>CM053785.1:13998750-15347500 GCA_028749045.1 Cupressus sempervirens | reverse complement strand
GTTATGAGTTTATGTTTTCATGGATGTTATGTTTAGATAGATTTCATTTCAGAATTACATGTTTATGATTATATGATATGAGATCTAAGTTATGAAATGGATTATGTATGAATGCAATTAATTATTTTATTAGTGAATTATTTTATAGATCCTGATTCACCCCCCCATCCTTAGTATCTTGTCTCCCATTAAGATTTTCAACAATTGGTATCGAAGCTTAGTTCTCTAGAATGAAATCTAAAAACTTGAGAGCACAAGATCTTGAAATGGAGGAATACAAAATGGGAAAAATCATTGAGAACCAGATGATTGTAATCTAGATCATATTACAACAACTTGAAAGAGAAAAAGATTAGTTAAGGAAATCATTAAAGAAAAGGAAAGATATGACGATTTAGTAGAATGAGACACTATAAAAGGAAGTTGATGTTAGAAGATTTCTTAATAGTGGAAATATTGATGGAAGTGATGCAAAAATAGAAGATCTACTGGAGAAGAACATCATTATGAACAAAGAAGTCGAAGAACTCAAAAGAGAACAAGAAATTCAATCAGTAAGACTTTTTATGAAGTGACTAAACAAAAGAAGAAAGTTGAAGAAGACAAGAACATGGCCAAAGAAGCCAAAAGAAAAATTGCTACCAGACTTTATGAAAGATCATTTTGTGTGCAAAAGTTTACAAGAATCATTTGGATATGATGAAACAATTTTTAATTGCAAATCAAGAGTTGAACAAAAAAGACATGGAGATTACAAATCTGAAATTATAGAGTGACCAACTAAGGAATGAGTTGAGATTTGAGAAAGAACTATTGGAAAGAATGAACAAACCAAGTGAAGCTATCAAATACTTTGAAGGATTGATGAGATCATCAAGGTCATCTAGTGATACTTCTGGTCTAGGACACATCAAGAACTCTTCATCTACTGAGGAAGGAGAGTCATTAAATAGTGGAGAGAGAAGAAACGAAAAATCCAAAGGAAATACTACTTGCTATCATTGTGGTAAACTTGGACACACTGCTAAATTTTGTAGAAGAAAAAATGGTTTTCAAAATCCTAAACCTAAGTTTACTATTAATTGTTTTAATTTCAAGAAGCAAGGACATCAAACACATGAATGCAGGTCAAAGAAATTTGATGCACCTACTACACCTAGATTTGAAGGACATTGTTACAACTATCAAAAACATGGACATAGAGATCATGAATGTAAATCCAAAAAAAAATATAATTAGACATCTAAAAGGAAAACACATGCACCTAAGCAAGGTAATAGAATAAAAAATGGTACGCGAAATCCTAAACCTAAGTTTACTGTTATTTGTTTTAATTTCAAGAAGCAAGGACATAAAGCACATGAATGCATGTCAAAGAAAACTGATGCACCTACTACACCTAGATTTGAAGGACATTGTTACAACTGTAAAAAACATGGACATAGAGATCATGAATGCAGATCCAAAAAAATATATAATTGGACATCTAAAGGGAAAACACATGCACCTAAGAAAGGTAACTCTTACAATTGGGATTACAAAACATGGTATAATTGTCATTAATTTGGAGAATATGGGCACATTCTAGAGAATTGCATTAAGACACATTTCAGAGGAAATTATAACAAATGGTTGAATGGAAACCTAGTTTTTTTCAATTATCTTAAGGGTTTGACATGTGAGTAAGAACTATAGGACCCGAGCACTAGCACCAAACAATGAAAGCAAAAAAGGAAAATGAAAAGTTGAGATGAACAAAACATGGAAAGGATCAAGTGAAGTTGAGATCACCCAATCCAATGAATTAGGTGATCATACCACATCCAACTAAGAAAAGAGGTATGTAAGCAACTGTATATTTAAATGTAATATCATACATCAATTTCTAATAAGAAAAGTGATTAAAAGTCCATATCAACATGAATCAAGATGCTTTAGGACAAATATAAGAGAAGTATTGGGAAATGGAGTAAATCACACTATCAAGTGTCAAGCATTAGTAATATAGTCTATATTGACTGAGCATTGCAATATAGACCAAGAGCTTACATTGACCAAGTTGATGTATTGGCCGAGCAAAATTGTGTTGATTGAGCAAGGTGATAGTAACTGAGTATTTGAATGGAAAAGAAGCATGACACAACTTATGAAGGTCAAAAAAGCTATTATGTACTTACTAGAGTACAAATGCATTTATTATAGACCTAATAAAACATATTGAAGGTATATATCAAATTTTGATACTCACTTTCATTTTACTAAGCAATTTTCAATGCACAAGCAATTCAAAGGTGATTTTAGAAATATAGCAATTGAATCATAGCATCCAATTGGTGAATTGATAGATCATAGCAAGTGAGTTTTAGTGTCAAATAAGTTAATTTTGAAGTTGTGAAATAAATTTGTTCAAAACCCTGGTTCATAAATGGCATCTTCCACATCTATGTTTGCAAAGAAAATGTTCAAGGAGAGAAATGCATAGATTGTGAGGAATGATTAGTGTCCCCCACCAAACTTCAAAGAATATCCAAACGTTGCATTGAATGGTGATGAATCTGGTGCCCTGTTATCAGTTCCACCAAGGGTATTGATGATTCATGATGTAAGATCATGTTATATGTGTAAAGTAGGAGAAATTGGAGATTATGAACTACATGCAATGTATGAGAAATTGTGTGATAATGGAGTGTTGTTGAAGGATGAACAAAAGATATTTGTTGAGAAAGGTCTGACCCATGCCCTAGTGTTTTCAAATATTTTCATAGTCAGATGGATAAATATTGTGTTGAGTCAAGTGCATGACATGAAGATTTGGTTAGAAGGTGTACCAATTAAGATTAACAAGGCTATCATATGCCGAGTTACTGGTTATCCTACTTTGGATAGAAATAAGACAATGAGAAGTGTCACGAGGGATGTTGTTGAGCAACAAAAAAAGGAAAAATTGAACGGTCATGAAATTTTGATCAATGGGATCAAAGACTTAGTCATTGAGTTTTTAGTACATGTGATTGTACAAAAGTTCTAACAGTCTAGCTAACTGAATAGCATGCCTTGCATTGCAGTGGACTTGGGGATAGAAAATTGTGAAGAAAGATCATAGTTATGATCTTGTTGAGCTGCAACTACAACAATTGTTAGAGAATCTTGGAGCAATAAGGAAATTCAAGAATACATCATGTAAGTTTGGTTCCCTACTTGTTTGTATATTTTTCATTGTATAGAATCAATTCCCTACACTAGGAACAATTTCATGGGATAGAAGAAGAACAACTATTAAGAAAATAAGTGAGTTGATTAATCAATTAGGAGACAATTTGAAACCATAATGGATAACTATTTTGAGGAATTCAAGAATAAAATAAAGAACAGAATGAGGATTCCTAAGTCGATTGTATATAATTATTTTGATGATATATGGTTTATGGTAGATATAGATTTTAGCTATGCATAGATAGTAATACCTAGGTTTTCATGGTTAAGGCTGATGCAATGTGAAGTAAATGTTGATGAAGTGAAATCAATAGTAATTGCATTACTATCTGAAGAGATTGATAAAAATGCCAAGCCATTTGGTACATATGACCCAACCAAGAGTAGAATGACATTAAAGACAAAAGTGCCCAAGATAGATAAGAAAATGAAGAAGACTCTTGAGGGAAAATTGGGAAAAGGTCAACTTCACATCACTAAAGGAAAAGGAGAGGATGAGGAATCTAAAGATGAAGGTGAACTAAGTCATCAAAGGGAAACGAGCTAGTTGTTGTGGAGCCCAAGGTAACAAAGAAGAAGAAAGTAGTGATTGTTTATCCAAAAGTGAAAGAGGATCTTAAGAAGGTTGTGAAGAAGGTTTTCACAACACCCAAGCCAGAGCCAAAAAGAAGTGTGATTAAAAGGTCAAAGGTAGCTCAACCCCTAGTTGTAAAAGAGAAAGGAATCCTAGCAAAGAGGAAGTCAACCAAGACACCAAAGAAAAATCTACCTAAGAGGTTGAGGAGAAAATTGGTCATGACACCAGAGGAGGAGGAAGGTGATGAAGAAAGAGAGTCTGACAATTTGAGAAAACTTCAGATTATACCTAGATTGCCTCCAACAACTATTGACCAAGTATGCGAAACAATGAAAGAATCAACACGTATAGCAACATTAAGGAAAATTAATTTTGATTCTTTAAATAAAGATGACCAAGAGAAGCTTGAAAAAGCTATGATAGATATGATGATACAATTAAAATTTATATCTATAGAGCTAGGTGAAAGCATTCTTGAGAATTTATATAATAAAATTGATGCTAAGTGGAAGTGGGCATTACTGAGAGACAGATCTGTGAGACAACACTAGCACAAACAAGGCCATATTTGGGGAAGACACATATGTCTATAGCCCTAAAAGATTTTTTAAATAAATTTATGCCTAAGGAGAGGGTTTACAAAATTTTGATGAATAAAATTCATGAAGTTGAGAAAGAGAGCATTCTTATATGGAAGGATGCATTTGGATGCTTATTCCATCAGTTGACAAAGATGAGAAAGAAGAAGAAAGAGGTGAAGATGTAAAAGAAGAGCAAGATGATACAAAATAAGTTGTAAACTTGAAAAATAGATAAGACAATTGGTAGTAGTGTGTGAATAACTAAATTTTTTCATAATTGAGGACATTCTTAATTCATTCCCAAAAATTCAGAATGTGTTGATTGAGGAAGATCTAAAAATGCTACACAAGATGCCTCATATCCCTCTCTACCAAGCATTAATCCAATTTTATTACAAATTCAAGACTCTCCAAGTATTGAGAGTGCAAATATTGAAGGTTTTAATGTTACATAAAAAAAAAAGGTTTCTGACATGAGTGTCGAGTGACAGGGAAAGACCATAATTGTGTTTCCACAATTTACTCATGTCACAAAGGGCCAAACAGATGGGAGTAAGGAAAAAGAAGAGAACTTGATAATACAGAGATAGAGTAACCCAAAGAACAAGAGGCTATTCAATCTCTTATACAGTTATCGAGTGCCATACTAACATTGACCTTAATTGTTAACCCTGTTTGACAGGTTAATACCAACTCAATAGGAGAAATCACCTCGATCAAGTATAAAGGAAGAACACCTGAAAACATCACTACCTAGTCATAGTACCCCTCAATCTCAAATGGTGACACATATAGATGAAACAATAGAAGAAAAAATGAGTTTAGATGAAGTCATTACATTTCCTATGTATGACTTGAACAACATGACATTGGAATATATGAAAGAATTGCAAACCTTGCTAAGTTGCAAGACAAAGAAAGAAAAGTTGAGAGAACACAAAAAGAAATAGGTATTGCATAATATAAAGGAATTTTTTGTTGATGCATTTGAGATTTATGATGTTAATGTGCAACATCCAATTTTGTATCAGTTAGTATATATAGTTGATAAAGTTTAGACAAAATACATAGAGACCAACGATAAATTGATGAGATGGTCTAAGAAGAAGTTTGTGCACAAAATTTTGCAAAAAGTTTCAACAGAACTTGCAATTAGGCAGGTTGAGCTTTCTAACCTTACCACTTAGTTGGAAGGAATTTTAAAAGTCATTCATTCTTTGTACACAAAACTTTGTGGTATTGAGTTCTTTACATTGGAGAATCGACGTTCTATTCATTTGATACAGGTAGATATGAAGGCATTTACTATTTCATTGAGCAAGAACACAAGTTCAAGATCACCTTCATACAATAAGTTGACATTTGATAAATAAATATTAGCCAAGTTAATAGCTAAAGATAGTGCCATAAGGAATAACTTGATTTCTATTCAATTCATGCTACTACCCCATTCGGAGATAATTCAGAGGGAATTATCTATAGTTTAGAATTAACAAGGAAAGATACACATCTTTCAACAATAGAGAGCCTAATTGATCTAGTTGCTTAGCTAGATATTCATATTTAAGTCATCAAATTAGCAAGAGATAGATGAAATAAATGACTTGAAGAAATTTTGGTTTGTCATCAAACATTTTTGGTTAAATACAAGCCCCAAGCCATAAGTGACAAAAACAAGGGGGAAATATCTATGTGATATCAATCAAAGGGGAAAATATTCTATCAAGATAGAATCAAAAGGAAGATGACAAAAAAGGGGAGACAAAAATCAAATACAAAATTATCAAATGAGACAACATTAGAGTTTACATATATGTATATACTATATAGCAGAGATTAAGTTTTGCATACCATGTTACAGTCTCAAGGGGAGCATTATTTTTGCATGGAAGATTAAGTCATGAAAATGTGTTTTTGCCACTAATGTCAAAGGGGGAGATTGTTGATCTCTAAGCCCAAGTTTCCTATTAGTGTCTACCACTTAGTCATTTCTAAGGTAGCCTTGGATGGTTATCATGACTGTGATCAAGTCATCTAGAGAAGGTCGAGCTACAAATGACTTGTTTATATTTTATTATATGTTGAGCAAGTCAAAGGTTACCGAGCACCCTATATATGCTACTTTAGTATGTTAGAAACACTAAATTAAAACAATCAAAAAGCATTTGCATACTAATTTAAGATAACTTCATAAGAGACAAAGTGAAGTCCTCAAATGAGAATATGAGCCATGGATAGGCTCTCTCAATGAGGATGATCACTTGATGTAGAGGTGTGTCTAATAGCTAAGATGGCTTAATTATGTATGTATGCTCAAATGCTCAAATGGGCTTCAATGGAGGATTTTTGATAGATTTTGGTGAATGGATTTGATGTAAAAATGGCTTCTCAAAATGGCATTATGGCTTTACTTTCTAGATTGTGTTAAAATGGCTAGGGAGAGGATTCCTTAAATAGGCAAAGGGCTTGAGGGATCAAGGGCTAGGATGCAAGGATGGGAGAAAGCTTATGGAAGGTTTAGATTGAATGAGAGGAGAGCACATGGATTGTGCTTCCTTAAAACCAATCAGCGAGTGACACATGTGACAGGGTCATTGGTTAGAGCAAGAGGGGTTGAGGGGTCAACAAAGGAGGCTCAAAGCTCATAAAGACCCTCATAATGCCTTGTAAGAGAAATGAATGGGTTTGTAAGAGTCATTTATGGCTTTGTGGGCTTCATAAAGTTTTATGGTTGGGATATTTGTGAGAGAGTTGAGATATTTTGACTTGGGTTGGATTAAGAAAGTCTTAAGCTTGACTTAGGAATGTGCAAATGATTAAGGCTTGGATTAGGATGGTTTAGGATTAGATTAGGCTTGTTAGAGATGGGCAAGTGGATGACAATAAATGAGGGTGGGTGAAGGAGGAGATATTTGTTGGCTTTGTCTTGGGTTAGCAAGTCTTAACCCATGTTTAGGGAATGTGACAAGTTTAGGGGGGGGGGGATTAGGATTAGGGTCAAAGATAAGGATTGACATCTTCTAGAAGAGTCTAGGCTTTGGATGAGGATGAAGACTTTCTAGAAGAGTCTAGAACTTCCTAGGATGAGGATAAATAAGATTTTTAGGAAATAAATAAAGTTTTATTTATTTCAAGGGTTTGGGTTGAGTAGATATTTATTAAAATATTTTTAATAAACATGAGGATTAATATTTAATCTTAATTAAATATTTTGAGTTAGGATTAGGGGTAGAAAATGATGGGATTAGCCTTTAATCAAAATTAAAGAAGGATTAGAAGATTTTGGAAGAGGTTAGTGGTCTTAAGGAAATTGGCCAAGTTTTGGGCAAAAAATAAATAAATTATTTTTTTTTGAGATTTTTGGTCAATTTATTAATTAAATAATTAATACATAGGAAAATAATGTTTAAATAAGAATTAAACATTTTTGGGAGGGATTCCTTAATTAAATATTTTTAATTAAGATAAAGAAATTTAATGGCATAAAAATAAATAAAATAAATAATTAATTAATTAATAAATGATGATGTCATCAGGAACTTTTTCAGAAAATAAAAATACTTTATTTTCTAAAGGATTTTTTAGGTGTCTACATTTTGCCCCTCTTTGATGTGATGCCGCAAGTGGCATGGCATCAAAGATAAGAAAAGAAGATGCCCAAGGCTAGAGCAGAAGAGGAGAGAATGGACTACGAGATGCCCCCTCAAGAAGGTGGCGGGGAGAGAAAGCGAGGCCCGATGGCTTCTTGAAAAGTACAAGAATCTTGGTGGGTGGGAGGATGAAGAGTGGCTTAAGAGAAGAGGTTTAGTTAGCTCAAACTCTCACTATGGGGGAATGATAAAGGGGAATCAGATGCACAAGAGGAAGCAAGCTTAAGACTTTAGGGAAGGTGGAGGATGAAGGAGCGAAGTGCTATAAAAAAGAATCTAGGATAGGGAGAAGGATGAGGGGATTATAAAGCTGATGCAACAGGATTTCAAAGAGTCAGATTGGCAAAAGATGGGTTTCGGAGATCCCTAGGACTAGGATTGTGGATCTCGAAAGATGAGGCTTGGTGGATTGATTGGATTGGTGGATCCCTAAGACTAGGATGGTGGATCCCTAAAGCTAAGAGTGATGATTGATTTCAAAGAGATACTAATGCACAAGCTGGGGTAGGAGAGATAGATGTCGGATATGGATGGGCGATAATGGAGATGAAGGGAATCCATTGAAGCTTTTTGAGCGGGGGGATACTTCAAAGAGAAGTACCACCATGTAGTTGAGCACTAGATTTTCTATAGGACTGTTGGTTAATTGCCAAGGTTACCAAGAACATCAAGGCCTTTTCACCAATTGTCCAGAGGACTGACGTACTGACTCAAAACAAACACACAAGGATTACCCCAACATCACACATGAAACTTAGAGGAAACAACGTGGAACCGACACTGGGTAACCCACAAGCAAAAAAGAGACAAACGAAAGACTTGATCAAAATTGTATGCTCAGAGTGCCCCATTCGCAGCATACCATGATATGGAAGATCGTGGCAACCTTGAGGAGGGAACAAAAAGATTGCTTGGAAAAGATACTTCAAGACCCAAAAGGGAAGATTCCAAATCAAAAGAAAGAAAAAAATCCAAAAGAGAACCATTTGCCAACGGGATGGGTAGGATGAGGTACTAACGAACCAAGATTAGACATGAGGAAAGCTATATCCTGCAAAGATCTATCAGAGAGTACCTAAGCTGGTGGATTTGGATTAGTGATGCATCTGGAAAGATGAACTAAGAAGGATAACACTTTGGTGATAGGAGATCTAGCTAAAGGATGCATTTGGAATAGATAACCAAGGGTTGTGTGATGTGTGCAAGATGTTGATCAAGGATGAACTAACACGAAAGCTGGATAGATACAATGGTACTAAGCTAAAGAGGATGTACAAGCTGACGGACCAAGATATGGTACAAATGTACAAGGTTGTTCATGTTTTAGGTTGGTGAGATGGAAATGTTATAGAGTGTGCTGGATGTTTGCAATGTGTGATAGATGGATAGTTGGATAATTTAAGGGTTTTGTGAAAAGCTTAAGTGAAGTAGGATTTGTGTGTGCACATGATAGGGTACAAACTAGGATACAAAATTATTTACAAGATAGAATATGGTACAAGTTTTGGACAAGATTTGGATATACAAGCTATGATACAAGGGATGATACAAGATTTACAAGGTATGATACAAGATTTGGTACAAGATTTACAAGCTGAGGTACAAGATTTACAAGCTGTACAAGAGGTATTTACAAGCTTCATTAGATGTTGAATATTTGGTTGGAACACCAAGGGAACAAGCAGGTGTTTTATTGGATTGTGAGTGGATGGATGAGAGATAGGGTAGTGATAGATAATGGATCGGTCTTAGTACACAAAGTGCCTAAATTACCAGATTTTTACCAAGGTACCTATCCAAGGCACTTGAATTGCCAAGTTTTCACCATTGGACGCTAATTTCTCTTTACTATTTTTTATATTTTTCAAAAGCTGGGTATACCAAGGATCTTCAAGCATAGAACTTATTGAGATGAATGATGTTGGTAGGATCATTCAAGAGTTCTCCTTCTGGTGTAGATAGCTGATAGGCTCTGGAGCTGAAAGAAGTAGTGACAACATAAGGGCCAAGCCATGTAGGTTCAAACTTACCTTTCTTTTCTCGATCGGCTTGGAATTTCATATTTTCTTTGAGGACCATGTCCCTCGGCTGAAAGTGTTGTGGGAGCACCTTCTTGTTGAAATTCCTTTTGATATGAGTTTGATAGACTGTGAGATGATCATAGGCTTGTTGTCACTTCTCGTCTAAGAGATCTAGCTGGGTGAGCTGAGCTATTCTATATTCTTCATCTGATATTTGCCCTTGCAAAGATATGCGCAAGGAGGGAAGTTCAACCTCTATGGGTAGTACTTCTTCGGTACCATAGACTAAGGAGTATGGTGTTGTTCCTGTGGATGTATAGAAGGAAGTTCGATAGGCCCATAGGGTTAGATTTATTTGTAGGTGCCAATCGTGGCCGAAATCATTGACAACTTTCTTTAGGATTTTGAGGAGGGTTTTGTTAGTTGCCTCTGCTTGGCTGTTACCTTATGGGAAATATGGGCTAGAAAAGTGGTGATGGATGCGGAGGGAAGTGCATAATTCTTTCATGTTGAGATTTTCAAAGTTACCTTCGTGGTTGGTGAAGATGGTGGATGGGATGCCGAAGCGGCAAACAATGTGGTGCAAGATGAACTTGGAGACCTGAACTCCTATAGCTGAGACTAGGGGGATTGTTTCCACCCACTTAGTGAAATAGTCTGTAGCTGTTATTATCCATTTAGGTCCATCAGATGAGAGAGGTGTGATAGTTCCAACTAGATCAAGGCCCCAACATGCAAAGGGCCAAGGTGGTGCAATAGGCTATAGATCTTGTGCTAGAGCGTGCACAAGATTGGCATGCTACTGACATGGGAATTTTTTTTTGATAAAGCCACAGGAGTCTTCTTCGATGGTAGGCCAATAGTAGCCCGCTCTAAGGATTTGTCGCACTAGGACAATACCACTCGTTTGGGCACCACAAAGTCTGGAGTGTACTTATTTTAATGCCATTATAGCCTCGTTTTGGTCTAAACACCTAGAGAGAGTATCGTGATAACCTCGACGATATAGGGTATTGGCTATGATGAAATAGTGAGATGATTTTTGAATGAGGTTTTGGAATTGGGTTCGTGTGAGGTGAGGGGATATGATACCATCTTTAAGGTAAGCATGGATTTCATGGTACCAAGGGGATTGAGGACCAACCAAGATGCAAACACGATTTGAATCCTCATTCGCATAGGCAGGTGTGAGGAGCTACTCGACTAAAAACTCATACTGCATAGCTACTTGGGAAATTTTGAAGAGCGAGCCGATAGTAGCCATAGCGTCCGCTGCTTTGTTCTACATTCAAGGCACTTGTGTAAACTGAAGCTTTGTAAAATGCTGGGTTAGCTGATCAACTAGCTCTTTGTAGGGTAATAGCTTTTCATCTTTGGTTTGATATTCATTTAGGACTTGCTTGATGATGAGTTGAGAATCACCAAAGATTTGTAACTTAGTGATGTTCCATTCTGCAACTATCTTTAATCCTACTATGAGAGCCTCATATTCATCTATATTGTTGTTGCTAGGGAATTGTAGCTTAAAAGCTTTTGGAATGTAATCTCCTTGAGGTGTGACCAACAATATTCCTGCCCTTGATCCATGAGATGTGTATGAGCCATCAAAATAAAGTTTCCACGGGGGCTGTTCTTCAATTAGACAAATATGCTCATCTGGAAATTCTGTGATCAAAGGATATGTATCTACTAGAGGTGCATCAGCTAGGTGATCTACTATAGCTTGCCCTTTGATTGCCTTTCTGTCCACATATTGGATGTCAAATTTGCTAAGGAGCATAACCCATTTGGCCAAACGGCCTGTAAGTGCTATTCTAGAGAGCATATACTTGAGAGGGTCGATCTTGGAGACTAGTTTGATGGTATGACTTAGCATGTAGTGGCGAAGCTTTTGAGTTGAGAAAACAACTGCCAAACAAGCTTTTTCCATAGGAGTGTAATTGAGTTGATAACCAACTAGGGTTCTATTGATATAGTAGATAGCTCTTTCTTTGTCGTAGTTATCATGCTGTGCTAGAAGTGCCCCGAGAGTAGTAGGCATTGCTGATATGTACAAGATCATGGGATGACCAAGAATTGGTGGAACCAAGATAGGGGGATTGGTGAGATACTGCTTGAGATGATCAAAGCTGCGTTGACATAAAGGATCCCACTTGAAGTTTTCATCCTTCTTCAGTAAGTGTGCAAACGACGTACACTTATCTGCAAGCTGGGAGATGAAGCGTCGAACGGATTGAAGCTTTCCTTGAAGAGTGCAAAGATGTCGCAATGTCTAGGGAGGAGGCATGTCTAAGATAGCCTTGACCTTCTTGGGGTCGATCTCTAGGCCTCATTTAGAAACTATAAAGCCTAGAAGCTTGCCAAATGTGACCCTAAAGACACACTTCTTGGGATTCAACATGAGATGATATGTGGCTAACCTATCAAAGAATTTCTCTAGGTCAGCAAGATGATCCATGAAGGTATGAGATTTGACCAAGATATCATCCACGTAATCCTCCAAAATGCTATGGATAAGATCATGGAAAATGGCTGTCATAGCTCTTTGATAGGTAGCCCCAGCATTCTTTAGGCCAAAAGGCATCATGTTGTAGCAAAAGGTTCCCCAAGGGGTAGTGAATTCTGTCTTATGCTGATCCTCTTCTGCAATCTTGATTTGATTATACCCAAAAAATCCATCCATGAGGGACAGAGCTTCTTGTCCAGATGTAAGGTCTACAATCATATCTATGTTGGGTGAGGGAAAAACATCTTTTGGACAAGCTTTGTTAAGATCTCTGAAATCAATGCAGATTTTGATGTCACCAGAAGGCTTAGTGACGAGGACCATGTTGGAGATCCACTCTGAGTAGTCGATAGGTCAGATAACCTTAGCAGCTAACATTCTTCCTAGTTCAACTTTGACTAGTAATGCCACCTTGGGGTGCATTTTTCTAAGCTTTTGTTTGATGGGCCTGATCTTTGGATCGACTACAAGATGATGAACTACAAGCTTTGGATCAAGTCCTGGCATGTCCTAATATGACCATGCAAATCGACCAATGTTCTCTCTTAAGACCTCAAAGAGGAGATTAGCTTGGTCTTGTGATAGGGATGTAGTAATGTGAACAAGTATGGGGATCTCTAAAGAACCGATGTTGAATTCTCTAGTATCCTCAATTAGAATAGAAGACACCTCTAGTTGATTATCTTGAGGAGGCAATGCTAAATCCTCATGTTCTTCTTGTGCCTCTGGATTTTCTCGCTGAGGGGCTCTCTTCGCTGCCTAAGCTAGTCTCAAATTCACCTTAGTTCCAATTTTGGGTGTATCGGAACTAGGTTGGGGATTTTCTCCAAAATACCCCTTGGGATCTAGCTTATAGATATAGGCAGAATTTGGCTTCATTTTCTTGTAAGGAGTTTCAGCTCTCATGAATCTTAGAAGTGCTTCCTTTGATGTGAACTCATCAATGTGTATTATGCTTGGTTGGTCCCAATTTATGAGTTGTGGATGGGCGAGTGGTAGGTCAATGAAATGGATGGATAGTTCTTGGAGAACAGAGTCTCCGAGGAAGATTTGGTTTGGGATATCATCGTAGGATCTCTTTTCAACTTCCTGAGGAATGTCTTTGATTTTGAAAAGGTCACGATGAATGTTCAAAAAAGCGTGACCATCCATATTGGTGCCCCCAGTTGTGGGTATGCCAAAGCCAAGACCTGACTTTGTTTCCCACTTGTGTGCTTCGATGGGGCACTGCATGCCTCTTTCCTTGAGTCATAGACCACCACCTTGATAGTTCCATTTGTTAGTGATGAGCTTATGTTCTTGGGGATACTTCTGGCTGAAGTGATCAAGGCGTGCTTGATTTCATGGAGGTACATCCTTATATAAACAATTGTTGATATCTGGAGTGAGCTCCTCATGAAGAGGGATTTTCGAGGATACAAAGGTTGTTGGGCCAAACTGTTTGTATTGAGGAGGTGGAATCTCCTTAGCTTTTTGATATGTCAGTCATCCATGGGCGTGTGGATCAAGTGGGAGTGCCCTGACAACAAATGCATTTGACAGGCTATACTCTCCACAGCCTTTGTTATTGATCTTCACGGTAGATAGGGTGGAGGCGAGGATGGTTTTAGGGTCATTACAAGTGTGGGATGAGCTGGCGATGGCTGTGCTGATATCAATTCTAGGGCAATGGTTTGCATATGAAGCTTCAACTGCATTGCAGTAAGCAAAGGGTTCTGGATCGGCATGGATGGTTACCTTAGTGCCCTGATGCAAAAATTTGGTGCACTGATGGTAAGTGGATGGAACGGCTTTCATGGCATGAATCCATCGGTGATTGAGGAGGATGTTAAATGGTAGGTTTAGATCAATAACATGGCAGAGTGTTTCTTGGATGACTAGCCCAACCTTGATTGGCAGTAAAATAGTTCCTTCTGTGGTTCTTTCCAAGTTATCATAAGCTTTGATGGTGATAACCTCATTGATGATATCTGCCTCAGTATACCCAACTTGTTTTATGAATTTTAGGGTACAAATATTCAAGGCTGATCCATTATCTATCATTACTCTTTTTACGGAAAAATTGGATACCATGATGGCTATGTGAAGTAGAAGGGTGTGATCTGGCTCGACCATGGGTATGTCGGTGGGTTTGAATGATAGGGCACATGAGGAGGATAGTTGTCCAACGAGATTACAAAAATTAGTAGCGTTGATATCTAAAGGGACACAAGATTCTATGAGAGCACTGTCAAGGATGTTTTTGTATATAGGACTAGTGCGGAGAACGTCTAAAATGGAGATTTGGGCTGGCATGTTCTCGAGGTGTTCCAAGATATTGTATTGGCTTTTGGATGGAGCTGATGATACTATTGGGACTAATAGTGCTGATGGGACTGATGGGCCTACGATGTTCAATCGCGCTCTTCTGGTGGTGACTGCACACTCATTGTTTGGGCCTTGGATATTGATAACATTGACAGAAGGCTCCTTTTCAGATATACAATCGATGAGGCTACCATAGTCTATGTAGGATGAAGTGTGGTCATTGTTCTTCCCATGCTGTTGGTTTGGCTGGTAGTTTTTGGTGTTGTTTTTGTTGGTTTGGATAGGTGCTTTTCCTGGATTTTGGTTGTTGTGAGGAGGAAAAGCATTTTGATAGATCTGTAAGCCTGCATTGGGAGAGGTTTGGGCACCAACGGTGATTTCTTTTCGATCAATGAGGTCCTGCACATAATCTTTTAGTTTCATGCATCTGAGGGTGGTGTGACCTTTTACTTTATGAAATTTGTAGTACTCATTGTCTTTGTACCATGCAGCTTTGGATTGGCCTGGGTCAATTTTCTAGGTAGGAGGAAATTTGATGAGGTTTTCCTTAGTCAATTTCTCAAAAATGACATCCAATGGCTCACCAAGGGGTGTATAATTTCTAGGTGCAGGTTGGAACTTGGGCTTTAGTCTTGCAGCTACATTGATGGCATTAGCTTGATGGTTAGACCTTTGAAAGTTGGGTCCTGGATTGTGGCTTTGATAGCTTTGGTGATTCTACTGTTGGTAGTTGATAGCTTTTTGATTGTTTGGTTGATATGGTGGGTTGGGCTGACTTTGGGAAGGACCAACAATATTCACATGTCTTGTATCGGTAACCCCATCTGTTGCAACGTGCATGTTTTTGTTCCAATACGTAGACTTGTCATTGGTATGTGATTGATTTTGGTTGGCCTCCTTGTAAATCTTGACCAAACCATCTTTAATGAGTCCTTGCTTGAGGATCATTCCTTTCTCTTTGATATCCTTATAGGTTTGCAAACAGTTCATGGTCATGTGGTGAGCCAAGTTGGGATGGGCATTATCAATAAACATTTTCACCAAATGGTGCTTTGACAAGGTGCAGGTTATGTGGGTGGTAAGGGTTTTCCATCTTTGCAGGTATTCGGCAAGGCTTTCTCCACCTTTTTGCTTGGTGTGGACAAGATCAACTACTGATAGCTCTGTTTCAACAAGATGGGCATATTGGGTTACAAATGCCTCAGACAATTCAACAAAGTTTTTAATTGTGCCATATGGGATTCTATAAAACCATTCAAGAGTTGGTCCGACCAAGCTTTTGGGAAAGAGGCGCAAGAGGAAGACGTCACTGTATGCCACTTCTTGGTAGTGCATATAGAATTCTTTGATGTGGGTGACTGGATCTCCTTTTCCTCTGAATTTGTCAAACTTGGGTATCTCAAAATGCTTGGGAGTGGAGTCATAGTAATGGCTCTATCAAATGGATAAGGACACACAGTCTCAAACTTGAATGTCTTCGGATCATTCCCTTCTTGGATGGCTTTCAGAGATGTCTTCATTTCTTCCCATTCTGAATTGATGGATGATGGTTAGGTTGCCCCCAATGTAGGAGCACTCTGAGGTTGGTATGTGCTAGATGGGGCTACTGAATAGGGATGGCTTTGGGGGATTTGCTGATAGGGATTGTACATTGCTTGGGAAACTAAATGGTGGATGATGGGTTGCTGAGGTGGAGGTGGCACATATTGCTGCATGTGTTGCAAGGCTTGCTGTTGATATTGGATGTGAGGTTGGGATTGAGGAACATAAGCTGGCTATGGGATAAATGGATTGCTTTGTGGAGGTAAGGTATAAGATGGTTGTGAAGCTTGGTGGAAGGATCGGGGAGCTTGTGGAACTTGACTTTGGATTAGAGGATTTTGACCAATATATGTGGGTTGTGCCCCCATTTGGGAAGGTATCTGCATGGCAAAGAAGGCCAAGTATTTGGTGGTTGGTGGTGGAGGTGGTGGGAATTGAAAGCTTAGGAATGGAACTGATGGGGTTTGATAGCTTGGTGGCTAGATTTGAAAGCTTGGTAGAGTGGTGGCAGGAGCTTGGGTCACTTGAGAGCTTGGCAGAACATTGGTAGTAGCTTGTGGGGTTTGATAGCTTTGTGGAGTGAGGGTAGTATCTTGTGGATTTGTGGCTGATGGAACTGATCTCCAAGGACCTAGTGGAAATGAAAGAATTGTGTTTTGAGCTGAGGTAAACAATCTGGGGGTGGTGAAGGTTGATTACTTGGCCCCATGGGTGGCATCCCTGTTGTATATTGTTGAGGTTGGCCAAAGATGCTAGCACTGATTTGGGAGATGGGTGGATTTGGAAGACTGGGTTGGAGAGTAGCAGTAGCAATAGTGAAGGGAGTTAATGGTGAGGTGTTTTGGGCAAAGATAGTTTGGAGTGGTGAGGTATGAACCAATGATGGAGTGGTGGTGGCTGGATTGGCTTGCGGAATGCAGATTTCAACTTGGGTGGAGGATGGTATGTTTGGGTCTGTTGGATCATATGGATTGGATTGAGGCTCTTCTTTTGGCACATATAGAGGATAATTTGAATCATAAGAGCCTATTGGGAGTGGTAGTTTCCCAAACAATGGGTGAGATGGATCTGATAAGGGAGGAGGTCTTCCAAAGTCGAAGGCTCCTATGTTGTCCCTTCAAAAGTTAGCCATGATTGTTTCTTTGTTTTTGTCTATAATGGCATTCACTAATACTACATTTCCTGGTTGGTTCATGAAAGCTTCAATGTTAGTAGGTGATGGTATAGTGTTCTCTAGGCTAAAAGATGGTTGAGTGCTCAAGGGGAGCGATGCTGTTTGATCCAAATGATATGGCTCCATTGTTTCTTTCTTCTTCTTGGCTAAGCGAGTGACGGGTGGCATAAAAATGCAGAATGTTTCCTAGGGATGAGATGCAACAATGTTGATGGATACAAAAGGGGGAAGGCTTTTCTATGCAAATGATTTCCTAGGTTGAGGCAAAAGCTATATGACAAACCTAAGGAGGATTGGGTTGGGGATTCTAATTTCAAAGATATGTTGCCAAAGCATGAAAGGTCTACTTTCTTATGTGCAAGCTTAGTGGTGATTGTGTTCAACTTAAGGATAGACTGATGATCCTTTAGAAAAAACACGAGATTGATCACTTGTGGATCCCAACCTTTAGCTCAAGGTGATGAGGGATAACAAGTGACAAAAGCTAGATTACCCTAGACAAAGCTCTGTCAAAGGGATAAACTTGGTGAGATTGGTGGATTTGGAAGATGTTAGGAATGGAAAACTCTTGGCAAGGTGACCACAATTTTGAAGGCTTGGATGTTAGCTTTAGGCTTTTGGGATGCTAGCTAGGTTTGAGGGGATTGGTTTGGTTCTAAGGCAAAGATCTAAATGAGATGGATGAGCTAAAATGGTTAATGGGATGGCTAAGGATGGCTAGCTTACCTACAAGGATGACTCTAAAGTGAAGCTTATGCAAGAAGATGTGGAGAAACAAGGGGGTCTAATCATAGAAATCATGCCTAGTTGGTAACACATAAGCAGGGTTGACTCCTGGATGCTTGCTAAATCTGATAGTGTGATCTAACTAGGTGTCTTGACAGGTTTCGTCGGCTTCTTTTTCTTCTACTTTGTGGAGTTTGACAATTCGAGGGCTTGGTGTTACTTCCTTTCTCTTGGCTAAAATTTCTTGGCATGCCTCAGATGGCTTGAGTTTGGCTTTGTGAAACTTCTATTTGGGTTTGGGTTGTTCTGACATAAATTCGTGAATCTTCTTGGCTTTGAGAGATCTTGGTTGTTTTGCTTCAACGTGTTCAACTTCTAAAATAGGCAGTGACTATGCTAAGTGTTCCCTAAGCTAGGATTGACCAAGTTTGGCAAACATTCATTCAACAAGTAAAAGATCAAGCAATAGATAGAAATAACTAGATAGAAGTTTGTGATTCTCATAAGATAGTAACTACACCATGGAGTGTGTATGTTTTACAAATGTTTCGAGCAGTCACTTAAAACACATTAACATTCTAGATGGTTGTCTACAAAGATGACAGTTGGTTTAGCTAGGGAGTCCTCGATATACCCAAGGTACGTGAGGCCCAAATCTATAGATGAAACCAAAACAATGTCACACAGTTGAGAGGAGCGGTAACCCACTTCTCCTCTTTCACTTCTCAAGGGTATAAAGTTCTTTGAGGCTTAGCCTGAGTGACAAAATCTTGATCCCAAGAGAGGTGTCTTTGGATTCACCTCCCGATCTTTATACTCCACCGGAACGCTAGAGTTGAGATCATCCCAAGGGGTGATGAAATCCCCAAGTAGGCCTCCTAAAAGCTAAGACAAGATTTTGGATCCTAATCTTATGCACCCAAGATGGCCTCGAAAGATGACAAGGGGAGAGAAGACTTGGATGGTCTTGGGCTAAAAGACAACGTTCTTTTCCAACTGACGATTTAAGTTTTCTGATCTAGACCTTTTGAAAACACACGTGATTTAAGATGCAAAGGTTCAATTCCAATTTGAAATGTGCCAACAAAAGAGAAGTGATCGAAGAATGAATACACCAAGAAGATTTAGGGTCAACAAAAAGTAAACTCGCTCGCCCGGAGGCCCTCCACATCAAGTATCGATTGATTTTATTTAAGGCATTCAAGATTGAGTGTGAGTTTGTTTTAAGCTCAAAAAAAAGATGTGTGTAAAGATTGATTTCAAGCGCGTTCCTGGAGGCCCTCCACATCAAGATTTGTTCAATTTTTATGCCCAAATGAAGTGTTAGCGAGACTAATGTGCATTCAAAAAATTTTCTATCTTAGAAAAACCAATAAAAATTAAAGTGAGTGGAATTTGATTTTTGTGGAGCACTTAACACCTTCTTAGGTAGACCCATCCCCATATATGGCGCTGATATTGCAACCAATGGTTAGAATAATGGGTGATTAAAGAGGGTGAGTCCAACAAAAAATTCACTCAAAGTGTCTTTATTTGTTTTTATAACTTAGAAAGTTTCTAAAATGTGAATTCTTTTTATGCCCCAAAAGATGATTATTTGATCTATGGCATTCAAGATTGGATTTGTTGATTTAATCATGCATTGATAAAAAAAAAAAAACTTGATTTTAATCCATGGCACTCAAGAGTGATTTTAGCAACATGCATTCAAAGACAAGTGATTAAACATTCAAGTTTTTTCCTTTGAGCATTCAAGATTGAGATTTTGCGTATTATTTTAAGAACTTTGAAGTGCTTTGTTTTAACCTTAGATCATTCAAGATTGTTGTGAACTCAAAAGTGAAAATGACTCTTTGGACTTTGGTTTTCATTCAAGATTTTGTGTTCTAGTTTGCATGTCTTAAGCCCAAAAATGATATTCCTAGATTGTTTTGATGCATGAAAAACCTAAGAAACATTCAAGATTTTGCAACAAGACATTTGTTTGGAACAAATAAAAAAGCTTTTAGGACAATTTTGGCAACCATTTAGGACTCTTAGTTTTCATGAGATTTTTAAAAGAACTTTAAAATATTTGCAAATGAGGTTCATTTGATCCTTGATTGATGCTTTGAGTATGATTTAGATTTTAGTGTGCACTTAGTGTTGATTTTGAACCTTTTGGAATGGAAACTTGAAATTCTTTTTAAATTCCCAAAAATGAAGTGTTCCTAACTTTGCACGAATGCATCTAAAACCTTGATGTTGCAAGGATGCAAATGATTGGATTGGTTTAGTTTCACTTGTTAAGATTCTTTTTTGCAAATTTTTAGTTTTTAATGGATTTAAGTATGATTTGGGGTTTCGTTTTAAACACTTAAAACAAAGTGTGTATGATTTTGCTTCTTTAAAAAAAAAGGCCAAGATCCCTCAAGAAGAAGAAGAAGTAGACGGAATAGAAGAAGAATATAGACAAGAAGAGGAAGAAGAATTCCAAGTGCTTCGTCCACCTATAAGCTTGAAAAATTTGCAAACACTATGAGTTCCTTTGTCTTCTTCATGCTCATGTGGACCTACAAAACCAATTTATGCAATCTTACCAATCACAAAAACAAGAAAAATTAGCCAAAATCAGAAAATGACATACAAAACTTGACTAAAAAAGCTAATGAAGATGACCCATGCAGGGTCCCACCGGTTGTGCCAAAATGTATATGCTACTTTAGTATGTTAGAAACACTAAATTAAAACAATCAAAAAGCATTTGCATACTAATTTAACATAACTTCATAAAAGACAAAGTGAAGTCCTCAAATGAGAATATGAGCCATAGATAGGCTCTCTCAATGAGGATGATCACTTGATGTAGAGGTGTGTCTAATAGCTAAGATGGCTTGATTATGTATGTATGCTCAAATGCTCAAATGGGCTTCAATGGAGGATTTTTGATAGATTTTGGTGAATGGATTTGATGTAAAAATGGCTTCTCAAAATGGCATTATGGCTTTACTTTCTAGATTGTGTTAAAATGGCTTGGGAGAGGATTCCTTAAATAGGCAAAAGGCTTGAGGGATCAAGGGCTAGGATGCAAGGATGGGAGAAAGATTATGGAAGGTTTAGATTGAATGAGAGGAGAGCACATAGATTGTGCTTCTTTACAGCCAATCAGGGAGTGACACATGTTACATGGTCATTGGGTAGAGCAAGAGGGGTTGAGGGGTCAAAAAGGAGGCTCAAAGCTCATAAAGACCCTCATAATGCCTTGTAAGAGAAATGAATGAGCTTGTAAGAGTCATTTATGGCTTTGTGGGCTTCATAAAATTTTATGGTTGGGATATTTGTGAGAGAGTTGAGATATTTTGACTTGGGCTGGATTTAAAAAGTCTTAAGCTTGACTTAGGAATGTGCAAATGATTAAGCCTTGGATTAGGATGGTTTAGGATTAGATTAGGCTTGTTAGAGATGGGCAAGTGGATGACAATAAATGAGGGTGGGTGAAGGAGGAGATATTTGTTAGCTTTGGCTTGGGTTAGCAAGTCTTAACCCATGTTTAGGGAATGTGACAAGTTTAGGGGGGGGATTAGGATTAGGGTCAAAGATAAGGATTGACATCTTTTAGAAGAGTCTAGGCTTTGGATGAGGATGAAGACTTTTTAGAAGAGTCTAGAACTTCCTAGGATGAGGATAAATAAGGTTTTAAGAAAATAAATAAAGTTTTATTTATTTCAAGGTTTGGGTTGAGGAGATATTTATTAAAATATTTTTAATAAACATGAGAATTAATATTTAATCTTAATTAAATATTTTGAGTTAGGATTAGGGGTAGGAAATGATGGGATTAGCCTTTAATCAAAATTAAAGAAGGATTAGAATATTTTGGAAGAGGTTAGTGGTCTTAAGTAAATTGGCCAAGTTTTGGGCAAAAAATAAATAAATTATTTTTTTGGGATTTTTGGTCAATTTATTAATTAAATAATTAATAAATAAAGAAATAATGTTTAAATAAGATTTAAACATTTTTGGGAGGGATTCTTTAATTAAATATTTTTAATTAAGATAAAAGGATTTAATGGCATAAAAATAAATAAATAAATAAAATAATTAATTAATTAATAAATGATGATGTCATCAAGGACTTTTTCAGAAAATAAAAATACTTTATTTTCTAAAGGATTTATAATATGAGTACTATTTTTAATTTTGAGAAATATTTGGACGATATGAAAATAAATGAGCAAAACATTGATGCATTTGTATATATTGAGGGTGAATTGACATGCACACTTGATGAATTGTATGTCTTTCAAAGAAAGTTCAAGAAAGTTCAAGAAAACATTATTCATCTAAAGAAGTAGATCAAAGAAGAAAAATGACCATTGATGATCTTGAAACAAAACCAAAAATCAAATCCAAACAATGAAATTAACTTAAGGAAGATGTTTTCATGTTATGGTGTTGGGTGTCTTTTAGTTGTTTACTTTTGTACATGAGATATAACTAAATCGTTGGATTTTAAGTATATTTTGTTTAATCCTCTTCTCAAATTTAAAAGTGTTGAGTAATTGGTTTTAGAGAAGAAGTCTTGAATAATTAGTCTAAAATTAAGGTAGATCCAAGATATGAGTACCATGTTTAAATCTAAGAAATATTTGCATCATATGAAAATAAATGAGTGATACATTGATGCATTTGTATATATTAAAGGTGAATTGAAATGTGTACTTGATGAATTTGATGTCTTTCAAGGAAAGTTCAAGAAAGTTGAAGAAAATATTACCCATATGAAAAAGAAGATCAAAGAAGGAAAAATGACCATTGACAATCTTGAAACAAAGCAACAAATCAAATCCAAACAATGAAATAACTTAAAGAAGAGAATTTCATGTTGAGGAAAGAACTAAAAGAATCCAAAGAAAAAAGAAAGCTCTCCAATTGCACTAAACATGAGGATGAAATTAAAATTTTGAAAATGGAGTTAAGATATGCAATGTAGCAACTTAAATAGAACCCAAAGATTAAAAATGGCAGTGTTATGATTGATGAAATCCTAAGTTTTTTGAAACCCTCATGGGACAAAGGAAAACTTTTTTTCAACAAGGGAAATCTCTAAGACTCCTAACAAAGATGAAAAAGGAAAAGAGAATGTCAAGGATGGATCCAAGCAAGAATATGGAAATAATAAAGGATTCACCATTGTCGATGAAATAAATACTTAAGAAGACATACTCCTCCCCTTATCAAACTAGGTACCCTTTTTCTTTAAATGGTAATATTTTCCATGTAATAAGTTTGGATGCAAAGCTAGTGTATGTGATAAAATGTGACATGTTGGGATCAAGCTTGGACAAGAAAATGTTAGTGAAGTAAGGATCTAAACATGTAAATCATTTTCCAAAGAAAACAAGAATAATCTTAATCTACAACTAAATTTTTATCACAACCTCAGAGCTCAACAAGTGCATCCATGACTTGTTGGTTTTCACATGATGAGGATTGTGGGTGTTCTCTAACACAAGTAATTATTAAATCCCACAATGCAAAGATGATTAATCCTGAATTAAAAATGATGACTGGTGAACTAGATGCAACACTCTAGGTAGATGAAGATTGAATTCTTTAAGAGGTTATTAGGTAAATAATGTTAAAGTGGAAGTTCTGGATGAATGACAAATGCCACCTTTACAAGAATGACGAAAAAGGATGGCCAAAAGGGAAAAAGTCCTCCATGCTTCTCATTTGGTCTAATAAGGACATTCTAGCCTCTTAGTATGAGAGATTTAGATTATTCTACTCCCAATATGCTTACACCAATATACTTTGTCTAGGCTCTCCATCATGGTTAGAGACTTCACCATCTAAGAGAAGGAAATTAGCCCCTTTCAAAATTCTACATGATAAAATAGTAGGACAATTGTCACAAAGGACATTGAAGACCAAATTTTTAAAAAAAATTGTCCAAGTTGATGGCGGACAAAAACAAAAAAGATGATTATGTAGAGATAGCTTAGTTTATTGTATAGTTAAGCTATCACGACTCACATTTATGTCTCAAAAGTTGATTTAAGGGCACCCTACAAGCAAGTAGATACTCATAACTTCTGAGTGATTACAATCAGAATATTGAAGAGATTAGAGATGGATTAAACAGATAAGCACAAAATGAGAGCGCAAATAGATGTTCAGATTGATTGTTTTAAAAAAATGTTTGTCCTTCTGTGTTGCTAGTAAATCAATCCCAAGAAAAAAAAAATCTCATCTACCGAGTGCTCAAGCCATGTTCAATAGAGTATAAGAGGATAATTCCCTTGGTAAAACCACTAGGGAATGGATTGAAGATCTTCATGCCAAAGGTCCATCATTTCTAGAAAAGATTAAAACAACTTATCTAAATATGTCTCTTTTAGGAAGCTTATTCATTCTTAAATTCTTGGATTAAAATAGGATGAAGTATTGTGGGATAAGATAATTGAGAGTTAGTAGAAATAACTATGATGGACATTATCGTTGCTATCTCAAAAAAGATCCTAATAGATCAAAACACTATAAGATGAACTTTGTGGTATGAAGATTTTAAATGGAGAGGGAAACTCATCAAATAATGAATTGATTAATTGATCAAAACCATGAAAGATTGCAAGACTATATAGAAAGACTTTAGAAAATCATCAACTCCCTTTCACACGTAACAACCTATCTTTTGATAAATGCAAGACAAGTTGTTGGGAGCTAACTATTCTCTTAGCTTAAATCTATTTCATTTATAGAAATTTTTTAAAATCTAGTGAAAAACAAGACAAACCTTTGATCTTTTGGGAATGGATGGTTGGATGGGAGCCATGCGGTACAACCATGCAGTTTCACAAGAACATAACTCTATCAAATTATCTTCCAAAGTGCAAAACTTTTCTATGTGGACAAGAGTTGTATTGTCTTAAATTGGATGACCTCAAATTTGATTAAGATTTAGCACCTATTTAATACGAGATCATCAACTCCTATTCCCTTTTCTGTCCTTTCTCCTAGGTGGAATTGGGGCAAAACTTAATAGATCCTCTTTAAAGCTCTTATTTCATGGTGTTAAGCTTGAGGTAGGATCTCTATCCCCTAGGTCCTTCCTTTCATTCATCTATCCACTTTGAATCTACTCCGTACACTGAAACAAGATTTCCTCAGAATTTGGACTTGATTTTCGAATCTTGGGACTCGTTTTGGAGCCCCAAGGGTTTGTGCTCCCGATCATTAGGCCCCTAACAAATTAGAGATGCAATCTGCCCCTTATGGGGCAATCAAGGGAATATTGCACCCTAGATGATGCCCTATATTGGCCCCCCTCTTTGGGTCTTGTCTTTCAGGATGTTCGAGTGTTAACTTCTAGATTGGTCAGCATGTTGGAGTTAGTTATTTCCGAGTTCTGTATAAACCCTTCCATTTGCTCCATTTGTCATATCCATCAACTTTACAAGCAAGTACTCTAGCACTCAAATGTTTAAGCATCCAAGTTCTCAAGCGTTCTTCAAGCATTCAAGGCATCCAAGCTACTTATCCATTGAAGATTGAGGATTTATGCATTCAAGCCATTGAAGGAGTTTATGCTAGATCTTCTATTGCATTTTGAACATTCAAGATATCCCTTCATACATTTCAAGATCCTTTGTTGCATCTTCTATCTTCATTCCTTCAAGATCTATAAAGGCATTTTTTCAAGCACATAAATTCATAAAGGTTTTGGTTTCACTTTGATTTCCTTTCTAGGGTCTTTGAAGTTGAGTCAAAACCATTACATCTACATACTTGATTACATTTCAAATTCAAGAGCATATTCATAAATTTACATTTCTTCATGCTAGATCTATCACCTCTACTTGCTAGCATTCTATTTCAATCATTTCAATTCAAGGTTAATTCCAAAGTGGCAAGGAACTCACTTCACAATTTTAAAAATGTGAAAAAAGCACCTTTGGTTTTTTTCCGCTCAAGGCAATTGGAATTGGGTGGGATGTTTAAATTGCGAAAGCAATAAGAGTTGCCCAGGCTAGAAAAAGTTGACTTTGTCTATGTTTTCATCACAAAAGGAGAAGTGGATCCCATTTTTCAATATTGTAGAGCTCACACTTTTGATAGATTCAGACATGCAAAATGTTGAAACCAATTAGGCACTGGTGATTTGTGTAGAATCTAGACCATTTCCTAACAATACCAACCCTAACGTTCAAAACTATAGAACAAATGAAAATCATATATGGTCTTGCGAAAGCATGAAGAGACGATAGGTGGCAAGAACAAGACACATGAATAAGTGACCACACATACAAGTAAGCACATCTATGAGAAAAGCTTAGAACATAGACTTGGGAAACCACAAAACCAATAAGAAACAATTGACTCGAATGAGGTATAGAGTCCAAGCCACATCATAAACCAAGTAGAGATGGCTTAAGACATTTGCAAAGCTTTGTGTGGCCGATAAACTTTGAAGATCATTAGGACAAGAGTCTAGTCAATTTGACAATGCGACTTATGTTGTGACTTAAGTAACCAGGAACCAACTATAACAAGTCAATGACAAATTAAAACATGGATCTAAACAACAACATAAAGATTTAGGGTTTCCCAAGGTTTGGCAGATTCAAACCCTTAACAACCATAACAACCCTAAAGTCTTGCAAGGGTGATAGTAATTACTATGATCCATACTAATTGAATAAGTGATATCTTAAAAAATACATGGAATAAGATATTCAATGACAATATTTTGTGAAGAAGCTACAATTTTAAATAGTTTTTTCCTAAATTGAAAAATAGCTTGGAACTCTATGATTGATGAAAGTTAAGTTAAAATCTACATATCAATTGCTTCCTTCTAACACAAAAAGGAAAAATGCTCTTTTTACATTCTTTTAATTCTTTTTGCAAGCCTTTAAGCATCTATAGTGACTAGAATTTTTTTTGTTGAAAATGGCAGGGATCAAACCATTCATTGGTCTAGCACGACAGATACGTAATGTGAAATATTTACTAGTATTATAGGAGAATTGCATTGAAAGGAAGTTTCTCCTCATTTTGCTTTCTTATTTAACATCTATAAGTGCATTCTCCATTAACTTTTCTATTTTGTCCAGGGCTAGGTGGTTTCCACACCAAACTCAACAATAATACACGTGCTTCCATGCTGTTTGCAAATACCAAATTACAGAGAAGCTTAGTTTTAAAGTTAACAGTCGCCAGTTGAGAAATATTATATATCATAATTCACAAAACAGGGTGCAGGTTACAGACACATTTCTAGTTAGATCATCATATTGATTATATTTTACAAATGTGGACTACAAAATACATTAAAATTCATTATGTTTTTCTGCAATTTTAAGTAAATTCATTGCTTGTTTTACCCAACGTGAGATTGTCAAGATAATTGTTCTGACCAACAAATTTTTGTATTTCCTCGATTTCTTAGAAATACATATTTAAGTGCTCAAACAGAAGCCTGAGATTTTGTGACAGGAAGTGTTCCATCATAGGTACATTTCAGAACATCCGGTTTCTTGATTAGCTGTGGACCTATTGGCACATCCTGCTTTCGTGGTCGAATATCCTACACTCAAAACAGTAATAGATCATTATTATTAAGTTAAACGTGTGTACAGAAATATATGTGGAAAAGCAATCCTGAAAAAATTTCAATACACAGTTGATTTGAAACATATGCTATAATGTTCATCTGTGAAAATCTCAAACCTTTAAAGCCTGGAAAATACTAGAAAAATTGAAAATAACAAGCCTTCATACAGATTACAAACTTGCAAGCTCTAATGCTTATTATAAATGAACACCACATTTCATTTGTTTTCTATCTCGAATTTCAATTTTTCTATCCATACATTCATCAACCTTTCCCTTCTATTTCCAAATTTAAAGTAAGGGCTGCAATCAACCTGATCAAAAATTGCCGTTGGAATAGCAATTGTTGCAACAGCATTAGGGGTATCCACGATGCTTGCCAATCTCCCCTCGCATGGACAACATGATAAGAGCAAGTAAACCTGTCATTACGTTGTGTGTTATAATTTTGATCACATATACGATAAGAAGTATCGCCCACTGATTATTATTATGAGGGTGAGAATAATTTTTAGCAGATTGACATTAATGGTGATATATGCATGCATATTAGTTAAAAAGAAGTTATCAACAGAAGTTAATAATGATGCACCTGTTCCCTCGAATATCCAAATTTAGATAGATATTCAATGGCATTTAGGATAGCCCGTTTATAAGCTACACTTGCATCAAGGTAATGTTGCCGTCCTTTTTCATCCACACTGATACCTTCAAATACCAACCATTCAGAGAATCGAGGTTCAAGAGGACCAATTTCAAAAATAGGATTTACATGTAATTTTGTTGGCCCCATTGGAGTAAGGTATTTCTCCATCCCACCTCGTATAATCTCGCATCTACAACATAAATAAAAGTTAAAAAATGGAAATTATAAATGATAGAATATGGTTATAATCTATTACGTAAAATCTCATGAGAAATTCAAAGTCACATCAAGAAATCCAGCACAGTCCAACTTAGCATCTTAAAAAATAACATACTTAAAGATCCGATTTTTGACAATTATGGAGAGACTAGTTTGCAAGTGGCAATGGGTTAGATTTCCGTATGTCACATCAGTCATTTGAATAGCAAGGCAATCGATTACTAATGGTCTTTGGAATGGTTGGAATCAAGAATTGTTTGGAGAGTAAATTTCTCATCAGGCTCATTCAAGAATTCTACCGGAGAAGCAAATTGAGAGTTATTTTCATTTGATATATGAGAAATATGTTCAGACCGGATAAGTAATGATAATCAAGTATGTCATCAAATAAATGGTCACATTCTAGTTAAGTTTAGGTTATCCAGTTGACATAGTTCAGGACTGAAATGTTATATTTGTTTACAAACATCACACCTGCAACAATATTGTTGCCACTTGCTAGGAAAAGGCCAATCTTTCTAAAATGTAAGAGCTAATAAACAATATATTAGGGATTCCTTTGGTCTTAGCTACATTTTCTCGCAATTTAGCATGTAAGTTGTAGTATCTTCTTTGGCAAGGAAAGGTAAGCTCATCTATGGATGGAAATTGCCAAAAAGGCATAATGTAGATCTTATATCTTAACTTGTCCGTTTGGATATGATACTGGGTACAGGTTTCAGTTCAAGTTCTCTGGTACTGCAATCTTCTTCCCTGGATACAATGCAGCTGTGTTTGGCCGTGCCATATATATAAAATATCTATAATTTGCAAGATAAAGTACAGAATATATAAACGATGGTGACTTAAATTTGATAGAAAATTGTGAAGACGATAAAAATATAGTAATAATGTTATTTTAAATTAAAGATTATAAAGTCTAGCACTTCGTGTGCATTTATATGCTCTCATTCAGATTGCTAGCCCAAGCAACATGGTGAGTGATAAGTGATGAACAAAGATAATGTTTTATCCTCTGATTGCAATAACTCTTATATTTGTTACCACTGTGGCAAGATATGAAACAGTTTCAAAACTGTTATGATCTACCCCAATTCATGCAAAGCATTTTCTATAGCCATAGTTAGCAGACTAGGTCAGTTGCTGAGAAATCACAACAAACTATCACAGTGTATTAACATGCATGATTTTATAGTGAATTTCTGACAATTTTTGGCTTGTTTTCTAGCAAGTTCTCATTAGGTACTTGATGATTAAGAGCCTTGACTTCCACTGCACATCAAAAGTGTCGATTAAAACACTTTAAAATCAGGAAAATAGTAAGCACTATGAAGGTCATGGATTTTGAAGGTCTTCATTTGGGTTTGGATGAGGGCTCTGCATGTCATGCCTACGTACTGCAATAAGAACATGCTAGGAGTGCTGTCCCCAAAACTCATTTGATACTTTAATAGTTATATTTTGCATTAAATTAATGTTTTATTCAAAAAAATTAGTACTTTTTATTTGTGATATTGCTATCAGGATTTAACTCTGTAGTTTTTTAGTCAAACTCATTGACCCACGCTTCATGAGTAATGATTCAACACGAATCCATCTCTCATTAGAATAGACAGAACATAGCACTCATTGGATCTAGGTGATGCTCACAGAGGTGAAGCACCAGGACTTCCTGGGAGGTGACCCAAGCCAGTACTACTCCAGCTTGAGTGTGCTTAACTACGGAGTTTCCTCCGTGGTTAAACCCACTCTGCTTGCAACCCCATTTACAAAACCTTCACCAAGTGTTGTGCTTTATGAACCAGTCATTAGAAAGCCCCTAAAGCTCATCAATTGATAAGTAGGAGATATTGTTGCTATGCTATCTCCTACTTATCAATTGATAAGCTTAAGGGGCTTTCTAATGACTGGTTCATAAGGCACCACACTTGGTGAAGGTTTTGCAAATGGGGTTGCAAGCAGAGTGGGTTAACCATGGAGGAAACTCCATAGTTAAGCACACTCAAGCTGGAGTAGTACTGGGATGGGTGACCTCTCGGGAAGTCTTGGTGCTTCACCTCTGTGAGCATCACCTAGATCCAATGAGTGCTAAGTGTTCTATTTATTATAATGAGAGATGGATTCATGTTGAATCACTACTCATGAAGCATGGGTCAATGAGTTTGACTCAAAAACTACACAGTTAAATCCTGATAGCAATATCAGAAATTGACTTGCTGTGGAAATATCTCCTACTTACTTTTTATTTTTCAAATTTTCAGCAAACCGAGAATTTTTGGTCTACTGAGTTTAAGTAGCAAACTATGCCTGTCTCATTGATTGTTCTTAAAATCATATACTTGCAGCAAATGTTGCACAAGATAGATAATTCACATGGTCTTTACTCATTCAATCAAGTCATTACAAATATGCACAGGTTGATAAAAGAATACAAGATTAGTGCTAGAGGAGTCGATAGTTTCTAATTCAACACGCGAGAAATTGTTTTGTTTATAGTTTCAGAATTTGTTTTTTTATGGTCCTAGCATCACAAGTACCCTTCTAGGATGGCAGGTTTGTCCATTTGGTACAAGAATATGATCAATTTTGAAAGAACCCAACAACTTAGCTTATAGTTGTTTAATTTCCAATCTGATAAAATTAATACTTAAAATAGTGAACAGAATTATAATGCATACAAGATAGAAGAGTAAAAATACAAATTTATTTTCTTATTAAGTTATTATAGAAGTAGACCAAAGATGGTCAGCCCATTTATCAGACTATCATGCTAATTTCCTTGATGATACAAAATCTATTTAAAGAACTTTCTGACTGCCAAGAACGCAACTATCAACTCATCCACTCTATAAGTTATCACTACCCAAAGCTTGCAGACAATCAATACTGTTACATGATCAATTAGATTAAAAAATTCTTCCTCAAATGATCTTAAAGCCAACTACATGTTGTCAATTTCTTCTTCAAGTCACGCATGAAGTGAGATAGCTCTCCCACCATCCATGAGCATGTCACTCATTTTGAAATGTGCAAAGGATGTTATTTGTGCTTCACTCACATTGTGGTCACTAAAATTCACCTTCACTTGATCCAAGAATCTAAATTTTCTGCAGACCATCAAATGTCAATATATTTAACTTTCAACTATAAATGAGGTGGTTCTAGTTCTTACCTCAAGCTCTCTTTCTTCACATGTGTGATCATTTCCACCTTTCAGTTTTCTTCTTCCGCATTGTCTCCAATCTCAATCTTCATTGTCAAAGCTCAAACTAGGACATTGGTGGGTGATTTTGATGTTTGTAACTTTGAATTTGCAAACTGGAGACAACACTACGAAATTTTTGATAAATTCATACTTCTTCTCTAAGGTAGACATTTTAAAGGCGTTTCTCAAAGGCAGTCAATCATGTCTTGATTTGGCCTTGGTTTTTCATCCCTTAGGTGTTGTTTTCCGAGATTTTCGTTGAGTTTTTCCTAGTTATCTTGACAATTTTGGGTTTTTTTTCCTAATTGCAGGTACTCAATTTGTGAAAATCTTGGAATTTTTCTTTTTTGATTTGATTACTTTTTATCCTCATTTGTGATGAAGGGCACTCCCCTTAATAGCATAAACACACAACAGAAGTAGAAAAATAACAAGAAGTTGCAAGAACAAAAAATGGGCTTCTTACTATCTCCAATAGTATAGAAATACAAATTTTAGAAATATAACATGCATAGCCACATGGGCGTTTTCCTTACAATTTTTTATAAGTTAGAGCTACCATAAAAATATTTTCCCAAAATGTCCTAGAAAACTCTAAGGGCCTTCTTATATAGGCAATTTTCCACCACCTAAGAAAGTTCTAGAAATTTTAAATCTAGACCCTAAGGTTGACCAACCTTAAAATATTATTATTATTCATAGTTCATTACATTAGAGTAGTCCCCAACAAATTTTGGATCTGAAAAGAAATTTTGAAGGAAATTCATTTTTGTCCATTTTAGGGGGCACAACTTTTGAAGACCATAACTTGTCGCCAATTGCTCCAATTTACTATTATTGCCTCATTTTGGAAATGCCACAAATTCCTCTATAACAAGTACCTTGTGCAAATTCTAGTTAGATGAGGTTTGACCCCTTTTCAGAGCCTCAAAAGCCTTCAAAAATGAGTTCAAAGTTTTTATACCCTGTTGCCAATACTGATTATTTTTAATAATTTCAGAAATAGACTTGAGATTCCAATGGAACTAATTGGTAGGGTGATATATCTAAAAAGAATCTCCAGGAAGTCAAAAGTTCAAAACATTCTAAGCTTGAACAATAAACTTACTAAAAATAGCAAGCTTCCAAAAATAACAACTCTGTATTGAGGTAACCCTTAAAATCTAATGCAGAGGTAAGGGTGGTGTATAGATGTACCAACTACAAGTTTACCAATTTGTGCAAGTTACCTAGTATTTCCCAAGGCCTTAAGTACTCAGATACCTTCAAAACCTAACAAGACCTCCTCATCAAGGTTCCAAATGCTTGGGTTGATATATTTTGATGGTTATGACTTGGATTTAAGGATGCAAAATTTCCTTTACACCCGAGGTAATTTGAGAAGTGACTCTGTAAAATCTCAAGTGTTAAGAGGAAAACTAAGACAGTTAACCTCCTCCCTGAATAGCCCTGATGAATCTTGAACAGGTTTTCCTTTCCATTTGACCATATATACTTCATATATCTTGTTTTTGGTGCTTTTGCCAATATGACTACCCAAAATGTCTTCAATCTTTTATGTAGCTGAAGTAGTTGCTAGAATATTCCACTGTACTTTTGTGACCTCATCTTCAACACCTCCTTCATGATACTTTGTCAGATTGGAAATATTAAATACTGGTAAAATATTTAGTTCACTAGGCAATTCCACTTCATAGGGATTCTCTGAATCATGTTTCTTCACTATCTTACTGTTGTGAGGTTTTCACACCATCGCCCCAAAAATTTTGGAGACCCCCTTTTTAATCGCCTTGGCAAATTTTTGAGTTGTCCAAAAAAAATTTGACTTGATTTTTTGAAAATTTCAAGTCTTGGATGCCTTCAGGCCAGAAGGGAGGGGGTTAGATTTATTTTCACTCGGTTCTAAACTTGATTTTCTAAAACAACCAATTTCATCCTTAGGCTAGACAAATTTCAAAGAACCACACTTGGCAGGATAAAATTGTAAATTTTGTACTTAGACGATTTTTTTGAAAATTTGGATATAATTGTGTAAATTTGAATAATTTTCAAAAAATAAATTTTTGTTAGATTTAAGTTATTTGGAAAATATTGAATTTTTTCGGCGAGCAAATTAATTTTTGTGATGATGAAATCAAATTGCAAAATCGATTTTAGACTCTAGAGAAATGATTTTATTTTTGTCAAAACTAAAATTGCTTGGCAAAATCGATTTGAATTGAGTTGCAAAAAAATTAGCTTTAAATGGATTAAAATTGTCTTGAAATTTTTTAAGCCTTTAATGAAATTGGTAATTTAATCCGATTTTAATGACATTAATTACTAAGTCATCATTAAATGGAAACATTTAGCATCTCCAAGGCATTATTTACTTTCTTTTTGCAATTTTGGTCTAATTGGCAATTTTTAAAAGTAAATTTCATCTTGACAAAGTTAATTTTGGGCTAAGCATTTAATTGGGGGCCATGTCTTGTGTTCTAATTAATTTATTTTTGCTCCCAGGGTCCTAGTCGGCCAGCTAGGGAGGATGAGCAAGTTGGGTATAAGAGGAAACTCATTCCTCTCATTTCCTCATTCCTCACTCCTCTTTGGTGCTTAGGCGATTTTTGATTTGGAGCAAATTTTCTCTTCCTTGACCGATTTTCCTAAGGCAGATTGGCATCTTCTTTGGGTGATTTTTCCAGCTAGGGCAAATTGGCATTATTGTTGGCAAATTTCTTCATGGTAGAGATCTCTATGTTTGGCGATTCTCCATGATTGAGGGCAGATCTGCACTCTTCTTGGTTGGCGAATTTTGTGGGAGCCGAAATTTGTGGAAGACAAAATTCTGATTTTCAAGAGGGGTTGCGATTTTCTCCTTCAGATTGGACGATTTTGTTGGTGAAGAAATACATAATGAAGGTCTGATTTGCAAGGGATTTGAAATTCTCAAAGTCTGATCCTAAATTCCAAAAGAAAGATTCGGCTATTGGTAGAGGTGACTTTTAATCATTTAGAGTTGAAAGGGGTCCTTAAGCTGACTTCCTTCTTTCATTCTTGTCTAGATAGTCTCGCTTGGTTCTTCTTGCATTCATTATCCACCACTTTAACATCCTGTCATAGGGCAACAAGATGGTAGATGTTAGTGCAAGCAAGAATCCTAAGGGAACAAACTCTAAGAAAGACAGAGGATATGATGCCCAAAATAACTTTCTTCTCGAAAATGAGACGAATGATCGATACCAATGTCGATACAGTAAACATGATACAGGCAAATGACAGACTAAAGGAAGGACAATCCCCCTTGGCAAAGAAGATATATAGAAGGCAGTTGCACATCACAGCCCAAGCATCGATACTTCCATTTCAACCATGATGAGTAACGTTGGGGTTGCACTTGATTTCGAAGACATCAGAGAAGAGGATATCAATGAGACAAAACTTGGATCAAGATTGGATGAGTTAAGAAAGGTTGCTATTAAGAAGAAACATTTGAACACCCTTTCTTCCCTCAATGCCTTTATCAGATTTGCAAAAGAATATGAGAAGGATCATGAGAAGACATTACAAGCAGCAAGCAGCATGATGAAATCGGCTGAGCTCAAGATAAAGCATACACCTTGTCCTCCCATGGAAAAAGTCAATGAAAGGCTAGTTAGGTTCATTGCCCTACCTAAAAGAATGAAAGAAAAAGGGAGATTTATATTAGAAGATCATTTGATGTAAGCCCAAGTGGTAGTTTCCCTTTCTTCTAGGATAGGACAAGTGTATTTCTAATTGGCCACCATTTTGGTGCCTTCTCATTGGTTGCCACTTTTCCACTTTTTTCATTGGTCTATTGACGAGGTGGCGTCTTCTCATTGGCTGATAGGGTGGCAACCCTAATTAGGGTTTCTAGGATTCAATCTGGATTGTCGGTTTTGCCTCTTTAGCTCTACTATCGGTTGTAATTTTGGCCTCTATATAAGGCCATTTTGCTCTCATTTGTGGGAGAGTTATGTTGGAGAATTGTTGCCAAAATACTATCAAAATTGTTCTCTATTCATTGTTGTGGCTTGCATAGTGGATAAACATGATCATTTTGGTGTATTGCATGGTTCTTCTCATCTCTCAAATTAAAGTAGGATTTCATTTCATGTTGTTAAAGTAGAAGTAGATGGCTAATTGTATGGTGATGTTAGTGAATGTTTGATAGGGATCTACAACTAGGCCGTTGGTTAGGGAGCCTTGTATGGTAAACTAGTTCTCTTTTCCTTTGAATCATTGCATCTATGGAGGTGGAGCCGCTAGTAAGCTTTCATTAGATTCGATCCCCATCCATTTGCTAATCTTTCCATTCATAGGAGTAGGAGTAGAATAGCAAGTAGTTGACTAGTCGAATTTCACCTTAAGAAAGTTAGGAAGGTAGAAGTCATTAGAAGCATTATTGCCTCCTCGTGCAATCAACATTATCTGACACTATATCCTTCACCATCACCTTCTCCATCAACATCATCTGGCATTCACATCGAATCACTATCACCATCATTCCACTAAACACCAAGTTATCTTTGAATGAATAACGTAAGCCGCCTACGTGATTACCAGCAAATCACATCGATAAACTGAGTGAGTATCCACAGGTGTAAGGAACATTGGAGTTTTTCTCATGTCCCATGAGCATTAACTTTTCAAGAGAGGAATTGAGGACTTGATATTCCATATCAAGTGTTTGATTGCTAATATGTTATGTAGTGGTACAAAAACTCACATCAACACTTACATGGTCCAAATTTTTTCATCTTCGACTTATTGTATGTTCCCAGAAGAAATCTCTCCTTTTTCACATGAACCATGACTTCATCTCCAATCTAAAAATTCTTATGCCTCCTTTTCTCATCTGCCTTAGCCTTGTATTGTGTATTCATTTTAGTAATGTGCTTCTTTACTTCCTCATACAAGTTCTTCAAGTGTTCTACAAAATTTTCAGCTTCGGCATTACTTGTCTCCGCTTTGTCCAATTTCCTTAATTCATAAGCATTTCTTGGACTACTTCCATATACTATTTGAAATGGTGATTTACCAGTGCTCCTATTGACAGAATTATTTTATGCAAATTCAACCTATGGTAAAATCAAATCCCATCTCTGTGGCTTATCTCTAGTCAATCATCTTATTCACCACTTTTGTTTGTCCATCAATTTATGGATGACGAGTTGAGTTGAATTTCAAATTTGTCTTTAACTTATTCCACAATTTTTCCCAAAAGTACCCAACAAACTTGGTGTCTCAATTTGAAACTATGCTCTTTAGTAGACCATGTAGTCTCACTTCTCCTCTGAAAAAAATTCTTCCACATAAACAACATCATGAGTCTCCTTGCAAGGAACGAAACGTGTCATCTTTGAAAACCTGTCAACCACCACAAAAATTGAATCATGCCCTCACTGAGTTCTAGGTAAACCAAGAACAAAGTCCATACTGATATCCTCCCATGGCTTCTCTAGTACAGGTAATGGTTGATATAACCCTATATTCTGCTTTTCTCCCTTTTTCATCTGACATACTTTGTACAAACTTCTTGACATCTTGATGCAAATGTGGCCAATAATAATTCTCACTAATCAAAGCAATGGTTTTATCTCGACAAAAATTTCCAGCCAGCCCTCCATTATGCTTCTCCTTGATGAGATTCTCCCTCATAGAACTCCTTGGAATGCACAATTGTATTATTTATAACCCTAGTCAAGGGTTCTTGGATAAGGGTTTTGTATGTCTCTCATTTTTTCTTTAAATGTTTGTGTTGGATTTGAGTGGTTTTGTTTTAACCTAAGTACAAGTCTTTGAGTAGTATTGAGTTTTTAAACCCGTAGTTGGGTCTTCGAAGTTTGAGTAGATTGTTGTAGTTTTTCTTAATCATTAGTTAAGCTCACTTCGATGATTTTAGATCAAGACATCTTAAGGGACCATGATTAAGGATTTAATTAAATTGATTTGTTATGTGAAAAACAGAGACAAACATACATTCTTAAATGATTTCTTAAGGAAAATGGAAATCAGTTTTTTTAGCATAATCAGAGACAATTCAAGTAACTTGTAAATCAGTTCTACATGGCAGTTGCATTTCAGTTGAACAGTAAGGAATATTGTAAAAACATGACAGTAGGGATTTTCTCAATGTACACACAGAGAGATTGAATTTTCATGATACATTTAGTATTCATTTGTGCACATTAGTTTGACAACCAGATAAGAATATTGTCAGTTTTGTTTAATATGATGCATTGTTTGATACAAAGTGCAAATTCTTTCGAATGATGTATCGTACTGAATCAAGATTGCTATTACATAGTCGAACTCTGTATGAATCAGTGTTTGTAAAGTGAAGATAAGTCATTGGGACATTTAAAAGTCTATCAATGAGATAGCATTGTTACTAAGACATATGTATAGCCAGTGACACAATTGAAGTGGTTTTATTCCCTAGAGGGTTTTCATTGAGGACATATCTTTGTGTTATATCTTTGTGCATATTTCAATTGTCTTGTTATCTCTCATTTCTATTGAATTTTATCCTAAGCCTTTGTTAAGTAAAAAATAATTTTGGTTTGTTATATCAGTTATTCGCTTCCCCCTCTCTCCCTCAGTGATACCAACAATTGGTATCAAAGCCACAACCTAGCTTTTAGGGTTTCCTCGTTAGGAAGTGACACATGGATATCCAAAAGAATCTTTGTAAAACTACAGAAAAACAGAGTGGACTAGTTTCAGAAGTTGATCTTATAGGAGATTTAAAGGCGCTCTTAGAGAAATTATGAAGATTAGTTGATCCCACTAATCAAATGAAAAATGGTGATATTTCTATTAGGACTCATCTGTGTAGTTTTCTAAGTCAACCTTATGAGCCATATTTCATGAATAGTGTTTCACACGAACCCATCTCTCATGAGAATGAATGGAACACTTATCACTCATTACATCTAGGTGACGCTCATAGAGGTGAAGCACTAGGACTTCCCAGGAGGTCACCGATCTCTGTACTACTACACTCGAATGCGCTTAACTATGGAGTTTCCTCCATGGTTAAACTAACTCTTCTTGTAACCCCATTTGCAAAAGCATAGAGGAAACTCCATAGTTAAGTACACTCAAGTTGGAAGTACTAGGAAGAAAGACCTCCCCAAAAGTCCCAATGCTTCACCTTCGTGAGCATCACCTAGATGCAATGAGTTTGGAGTGTTCCATTCATTCTCATAAGAGATGGGTTTGTGTGAACCACTACTCATGAAACATGGGTCAACGAGTTTGACTCTAAAAACTACGAAGTTGAATCCTAATAGAAATATCACTATTTGACTTGTGGAAAATATGTCCTACTTATCAAATGAAAAATGCAGACTTTGTGCAACATATTGGATGAGTTAATGATGGAAGTGGGTGTGCGAATGTCTTCTATATTGTGACTGATAATGCAACTACTTATGTGCCAGTCAACAAACCTTTGATGGCTTGGCTAGGCATTTGACATTATTTTGGAGCCCTTATGTTGCCCATTGTCTTTGTTGGATTTTGTAGCTGCGATAGAGATCTTTATCTCTAGAAATATGGATGCAATTATTGTTATGGTCACCTTTAGATGAAGAGGACACTTATGATTAAATTGTAATATTAAATATAAATACATGTGACATTCAACATGTGTTAAGGCATGTAAATATGAAGAGTTGTAATAAAGAGTTATTTTTAGGAAATTGAAGAGACCTTTGGTAAGAATGTGAAAAGCCTCTCTTTAAGTTATATATATCGCTTCAAGCGGAAGACATTGTACACTTGAACTTTTATGATCAATAAAATGATTTTTGTTGTGGCTGGGTTTTTCCCTTCATTCTAGAAGGGTTTTCCCAGGATATTTCTAGTGTTTATTGTTTCAATTTTGGCTCATTTCTTATTGTTGTTTATCATCATTCTTTTTTGTGCTCTATATCCAACATGGTATCATAGCATGTTTAGATAACTGCTATAAAGGAGTTTACTTTTGTTCATTATTTGTGCATCTATTTGGCAGGCTTATCTATAATTTGGATTGAGCTTCTTAGTATTATGTATGTTTATGGTTGGTGTTCTATTTTGCTATGGAGTTCTAAGAGATTCTCTGCATTTGGTTGTCTTTTATCTCTCTTTTGTTCCTATCTCCATGTTTCTATTCTGTAGAAGTTTTATCATCTCGTTTGTAGGATGTTCTATCCTTCGACATCTTGTACTTAATTTTGGCACTATGCGTGTGTCAACATTCTTGCTGTCATTTTTAACAATTGAAGATTTGTGTTTGTCATCGTATGTATGATTTCTTCTTCTCTAGCTTCGATTATTCCTTGCATCTGTCAGTTTTCCTAATTTAGCCATCGACCTCTTTTGTTCACGTTGTTTCATATTTCTTGATTCCTATGTCTTATGTACCTTCCATCACCTTCTCTCCTGCACGACTCTTCCTTGGACAATGATCTATGTTTATTTGTCTTTTGCAAGATAAAGTTTGTTTAAGTTCTTTTGGAATTTGTCGTGGGAATCTGAGGAATCTCTCTAGCATTAGATCGCTTCATCAGTTATATTTAATTACTTGGAAAATATGGTTGGTGTTGTGTAAACCATCGGCACTTGACTAGAGTGGAGTGGTGATCATGATACTAGAGGAGTCAAAGCAGGTTGTTGTCTGGAATCATTAACATTCGATGCATTTTAGTGACAATTAAAGAATTATGATGATTAGTCTTGGACAAAACGGGTAGTATTGTCAGCTTTGTTCATTTCTTTTTTGGTTCTTTGTTTTTGTCTTAATCAGTAGCGTAAACAGAAGTCTTTCATTGTTCTCTACAAGAGGCAACTACATGGAAGACGTTTATTTCTCTAATTATATTCTCTATTGGCTTCAACGCGCAATGCAACACCTTGATTTTTTTATTGCTGCGAGCTCGATTGATAGAGGTTATGGAACCACTTTGAAGTTGGGGACAATCTTGTTATCACGTATGCGAGCAAGCTCTTTTATCAAAGCAGTTATTGTTCGTTCCTCATCGTGAGATGCCTTTTGATGTATTGAGCATGAAGTGGACATTGTTGGTAACATGTAATGGTAGTCTCCTTGTCTTCTGGTTGTGTCATTTTTTTGTGAAAATGCTATGGTTGTTGCCTCAATTCATGCCTTTTGATCTATCAAGGTCCTTGAAGAAAATTTAAGACTACTCACTTTGTAATGGCAATTTTGGTTAGAGTTTGTTAGACAAAAATTTCATGCAAGTCCTGTTTCTGCTGATATATCCATTGATAAGGTTTTGAAACATTTTGCTGAAGAAATGGAAGAAATATTCAGCCGTCAAGAATTTCAGAGCCCAATCAAATCTGGGGTAAATTTTGACGGGTTTCCTTTAAAAATGGTGGCACAAGCTTGTATCGGGTTCTCAAAATTTGTCCTTCTCTTAGATATAGACCTAACAAGCTTAGAGTTAAGGAAATTACCATTTGGACCAACAATAGTTAATCTGAACTCTAGAGAAAGTGACAGGATTGTAGGAGTTATGGATATAAGTAGAAAAGTGGTGTATAAATTATCAAATCTGTTTCAATGTATCTTCTTTGTGTTTCTGCTGATCAGAGTTGGATGCTTCAAGGAAGGCAGCAAGCTGATAAAAAAGGGGAAACATTTGGCTCTTGAGATGCCGATGATGGTAGCAGAGACGACTACAAAGGTTGTTCAATGGATTATGGTTTCGCACCAACATAAAGGATGCATTGAGATGATGCAAACTGCATGAGGATGTTGTTTACTAAATGATACATATTTTGAGATATGAGTTTCAGAGGGAGCTTGAGATTCAGAGGGAGGGTTCATTTTCTACCTCTTCTTGGTGATGAAAGTAGTTCTTTGAATCCCCTCCATTCTTACATATGTTGGTAGTATTTTGGTATACTAGGTTTTTGAGACTCTTAATGGAAACAAGTCTTAACTATGATTGCATTTCTTGTTGATTGTGAGCTCTTATTCATAATGAGTTAGTAAGGATAATCTCATATCTCTTTCGCTTTGGGAAGTGAACATCATGTTGAGAGAGTCCATGACGACATCACGTTGAGGCCCCGTTTGGTTTCAGGAAGATGAGGGGCAGAATAGGGTTTTGAGGGCCAAAACCTAGTTATGGAGGAAAAAAGGGGCATTTGGATCATCAAACGTAAAACCCGGTTTCTGGTTTCTTCTTCCAATTTTGCTCCAAAAATGGAAGAAACATCTTCCAACAAATAGGTGGAAGTTGAAACGAAAACCCAAATTTGGGTTTTTATGAGTGGGTTTGAATTAAACCGTTGAGTCCACGGAATCTACCTTAGGTTTTTGGAAGATCAAAAATGCATTTGGGAAGACTAGGGTTTCTGGCGCCACTGTTGTTGTTGTGGCAAGTTTCTAAGAAGACAAGGGTTTTTGGCAAGTTTGTTGTTGCTGTTGTTGTGGCGAGTTTGTCGTGACTGGGGTTTCTCTGCTTTGGACGGCGGCGGCGGCTTTGAACACAGCTCTCTTCTCCCACCAACCTCTGCACGCACGATTCTCTTCTCCCACCCACATTTGCATTTTGGGTTTTTTGCAAGTTTGCTTAAAAAAATAGTTAATATATGGTCAGTAATGAATTCCAATATGTGCTCATGCCATTACCTCTGATTACTTGTATATATCATAGTTAAAGCTTTGATTATCTGTACCAATAGCAATGAAATGTTACAAATGTAAATGGCGGAATACTTGAATGAATTAATCAGAGATCAAACTGATCTATATATACAAAGAGGGGAGTCGAATAGAATAGAAACATTCTATTCTAGACTACACCTAAATATTAGAAACATTCTAATATTTACAGAGATATAATAAGATATAATAGTGAGCATTAAAAAGAAACATGAAGGTTATTTTAATACCCCCCCTTAATGCTCAATCTATTTATTACACCAATAGATCCCCTGAATTTAACAAACTTGTCAGGACCAAGGGGTTTAGTGAAAATATCTGTTGATTGCTCTGAGGTAGGAACATAGCGTAACTGAATAGATCCATCTTCTACTAATTGTCGGATGTAATGGCAATGAAGCTCTATGTGCTTGGTTCGTTCATGAAACACTGGGTTCTTGGCAAGTTTGAGTACGCCCTGATTGTCTGAAAACAAAGAAGTCGAACCTGCTTGAGGAATATACATATCTGCAAGCATCTGCCGGAGCCAAACTGCTTCACAAGCTGCCTTGACAGCTCCTCTATATTCTGCTTCTGTAGAGGAGAGTGCATGTGCTTGTTGCTTCTTACTGGTCCAAGTAACTGCTGCAGATCCGATACTAAACACATAGCCAGAAGTAGATTTCCTATCATCAACTGAGCCGGCCCAATCGGAATCAGTGAATCCACTGAGCTGAGGAGTAGTACTCCTTGTGTAAAGAAGACCATAATCTAAAGTACCATGTACATAGCGTAACACACGTTTCGCTGCAATCCAATGATCAGTCTTGGGGTTTGTCATGAACCGTGAGATGTAGCTGACTGCAAAACTGAGATCAGGTCTAGTAGTAGTAAGGTAGATGAGACTACCTACTAGCTGCCTGAAGAGTGTTTCATCTACAAGAGGAGAAACAGATTGTGCGGACAATTTAAGACCAGTCTCCATTGGAGTGGAGGCAGATTTGCAATCCTGCATTCGAAACCTATCAAGCAAACTTCTGGCATACTTGGACTGAGACAAAAAAATACTATTGTCAGTCTGCCAAACCTCAATACCTAAACAATAATGAAGCAATCCGAGATCTGTCATATCAAAAGTTCTGCATAGATCCTGTTTGATTTCTGAAATCAAATGTTCTGAATTTCCAGTAATGATCAAATCATCCACATAGAGAACAAGAAAAAGAATATCATTACCAGAGTGTTTAATATATAGATTATTGTCTGACGGACTACGCTGAAATCCTTGAGCAACCAAGTAATGATCAATCTTTATGTACCAAGCCCTAGGGGCCTGTTTAAGACCATAGAGGGCCTTCTGGAGTCTACATACTTTGTGTTCTGAACCGGCAACCTTAAAACCTGGGGGCTGCGTCATGTAGACTTCTTCCTGTAATTCACCATTGAGAAAGGCGGTCTTCACATCCATCTGATGAACTTTCCAACCATACTGAGCTGCAATTGCAAGAAGAATGCGAATAGTGCTCATCTTGGCTGTCGGTGCAAATGTCTCCTCATAATCAATGCCTTCGTGCTGGGTGAATCCTCGAGCAACAAGTCTAGCTTTGTATTTGTCCAAGGTACCATCTGCATGGTACTTGACCTTATAGACCCATTTACAGCTAATGGGTTTCTTCCCAGGAGGGAGATCTGAAAGAACCCAAGTGTGGTTCTTTTGAAGACTCTAAAGCTCAGAATCCATTGCTTGTTCCCATTCTGGAATTCCTTTGGCCTCTGCATATATCTGGGGCTCAGGGATACTATGGATGTTGGCCATAAGAGCTATATTAACTGTGTTGTGCTGAAGGCTCTTATTTCTGGAGGTTCTACCTTCAATGAGTTCATCAGGACGAAGATCACTAATCGTTTGAGCCCACCATTTTGGCCGAAGAGTCGAGGAGCCAATATCAGATGCTGACGGAATAGCTGGATGAGAAGCAGGAGCAGGAGTTGTATTATCTGGAAGTGACTGAGGTGGTGTATCAGTAGCATCAGATGACTCATATAAAATAGAAGAACCCAAGTCAGAGATTGCTGAAGACTGAATCTCGGAATGTGGTGGGGAGTCAGAGAGCGGAAATGGTCCAAATTCCTCATCAAACACAACATCACGACTGAAGATTAAACGATCAATATTTACATCAATCAGTCTGTAGGCCTTATGTGTGTGACTGTATCCTGTAAACATAAGTTTCTAGCTTTTGGAATCCAACTTAGTCCGTTTGGCATTAGGAATCCATACATATGCCAGAGAGCCAAAAACTTTCAAATGGTTGATCCTAGGTTTGCGACCAGACCAGGCTTCCTCAGGAGTCTTATGATTAACTGCAAGGGTGGGTGACCGGTTAAGAAGGTAGACAGTTGTGAATACTGCTTCTGCCCAATATTTTCTGGGTACATTTCTATGTTCTAGCATAGTCCTAGCCATTTCTGTGATGGTACGGTTTCGATGCTCTACAACACCATTTTGCTGAGGGGTGTGAGGTGTGGTGAACTGACGTCTAATGCCATGAGTAGTACAGAAGGCAGAGAAAGCAGAAGAACAGAATTCCCCCCCATTATCGGTCCTAAGAGTACGGATGGAGGAACCAGACTCTTTTTCTACTAGAGCTTTAAACTGCTGAAATACAAGAAAGGCATCTGATTTTTGCTTAAGAAAATATACCCACATTTTGCGACTGAAATCATCCACAAAGAGTAAAAAATACCTGTTCCCAGTAATAGAAGGAGTATTCATAGGACCACATACATCAGCATGGACTAGCTGGAGTACTCTGTATGCCCGCCATGATTCACCATTCTTACAAAAAACGACCTTCAGATTTGTGACTTACAAACTAAGCCACGAGTTTCCAAGAATGCTAGTAGCTGAAGACACAATTTTTCAATCGATTTGCACAGATGGTTTAAACCCTAGCTCTGATACCATGTTACAAATGTAAATGGCAGAATACTTGAATGAATTAATCAGAGATCAAATTGATCTATATATACAAAGAGGGGAGTCGAATAGAATAGAAACATTCTATTCTAGACGACACCTAAATATTAGAAACATTCTAATATTTACAGAGATATAATAAGATATAATAGTGAGCATTAAAAAGAAACATGAAGGTTATTTTAATATGAAATGTACAAGTATATCAATAGCTTTTATCTATACATAGTTTATCATGGTTCTATTTCTATCTGCTATTTGCTTAGCAAAATAGTCAATATATGTTGCAACTATTTGTTTTGAATCTGTTTAGCAAAATAGTCAATATGTGCTCATTAAGGAGTTCTAGTATAGTGCTGTAAGAGATCAATGCAATACCATTAATCAAAGCGAATCATGCCAATGAAATGAACAACTAAACTATGGATATATCAAGTATGTACAAATCCATGCAAAATCATTAAAAATAGGAAACTCATAAACAGAAATTACTTCAGATGTCAATCATGCCAATGCCAATGAAATGAACAACTAAACTATGTAATAGTTTCTTGCCAGTAATGAGTTCTAGTATAGTGTTGTGAGAGATCAATGCAATACCATTAAATAGAGCCAAGTCGTAAACTCTGTATGGATCAACTATGTATAGAGCAATGACAATCAGGGCTTTTATCTATACATAGTTTATGGCATCGTAAACCATGTATAGATCAATGCCAATCTTGGCTCTAATCTATACATAGTTCATGCACACACAGTTTGTGAGGTCATAAACTATGTATAAATCATTGCAATTCTATTAAACATAGCCAAATCATAAACTATGTATAGATCATTGCAAATCCATTAAACATAGCCCAGTCATAAACTATGTATGGATGTACCTAACTATAAGCGTTTATGCCTATGACCCTATTCACATATTTCAATTTTGCATTGGGAAAGGGTGGATACTAAATCCGTCCTATATTTATGTAGTATATTGTATACATGGCAGATCAATGAAAATTGTAGCTTTTATCTATACATAGTTGATCTATACATAGTTTATAATGGTTCTGTTTGTATCTGCTATCTACTTAGCAAAACAATCAATATTTTGTTTTGAGGAAAACAACAAATATGTGCTCAGTAATGAGATCAATGCAAATCATGCCAATGAAATGAGCAACTAAACTATGTACACATCAACTATACATAGTTTATGAGGTCATAAACTATGTATAGATCAATGTAGAAAGAAACCCTATTCCCACATGCCAACAATGCTCCTTTTCATCTTCTAAAAGATGAGCCTCAATTTCGGCGGACCCGACGGTTTATTAAAACACATTCTTAAAAACCCAAATTCAAGTTATAATTTGTACATGTGTATGTGTATGTACATACATGTGTTTGTACATTTATACATGTGTGTATGTACATACATACATACATACATGTGTGTGTACGTACATGCATACATACATGTGTGTGCACATACATACATACACACATACATGTGTGTATACATATAGACAAATGGAATCAGTATTATGCTTTCATTGGTATAGACAGATTACATGGGGTAGAATGACACATTATTGTAATTTGTTCATTATGGGCTTATGATCCTCAGTAGTTGGTACTCGTTGTATTTGAATAAATAATTGACTTCTTAATGCAATGAGGCTAGCAAATAATCATGTTGTATCTCGATAGGTGATAGTTGATATCTCATAAGTGATAGTGTTTAAATTGTCCATGTTTCAGGCCACTGATGGATCCTATGGATAGTATAGAGGTTCAAGGACGCATAGTTAGGAAGACCACATACACCAGCATTCTCACAATTCTTTTTGCTTTTGTTGGCATAGCCAAAGTACTGGTAGCCCAAGAAGGTAGTCAAATGGGTAAACGAATAAGAAAAGGAAATTCCTTTTGTAGAGACATTATTCATTCTAATGAGGTGGATTGTCATGATCAGATGCGGTTGAGTAGGGCAGCCTTCTTTTTTCTAGCTTGTATTCTCAGGCTGAAAGGAATCTTGAGAGATACGATCCACTTGGAAGTTACAGGAACAACTAGTGATGTTCCTCCACACTCTTGGGCACAATCTAAGGAACTGCAAGATTGCCCATAACTTTGGGCACTCAGGAGAGACAGTCAGTTGGTACTTCCACAAGGTGTCGACGGCTGTCTTAGCCCTTCATAGGGATTACTTCATACCACCTGGTCCAAGCACTCCTCCCGAAATTAGTGAGAAGGATCATTTTGAACCGTTCTTCAAGGTAAATCATGCATTGTTACAAGTTTATTGTCTGGATTGTTGTCCTTATCTTATTATTACTTGAGCATACATTTGATCAGTGTATCATATCCCATAGGATTGCATTGGAGCTATTGACGGAACCCATATTCTAGTGCGAGTCGATGTCGACATACAGGGTAAATATTGTGATAGAAAAGGGACCCTGTCACAAAATGTTATGAGTGTCTGCTCCTTTGATTGTAAGTTTCAGTATTGCCTTGCTGGTTGGGAAGGCTCTACTGTAGATAGCCGTGTTCTAACCTTAGCTCTATCCAGATCAGATCCACTTGTAGTTCCCCCTGGTAAGCCAAATTACATTTTAATATACTCAAGGGTATGCTAAATGTTTCAAGTATTGACAATATACTTTCTTTATGTAAGAAAATATTTTCTTGTGGATGATGGATATCCAAATGCACCTAGATTTCTTGCTCCTTATCGATGTACACGCTACCACTTGAAAGAGTGGTCAAGAGATAACCCAATAAACTCTGCACATGAGTTGTTCAACCATCGACACTCCTCTCTTAGAAATGCAATCGAATGTACATTTGGTATTTTGAAGCAACGTTTTACAATCTTAAGACATGCAACGTTTTATGATATCATGACACAATCCTATATTGTTTTAGCATGTTGCATAATTCACAATTTCATTACGATAGAGGATGACCTTCCATTGGAAGTAGCTATTGAAGAGGAAGATGATCGTGATGTGATAGATATTAGAATAATCTTTAATGCTCACTCTTGTAGCTTATTGTAAATATTAGAATGTTTCTAATATTTAGGTGTAGTCTAAAATAGAATGTTTCTATTCTATTCGATTCTCCTTTTGTATATATTGATCGTTTTGATCTTTGTTTAAGATCAAGTATTCTGCCATTTACGTTTGTAACATGGTATCAGAGCCTAATACATTATTATTTCGAAAATTTATAATTTCTTTTGAAATTATTAGTGCATAAATTTTTCAAAATTATTCTGTGCATTTCTTGGTGCTCGTTTTGAGAAACCCGCCTAGGGTTTTTGGCCTAAAAGAAAAAACCTGAATTAAGGTCTGTTTGCAAATCCCGAATCTGGGTTTGTCTGAAAATCATCTCCCAAAATCGCATCCGTTTTTGGCGATCTCTTTGCTCATGTCAGATTACTAAAATCCACTGGAAAGATCAGGTTTTCAGCTGTTGTATCTAGGTTGTCTGGTTCCTTTTCTTCAACTCGCGACTGAGAGAACAACTCATGTCTTCAATCCTGCACTTGCGCAGTTTTTTTTCAACTCGTGTTTGACAGCTCTGGTTTTTTAAAAGACACAACATCTACCATTATTTGGAGGTCATAGATTGTTTTTAAGCAACGTCTCAATCTATAATGATGCACTGGGAAGTAGAATCGGCCATTTTTTTCAAGCAATCCGCCATTTTTCTGCAAATATCGACCTCCATAACTGCTGACTAGGGTTTTCTTCGAAACCCTAGTTTTTGACCTCGAAATTTTTTTTTGATCACATATTCTTGGTGGGTTTTTTGAGATCTCAAATGGGTCTTCATTAGATTTTTGTGGGTGCCTTGTTTTTTGTGCTTCGATTTTCGAGCCAGCGAATTCGAATTCTGACAACACTTTATTTTTGGGTTTTTCGAGCTCTATTCTGGGTACTCCAATTTTTCTGGGTCTTTCATTTTCTCACCTCGAAGTTTGTGCCATTTGAGCATCTGTATCAGCAACATCAGAAGTCAGACTCAATTAAACAGCAAGCCCATGCTGACCAACACTTAGAGCAGAAAGAATCTATATACCATGCCTTTATGGCCAGCATACCTGCAAATCATGTGAAATCTTCTGCCTCGTACATCGATTCTGGTGCCTCCCGACATTTCACTCATAGGCGTGATTGGTTTGTTGAATTCACTCCCTATTCTGACTTAGTAATCTTTGGAGGCAGCGAAGAATACAATATTGTCGGCAAGGGAAATATTCAAATTCAGTTTGGAGGAAGAAAACTCATGTTCCTCAATGTATGTTATGTTCCTGGCATGAAACATAATCTTTTGTCCGTTAGTCAGATTATGAAGCACTCTCCTCAATTGGATGTCGTTTTCAGTGGAAATAAGTGTTCGATTATTGATCATGCTTCTCGCACTACCCTTGCTGTCGGTCTTGAGGATCATGGTATTTATAGGCTTGTAGATTCAGGCGATTCCCTTGAGCATGCTTTCATTGCTGAATCATCTGCTCTTAGCAGTCTCTGGCATCAGCGATATGGTCATCTGAACATTCAATATCTAGCACAACTTGCTCGGGATAATTTAGTCCATGGCCCACCTAATATTTAGACCCAGAACCATCGCGTTTGTGGAGCTTGTCAAGCAGGGAAGCAACATAGGACACCATTTAAGAATGGTGAATCATGGCGGGCATCTAGAGTGCTCCAGCTGGTCGACGTTGATGTATGTGGTCCTATGAATACTCCTATTACTGGGAACAGGTATTTTTTACTCTTTGTGGATGATTTCAGTCGCAAAATGTGGGTATATTTTCTTAAGCAAAAATCAGATGCTTTTCCTATATTTCAGCAGTTTAAAGCTCTAGTAGAAAAAGAGTCTAGTTCCTCCATCCATATCTTCTATTGCTAGCACGATTAGTGTTCCTAGACATTCTACTATTTGCATTATTACTATCAAATTTAGGTTTTTTACAATCTACTACATAATGTCCATATCCACGACAATTATGACAATAAAACTTTAAAATAGGTTTAAAAGTCTTACCTTTCCAATCGTCTCTAGTATGTTCAAGTTCATTGTACCAGGCATGATGTTCCTTTCTTCTGTTATCCTCATCTTGATCAGATTCTTTAGATTTCTCATAGTGAACAATATTCTCCTTGTCCTTAGATGTATCAACTGTTTTGCTTATGGTTAGATCCTTTTTGACTTCAGGGGTATCAGGTTCTTTTCTCTCAATAGATTTCTTGGTGGATTGTCCAACGAAGAATCCAAGTCCAGTCTTGTCATAGCTAGGTCTCCGTATAGATATTTGTTCTTCAATCTTTTCACTGTTGGTATATAATTTCTCAAGTTGTTGTTTGGTTTGCACCAACTCACCTTTCACATAGTGTTGTATTTTTCTAATTCTGCATGCTCTAACTTGATAGATTTCAATTCAAATGTTACTTTGCTTAACTAGGATCTTAGATCTGCATTCTCAGCGTTTATTTCTCAGTCATCCTTTTATTTCAGCTTTTATTTCAGAGTCTGCATTCTAAACAATATTTTAAACTCATGTTTCAAGATCACATTTTCTTTCTTTAGATCTTCAATATCATCATCACTGGTTTGCTCACTAGGGCCTTTTTGCTTCAGGTCATCTATCTTGTCCTTTAGTTCACCAATCTAAGCTTTTGCATCTTTGTATCTGTCTTTTAGGCCATCTCTTTCATCAGTAAGAAGATCAATTTGCTCAAGAGCTTTTTCAAGATTCTTCTTCAATTGTTCCATATCCATAGGGATTTTATTCAAGTTGTTAAGCCTCTTTTGAATAAGTAGGCTCTAATACCAATTGTTAGAAATAGATAGTACTGAGAGGGAGGGTAAATTAGTATTTTCAATCTTTTTACCACAACTGAATATTATTAATTACTTTTCCACAAGCATAAGAAAGAAAAACAATAGTGCTAAACAATATAAACAAACATACATGAAGAGAACTCATAACACCATATTTTGTTAACTAGGGAAACTCTAGCCAAGAGAAAACCCCGGTGGGGATGGAACCCACAAGATGATTTACTACATAAAGAATCCGATTAAGGATATTGACCCTATTAGGAGTTTATGAAGAATGTATAATGTCTCGAGTCCCTATTAGGAAACTAGGCCTTGTTAGAAGCCTCAACCCTCTTAGGAGTTGATAGATCATATACAAATGTGTGCAAGAAGAGCCCATTGCCCTAACATGCAACTATACAAATAAGTTCAAGAGAATAGATATACATACAATGTAATGTCCCCGTCATAAAATAAATGTATTTAATTAAACCTTTGTAACGAGCTGATTGATTTAATTTATCTCAGACTCATTTTTTAATTTTATTTCTATAGTGTGTGTCGCCGTCGGCTATCTTTGTACACCCTCAGAAAGTTACCCGACAGGTATTTAAGCACGGTTCGTAGGTAGTCTGTAGGCATGCTTGGATTATATTTCTCCATACTGCAGATTCCTATTGGAGTTCGGAATGGTTTGAAATGTCGAAAGTGAAAAATCTTCCCTATTTGGCTCGGCGATTTCGATGGGATTCAACCCTCACCCTATTCCGTTATGCATGTATTGCTTGGATCGGATGTGGCAAGTTGAAATATCTTTGGTAATTATTATTCATATCTAAGTCTCTGTTATTGTGGATTTTATCAAGTTCTATGGTGTTCTGTGCATGAACCACGTTTATATTTTGTGTTGGGTTCGGGTTCCTACCCCTTTTTCTCCATACTGTCCTTCCCCACAACTTTCACTGTCGATACACCTCGTCATACCTGTCATTCCGTGCTGAGATACAACCATTTGCATCACCGTATGGCCCTGCTACAGTCACCGTACAATTTGCTCCCAAACACCGTACGACCATCTCCAATCCACCATACGGCTGGCTCTATTTCAACCGTATGGCCTTCCCTACACAACGTACAGCCTTCTAATTGCAGTGTATGGCCTTCTAGCATCCGTATGGACTATCTAGTCCTGAGTGCAACCATCACCTTGGAATCCCATATAGAGCTCTGTCTCAACGTACGACTAGCAATTATCGGCTGTACAACACTATTTCGTTCCTCCAATTTAGTCCATACCTCCTATTTTCTTTGCACATCCATACGGATTCTGCAATTCTTCGATTTGGCCAGGAGAAGTCGTCGGGAACATTATAGTGGTATCAAAGCCTTTGATCTTGCCTGCCTGTGGAAGTGAATGCAAGTTTATACTCGGAGGAGAAGACAAAATAACCCTATTGATAGAATGGCAGATCATCAGGATCCTACGACAGAACTCATGAATCTTTTAAGAGAGCTAAATAGAAATCAAATGCAAATCAACGAAACCCAAAGGCTTATGTAAGAAACTCTACAAAAATTGGCCGAGGGAAAGACAACAGGAGAACAACATGGGCATAGCGATGATTCTGTTTCCGAAAGGACAAACTTTCAACCCTCTCGCTCTCGACCCTCAATACCCATCTTCCTTCCAAGGACGGAAGCACCACACAAAGGAAGAGAGGCCACTTTTGAGGAAATGCAAGAAGAACTTTGAGAAGATTGGCGGAACGCAAATATGGAAGGAGATCTATCTTACAGAGACTATGTTGATCTAAGAATGAGATATTTTGGTGGAGGAAATCACGGTTATTTAATGATGATCTCAGGAGAAAGATCGGAAAGGTGAACTTATGCCATTGATGGATCTGGAGTCATTACCACGCAGTCATGGGTCCTAAAGGCAGATACCTATTTCCAACTCAATCCAATGCCCAAAGAGGAAGCAATCAAGTTCGCAACACTTCATCTGGAAGGAGTGGCGCATGAGTGGTGGCATGATGGACTGGTTACTCTCGGTCACGATCAAGTGACCTCTTATGTTGAGTTTACTAAGAGACTCATTAATCGTTTCGATGGGAAGGATCCTGAGCTAAACTTCAAAGATCTAGCTCAGCTAAAGCAAATAGGCACAGTAGATAACTATGTCAATGAGTTCCAAAGGTTGTCCGTATTAGTGACTGACATCTTTGAAAGACGTCGAATTGTGTTATTCATGGATGGGTTGAGAGAGCTTTTGAGAGGCTGGATCAAAGGGTTCAACCTGGGTACACTCGACGAAGATATTAAGAAAGTGCGTGACATGGCCGCATCTTCCTCCAAAACTCACGCAATTACACCAACACCATCCCCACAAGAAACAAAGACAAGGAGCCAATTCAGAAAAAACCTCAGTTTGATGAAGATTCTTGGCAAGAACTCCAGAGGAATGTAAAGTGCCTTGACAAATTTGAAGTTTTATCCCTATTTTTTGCCTTGGTAATTTTGTCAAACACTTTCCTTGCAACTTGGGTTTGCTGATGTTTGCTTGTTTTGTTTTGGTTTTTGATGCCAATGATGTTTTGATAAATACAAATGATTGCAAAGTAACTGCTTGAAATGCTAATGATATGCAACTTCTTTTTATTTCTTTTTTCAACGCAAATGAAATTCTGATATGAAAAGTACTTCTACAGCCAAGAGGTATTTTCACAAATACTTGGCATGCATCCCATGAATGAATATGCAATGAGGCATTTTATCGAACATTTGGCATACAAACTGAACAACTAATTTTAACTGATTTCCTTAAATGACTGAATGTTTAGCACAAATACTTGGCAAGACAATAAATTCTTATCAAAATGAACCTCCTTTCACAATTGTAAAACAAGGAGAGAACCTGGAATAGTATTGAAGATGTTTATGGCTGAGTAGTCTCCCTTGAGTTTGGAAAGCCACCAACAGTACTAGCTGTCCCTGGATTTGCTTCTACACACTCTGTCTTCTAGTTCGAAGCGTGCATTACTTCCTTTCACTGCTGTATCTCTACTGCTGAACTAAACTAGTACCGACCTGTACCTTCTTGTTATCCACTATGAGGCTAGAAACTTCTGCTATGTACAGCTGCACCAAACTGAGTCACCCTTCACCTCTTCAACCTGTTATAATCATTGCTAGGAAGTGTTGTTATATGCCTAGGATAAAATCACATCAACCCAGCTACACTGCAATTTTGATGTAGCAATTTTTGTGATTTTTTATGGGTGCCGAAAATGCCTTCCCAGGCTTAGCCGTACAGTCTTAAACTCCTGCAAAAAGACTTGAAATTGATACCACCAATGAACATGAATTTCCTCCAAACTTTCGAACTACTCTTCCTTGATTCACTTCACCAAATTTGAACCCCTTTGCTGGTCCAAGAATTTCGAACTCAACTCTGCCCTTCACCTTGCAAAAATGATGTCAAATCTTTGATGCCCAATCTGAGACAAACCCTGCAAAAATTAACTCCGAATGAAGCTCAAATGAATTGGTTGAATACCAATTCCACTGATATCTCACAACCGAAATTGGCACTTTAGAGTCATCAAACCCTCAAGCAAACCTACAAGCACTAAAGCTCTCAGCACAATAGATGATTATGCAACTCAAGATGTCTCAAATGCCCCCCCCAAAAGCTCCTTATAAAGAATTCATAAGTAACTTCAAGAAACTTCTAGAATAATCTATTACTTTATTCCTTTTAGTGACTTTTTGATATTTTATTTCTTTAGTCACTTCAATATTAAATTAATTAAATATAAGGTTACTTTTTAATATTTTATTTTTAATAACCTTATAAGTAATTAATCTAATATATTTTTCTCCTTTATTTCTTCCTTTCTTAGCCTCCGGGGAAAATTAAAGGCTAAAAAAACAAGTAGCTGGTGCCTGTCAAAAAAGGGGACATTACAAGGAAAAAGCTCTCTTTCATGTGCAAAGAACCATGGGGTCCTGGTAATCGTTGCCTCAGGAAGGAAAAGATTCATTACATTGAGGTGATGCCTAATGATGACGAAGAACAAATACCTGTAGCAACTAATGAAGAAATTACCTAGCAAGAGAGAATAAATGCCTTGATACAAAAAGGGGGTTCCATTGCTACCCTCACTACACAGACTAGAGGTGGTATATTCAGAGTTCGCGGCACACTTCAGGAAAACGAGTCCAAATCATGATTGATAGTGGCACCACACTCAATTTCATCAATTCATCTTTGGTCACTAGTAAAGGCTTGCGTGCAGTTGAGCATGGAGAAATTGAGGTTAAAGTTGCAGGAGGAACCTTGTTACCTTGCACTCATGTGATCCCACGGCTACAAATTTCCATGGGAAACTATACCCTGGCAGATGATTTCTTTGTCATAGATTTGGTTGATACTGATATCATTTTAGGCATCCAATGGTTGGAAACTCTTGACCAATACACTCAAAGTTTCAATAGGATGGACTTTTCATTCGAGACGGATGACAAGAAGGTGTTGCTAAGAGGAATGTCAAATAAAGGATCGAGGGAATTCACCATCAAGAAGATGGAGACAATTTTTAAACAGGATTCAGCCCCAAATGCTGCAAGTAAAAACAAGACAGTCAACACCTCACTGCATTCCTTGGATAATTGGCAGGCCCATCTATTAGATGAGTATTCCAAGAACACTTTTGCATGTGAGTTGATGGATGGTTATGTACACAATGAAAGATACAAGGTTATTGATGACATCATTTACTGCGATGGAAAGATCTACTTAGTTCCTGACTCGGAACTGAAGGAGCTGATTATAGAAGGATTAAAACTGGGTTTGCATTTGCTTGAGGACAAGCAAATTTTGGGACAGGAGAACTGTATTGTCCCCGTCATAAAATAAATGCATTTAATTAAACCTTTGTAATGGGCTGATTGATTTAATTTATCTCGGACCCATTTTTTTTTTCCATAGTTTGTGTCGCCGTCGGCTATCTTTGTACACCCTCGAAAAGTTTCCCAATAGGTATTTAAGCATGGCTCGTAGGTAGTCTGTAGGCATGCTTGGATTATATTTCTCTGTATTGCGGATTCGTGTTGGAGTTCGGAATGGTTTGCCATTTCGGAAGTAAAAGATCTTCCCTATTTGGCTCGGCGGTTTCGGTGGGATTCAACCCTCACCCTATTTCGTTATGCATGTATTGCTTGGATCGGATCTGGCAAGTTGAAGTATCTTTGGTAATTATTATTCATATCTAAGTCTCTGTTATTGTGGATTTTATCAAGTCCTATGGTGTTCTGTGCATGAACCACATTTATATTCTGTGTTGGGTTTGGGTTCCTATCCCCTTTTCTCCGTATTGTCATTCCCCACAACTTTCACTGTCCATACACCTCGTCATACCCGTCATTCCGTGCTGAGATACAACAATTTGCATCACCGTACGGCCCTGCTACAGTCACCATATGGTTTTCTCCCAAACACCGTACAACCATCTCCAATCCACCATACGGTTGGCTCTATTTCAATTGTACAGCCTTCCCTGCACAACGTACGACCTTCTAATTGCAGTGCATGGCCTTCTAGCATCCGTACGGACTATCTAGTCCTGAGTATGGCCATCACCTTGGAATCCCGTAAAGAGCTCTGTCTCAATGTACGGCTAGCAAATATCAGCAGTATGGCACTATTTCATTCCTCCAATTTAGTCTGTACCTCCTGTTTTCTTTGCAAATCCATACGGATTCCGAAATTCTTCGATTTGGCCAGGAGAAGTCATCAGGAACATTACATACAAAAGCAGATCACTTGCTGTACTTCGCAAATCTTCTGATTGTCAGTTCTTCATACAAAGGGTAACTGCGCATATGTCAAACTACATCATATTTCGAATCACATAACATTACTTTGCATAACATTTTTCATCATTGCATCACATTAACTTCGTAATTGAAGTTCTTTATATATACCAAACATATTAGTAAATTATCCTTGGTCGGCTCACATATTATCCTTAGAGTCGGCTCATCAGGAATTAATAATTAAAACAATTATTCAATTCATTTAACTCGTTCTACTGACATGCTCTGTTTTGCATTGTGATATCACTGCATCACTATTTCCTTCATAACTTGAACTTGGTTGCTCGTACAGACATGCGCACTGGTATACATCATCAAGATGACATCATGCATCTCTGATTAACTGCGCAAGAGAATATTCCAAGGGAATATTCCGCTATCAACAAATCTTGTCATGTTGTTGTAACACTATCTAAGACAATTTTCCTTCACAAATAATCATGACTAAATTGCAAAACAAATGTTGCCATAAATGACAACCACATATCTCACCTTATTTGATTGATTGGTCATATTACCAACATATAAATCTTCCTAAGCATATGGGTAGTGAGTTGGAGTCACATCAAGGCAATCATGAACCTAGCAGTGGAGGCAATACCGACAATCATTTGCAAGAACAATTGATATCATTATTTGATTATGATGTTTATCCTCCACTCGTGATCATGAAGGATTATATTGATGAATTTCAAGATTGGTGTGTTTGGGATCCTAAAAACGATGGACACGACAATATTTATATCAGAGTAGCACAATGGAATTTTGTCGATAGTGTGACACAACGAAGGTGTAAGATCCCTGTCATAAAATAGATTATTAATCAAACTATTGTTAATGAGCCGATTGATTTAATATATCTCGGATCCATTTTTGTTTTTGTTTCCATAGTTTGTGTTGCCGTCAACTATCTTTGTACACCCTCAGAAAGTTTTTCCCAACGGGTATTTAAGCACGACTTGCAAGTAGTCATGAGGTATGCAATTTGGATTATTTTCTTTATACTACGAATTCCTGTTGGAATTCTGGTTTGTTTACCATTTTGGAAGTGAAAAATCTTCCTTACTTGGCTTTTTGGTTTTGGTGGGATTCGACCCTCACCCTATTCCGTCACCTGTAATACTTCACTTGGATTTGACAAATCAGAGCACCATCTTGTGGCAAATATTATTTGAAGATTTTATATGTTCTATCTCCATTCATGTTTTGGCTTTATTTGAAGAATTTGGGTCTTTGAGTTTTTGCATGTCCGAGCATTACTATCGATACACTGTTCACTTCTCCTTGCACAAAGTTCATCTTTTTGTGTGCCTACATTGTCCTACTGTACAACAACTTCCCATTTCCCTCATTCCATCAATTGTATGGCCTCCCTCAACATTCACTAGCTCACCCCAAGTCTACCGTTCAGCCTTGGTGCTTGCCTTGCGGTTATCACTGTCACAGCATACAGTCATTGCATCTTGCACTGTATGGCCAAGTCTCCTACCGTACGGCCTATTACTCCACCGTACTTCATCCTACCACCCCGTACACTCTTCCCTCTGTTGTTGGTGTATGGTCCTTCCATTAAATCATAGTGCAACATCTCCTCTACACTGTACAATATGTTTCAGCCCAGCCTCCACCATATGAACTCCTACCATCATGTACAGACTGTCATTTGTACCTAACTGTTCATTGTGTACTTAGACACTGCATTGCTAGGTTGGTTCATTACAGTGGTATTAGAGCTTTGATCTTGCCAACCTGTGGATAGCGAATGAGAGTTTATAGCCGAAAGAGAAGAACCCATTCTTTTGATAGAATGGTTGCCGAACTGGAACCCACAGCTACCGAACTCGTGGCACTACTGAGAGAGCTTGCGAGGAATTAAGCACAGATCAATGATACTCAACGACTCATGGGAGAGACTCTCAAGAAGTTGGAAGACAATAAAATATCCGGAGCACAAAATGGTCATAGCACGGACTCGGTGTCGAGTAGAGAAAATCCTCATTCAGCACACTCTCGACCTTCCATGCCGTCTTTTCCTCCACAGATGGAGACACCACCTAGAGGGAAGCAGCCGACATTTGAAGAAATGCAAGAACAACTGAAAGAAGACTGGAAGAACGTGAATTTGGAGGAAGATATATCCTACAAAGATTACACAAATTTGAGAATGAGATATTTCGGAGGTAGAAACCGAGGGTATTTTAACGATGATCTCAGAAGGAAGTTAAGTAAATTTGTCACCATTTGATGGATTTGGATCCATATTTGCACAAGTGTTGGTAATGAAAGCATATACTTACTTCCAACTTAATCCCATGCTTGAAGAAGAAGCAATTAAATTTGCGGCCTTACACTTGGAGGGAGTTGCACATGAATGGTGGCATCACGACACCATCACACTCGGACATGATCAAATAAATACCTATTAGAAGTTCACTAAGAGATTGATAGATCGATTTGACAGTAAAGATCGAGAACTCAATTTCAAAGATTTGGCATAGTTGAGGCAAACTAGATCGATTGACCAATACATTGTAGAATTTTAGAAACTCTCTATTTTGGTCACGAACATTTCTGAGAGAAGACGGATAGTGCTCTTCATGGATAGACAGACAGAACCACTGAAGGGTTGGGTAAAAGAGTTCAATCCTGCCACCCTGTCGAAAGCCATTAAGAAGGCAAGGAGTATGGCATCATCAACGACATCATCCTCACGCAGCTACTCACATTCCAAACTGTGGATGTTTCCAAAGGACAAAGATAACAAACCTCCACCGAGAAAGTTGTACATGGACAAAGCTACCAGACAAGAGCTCCAAAGTAAGAAATTATGTTTCAACTGCAAAGGACCATGGGAACCTGGGCACAGATGCCTCGAGAAAGCAAAAATCCACTACATTGAGGTCGTGTTTGATGATAAGGACGAACAAGAAGATACACCCTCCAAAGACAACCAACCCCACGAGGACACCAAAATGGTTACTTTGAACTGTATGGAAAGAATTACAGCATTGGTACGGTGCGGAGGAACTATCGCCCTTGTCGATAGCTTGAGGTGCACGGTGTTTCATGTACGGGGAACCCTTCAAGGACAAAGGCTTATGGTGATGCTCAATAGCAGGGCTACTCTAAACTTCATAGACTCATCTCTGGTGAAGTGAAGAGGTCTACCTACAGAGATCCACACAGGATTCCAGGTCCAGGTCGCCGGAGGGACTCTTTTGCCTTGCACACACCTTGTTCCTTAGCTAAGTATCACAATGGCGAATCACACGGTGACTAAAGATTTCTTCATAATGAACCTTGATGACATGGAGGTTATTTTGGGCATATAGTGGATGAAGACATTTGATGAATACACTCAGAGCTTCAAACGGATGGACTTCACTTTTGTTGTCCATGGAAAGAAGGTTGTTCTCCACAGAATAGAAATGAGGGTCCGAAGGAAGTTTCTGCACATTGGATGGAGGCAATTTTTCGGCATGATGACATTGCTTGGGCTGCACATTGTTTTGTCTCGACAGAACCTATAAAAGGCCAATGGACACCTCCACAAGATGATGACCTCCAGAATATTTTGAGTGAACATGATAAAGCTTTTATAGACATTTCTCCTGGCTTATAGCCTCATCAAGGGTTTAAACACACTATCGAGTTGCAAGCAAGAGCCAAGCCAGTCATAACCACACCCTATTGCCATCCCAAGAAATTCAAAGGTGAGATCGAAAAGACAATTCAGGAACTGCTAGAGAAAGGATAGATCCATCTCATTTCTAGCCCCTTCGCATCATCAGTGGTTTTGGTCAAAAAGTACTGGATGATGTGCATGTGTGTGGACTACCATGCGTTGAACAAAAACACAATAAAGAATAGATATCCCATTCCAAGGATAGATGAGTTGTTGGATGAATTACATGGTGCAATCTATTTTTCAAAAATAGATCTCCTTTCCGGATACCATTAGATTTGCATGAGGGAGGAAGACGTAGAAAAGATGGTCTTTCATTGTCACTACGAACATTATGCGTTCCTGGTCATGCCATTCGGATTAAAAAATGCACCTGCTACATTCCAATCATGCATGAATCGCATCTTCAACAAACAATTGCATAAGTACTTACTGGTATTTTTTGATGATATTCTTATTTATAGCAGGAAATATGAAGAGCACTTGAAGCATCTGGATGAAGTCCTAAGAATCATGAAGGATCAATCTTTGTTCGCCAAGCAATCCAAGTGTGAATTCGGTATGACAGAAATATTGTACCTGGGACATGTTAGTAAATATAGAGTTCAAGTTCATCAAGAGAAGATTTAAGCTATCCTTGATTGGCCTCCCCCAAAATCACTCATGGAGTTGCGAGGATTTTTTGGACTATGCAGTTATTACCGGAGGTTTCTAAAAAGGTTCTCTCAGCTCAGCGCACCATTAATAGATCTGACAAGAAAAGGGTCCTTCCAGTAGAATGAAAAGGCACAACTCACTTTTGATAAGTTGAAGGATGCAATGAGCACTTTTCCCATGCTTGCTTTACCTGATTTCACTCAAACATTCATTATGGAGTGTGATGCATCCAAAGAAGGCATTGGCGAAGTACTGATGCAAGATAGACACCCCATAGCCTATGAGAGCAGTAAGCTTATGCAAACAGATTGCTTATATTTCATCTACGGCAAAGAGATGTTTGCCATCGTACATGCACTAACCAAGTTCTGGCAGTATTTGGTGGGTGCCAAGTTTGTCATTCGTACGGAACACAATAGTTTGAGATATTTTTTGGAGCAACAGGACTTGAACAAGAGGCAACAAAAATGGGTAAGCAAGGTTCAGGCTTTTGATTTTGACATTGAATATGTGAAAGGAAAGAACAATGTGGTTGCAAATGTTTTGTCTAGGAAACCCGCCATCTGCTTACTGAGCCAGATTTCAGTTGATTGGAAAGCACATTTGTTGGTAGAATATTCCAAAAACACATTTGCTTGTGAGTTAATGGATGGCAACATCCAGGATGATTAGTACAAAGTGGTGGATGACATCATTTGCTATAAGAATAGGATATTTTTAGTGCTGAAATCCAAATTGAAACAGAAAATCTTGAAGGAGGTATACGACTCAGCCTTGGCAGGACACCCGGGCTTCCTCAAAACTTATAGGCGTCTCAAGGAGAGGTTTTCATGGAAAGGACTTAAAGGAGACGTATTGCAGTATGTAAGAGAGTGTGTGGTCTGCTAACAAAACAAATCCGAACATACTCTACCTATCGGGCAAAGGAAAACTGAAGTCACGATCTTATTTGAGTTTTCATCGCATACGCACTTCATGCTTTCTAGTTTTCATCAATACCAAAACTTGAACTTAATATGTATTCAAAGATTCTATTTATTTTGTGGAGTTGGACTTTGATACGTATTTAACTAAATTTTATTCAGATGTTGCACTTTTTATTGGTCTATGACTATGCTAATTTGCTAAATTCTAATTGCTATGTATTTAACTCAAAACTTGATTTATATATGATGGAAATCTCAAATCAGTATATGTTCTACAAATCTGGTGTGTATATGTTTTTTAAGAATATTTTATGAAATTATATATTTTCACATGTTCAATTAAAGTGCTGAGGTTTTGGCAAGTTTCAAGTTTTTTAAATTTTAGGGCTACCCAAATTATTATCGAGTTCATGTTTTTCAACTATGTGTGCAACTAACCCCAGCTAACATAGGTAAAAAAAATCTAAAAAGTGAAGTAGCCAGACAGAGATATTGCAGACAGTTATCTATTTTTTGAGAAGGCTCCGACAAATTGCATTACAAATCGGCCATATCACTGCAGAGATTGTTTGGCAAATTGAATTAAGAGAACCCTTGTTGCTCTATTTTATGGGCAAATTGTCAAAGATAGTTCGCAAAAATATTTTTTGAATAAAAAATATAAATTTTTAAAGGAGAGAGAAGATAGAGTACTTAAGCTCAAGAAATCCACTCATTTCAATAGCCCCACAAAAAGAGACTTCACCGTCACCCTGGGAGAAATGCATGTCACCCATACTGAGATTTGCACCATCTACAAATACAGGAAAGTATATCTTTGATCCCCTGCTGAGATTTTTTATGTCACAATTCCCACCATTTTCTCTGCCTGGAATAGTTCTTGCAGCCTCAGCTGAAATTCTTTCCCATTCTGATGTGCCTGATTTTACCTGCACAACCAACCTCAATGCATAAAGATATATTATACAAAGAAAGGCATAAAGTACTTTACTGATTATTTCAAATTGATATCATGTAGCTAGAAAGAAGATCCTAACCTATATTGCATGCATTATAAACTTTTATAATTTCCAAAATGTATCAATATGCATAGGAATCTATTCACAAGCCTTCTGTGATCGATGTTGACTGCAATATTCTAAATGTATGTGCATATGTTGTGTATCTCTATATAGATTGTTTTTTCATGTGATAAAAGTATTATGCAAATAAGAAAACTTGTGTAAGTTTACTACTTCATAATAAGTTGTTTCTGTTTTGCTATCACATGAAATATCTTTCATGGCTAGAAATTCTAATAAAGCATTAAATAGAAAACTACTTCAACTGATCCCTTCTGCTTCTTTAAAATGGATTGCAGTCATCTTGTTTCCGTAAATCTTATTATCAATCAAGGAATATTGTAGCTAGTGAATACACATCCATTGGAGATCTCTTCCTTAGTCTCTTGAATTTTGATGTGAATTCCACAGTAGTACTTTATGTCAACCAGTGATCCCACTAATTAGTGATTTCCTCTTTTTAAAGTCGTTTTTGTGCAAATTCCGAAAAAAAATTGTAGCCTTTATAGATGTTACTTTTAACAGAGCAGCATGTCCCTAGTGGTTTCAAACCATGTTTGTCCATCCCACATTGTTCATCTATTAGCTACCCATATGAACCAGTAAACCATGGTTGTGTTACCATTACTCTATTTATTCTAATCTCTTTGTCCTTTTTTGTGCCCAAGTTGAAAATAAAAGAAGCAAAAACAATCTGTTTAAGCATATTATATGTTATCTGTATCTATGCTCCAGAGCAAACATGTGAAGTTCTGAGATCTTGTCTATTTTCCAAGGTTGCACAGGGGTGGAGGGTACTTGGCTACTTAGGGTACCAGTATGGGTATGACTATTTTTCCAAATAGAGATACTTGGGTACATCAAACATTTTTTTAATATAATTTAATATTTGTAGAAAATCTGAAATTTTGAGTCATAAGAATGGTTTTTCAAAACAAGAACAGTGATAAAGTTTGCAAATGTAATGTATTGTTTTCAGTTTTAGACTTGCAATATGTTTGTAATAATAATATATGATAAATGTTTAGATCCATAAAAGAGAAAGCGGACTTTAAAGATGAGCAAGAAGATCGTAAAACATATAACAATGATATATAGCAAAGGATAAGCTGCTGACTTGAACAGTTATAAAGGTCGCTGTTAATCAGCATTGTATCGAAGTTTCAAATTGATTATGTATTGAATTAAGATTGATAAAAACAATCCGACATGCAAACAAAAAACAGAAAACTTAATCAAGGTCTTAGCTATGATGCTCTCCACTAAGTACCTAGTACTTGGGTACATGGGTACACATACCAGGGGTGTGGATATGCGTACCCATGCAAGCTATCTATTTTCTGCACTTGCTTTAATCTTCTTTTCTTAATCCAATGGAGCACATCTCTGTATGGGACAACTTTCACAACTAATTTGCCAAATGTGAAGATGAAGAATCATCCCAAGAAATACACTAGATTACACTGTCATGTTCCCTTATTTTACTTAGTCATCATATGAGAAGCAGTAATCATATGAGAAGCTATGAACTCATTCCAATGAGAAAAAAGCATGCATGCATGAATTAAAAAAGAAATGCATGAATGAATTAGAAAAGAAATGCATGAATGAAATAAAAAAGCTGCATGCATGAATTAAAAGAACAGTGCATGCATGAAAGAAAAAAAAAAGCATGTGTGTATGAAGAAGCATGCATGGAGAATTCATTCTTATTTTTTTGCTAATTCACTCAATGTTTTTGGGTGTTGAAAGTTTTGTTTCCCAAATCTCTACTCCAATGATTCCTAAAGATTTACTAGGTCCTATGCTTGGAAACAATGAGAGATTTGGCCAACAAATAGGAAACACTTAGACTTATATTTTACTCTACATTTTAGGATCTACAAAACCTAGGTAGGTTTCTCTTCGTTACACTAATTATAACTATATAGCAGATCTATGATTCAATGCCTACAAGATTAACTCATAATTATAAAAAGGATTTGTGAATTAAATGCAAGCTCCTTGATTAAGGATACTCCCCTTCATAACACAAACACAAAACAGAAACAGAGAAATAACAAGTTGCAAGAACAGAAAAATTGCTTCTTATTATCTCCAAAAGTATAGAACTACAAATTTCAGAAATATAACACGCCAAGCCAGATGGGAATTTTCCTTAATAAATTCTATAAGCTAGTGCCACCATATACCTCCCTAGAATTATCCTAGACAACCCTATGAGCCTTCCTTAGATAGACAATTTTTAACAGCCCAAGAAAGTTCTAGAAATTTTAAGCCTAAACATTGAGGCCGACCAACCCTAAGATATTATTATTCATATTTTCTTACATTGCAGTAGCCCCAATAACTTTTGGAACTCAAAATAAATTTTGAACGAAATTCATTTTCGTCCATTTCAGGCGGTGCAACTTCTCGAGACCATGACTCATTGCCAACAGCTCTAATTGGTTATTATGACCCCATTTCAGAAAATCCACAAAGTACTCTATACCCTGCAATTTCCTCAACCTCTAGCAAGCTGAGGTTTGACCCCTTTTGGAGGCTCTAAAGCCTTCAAAACTGAGATCAAAGTTTTTAAACTGTACTACCAATAACGAAATTTTTCAATAACTTCACAAATAGACTTGATCTCGCAATAAAACTTTACTATTAGGTTGATCTATCTAAAATGAACCTCTTGGGAAGAAATCAAAACATTTTGGGCTCGAATGACCAACTTATTAAAATAATAAGCTTCAAGAAGTAACAACTCTACACTTAAGATAGCCCTTATTGAAAAGCCAAACCAAAAATTTTTTTTTGGTGATACAAGATTGCCCTTACACCAAGGATGCTCCTGCATTACTCCTTGTGATCACTTTGATTTAAATATGAGGATTTGAAATGGATGCAAAAATAAAAAATGGTTGTTTTAAGATTTATAGTTTGTTTAGTCTAATAAGGTTATGTTATTTAATACATAGAGTAAACAAGAATAAAACTTTAAGAACATAAGATATCAATACAAAACATAAAGTATCAAGTATAAATCCAATTTTTAGAGAGACAAAGTAGTTATTCCATTTAGTTTGATATGCAATTTGTACATGACAAATCAAAAATGGTCCCCCCATACAAATTAGCACATATATAGCAATCCTTAGTTAAGATTACCAACCATCAAGAACTATCAACTAACCAACCACTCATCAACAACTAAAAAACCAAATAAAAACAACCGAGAGACAAGAAGCACACAAGTGCTCTTTGTATAAGGGGAGCAATTAACCCTACCATCCACACAAACAAAACCACCTGTCAACTCAAATGTATCACCTGGCAAAAATCATAACAAGAAGCAATACAATAACAATAATAATAACAATAGTAAAACTGAATAGAATCCACTATGATACAAAAGGAAGACCAATGATCTAATGTTGGATGTGCAATGAATGGGGTTATTTTTCCCATGACTACCAAAACCAAAGTTGTCAAAACAACTCTGGTTTATTATGCAAGTGATCTGGACCCATGAAACATGAAGAAGTTGATTGCACAATGTAGAAAAGGGTAAACAGTTGGTGGCGAAGGAGCCAAATGAAGTACTAGTGATCACCATGCTACAAACAACGAAGGTAACATACCCAGATCCCCATACAAAGAGAAAAATTGCAAGAAGCCAAACCTTACGTGAAACAAGCAATGATGGATGAAAGAAAATGCTCAAATGAAATTGCCAATATGCCACTATGGTCGAAGTCTGAAAAGAACATAATGAGGCAAGTGTTGCAAACAACAATTTATGTCAAAGGCGACATACCTACAAACCATGCAACAATTAAAAATGGCTATTACAAAAATAGTCAAAGGTGGCAAAAGCCTAGAACAAAAGAAGCTGAGAGAGGAACAACTATGTAAAGGGGACATGGCCAATGATCCATGTTGTTGGAAGTAGCAATCGAGAGGAAGTCATTCATTATTGAGATAGAGATCACGGGAAGAAAGTTGAGAAACACCATTGTCGACAGAGGCTTGAGAGTCAATGTACTGCCAAAAGAAACTTTTAAGTTTCTTGGGAAGCCGACACTTTAACCACCAACCCTTCACTTGGTGTGTGTCAATCCACTTGGCATTAAGCCATTGGGAAAACTCGTGGTACAAAAGGTGACAATTGACACATAACATTTCTGTCTCGACTTTGTAGTCATCCCCCTAGAGAAGGGTATAACACTCTCCTCAGGAGAGGTTGGTTGATCTATACCAAGGCAAATCACGATTGAAAGAGAAATACCCTATCCATTGATAGGGAAGGACGAAAGTACATCATTGATCCAAGAAGTGGTGAGCGAGGAATTGGCATCCTCCAACTCGAAATGTGACAAGGATTTTGGGGTGGATGAAAAAGGGAGAAAAATGGAACCAAATGACAAAGGGCTACTAGAATTGGAAGATTTCTTTGAAGATGAGATTAGTTTCGCGATGTAATCTGATTTCCTCCACTAGCCCTTACCTTCACTAAGGGCCTCCTAGGCTTCTCTCCTAGCCTATTAGGGTTTTCTATCCTCAAAGGATTTATTATTTATCCCCTACACCTTCCTATCCAATTTCATTAATGAATTTTGTACTTGCATTCTCCCTTAAGTCACTTCAGCAAGCCTTCTAGTCTCCTATTTTCACCAAACTTGATCTTCCCATCTTCTACCAGGAGTGAGGGATTCATACTAAAGGTTTTAAAATCCATGATCTTCCTTATCAATTTCACCAAACTGGACCAAACTAAACTAGGAAAGTCCTAATAGAATTAGGCCTCCAAATCTTAGTGTAGTTTTTTATTTTTCCTATTTTGCTAGGTTTTTCCTACACTTTTAATAATCTCGCTTAGGTTAATAAAGCATGTCTTATTAGGTGAATAGTTGTGAGGTGTCACCTTCCTACATGTGAGCATCCATTAGCTATCTTGGGAAGATACTTTGCTATCTTTAGTCCGATAGATGGTTGCTCCTCATTGGTTGGTGTTGCCACCTCCTCCCTCTTCCTAGCCTATATAAGCATGCTACCTGGCTTGTATTTGCATCTCTTGTTTTTGCATCCTCTTAATGCTATTTTTTTTCCAGCATTTGCATTACTCTCTTGGAGACTAACTCTATGATGCTATTTTGATTTTATATCATTTGCATTCATAGTTTAGATATTTATTCTTTGCACTAGTTTTCTGGGTTATTAATCTTATCAGATTCTAACATGGTATCAGAGCTTTTCTATGTGCAAGAGTAGATTTTAATTTCCTTATTTGAGAGATTCAGGGGAGCTAATAAACTTTATTGCAGTTTTTTGAAAAACGAAATATGCTCTTCTCTTGCATCTTTGGATGATCTTGAGAATCAGAAAACTTTTGACAAAAACGGTTTTTCTCTGGGGTTTCAATCTCAAATCTAACAACCAACTTGCATAGTTGGAGTTTTCAATTAGTATTGCAGGTTCCAGCATGCCATTGATGGACTTAGGAAGCTGATCCAGCATTTGCATGTCATATTTTGGTTGCTGGGGTCGGTTTTTGATTTTTGGAGCCGTTTTTTACTGTTAAAGGCGTCTAATTTACACTATAGCAGCATCTTCTGTACATCAACAAGAAAAATGCTTTCTGGATTTTGTTTGCAACCTCGAAAAACTATCTGGGTATCTTTTAGATTTTGCATGCAAGCTGTATAGTTTGCAAAATCGAGCATGAAAGACTACAGCCATACCCCTCTCCATTGGCAATCGCAGATTTGAATGCAGTTTTCAAATGTCTCGTTCTTGCTCATACGGACTCCGATTTTGATGATTCTTATTATGAACTTGGGCTTTTTTTTGTGCTCTATCCACTAGTGGAGTTGTTTTTTGATTTTCATGCATGAATTGTTTAGAAATTGCAGATTCTCAGCCGTGACTATGCACAGTTCTCGTTTTGAAAACTTCGGAGGATCATAACTTTCTCATACTACCTCGTATCAAGGTGATTCTTTTTTTGAAAGTGCATGATTTTTCGAATAGATTGCAGTGGTGCTATTTGTTTCCATGATTATTTGCCCAAGTTTCACTTTTAGCATATGCTCTTCATGAGGGTTTGTAATGCATTGAAATCAAGACCACTAAGTATTTCTTTCTAGTGGTAGTTGTAAACGCACTAAAATAAAGTGCCAAATCATATTTCTTTGGAGGGGGTTCTTTGATTGAGTAAAAAGGGGGGGGGGCATTGTCGTGGCTGGGTTCTCTTCTTTTTAGCATTTCTTTGCATTTCTTCATCATGGATCAAACAAATATGCCCATCCTAACTCCATACAATTACTTTGAGTGAAAATCACGCATGACAATTCACTTAAGGAAAGCTGGATTAAATAGGATAACTATGGGACTTGAAACTGAACCTGCTAAAGATGAAGACAAGCCTAAGTGGTTTAACAAATGTGATGAGGCATATGGAACATTGTGTTTGTCTGTTTCTCCTGACTTGCTATTTCACATTGAGTCTTTGGATACACCAAATGAAGTATGGACAAAGCTAGAAACACTATTTGGCACACAAGATTCAATGAGGGGTCATATGGTGGAAAATGAATTAATTAGTTTGAGTCCAGGCAATTTCAACACAATTCAAGATTTCTTCACCAAATTGAAATCACTAAGGTTGCAACTAAAACAATGTGGAATTAAAAAAAAAGATGAACAACTGATTCTTAGTATTCTCTCTAAGCTAAGCTCAGAATATTTTGTGTTTGTCTCTACCTTCTATGCTACTAAGGGTGCACTTGGTACTCAATCCACCATGCCATCTCTAGATGATTTTGCTGTCAATCTCACTCGAGAACAGGACAAGCTAATCCAGATGGGCACTCTTAAGTCCTCTAAGTCACATGCCTTAGCAACCAACCAAGGCACAAAAGAACAACAAGGACAAAGTAGAAACAACAATAGTAAGGACAAGAAACAAAAGAATAGCAAGGAGAAGAAGGATCAAATACCAGTTTTTTCAAAAGAAACTATTGATACACCATCTTCCAAGGGCTATAAGCCTAAGAAAGAAAAGGTCAAATGTGCATATTGTAAAAGACCTGGTCATGATGAACATAAATGTTTGCAGAAACAACTTGATCACTTGACATACATTCTTGAGAAGAATAATATCAATGTTCCTGAGTCTATCAAACAAAGTTCTAATGAAGGGTCTAACAAGGAAAAAGAAAATAGCAAGGGGAAAGGAAAGGGCAAGGCCCTTTTTGCAGTTGCTTCCTCACCATCCACTTGTGTTCTTGATTCGGGTGCTTCACACCACATGGCTTCATCTAAGGAAGGACTTGCATCCTTGGAGCCGTGTACTATGCCTTCTATTTTGATGGGTGATAACACTTTTGTTGAGGTGTGCAGGAGAGGGTCTGTTGATGTGGGGGATGGCACATTCCATGATGTTCCTTGTGTACCCTCATTGTCAACTAATCTCCTATCAGTAAACCCGATCACTCACACAAGTTTAGGCAAGCGGGTTGAGTTCACTCCTGATTTAGTAGAGATACGTGAATTGCACAATGATTCTACAGTTGTAGTTGGGAGAACAGATCATCAATCACGACTCTATATGTTTTCTCACATTGTTCCTGATCCTCCTTTGACTGTTTTGCTCACTCACTCTAATGATGTGAGCAGATTATGGCATGAGCAGTTTGGCCATCTTAACTTCCACTACTTGCATCAGCTTAACCAACAGAGCATGGTCACAGGGTTGCCTTCTACTTTGACATTGGAGTCACTTGGAATACATGATAGATCTTCTAATGGGTCAGATTCACCTGAGCAGTCTTCTACCTCCACTTTTGATGCAGAGAGTGATTCAGAGGACTCACCTCCTTCCTCTCCTAGTCATCATTCACAGGTTGATGATTCTCCTCTAGATTCTCCATCTTTTGGTCCACTTTGGGCTAGACAGACCTTGCAGTTTGCAGGTGATTGGGTTGGGGATCGATCAGACACCAAGCAGACTTGTTCACAATTCCAGGATGCTCTACATATCTTCATTGCTACTACCTCAAATCCACAGTCCTTTCATGAGGCTTCTGGTATTTTTGAGTGGGATACATCTATGCAGGAAGAGTATAGTTCCTTAATGAGGAACCACACTTGGGATCTTGTCCCTTTTTCTAAGGGAAGAAAAATTGTTCAATGTAAGTGGATCTATCGGACAAAATTTGCAAGCTTTGCTGGGGGTATGGGATGCTTCATCTTTTGGGGGGGGCCGCTTCCTCTCACTTGGAGTCCTAATTTTCTTTGGGGAGTCTCTTCTCTCTCTCTTTTGGGGGAATTGTATGTACATGGGTACCTCATCAGGCTTGACTTGCCGGGACCCATTTCTACATCCACCTAAGCTTCGCTTATGGGGGGGTCTTAGTGTAGTTTTTTATTTTTCCTATTTTGCTAGGTTTTTCCTACACTTTTAATCTCACTTAGGTTAATAAAGCATGTCTTATTAGGTGAATGGTTGTGAGGTGTCACCTTCCTACATGTGAGCATCCATTAGCTATCTTCGGAAGATACTTTGCTATCTTTAGTCCAATAGATGGTTGCTCCTCATTGGTTGCTGTTGCCACCTCCTCCCTCTTCCTAGCCTATATAAGCATGCTACCTGGCTTGTATTTGCATCTCTTGTTTTTGCATCCTCTTAATGCTATTTTGCTTCCAGCATTTGCATTACTCTCTTGGAGACTAACTCTATGATGCTATTTTGATTTTATATCATTTGCATTCATAGTTTAGATATTTATTCTTTGCACTAGTTTTTTGGGTTATTAATCTTATCAGATTCTAACACCAAAGTCAGTTTTAGGGCTACCATTCCAAATTTTGTTGAACAAGGTGGCAAACCAATCTTAGTTATAGATAACCTTTTGGAAGTACTAAGAAATTTTGTGGGTCTCAGACTCCCAACCTGTCCGTACACCCCCTTGCTATATTTATGCCTAAAAACAAGGGTTTCTAATCATGTCAAATAGCATTCACAAGGACCTGTTGAAAACCTTAGTAAAATTGGTCATGGAAACTTGTCCTTCCGCATGGGGCATCCTCACACATCCCTTCTCCTTTCCTAACTCTCAGATTGAACCAAGTGATGCATTCAACCTTCTCATATTCACTTGTTAGCTCTATGATAACCTAGCCATGCCCCAAAGGCTCGCCTAGGGCATCACATTAAAAACAGTTGTCATGCTTTTCTAGGCTTCTCCACTGCTATGTACATTGTACAAGGGATCTTCTTCCATGTCCTCAAAAATCATGATGATTCCATGGTGAGGATTCATGGAGGAGCCATTTTCCCAAAAACTGCCAATGCAAGAATGGTAAACGGACTATGTACAAATGATTTCCTACTACACACGAATGAACTCTAAATAACTTGCAATCTAAAATGAAAAACATTGTAATAACATGAGCAATAAGAATCCAACACAAAGATGAGTCTATCAATCCATTAGTCCGTACAAGCAACCAAGAAACTAAATACTGTCAAAATCTGGATTGTATTTCGTGGATTTACTTGTAAAATTCTGCTTGTTTACAACTCCCAACCCTTGGGATGGTTTCATTTCGTGGTTTTATAAGTTCCTCAAGAGGTTGTAGACAGTTAGAATAGCCATCAACCTCTTTCTTGCATTATGCACTTTTCCTCTCAAAAAGTTGTGAAGCAACTTTTCAAAATTGCTGACAACTTCTACAACTTTTCCCCATTTAGAGCAACTTTGACTTCCTTCACTTGGGAACTTCCAAACCTGTCCACTATGATCTATTAATGATGTCTAGGCATGCTTTAGCCTTTAGGACATCAATTTGCATGATTGTAGCCATTTTGGCCTATTTGACAACTTTTCACAATTTACATCCTTTTGACATCTCCCAACTTTTGCCAAATGACTTAGGTATAGCCTCTAACCTATGCACAAGGATATAAAACCATCTTAGAGGACAAGATAACTTAAAACCATACCTTTCTCAGGTTGCTAGGGTGTAAGACCCATAACCCTAGGTTAGCTCCCTAACATCAAAACACAAGCAACCTAAATCCAGAAAACTCAAACCAACTAAAGTGGATTGGACCTAGTCAAATCCACCTAGAAACAAACCCAAACATGACCTTCTAAGGTTCAAACACACCTAACTGACTTGGCTAGGGTCAGTACAAGCCAAGAAGAGTCAGGACTAGGAGTTAGCCTAGGTGCTCCTGCACCATTCCCTCAATGGCTTGTTTCACTAGCAGATAGAGTCTTCCATCCCAAATATAACATGCTACAAATTGGGGAGCTAAAGGAAGTCGAGGAAGGGAGTTTTTCTCCACAATATGAGGAATATAAAGGAGTAGCACAAGCGGATGAGACCCTACACACCATTTTGAAAGAGATGAGACTATAAAATATGAAAGATCCAAGTGTGAAGAAAAGTAAACTCAGGGAATGAAGATGATCCCAAGCTGATTTTGGTAGGGGATGACTAGAATGCCATGATCAAGGCAAAGACATTTAAAATTTTCATGGAGTACAAGGACACTTTTGCATGGACTTATAAGGACATAGAGCGGATACCATTGGAGTTGTAAGTTGTAATGTCCCCTTCTCACTAGTATTCAGATTTAATGGAGTTTGGCCTATAATCGGACCCTCGTAGGCAAGGTGTTAAGGAGAGGGTTATGTGGGAAAATATTATTGTTGTCATAGTCTTCCTAAAACCACAAACTTATGGTAGTTATAGGTTTCCTGGAACCACAGACTTCCTGTAGCCTATGATATTTGCACTTTATATTAATTATATTTTTAATATTACTTTAAAGTGCAACCAATTATTTTTGTAAGAAAGGGTGAATCTTCTAGAAAGTGCAATTAAATATTATTTTTATTTCTTCTCGAAGGAGGCCGACCTTGTGGAGGAAAAGAATGAATATGGAGGGAAGCCTCATTATTGGTTATCGAACCTGTTTCCATGAGTTTCTGCAGTTTGCTATATTGGTCATTGGGAACAAACACTCCCATTGATTCGCATAATTAAGGTGGTGAAAGCTCTGTTAACACCAGAATTTGCACCCTAAAACTGAGCACCTAAATACTTAGAAATTTTGGAGAACATGGGAACAATCACAAGTTTGTGGGTAAACTATGTAGGTGACTGAACCTTCGGATTATAGGCCAGTTCCTGTTTGATGTTATGTGATGCTCCACCTATACTATGAACTTATGAGGAAAAGGGTTAGGAAGTACAAAAAGAGGATTATTTAAACCTAAAAGGTGATGCACCAAAATAAGATGAAGGATTTGATATTTTAATAACACAATGATGGGACATACAATTAACTATGAGATACAACTTTGGTTAAAATCTCTGCATATAAAGTGTTTCAGAAGAAGGCTTTAATGAATAATATCAAAAGATATAAACTATAGTCAGTATTATTTCATTAAACTGCACAACTTATGACCTATGCATAACAATTTTATTAACACAAGATAGGTGCAAAAATGAGACATAAATTTAAATGTTCTTGGGAAAACACAGAAAATAAACATCAATCACCAGCCTTGCACATAGAAAATGAGTCCCAAAGTAGATCAAGCTAACTGTATTATGTCTTCAAAGGTCAAAGAACCTCAACTTCAAAGATACAACTCAGAAAAAATGAGCATACAAAGGACAATGGAATGTCACAATAGTCTTCTCTCCTTTCAGAATTGCATCTCTCTATCCCTTAGTCTGACAATTTTAGAATGCTAAATACAAACCCCTTAAGGTTGGATTCAGGAAAAAAGGCTATAAAAAAGGAGTCAAATCCTATCAAAAAAGATGACTCACTGCCTCATAACCCTACTAAGTCAAAACAGGACCTATGACTCACTTTTAACTGCCCTTACAAATCTCTAACTAATCATAAAGACCCCCAAAAATAACTAGTCAAACCAAATCCGACCCAAGTTGAATCCCTATAATCCCTCCTCGTGACTCAAAATGATTTGAAGTACTACTCCTCCTTTAAACACATGTCACACTTATCCTAAGTGCTAGACATAGCAAAAAAATGAATTATATAAGGAACACATGTTGTGAAGGTTTGCAAATTTTAAAAAAATATAAAATAGTTTATAAGAGCACTATTATATATTTTTACTTTACATAAGATTTGCAAAAAGATACAACTCATAACCCGTGACATGTATAAGACATTGGAAAAAAATGGGAAATAAAACCCACGCAATGCATTGGACTCCAAAAGTTTATAAAAAACGATTAAGGGCAAAGATATATCATGTCTTAACCCTAAACTCATTCATTTCGCATTTGCAATTGCTTGGAGAAATGAACTTGCGGCTAGGGTTTGACTATCATGAGGTCTGTGTTTTTCCTCTTGCTGGGCACGTTTTTGGTGCATGCAGCCAGCATGACTGGAAGCATATTGGCAATTACTTCTTGCTGATTGTTCATTTCGAGCCGCCATGTTAGAAGATTTTTTTTTCTTCTGTAGTTGCCATTGTTGAGGGTTCTTTTGCATTCCTTGAAGAAAGAGGTAATACATTTGATTTTTCCCTACATCTTCCACTCGAAATTTCCGCCATATGACAGATAATGTTGTTCATTATATTAATTTTCTCTGCTGCTAGAGTCGCCATTCTTTACATTAACGCTAGAAGAACGATTTTTTATTGTTTGACGGGTTTCTTGTTTTGCTTCTTTTTTTTTGCATTTTACTGTAATATCTTCATTCGCACTTGACTTGTGCTGCTGGAAGCACCGTAAAGGAGGATACTGTTACTTGTTTTCAACTTGCTGTAGATATTAGATGTGATATGCAATACTCCATTCTTTCAAAAACCCGATTTGGGTTTCTTCAGTAACTCTTTTTACTCTGCTATTTGGAGGTTATGGCTGCTGTAGCTGCTCATTACTGGTTTTGACGTGAGCATTTTCTTTTATTTGCAGCTGTAAATGATACTGCTGGAGGGTTATATTTGTTATTTAAGCTGGAAGCTCGATTTTTCATTGTTCCCTCTATCATGTGCTGTTATATTTACTCTTCATTTTAAAATATATGATGACCATACTGGAAGGTCTTGCTGCAACAGCAGTTTCCTTGCATTTTCAGTGGAAATTTCCTGTAGCATCTGCTCTAATATTTGTTTTTGTTCATGAATTTGCAAGTTAAGAGTTTCTTGTAAATTGCTCTTTGCTGAATGAAGTGTTTGTTGTTTTATATTTACATAAGGGTTTTGTTTTCTCGAAAGTTATACTCCATTTTTCCTATGATTCTATGCACCATCTTGACCATGTTTGTCTTTACCTATAAGGACTTGTAAAGCCTCATTTCTGGTAGTTTGATTGGAGTTGAGACCAAACTAGAAACATTTTTTTCTGAATTCCTGTTCATATACTGGTTGCAATATTCTTGTTATTGCTGATTGTCATCAGCATTTCCATAGGGACATTGCAGATTCTTTCCAGCTTGCATGAGGAACATGGATGCAAGTACTTGGAGCCTTGAATATTTATTGTCCCAAGAGAGCTGGGTCATAGTCCATATTCTAGAGGCTCATTTTTCTGCCCTCATTCTCGAACTGTTCCAAAAATAGTTGCAGCACACGATTACCAAGGTCTCCTACTTGTTTGTTAAGAAGAAAATACTCTGATGCCATCAAGATAGAATGCTTTTAAGACTAATAAATGATATGCAATTGTATTTATTTGGAATGAATTACCCAAACAGCACAAGTGATTAGTAGGACAAGAAATTCCATGAGTATGATATCTTTCAAATCCTAAACTGAGTTCTATCCCATGAAGTTCTAGAGGAACCAGCCATTCCAAATTACACTCTTAACACTTGTCAAGTATGTATTTCTGTGCATTATCTCATTAATTTTGTTCTCAATCTTCAGCATATTTTTGCTTCTACTTGAAAATAGCTCTTTTACTGTAGTAATGTTCTGTGTTGTCTCCATACTTGATCCTTTCTGCAGCAAGTTATGCAATTTTTCATCATATTATGAAACAACTCCTTGAGTGCTGAATTATCTCATTCTGTGATATTTTAAGGAGTATTCTATGAGGTTCGAGCACGGGGTCGTGACACTCATAAACTACCTTTCTGTGATCTACAGCTATTCCTTATGAAATCAATATGCTTGTTCTTGATTATAACGCAAGGTTTCATATCAGAAATAATATGTCCCTTTAACATTATACTTTCTGTTTTTTGCATTTGAGCATTTAGAATACACTTACTGTTTTTGTATGTATTCAGAATAAGAGAAATATGACATGTGTGGGTACGTAGTTGTAGATAATCAGTCATTGCTTAGATCTTTAAAGATCTAACTCCACTCTTTCTTATGCAGGAGAATGAAAACCAAGAGCTATTAGATTGAGGGCTGGACCAGGAGCAGCAACAAAGAACACTTAACCAATCAAAGGCTAAAAAGGAAATAACTGGTTACCCCTAACTATTCTCTCATATGTTATACTTTTCTTTCATTCTCAATATGTATAACAGTAGTAGTTAGACTCATGGCTTGTGAGAGATATTTCATTTCCAGCATTTTAATTCATTTCATCTTTTGTAAAATATCAATTGTATATTCGAGAAATGAATAATACAAGGACATTTATATTCATTTGCAAATATCAAATGAAAAGTGCTTTCAGCAAATAAAATTTTTAAATTTTCAAAACTGAATTTTAACATGTGTTGAAATTAAGTAACAAGCTCCTCCAATGGGAACGAACACTCCCATTAATTATATTTTTAATATTACTTGAAAGTGCAAGTGACTATTATAAGAAAGGGTGAATCTTCTAGAAAGTGAAATTAAATATTATTTTTATTTCTTCTCGAAGGAGGCTTGTTGTCCTACATTTTGTCACTACAGAATGTTGGTAACAACATGAAACTTTTTCAAACTAGTTTCGCATATCTCTAAGTTTGATTTTGATATTCAATTGCTTAATGTTGATCGATCAATCAACTCCAATTCGTATATCAAATTGTTTTATTGAAGGCTTTCATCAAGTCTTTTTCGTTCTGTTTTCTGTCGAGCCTTTGCTTGATTTTTGAAGCCTTCATCATCATTTTCTTTGCTTTTGAGTCTGTGTTTGTTGATTTTTAGTCCTTTGGTTGTGCTCATGTCATGGCTTTCAGTTTTCCCTTCGATTTGGCCTAACCTAGAGCTCAATTGGAGTTGTAAGTCAAGAGATATGCCTATTTTAGTGCCTCAAAAGTGGACCTTTTTGGTGCAACAGCACAAATTAAAAATATGATGTTATATTTTTAATTTGACTTTCACTTTTTGATAAATATAATCTAATTTCACTTTTTGTTATATTTTTAAGTTACTTCAACAAAAAATTCACTTAAAGTGACTATATAACTATATAGTTCCAATTTAATTTTTTATTTTTAAATCAAATCCTCATTTAAATGTTACTTTTTAAATGATGTTTATATGTTGTATTTTTTAATAAATTAAAAATATGATGTTATATTTTTAATTTGACTTTCACTTTTTGATAAATATAATCCAATTTCACTTTTTGTTATATTTTTAAGTTACTTCAACAAAAAATTCACTTAAAGTGACTATATAACTATATAGTTCCAATTTAATTTTTTATTTTTAAATCAAATCCTCATTTAAATGTTACTTTTTAAATGATGTTTATATGTTGTATTTTTTAATATGATATATAAATATTGTTTGTGATCCATTTAGTAACATTTTTATGAAATTAAGTGGATTAAATGACTTTAAGTTATCAAAAGTGGACATTTTACATGTCACTACATATAAAGTTCAACTCGGTGGACTTTTTTGATGTCATTACATCAAAAGGTTATCATAAGTGGACCTCTTTTATGTCATTACTGTTAAATTTTAGGATTTGCACCCTACTAAACTAGTAATGCTCAGTAACCCTTACTTAACATGGGAGTCATTTCACTATGTGAGACTGGCTAATGAAATGAAACCTCTGGATTCTAGGCCGGCTCCTATTGGATTCTTCAGTGAAACACTCTAAAACTTAATAAAAACTTGCAGGGAAAAGGTAAGAAATGACTAAAAAACAACCTAAAACTTAAAGTTTAAAATAAGGAGGTGATACACCAAAAGTTACTATGAAGATGTAACACACACATAACAGAGAGGATAATATAGCTCTATGAAATATCATAAAACACAACTTCCTGTAAAGGCTTGCACAAATGATTTGTAATAAGGTTGCAGACTGAAACTATAAAAAGGAGGATAAACTAATACCTCTCTTTAACTAATTTCACCTATAAACACATATCACAACCTACAAGCAAAATTACTTTTCTACACAAAGGTGCTGGAATGAGACAGAAAGACAAGGAATAAGGAAACATTCACAAGTTAATCTATCAAATCATTCAAAGATGCACACAGAATTGCAGAAAGGAAAAGGCTTCAATTAACTCCACAAAGCATGATCAGAGTGTTGTTACTGATATTGTATCTCCAAAATTTTGAATTACAAACCTTGTAACAAAGCTTAGGACCCAAAAGGATGTCTCAAAACTTCATCATAAAATCAGAACCCCTCAAATGAGTTCAAAAAACTTCATAAGTACTATCCACCCCTGGGTCGAATGCAGAATAAAAGCCTCAAAAAGAGGTTTCAATAACTCATATAATGAAGTCCTACCCCTGGGAAAACTCCATTATCTCATTATGAAGCCCATGACTCAACTTAAACTGCCCAAAAAAATCTCTAACTGGTTATCAAGACCCCTAAACTAACTTGACAAAGGAAAATTCAACCCCCTAAATTCTCTCCACATTTCCCAACTAATTCTCCTCTTTAAAACTATGAATAAGGGTAAGAAGATGACTCATTTTCTTTTGCATGACAAATAGGAAACTATTTAATGATTCATAAAGGTTATCATTAAATAGTTTTCCTTTACATTTTTTAGATTTAATGCAAAAGAGAATGATAAAACAAACCCTTATGTGGATTTTAACAAGAGGATAATATTAAATGATTTATTGGTATCATTTAATATTATTATCATTTCTTGATATACATAAAATGCACAAAATATGTTTTATCCACTTCAAATATGTTCATCATAAGTTGCCTAAGGCATTACATAAATTAACCCTCTTCTTTTCAAATATAAAAACTTCAAAAGGGATTAAAATCCCATTTAAAAGCTTGCGGACTTCAAAATTTTGTAAAAAAAGAAAACGGCATGATATTTGATTCGAATACCCTAAAGCACTTCATTTTTCATTCATTTGCATTGGAGAAATTGGGAAGACGTGGCTAGGGTTGGAGAGTCACCATGAAGTCTGTGTTTTTTGCTGTTGGAGGTGAAATATCAGCCGCCATTTGAGCTCTTGCTAGAGCTGGAAATGAAGCTCGAATTTAAAAGGGGTTCATTGGTTTTCTTTGAGAAAAAATGATGAAGCCGCTGCTAAGGCATTTGATAATTTTTTCATCTTGCTGGAGTTTATATGGCATTTGCTGGAACAACATGAAGTTCTCATTTATTTCTCCTAGCAAAACTCTGAGCAACGAGCTTGTCCCTTTAAGCTGGGTACGCATTTATTTTACTTTTGTTACTGTGTTGTAGATACAGTGCTGTTGTAAGCCATTTTGTTTCTTTTTAATTGGTCTTTTCCTTGCGTGACTTGTTACTACTGTAGATATTAATTTGGGACAAGAACAACGTTTTTTGCACTTGATATATCATTTTATTTGCTGGAAATCTATTCTTTGGCTGCGAAAACCTTCCAGCTGGTGAGATTTTTCCTTAAATGCAAAAAGTTCCTCTTTTGGGTTTTCTACACATGCTGCCATTATGCTATTTGTTGGCTGGAAGTTCAAGCCGCCATGAAATGAGATTGAAGTTTATATTGCTGTTGAAACTAACAGCGACTTTGATGGTTCTCTCCCCTCATTTTAATTAAAATCCGAGACTCGAATTTCCATTTGCTTGAACAGCAAGTGTAATTATATTTTCCTTTCTAACATGTGGGGTTCTTTGTCTCTTTTGCAATAAAACATTTGAGGTATCTGTAGATGATGCTTTCTGTTACCCTTCAATGGAGTTGTTTGATTTTGTTTTGAATTGTCAAAATGATAAGTTACTTGAAAGTTATCACTCATATTCTGAGTCTGACTAGCAAATAAATTGTAGCTTGAAACTTCAGTACTACTGATATCTCCATATGCGAAAGCATCACTTGTCACAGAAATCACATCCACAGCTCCACCATTCTCATCTAATAATGTGTCAGTTATCATTGCTGTAAACACCCTCTCTGATTTTTTTTTATTAAAGGAAACAGTCCTGCCCATGCTTGGCCCACGCTTATCCTTCCAAGAATTGTTTCAACAAGAGCATTTTCACGGATCTCTCAGTCTTTCCATCCATATAGTCCTTCTGCTGATCGGTTTCTTTGATTTCCAAAAGATCTTCATTCATTTCTCAATAACATAACCTCCATCATCAACCTCAGGACAAAACATCATGTGCTTCTTGAAAAAGATCCAAAGATACAGTTTTATCTCATGACTGTAAAATATTACTACTGTGTTTCAATCTTTAAAATGACTCCATGATAGATATAATAATTACAGATGCACCATTTTCAGAATCCCGATAATCTGATACAGTTTTAGCCAAACATGTTTCCCAAATCAGGATTGTATTGTGTTCTTTAACTTTGCATTATATCTTCGTAACAGTCTTCCCCCATTCAAATGATAGGTTCGTGGAGTATGTTGATGTTTTTTCAATAATGATTCCCATGAAATCATTTGCCACATTGAGTTGCCAGTAGTGCCCAGTTTTCAATTGAAGCTGTTATAGGAAACTTTCATCCTTTCAATAATGGTTTCCAGCAAATCATTGGATTATATCTGCTGTTTGTATGAATATGTCCTTAGTAGCTTTCAATTATTCTGAAAGTTATGAACTTGTATTGATAACCTTGATTGTTTGTTATCAGTGATTAGTCCATTCTTTTGTCTGCAAACTGAAAACTTAAAATTGTTGGTTGAAACAGAATGCACTCTTGACCTTTTCCTGTAGCAACTCCACTTGCCAAATGTTTTACTTTTCTGGTATTTGAACTTACTGTAGCTGTTATCTCCATTAAATTAGAGCATTACATCACTATCAAAATGGACTCCAAACTTTTTGCAATTTGGATTCTATTTTAGGTAAACATTTTAGTGCCATTCCAACCAAAATTTGATTGTGAATCTGCCATAGATACCTGTAGTGTCAAAGATATGATCTCCCTATTGAAAATCCAGAATATCCAAGACCTAGTGCTGAAACTTTCCCTGATATTTATCTTGGCTGCTAGCTCTTTGTGACTTCCCCCTGAGCTTGTGTGCAGTAAATAAGGCCTCCAACTTATCAATTTTTCCTCCAAGTTCCTCTTTCCAATCCCGATTACTCTTTGCCTTAGTGCTCTGTTCTTTAAGATAATATTGCATGAGGTTCGAGCACGGGCTCGTGACACTCATGAAACCACTGTTTTATAATTGCAAGCTTGTTCTTGATTATAATGGAAGGTTTCATATTAGAGTTAATATGTCCCCTTAACATTATATTTTTTGCTTTTTGTGTTAGAGCACTTGAAATACATTTTGCTGTTTTTCATATGTATTTGAAAAAGGAAAATATCACATGTGTGGGCACACAGTTACAGGTAATTAGTCATTGCTTAGATCTTAGAAGATCTAACCCCACTTTTTTCCATGCAGGCAAACGAAAAAAATCAGGAGCTTATTGGATCAAGGGCTGCACCAGGAGTGACAAGGCGATATTAGAGAACACCTAACCAGTCAAAGTCTAAAAGGCAATGACTGGTTATCTTTGACTTTCTCCCATATGCTTTATTTTTCTTGTTCTTTGTACATATGAAAGATAGTAATTGTACTCACGTCTTGTGTGAGACTTTTCATTACAGCATTTTTGATTCATTTCATTATTTGAAAACATCAATGTACATCTGAAAGTAAATAATACAAGGACATTTCTATTGTTTGAATGAAATAAATAGAACTTTTGCACTTTCATTGCATGTATGCTTAAAATTTTACACGTGCAAAATTTTAGTAACAATTATATCAAAAGGTAAGTTTTTATGCCTTTGCATCCAAAATGTGAGATGTAACTTAAAATGTGCATTCCCTTCCAAAAGGTCTGATTTGTCTTGTTTGCACATTTTAAAACATGCTATTGACCCAAAAAGGTCTGATTTTAACTTGAAACATGTTTTGATATATGCATTGCGCTTCAAAAAGTCCAATTTTGAAGAAATGCATGTCTTTGCCCTCCAAGAACGCGATTTTGATCATAAAGAGAGATTTTCTTCATGGATTTGCATGGGATTTTCTCTATTGGAGGTGTTTTTACTTGGCAATGATTTTCCATACATCAAAAATGGATCTAACATGCCAAAAAATGTTACTGGAAGATCAAATCTAGGGCACATTTTTGAAGAAATGAGCAAATAATTCCATTTTTTATCATTATTTTTTCTCCAATACAAATCGATTTGGCTTTATTTGGGGATTACATTGTATGTTGATACATATTTTGGTGTTTAAATACCAAATCAATTTGGTCTTGTATCTTGGTGAAAAACATTTTTCACCAAAAATGTCCTAAGCACATGTATCCCAAAAACGTTGGATTTTGGAGCAATATTAGGGCATGTTTTGGCATCTTTTAACAACTTTTCCTTGTGTGCTGCCCTTTCCCATTTGAATTTGTAAAAGGTTGAAAGATTCAAACATTTTTGGAGAATTTTTCAACGTTTGAGCATCTTTTTCCTTCATTTTTGGCTCTTTAACCTCCAAGTAAGTGGACATTTCAAACTTGCTCATCAATTCATACTTATCTTGCTATTTCCATGCATATTATGGCTTGTTATTGCACACTCGTCCATATATATGCCATGAAAAGTGCATTTTTCCTTTAAAAATGATGAAAACTCTCATTTTCACACTTTTGGAATTTTCCCAAATTCCAAATTCGAATTTGCATGTTGAAGTGGTTTGCTTGTTGACATGTTTGAGTCTTTTGCTAAAGGCATGTGTTTGTTTTGTGATTATTTTTGTGTTTTGTTTGTTTGCATTTCAGTTTTTTCTCCATTTTGGAAGAAATTGCAAGTTCTTTCCGAAGAACTTGAGCACATTTCACTTCACTCCACTTTCCATTTCATGCGATAACATCATCACGTTCCACTTCCATCTTTCATGTCACAACACTTCACATCCCATCTGACAAATGTGATTACATGTTTTCCATCTCATTCACCATTCGCACATGCATGTAATCCCATTATCTACTTCCATTTTACACTCATCTCACTTTCCGTATTCATTCGCACGACATGAAATGTCTTACATGTAATTGCATCTCAAAGGTCCGATTTTTACTAAAAGTCACTTTTTGAAATGTCAAAATGATGTTATTTTCATCTTCCATGTACTTTGACTTCATCTTTTGACCAAAGATCACTATAAAATTCATTATCCCTCCTCCATTTTCCATTTCCATCTCTCCATATGCATTCACGCCTCCATGAGCAAATACATATTTCTGAATCTTTCCATGTTTTGTGCCTCATCCTCCATTCGCAATTTCATGTAAAGTGCATCCTCCATCCGCATTTGCATGTCATCTTACCTTTCATCTCTCGTTATATGTTGCATTTACATGTAACCCATTTTCCATACAATGACATCTTGAAAGGCCAAGTCACTTTTTAAAAATCAGCAATCTCCATTTGCACGCATTCCCATGCGCTAAGCACAGCACTTTGAAAAAAAAGAAAAGAGGTAAAGTTGCTGATGGAAAGTTGTTCCGAGTTTACATCCGGACATCGTCTAGAAGGTTTTCGAAGTGTCAAAGAATCCAGAATGTGTCAATCTACAAAGGAGAATTCATGACAACTTGAACGAGAAAAGCTTGATCACATCAAGTTTTCAAAAGATGCAAGACCATGGTTATCAAGGTGAATGCAACGGTACAAAGTACAGGAACTTCTGATCTTGTGATCATTCAGGATTGCATTGTTAAGTACAAGGCCCTTTAGAAGAATCCCTAGGATTGTTTCCTTCTATTCCGTCTTCTTTCTTCTTCTTTCATATTTGTAGTTGGAGAGGATGCATTGCATGAAGATGTGTAATTACATGTAACGCAAGTTGCATGTACATGAAAGATGTAATGCAAGTTGCACGTGCAGTTGCATCTAACCAATTAATTTCTCTTTTAGTTAGACTGGGTCAAAGTTGGTTGAGTTGCTCCCACATTTTCCTCCACCTTTTTCTCAACTCTTGTGCCTATATAAAGGAGTGCCCCCTCATTATAAAATCATCTTTATCTTTATGCAAGAGAGCTCTGGAGAAATTGTGCCAGTAGGACTTTGTTTGTGTAGCACTATTTTAAGAGAAAGTGAATACAAAGGAGCATTTGAGACTTAACTTTGATTAAGTGAGATTGTTACTTGTGTGAGTTATAAGCTTTGTCTATAATTCATCTAAGTTATCTTTGATTCATGTTATCTTGTGTTCTTGGTAACTGTATCTTGTGAATTAAATTTAAAAGAATTAAGAAGTAATTGGAGCCAGAGCTTTGACCAGGAGCAATTGTGGAAGTGTATAGCTGGAAGCTTTGTTTGTAGCTTATACTTCTTTCTTAATTCGCAAAATAGTTAAGTTATTGTTACTTTTAGGAGTCTTTGTGCCCTAATTGTAAAGCTTTTTCATATAGAAGTACGATCGGACTTAGAGCCAAACCAGTACATTTTTAGCTAGCCTTTGAGTTAGTGAAGGTTTATCGATATCACTATTTCCAGCTCTTGATAGAAGTGTAGTTAGTGATTCACCCTGCCCATTACTTGCTCTATGAGTAAGCGGATTGTTTCTTGAAAGATAAGAAGAAAGGATATTGGTAACACCCATTTTATAAAATCTCTCGACTTCTTGCTTACCTTGAGTTGATCCAGGGAATGGTGAGAAGAGGGAGCCTTCCCTTTAAGGTGGAGAGACTCTGTCTCACACGCTGTGACTGGTCATCGTATTTTGCGACTAGATTTTTACCCAAAACTATCGGTTGAAAAATATCCACCCAACAAAGCCGACCGCGTGGAGGAAAAGAATGAATATGGAGGGAAGCCTCATTATTGGCTATTAAATGTGTTTCCATCTACTTTTCCTAACAACTTGTGGAGCCATGAGTTTCTAGAATTCGCTATATTGGTCATTGGGAACAAACACTACCATTGATTCGCATAACTAAGGTGGTGAAAGATCCTCCAATGGGAACGAATGCTCCCATTAATTATATTTTTAATATTACTTTAAAGTGCAATTAATTATTATTGTAAGAAAGGGTGAATCTTCTAGAAAGTGAAATTAAATATTATATTTATTTCCTCATGGAGGAAAAGAATGAATATGGAAGGAAGCCTCATTATTGGCTATCGAATGTGTTGTCATCTACTTTGCCTAACAACTTGTGGAGCCATGAGTTTCTGTAGTTTGCTATATTGGTCATTGGGAACGAACACTCCCATTGATTTGCATAACTAAGGTGGTGAAAGATCCTTCGAAGGGTTGCAACTATTGGAGAAGACAAATCAGTCTTTTAATTGTGTCAAATTTGTGGCCTAGGGCTAGATTTGAGGAGTAAAGTTTGAAGAAATAAGTCTAATATTAATCTCCAGACATATGCAGTAGGGCTGGGATATTTGGATAATGATTCTAGAAGAGTTTGGAAGAATTTCCTATAGCTGAAGGTGAACAGTGTCATTGCTACAGTATTGCTTCTACAATGCCATCACTACAGTAGTTTTGCCACAGTATCGTCACTACAGTAAAATCCAGATATTTTGGGGGATTTCTAGTTTCCTGTCCATTTACATTTTTGCATTGCATTGACGTTAGATCTGAATATTTTAGGGCATTTGTAGGGATGTAGAAATCAGTTGTGGAAGTCTTGTAATCTGATTTATATCAAAATCTTATATCAGAAAGTTGTCAAAAGGGATAGGCTATCATTGAAAATTATTGCAAATGTTGCCCTAATGTCTTATTGTTGTAGATGCATATTTTCTCATTTGTAACCAATGCTTACATATTTCAAAAAATACAAAAACATTTGCATCTTCATTGTTATAGGTTTTGGAGTTCTTTGCAAGAATATCTATTAAAGTTTGGCATTTAGAAAGAAATCAGAATTAAGATCTACAATAAAGCCCTTGCACGCAAAGTGTTTGACAAAATTCTCAAATTAAGGAATTAGAAAACTTAATTCCGAATTGAAAGGGATATTACATAAGTACAAAGAATTTCCCTCGTATAGGGGTACACGACCCATATGGAAGAGGCCCTACTGAATGAACAAAAATTACACCACAAGGTATAGGAGGAAATTGAGAAAATGTTGGAGACTGGCATAATATTTAAAGTAGAAACAAGCTAGTGGGTCTCACCCATCGCCATCTCACTTAAGGAGAAGGCGAACCAAATAAGAATATGTGGACTTCAAATGCCTCAACGCCATCACAATCAAAGATCGTTTTCCAATTCCATTCACTGACACAATATTGGAGAAGGTTGCAAGCAATGAAATATACTCTTTCATGGATGGGTTCTTAAGGTATAACCAAATCAATATTGTAGAGGAAGACAAAATGAAGACAACATTTGTGGTGGAAGATAAGGTGTAAACTGAAAACAAAATGCTATTTGGCATGTGTCAAACCCCCACCACATTCTAATGCATCCTACTAAATATTTTTTTAAAGATGTTAGTGGGGAATCTCAAGGCATTCCTAGATGATTGGTCAATATAGAAGTAGTAGAAAACCCACCTTACCACACTTTGAGAATGCATGGAGAGGTGCCAAAAGGCAAGATTAGCATTGAACCCCAAAAATTGTAGATTCATGATGCCACAAGACAAACTACTCGAACACATAGTTTGTAAGGAGGGACTAAAGACAGACCCTATCAAGGTAGGAGTAAGTCGTCAACCAAAAGACGACTCAAGAATGTAACAAGAGTTAAGTCATTCCTCAAGAATGTACCATTGGAGGTTCATTAAGATAAGATAAATTTATTAATGTCCAACAAGAGACCACAAAGGGTCTAACGAACTTCTAGAAACAAAGCAGCATCCTATAACAGACCAGGAGCACCAAACAGTGTCCAGAAGAAACAAACGAACAAACAAAGAGCCAAAGAAGAACTGAGAAAACAAAGAAAGCAACCCAAACCAGTGGGAGCAGCCAAGCACAGTAGATCCACCCACTAATTGGTTATCCCAAATCAAGTTGAGGGAGTCAACTAAAAGGGTCAATGAAGATTTGCATGATGTACAACTCTTCAAGGTCGCAAAACTAACACCATGGTATGAGGGCATCGGGGAATATCTTGACCTTACTAAGGGATATGCTACTAATTGAAGGAGGAAGTTGTCACTGAAAAGCAAAACCTTCTATATCATCAATGGGATGCTCTACAAGATGAGCCCCAACCACATATAATGACAATGTGTCATGCAAGAGGAAATACTATGAGTTATGAAAGAAGTTCATGAAGAACTAGCTAGCAACCACATGGGACCCTACACCATTGTACCTAAGGTATTGTTAGCAAGACTGTGGTGGCCCATAGTGCACACTAAATTGTGTGTGTGTAGGAGGATATGACACCTGCTAAAGAGTTGGGAAACCACTCAAGTGGGATTTCATGCCACTCTTCCCCTTACAACCTCAAGAGTTTTTTAGTGGGAGGGGTTTGATTTTGTGAGACCTTGAAGGTGAGTGAAGCACACAAATGTAGATATATTGTGATAGCAACTTAGTAACTAACCAAGTGGGCAGATGAGGGCTTTACCAGACAATATTACCATCAATATAGCAAGATTTATCTATGAATAGATTGTCACAAGGTATGAAATCTCAATTCAAATTCGCTATTGATCAAAGGTTGCACTTTGCGAATCATGTCATCCGGTTAATGAAAAAGTTTAAAATCTTCTATACCTTGTCAACTTCATGCTACCCTCAAGCCAATAGCCATCCAGAATCCACAAACAAAGTTGAAATTTCTCCCAAAGAATGCAAGTATCTTTTCACAGTTCCAGCCTTCATATTCATTCCATTTCCAAGTTTTCCCAACTCCACATTTCCCAAATATGTAATTAGACTCCTAAAACCTGATTATACATTTGCATATGTTAAAAATAGTAAGTTTTTCACCACGTGTAAATGCATTTCAAAACCCTGATTTTCGAGAAAGCTCATATTTTTAAACAGAAAACTCTTATCCACATGCATTCAATTCACATCTACTTGCATTCTTAGCCATTCAAGCAAAAAGGCCATATTTTGCCCACATGCAATCCACCTAGAAAACCCCAATTGTGATCAATTTAACCCAAAAAAATGTTGTCCGTGTCTTTTTTAGCCTTTCAAAGTGTTCAAAAGGTATCTAAATCATACCTTGAACACTTATCCTCCATGGATCTGCCATCCTTGTCCAAATCTTGAAACTCTCATGGATTCAATCCCATTGGAATTTTCATGTTGCAGCGAACTCTTCAAGTCAACATATGTCAGAAATTCTTCAAGCATAGAGGCATCTTGTTAAGAAGATGCTTTGAATCAAAAGAAGCAATAGTTCATTTGGTCTCCAGTTTCCCAGTGGCTTCCCTAGAACTTGAGTCCATGTGGGAATTTGCCAAGCATTTTGATCCGAAAATAAAATAAAAATATAAAAATCAATTAAAGATGTTGCAAGGAAAGTTATTCTGATTTTACATTCGGACATCATTGAGAATGCTTTCGAAGTACCGGAAACTCTAGAATGTGCAAATCTTACCAAGGAGAATTCACAACAACTGTGGACAAAGAAAAGCTTGATAGCATCGAGTTTTCAAATAACAACTGGCAAATTCATCAAAGAGAATCAGAGGCTATCAAGAGATGCAACACCATAGTTATCAAGGTGAATGGAGTGACACGAAATACAAAAACTCTCTATCTTGTGATCATCCACGATTGCATCACCAAGTACAAGGCCTTTGTCGATAATCTATAGGATTGACTCATCCAGAATCAATACTTTCGACATTTTCTTCAAGTGTATTTTCAGCTTTGTAGATTCAAAAGATAAGTTGCGTGTAATCCATTTGAATGTAACCCAATTACACATAGCTACAGTCATGTAATCCAATAAATCTTCTTTCTTGTTTGACTCAATCAAGATGGTTGAGTTTCTCCCACCTTTTCCTCCTCTTTTCTCTCACTCCTTTGCCTATATAAAGAAATGACTTTTATTATAAATATCATCTTTCTTATATGCAAGAGAGCTCTACCATTGTTATGCAAGCATAATTGTGATTTGTTTCGGAGTTGTGTCTAGAAACAATTGTAGTAGTTCAAATTGAAAGTTGGACTGCAATTTGTGTTACTATCTTTAGTTCATGTTAAATCTTGTGTGTATTAGAGCAAAGTGAGTACGAGTAGCAATTGAATTTGAAGTTGTGACTGGAGGCAATTGTTGTGATACAAACTAGAAGTTGTGACTGTAGTTTGTGTTGTTATCTTATATTCATAAGTTATTAGAATTAAGCTAATTTCGTGTCTGTGAATGAAAATCGCTTATATGATAATAGTTTAGAATCATCTACTTTTGGAAGTCTATGTGCCCCAATAGTAGAGATTTATCTCTGAAGAATTGCATAGGAGTTTGTGAGCTTCATAGTTATTCTTACAGTATAAAAATAGAAATAGATTTAAGGCAGTACACTTTCAATCAGCCTATGAGTTGGTGTGGATTTATCAGTATCACTAATTATATTTTGAGATAGTAGTTAAGAGGTTCATTTTGCCCATTACCCGCTCTATGAGTAAGTGGATTCTTTCTTGAAACAAGAGGAAAGATTATTAGTAACACCCTTTAAAAGTACCTCTTAACTTCTTGCTTACCTTGAGTTGATCAAGGAACAACGAGAAGAGGAAGTCTTCCCTTTAAGGTAGGAGAGAATCTATCTCACATCCTGTGGCTGGTAACCCTATTTTGCAAGGGAGTTTGTATATTTGTCATTTGCAAAATATCCACCCAACAAAGAGCTTGAGCAATTAAAACAACTCTTAATATCCTTATTAATTTTGAAACATGTAAACAATTGATGCATCAACCATAGAAAGATAACCATATACAATAACACTAGATTTGTTAACTAGTGAAACCCTTGACTAGAGCGAAACCCCAATGGGGATGGTACCCACAAGATGATGTACTAATATAAATGAACCTTGTTAGGAGTCAATGAAATACATTTAGTACATATGAGTCCTTGTTAGGAGACTTTGAATCCCAATTAGAAGATTCGAACCTTGTTAGGAGTTGTGCCAACCTTGTTAGGAGTTGAAAGGAAGAAAGATGGACCCATTGCCCAAAAAGCTTCAGTACTATCCTCACTAAATAATACAAGTGTACATCAACAACTGTTCGACAACAACTTCTCTTGCCAAATACAGTTCCTTGTAAGCTCGTCGTGCCTCAATTTCACCAATTACTTCTCTGATCCAAAAGATATTCACATGTAAGCTCGTAGAATACATCAAATAGATATAACGACATATCACACTAACCATCTAAGGAAATGACCTTTCCTTTATACCAAGTCCTAGAATAAACTATTGAGCCGGCCTTGAGGCTTTCCCAATTTACAATAATAATATAGGACCACCTTAAGATATTACATTACATGTTACAATAAAATATTACATCTTTTCACAAGTACAAGCAATTTGTTAGCTTGCAGTCTTCATAACTTCATACTCGTTAATCATTTGAATGTGCATGATTAACCAAAGCATCTTCAGCATGTCTTCAACATCTACCTAAGTTCACTCAACTAAATTCCATCTCTATTAGGAGATACAATCAAAACAACAGTACCCATTTTCTAGAAACACTATCTAAAAGCTTCTTTCACCAACTCCTTCATAACTCAATCTAGTCTTTATGTTTCCGTTCGCGCTCTTAACTATAGTATCTAGACATACTCTAGAACATAATCCCACATGTGCATATGATCTTCAACTCTCGAACCGCACGAAGCCAAACTCTGTCTGTTGCTCTATCAATCTTTACAGAATAACTAGTATGTTGACATCAATGTGTTGGGTGGATATTTTGCAACCGACATTTTTGGGTAAAATTCAGTTGCAAAATAGGTAGACCAGCCACAGTATGTGAGACAGAGTCTCTCCTATCTTAAAGGGAAGGCTTCCCCTTCTCACTGTTCCTTGGATCAACTCAAGGTAAGCAAAAAATTGAGAGATTTGAAAGGGTATTACCAATATTCTTTCCTCAGCTTTCAGGAAAGAATCCACTTACTCATAGAACGAGTAATGGGCAAAAGGAAACCTTGAACTACACTTCTATCTAGAGTTATACACGGTGATATCAAGAAACTCACACTAACTAAAAGGCTAGAAGAAACTGTACTGATTTGGCTCTAAGTCTGGTCTTAATCTATTCTATAAGACTAATCTTTACTATTGGGGTGCAAAGACTTCCAGAAGTAAAGGATTCCAACTATTTTGTGAATCAAGAAAGAGATATAAGCTACAGCCAAAGCTTCTAATCTATATATCTCTACAACCACTCCCAATCAAAGCTTCTGCTCCGATTGCTTCCTAATTCTTTTTACTCAATTATCAAGAATGCAAAAAACACATGAATCAAAGATAACAAATGCAAATCACAGTCAAAGCTTCTAACTTGCACAAGTAACAATTTTCCTCAGTAAAAGTTCAGCTTCAATTGATTCTTTGTATTCACTTTTCTTTCAAAATGGCGCTACACAATCAAAGTTATGCTTGCACAATTTCTCCAGAGCTCTCTTGCATACAGAAATAAAAGATGATTTTACAATGATCTGCACTCCTTTATATAGGCAAAGGAATTGAGGAGGAAAAAGTGGGAGCAACTCAACCAACTTTGACCTAGTCTAACTAACAAGAGAAATTATTGGATTACATGCCACTATATATGCAAATTGTATTACATGTAATTATACAATTTCATGCAATACATCCTCTTTAGTCTACAAATATGAAAACAAAATAACAATCTTAAAGATTGTTCTTTAGTGCTTTGAATTTGATGATGACATCATGCACTGTAGGAAGATCCAAAATCTCCATTGTCTTTGAAATGGCTTCTATCCTCACTGCATCAGCATATGCTGATTTCACAATCTTAGAATCTGCACATAGAGAATCCTGTAAGTGCTTTGCCAAGGATTTGTACAAAGCAAACCTGTTCATTGTATGGGAACCAAAATCTTCAGAATCTAAATCAGCATTGATCCGGATTGTATATTCTGATGTCACCAAGTTACCATGTTCATCAAGAATTTGACATCCCATTTGTTCCAAGTCACTCATGATTCCAATTCTATTGCCTGACAATCTTCTAAGTTTGTCTGCAACTTTGTTACAAGCTTTCTTAGTGTCTCTTCTTTATAACCCATGAGTCCATGACATCTATAGAACATTTCACAAGATGGAAGAACGTGACACATGACCATGGCGTCTAGATCAAATTTGGCAATCTCATCCCAATCACTCAAAATTTCTTTCAAAGTGTTAGCTTTCTGAGTCAAAGATGAAATCAAATCATGTACCATTTCTTCCACACTTTTGATACGTCCAAGGACTTTGGTCGTACTTGCAATGGCATGTACTCTTTCAGAAATGACTTCTCCCATCTAAGACTTTGTAGCTTCTACATCTGTTTCTCTTTAGGAGTCTAGGATGCAACAACTGCATGTCATGAGGATTGTTGTCAAATAAGCCCATTTAAACGAACAATCTCCTGCTTGAGTTGATTTTTCTTCTCCCATAAGTTATGATTACTCTTTGACACATTGGCAAGTGCATCTTGTGCATCTTGTAAACAACCCAGTCATGACTGCTTTCAATTGGCTTGTCCACCAATGGCTCAACAACTTTTAAAAAAGTCTTTTCAGAATCAACTATGATCCTAGAAACAATCTTATCTTTCAAAGACTTAGACAGTTTTCTTAATACGAAGGTCATCTGGGGGTACCACAACCTTTATTCTCTTCATCGTAATCTTGCTCAACCATGCAGGCAAACTGAAATCTTCATTTGCAAAAACCAATACAGTGGAGACCATTGGCATTGATCCTGATTGTATCTTTGTTGTGACTAAGCATGACTTAGTTTGTAAAGCTGAATTCATGGGTGCATAATAGGAAGATTCTGTCATGAACAACTCAAAACAAGTCAAGGGTGTATCAAGCTGAGAAACTTGACTTTCTGTGAGGGTTGGAAAATCCTTAAAACACATTCCCTAAGTGTTTGCATTGTTCAGCTGTTAAAATGGGAGTTGTTGAAGACATAGGAAGTGTCGATCTGTTTACTTTTGAGGTCGGGAAAGAAGGTGTGAAGATAGTGGACAATGAATCCACATCATCATTTATTGCACCCAAAAAAGCTGCCTCCTGCATAGATGGTCGATGAATTTGTGTAGGTCATGGAGGAGATATGATCATGACTTCTCCTTCTTCCTCCTCGACTTCTACATGAAGTCCTTCATCTGATTCTCCTTCTAACTCTTGAACTTCTTCAGGTGTCTAAGATAATTTAAATCCTTTTCTACCTTTCAATTTGAATTTGAGAGATTTCTTTATGCTAGAGGAAGATGCACCATCTTTGCCTACAATTTCTAATTCTTACTTCCTTCTAGCGGGAGCAAAACTTCCACAATCCAAACCTAACTTAGGATTCACTCTTTTCAGACCTTTGATTTTCAACCATTTATTGGCGTTTGCCAAAATGGACTGAAATTGATTAAGGATAGAAGTACCTTGTTTTTGCTGTCATTTAATGGGGAAAGGGCATCGTTTATCAAAACCAGCCCAATGATATTCTAGATCAAGAATATTACCATCATTTTCAATTTGAAAATCAGATGGAATCTCAAGCATATTAAGATCAATAATCTGCTGCAATGTTAACCTGCAATAGTCCATTTTCATAATATCCAACTTTGTCCGCATATCAATCCAATCAAAATCATGAACATGAGTAAATGCTCTCTTAAATTTTTGAATTCATCTCTCTGTAATCAAAATCATATCTCACTTTGAACTTCTTCAATGTAATCAACTGAAGTACTGCTTCCATGGCCTTTGCTTTGTGTACAGATGTGATCGTATAATGACCGATCACCAAGGGTTTGGTAGAAGTAATACCAAAACCTGGTCTATGCATAATATATTGCTCAAATTGGACCTCCATGAGTTGTCTAGCAATTCCATTAGAATGATTCTGTCAGTAGCATACCTAGGTAAGGTATATGGTTCTCCTTTGAAGTACCCAACTCTCAAATAGGTAAATGTTGGAAATTAAAAAAAGATGCAACCATATTGATTAACCTTATCCCAAGCCTCATCAGACACTCTTTTGATAGACAACTACTTATCAAACAAGCAATGTCCAAAGAATGCATCTTGAACTCTCCTATAGTGATACTATTTGTCAAATTAATCTGATCATAATATTCCCAAACTAGAGCTTGAAGACGATCTCCTTTGGTTGAAAGTCCTAAAAGATCTCATAGCAGCAGCAATATAGACAAGATAAGAATTCATGTAGAACGGTGTTGATGTTCCTACATTGAGTAGCTGCTCACAAAACGCAGTGTTGATAAGCTCTCCCAAAAGATATGTTTCTTATTACTAATGATTTGAAAAATGAACTTGTACATCCATGGTTCAAAATCATTGGAATCCTTGAGACCGCATATTTTGTTGAGAAGGGTAATCAAGGCTTTGTATTTTGGCTTGAAACTGGATCTATGAATGGTTTTAGGCCATCTTGAGAAATTGCTTCTCTTGGAATCCAACCAATATAAATTAACATATTTCTTATAATTTCTCTTGTTTTCATTCCATACTTCCATAGATGCTTCTTTTGTCAAATCCACACATTCTGCACTCTATGGTACTTTGGAAATTTGTTCAATAACCTCAAGATCAAGGCTAATAATGACATTACCATCGACATCCTTGATCATTTTAGACTTTGGACTATAATTCTTTGCACATCCTAAAACAAATTCTGGTTCTAGGGCAGCCATAGCAAATGTAGACAACAAATGAATATTACTCCTTTTGATGTGTTTCATCTCATTATTAGCAGGAGCTTCTATCCTTCACAAGAAATCTATCATATCCACATGCCCGATCTCTGTATCTAACACACTATCAAGAATAGACATGACCTGAGATGGAGTTGTATGAGTTAGCTCTTTATCATATTGATATTTCATTTTTCCTTTCGATCTTGTGGATGAAGGCATTTCTTGTGCTTGTGCTACAACATAAAAATTCCTAAATGTGAATGCATCATCAAAGGATATTGCTTCAATAAAAACATTGATTCTTGATCAGCAACAAAGGTTTGGAGTATGGATTAGATACTTCAGGGATCTAGCGTGATGATCTTGAAAGGACATAATACACATATGTAAAGGCTGAAATATGACTTGCGAAGATGGAAAAATGAGGTAGAAGTGAGCTTTTATGGATACGCTTTAAGGCATGAAATTTGAATGCATGGGAATGCGTGCAAATAAAAAAAAATTGACTTTTAAAGAGTGACTAAGTCAAAAAAGGGTTCTTATGATGTCATTGCACGAAAAGTGAATTACATATATATGTGACATGCGATTGGGAATGAAAAGTGAGATTCCATGTAAATGCGGATGGAAGGTGAGATTACATGTAATTGCATGTAGAGAATGAGATACAACGTGTCATGACATGAAAAGTGGAATTACATATAATTGCTCATGAAGTGTAATTGCATATAACAGGAATGAATGCAACATGTCTTGGCATGTAATGGCGAATATGGAATGAAATGATGCACTTGTAGGTGATGATGGAAGATGGAGTGAAGTGAAACGTGCTCAAGTTCTTGGGAAAGAACTTGCAACTTCTTCCAAATGAAGAAAAATGGAAAAGCAAGAAAACAAACAATGAAAACAAGCACAAATATGTATTAGACTCAAACATGTCAACAAGCAAGTTACTTCAATATGCAAACTCGAATTTGGAATTTGGGAAAAAACCAAAAAGTATGAAAATGACATTTTTCATCATTTTTTAAGAGAAAATGCACTTTTCATGGCATCTATATCAACAAGTGTGCAACATCAAGTTAAAACATGCACCAAAACAGCAAGATAAGCATGAATTAATTAGCAAAATGGAAAATGTCCACTTGAAGATTAATGTGCCAAGAATGAACGGGAAGAAGTCCCAAATTTGAAAAATTCTCAAAACAAACTTGGAACTCTTCAACCTTGCAATGGTGAATTCAAAAAGAGCATTCAATGAGCCATTTTTGGATAGGAATGGCAAAAACGTGCCCTACAATCCCTCAAAACACCAACACTTTTAATAAATGCAAGTTCTTGGGACGTTTTTGGTCAAAAGCGTGTTTCAAATCTGCCCCAAATGAATCGTTTTTTGTAAATGAAGGGCAAAAACATGATCCCAAGAACAATGATATGGATCAAAAATCCCAAATCGAGTCCCTCATGAGCCAACATGTAATCAGCAACTCCATGAAAATGGATGTTTTTGGTCAAAAACGTGATTGCAAATCACCATAAAATGAATGATTTTGGCATGAATTCAAACGTCTAGGGCAAAGCAATACCAAGAAATGCAAAAACGGCTCTCCTCTTGGGATTTTCAAGCCATATCATGATCATATATAAGCATTTGAGTGTAAATCGTGTTTGTCAAGGGCATAAGCATGGAGTTTTCCCTTCAATCTTCAAAATCGGGTTTCTTGAAGACATATGCATGGAGTTAAAGACAAATCACACCTTTTGGGTGCAATTACATGTTTTAAAATCATCAAAAGAGACCTCTTATTCAAATCGCACCTTTTGGATGCATTTGTATATTTTAAAATTTTCTCTCAAATGACTCTTAGTGCAAAATCGCACCTTTTGGGGGTCACTGCATCTTTTGAGAACACTCAAATATGCATGTCTCACATATTGGGAGTCATTGCATATTTGAAAACACATGTAATGGAGTCTATATGTGTTTTAAAATTGGTTTTTCATTAAAAATCTCACCTTTTAGATACAATTGCATATTTTGATGAAAATGTGCTTGTAGACATGTTATGCACAACTTAAGTGATGAATTAAGCACATGTCAATTTAAATTTTGAAGAAATATTACTCAAATGGGTCATATATAATATTTACACCATAGTTATGGGACCCAAACTCGCCTTTGACTCGTAAAGTCAAAATCCATCTCAAACTCGGACTTGGCGACCGCACTCGGCAAAGACTCGAAAAATTGAAAAACCAATGAAATTCAAAGATTTTTAAGGATTTTAAGATTGTTTCATGCATCTTTCAGTCAATTTACATCAAATACGCAATAATTAAGATAAATAGAAGCTACTTAATACACATACACAATTTTGCATAGATCACATAAGTATAAAAGCAAATTTTTTAAGGAAAAAAACTAAATAACACAATATAAACTATAAAGTAATAATCATAGTGTCACTCTCGTGTCAAAAACTCAAATGTCTACAATATTCATGGATTAAGAAATCCATGGTATCAAAAATTCAAAACGTATATCAAAATAACAACTAGAAGAGTAAGGCTCCTAGTAGCCTATGTCCTCCTACGAGTACACCTAAGATAAGTCATGGAAGATTGTAGAGTCGTCCCCTCTCCATGTTTCTGAGGCTAAACCTCATCATCATCCTCATCCTCACCCACATAATCCTCATCATCAGACTCAGATCCATCACTCATAGCCTCAGGGTCTTGCACTCTATCTCCTCGCACTCTAGCCTCCTCAACTGCCATCGCTACTGCCTCAGCCTCCCGATCCACCTGATCTACCCACTCTACATCTTCATCGCTGAAGATAGGATCAACCATCTCTGTGTTCCATTGTGCATGTGGATCAACATTCTCTATTACAATCGATGATGTATCGGTGCCCAGGATCTGTCTATGGCGAAGGCGAAAGTTGTAGTGAAAAAGATGAGATCATTCAATTTTTTCACTACCAACCTATTACGCTTCTTCGAGTGTATGTGCTCAAATAGACTACAATTACATTTGCATCCTGATGCACTAGATGGCTGGCTCAAGATGCGAATCGCAATCCTTTGTAAATTTGGCACCTTTGTGCCAAACATCTACCACCATGCATCTGAAATAAATTTTTTTAAAATCATATCAATAACATTGACTTTATCAAATTAAAATGGTAATAGAATTAGAAATGAGGATGTAGAATCAAAGATGTTTACTAGGCATCAATTATGTCGTATTTTTCTTGCACAACTCCCGTGCAAATAAGTCCCCTTGAGCTTTTTTAAACAACTCAATCTCACGGACTACAATTGTTCCAACTCTTGAATCAGGTGACATTCTCTCTACAACATTGTAGAAGCCGCTCCACACCTCATCATCAGCCTTGAAATGTGGGTTGAATTGGTATGTTGGATTAAAGAAGTAGGTTGTTGCATGTATAGGCCTGTGAAGTAGATTGTGCCAACGTCTATCAATGACATCCCATATAGGCCCATACCTATCTCGATTCCCTACAAAAAAAGAGCGAATGGCCTCCTTCACCCTATTTTCATGCCCTTATAAATATAGCCCATTGAGGGCTTCTCTCCATCAACAGTTTGTAAGAGAACAAGCAGCTTTACAAACTGCAATCATTATGAAAGTTGGAAGAAAAATAATCAGCTTTAAGTTTTTTTTTTTTAAATGAACAATAATTTATAACATAATTTCATAAACAAAATAAAGTTGAAATGAGGACAAAATGAAAAATTACAGTTACAATATCAGCAATCGGTGTCCAAAAGGAAGTCTCATCAAAAATGTGATCAGCTGCATCAATCCCTACAGTGGTCTTTGCATATGATGATGCAATCTACTCCTTACTAACAAACATGCGTCTCAAACCTCCCTTTGAATCAAGAAAGATTTCAATGTGAGAAAATTGGTTGCAAATCTAGTGACACCTGGAGGAGACAACTTCTTTTGCTCATTGTGTTTTCTCATGAGGTTGAGGACCCATGTATGATTATATATGAATTTGGATACACTCCTTCCTTACTCTATAATTGTTTTTATTCAAGAGAGTTTACCAAGATCTTCTAATATGAGATCAATGTAGTGAGCAGCACAAGGGGTTCAAAATATGTGAGGGTGTCACTCCATAAGAAGCTTTCCTGCAACAACATAATTTGTTGGATTATCTGTAACTATCTGCACCACATTCTCCTCACCTATGTCCTTTATCATTTCATCCATTACCTCAACAAAGATATTCAACATTCTTTGTTTTTACTGAGGCATCAATTGATTTCAAAAAAATCGTGGCACTTGAAGAAAAAGAAACAAATTAATATAATGATTAAAAATGAATCATAATTTATAAATTCATAATTTATAAACTTAATCACTTAAGTACAAGTTCTACTTCTAAATTTTTAATGTCTACGACTCTAAGTACAATTACCTGAAGAGGAGACAAGAAAGTTGAGGAGTGTTCTACTCCTTCTATTAGTCCAACCATCAGTCATGATGGTGCAACCTTTTGTCTTCCACAACTCACCCTGCTCCTTGATTGCACCTTCTACATCGGCCACCCTTTGAGTCAAAATAGGGACTCCTAGCTCATCAACACTAGGGGCTTTGAACCTCGGACCACAAATAATAACAGCATTGATTGCAAGTTGCTAATAAAGGGACCTAAAACAAATTAAATAAAATATAAAGTTAAACAAATTAGTATATTACAAAACAAAATACAAATTAAAATAAACAAAATAAGCATATTATTGTCTCTTGAAAGTTGAAAGTTGAAACTTGAAAGCAAGAGAAGCAAGACATAAATTTAAATTTAAATAAATAAGTACCTTGCTACATTGAATGAAATGTTGTTGTAGATGAAGAAGTCTCCAAGTGCCAATTTTGCATAATCATGCTTCTCCTTGTTTCAACCCATGCTCTCAAGCGATGGTTGAGCACCTAGAGTCGTGCGTGGAACAAACATGGAATCAAGTGTCGATCTTTTCTTACGAATGCAAGGCCCAATGGTCATACTCGTAGAAGCAGTGGCATTCGTAAGTGGAGTAGGGGATAATGGAGAGTGAAAACTAGAAGATCCCTGTTGGGCTAATTGTGTCATTTCTTTTTGTTGCTTCTTTTTCAATTTTTTTTTCCTCCATTTTTTTCTTCTAGAAGAGTTTGCATGTCTCACATAACATTTTGAGGTACATCATTGCATTTTTTAGCATCACGCCTAGGTATATGTGCTAGGTGATACTTCAATCTATTTATTCCTCCTCCATTATATACTACACCACAATGCTAACATGTAACAACTCCCTTTTTGTGCCCTGAGATGGCATGTTTCCAAGCCCTATCTTTTGCTATTGCACTTGGGTCTGCATCTGGGTTAAATGCAGACCTAGTTCCACTTCCAGAAGGCTCACCCTGAGGCATTATGTCAATGTGTTTTCTGCTGCAATATGAATATATTATAAATAGAAAAAAGTTAGCATCAAATCAGATTTTTAAACCTTAGGACCTTCTTACTTTGTCATCAACATAAAGTAGAATAAATCTAGATTCTAAATAGTAGATAGTAGAAGTAGAGACTAAACAAATGTAAACAAAATAAGAAGTAAAAAATATGAATGTAAAACATATTACAAAACAACACAAAGAAATGCAACTTCTTGCTTACCTCTTCAAATTTGCACAAAGTCAAACAATGGAAATGCAAGTTTGTAGAAGCCTCCTCCAAATGCTTCTTTAAGCTCCTCTCAATGCTTAAGTGCAAGCTACAAAGTTGCACAAACCATTAGCAATTGATACGGAAGAGCCAACCAATTTGCTGATTTCTGTCTCAAAACCCCAATATTCTTCTTTAACTCTTTCCTCTCCATCACAAACATAAGCAAATGGTGGAATGACCTTTTTAGGTCAATTAGATGTTATAACCGGAAAAATGCAACTTAAGTCAATGTTTTTTTGTTTTTTGGCATTTTATGTCTTTGTCGTAGGCGACAGTCCTGGGCTCAAGACTCGGCAAGTCTAGCGAGTCCCTGGACTCAGCGGGTCCACGTGGACTTTGTCAGGACTCAACTGAGTCCAAGTTCAGAGGCCAGTTGCCTCGGAAAGTGGGACTCTACCTCGGACTCACAGAGTCCCCTTACACTAATTTATACTATATAGATAAATATATAATGTGCAAATATCATTTTAAAAGTAATATTTACTAAGATGTTTTGAATTAAAATTCAAAAATTAAATTAAACTATATAGTTAATGTAGTCACTTAAGTGAAAAATTAAAAAGCAACTCAACTTAAAAAAATAACATAAAGTGCTCTATAGTTATTTCAGTGAAAAATTAAAATCATAAAGTAACTTAAAAACATAACATAAAGTGAATTTATGTTATGTTTTTCAAAAAGTGAATGTCAACTTCAAAATAAAAAATGATATTTTAATTCGTGTAGTTGCACCTAGAAAGTCCACTTTTTGGGCACTGAAATGGTCATATCTTTTAATTGCCAACTCTGATTAAGCCCTAAGATAGATCAAATTGAATGGAAAACTGAAAGCAATAACTTGAGCAAAATCAAAGGACCAAAAGCCAACAAACACACTCAAAAACGAGAAAAATGATGTTGAAGGCTTCAAAAATCAAGCATAGGCTCAAGAAACAAAAAAACTAAAAAGACTTGACGAAAGCCTTCAGTAAAAGGATTCATTATATCAATTAGAAATGATTAATTGATCAATACTAACCAATTAAATTATGAATTTAACTCAGAGAAATGTGAAACGAAATTGAAAAGTTTCATACTGTTACCTACATCTTGTGATGACAAAATGCAAGACAACAAGGCTTCTAACAAGGCCTAATCGTCTAACAAGAATAGATACACTATACAGATGTAATAGAATGCTAACGGGGTCAATATCTTTCACAAGATACTTTTGATTAGTGGATCATTTTGTGGGAATCATCCCCACCAGGTTTTTTCTTTCGCCAGGGTTTCCCTAGTTAACAAATAATGGTGTTATGAGTTGCATTGTGTTATGCTTATGTTTACTTTTCAGTGTGATCATCTATGCAAGTTTAAAGTTTGTAAATAATATCCACAGTTGGGCAAAAATTTTTGGAACACTGATTCACTCCCCCTCTCAGTATTCCCTATTTCTAACAATTATGACACCCAAGGTCATTGTTTCTTGTGCCCAAGATTTAAAAATTTTCAACCCAGTTCCAACGACCTATGACACTAAGGTAGCCAATATACAATACCAACAAAATAAGTAACCTTGGCATATTTAGTTGAATAATAATCATAATTCAACCATCTTGTGAAAATGATTGCAAAAGCATCAAAGTCGAAATCTGACAAGATAGGAGTGATCTTGATGAAAAAACGATGAATGAACCTGACAAAATGACTTACTAAAATAGGTTCTCCCTTTAAAATTCTTGGAGCCCAAACTAGAAGCTAGAAATAAAAACTAATAGCATCACTCAACTAAGCTCATCAAAACCTACTATAGATAGTAAGTCCCTCAAAACGGAGACAAAATTCATCATAGGCCACTGGAAAGCTTAATAACTCCACAACTGAGACCCTCAATTGCATTGTCATCTCACGAGGGTCGCGATGATGAACTAACCAAGCCAATTGCAAGAACCTAATAAAAATGGGGATTCCCTCCCTAAGATTTCTTGTCCCCAAGCAATCCCAGAGCAAAAATGTACACCACAATCCACCTGGATCCCAAGGGTGAAATTGTGCAATATCTTTATTGCACACAACTGGCTCTTGCAGCACCAACACCCAAATAACGGATATCAATAACAGTCATCTGAAAACTAATTGTAAGTGTTGATGGAGGTAAAACTCATCAAAATTCAATTCAACTAAAACACAAACTCTGTCGACACTCAAGTCCCCGCCTAACTAACATTCACACCCAATTGCAATAAGAAGATAGTAACAACCATAGGTACCTAAAACACTACCATCAAATCCAACCTCTACTAAACTGTCCTGGGTGTGTTGATACTATAAGTGATCTAACTTGCAGCTGCAGTTCCTGTTGGAAAAAGATGGTGCTAACCCATTCCATAAAGGATGGTAAGATAATGGAGCCAACCCACACTTGCACAAAACCAAATCCTCAACCCGTGGGTCGAAAGTGAAATGATGAGCACTCCTCACTGTGCAATGCTAGTAAAATGCCCCAATCTCTATCGATGGCTCATCACTACTAAACTAAAAAATCAGGAGATGGCTCCAATCCCTGTCTCCAAACTACTAGTTGGCTAGGATCCTTGGCAACCTTCTCAGCAAAATTGACCACAAAATCCCTGTGGGGAAGTATTGTAGCCTAGGTCTCTATAATCTTTCCCACCAATCTCTGAATACCACAAGAGCCCCAAATGAGAGTAACCCCAAACACTGTATGAATCCTCCCACAAATCCAAAATCTCAAGTAAATACTCCATGAATGACTATGTGCAGTAGAAATTATATGAGGAAGCATCAACATGCAACCTACAATTGATCCCTCTAAAATGTGGCATTACCAACTGTCCAATGCTATCATTTGTATGAGATGAAACAACAAATTTTCTCTCGGTAAAAGGAAACAAATCTGCATGAGAGCACATCCCCACATCAAGTGATATCCTGCTCCAGTCATGTGAAGGAGAGGGAGTAGTGTCAGGAACTAATGCACAACCCTTTGAAGAGTCCACCACTTCCATGCTAACCACTGGAGAACTTAGCACAATAAGAATCACTTTGCAGCCCTCCATTGATTCTCTCACCTCTTCTATACCTATTGCACCCATATCCTGGACGAAAGTGACTACCACATCATCACATCCCTCATCTGCAACCATGGAGGAAAACTCACCACCAACCACCACAATATGTAGTTGAACTAAGTTTGGGGTTGGCATCGATTGTACCTGCTCCAACTCCACAGAAACCTCATCCAATCGTGATTGTGACTCCTGGAGAGCCAACTGAGTCTACTAAAGAGAATCCACAGTCACCTCAAGCTCATGGGTGGGCTCAACCACCTCTTTCCCTAACAATGTCTCATAATAGGTGTTCCCTGTTTACCGTATGGGTAAATGAATTAATGCACATAGACAATAAACAAGAATAGTAGTACTCCTTTTATTATTTGCATATATGCCAAAGAGATTACATAATGGTTATGATGATGATTACAATGATTTCCAATAGTGTACATATACTTTTCCAAAGAACCTTCCCGAAGGGGTCCGTCGGCTACATAACAAGAACCTTCCCGAAGGGACTCGTCAGCTACATAACAATAACCTTCTCGAAGGACCTGTCGGCTACATAATATCTACTGATGACATCATCCCCCCCAAAAAAAAAAAGTCGTCTCCAGATGACAATTACAAAATATCTGAGAGAAATTAACAAAACAGAGTACATTAACTGACTACAACAAAATAGATATGTTTCTGTCACACCACTTTCACATTTGTCCTATGCCTGCACCAAACTGGTCTCCAAACCACGTTGCATCTGTAGCCTCTACTAACACAATACTATCTCCTTACTCAAGCTGACTTTGATAGCCACCCATGTTGTTTTCTCTACCTCCAACTCCTGGGTACCCTGAGCCAAGTGTCGTTGTACTGCCTTCAACTGGATGATCAGCTCCTCCCGAGCTCTCTATGCATCCACCAAGACAGCTTCACGTCCAACACCTCTTAAAAGCGTATCACCCCTCCCGAAAGGTTGGCTCTATGCTTCCTTCCACCTCTGGTACACAGACGCTACATGCCTGCAGCAGCTCTAGGTCTCATCAACTAGTCACACTTTCCACGACTAATAACCACATTGATTGGGGATCTAGGGGATATCGCCCCCAGCAAGGTCGAGGAGCAGCGCCCCCGCCACCAGACCAAATTAGCACTCTCAAACTCACACAAAACTCCATGGAACACACCATTTTTGTCATTTTCTTCTGATTCCACACTCTTTCTGGCAACTACTTATGTTTTACTACCTATTTCTATCTTTTCCTTCCCTTTGGCATCATGCGTTACTCATTCTGAATTGTTTCAATCTATCGTCTTTTTTTGTTTTTTTTTGCTCCTCTTTTGACTGCTTCCTTCTGCCTTCTCTTCTTTACCCTTTCTCCAAACTTATTTTGTCAGCCTAACAAGCCTTTGGTGGACAGTAACTTATTATCTCCTATGCCGTACAGGAAAAATAGAAGTGCAGTATGGCGTACAGACAACGTGCAAACCTTTAGAAGACCATATTGATGACAACACTGGAGTGGCTGAATGTCGTACTTGAATTGGAGGAAGATCGTACGGTGCCTACCACATGCAACAGTAATAGGGCCGTACGGTGATGGTACTACGCACTGAATAAGATACTTCTTCAAGGCCGCATGGCGTCAATCAGAAGACTCAACCTACAAATTTGTACGATACCAACAGAGAATCCAATCTTAAAATCTGTACATTACAGTCTGCCCCTCTTGAAATTGCTTATCCCCAAGCAATCTCAGCAACAAGTACCATTCTCCTCAACCTGGATCCCAAGTGAAGACCTATGTAATATCCCAATCATCATCAAACAACTCCTATGAAGAAATCATCAACATCAACAGTACAAAAATCGGCAATTGAGAAACTGCACTCAACACCCAAACAACTGACATCACTGACAAAATCATCTAAAAACCAACTGTAGATGCCAATAGAAGAAACCATTCTGCAAAACTCAAGCCAACTAAAACATCGACTTTGTCAAAACTCAAGTCCCTGTCCAACTGACACTCGCACCCAATTGCACTGTGGATATGACAATAGCCATAGGTACCTGAGTCACTTCCACCAAATCCAATCTTTGATAAACTGTCCTGGGTGTGTTGATACTGTAGGCTGTGTAACTTGCAATTGCCAATTCCATCTGCAAAAGTTGGTGCCAATCCATCCCATAATGGATGGTAAGAAACTGGAGCCGATCTACACCTGCGAGAAATCAAATCTTCTATCTCTGGGTCAAAAGAAAAATGATGAGCATACCCCACCGTATAATGTCGATAGGAACCCCCAAACTCCGCTACTGGCTCAACATCACTAAACTAGGAATCAGCAGATGGCTCCAATCTCTGACTCCGAGTGGCTATAGGCTGGATAGGACCTTGTGCAATTCACTCAACAAAACCCACCTCAAAATCCCTGTGAGGTAGCATAGTAGAAAGGATCACTATAATCTCCCCAACCAATCTGCAAATAGCACTAGTACCTCGGATGAGAACACCTTCTGACACTTTATGCAAGTTCAAACAAACACCTGCACTATCCAGCAAATACTCTATGAATGGTTCAGTGTAGTAAAAATTATATGAGGAAGCATCAACATACTCCCCCACACACCACAACTGATCCCTCTGTAAAGATGGCACGGCCAACTGTACCACACTATCATTTGTGTGAGAAGAATCAATCTAGAGACTCGACTCCACTGGTATCCCATACTCATCAAGACCAAGTATTCTCAAATCCTGAACATGTGTGTCAACCCCAACAACATGTTCCTCAGTAACAACTGCAGGAGTGTGCTCACCACCAACCACCTCAATATACAAATGAACTGAGTCTGGGGCTGGTGTCGACCACAAATGCTCCAACTCCACGGTCACCTCCTTTAACTAAAATTGCAACTCTTGTAGATCTCGCTGTGTGTCCTCCAAAGCTTCAGTAGTTGCTGTGAGCTCCTGGTAAGCTCAAGATCCAAAAGTGCCTCATAGGCTATACTCCCCCACTCAACCAGGTGATCACGGTTGACTACCAACTGTAAGTAATCCTGTCTCAAAACCCTGACAGCCTCACACAAGGCATGAACCTTTGCCAAAGAAAGGTAACCACCGCTGGACTCATCTGTCATAGAAGCACGCCAACCAATAAGGCCAACAACTGACGAGCGGTATCAAAATGCTCAAGAGCAGTAGTGATATTTCTCTCGTCAACTCTCAACTAGCTGGTCACAAGGTGACTCTGCACTACAGGCCTCCTATGAACCGTCTTGAATACGCTGTCCACACTATGAGCGAAAGTTGAATCAAATGAACTCCCCTCAAGATCACCAACACTCAGTGTACTTACATCTGAGTACACCTCCACACTTTGAACGCAAGCATCAGACTCATCCTCATCTAACTCCGAAGAAGCTGCTGCTGAAACTATCTCATCATCACAATCTCCAGCTCCCCCGTCCTCTGCAACTAACTGAGAGTCCAGATCCTGAAAAATATCATCAGCAGTCACTGACAAAGTAACTCCCTCAACTCACAAGGTAGCCTTGGCTGAAACAAAGTCCTGCCACTCAGACTCTACCTCATCCTCATCTATGGGTTCTGGCAACACTGAATCAAAGAACCCATCTCCACCAACTGTCGACACTAAATCTATGCCGAAAGTCAGAAATAAAAATCCAAATACACTACAACACTCATCATCCTCACTCACAGCAATGGATGAATTTGGAATGCTAGTGTATATATCCTCTAGCTGCATCTCCTCTACCGACTCTGACCACGTACACAGCTCGACGTCAACCTGTGGATAAGCTATACTGTAGCATGGAGTGTCATCAGACAAAACATCTATAACACTCTCATCCTGAGTGTCGTTACTAAAAATCTCCATGCTCACATCCTTAGCACAGGAATATAACACTGTCTCTTGTACCAAACCCATGCTGCGACTGCTATCATAAATATCAAAACTGTCAGAGCTCAAACTCTCCTCGCAGTCATCACTCAATATCATACAGGGGGCATCGTCACCAATGCAACTCACAACATCCTCGAAAGTGTCCTCAAATGTGTCCATACTAACAACTCTCACATCACTTGTAGGAATCTCAACTACAGACAGGGATCGCTGTACACATGACTCATCATCAACCTGTACAACAACAATGTTGGAGCCCAAACTGAAATCAAGTGTCCCCTCTGTAATACTCTAATCACCAAGTACACCACTGGGGGGTCCATAGAAGCCTCAGGCCTATCTGAGGGAGCCACTGCCTCCTGAACTGGAGCCACACTACTGAAATTGACATACACATCCCCAATGACAATTCACTCCAAAGAAGAATCAAAATGATCAGAGATGACTACAGCATCAACTGCCTTTGTAGAACCCACAGTAATTGCTCTAGGAGCCTCAACCCGGTGATGCTCGACACTACTATCCTCCAATGGCACAGAAACATCCACTGAGTCTGGTGCAACAAAACTATCATCAACACTACGGATGGTAATAGCAGGTGCTGAACTAGATAAAGGTACACCAGCATCACAATCAACGGACAAAGAAAACTCAAGTCTTCTCTCCTGCGAACCCGATGTCGGTCTACTAAAAGCAGAAGTAAAATATCTTGCTACCCTGTCAATTGTAGCCGGAACCGACAATCTCTCTGCAAGTCGCTGTTGATGCAATCTTAATTTCTCGACACTTTCCACCAAAGAATCTAACTCTATTCTCTTCCCTCTACTACTATGTCGACTTCTCGAACTCGAGCTCCTGTATCTATCCATGGTTGGCAAATAGAAATACTGATCACTCTGATAATAATCTCATACAAATAATGAAATCAATTCCCACAGGATGGCAAAATCAGAGCTCTAATACCATTGTGATGACCCTGCTCAAATTTGACCTTAAAATGCTGACTGAAGGCTCGAAGAATTTCGTCAAACACTTCACATACAAAGATCATATGACTGATATAACATTTTAGTTTGCTTTAATGACTCTTTTCTTCAATTAGCATCAATGAGAATGTTTACAAATGACTCTAAATTGACTAAACAATGACCTAACATGAATATACAACTTATTTTGACAATATTCAATGCATATATGTGACTAAAACTACTTGCAATATGCAGCTACAGCAACTAGCAATTATGGAGAACACTTTGGATGCAACCTAATATGACATTTATGGACTTACAGCCAAGTGGTATTTTAACAAACATTTAGAATGCATAATTATAACATTATTTATGCCAAAAAAGAGAACCTACAGCGAATTGATATTTTGACAAACAATTGGCATACAAACTAATAAGTTGATCATGAATGGCAATAACATATTCAATTACAATAGTAGTAGACCAACAACTTATATCTCCTTCTTTGCAATAAAATGTCTACTACAATGATGCTATGAATTGGTCAAGACTCTTGGCTTACAATTGTTTGACAATAGTGTCAAATTTGATTTTCTGAGTATTCCCTTATAACAATGCAAACTACGTAGTGAATGCAAGAAGAACCTAGTAATGATGATGCCCAATGTTGTTGATGAAGAAACAATAAAAATTCAATGTGATAGGCACCTTCCAAACTCAAATCAAAATATTCAGGCTGCTGCCCCTGTTCTTGCTTGGCAAAAGTTTAGATAGTTAATTGCAGCACCAAACGCCTTCCAATTTGCCCCTAATACGATTGTCTCCACGATAGGAATTGAATGCAACAATACCCAGAATGATTGACCTCCTCCATCGAAAGGTATGAGCAAAAACATGAGACTCAAATAGGCTGATCAACTTCCATGATAGCAGATTATGAATGTCTGTAATAATCCTACTCAATAACATAATCAATCTCAGCAATACATTAGCTGCTGAAGTAACTTCTCCATCAAATGCAACAATACATCAGCTGTTGCAAGTACAATAATACATCAACTATTGTACTCAAATAATCTCCACCGTGAAGCACAAGATTGGACTTCTGAAGTAAAACTCACAATCAGCAATAATTCAGCTAATATCTCACAGCCTCAAAATTGCGTAACCAATGAGGGTTTTCGTCCCCAAAGATCCTCCAATGGCTGAAACCCTAGTTGGCTTCTCCACCAAATAATCACATCAAACAATCATCAATTCCTGGATGATGAGAATGAGGCCCATGATGTCTATTTATACTTTTTCCTCAAGAGGTTGGCCCAAAATCTAGAAGCTTCCAAAAATTATTTTATTTTTATTAAGTGACTTTATGATATATTATTTTATTTAAGCCACTTTATTAAATTAATTAAATATAAAGTTACCTTTTAATATTTATTTATTTGATAACTTTATAAATAATTAACTTAATACCACTTATTTATTTAATTAAAATAATTAATTAATCATCCTCATAAAATATTCATTATTTTGGACAACTTAATTAATTGAATTAATTAAATCAAATTACCTCCAAAATGGTGACATTACAAATATGCATTCAATTGCAAATTAAAAATGCCCAACAGAAAATGAAATTGGACATTTGACAACTCCCAAATAGCTAGCAAAATATTTACTTCTCAGCCACAGTGAAAAACAGTAAGAGAAGATGCCAAATTCTCCAATAGACAATTGCTCCTTAGCCACAGTTGATACAAAAAGAGGAAGCACCATATTCAAACCCTCAAATCAAAACTATTATACTTCAGCAATAGAATTATATTCTCAAGCTCAAACCCTCAAAATAGACAAATAAAAGCAATCGACAATTGATGATCAATTCTCATAATGGGAGTCATACTTATAATCTCCATTGTGCAACTTAGCTTCAAGCCTTCAACTACACACCTTTCACTTAAAAGCCTTTTCTCTTTATACTTAGGCACACAATATAATTTATTAATTTCTTTCTGGCTCCCAAAATGACCTTTTCAACCATATCATGACATTCTGACACACAGTCATTTTTTCTTGTGCCCAAGATTTAAAACTTTTCAACCCAATTCCAATGGGCTATGACACTAAGGTGGCCAATATACAATACCAGCGAAAATAGCAACCTCAGCATATTTAGTTGAATAATAATAATAACTCATACATCTTGTGAAAATGACTGAAGAAGCATGAAAATCGAAATTTGACAATATGAGAGTGATCCTAATGAAGAAAAACGAAGAATGAACCTAACGGGGTGACTTACTAAAAATAGAGGCTCCCTCTAGGATTCTTGGAGCCCAAAGTAGAAGCCAGAAATAAAAAGTGAGAACATCACTCAACTCCTCTAACTCAACTAAGGTCATTGGAACCAACTGTTGACTTACTATAAATAGGAAGTCTCTCAAAACAGAGCCAAAACTCACCATGGGCCACTAGAAAGCCTAATAACTCCATAACTGAGACCCTTAAATCCCACTGTCAGCTCATGAGAGTTGCGATGATTAATTGACCAAGCCAACTGTAGGAACCTACTAAAAATGGGGACATTACAGAAATAAAATACAAAACAGTCCTATCTTGCCTAAAAGTCTTCTTAGACTCCTTTAAAAAATTTCAAAACCCTCACTAATGTATTAGCGTCCCCTTTTAAAAACAAAATGAAAATTGCACACTGGGAGGAGTTGCCTTTGGATCTAATAAAGAGTGCAAATCTTTGTCACAGCTAGATGTCTCTAGCAGCAACAATATGCTACAATTCAAATTTGTAGTGAAACTAGAGAAAAATGTGATCAATCTTTCAAGCATCATGTGCTCGTTATCTTAACTAAAGGTTTCCCTTGATTGGTGTGAGAATGGCAAAAAAATGGCATGTTGAAAGCTCAAATGAGCAATTTGACAAATTTTAGATGCTTTGTTGAGGTTTACACTTGAAAAAGAGCAAAATCAGGGCTATGAGTAGTATTGAGAACAAACTAGGGATTTTGGGGGTTCCTGGCACACAAAACCTCCAAGTTGTTTTGCTGTCATCCATTATCCTTTAACCTTTATCACTTCACTAATAGCCTTACTTCTCTTTCATCAAGGATGGGTAATCATTGAGGAATCCCTTAGAGATTTTCTAGGAACCATGAATTCAAGAGTTCTTGGGGCTCTAAGAACTTGTTCTCTTCCCTTTCTCTCTTCATTTGTTCTCTCTTGCTCCTCAATACCAACTACCTTTTTGTCTTCATTACTTTTTTTCTCTTTTCTCTTGCCAATGTACCCTTTATTTTCTATTTTTTGCTTCCCTATTAACTCATTGGGGGTTTAGTGAGAACCGGAACGTATCACAAACATAATATTTGGAAGATTTACAGTCTATTTAAATTCAGTTGTGCATTTCAAAGAACATATTTGAGAACATTTTTTGAAATATAGACAGCAAATGCAAGGGAAAACAATCAATGGACCACTCCAAGCTGCTGATGGCAACAAGGAAAAGTAGTAAAGGGAAGGATAAGGATAACATAATTGAATCTATGACGTGAGAAAGTCTCACTGAAAGTGAAAGTTGGACATGGTTGAATAATCTAGACAATTATGTATTGAAGTGTGTTGTGAGGTTTTTACACCATCGCCCAAAATTTTTGGGGACCCCCTTTTACGGTCACCTTGGCAATAATTTTTAATTATTGTCCAAAAAAATTTCGATCTTAGAAAATTTTACTTCTTGGACGTTTTCGGGCCTGGAGGGAGGAGGTTAGATTTTTTTGCCCGGCTTTAACTTGATTTTTCAGAACAATTAATTTTATCCTTAGGCGGAACAAGTTTCAAAGAACAACACTTGGCAAGATAAAATTGTGAATTTTGTACTTAAACGATTTTTTTTGAAAATTTGGATATAATTGTATAAACTTGAGTAATCTTCAAAAAATGAAATTTTGTTAGATCTGGATTTTTTTGGAAAATCTTGAATTTTTTTGGGTGAAAAAAATAGTTTTGTGATGGTGAAATCGAATTGGAAAATCGATTTTAGATTCTAGAGAAATGATTTATTTCTGTTAAAAAAATTAAAATTGCATAGCAAAATTGATTTAGATTAAATTGCAAAAATTGGCCTTAAATGGGTTAAATTTGCCTTGAAGATTTTAAAGTCTTTAAAGAAATTAGTAATTTAAAAATTGAAAAAATCGATTTTAGTTTTGCCAAATCCGATTTTTAATGATAAATTAATTACTAAATCGTCATTAAATGAAAATGTTTAGCATCTCCAAGGATTTATTAATTTTATTTTTGCAATTTTGATCTAACCGGCAATTTAAAAATGCAAATTTCATTGTGGCAAAATTAATTTTTGGCTTATCATTTGATTGGTACCAGAATCGTGGACTTCTTAATGTTTTTTTCCCTCTCCTTGGTGCAAGTCGGCCAGCTAGAGAAGGCATGTGGATTGGGTATAAGAGGGATCTCCTTCCCCTTACCTCCTCATTCATTCCATCCTCCTCTTCCATGCTTGGACGATGTTTTTGACAGAGGGCAGATTTCCATGTTTGGCGATTTCTTCGAAAGGGAGCAGCTCTTCTTCCTTGGCGATTTTTATAGGGCAACCTTTGGCGATTTTCATAAGGCAGATCTGCACTTTTCCATGCTTGGCGAATTGTTTCTAGGGCAGATTTGTGTGTTAAAAGAAGATTTCAGGGTCTTATCGAATTTTTGCAAAGGCAGATCTGATTTTTCTTTCCCTAGATGATTTTTGTTTGAGGTCTGATTTCCTCTAGAGGTTGTGATTTTTCTCCTAGAGATTGGACATTTTTTGTTGGTGAAGAGAACAAGTGATAAAGTCTAATTTTTTTTGGCACATGCATGGGCAATTTCAAGTGGACAAAATTATGATTTCTTCAGCTAGGGCATCAATATTTGCAAGGGGGCTTGAAATTTTTAGGTCTGATCCGAGATTCAAAAGAAGACCTGGCCATTGGTAAACATAAGTTCAATTCATTTAGAGTTGAAAGTGGTCCTTAAGCAGATTTCGCTCCTTGTTCTTGTCTAGTTTTGTTTCTCTTGGTTCTCCTTGCATTCATCATCCACCACTTCATCATCCCATTTTAGGTTGAAGATTGGAGATTGATAAGTGTAGAATCCATGATAGGACATTTGAAGAGGTAGAAATAAGCTAGACCACCCTAGGTATGAAGTTGGGAGATATAAGCGTAGTCCATCCTAAGGTAACAAAGAGATAGAAATAAGTGGTAGTCCCACCCCTAAGTTGAAGATTGGAGATTAATAAGTGTAGTGATAGGACTTGGCGAGGCAGAAATAAATTAGAATCCATCAATAGAAAGAAGGTTGAAGATTGATAAGACTAGTCCATATCACTTAGAATAAAGGGGCAGAAATAAGTGTTTAGGATGGTAGATGTTAGTGCAAGCAAGAACCCTAAGGGAACAAATACTAAGAAAGACAAAGAGGATATGATGCCCAAAACAACTTTCTTCTCGAAAATGAGGCGAATAACCGATACCAATGTCAGTGCAATAAATATGATACAAGTAAAGGACAGACTAAAGGAAGGACAATCCACCATGGCAAAGAAGATATACAGAAGTGGAATTGTACATGCAGTAACTTTCCCTCCTACCTTGCCTTGTCCAGAATTGGTTATGGAGTGCGCATCCAGGTTTGATCTGATCAATAAATCTATCATTTTTGATGAAGGGAAGAGGATGTTGGCCAACATTGGCGGACAAGCGATCGAAGAAGCATTTAACATTCTTCAGTATAAGAGAATAACAATGGTGATGATGGATCAGGCAGCCAAGTCATTTCAAGATAACCAGGAATCTTATTTCATGCATCTAAAATAGAATTGACTACACAGGGGAAAGAAAGGAGTAACCAGATCATCGAGGCTCACAGTGGCGGATTTCAAATCAAAATATGGCGATCTCATTGTGCTCCTTAGCTAGATCATGGGCCTAGGTATGCAATTCGAAAACTGGATGTACTTCTTTGTTGATGAAATTGAAAAAGGAAAAAGAAGATTTGATTAGGCTAGGATCATAAGTGAGAATCTAGAGTTGCAACTTAGAACCGTACAAAACCAAAAGCAATTCTACATGGGATCCTATCTGTTTTACTTAATTGCTAGATTGTATAAAAATATGGGACTTAAGGCCTTAGGAGAAATTGGCAATGGGACGGGGCAATATTTGCTATCCTCAACTTCATTTGCACAACAACAAAGATTACAAAATATTTTGTGACACCTTTGCCATGAAGACAATAAAGGTACTACAAGGGACACCTGCTAAGAGACATTCATCAGAAGCAAAAGAAAAGATTAAGAAGTATGGGAGTTGGTACATCCAATTTCCGCAATTCACATACATTAGAGTAGCAGGAAGCATAGTTTGTCCTAAGAGGCTTCCAAGATACCCACCCGACAAGGCAGTTTTGATGGAATTGGCTAGGCAACTTGAGCATTATGACAAAATAATGAGACTCGAAGGTAAGACAAGGATTACCTTCTCATTCGAAATTGGCAATGATAGATGCCTCAATCGTGTCACCTTTATAGCTGCAGAGAAGAAATTGGAATGGTATCATCTATGATAGTACAAAGCAAGGCAAGAATTCAATCCTAATGGTCTTATCAAGGTATCTCATGGAAATGCATTTAAACATGTTCCCACTATAGAAGACTTTTGGGCCAATGTCAAGGATGACTTTCATGTGAGAAAGCTAGCTTTCTCAAGTTGTCGGTGAACATGATGAGAGATATCAGATGGAGAGGCCTTGATATTCCCGATCAACTGGAAGATGATGAAAATATGTTGAGAGAAGATTATGATACAGTAGAGGGAACAGAGTTGAATACAGTAGATTGGGATGACCATCAGGATCCTTCCTTGGAAGCAGTCACAAGGACAGTAGATTTGCATACCGAGTCATGGTATAATGGAAAGTTAAGGAAACTACAAAGTCAAAAGATACACCTTACTTATGAGAAGATGAAGCCAAAAGAAGGTCCAGCAGAATCAGTTGGACAGAAGGGTGAAGGAAGTAGCTAGCAACAAAAAACAATTAGAAGCAAGAAGAGAGCTTTGGAGGTTGAGAAAAGCAAAGAACATCTGGAACCTCCAGCAAAGAGACACCACGTAGCACCGTCAAGGGAAAGTATAATTGAGGCTAGAGGCCAAGAAGATAACACAAGTGAACAAAGGACCGTTGTAGAAGTGAGCTCTGATTCAAAGTCAAGTGGTTACAGCAATAGCACCGAGTACTCTCCTCTCTCAGAAAATCAACAAGGAGATGATATGGCAGTTACTAGTGGAGAAGAAGATGGACCAATTGATATTGAGGAAATAAGTCAAGTGCCCGAAGCTATTGGTGATGATCGGCTAATTGAACCAAATCTAAATTTGGGGAGATGCACCGCACCACTATGTTTAAGGCAAATGCTTATGCCAAGAGGCGAGGTAGTAACTACCTGAATAGTTGAAGACATCCAAGGATTAATAGAAAAGGGTGATAGCGAGAACCAAAAATAGATGGCAAAAAGAGTGGCAAAGGTGATTAGGAGTGACAATGATGGTCATCAAAGGGTTCAGATTGCTATACCAATAGTCAACAAGCATTGGATGAGATTGCAGCTCAAGAATATGAAATAGTAAAGCACAACTTGGGAAGAAACACAGATGACATGGAATGTGAGATCCAGGAGGGCATAGTTTCAATAAGAGAAAGATTAAGGAAAGCAAATGAAAAGATTATAAAGTTGGAGGCCGAGAACAAATATTGGAGGGATTGTCAGCCTATCCAACAGCTGCACCAGGTAGCCCTTCCTCAAGACAGCAGGAGCAATATAGAAGAGATAACAGCTCAACTACATGAAGTCAAGGATTGGATCCATGATAAAATCCAAGATAGGCGAAATTTCTTGCCTTCCTTTATCTCGACATTCCAGTCATTAGTGACGATTAGAAACAAATTCAAAGTATTTGAAGGGGAGTGGAAGGATTTCCTTCCAGTCAAGGATTTAGCTATTCCCAAGCTACAGGCGTTCATTAGGCTACCAAAGACATATCTGGAAAGGGCCAAGTTGGTTGATGGAGGATTGCGTGCGATTGAGTCTTGGTTTGTTGCCTTGACTACTAGATTGAGAACACTAGAAGAGATACAAAATGCGATTGCACAACACTGCCCAAGCGTTGACACTTCCATTTCAACCATGATGAGGGACATTGGGGTGGTACTTGATTTTAAGATATTAAAGATATCAATGAGACAGGGCTTGGATCGAGATTGGACGAGTTAGGAAAGGTTGCTATCAAGAAGAAACATTTGGGCACCCTTTCCTCCCTCAATGCCTTTCTCCGATATGTAAGAGTATGAGAAGGACCACAAGAAGACACTACAAGCAGCAAGTAGCATGATGAAATTGGCTGAGCTCAAGATAAAGCATACACCTTGCCCACCCATGGAAGAAGTCAACGAAAGGCTAGCTAACTTCATTGCCTTAGCTAAAAGAATGAAGGAAAAAGGGAGATTTATATTAGAAGATCATTTGATGTAAGCCAAAGTGGCAATTTCTCTTTCTTATAGGGTAGGACAAGTGTGTAATTCTTATTGGCAACCATTTTGGTGCCTTCTCATTAGTTGCCACTTTTCCTTTTTTCATTGGTCCATTGATGAGGTGGCATCTTCTCATTGGCCGATGGGGTGGCAACCCTAATTAGGGTTTCTAGGATCCAATTTGGATCGTCGGTTTTGCCTCTTTATTTCTACCTTTGGTTGTAAATTTTGGCCTCTATATAATGTCATTTGCTCTCATTTTTAAGGGTCAGAGAAAATTGTTGCAAAGATAATGCCAAAAAATCGCTTTTCTTTCTCATTGTTGTGACTTGCATGGTGATTAAGAGCTTTTGGTGTTGTTGCATGGTTTCTACTTCCAATAGTTAGAACTAGATTTCATTTTGAAGTTGTTAAAGTAAATTTCATTTCAAGTTGCTAAGTAGGAGTAAAGTAGATGGATAGTTGCATGGTAACATTAGTGGATGTTTGATTGGGATCAATACTAGGCCACTAGCATCCTAGCGGTTTGTTGGGAAGCCTTGTGTGGTAAACTAATTCATTTTCCTTTAAATCATTGCATCTATGGAGGTAGAGCCGCTAGTAAACTTTCATTAGATTTGATCCCCGTCCATTTTCTTATCTTTCCATTCATAGTAGTAGTAGAATAGAAAATAGTTGGGAGTTTGAGTTTTGAAGAGAAAAGTTAGAAAGGCATAAGTCATAAGAACATTCACCCTCCATCACCATCACCATCATTCCACCAAAGTCCAAATCATCCTCAAACAAACAGCGTAAGGCCACCTACATGATTACCAACAAATCACATCGATATATTGAGTTAGTATCCACAGGTGTAAGGAACATTGGAGTTCTTGCTTATGTCCACATAAGTATTAACTTTTCAAGAGAGGAATTGTGTGTCTAATACTCTGTATCAGATATTCAATTGCTAATATGTTATGTAGTGGTACAAAAACTGACATCAACAAAGTGATGCTTCAACATGCATAGGTCTCTAGAGAAAGCTGCCCAAGTACCATTCATTAGCTCTATGGAATTCAAATTGTAGTTAAAAACCATACTAGTAATTTACAATCACCACTCACATAAATCATTGATCGACCATAGGAATTGAATAGCTACCTCTTCATTTTGGTAATTCACCGAAGTAGTTGGCATACCATCTATAGGGGTGATAGAGTGAAACTTGCAAAGAAAATTACACAACTCAAAGAAGGATCCTTTTGTTGGTTATGTCACCCAAGGTCCAAAATTAACCCAACAAGAGAACAACATATGGAGTGGTGGGAATAGAGGCCTACATAAGCACTTCTTGGCTAATGCAAAACGGAAGAGTATGATGGTCTTAAATAAATGTTAGTTTACAAGTGCCAATTGAGCATCAGGCATTTCTATTTGGATGGTTTTATGATCAGCCTTAGCATAGCAAAGGTGTACAATGGGGCAAAACTATTGTCAAATGAGATAAGGGAATTCCAATCCCCGGAGCATAAGACCTGCTACATAACCCAACACATCATTGCCTTGTTCCTAGATATTCTCCACTCTCAAGTTCTTGCATATAAATGGGTTAAGTTCAAACCAGCCCCTCAATATGATCCTCCATGGTTGACCGCATTCCATTGGACCAGCTTACGTATTCAAGCCATAAAGAAAGAAGCACAGCTAGCAAAGAATAAAAGGAAGCACAAAGACATGTTGCGAGAAGGTGAGGATACAATCAAAGATAATTATGAGCCCACTGAGTTTTCTTTGTCCATATCTCCCACCATACCTTAGGACACTCCCAAGGAAAAGGATGTTTCTTTGGCTGTCGATGCTCAATCCTTGGTTCCATCGGATATTGATATAGAAAGGGCCATTCTTATTGATGGCACTACCACTTCCACTACTCCAGCCACATTGCCTACAATATCCACCTTGTCTGAGGAGGTCATCTTCCATGTGGAATCGATTGATTGCTGGTTGAACCTACTTGGACTTCTGGTTGAGGTTCCAGCATTCCCTTCACCTATTCTATAAGGAATAAAGCAGTAGGCAATAAAGCTACTAGTGATAATTCAACTCGATATTGACAGCATCCGCCTTTCCCTGCATGAGCAACTCAACCTAGTGTCGAGGAGGAAGGTGATCCCTCCCATGCATAGCAGCAAACTTTAGCTACACAGGATTTACCAACGGCCATTCTAGCCCACCCACTTGTTAAGAATAAGAGTCTAGTGATTTAGATGTTATCATCATTAATATTGCTAAACCTAATGAAGCAGATCCCCTAGTGAATAATTTACACAATTCGATTAAGATCATTACATACATGTAATGAAACATATTAGATTACATATATCATGAATTTAAAGAACCAGAATAGAGCTCCCAATACTTTAAAAGGTGGTCATTTGCCTATGGCATCTTCACATTTAACTCTAACATGGACCGAGAAGCTTTTCAAAGTGATGGGAAATGACAAATATTCCTCCTGCCTTTCAGTGAAATTTGGACGAAGATACATTTATATTCTTTCTATCCAATCTCATGAATATTAAGAAAATACATGCTTTAAAGTATTAGCTAGAAGTATATTCTTAACTTGAACTTAGGGTGTAAATCTGCAAGTTGTAGCTAATTTTGGATCTATTTGTCGAATTTCAAGTGTAATCTAGGGGAAGCTAACATTTGGATTTGCTCAATTATTCTGAAGATAGATTGGTTAGTAATTTTTGCATTTGAGATCATTTCTCTTATCTTGGGTGCACATTTTTTCTTTCAAATTTAACAAAATTGCAGCTTGACTTAATTGCATAAGAATGGCTTATTCACTATAATTAACAATAAAACTTTATAGTCAAGAGCAAAATGGAAAGCATATAAAAATCATCTTCAATCAGATGCACTCACAAGGACATGAGCAGAAAGGCACATTTTACACATGCAAGGCGTACCAAGAGAATATTAATTTTATGCATAATCTAAATTGGAAATTAGTAGCTGTGGTCCACATATTGATACCAATCCAAGGAGGGCACCATCTGCCTTTGGTAAATTTGCTACAGGCCGTGTGTGAAGAACATCGCATAACTTGATTGATTGTGTATCGGATTTTTCCAGAATTTCCTCCCTTGCACTCCATATGTCAAGTAATTCTTTCGATGGTGCTGTCCCGATGAGGCCAGGATGAGTTAAACCTGGGAACCGAACACCTATAGAAAATATATCAAACTGTCACTTTCTTTGTTTAAGACAAAGTTCAAACCATAAACTCCAAGGCTGATAAATACAAGAAAGCAAAAAATATATGTTAACAGAGAATACAAGTAGCTCACTATTTCTACAAGAAATCTATAAATATAGGATACTATAACATTTAAAATGTCAAAAACCATGGAGGAAGGAGAAAAAAAACAAATTTTACATACATAAGTAGATATTGAAGAAAAAGACATGTCATGAACCTGGAATATGTGGAGACTTCGCATATATTCCATCAAAGTGCCAAATAGCTTTAGTTGCACATGGAAAGTGATCAGTTAAGAAACCACCACCATTTTCTCTGTCAAAGCTCCCTGTGTATCCCCATTCATCCCCGGGAAGAGGGCCCAAATTACAGATTTCAACAACAAGAAGATCTCCAGGCTTTGCAGAAATGTTGGATGCATCTAGAATTTTGAGTGGACCACTCAAATAGTGTACCTGCACAGGAAACTCTCTTTAAGAAATCCAATTAACAATTATCTGAAATCCTAATAGAAGTTTGCAATTTACACAACATATTTTTCCAAAATTTGAAGAGCATGAAAATACTTTGATGAAATAATAGGAATCAAATTTACTGTTGAAAGATCAAGGCACTTGACATCTTCTGCAGAACTATTATCCCTGATTGCTCCACCAGTCCAATCCACCATCTCCACCCTGAAAAGCTCTCCTTCTGTCACTTCCGCAACTGGTGGGATATCAGGATGCCATCGGTTGTGAAGAGGCTTTACTTGCTCCCATGGTTTCCTCTTTACATCAACAGTTATTACAGGCCGTGGAGAACAAGGTGCCATACTATGAAAAACAACCTTCCTCCTAAGAACCAAAACATCTCAATCCATTATTCATAGCAAATAAATCTCAGTCTGATACAGTCATTACTGTAAGGCATATGAAATTCACTTACCACTTTCCAACTTGCAATCAATATTTGCACTATTTTTATTTTTCCATGTGTTTCGGATAAATCTCTCTTATTCTTGGAATGTTGGGTGGGCAGGCAGTGGGGTAGTTGGATGATCATTTTCACCTTTCTATCATCCTTGTTTCTGTGTCATTTCTCATGTGGTTGAAGGTTTCATGTACATCTAGCCTCTTAGATGAATAATCATCTATCATGACATATCATCTTATAAGCATTAGAATAAAACATACGGTTTCATTTTTTGCATCTGCAGATATTCATGTTCTGTAGGTGTGGATGAGGTACGAATTAATCATGGCACAGGCTAAGTTCCTGACAGAATGCACCATAAGTCAAAAATATTCTCATTTTTTTTCACAGATCTGCGAAAATGCAGCGATTGTTTTTGCAAATTTCTTGATTTCTACCATAAAGCATGTAGATCATGAAGAATTCATACTGAAAATTTGGTAAAAATCCGATTTATTTTCCGAATTTGGAAAATTGGTCAACGGTGCATTTTGTCGGGAGCTTAGCCGGGTCCATTAATCACTATATTGCCTCTTTATTTTCTAATTTGTTATGATATGTAACTCAAAAACATGAGGGAAAAGTCATACAATTTGACAAAGTTTCCGATTCAAAATCAGCAAACCATTAATGAACATCAGTAACATCAACCTTGATTCAAAATAGTTCAAAGGTAAGGAAAATCCCATAGAAAAGTGTCGGACAAAAGGTCCAAAGGAAAATTTGAATGATGTTTGTCTTTATAGTAAACTCCCCAGCATTCCTAAAACAAGATACCAGAGAAAATTAGTTGACTATGGGCAATTCGCTTGGTAGTTATGGATTATTTTGAGATCTGTTTGTTTAGGGAAAACCACTATCTGATGTTTAAAAGTTATTTTTGCAATACATCAAATTGCAATAATCTTTTGGGATTTAACAGTATAGTTTTATTTGCAACATTTTTAGGCACACTACTAGACCCATAATCAAGGAAAGGATAAAAATCCATTACTGTTGGAGAAGACTCCCAAAAAAGAGGATGACCTTGCTAAATCCTCTAATTTTTTGTGGAACCAGATCTTTCGAAACTAATGAAACAAGAAGCCAAAAGAATTAACCAAACTGCTCAAATATTTGAAGCACTGTTTTTGAAGTAGTCACCTCGGGGCATGGAAATTGAGAGTTTTAAAATGCATGTATCTTTCTGGAATTTGTACACACGTCTACTCACCTCCAAGAACAACCAATGTTCATACAATAAGCAAAAGAAGAAAACTGTAAAATAAATATTTGAAAGAGAAAAAGGCATGATGGAAATAGAATAAGAAGAAAAACTCATTAATGGAAATTCCAATTGAAGGATCACTAACAAGGGAGAATAAAATCATCAGAAAACTTATTGTGTCATAGAATTGAGCATACAATGAGTATGAGAGACAAGGAGCAAAAATACAGATCAAACAGCTCAACATATTGAAGACTAATCATACTAGGTTAAGGAGATTGAGTATTTTTTGTGCATTTCCCATGGTTTCTCACAAGCTTCAATGAATTGGATACAGCATGACACAAAGAAGCAGACGGTGCAATACAAAGAGAGCAGATAAGAGAAAATAAGATAAAGGAGAGAAGAAGAAGCAAGAAAAAACCATCATAAGAAGATAAAAACTGACTGCAGAGGGAGGAAAGGAAGAAAATCAAAATCCAGTCTTAATGTGAATAAGACAACCAGCTGTAATTAAAACAGGAAAATAATTATCAAAGGCTAAATAGTGAGTAAACACAAGGATGAGGAAGTAAGATTGACACCGTTTAACTTAAGGTGTTACAAGAATGGAAACAAAATAATGTTCAAAGGATGAAAGATGAAAAGAATAGAATCACAACAAGAGTTATCGTACAACTAAATAATCAGCTAATTGTTGCTGTAACAAATGCATCAAACAGGTATTTAAAGGACAAATACGCAAGAGGATGAGGATATTCAATTAGATTGCAAAGCAATGTTTCATGCACAGATGAATGTGCCACATGCTTAGATTGCTATCTAGGCTTGCACAAAATCTTGTTTGCTATTAGCTGCATTACCACAGGGCATGTTCCTTGTTTGGGTTGAAGTCCAGTAACTGTCATAGCAATAGCACAGCCTCTCAACACTAGATCATGGCATGTTTGGCACTCAATTCCTAATATTGTTTAACATCATATTATTGTTGGAAACAATAATCCACCAAGATAACTGAGAGGTGTTTACCGCATAGATTAATTAAGAAACGCTCACAGACAAAGAATACGAACATGAACAGCAACCAGCAGAACTCTTATTATTATTCGCATATGCCAAACAGTACATTATGCTTCAATGATATGACCTTTACAATGCTTCCCGAAGGGGTTATAAATACCTTCCGAAGAACTTTCCCGAAGGAGTCCGTTGGCCAGATACATTATGCCCGCTACAAACTGTTTACCCGTCGGCTACATAACAAGGCTTTTACCGAAGGGACCCGTCGGCCGATGCACAATTTCTACTGACGACATCATCCCCCCCAAAAAGAAAAGTCGTCTCCTGACGACTAGCAAAATTAGAAGACAACCCACAATCAAGAAAAAGAAATACTAGAGAGAAGAAGGAGGTGTCCCAGAAGAGTGCTGTTGACGACGCAACTCATACACCTGGTCAGTTCGGATGCGCAGATCTGTTTGAATCTGTGAATTAAATTATACGGCCTCCTTCAGTAGAAGCGCAGCATCCATAGCCTGCCTCTTGGCCAACTATAACTCATGCTCTGCTGCATCTTTATCCCGGATAGCTGCATCCTTCTCCTGTACCACTGCTGCCATATCCTTCAATAGTTTTGCCCGCTCTACTGCCCATGCTGCCTGCATGTCGGCCAAATCAGTGGCTAACTTTTCTCTTGCCTCTTTTTCAACCGCTAGAGATCTCTGAGCTGCAACACTGTCTGCTGCCCTATCCGCCTCCGCGCGCTGCCACCCATAGTAAACCTCTTTGTACAGTCCTACAATCTCATGTGCCAACTTCATCATCGGAGTGTCACTCGGTCCCAACTCTGGCTCAGTGGCCCAATCTGCCAACATCTCTGGTGTCTCAACTGCCGGCCAACCTCTATCTACAAAACAAGTTTGAAATCGCTTAGGACAAATCCCACAAATATATGCTCAGATCAAATGCCACTCCCTTCGCCGAGTGAGAGCCTAAATCGCCACATCATGCCCCTTCTTCAATGTAGACTTCATAGTCCTGAGGTAGTCCCTGCACCTATTCTCATCCGACCCGTAATCCTCTTTGGCAAAGTCCTTGAATGACCATTTGAAATCACTATTGTCCTCCTCATCAGCGGGAGCCATGCCTACATCTGGTGCCGCCTCCTCTACTATCGGCGCAATCACGGCATGTGGCATTCCCTCCTCCTGAGACTGAGGCTCTGGTACAGGTGCTACTCTGAAATAGCTGGGGGACTGAATGGACAGGCCACGCCTGTCAGGGACGAGTCGGAACTACTGCCTAAAAAAAACATTGGCTCTATCCATGACCTCTGGTTGTTCGGGCTGCGCTGGGTCCGTACACTCCTGTACTCCTCTGTCTGATACGTTCTCTACTGGAAGTGCCTGAGCTTCTGCTGACTGTGCTACTGTAACAACTGTTGCTGGCTGACTTATGTAAGGCGCCATGGGTGCTGCTATCGGAAGTGCTTCAGGAGCTGAAGAAGTCTCTCGGTTGACGGGTGCGGTCAGGTGGGCAAAGCCGACCACAAATCCTCCCCCCGCTCAGACAGGAGAAGGCCGTACCCTGTGTTGCCATGGTGCGGCTAGTGTGACTGCCTGGTGGGATCCTCCAGTCATCAATATTGGTCGCCGAGTCTGCCCAAATCCTGGAATGTGAGCCATGTGTAGACCTTGGGGTAACAACTCGGAAGTCATAGGAACTGTAGTACGCTAAAATAGCAAGGGGGGAGCCGTGACAATCTGAACCGCTTCATTATCCTCGCCCTCCCCTTCTTCTTCCTCCACACTATCTTGCTCAGAAGATGTCTCCTGTCGGCCGCTATCAGTATCATCTGCCATGTCCATCTGGGGCCTCTTTTGACCCGCTGAACCCTTCTGCCCAGAGATTGTGTCCAAGTGCTTTCATTGCATGATAGGAGGTTCTCCTGGAGCCAGTGGTCCAGGCTGTGCCTCTATCTCCTCCATTGGAATCAACCGTGCTACAGCATCCAGGAATAGACCAATGGCGTAATGGGGCATATAGAAGGTCTTGTGCTGGAGAGTCATGAATTCATGCATCCGTTCAGCCAGCACAAACGCCCAATCATACACTTTCCCAGTCATTATGCCGTTCATCATGGACACCTGCGAAAATGTGATATCCGATGCCCTAGAGGATCCCGTGAGCCTGCTTTTGACCAAGTCCATCAGACATCGCCATGGCCCTTCCGGAATGTCGATTTTCTTTAAACCCCTTCCCTTTGATGTCTCAACTAATGCCGCCTGTTCTGCTTGAGTCAAATCTCCACATACTAATTTGATTAAAAATAGCTTTCCATCCTTTGGAATTTTCTTCGGCTGAATCTTTCTGCCCTGCTGCCCTGGAATGCCAAAAACCCGTGTGAAATCCGCTGCTTTGAATATTCCCGCCTGTCACGCGGGTGACCCGAGTTCGATCCCCGGCAACGGCGCCAAATGTTTACCGCATAGATTAATTAAGAAACGCTCACAGACAAAGAATACGAGCATGAACAACAACTAGCAGAACTCTTATTATTATTCGCATATGCCAAACAGTACATTATGCTTCGATGATATGACCTTTACAATGCTTCCCGAAGGGGTTATAAATACCTTCCAAAGAACTTTCCCGAAGGAGTCCGTCGGCCAGATACATTATGCCCGCTACAAACTGTTTACCCGTCGGCTACATAACAAGACTTTTACCGAAGAGACCCATCGGCCGATGCACAATTTCTACCGACAACATCATCCCCCCCAAAAAGAAAAGTCGTCTCCTGACGACTAGCAAAATTAGGAGACAACCCACAATCAAGAAAAAGAAATACTAGAGAGCAGAAGGTGTCCCAGAAGAGTGTTGTTGACGACGCAACTCATACACCTGGTCAGTTTGGATGCGTAGATCTATCTGAATCTGTGAATTAACTTCTACGGCCTCCTTCAGTAGAAGCGCAACATCCATAGCCTGCCTCTTGGCCAACTATAACTCATGCTCTGCTGCATCTTTATCCCGAATAGCTGCGTCCTTCTCCTGTACCACTGCTGCCATATCCTTCAATAGTTTTGCCCGCTCTGCTGCCCATGCTGCCTGCTTGTCGACCAAATCAGTGGCTAACTTTTCTCTTGCCTCTTTTTCAACCGCTAGAGATCTCTGAGCTGCAACACTGTCTGCTGCCCTATCCACCTCCGCGCGCTGCCGCGCATAGTAAACCTCTTTGTACAGTCCCACGATCTCATGTGCCAACTTCATCATCGGAGTGTCACTCAGTCCCAACTTTGGCTCAGTGGCCCAATCTGCCAACATCTCTGGTGTCTCAACTGCCGGCCAACCTCTATCTACAAAACAAGTTTGAAATCGCTTAGGACAAATCCCACGAATATACGCTTGAATCAAATGCCACTCCCTTCGCCGAGTGAGAGCCTGAATCGCCACATCATGCCCCTTCTTCAATGCAGACTTCATAGTCCTGAGGTAGTCCCTGGACCTATCCTCATCCGACCTGTAATCCTCCTTGGTGAAGTCCTCGAATGACCATTCGGGATCACTATTGTCCTCCTCATCAGCGGGAGCCATGCCCACATCCGGTGCCGCCTCCTCTGCTGTCGGCGCAATCATGGCATGTGGCATTCCCTCCTCCTGAGATTGAGGCTCTGGTACAGGTGATTCTCCGAAATAGCTGGGGGACTGAATGGATGGGCCACGCCTGTCAGGGACGAGTCGGAACTGCTGCCTCAGAAAAACACTAGCTCTATCCATGACCTCTGGTTTTTCGGGCTGCGTTGGGTCCGTACACTCCTGTACTCCTCCGTCTGATACGTTCTCTACTGGAAGTGCCTGAGCTTCTGCTGACTGTGCTACTGTAACAACTGCTGCTGGCTAACTTATGGCAGGCGCCACGGGTGCTGCTATCGGAAGTGCTTCAGGAGCTGAAGAAGTCTCTCCGTTGACGGGTGTAGTCAGGTGGGCAAAGCCGACCGCAAATCCTGCCCCCGGTCGGACAGGAGAAGGCCGTACCCCATGTTGCCATGGTGCAGCTAGTGTGACTACCTGGTGGGATCCTCCAGTCATCAATATCGGTCGCCAAGTCTGCCCAAATCCTGGAATGTGAGCCATGTGTAGACCCCGGGGTAACAACTCGGAAGTCATAGGAACTGTAGTACGTAGAAATAGCAAGGGGGTAGCCGTGACAATCTGAACCGCTTCATTATCCTCGCCCTCCCCTTCTTCTTCCTCCACACTATCCTGCTCAGAAGATGTCTCCTGTCGGCCGCTGTCAGTATCATCTGCCATGTCCATCCGGGGCCTCTTTTGACCTGCTGAACCCTTCTACCCAGAGATTGTGTCCAAGTGCTTCCATTGCATGATAGGAGGTTCTCCTGGAGCCAGTGGTCCAAGTTGTGCCTCTATCTCCTCCGTTGGAATCAACCGTGCTACAGCATCCAGGAATAGACCAATGGCGTAATGGGGCATATAGAAGGTCTTGTGCTGGAGAGTCATGAATTCATGCATCCGTTCAGCCAGCACAGATGCCCAATCATACACTTTCCCAGTCATTATGTCATTCATCATGGACACCTGTGGAAATGTGATATCCGATGCCCTAGAGGATCCCGTGAGCCTGCTTTTGACCAAGTCCATCAAACATCGCCATGGCCCTTTCGGAATGTCGGTTTTCTTTAAACCCCTTCCCTTTGATGTCTCGGCTAATGCCGCCTGTTCTGCTTCAGTCAAATCTCCACATACTAATTTGATTAAAAATAGTTTTCCATCCTTTGGAATTTTCTTCAGCTGAATCTTTCTGCCCTACTGCCCTGGAATGCCAAAAACCCGTGTGAAATCTACTGCTTTGAATGATACCACTAAGTTCCATCCCAGATACTGAAATGTGCTCCTGCGAGAAGCTCTGCCATATGTCTCAATCATAGTACGCAGATACCCTTCATAATCTCGAATGCAAAAAACCGGCATCTGAATGGCCCATTCAACCTGCGCTCTTCTGATGCTTGCTTTGACTGGATGGTCATCAGGGGTTTCTTGCCACCATTTCCGGCAATCCATTCCATTTAATCCCTCAAATTGTATAGTCTATGGTGTGACTTCAGCTGCTGCAGGTGCTACAGTCTTATGCTTCTCCTTGCTGCTGCTCGAGCCTTCATTCAAATTACCTGTACCTGCCATGCTCCTGCCTTCCACAAGTTTGGACTGTGTTAATTGTTTTTTCCACTGCCGTTTACCTGCAAACTCCATTAATTATATTTATCTTTTCCTAACGGTCTTCCAAATCCGTACGGTGATGAAATTGAGAAATCCGTACAGCAACAAGAGCACAAGTCTATAGAGTGGTTGCCCCAAAAAAGTCCGTATGGTAGGTTATGGGAATGGTGTGGTTATTGTACGGTCATGCCATGAGAACAATTTGGAATCCGTACGTTACCACTTACAAGTTGTACATTCTATTGTAAATACTTGCCGCCATGGAAAGAGCAAGAAAACCTTGTGGAGATTTCAACTCAAGATGATCAGTCAATGCTATTGTCCTCCTCTGTTGCACTGCAGGATCCGTACAAGCTCAACGTCGAAGAGGGCTCATCAATTTTATCTGCAACTTTGTCTTTGGTACCCCCACAAGGCCTATATATTATAAAGCCGTGTCTTCAAACCAATACTTCACATTTGCAGACCGTACTACACATTACATTATCTGGAAAGCCGTACATTGCAAATCGTACTACACATTACTTATCTGGAAAGCCGTACATTGCAAACCGTACTAACATTACTTATCTGGAAAGCCATACATTGCAAACCGTACTACACATTACTTATCTGGAAAGCCGGACACCATCCTGCAAACATTGAAAACCGTACGTTATTCCTCCTTTACTGTGAAATCCGTACAGTGGTGCTCCTTGTTTCATATACTAAATACTGTACAGTGCCCTTTACTGTGAAATCCGTACAGTATCAATAAAATCCGTACTCTGGCAATGAATTCCTTATGGTAGCAATGAAATCCGTACTTTAACAATGGAAACCGTACGGCAGCAATGAATTCTGTACTTTGACAATGGAAACCGTACGGTACTAATGAAATCCGTACCTTAACAATGAAAAACCGTACGATACTAATGAAATCCGTACCTTAACAATGAAAAACCGTACGGTACTTTTTTTCCCTTTTTCAATTTTTTTTTTTTTTTAATAATTTTTTTTAAAAAAAAAATTTTGTTTTTTTTTTAAAAAAATAGCAGTCAGTTTTTCCTTCGACCGTCGTCACTGTCGGTCTGCAATGACGGAGGGGTCTCCCGAAGGCCATTTTTTGACGTAGAAGTCTTCCGCTCGTGATATATCTTCAACTTCGACCCATTCACCGCTTGAGGCACTTCGTGTCCATCCAAAGTCCATAATTTGATTGCTCCATTGTCCCCTACTTCCCGAATCTGATACGGCCCGACCCACTTAACCTTCAACTTACCCGGTTTGATCTCATTCCGGCCGTCGTACTTTAATACCCACTGTCCGGGCTGAAACCTGTTTAGCTTCAGGCACTTATCGTGCCATGCCTTCCGCCTATTCTATGTTACTTCAGTTGCCCACTGTGCTAATAATCGCTTCTCCTCTAACCTGTTCAGTTTATATAGCCGCTCCCTTAAGCTTTCCATGTCGCCCAACTTGTTTTCTAGTGCTATCTGCAAGCTTGGTATCATAAATTCCACTGGTACTACGGCCTCCTGTCCAAACATCAATTGAAATGGCGTGTGTCCTGTTGTGACTTTGTATGCCATGCGGTAAGCCCACAGAGCAGAAGGTAATTTCTCCTCCCAATCCTCCCCTTCGACGACGCAGGATTTGTATATAATTCATACTAGGATTTTGTTGGTAGCTTCGGCCTGTCCGTTTGCCCTTGGGTAGTACGGACTTGACAGCGAATGGTAAATTTTGAACTCCGTGGTGAGCAGTCGGATCACATGGTTTACAAAATGTCCTCCTCTATCGCTTGTTAATTGTAATGGAATGCCGTACCTAGTAATAATTTGCTCATAAATAAATTGTGTTGTCTGGTAGTGCACGCGCCTCCACCCATTTAGTCAAGTACTCCGTGGCAACCACAATGCAACGGAATCTTCTGGTTTGGCTCGTCTTCAGGGGTCCTATGAAATCCAAACCCCATCGTTCAAAAAGCTCTTGAGCATGAGAAGGATTTAGAGGCATGAAATCTCTTTTTAAGGGTTTTCCAGCTCGCTGACATGTATCGCATGCAATAACCCATTCCCTGGCGTCATTGTATACTGTTGGCCACCATAATCATGCTAGAAGTATTTTTCGTGCAGTTGTGTCCGGCCCCATGTATCCTCCCGTCGGTCCTTCGTGCGCTTCCTTGAGTACCTGTGGAATTTCTTCCTTTAGGACACAACGCCTCAGGATCTAATCGGGTCCCATTTTATACAACAATCCATTAATCAGCTGGAATGTTCCACTCTGTATCACCAACTTCCGTTTTTCATTCGGTGGCATTGTATTTGGAAACTGTCCTGTTGACAAGTATTCGCCGATGCTTGTATACCATTCTGGTAGTGCAGCAATCTGAAACAGCTGTGCATTAGGAAAGTCATCATTTACACCGTCTGTCGGTTCTCCTGTTCTGATACGTGATAAATGATCCACGCTTACATGTTTCTTTCCTGGTCGGACAATAATCTTGAAAGTAAACTCTTGCAATAGAAGTAACCATCGGCTGATTCTTCCTTGAATGACTGGTTTGTTGATCATATACAACAGGGCTTGATGATCAACGTAGAATACAAATGGAGTGGCCAACAAGTAATGTCGGAATTTCTGCACAGCATAGACCATCCCCAATGCTTCCCGTTCAATTGTACTATAATTTTGTTCAGCTTTTGATAGCAAACGACTGGCGAAGTAGATCGGATGATCCAACCCGTGGCTTCCCGTCTGTGCGAGAGTTGCTCTGATCGCATAGTTTGATGCATCCACATGGACATGAAACTCCTTCCAATCCGGGTATGCCAAAATAGGTGTTGTAGCCAGTCGTACCTTGAGTCCTTCGAATGATTCATCCTGTTCCTTGTCCCATCGAAACGATTCTGTCTTGGAAGTTAACCTATCCAACGAATATGCTATCTTGGCAAAATTCTTGATAAAACGCCTGTAATAATCTATATGCCCAAGGAAAGATTTTACCTTTGTCACATTGGTGGACGGCTGCATCTCCAATATGACTCACACTTTGTCCGAATCTGTCTTCAGTCCTTCCTTATAGACTATGTGTCCGAGCAACCTTCTGTGTGGAACCATAAATCTGCACTTCTTCGGGTTAAGGGCCAAATGCGCACGGCGGCACCTTTCCATACACTCACCTAAGGCTGCCAGATGTTTGTCCTCCGCACTGAACACTGACCAATCATCCAAAAATGCCTTGAAGTTTCCGACAGACATCTTGTCAAAGATGTGTAGTATGATCCGCTGAAATGTCGCAGGCGCATTGGACAGATCGAATGGCATTCGATTATAGGCATAGACCCCATCTTCTACGACAAATGTCGTCTTCAGTTTATCCTCCTCTGCAATTGAGATCTGATTGTAGCCAGAAAAACCATCCATAAATGAGTAGATCTCATGTCCCACCACCTCCTCGAGGATGCTATCCGTGAATGGGATCTGGAATGGATCCTTGATGGTGACTGCATTCAAGCATCGGAAATCAACACATATTCGGATTTGAATGGAGTCCTTCTTCAGGGAGATCACAATCGGGGATACCCATTCACTGGTCTGTACCTTGAAAATAATTCCGGCTTCTAGCATCCGATTGATTTCTTCCGTAACCCGGGCCGCATAATTTTTGTTCATTCTGTAGGGCCTTTTACGTACGGGTATTGCTTCTGCGATCAATGGAATGCGGTGCACACACAATTCAGGTGGTATGCCCTTCAGGTCCTTGTACGTCCATGCAAAGACATCCTTATATTCTAAAAATATCTTGAATGTTGCTACCTTTAGTACTGGGTCCCAATTGTCCCCTACCAGTATGTTCCGTGGTTCTGCTTCGTCTCCCAAATTCATGGTTTGCAACACGACTTCATTGTATTTGATGGGTTCTTCTTTAGTGAACTGATGTGCCGGGGTTACATCGAGTGACGCATCCCCTTCCGTTATTTCAGTGAACTCCTTTGGAAATGCATCGGTATTGTTTTCTTCTATTGTCAGAACCTTGCAGGTTGGAAACAATTCATAATCCTCTATCTGCCAATGGTACAGACCATTTATTGAATCCAAATCGTCATCTCCTTCCAGTCGTAAAACTCCCTCCTGATCCGGTTCCATAATTTGCCCCTTTTCATCCTCTTCTCCCTCAGAATCCGACAAGAGGGCTTCGTCCCCGACCATCTGAGTGTGCAGATCAATGACATACTTCTGGCCTTTGCTTTCGCAATGACATACTTCTGGCCGTTATTTCAGTGAACTCCTTTGGAAATGCATCGGTATTGTTTTCTTCTATTGTCAGAACCTTGCAGGTTGGAAACAATTCATAATCCTCTATCTGCCAATGGTACAGACCATTTATTGAATCCAAATCGTCATCTCCTTCCAGTCGTAAAACTCCCTCCTGATCCGGTTCCATAATTTGCCCCTTTTCATCCTCTTCTCCCTCAGAATCCGACAAGAGGGCTTCGTCCCCGACCATCTGAGTGTGCAGATCAATGACATACTTCTGGCCTTTGCTTTCGAGTGATAAAGTATTTTTCTTCCAATCGTGCTTTGCTTTTGCTTGTATCAGCCACCCCCGACCCAAAATAGCATCATACCCCTTCCGCTTGAGAGGAATCACAACGAAGTCCAACAAGAATGGTTGTGTTCCGATTGTCACTGGTTGCGCTGTGAGTATTCCCAATGGCTTGATTCCATGTTGATCGGCCGTTAGCAGCTAGAAGGTAGGTGGCCATAATGTTGGCCATCCCAACTTTTTCCAAGTATCCTTTGGTAACACATTGACACCGGATCCTTCATCGACGATCGTGTCCGTTAGCACAGTCCCCAGAATGCCCATTTCAACAACTGTCGGATAGCGTCCAGAGGAAAGAGCTAACAACATTGGATCTTCTGCACTTGTACCACCCTGTTTGTCGTTGTCTTGCTCTACGAGTTGCTTAGCACTTGGGACTATATTTGTGAGGGCCGTACGGAGTTGAGGCATCGTTAGCAACAGATCATTTATCTTGACGGGTATTTCAGCTTGCAATATTTTCCGTACAATGTTCTGTTCTGCACAGTTCCGGACTGAGGTACTTGGCCATTCCTTCAGGTGTGCCGTTTCTACCTGTGTTGCCTTCTGGATCTCTGCCCTTGCTTCCTCCAGTCTCTTTTTTTCTTCCGCTAGGTCAGGGTATAGCTTTGCCTGCTTCCGAGTGATTGCCAAGACTTCTTCCTCGTCTGTCCCTACGGTAATCAAGTTTACTCCGGACTTCGAGCACTTAGTATCATCATGATCTCCAAGTCCACACCATCGGCATAGCAACTTCGGTGTGTTCGTCATTGTGCACTCGCAGGCAAAGTGACCCCACAGATTGCATGCGCGGCATTGAACAATTGGCCGACCATTTGCATCATACTGAATTCGAATCCTTCCTCCATTGTTGTTGTTGCCACTATTGTTGTTATTGCTACTGTTGTTTGGACCACACCGGTTGTTTCTGTATCCGCCTGATGTGGCACCTTTCGTACTAGTGTTCCTGTTCCCTCTTGACGAGGATGCCTCCTGTGACAGGAACACTTGCTGCGGTGTCCTTGTTTTTAAATTGAAAGGGCATTCCTTTACTGAGTGTCCGAGGATCTGGCAGATTTCACAAAATTGCTCTTTCGGGCAAGATCCTTTCGTATGGCCTTCTTTCTTACACTTCGTGAACCATAGGTCATTACCCTTAGTTTCCTTGTTCATGTTTTTGAATTCCTTCATCATCTGCATCATGTCCTTCTGGAGGGCCCATACCTTCTTATTGCTTTCTTCGTCATCGCTGCTATCTGCTCCTGAAGATGCATCGTCTTCTGAATCGGACGAGCTATTTTTCTTCTTCTTTGTCTTCTGGTCACTTTCGAGGTTCATTGCCCAGTTGTACGCTTCATTGTATGTTGATGGTGGCACGATCTTCATCTTTTTCCGCAGCTTCGGGTGAAGGCCTTCAATGAACCATCTTTTTTGGAGCCCATTTGTCGGCTTATTCTCCATTTTACTGATTAAGTCCTTCAATCTCCTAGCAAAGACCCGTACTGTTTCATTCTTCTTTTGCTTGGTATTGAATATCTCGGCTACAATTTCATTATCATCACGCAAAAGTTGAAATTCTACAATGAACTCCTTAATGTTATCCCAACTATTTAATTTCTGTGGATCAGCATCAGTAAACCAATCAATGGCAACACCTCGCAGGGTAGCAGGAAATTGTCAGATCCATTCGTTTGTATCTGTTATGCCATTTGCCCTCCAAATTGTTTCACATGTTTTACAATGTCGAATGGGATTAGCTACTTCATCACCATCAAATTTAAGCAACTTTTCCTTCAGACCTGCCATTATCACTGTATGCTGAGGGTTTTGTTGTGTACCTGTGCTGTTTTGCACTCCCGCGCTGTTTTGAGCACTCGCACTGTTCTGAGCTCCTGCGCTGTTTTGAACACCCGCGCTGTTCTGCACACCCGCGCTGTTTCCAACACCCGTGCAGTTGTGGACACCCGCGCTGTTCTGCACACCCGTGCTGTTTCGCACACCCACGTTGTTTTCTACACCCGCATTGTTTTCGGCTTCCACGCTGTTTTCAACACTCACGCTGTTTGGTGAAGAAGAGGGTTCGTCAATTGAAGCTGTTCGTTCCGGAAGTATATCTCGGACGAAGAGGTCACTCCACGCTTGTGCTCCCTCGGCACTCTAAGCCGTGCGAGTCGATCTCCTTCCGTCAGGATTCTCTTCCCGTGGCGTATGTAGGTTCAGAAACTCCTCCCTCGCTTCTTCCACCAACTCAAGCCGTTGTCGAGTCTCCTTCAACAATCCTTCCGCGCTTTTGTTTCCATCGGCAATCTTTTGAAATCTCCTTCGACGCTCTGTCTGCTGAGCCAGAATTAAATTTTCCTGCGCAACATGTATGTCATCTTTTTCCTTCAACTTACTCTTATCTTTGTTCAACTGATTCGGCATTTAATTCATATCCGCCTACCTGCGTACCAGGTCCATCGGGCAACGGCGCCAAATGTTTACCGCATAGATTAATTAAGAAACACTCACAGACAAAGAATACGAACATGAACAGCAACCAGCAAAACTCTTATTATTATTCACATATGCCAAACAGTACATTATGCTTCGATGATATGACCTTTACAATGCTTCCCTAAGGGGTTATAAATACCTTCCGAAGAACTTTCCCGAAGGAGTCTTTCGGCCAGATACATTATGCCTGCTACAAATTGTTTACCCGTTGGCTACATAACAAGACTTTTACCGAAGGGACCCGTCAGCCGATGCACAATTTCTACCGACGACAAGAGGGTGGGGGGGTAAATCAGTTATCCAATAATTATCAACCTTAAATAATCTTAAACATTCAATCAAAGTAAACAGTAACCATACTAAAATGCACATACACAATTACACCAGATATGTTAACTAGGGGAACCCTTGATCAGAGGGAAAACCCCAGTGGGAATGATGCCCACAAGGTGATGTACTAATATAAATATTCTTTGTTAGAGGATGGACCCTGTTAGGAATCTATTACAACATTTTGTACATATGACTCCCTGTTAATGAGACTTTGAATCTTTGTTAGGAGATTCCAACACTATTAGGAGTTGTGTCAACTCTGTTAGGAGTTGTAGAAGGCTAAAGGACCTGCTGTCCAAACAGCTTCTAGGACAAGACCACTGAACTCATTGTCCAACTGATCTTTCAACTATTCTTTGCAGAATAATTGTATGTATTGTACTTTAACTTCTTTCCTCTGTCCTGTCAACCGGACCAATCACTATCAGAGCTTGTAGACCAGGTCACGAACCTCAGACCCAAATATCAGACTTCGGATCTCATAATAAAACCTCGACAATGAAGTTTTCTTCGCCTTTGCTATGCTCTGCTTATCTTCGCATTTCACTCTTTGTGCGTCTTGCAATCATTCGTTCATTCCATACATGATAAAGGAAAATGTCCTTCATTTATACCAAATCCATAAAACAATTCCCTGAGTCAGTTATTACACCTTCTCAATTAATTATTATAGGACCTCATTAAGAACACGTTACACTTAGCGATAATATTAATCTTTCACCTTGTAACTTGAATAACCTTTTGTACGTGTAACATTATGACAAGCGAGCTTAGTTACGCCTTCTCCAGAATGTCTTCTTCACATCTTTAACTTCAGCTTCTCAGAATAACAACTCTGCTAAGAGATGTAACAAGTTTACCAGAGCATGCCTCTGTAAACTCTATCTCGGAATAGTCTTCACTGAAACTTGTATAACTTCTTCCAGACTTAATATCTTATGCTTCCAAGGTTAGCTGCGTATACTAGACACAGTATTATCGCCCTTGAATCTCGCTTAGTGAAAATGCTCAACTATCTGTCCGTAGAAACTTGATCTTTACCGTTGTTCTTCTGTCAAATACCACAGAAAATTGCTATGTTGACATCAATGACAAACACAGTCATGAATGTAACATATCATCATGATAATGATCTAATCATGTTTCTACAATACTCCCCCATAGAAGTATCATCAGCATTCATGCTTCCAACAATTATAACCATTTGTGGATAATTTTTATTTATTTTCACTAGATGTTTGACCACAGTACCGCTACAAAAGTAGAAATATAAATATAATTAGAGAAATACAAGTTTAAAAACTTTAAAGTTTTGATCACATGCATGTGACAAAACAAAAATGTTTTCCAAATTACAAATTGAATGTCCCATGTTTCATTCTTGCCCCATTTTGTGGAACATAGCCAAACATAAGCAGATGTTGTTAGACACCTACTTGCTCCAAACGCTGAGCTTAATATGGTGCAATAGGAATTCTTGGCATTGGCACCACATTCTTTAATGACCTCATTTAGCAGGGTCCTGCAATGGCTAGGTCAGTTCATCATGGCGACCCTAGTGAGCTAACAATGAGTTTGGAAGGTCTTCCAAGCGTACTTGCTATTTATAGTAAGTCTATTTTAGATAATTACTATATTTGGCAAGGCAATGGTGGCATTGCCAGTTGGTCACCATCTGCATATGATTGAGCATATTAATTAAATAATTAATGAGGCTTCATTATTATTAATGCACTTTATGTTATTTCATGTTATTATTTGATGTGGTGAAGTTGATGTCTCTTAAGTGAAGTGTCTTCATGAAGCCATGTGCTAGAAAAGTTATTTATTTAAAAGAATTAAATGGAAGCTTCTAATTAATGGTGTGATGATAAAGCCACTTTAATGAAAGGTGTATTGGTGAAGCCAAGTGGCATTATAAAAAGATGGTTTCATGAAGCAAATAGATCATTCAATTGTCATTTACTTTTAAATATCACTTGCGAGGGTTTGTGTTGAGTTTGGTGAATTTAATCCATTTCTGAAGTATAATGCCATGTCCCCTCTTTAGCTCTGTCTAGCAGTGACATGAGAGTTAGCCTATTATGGGGTCTCGTAAGCTGGCAGTGGTGTTTACAGACTCAGTCAAGGTATATAGTGTTCGGATCTGGAATTTTCGATAGTAGGAGGGCAGTTGAGAGCAATTCCTTAATTGTAGGAGAAGTTTCCTACATTTTAGGAGGTGGAGATTGGTTATAGTCTTGAGTCTCTACAAGATCATTCTATGGTTTCAGTTTCAAGAGATTCAAAGATGTTCCTATTTTTCAGGAGTATCCCTATTTTTGAGGGATGGGACTGTCAGTTATTTCAAATTATCCGGCATCAGTCACAAGAGGTGACGAGTTCAGTTTCACCTTGTAGAGATGTTTTGGCTATTAGTTCGCTATTTGAAAAATATTTTAATATATTTAAATATTCTCCTAAGTTAGCATTTTAATAATTTAAATAAGGATAAGTTTTTAGCCACTAGGGAGTAATAAGGAGTTTTCAAGCTCCATTTGGTGAGTTTTTCCATCATGTGATAGTCCGTTGGAAAGAGCTCAACCTCTTTTATTTAATTATCATCTTCAGGGACTTGTTTGACACTTGGAACTATTCTTATTGGTGAAATAATGATTTTAAGGAACTTGGGCACCAATTATTAAAGAATATAACTTTATATTATAATGTTCTCAAGTATTACTTTTAGGGTTCCTTTTAGGGTTCGAACTACATTAGAAGATGATATAAGGCCAATGCAAAGAAAGGAAAAGTATCTTTGAACATTTTGGAAAACATAATTTGGTGTTTGGCTCTAATTTGAGCATTCCCTCACTAGGACGTCAAACCCTAGGCTAAGAGTTGATTGAGTTAGGACGTAGCCCTCAACTGGATAGGATTTGCTGATTCTTGCACAAGGTTTCGACATTGGAGGAGTTCCTACAGCAGTTCATATCATTGGTGTGGGAAAGTGAAGACTATCTTTGCAGCATTCCGCAGATTGCATCATTCTAGGTGTTGATCATTGTGAACAAATTTGTGCAGTAGTTCTATACCAGTTGGGCATTGGATTTTGTGGGCATAATTACTGAAGATTGCAGCTGTTAGGAGCTTCTTATTTCAGACGCTGATTATATTTGAGGTACCAAACTTTATTAGTTTTGATATCAAACTTGTTGGCACAAATAAAAGCATTTCCAGAATTTCATATACTTGTATCAAGTTATTGTTATTGTTATCTGTTTGTTGCTGTTACTACCTTTACAATGTACCAAGTTATTCTGAAAATATCAAATAAAATCATTCCTTCTGCAACTTCCGTCTAGTTCTGCAAGATAATTAAAACACTTACAGGAGAACATAACTATTTAAATAAAATTTATAGCAGCAGCAAAGTAAATATCCACTTGGGATATTTCATATAATGGGTTTGAACTAAGAATTTGGTGCTTCCTTTTTTCGTATTAACTGTGATTGAGGAGCTACTGTTCATTGGAGAATTTGGTGTTGATAATCTAAAATTGAGTGACTTCCCTATTGTTTGTTTTGTGACAAAAAAGGTAAATGGGTGTGGGTTTGGTCTGCAATTTAGTGTTGCTAATCCACATTTGGAATGCCTGAACACCTTGCTTGTTGGCATTGAGAAATTTTGTTGTTGGGCGTCTCTATTACTTGATTTCACATGCCTACACTTCTGCATTTTGGGCATCACTATTCCTACTATTAGACACCTAAACATCTCTCTGATTGACATGGAAAGGCCTTGATGTTGGACGCATTTCTTCCTGTAGATTGAATGGGGAAATATTGATATTGAGGCATCAACTATCTCTACCAACAGATGTCTCTCTCTCTCTCTCTCTGCTATCATTACCGTGAATAGAGCTGCAATTTGGGATTTAATCTCTCCATCGGCCCGCTGCAGTTTATGACATTGAGGCGACCAAAAGTTTAGGCATTGGACACCATTGCAAGCAACACTCAACACCCATATTGGAGGGCCTGTGATTTGTTTGGAAGGATAGTTGGATGCCCATTTGGCTCTATTGTCCTGGTAACAGTACGACACTTTTTCAATCTTAGTTTCGCATTTCTCTGAGTTTCGTTCATTATTTAATTGGTTACTATTGATCAACCAATCAACACCAATTGATATAATGGACTCTTTTACTGAAGGCTTCATCAAGTCTTTTTTGTTTTTTTGATTGTTGAGCCTTTGCTTGATTTTTGAGGTCTTCATTGTCTTTTTCTTTGCTTTTGAGTTTGTGCTTGTTGGTTTTTAGTCCTTTGATCTTGCTCATATCATGGCTTTCATTTTCCCCTTCGATTCGATATAACCTAAAGTGTAATTGGATTTGTCAATCAAGAGATATGGTCATTTTAGTGCTTCAAAAGTGGACCTTTTTTATGCAACAACACGAATTAAAAATATCATGTTATATTTTTTATTTGACAATCACTTTTTGAAAAATATAACTTAAATTCACTTTATGTTATGTTTTTATGTTACTTTATCATTTAAATTTTCACTTAAAGTAACTATGGTGCACTTTATGTTATAATTTTAAGTGGAGTTACTTTTTGATTTTTCACTTAAAGTGACTATATTAACTCTATAGTTCAGTTTAATTTTTGATATTTAAATCAAATGCTCATTTAAATGTTACTTTTTAAATTATATTTATATGTTATATTTTGAATATGATATGTAAATATGGTTTATATCCCATTTAAGTCACATTTTAATGAAATTAAATTGACATATGCTTATTTAATCACTTTAAGTTATCAAAAGTGGACATTTTATATGCTATTACATGTAAAATGCATCAAAAGTGGACATTTTACATGTCACTGCATATAAAGTTCAACTTAAAAGCATAAGGTCATTAAAAATGGACCTTTTTGGTGCCATTGCAACAAAAAGGTGATTTTTATGACTTAAAATGTGCTATTGCATCCAAAACATTAGCTTTCACTTAAAATATGCAATCCATCCCAAAGATGCGATTTTAACCAAATGCATATTTTAAAATATGTCATGCCTCCCAAAAGGTGTGATTTTCCTTATGGGGAGTTTTTAAAACATGCATTGCCTCCTAAAAGGTCCAATTTGCACTAAAACTCATGTATTTGCTCTCAAGAAACCCAATTTTGGAAGAACTCATGCAATAAGCCTCCAAAAACCTGATTTTGAAGATTGTGAGAGATTTACTTAATGGTTTTTCATGAGATCTTCTCTACTAGGGTCGTTTTTTCTTAGCCATGGATTTTCTAACATTGAAAATGGATTCATCTTGCTCAAAAACGATTTTTCAAGCTTCCTCCAAGGGCACGTTTTTGGAAAAATTTTCAAAAAACACCATTTTTGGCTCATGTTTTTGCCCCCAAAGGAATCGATTATGCATGTTGTGGTGTTTACATTACTTCTTGGTACACGTTTTCAACTTTGGAGGCCAAAACGTTTTTGTTTCATAACTTTTATGAATCACGCTTTTGCTAAAAACGCCCAGAAATTTGAGGTTGTTATCCACTTTTTTGCGTTTTGAAGTCACTATTTTGCATTTGGATCCATGTATTTGCATATGGGGAAGTCGTCTTTGCATTCACAAGTCAAAAATGACTGAAAAACATGCATTTTTTTGCCACGTTTTTGCAAAAACAACCCAGATTTTGGAATTAAAAAGTCACATTTTTGTTCAAAAAACTCAAAAAATGGCATTTCAACCCATACATTTGGATCAAGAGGGGTCATTTTTTAGTTTTAATGCATGCTATTGTCTTTGGAGACCATGTATTTGGCATTTTCATGTCAAATTCAACCCTTCATTGCTCATTAATATTTGCTGAATGCAAGTACAGAAAAAGTCAAATTATTGTTTGAGAATCTAGATTTTGAGGAGAATTGGTCTTCAAAGTTTATGATTCTTGTTATTTTGGCTCTTTAATCTCCAAGTGGACTTTTTCAAACTTGTTTATTAATTCATGTTTCTCTTGCTATTTCAATGCATATTATGGCTTGTTATTGTACACTTGTCCATATATGCCATGAAAAGTGCATTTTGCCTTTAAAAATGATGAAAACTCTTATTTTCACACTTTTGGAATTTTCCCAAATTCCAAATTCGAATTTGCACATTGAAGTGCTTTGCTTGTTGACATGTTTGAGTCATTTGCCAAAGGTATGTCTTTCTTTTGAAGTTTTTGTGTTTTGTGTGCTTGTTTTCTGATTTTCTCCACTTTGGAGAAGTTACAAGTTCTTTCCCAAGAACTTGTTCTTGTTTCACTTCATGCGAAAGCATCATCACGTTTCACTTCCATCTTCCATGTCACAACACTTCGCATCTCATCCGACAAATGCAATTACATGTTTTCCATCTCATTCACCATCCGCACATGCATGTAATCTCATTTTCCGCTTCCATTTTCATTCATCTCACTTTCTGTATTCACTCGCACGACATGATTACACGAAGTGCCTTACGTGTAATTGTATCTTAAAACCTTGTTTTTGACTTAAAAGTCACTTTTTGAAAAGGTCAAAAATGTCATGTGCATGTTTTCCCATGTACTCTGACCTTACTTTTTCTCAAAGGCATCTATAAAGTTCACTTCACCTCAAGGCACATTGCATTCGTTCCTTCCATATGCACTTAAACCTCCATGAGAAAATACATGTCATTTCACTTCCTTTATCATTATGCATTTCATCTCATCCTTCATAGGCACTTACATGTAAGCTCATTCTCCATCCGCATCTGCATGTCATCTCATTTTCCATTCCTCATTACATGTTGCATTTACATGTAATTCACTTTATGTGTAATGACATCTAGAGAACCCATTTTTGCTAAAGGTCACACTTTTAATGTCAAAAGTTGTCATTTGCACGCATTCCCATATGCCAAACACTTTACCACAAAAAAAAAGTTAAAAGGTGCAAATAGAAAGTTATTTTGAGTTTACATCCGGACATCGTCAAGAAGGTTTTCAAAGTGTTAGAGAATCCAAAATGTGTCAATCTACAAAGGAGAATTCACGACAACTTGAGCGAGAAAAACTTGATCATGTCAAGCTATCAAAAGATGCAACATCATGGTTATCAAGATGAATGCAGTGGCACAAAATACAAGAACTCTCGATCATGTGATCATTCGGGATAGCATTGCCAAGTATAAGGCCTTTCAAGACAATCCCTCGGATTGTTTCAGTTCTCTTCCGTCTTTCTTCTTTTTCTTCTTTTATGTTTGTAATTGAAGAAAATGTATTACATGAAAATGTGTAATTACATGTAATACAACTTACACATGTAATTACATGTAATGCAAGTTGCACGTGCAATTGCATGTAACCCAATTATTTCTCTTTTAGTTAAACCAAGTCAAAGTTGGTTGAGTTGCTCCCACTTTTTCCTCCATCTTTTTCTCAACTCATGTGCCTATATAAAGGAGTGCCCCCTCATTGAAGAAATCATCTTTTGTTGTATGCAAGAAAGCTCTGCCACATTTGTGCAAGCATAACTTTGATTGTATAATACGAATTTGGGAGAAAAGTGAATAAAAGAAGCAATTGGATTCGAAGCTTTGACTGTGATTTGTGCCTATTGTCTTTGATTCATGTTATTATTGTGTGTTCAATAAAAGAGCATAGTGATTTAAGAAGCAATCGCAGCCAAAGCTTTGACTGGGAGCAGTTGTGGCAATACATAGACTGGGAGCTTTGACTGTAGCTTGTATTATCAGCTCAAATTCACAAAAAATAGTTAGAATTCTCTACTTTTGGAAGTCTTTGTGCCCCAATGGTAGAGGTTATTCTTATACAATGGGTTAAACAGGAGTTAGAGCCAAACTAGTACACTTTCAACTAGCTTTTGAGTTAGCATTGGTTTATCAGTATCACTGTTTACAACTTTAGATAGAAGTGTATAGTTTGAGGTTTCCACAGGTAAATGGATTATTTCTTGAAAGCTAAGAGGAAAGAATATTAGTAATACTCCCTACAAAATCTCTCAACTTCTTGCTTACCTTGAGTTGATCCAAGGAATGGTGAGAAGGGGGAGTCTTCCTTTAACGTCGGAGAGACTTTGTCTCGCATGTTGTGGCTGGTCATCCTATTTTGCAATTGGATTTTACCCAAAACTATCGGTTGCAAAATATCCACCAACAGGCTCATCATGTTTGACATTTCCAAGTTCACTATTAGTTTTAATGAATAATGGAATTATAATATGCAAACAATTACTATGCACAGGCTATAATTGATAGTGGAAGATTGGTCATTATGTTTTAAAATTATTCCGATATAGCATTAAATTGAGTTATGTATGCAAACACTAGTGGAAAGAGTTGAAAGGAATAAATTTGCAAGATTCCAATTCCCTAATTAATCTGAAAATTGTTGGTTGACATAGCTAGTTCTTAAAAGTCTATTTTATTATTTAAAAATTGCGTTAATTTTTTTTTTTTTGAAGAATCATACTTTTAGTAGTGTGAGCCAGTTGGACTCATTAGAGTAGTTTCTTGCCAGCCTACAAGGAATTGGGTTTCAACATGGTTCAAATATTTATTCCGGGCAGGCAATATCATAGTTGGAAAACTCTCACTCGGCAACAACTCGCCAAGCCCCAAAAACTTTATTCGAGAAAAAATCGGCTAGTTTTCCAAAAAAACTCAGGAACCTAAAAAATAGCTTAAGTTTAATTAAAAATACATTTTTTATGCAAAATTCAATGAGAAGATGCATGTGATGAGGTACTTAAAGAGAACACAAAAGAAAGAAGAGTTTATATATATAAATGCGTAGTGGGTACAAAATTACATTCCCATGTTGATGGAGGGAAGCAAAATAGTAAATAGTTTCTATCAAACTAGAAGTAAATAGTAAATACATCAATACAATCACATCTTCCTCCCAACTCTACTAGCAAAAAAGAAAGGGGATTTAGCCCTCGAAGAGGAACCCCGCACTAGGAGTGGGTGTGACAATGAAGTTCGTGGTTATGCCTTCTCGCTTGGCATCCCTACTAACTCGCTCTTTGTCCTGGAACTGGATGTATCTCCTATATGTGGCACCAGTAATGAGTCCTCATCTAAATCCTCATTGTCCTCATCCTCAATGTCATCCATTGTGAAATCCATTCTAGCTCCCTCCTCCTCCATTGCCCACCTCTACAAAACCGGTTGAAATCCTCTTGAAATCCACACAAATCCACCTTCAATAGCTTGCAATCACCTCTTAATGCCTTGGAACCCTTTTTGTCTCCTAGTCTCAAGCTTCCAAATCCTGAAAATGAACTAATGAACCAAAAAAATTGTTTTTTCCTTTATGTCTGTCACACAACTGAGTCAAGCACAAAAAATCATTGAGTTTTTGTGAAAAACTCGGCGATGAAATTGCAATTTTTTGCAAAAAATTGACGAGTGGTGAATGGCAACTAAACCTAGCAAAAACTCAGCAATAAGTGGAAACTCGTCGATTATTCGATGATTATGCCAACTATGGGCATTATACCCACAGAGGTCACACACCCCCACCTAGTGATGGAGGGCCTGATATTCAGTTTGTCAATATGGGTGACAAACGTGCTAGTAGTCTAGGAGGTTTAACTGATACGGATTATAGAGATGTTGGCACTGATTCTGAGATTCATAAAGAGGCTAGAGAGACTTTCAGAGATCTAGCAACTAGATAGCATCATGTTGTTGAAGTGTTGCAGTAGCTTTCTAACACCCTACAGCAGATTGCACTTCCTAGAGGATGTTGTAGAGAGGTGCTCGGGATGATTTTGTCAGTTCGCACTGGTCTCAAGTAAATGACAGGTCTAGAGCAGATGATAGCAAGAGAGTAGAGGACCCAGTTAGGATTGACAAGACTAGTTACACTAGTATGTATGATAGGACACAGAGGCCTACTTTCCTGGGACCTGAGGCAAATTCGATCAGTACTGAGATTGAGGCCACACCTTTCGTGGATGATGTAGTAGCACACTTTGCTAAGTGGATGCTTTGCCACAAGAAGACAAGAAGAACCTTAATTTTGGTAGAATTTTGACATAGAAGCGGGAGCATACTAGAGGTAGGCCTACACCAGATAGATAGAGGCTAGATAGAAGCTTAGGCAGTCATATTTGTGAGAGGTAGCCAATCAAATAGCGTATTTTGATACAATGGTAGCTACAAATGTGCAGGACATTTCTTTTGAGTCGCCACATGTCAATGCTCAAGTGTTGGACACATTGGATGTGGAGTATGATTGGAATTCATGTCAGGTTGAGTCAGATGATGCAAATGTTGCCATGAGTTCCTAGGATTGTGCATTCAATAGTGATACAGTGATAGTGGAAGTGAGAGCATGCAATGATACTATCAGATCAGCAGCTACTTCAATGCTAGTTGAGTCATATGTTGAGATGTTTAGCAATATGCATGCAGTTGTTGTGATGTACCCTTCTAGCTAGATACTTTAGTTTGGTTGTGGTTTAGCCTATTCTTGGACCCTCGTAGGCTAACGAGGATGGTAAGAGGGTCTTCTAAGAATTGATTCATCACCAACATTCAAGGATTTATGGATTTTGCCTTTGTTCGATATCATTTGGACTCCATTTGTCATACTTACTATGTATAGTAAGTCAGAAGTAATAGAGATAGAACCTTTCTATTTTTAGAAAGTGTATTTGGTCACATGGGGAATTATGAGGAGAGATTCCTATTTTAGGCGGCATGGAAATCAGACAAGTATTTCAAGAGATATTAAAGTTCAACTGATTTAAGTGATTTATTTAAATATTTTTATGTTATTATAAATATATAAAGTAACTTATAATAATAAAGTCACATTAATATTATAAAGTGCAAATATAAGAATATTTTTTATCCCACATTGGGGAACAAAGTAAGTGAGCACCCACAAGGAAAGAATAAATTAACTTGAGAGGTTCTTTCCTATTCATCTGATTATTGTCAATTGCATTTTATATGAACTTGGGAGAAGGAATTAAGGGTTTCTGTTTTCAGTTAGCCATTGGAGAGCATCAATTCTTCAGTGTTGCAACCATTTGAGGTGGTGAAATATCCACAAAATTCGGCATTCAAGAGAGCTTCATTCTGGAGTTCTATTTGTGCTTAAAGTTAAGGAATAACCGAAGGGTTTGAAGAATATTGAAGGACTATCGAGTGCAGACCTAAAAATTCATCTTTGGCAGCCATTAGTAATCGTTTTTTCTTGTTGCTATAGTACGCGTGAATAGTGCCGCACTACAGAATTTGTGCTCGACTCTGATTGTAACTTTCATCTCCATACTTCGGCATCACTATTATCAGGTTCCTCTTGCAACTATTAGTAGTTATCATTGTAATCTTAGGCATATAATTTTGTTGTTGTAAGTGATAACTTAGAATCAGATTTGGCATTGTTGTAGTCATTATTGTAAGCCCATTTGTCTTGGCAAATTTATAGCAACATTATACATGGGAATGAATTCAATAAAGGAGATATATGTTGCATACCATTTGTTTGATGAAATGTCCATCTAATAGCATATATGATCAGCATAATAGTTGTATGCCAATTGTTTGTCAAAATGTCAGTTGGCTGTAGGTATGCATTCCATATCTAGTTTTCGTGTATATGCATTGAAAATACCAAAAAGAACTGCACTTGTATATTAGTTCATTGTTAGAGGTATTGTAATATCATTTGCAAACATTCTAAATTTATTAGCATCATTCAAACTATATCAAACAATATGAAACACAAAAAGTCAGAAAAGAGAAAGGCAGCATACAAGTGTTTGACAATATTCCTTGAGCCAAAATCAGTCAGTTTGGGCAAGGGATACTTCAGTGGTATTAGAGCTAAATCCTGCCATCCTGAGGGTTTAGCAATCACATGCAACCACGTAGGGTTGGCTCTCACAAATTTTACACTTGCAGGCGAGCTATGTTTGACAGAGAACAAGAATTTGACAGGCGGCCAAACACCATGGATGACAGGCAAGAGGGTAGCTCACCAAGAGACAATAGGAATGAGGATCAAAAAATAAGGGAATTTTTTAGAGCAATGGTTACAAGACAGGAGCGGATGGCTCAAACTTTGCAGGTACTCACTACCATGGTTCAGCTCATGAACCCACAGGACAGACAGAATCAAGAGCAAGGGGATAACAGGAATGCAATAGGATCGCCTAGAGCTCATAGAACTCTTTCCAAAATAGCAAAAAGGCCTACACGTCCTACCCTTGTTAGAGAGGAACCAGTATAGGAGCTGGCAAAGGAAGTTTAGGATAGGACATTTGCAGATATCCTTATGGCTGCTAATGATGAATGGGAATTATTGGCACCGCAGGTGCGGGAGAGAATGACTTTTGAGAGGTTTGTGAACCAAAGAAAAGAACACTACCATGCAGTCAGATAGGACAGGAGACCCAGGCGACAGAAAAATGAACTGAAGCGTGCTACAAGCAAGCTTACTTTGTCCACTTTTAATGGTACTGGTAGATTGACTGTGCAAGCTTGGATACACAAGCTTGATACCTTTCTAGCACTAAAGCCTATGACGGAGATTGAGGCAATAAAATATGCGACATTTGGAGGGAGTAGCACATGATTGGTGGTATTATGGGTTGATCACTCTTTAGCACAATCAGGTGACTTCTTACCATGACTTTGTGGACAGATTCGTTGATAGGTTTAACAAGAAAGACCCAGAGGTTTACTTTAGAGACCTGGCACAACTCAAGCAAACAAGGAGTTTGGAGCATTTCATCAATGAGTTTCAATGGTTCTCAGTTATGGTGCAAGATATATGAGAGAGGAGGTTGATAGTTTTATTTATTGAAGGCTTATCTGAACCACTAAGAGGTTGGGTTAAGGCTTTTGATCCTTTCACCTTGCAAGAGGCTATGAGGAAAGCCAGGAGCATGGAGCATGCAGTTCCTGCAAATAAATTTCAGCTCAAGGATGCATCATCTAGCAAAGATAAAAAACCATTCTTCAAAAAACTTGAGAGGAATGAAAGAAAGGCTGAAAATAAAGATAAATCATTTGCTCCTTTGGATAGAAAGATATTGAATGATCCAAGGAAGAAAATACTCTACTTTTATTGCAACAAAAGACCCTATAAAATAGTAGGCGACGACCCCAGGTACTAGGTTGTCTGTTTGTGTTGGATTTCATTCCAATGTTGTGCTATGCGTATGTAGAACAAAAATTTGTATTCCACTCCTTTCTCGGAGAATAATCTAATAGGGCTCCCCTCACTTCCTACTCCTACCTGGGGGTGTAGGATAGGGATAGACCAATGGCACGAGAAGAGCAAACTTTTTAACCAGTGCTCCTATCATATATGAACCATGATTGTCCTTTGAGGTCAAAGGGGAAAGCAAATAGGGTTATGTGGGCTTATTATGAGGATTTTGACTCTGAAAATTCGGACCAACAATCTGAAAATGAGGAATCAATTGAAAAAAAGGAAGGCGCAAATGATGAAAAGTTGAACAAAATGGCTACAAGTGATGAGAAGATTGAGGATAGACTTAAGGAGGCCCGTCTCACTAGTGTACAACAAGAGGGATCATTCAGGATGAGAGGGTTATTGGCTGGTCAGTGAGTTATCATTTTTCTTGATACAAGTGCTACTCACAATTTTATTGATTCCAAGTTGATTGAGAGGCATGGGATACAGACAGAGCAGTTTGAGGGTCTGAGAGTGAGGGCAGCTGATAGCTACATCCTCAAATGTGATAGGAAGATTACAGGTCTGCCCCTAAAGATCAACAACTTTGATTTCAAAGCAGATTTTTATATTGTTAACATGGGCGATATGGATTTAGTTCTTGGCATGACTTGGCTACATGATATTGGAAAGTTCACTCTCAATTTGAGAGATATGGAGATGAAGTTTCAATAAAATGGTTAGACCCATATACTTAAGGCCATTTGTGACAATGGGGTTAGGATGATGTCTTGCAGACGCATGGAGAGCTTGTTGAGACACAACCAAGTTGAGTGGGCAACCCATTGCACTTTAATGCCATCACAGGGGCAGCAAAAATCAGAATATCACCCAAACATACAGGAACTGAGAATCAAGCACTACAAGGTTTTCAGTGAAATACCACCAGGTGAACCTCTAGATAGAGGTATTGAGCATATTATTGAGTTAGAGGAGGGTGCTAAACCCATCAAGATCACACCCTACAAGCATCCAAAGAGATTGAAGGATGAGATTGAGAAAACCATCAAGGAACTACTTGATATGGGTCACATTAGACCAAGTCTCCTTTCACTTCTTTTGTGGTTTTGGTAAAGAAGAAGGATGTGCTTTTAGGATGTGCATAGATTACAGGGTCCTGAACAAGAAGACTATCAAAAACAGGTATCCCATCTCACTTATTGATGAGTTATTAGATGAGCTACATGGAGCATGATTCTTCTCCAAAATTGATTTGAGATCAAGCTATCATTAGATCCGAGTTAGAAAGCAAGATATAGAGAAGAATGCATTCAGGTGTCATTGTAGCCATTTTGAGTTTGTAGTTATGCCATTTGGGCTAACTAATGCTCCAGCTACTTTTTAGTCCATAATGAATAAGGGTTTTTCAACACGAGTTGAGAAAATTTGTGCTAGTCTTCTTTGATGATATCCTGGTGTATAGTAGGAGATGGGATGAGCATGTGCGACACTTTGACACTATGTTGAGCATTCTGAACAGCGAGCCCTTATATGCAAAAGAGTCAAAATGTGATTTGAGATTATTAGAGTTATTATATCTGGGTCACATCATCAGTGCTCAGGGAGTACGCATGGATCCTGAAAAGATTCGTGCTATTATTGAGTGGCCTACTCTAGTAAACCTAACACAGTTGAGAGGATTTTTGGGGTTGTGTGGGTTCTACAGGAGGTTTGTTAGTAGATATTTCAGGAATGCAGCACCTTTGACGGACTTGATGAGAAAGGGGGCTTTCTTATGGACTCTTGAGGCACAGGAGTGTTTTGATAAGTTCAAGGAGTTGATGACTTCTTGTCCAGTGCTAGCATTACCAGATTTTAGAAAACCTTTTGAGCTGCATTGTCATGCATTTGGCAAAGGCGTTGGAATTGTGCTTATGCAAGACAAGCACCTGATTGCCTATGAGAGTAGGAAGCTCAGGGGGGCTGAGAGGAGCTTCAACATTTATGATAAGGAAATGTTGGCCATAATGCATGCTTTGGCCAAATTCAGGGAATGTTTAGTGGGTAGCAAATTCAGCATAAAAACCAACAATAATAGCCTAAAACATTTCTTGTGGCAGCGAGATCTTAATGACTGGCAGCAAAAAAGGGTAAGTAAATTACATGCGTATGACCTTGATATTACCTATTTCAAGGGGACACAAAATGTAGTTGCAGATGCCTTGTCAAGAAGACCCCACTTGAGCTTGATGACAGATATATTAAAGGATTGGAGACATTTGATTTTTGCAGAGTATGCAAAGGATAGATGGGCATCAGGATTCATAGATGGATCAATCCAGAATAATGATTTGACCTTTGTGAATGAGCTTATCATTTACAAAGAGCGCATTTTTTTGGTGCCAAAGTCAGAGGTGAGGAGGATGCTGTTGAGAGTTTATCATGACTCACCTATGGCAAGACATCCAAGTTTTTACAAAACCTACTAGCAGATTCGTGAGCGCTTTTCTTGGAACAGGCTCAAAGCTGAGATGTTGCAATATGTTAGAGAGTGCACTACTTGCCAGCAAAATAAACAAGAGCACTCTTACCGAACCGGCTTACTTCAGCCACTTCTGATTCCTGATAGGAAGTGAGACTGTTTGTCTATGGACTTCATCATAGGACTACCGAGAGCCCAGGGTAGAGACTGTATATATGTTGTTGTTGATCGGCTTATGAAATTTTCCCACTTCTTTCCGATCACTACTACATACACTACTACGCAGATGGCAAAGTTATTCTTCAGAGAGGTAATCAAATTGCATGGCTTACCTCGGAGCATCGTCAAAGACAGGGACAGGAGGTTTATGAGCCACTTCTAGCAGGAGTTCAGATTGTGTGGGAAAAAGCTCACTCCAAGTATTAGCTACCACCCCTAGACAGATGGTCAAACAGAGATAGTGAACAAATGGATGGAGGGATACCTAAGGAATTCCATGGCAGGGCAGCAGAAGACTTGGGTTAAGTGCTTAGTGGATATATCTATGTGAGTATTGTTATAATTCCACTTATTACATGTCTATCCAGATGTCACCATTCATGGCATTATATGGATATGAGGCACCCAGTTTCATAGATTTGTTGATATCAGGTAAAAGAGTGCCTAGTGCTGGACACTTATTACAAGAGAGCTAGGACATTGTAAAGGTTCTTACGGAGAATATCACTAAGGCAGAGAATAAGCAGAAGCAGTATACTGATCAAAAGAGGACTTAGCGGGTTTTTGAGGTAGGTGATATGGTATATCTGATGTTGCAGCCTTACCGCCAGTTCACTCTCAAAAAGAGTGGTGCTGAGAAACTCAAGACACGTTATTATGGGCCTTTCAGGGTGATCAGGAGAGTTGGAGAGGTGGCTTATGAGTTGGATTTGTCAGCAAATAGTAGAGTGCATAATGTCTTTCATGTATCATGTCTCAAGAAGCCATTAGGACATCAGATTGCTCCCTCCATAGTGCTTCCTCCCTTGGATGATGAGGGAAAGTTGGTGTTAGTACCTGAGACTATCTTTCAGTTCAGGGAAAGGAATTTGAGCAAGAGCACAATCAAAGAATATGAAAGATCCCTAATGGATCTCTTCTGCTGATTTGTTGTAATTTTATATTTTTAAATCTATTTTCCTGTTTATTTATGTTTTCTTGCAGAACTAGATAGAAGTGGAGAAAAGTTTGTTGGTTATTGATGGTTTTATAACATAGAAAGGAATAGGGAACAACAACCAAACAAGACTGAAATAAATAAGGTATTCAGTAAAACTCAGAATTATTGCAAACCGTACCAAGCAGATTTGTCTGAATTATAGAGCCAAGCAATAAATCCAATGCATTTCCCAAAGCTCACATACAAATTTGATGTCAAACTGGAAAGTGAAGATTGTTCTTGAATCCAACATACATTTGGAGGTGAATACAAGCAATACTCTATACACCACGTGGTGTATCTATTGCAAATGGCATCCCATAGGCTGCAATGAACCATGTCCTGACTGGAAAGATGATATGCCACGCTGAAACCCAAATTAGAATTGATGCCTCTGTTCTTAATCACCATGCACAATGCCTAAGAGATTCAGTGCCAAAGATTGCTAAGGGCTACGTCCCAGCCAATCACTAACCTGGGGTTTGCATCCCAGACTAGAAATCACCCATTTAGAGCAAATTCATAAACAAGTTGTCAAATATGCAAAAGATGATCTTAGAATGAAGCTTCTATCTCCTTATAACCCGTCTCAATTGCAAATCGAACCCTAAGTGTCTCCAAGTGGCGTTGGGTAGTGAAAGTGTTATAATTTCTTATTTTACTAGAAAATGACATTTTTCCTCATAGACAGAAATTTGTTCACTGAATTGCCCTAAGACCAAAGAGAAAGATTTAGAGAATTTCGAGACCTTTCCAATGAGCTATCACACCATAGGATACGCATCCAGATGAGGCCAAAAACCCCTTATTACTCCAATGCTAATAACTTAGCCTTATTTAATTATTAAACGCTAACTTAGGAAATATTAAAAATATAACCCAAATAGCCACAAAATGCCCAACTGACATCACAAACTATAAAATCATCCTGTCACCTGTCTGTGACTGAAGTCAGAAATCAAGGATCCACTGGCAGTCTCATCCTTAAAATCTAGGGATACTCCTAAAATTTAGGAAACAAACCCTATCCCTCTGAAACTGAACCCAAAGAGTAATCTCATGGAGACCCAACCCTGGGCAAGATCATACCTCCTAAAATGTAGGAACTGCCTCCTAAAAATAAGGAACCTCCCAACTGATCAATAGCTGCAAGAACATCAAGTCCCCGACACTGAATAACCATACTAGGTCTCTATCCAACCCTGTCAGCCTACAGGACCCCATAATAAACTGACTCACATGTCTCTGCCAGACTGAGCTAAAACAGTGAGGATTCTACTTGGGAGAGTGAGGAGATTTTAAAGAATCCAAAGTTGAGATTGCTTGAGGACAAACGATTTTAGGAGGGGCGGACCTTGATGTCCCCTTCTCACTAGATACTTTAGTTTGGCTGTGGTTTAGCCTATTATTGGACCCTCATAGGCTAATAAGGATGGTTAGAGGGTCTTCTAAGGATTGATTCATCTCCAACATTCAGGGATTTGTGGAATCGGCCTTCGTTCGATATCATTTGGACTCCATTTGCCATACTTACTATGTATAGTAAGTCAAGAGTAATAGAGATAGACCCTTTCTATTTTTAGAAAGTGTATTTGGTCAAATGGAGAATTATGAGGAGAGATTCCTATTTCAAACATGGCAATCAGACAATTATTTCAAGAGATATTAAAGTTCAAGTGACTTTAGTGATTTATTTAAATACTTCATTTTTCATACTTACTATGTATAGTAAGTCAGGTGTAATAGAGATAAACCCTTTCTATTTTTAGAAAGTGTATTTGATCACATGGGGAATTATGAGGAGAGATTCCTATTTCAGACGGCATGGCAATCAGACAAGTATTTCAAGAGATATTAAAATTCAAGTGACAAGTGATTTATTTAAATATTTTTATGTTATTATAAAGTTATAAAGTAACTTATAATAATAAAGTCACTTTAATATTATAAAGTGAAAATATAAGAATATCTTTTATCTGTAAAATCCCTCAATGGGCTATATCCTTAACAAACATCAATTTGCTTTTGCTAATCAACAACTTGATATTTTGTCAAACATTTGGCAGGCAAACTATTATCACTCAATAAATAATGTTTTAAATTCACAGCCAGTTGCCCACAATTTTAATTGATTAAGTCTTTATCAATTTGGACAAATGAACACCACTATACAATTCAAAAGTAATTCTATAATTGATGGCAATGCTACTAATATCCAATTTAAAAATTGACTTCTGGAAATTTACAAGAATGTAATAATAAACCTGGAAATTGACTTCTAACAGATGAAATATGGATTGCAGCTCTCAAGAAATAATTCAATTTACTCGCAGGTTCAAAATTACATGCTCCTCGCTTATAATCGTAGGTGCTCTAAAACCTAATTGCTGCCCTCCACTAATTGATTGCAGCCTTCAACAAAATCTGAAATCGCTGCCAAATATAGGGATGACAACCACAGTACATTCCTCTTTAACCACGCCAAACAGTAGATAATAATGGCATTCCAAATCACAAATTCTCCAGCCACAATGAAATTCCCAGGTACAGCACATAACAGTCTGGAAATACTATAATTTAATTAAGACAATTCTCAGAATTAATTCACAATACCTCAGCTGTGAATTACCAAGCACTTCTTAATTCCAAACCCTTATACTTCAGCAAAGGCAAAAAAATTGGCAAACTCAGAAACTCTTCGCAAGCAACAAAAGAAAATAATCAATCAGATGCTTTACTCATCAAATGGGCTCATATTTATAATCTCCAAATGGCACAAAGTTTCCCAAATGAACATCACTTAACAAGCTTCCCACACACAAAATTAAAATATAATAAAGTGTCATTATAAACTAATTTATTAATTGCTTTTAGCTCCGAAAATAATCTTTTCCACCATAATTTCAAATTCTTACACATAAGCCCATTTTTCTTGTTCCCATGATTTAAAAAATTTTGTCCTAGTTCCAACGAGCTATGATACTAAGGTGACCAACCAACAACACCAACAAAAATAGCAACCTCAGCGTATTTAGATGAATAATAATAATTCACCCATCTTGCGAAAACCATTGAAGAAGCATCAAAATCAAAATCTGACAACACCAAAGTGATCCTGATGATGAAAGATGATGAATGAACCTGACGGGGTGACTTACTATAAATAGACACTCCCTCCAAGATTCTTGGAGCCCAAATTGGAAGCCCGAAATAAAAACAGAGAGCATCCTCCAACTCCTCTGACTCAACTAAGCTCATTGGAACCAATAGATTGACTTACTATAAATAGTAAGTCCCTCAAACGAAACCAAAACACACCATAGGCTATTGGAAAGCCTATAACCACACAACTAAGACCTTCAAATCCTACTGTCAGCTCACGAGGGTCACAATGGTGAACTGACCTAGCCAACTATAGGAACCTGCTAAAAAAGGGGACATTACATTATCCAACATTGGGGAGAAAAGTAAGTGGGCACCAACAAGGTATAACAAACGAATTTTCCTAACCAATTTAAAACATCTAAATAACAAATAACTGATTCCATTTCACATGACAATGGCTTTTATTAACTGAGTCTAACTAGAAAGAAGTAACAATTTTCTATTCTATTTGCAATTTATATTCAACTGTTATAACGAAATAAATAAATGAATACATTGTAACATTTTAACCATTACTAACTAATAACATGTTCAGCTGAAAATAAAATAACAACTATCTTCTATATCAACTAATATATTCATTCAATTTATGCTTTTAGAAATCTAAACTATCTATTTATTCTTCCATGGATCTAGAGGTAAAAGTGCAAAAGAGACATACAAAAATAATGAAGAAATCCCTTTGTCATGTTGTTCAAGCCTCGACATTGGTGAGAGGAGAAGCATTGACATAGGGTTAACTTCCCAACCTTGGACCATACTTATCCTCACACATCCTAACTGAATAGAACGGCCCTCCCTACCTCAGGATCAAGCTTGGGATGTTCTTAAGTCCAGCCATCCGAGCTAATCGGTGGTTTGAGTGTCCCATCATTTATTCCTAAATAACTGAAGCTTACGGACAAACAAAAAGATCTCATGATTGGCACATACATTGGCCAAGGATTTCAAATTGGATTCGTAAACCCAATCTCCACCACTCGACTTTACAACAAGTTTCATCATCAGGACATGCATGAGCTATTATGTGTTTTTCGTTTCATGGTTATTTATATCTGATTCCATTCTTGGTTCTTGCAGGTTATCTACACCTCTTCACCATTCATGGCTTCTTTGCTGGTGAATCCTAGGTGCTTGAAAAGTTTAAATTATTTTAATTACACCTCTTCACCTTCATGGCTTCCTTGGCAGTGAATTCCTCGGTGTTTGATCATTATGATATTAGTTGCTTCTCTAAAGATTATTTGGAAAAGATGATATTCATATGCAAAGATATTGTTTTACGCAACTCAATTCTCTATCATCCAATCCAAAATTTAAGTAATCTCAAGGTTATTTGATTTAAATCAAAGAACAAGATATCATTCTGTATCTAGTACTGATAAAGGATGGAAATTATGTATCTAACTACACCTTCAATACGTTTCTCAATTCATAATATTCAACATGTAATTTTAATGGGAAAGATTCCTACGTAGTACTGCTGACATACAGAATAAGAAAATATGAAGGCCGACTGAATTCGGACAGCAAGAAAACACATGACCTAAATGCTAGCTCGGGATCCTCTATCCACCGGCCGGTATTCTTGACCTTTCGTTGTATACTGCTCTGCTCGGAATTCCTAACGCGATTGGTCTTAGTAGAAAATCGGAAATGAATTGATTTTTGAAGTTGGGAAATGATTATATGCTGAAACGTTATTCACTGGGCTCAATATCAGGATGTAGCAGATTGGAAAGAATAGAGAAGAAATGCAAAAAGGAAGGTGTATCCAAATTGATTCATGGTGTATGTAATAACCCCAATGTTATAACTTCTTCAATCACCAAAAATTTTTATACTTCAGTTGTTTGACATTTTGTCAAACACTTTGCAAGCAAGGGTCATCTGACTGATATAACTTTTCAGATTGCTGCAGTGATTCTTGTTTGGATTTGCCTCAAAGAGAATACTTACAAAATTGTCTAAACAATGACCTAACATGAATGTGCAACTAATTTTGGCAATATTCAATACAAATATGTGACTTAAACTACTTGCAATATGCAGCTACAGCAATTAGTAATTATGAGAAATACTTTGGATGCAACCTAGGATGGCATTAATGCACTTACAACCAAGTGGCATTAATATAAACACTTAGTATGCAAAATTATAACATTATTTATGCCAAAAAGAGAATTTACAGTCAATTGACATTTTGTCAAACAATTGGCATGCAAACTAATAAGTTGATCATCAAACTCTAAGTTTACAATATAAATAGTCTAAAAATTACAATGTTCTTTAATTGAAAAATCCTAGCCTTCCTTTGATACCAATAATGCCAAATGGCAAAAAAAGACAAGTACAATATGGAAATAGTGAAGTGCTGAAGCTATATTTTGTACTCAGCTGAAAACCTATTTTTCTCAAAAAATATGCCAAATGAGAAGTGAAGAACCTGATTGTAGATGGCTGTAATAATTTTCTACAATGCTGCCCCTTCTACTTTGCTTTTTTCCGATCTGCTTTTTCCACTTGCTTTTTCCGGATTTGCTTTTTTTTCGTTTTTGCTTTTTCGAACTGCTTTTTCGGATTGCTTTTTTCGGAGCTGCTTTTTCGGACTGCTTTTTCCACCTACTTTTTTCGGGTCTGCTTTTTCGGCCTACTTTTTTTAGACTGCTTTTTCCGCCTTCTTTTTTTGGGTCTGCTTTAAAATGGGTTCTTATAATTTCAGACCTGCTAGAAATGACCAATAATTTTGGCCCTGCTAAAACTTGCCTCCTGAAATGCTGAAATGCTGAAAATGGCCTTAGGCCCAATAATGCCCTAGCTAAAGTGACTAAAGTATCACCTCCAAATGTGCAACCCTTCAGAAGATATTTCACTTCCTCAGTTATGCTAATCCAAGGGAGTTTTCGTTCCCAAAGATCAACTGACTATCTGAAACCACTTGGCTCCACAATAGACTATGTGACTGAATCACAATTTGATGTCAAGAGAGAAATAAACAACTGGATGATCAAAATAAAGCGCGGGGTGCCTATTTATTCTTTTTCTCCACTTTCTCCAAAAACTTCTAGAACATTATTTTATTTTATCTATTGACTTTATAAAATATTTTATAATTCAAGTCACTTTATTAAATTAATTAAATATAAAGTTACCTTTTAATATTTATTTATTTGATAACTTTATAAATAATTAACTTAATACCACTTATTTATTTAATTAAAATAATTAATTAGTCATCCTCATAAAATATTCATTATTTTGGACAACCTAATTAATTAAATTAATTAAATCAAATTGCCTCCAAAATGGGGACATGACAGTCCTCCCTTCCTAAAATTGCTTGTGTCCAAGCAATGGTTGAACAATAAACCAATCAATCCGCCTGGATCCCAAATGTAGTCATGAATTACACCACTGTTAATTAACATAGGCTCCTACAATATCCTCTGCAATATAACCAAGAGGAATCCATAATCAAACTGACAATTACAGCTCAACCAAACTCCAAAATCACAACCGCCACAATCAAAAACCCACGAGACACAAACTCTTAAAAAATCAAAACCCAAGTAAAGTGGACAAATCAAACTGCCAACATAGTAAATACCATCAACGCATCCCACTGGCCTATACGGAATGTACAATCCAACTCTACAACAATGGTGAACGCTCCCGAATGAAACTGTACCAAGTATGGAGAATCCACACACTGTACAACTCTTGCAGTCAACACAACTCTGCAGATCACCGGCCACTGTCTCATAACCATAACTCCCATGCACTGCTGATGGTGAAAAGACATCACAAGATAAACAACAAGAAATGGAACCCAAACCAAATTTGCCCGCTATCAACTCCTCAACACAAGGATCAAATGCTAACTGATGTACATACCCTGCAGTATAATGCTGATAAAAAGAACCAACCTCAGTCAACAGCTCACCATGAACAAGTGATACAACCCACTGTGACTGATCACCAGCTAAGTCAGGAGATGTCATAGCCAAAGGAGTAGAATCAATAACAACCACTGAAGCATCACTCCCAAACTCCTGCTCTAAGTCATGTATTATCAAGTTGTCAACCGCAGAACCTATCACCATGTCATGCCTATCACAACTCTCATCCCGAGGTGTCAAACCGTCCCATAACTGATGACAAGAACTAGGAACCAAAGTACATCTCTGTATCATCATCTCATCAACATGGTCATCAAAGGTAAATTGATGAGCATACCTCACAGTGTAATGCCGATAGAATGCACCAATCTTAGTCAGTGGCTCAGACTACAATCCAGATGAAACTAACTGCAATCGATCATTAACCATGTTGGAACTGACTACTACCTCCGAAGATATCACCAAGGGAGTAGTATTACTAGCAGGAACCATGACAACTGTCCGCTCACCAACATCACACATGATCTTTCATACAACATCTCTAGTCTTCGTTCCATCAGTACTAGAGGCCACCAGCATGTCAGGCATATCACAACAATCTGCTACAGCACCCAACTCAACTGAACTTGACTCTTGTGGGAATGACCCCGATATGTCAATGTTAGTATCAAGGATGGATGCATCCCCATCTCCACTGTCTTTGACAATCTTGACCATGGACATCCTCGGATCACCAGACACCATAGCTTGTGACTGTACAAAATCTAGTAAAAACTGCAGTCACTCTAACTCCATGGTCACCTTAGCCAAATGAAACTGTGACTCCTCGAAAGCCAACTGTGTACTCTCAAGAATCTCAAAAGTCACCTCGAGCTGCTAAGTAAGTTGACTCACCTCATCTTCCTTGGCCAATAATGCATCGTATGTTGTACTCCCCCACTCCATAAGATAATCTCTATCGGCTACCAACTGCATATAATTTTGTCTCATAATCCAAATAGCCTCCCATAAAAAGTGGATCTCTGTCAAGGAAAGATAACTGCCTCCTTGCTCATCACTAGTAGGAGAACCCCATCCATAAACTGCTAACAATTGACGAGCAACATCGAAATGCTGGCAAGCGATAGCAATGTCTCGCTCACTAACTCTCAACTGACTAGACACATGATGGCACTGGCTAGACTGTCTCCTACAAACCTCCTCTGACGCACTGTCTAAAGGAGTATCCTCAAAGTTACTGGTCTCTAGAGCATTACCATCCATATCCTGCGAATCAACTCCAAAGCTCATATCAACATACGAAGTATCAAAGTCTGTAGCACTGCTGTCCAACTTCTCTATACCAAAAGAAACTGCCAAGGAAACTAAGTCTTCAAAACTGCCCACTGCATCCTCCTGAATGTCATCAATGCCAATATGATCCTGGGACTCATCTGTACATACTGCCAAATATGAAAGATCATCAACACATTCCAACAAGAATGGTCGACTAGATATATGAACAAAGCCCATCACCGGTGTATAAAAACTAATACCAACATCGGAAAAGCTGCTGGCACAAGAAAAAACAACACCGTGCAATCTGCTAATAAAATCCATGATAGCACCCAAACAATCACTGCTACCAAAAAGTGTTAAAGATCTCCAGTCAACTGAATCCCAAACGCCAATATAACAATCTCGAGTCCATATCCGTAAACTAGAATCGGTTGGTAACTCAAGCAAACTCCTCACCTGAGTAATATGACCAATACCAACTAACTCCACATACCTGTCTGACATTGTCCCTGTATCCTGGATGTGAATGCAAGATGAACTCACAACATTATCAACGAACACATATGATTTATGTGCCACAGAAAGCCGAGAATCAGGAGTGCAAGATGAAACTAAACTCAACTCCATGCCATGCTTACCCCCATGTCTCTCCCAGTCTTGTAATGCCAATGGAGTATTCACCAAAGAAGCTCGAGTGTCCTCAAGCTCGCGAGAAAGCCTGTCAACTTCCTCCTCAAGGCATCTGAATAGTCTCCGACAAGGCTAAGAAGATGGTCATGATCTGATAGAAGATGTAAATAACTCAACTTCATCATTCCCATTCCTTCCCTACTCACCTCTAAGTCAACACAAGAAGACTTTGCCTGAACTCCCTTATGTCTACCCTGTAATTGAATCATCTGGATGTGATCCTCTATCATATCCCGCATCATGTCATGATGAGATAATGAAGTCACAATACTGTCTTCGCTCACCTTCAGCTGGCTAGACAAATCATGTGAAGTACTACCAGCCTCAACCTCATGTGACGAAGCATCTAACTGTGCCTGGTACTCTCTCTCAGCAAAGTCATGAATGCTCAATGTCTGCTCATCTCTACCAGGTATCTCACCATCATGCACAACAACATCCTCATAATCATCATCTGAACCCACTACACTGTAGTCACTGCCTGTTGGAACCAAACCATCCTGAGTACCTGAGACATCACCCTTTGGAAACCTGTATACAACTATCTCAACTTGAGTATCAAGTTGACAGTTACTATCCATCAGCGTAATATCCTTCGCCACTTCTTCCTGTGGCTGAACTGAAACCTCTGCCTGGTTGCAAGCTTGTTTCTCGAACTCCTCATTAAGGTTCCTGGTAACATCCCTCACTGTATCAGCCGGTGCTTTGCGAGAAGATCTGCCAAATATAAATCCAGTCAACTTATCCACCTTAGCCGGGTCGGACAGCATGTCATTCATTATACGGTGGTGCTTAACCAACAGTTCAAATATGTTATGGCTTATTTTCCTAAGCTCATCTCGAATGTCTAAATAACCATCTTTTCTACTATTTCGACTCTGGATACTGTGTCTATCAAATGTCCAAGATCGTGCCCTCTGAGACTCTGTACTATACCTATCCATTTTGGATAAAGTAGAGTGCTGATCACTCATGTAATTCGGTTCTCACCCAACAAGATGGCAAGAAAATCGCTCTGATACCACTGTAATAACCCCAATAGGTTATAACTTCTTCAATCACAAAAAATCTTTATACTTCAGTTGTTTGACATTTCGTCAAACACTTTGCAAGCAAGGGTCATCTGACTGATATAACTTTTCAGATTGCTGCAGTGATTCTTGATTGGATTTGCCTCAAAGAGAATACTTACAAAATTGTCTAAACAATGACCTAACATGAATGTGCAACTAATTTTGGCAATATTCAATACAAATATGTGACTTAAACTACTTGCAATATGCAGCTACAGCAATTAGTAATTATGACAAATACTTTGGATGCAACCTAGGATGGCATTAATGCACTTACAACCAAGTGGCATTAATATAAACACTTAGTATGCAAAATTATAACATTATTTATGCCAAAAAGAGAACTTACAGCCAATTGACATTTTGTCAAACAATTGGCATGCAAACTAATAAGCTGATCATCAAACTCTAGGTTTACAATATAAATACTCTAAAAATTACAATGCTCTTTAATTGCAAAATCCTAGCCTTCCTTTGATACCAATAATGCCAAATGGCAAACAAAGACAAGTACAATATGGAAATAGTGAAGTGCTGAAGCTATATTTTGTACTCAGCTGAAAACCTACTTTTCTCAGAAAATATGCCAAATGAGAAGTGAAGAACCTAATTGTAGATGGCTGTAATAATTTTCTACAATGCTGCCCCTTCTGCTTTGCTTTTTTCCGATCTGCTTTTTCCGGATTTGCTTTTTTTTCGTTTTTGCTTTTTTGAACTGCTTTTTCGGATTGCTTTTTTCGGAGCTACTTTTTTCGGACTGCTTTTTCCGCCTTCTTTTTTCGGGTCTTCTTTAAAATGGCTTCCTATAATTTCAAACCTGCTAGAAATGACCAATAATTTCGGCTCTGCTAAAACTTGCCTCCTGAAATGCTGAAATGCTGAAAATGGCCTTAGGCCCAATGATGCCCTAGCTGAAGTGACTAAAGTATCACCTCCAAATGTGCAACCCTTCAGAAGATATTTCACTTCTTCAGTTATGCTAATCCAAGGGAGTTTTCGTTCCCAAAGATCAACTGACTATCTGAAACCACTTGGCTCCACAATAGACTGTGATTGAATCACAATTTGATGTCAAGAGAGAAATAAACAACTGGATGATCAGAATGAAGCCCAGGGTGCCTATTTATTCTTTTTCTCCACTTTCTCCAGAAAGTTCTAAAACATTATTTTATTTTATCTATTAAGTGATTTTATAAAATATTTTATAATTCAAGTCACTTTATTAAATTAATTAAATATAATACTTGCAATATGCAGCTACATCAACTAGTGATTATGACAAATACTTTGGATGCAACCTAAGATGGCATTAATGCACTTACAACCAAGTGTCATTAATTTAAACACTTAGTATGCAAAATTATAACATTATTTATGCCAAAAAGAGAACTTACAGCCAATTGATATTTTTGTCAAACAATTGGAATGCAAACTAATAAGCTGATCATCAACTCTAGGGTTGCAATATAGATAGTCTAAAAAGTACAACGCTCTTTCAATTGCAAAATCCTAGCCTTCCTTTGATACCAATAATGCCAAATGGCAAACAAAGACAAGTACAAGGTGAAATAATGAAGTGCTGAAGCTATATTTTGTACTCAGCTGAAAACCTACATTTCTCAAAAAATATGCCAAATGAGAAGTGAAGAACCTGATTGTGGATGGCTATAATATTTTCCTTCAATGCTGCCCCTTCTGCTTGCTTTTTTTCTGATCTGTTTATTCCACTTGCTTTTTTCGGATTTGCTTTTTTCGTTTTGCTTTTTCGAACTACTTTTTTGAATTACTTTTTTCGGAGCTGCTTTTTCGGACTGCCTTTTCGGCCTATTTTTTTTTCGGTTTTGCTTTTTCGGCCCGCTTTTTTCAGATTTCTTTTTTTTGTTTTGCTTTTTCGGCCTGCTTTTTTCGGATTGCTTTTTCAGCCTACGGACCTGCTAGAAATGACCTCCAATAAGTTCGGCCCTGCTAAAAAAAAAACCTCCTGAAATGCTAAAATGCTGAAAATGGCCTTAGGCCCAATGATGCCCTAGCTGAAGTGACTGAAGTATCACCTCCAAATGTGCAACCCTTCAGAAGATATTTCACTTCCTCAGTCATGCAAATCCAAGGGATTTTTCGTTCCCAAAGATCAACTGACTATCTGAAACCACTTGGCTCCACAATAGACTATGTGACTGAATCACAATTTGATGTCAAGAGAGAAATAAACAACTGGATGATCAGAATGAAGCCCGGGGTGCCTATTTATTCTTTTTCTCCACTTTCTCCAGAAACTTCTAGAACATTATTTTATTTTATCTATTAAGTGACTTTATAAAATATTTTATAATTCAAGTCACTTTATTAAATTAATTAAATATAAAGTTACCTTTTAATATTTATTTATTTGATAACTTTATAAATAATTAACTTAATACCACTTATTTATTTAATTAAAATAATTAATTAGTCATCCTCATAAAATATTCATTATTTTGGACAACCTAATTAATTTAATTAATTAAATCAAATTGCCTCCAAAATGGGGACATGACAGTGTACTTTTTAATTGTCAGCCATGACCTTTTGGCTACCATCGGTTATCAAGAAGACTTTTCGAATCCTTCACAAATTCGAATTTAAAAAGGAGAAAACAAAGAGGGAAAAAGAATTAAAAAGTTGAAGAGTTTAATTTTAATTTTATTATTATTATAAGCTCTTATGTACATTTACGTATGTATATCGATGAGGTGACATCAATAGATTATATAATTATAATTTATTGGTGCCACTTCATTTATATATATATGTATGTATGTATGTATATGTCTATATGTATTCATATTTAAGAGTTTATAATAATGATTACATAAGAAAATTCAATAATAAATCTTCAAAGGTATGAATTATATTTAATTTAGATTATTTTAAGTTTTTATTATATTATTTTTCTAATAGCTCATGCAGACCCTTAATGTAACCTATGGTCAAGTCTTTGTATCCTTTCCAAGGCAATTTTAGGTCATACCTGTCAATCCTAATGACTAGACCAATCGACCATCCCCTTCCGAATATCCCGTTTAGCAATGCTTCCCCTCTTCAGTTTTCTTCCTGCAACCACCCAAGTAAAACATTCTCGCCAAGATATTAATTCAAATATATATATATATATATATATATATATATATATATATTGATCGTTAATTCCAATCAAACAATTGTCAATCATCTAATGATAGTTATAGTTGCTTGCTTATTTTCATCAACGTCTATAATATCTAACTCATTTCACATGATCATGAGAGAAATAATTCATTATCACTTGGTACAACGCATATAATTAACTAACTCATTTCACATGATTTGGAAAAAAAATATTTTGTTAACAATTAATACAATGTATATAATTAACTAACTCATTTCACATGATCAGGAAAAGAAATAATTCGTTAAAACCAATGGTTACAATCAAATTTAAAATTAGGGCAAATTTTGGGATGTAACACAAGGAAAGAATAAATTAATTTGAGAGGTTCACTAGATGGTCCCGGCGGTGTTCTGTAGCCGACGGAATGATTGTCGTCGGTGTTTTGTATTTTGTAGCCGACGAGTAAATAGTTTGTAGTGGATATAATGTTTGTGGCCGACGGACTCTTTCGAGAAGGTTCAGCGGATAGTATTTATATCCCGTCGCGGATCATTGTAAATCATTATCATCTTCTATTATTATTCATCATGTTAAGCATAATGTAATGTCTGGCATATGCGAATATAATTCTGCTATTCTGTTCCATTGTCTGTATGCATTCATTTACTTTACCTGTACGGTAAACATTTGGCGCCATTGTCTTATGAACCTGAAAGGTGGGAGGAATGAAGATTAATGCCAAATCAGCTTAACAAAGATCGGAATAAGGTCAAGGGAAAAGATGGAATCCGTACTACGCAAGAGAATTTAATTCTAGCACAGCAAGCCGAACGCCGACGGAGATTTTAAAAGATTGCCGACAGAAACCGGAGCGTCGAAGAATTGTTGGAGGAGACTCGGCAGCGGGTGGAATTGGTGGAAGAAGCACGAGAGGAGTTTTTGAATCTATGTTCGCCGACAATCCAGACGGAAGAGCATCGACTCGCACGGCTCGAAGTGCCAACAGAGCAAGAGCGTGGAGTGAACTCTTTGTCTGGGATATACTTCCGCAGGGGACAATTTCAGAACACCCTTCTTCACCAAGGTTCGCAGTTGTTGAGTCCGCCGGTGTGGGAGTGCAGTCCGCCGGTGTGGGAGAGCAATCCGCCGGTGTGGGAGTGCAGTCTGCCAGTGTGGGAGACTAGTCCGCCAGTGTGGGAGTGCAGACCGCCAGTGTGGGAGTGCAGACCGCAAGTGTGGGAGTACAGACTGTCGGTGTGGGAGTGTAGACCACCAATGTGGGAGACCAGTCCGCCGATGTGGGAGTACAGACTGTCAGTGTGGGAGTGCAGACCGCCGGTGTGGGAGTGAAGAGCACCAGTGTTGCAGGACCGAGCAACGCCAGTTTACAGAAACCAATTGTGATGGCAGGACCAAAAGAGAAACTGCCAAAGTTCAATGGCGATGGTACGGCCGATCACATTCGACATTGCAAAACATGTGAAATGATCTGGAAGGCAAATGGGATAACTGATGAAGACGACTGGATGAGGCAATTTCCGGCCACCCTACGAGGCATAGCAATTGATTGGTTCACTGATACAGATCCACAAAAGCTAAACAGTTGGGATAACATTAAAAAGGAGTTTCTGGCAGAATTTAAACTGTTGCGGGATGATAATGAAATTGTAGCAAAGATCTTCAATACTAAGAAGGGGAAGAACGAAACCGTCCGCGTTTGACGAAATGTCCATCTAATAGCATATCTGATCAGCATAAGAGTTGTATGCCAATTGTTTGTCAAAATGTCAGTTGGCTGTAGGTATGCATTCCGTATCTAGTTTTCATGTATATGCATTGAAAATACCAAAGAGAACGGCACTTGCATATTAGTTCATTGTAAGAGGTATTGTAATATAATTTCCAAACATTCTAAATTTATTAGCATCATTCAAACTATAACAAACATTCTGAAACACAAAAAAAAAATCAGAAAAGAAACTGACAAGGAAACTAAGTCTTCAAAACTGCCCACTGCATCCTCCTGAATGTCATCAATGCCAATATGATCCTGGGACTCATCTATACACACTGCCAAATATGAAAGATCATCAACACATTCCAACAAGAATGGTCGATTGGATATATGAACAAAGCCCATCACCAGTGTATAAAAACTAATACCAACATTGGACAAGCTGCTAGCACAAGAAAAGACAACACCGTGCAATCTGCTAATCAAATCCATGATAGCACCCAAACAATCACTGCTACCAAAAAGTGTTAAAGATCTCCAGTCAACTGAATCCCAAATGCCAATATAACAATCTCGAGTCCATATCCGTAAACTAGAATCAATTGGTAACTCAAGCAAACTCCTCACCTGAGTAATATGACCAATAGCAACTAACTCCACATACCTGTCTGACATTGTCCCTGTATCCTGGATGTGAATGCAAGATGAACTCACAACATTATCAACGACCACATATGACTTACGTGCCGCAGAAAGCTGAGTATCAGGAGTGCAAGATGAAACTAAACTCAACTCCATGCCATGCTTATCCCCATGTCTCTCCCAGTCCTGTAATGCGAATGGAGTATTCACCAAAGAAGCTCGAGTGTCCTCAAGCTCGCGAGAAAGCCTGTCAACTTCCTCCTCCTTCCTCCTCAAGGCATCTGAATAGTCTCCGACAAGGCTAAGAAGATGGTTGCGATCTGATAGTAGATGTAAATAACTCAACTTCATCGTTCTCATTCCTTCCCTAATCGCTTGTAAGTCAACACAAGAAGAACCTGTTGTGACTCCTTTCTGTCTCTCCTGCAGTTGAATCATCCAAATGTGATTCTCAATCAATCCATGCATCCTATCATGATGAGATAAAGCCGCGACAATATCCTTGTCCCTTGTCTTCAGCTGGCTTGCCAAACCAAGTGAAGAGCTACTAGCCTCAAACATGACAGTATCCCCAACTGCTGTAACTTCATCCAGCCCAATTGTACTGTAATCACTATCTGTGTCAATCACGCAATCCGGTGTGCTTATGATATCACCTTCTGATGCAACTGCCTCAACCTGCACAATATTTGTAACCCCTTCTGCCTGTGAAGATGATGCAGATAAACCATTACCTGAAAATGTGCTAATGTTTCCCTGTATCGAATCCGCATGTCTGTTAAACTCCTCATACAAGTTTCTGCTTGTCATAAGGAAGGTACGATCCTTAGGCCTATCAATCAGGCTCTTTAACCACGTACGTGCCATAGGTGACAAATTCCTCTCTTTTGTCCAAACATAACATAAGTCTTTTGCCAAAAGTTTAGAAATTTCATCCTCCTCCTCAAACAGGATTGTGAACATGATGGAGTGCATTGATGCCAATACTCTGCTGGGATGAAACTCATCCATAATATTCCAAAATGTATTAAACATCCTCCGAATGTCACCAATACAACCTATTGCCAACATAATATTTTCAAATCTACACCTCGCAAATACTTCAAGTAATCTTGCCCTCTGTATGAAATAAGGGACCCGGATGTTGTCCAACTTTTCGAAGCTTTTTACCATGGCATGAAGTATCTCTCTCATAATTTGGTCATCATAAGAATCAAGGCCAGCTATTATCCTCATGATTTCACTAATGCAAGAGAGAGTTGTAATTCTTATTACCTCATCATGATGTCTCAATAATCGGGGCTTAACCAACGAACCAAATGCTGGAGATAAAGCTGTTTGCATAGCATCGGGTCTTGACTGATCAAACTTGCCTAAATAAGTTTCCAACTCCTGCAAAGTTCTTAGAAGGTCCTCTGTTTGCTGAAATGGACAATCTAATTTCTTCTTTACATCGTGCATTCTTTCTTCCAAATCCTTGTCTCCTGTTAAAGCCATACTGATAATTGAGTTCAATTTGAAGTAACCCAATCAGGCTGGCAGGAAACCGCTCTGATACCACTGTAATAACCCCAACAGGTTATAACTCCTTCAAACACCAAAAATCTTTATACTTCAGTTGTTTGACATTTCGTCAAACACTTTGCAAGCAAGCTCTGATACCACTGTAATGACCCTGCTCAAATCCGACCTTAAAATGCTGATTGAAGGCTCGAAGGATTTTGTCAAACACTTTTGCATACAAGGGGTCATATGACTGATATAACTTTTCAGATTGCTGCAATAACTCTTGTTTCGATTTGCATCAAAGAGAATGCTTACAAAAGACTCCAGATTATCTAAACAATGACCTAACATGAATGTGCAACTAAATTTGGGCAATATTCAATACAAATATGTGACTTAAACTACTTGCAATATGCAGCTACAGCAATTAGTAATTATGAAAAATACTTTGGATGCAACCTAGGATGGCATTAATGCACTTACAACCAAGTGGCATTAATATAAACACTTAGTATGCAAAATTATAACATTATTTATGCCAAAAAGAGAACTTACAGCCAATTGACATTTTGTCAAACAATTGGCATGCAAACTAATAAGCTGATCATCAAACTCTAAGTTTGCAATATAGATAGTCTAAAAATTACAGTGCTCTTTCAATTGCAAAATCCTAGCCTTCCTTTGATACCAATAATGCCAAATGGCAAACAAAGACAAGTACAATATGAAAATAGTGAAGTGCTGAAGTTATATTTTGTACTCAGCTGAAAACCTACTTTTCTCAGAAAATATGCCAAATGCAAAGTGAAGAACCTGATTGTAGATGGCTGTAATAATTTTCTACAATGCTGCCCCTTCTACTTTGCCTTTTTTCCAATCTGCTTTTTCCACTTTCTTTTTCCGGATTTGCTTTTTCCGTTTTTTCTTTTTTGAACTATTTTTTCGGATTGCTTTTTTCGGAGCTGCTTTTTTCGGAGCTGCTTTTCAAACTGCTTTTTCCGCTTGCTTTTTTTTTCCAGGTCTTCTTTTTCGGCCTGCTTTTTTCGGACTGCTTTTTGGCCTTTTTTTTTCTCTGGTTCTGCTTTAAAATGTTTTGGACTTGCTAGAAATGACCTCCAATAATTTTGGCCCTGCTAAAAATGCCTCCTGAAATGCCGAAATGCCGAAAATGGCCTTAGGCCCAATGATGCCCTAATTGAAGTGACTGAAGTATCACCTCCAAATGTGCAACCCTTCAAAAGATATTTCACTTCCTCAGTTATGCAAATCCAAAGGAGTTTTCGTTCCCAAAGATCAACTGACTATCTGAAACCACTTGGCTCCACAATAGACTATGTGACTAAATCACAATTTGATGTCAAGAGAGAAATAAAACAATTGGATGATTAGAATGAAGCCCGGGGTGCCTATTTATTCCTTTTTCTCCACTTTCTCCAGAAGCTTCTAGAACATTATTTTATTTTATCTATTAAGTGACTTTATAAAATATTTTATAATTCAAGCCACTTTTTTTAAATTAATTAAATATAAAGTTACCTTTTAATATTTATTTATTTGATAACTTTATAAATCATTAACTTAATACCACTTATTTATTTAATTAAAATAATTAATTAGTCATCCTCATAAAATATTCATTATTTTGGATAACCTAATTAATTTAATTAATTAAATCAAATTGCCTCCAAAATGGGGACATGACATTGGTATGGAGATGGTTCAATGAAGACGGGGATGTCACATGCTTTTTCCTATGGGGTCTGGTAGAGGTTGGAGTTTTGTGCATTACCAGATTACTTGATGACAAGCAATCTTGGGGAAGGGAGACTGTAATGTCCCCATTTTTAGCAGGGCCCTACAGTTGGCTAGGTTAGTTCATCATGGCAACCCTCGTGAGCTTACAGTGAATTTAGAGGATCTCTGTTGCGGACTTGCTATTTATAGTAAGTCTATTTTGGATAATTACTATATTTGGCAAGGTAGTGGTGGCATTGGCAGTTGGTTGCCATCTGCATATGGTTGAGCATATTATTGATGGAGTGCATATTAATTAAATAATTAATGAGGCTTCATTATTAATGTACTTTCTATTATTTCACATTATAATTTGGTGTTGTGAAGTTGGAGCCTCTTATGTGAAAAGTGTCTTCATGAAGCCATGCAGAAATGTTATCTACTTAAAAGAATTAGATGGAAGCTTCGGATTAATGATGTGATGATGAAGCCACTTTAATGAAAGGTGTATTGCCGAAGCCAAGTGACATTATAAAAAGATAGTTCATGAAGCAAATAGATCATTAAATTGTCATTTACATTTATTTATCTCTTGTGAGGGTTTGTGTTGAGTTTGGTGAATTCAATCCATTGCTGAAGTATAATGGTTTTGAACTGAGAATTTGGTGCTTCCTTTTTCTGTATCAACTGTGGTTGAGGAACTATTGTTCATTAGAGAATTTGGTGTTGATGATCTGAAATTGAGTGACTTCCCTACTATTCGTTCTATGACTGGGAAAGTAAAGGGGTGTGGGTTTGGTCTCCAATTTAGTGTTGCTAATCTACATTCAAAATGCTTGAATACCTTTCTTCTTGGCATTGAGAAATTCTTTTGTTGGGCGTCTCTATTACCTGCTCTCAAATGCCTATACTTCTACATTTTGGGTGTTACTATTCCTGTTATTAGATGCCTAAACATCTCTGTGACTGTCGTGCAAAGGCCCAAATTTTGGACCCATTTCTTCCTGCGGATTGAACAGTGGAATATTGATACTGGGGCATCAACCATCTCTGCCAGCAGATCTCTCTCTCTCTCTCTCTCTCTCTCTCTCTCTCTCTCTCTCTCTCTCTATTATCATTACCGTGAATAGGGCTGTGATTTGGGGTTGAATCTCTCCATCGACCACCTAAAATTAACACCATTGAGGTGACTAGCAGTCTGGGCATAGAACACCACCGCAGGTAACACTCGAGACCCATATTGGAAGGCCTGTGATTTGTTTGGAAGGGTAGTTGGACGCCCATTTGGCTCATTGTGCTTGGCATTTCCAGGTTCACTGTTAATTTTAATGAATAATGGAATTGTAATCTGCAAACAATTACTGTGCAAGGGCTATAATTGATAGCGGAAGATTGGTCATTGTGTTTTGTCATTATTCTGGTATAGCATTAAATTGAGTTATGTATGCAAACAATAGTGGAAAGAGTTAAAAGGAATAAATTTGCAAGATTCCAATTGCCTGATTAATCTGAAAACTGTTGGTTGACATAGCTAGTTCTGAAAAGTCTATTTTATTATTTTAGAATTAGGTTAGTTTTTTTTTTGAAGAATCATACTCTCAGTAGTGTGAGCCAGTTGGGCTCATTACACATTCACCTAGTTGATCCAAATTCTTTTTGCAGATGTTTCCACCAGACTGAGCTAAAGGATTAGCTATCTTCTTGCCAACACAATTGCAGATGGATATGGCGCAAACGCATTCTCATGCCCTCATTCTATGTTTTGGTTGCTAAAGCATTGGGCTATCTTCTTTCCATAGTAATTTCACATTATCTGGTCAAAGGAATTTCCCTCCTTAGAACTACCTCTCAGCAATTTATCAAAGGACACTTTGTGGATGAAACCTTATGCTCTTGGAAGATAAAGACAGTATTAATTGGACCTTCAAGTGTCTTGACACTTTTTTTATTTCTTCAAAAGCTAATATCTAATGGAAAAAGATATTGCAATACGGGCAAGCCTTTTGCTGTCCTATAGATTGGCTTCATTCTTTTGGTTGGAATTGTAAGAAACAAATTAGATTTCTGGGCATTCTTTTGCATTTCAAACATGTCAATTCAAATGGTGGGAGTATTTGATAGGCAAATTTGAGAAAACACACCTACTAGATCACCAAACTGCTTTTTCTCACAGGTAACTTCTAGATTTGCTCTAAAGTTCTTGTGCCTATGCATGTGCGCTTCTCTTCATACTGAGTTCCTTCTAAAACATTAAATGACAAGCTTGACAAATTCTTACATGACTTTCTTTGGACCAATTCAGATTGCAGTAAGGATTTCCCTAGCGTTGCATGGGACCTTTATTACCTGTCACTAGAGTTTGGTGGCTAGGTCTTATTGATATTAACAAGCAAGGTATTTCTTTATGTGCTAATTGGATCATAAAAATGTATGATGGTAATGAAGCCTAGAAAAATTGTTGTGAAATTGCATTGCTTTTGGTGCACTTTATCAACATCTACCCAAGAATGGCCTTGGTCTCCATTCCCTTGTAATTTCTGTTGTGCCTATCAAATCCATGGTGGAGTAGGGGCATCATATCAAATCATGTAAATATGGTCTTGACTTTTAGGGTGTTTTGAGTCTTTTGTGATGTAATAAGGTCCTAATAGACCATTCCTTGTTAGTAAGCATCTAAGTTAGTCATTTGGTCATTAGGATGCAATGTTGTGCACAAATTGACAATAATGCTCTTATTTGTCAAATTGATGTAATTTGGGTTTAGTAAGAGGATTTCTTGTTGAGTCTTGTTACGAGGTGGAATAAAGTCTAGGAAAACCATTGCTCATTGTTTTAGGTCATTTTGGATCAACTGTAATAGTTTGAGTCAAATTGCAAAAGTCGCAAAGAAAATTTTCTTGCAAAAGTTGCTCCAATGGACAAAAGTGGTTTTGATGTTCGTTATATTTCAAAAGTGAGTTGATAATGGTTGGAAGGAATAGTGCAACCTTAAATACACCATATGGCATCAACCAAAGGGGTTGGCAATGTATTAAGAGGAAGATCAATCGATAAAAGCTTGACAGTTCCCGCTTTTTTACCAATTTTCTGACTGTAACAGTTAGTTGTACAGTCTTATAGTCTGTTGGGTGGATATTTTGCAATCTAAAGTTTTGGGTAAAAATCCAATCGCAAAATAGGATGACCAGCCACAACATGTGAGACAGAGTCTCTCCTACCTTAAAAGGAAGGCTCCCCCTCCTCACTGTTCCTTGGATCAACTCATGGTAAGCAAGAAGTCGAGAGATTTTGCAAAATGGGTGTTACCAATATCCTTTCTTCTTATCTTTCAAAAAAGAATCCACTTACTCATGGAGTGAGTAATGGGAAGGGTGAATCTCTAACTACAATTCTATCAAGAGCTGGAAACAGTGATATCAATAAACCTTCACTAACTCATAGGCTAGCTGAAAATGTACCGGTTTGGCACAGTGATATCCAATTGTACTTTTATATGGAAAAGCTTTACAATTAGGGCACAAAGACTCCTAAAAGTAAAAGTAATTTAACTATTTTGCAAATTAAGAAGAAAATATAAGCTATAGACAAAGCTTCTAGCTATACACTTCCACAATTGCTCTCGGTCAAAGCTCTAGCTCCAATTGCTTCTTAACTCTTTTCTATTCAATTCAAGGGATACAATTACCAAGAACACAAGATAACATGAATCAAAGATAACTTAGATGAATTATAGACAAAGCTTATAACTCATGCAAGCAACAATCTCACTTAATCAAAGTTAAGTCTCAAATGCTCCTTTGCATTCACTTTCTCTCAAAATAGTGCTTACACAAACAAAGTTCTACTGGCACAATTTCTCCAGAGCTCTCTTGCATAAAGATAATGATAATTTTACAATGAGGGAGCACTCCTTTATATAGGCACAGGAATTAAGAGAAAGGTGGAGGAAAAAGTGGGAGCAACTCAACCAACTTTGACCTAGTCTAACTACAGGAGAAAATAAAGGGTTACATGCAATTGCACATGCAACTTGCATTACATCCTTTTACATACATGTAACTCGCATTACATGTAATTACACTTTTTCATGTAATGCATCCTTTACAACTGCTAACATGAAATAAAAAACAAAACAACAATCTTAGAGATTGTCTCTTAGTGCCTTAAATTTGAAAATGACATCACACACTGTGGGAAAATCAGCAATTTCCATGGTCTTCGATATGGTCTCTTCTCTTACTGCATTTGCATATGCTGATTGCACAACATTGGAATTTGCTACCATAGTATCCAACAAGTGTCTTGTCAAGGATTTATACAAGACAAACTTGTTCATTGTATGTGAACCAAAGTCTTCAGAATCTACATCAGCATTGATCCTGATTGTATATTCTGAGTTTACTCTCTGCTGCAATAAGATTACCAGATTTATCAGTAACATGGCATCCCATCTGTTCCAAATCACAAGTAACACTTGTTTCAACTGCTTGACAATCTCCAAAGGCTACCTGCAACTTTGTGATCAACTTCTTCAATATTTCCTCTATGTCACCAATGAGACCTTGATATCTAAAGAACATTTCACATGACGGAAGAACATCATATGAGACAAAGGCATCCAGATCAAATCTTAACATTTCATCCCAATCATCAAGGATTTCTTTCAAGTTATCCGCTTTTTGAGTCAAAGAAGTTAAGTTTCACTCCATTTCATTCATCTTTTTGATGCGCCTAAGAACTGCAAATGTCTGTGATGGCTCAAACTCCTTCAGAAATGATTTCTTATATCCAAGATTTAGTGGCTTCAATCAGCTTTCTCTCCTTAGATGTTTGAGACATAACAACACTCCAAGAAGATTGTTATTGAATGACTTCGTTCAAACAAGAGACCTCCTGTTTTAGTTGATTTTTCTTTTCCCAAAGCTCATGATTGCTCTTTGATACATTAGCCAATGCATTTTGAGCATCTTGCAAACAACTCAAACATGATTGCTTTCTAATTTCAACCTTAGTAAACTTGTAATCAAAATGAGTTAGTTCCTCAACAGGTTTATCTACCAAGGGCTCAGCAACTTCAACAAACATTGTTTTATCTGAATCAACCAAAATTCTAGAAACAATCTTGTCTTTCAGAGTTTTGGATTTGTTCTTTTTAACAGGGAGATTGTTTGGAGGAACAACCACTTTTCTCCTCTTCGTTGTTGTTTTATTTAACCATGCAGGTAGGCTGAAACCTTCATCCATAGAAGCAGATACATTGGAGACCATTGGCATTGATCCTGATTGTATTTCCATTGTAACAAAACAAGATTCAGTATACACAACTGAAGACATAGGAACATGCTAAGAAGACTCCGTTATGAAAAGCTCAAAATCTATCAAAGATGTATCAAGTTGGGAAACTTGACCATTGGTAAGAATCGGAGAATCCTCAAACAATTTGGTAAATGTTCATATTGTTCATTTGCAGGGATGCGAGGAGCAATAGAGGAAATAGGAAGAGCCATGGTATTAACTTCTGAGATTGGAATAGAGGGAGTGAAAATAGAAGATAATGAATCCACATCATCATCAACTTCATGCAAAAAAGGCTCTTCATGTATAGAAGATGTACAAACTTGTGCAAGCTTTGGAGGAGATATGATCATGACTTCTCCTTCTTCATCCGAATCTTCTTTATCAGATTTTGTTTCCAATTCCTCTTCTAATTCTTCCACCGGTTCATGAATTGGTTTAAAGATTTGAGATGATTTAGTTCCCTTTCCACCTTTCAATTTGAATTTGAGGGAGCCCTTAGTATCAGAAGACAAGGCACCATCTTTCACTGTGATTTCCTGTTGTGACTTCCTGCCAGGAGGACCAAACTTCCACAATGTAAACCCATCTTAGGATTTACTCTTTTAAGGCCTTTACTTTTCAACCATTTGTTGGTGTTCACTAAAATAGATTGAAATCTATCCATGATAGATCTACCTTCCTTTTGTTGCCAATGAATAGGAAAATGACACTTCCTATCAAAGCCGGCTTAATGGAATTATGGATCAAGGATGTCGCCATCATCTTCAACTTGGAAATTTGAAGGGATCTCCAACAGGTCAAGATCAATTATCTGCTGCAGGTTTAATCTGCAATAGTCCATCTTCATTATGTCAAGCTCTGTCCTCATATCAATCCAGATGTCCTCAATGGGATGAACATGAGTGTAAGCTCTTTTCATTTGAGAGTTCATCTCTCGGTAGTCAAAGTCAAATCTGGCCTTGAACTTCTTCAAGGTGATCAACTACAACTCTGCTTCCATGTTCTTTTCTTTAGGCACAGAAATGATTGAATAGTTGCCAATAGCCAAAGGTTTAGCTGAGGTAATGCCGAAACCAGGCCTATGCATAGCATGCTGATCTCTCTGCACATCCATAAGCTGTCTAGCTAGCTCCATCAAAATAATTCAATCTGTAGCATACCTAAGTAAGGTATACAGCTTGCCTTTGAAACATCCAACTCTCAAATATGTGAAAGTTGGAAACTGAATGAAAATACAGCCATACTGGTTCACCTTCTCCCATGCCACATCAAATACTCTTTTGACAAATAAATGTTTATTGAACAAACACTGCAAATGCCCAAAGAAAGCACCTTGGACTCTTCTACAATAGAATTTACTATTTGCCAAAGTGATTTAGTCATAGTAATCCAAACAGGATCTCCCTTAGTAGAAAGACCAAAGAAAGATCCCATGGTAGCAGCAATGTAAACATGGTAAAAGTTCATGTAGAAGGGTACCAAAGTTCCCACGTTGCCTATTTGCTAGCAAAGTGCAGTGTTGATGAGCTCTCCCCAAAAGATGTGTTCTTTATTCTCCATGATTTGAAGCATGAACTTATACATCCATGGCTCAAAATCAATAGAATCTTGAAGGCCACAAATTCTACTGAGAAGGATGATGAGATCCTTATATTGTTGCTTGAAGTTAGATCGATGAACAGTCTTTGGCCATTTGGAAAAGTTGCTCGTTTTATTGTCTAACCAACAGAGGTTGACATACTTCTGATAATCCCCCTTTTGCCTATTCCAGCATGCCAAAGATAATTCTTTGGTCAAATCTACACATTCTTCTTTATGTGGAACCTTGAAGATTTGTTCAATGACCTCAGGATTAAGGCTAATGATAACCTTGTCGTCAGCTTCTTTGATAGTCTTTGTCTTTAGAGTAAACTGCCATGCACATTCGAAAATGAAATCAGGTTCTATGGCTACCATAGGAAATGTCGAAACCAGGTGAATGTTGTTTCTCTTGATACGCTTCATTTCATGGCTAGCTGGAGCTTCAACTCTTTGCAAAAAATCAGCCACATCCACATGATGAATCCTCGTGTCCATCACATTATCTAGAACAGATATGACTGATGAAGGAGCTGCATGAGCCAATTCTTTATCATATTGATATTTCATTTTGCCTTTGGATTTTGACAGTGAGGACATTTCTTGTGCTTGTATTGCAACACAAAAATCCCAAAACATAAATACATCATCAGATGGAATTGCCATACAAGTTGATTTGTGATCAACAGAGATTTGGAAACAAATTGGAATCTTGGTAGATCCAACGAAATGATCTCGGAGAAATCATATACATATGCAATGGATGGAAATGAAATTAACAAAATGCGAAATGAGGTGTTATGGTGCAAAATATGGACGACGAAATGAAATGAGAAAGTGTGAAAGTGGAAACGCATGGGAATGCGTGAAAATGAAGATTGTTGATTTCATAGGTGACTTAGGGTTTTCAAGGCATTATTGCATGAAAAATGAGTACATGTAAGTGCAACATGTAACGGGAGATGAAAGGTGAGATGAGATGCGAATGTGGGTGGAGGATGCACTTCACATGTAAGTGCAAATGGGGGATGAGATGGAAAGCATGAAAAGATGCAAAAATATGTATTTGCTCATACAGGTGCAAATGCATATGGAGGGATGGAAATGGAAAATGGAAGAAGGATAATGAGTTTTATAGTCACTTTTGGTGAAAGGGGAAGTTAAAGTACATGGGAGATGAAAATGACATCTTTTTGACTTTTCAAAATGTGACTTTTAATCATAATCGGACCTTTTGGATGCAATTACACGTAAGGCATTTCCTGTAATCATGTCGTGCGAATGGATGTGAAAAGTGAGATGAGTGAAAATGGAAGCGGAAAACGGGATTACATGCATGTGCAGATTGTGAATGAGATGGAAAACATGTAATCGCATTCGTTGAGTGAGAGGTGAGGTGTTGTGACACGGAAACAAAAAGTGGAATGTGATGATGCTTTCGCATGAAGTGAAGCAACAAGTTCTTGGGGAAGAACTTGTGACTTCTCCAAAGCGAAGAAAACCGGCAAGCAAACACAAAACACAAAAAAAAAAAAAAAAATGTACCTTTGGAAAGTGACTCAAAAATGCCAATATGCAATACACTTCAACACTCATTCAAAATTGGGACTTGAGAAAGAACCAAAAACATGAAAATGAACAATTTCTTCATTTTTAAAGGACAAATACACTTTTCATGGCAAAGATTTCAACAAGTGGCAATCATCAAGCAATTACGTGCATAAAATCAGCAAGATAAGCACAAATTAAATAGCAAGAAAGAAAGAGTCCACTTAAATGAAGATTAAGTGCCAAAAATGAAGGAGAAAGATGCTCCAATGTTGAAAATTTCTTCAAAAATGTTTGAATCTTTCAACCTTTCACAAATTCGAATGTTAGAAGGCAACAATCAAGGAGAAGTTGGTAAAAGATGCCAAAACGTGCCCTAAAATCACTCCAAGATCCAACATTTTGAAGAACATATGCTTGGGACATTTTTAGTAAAAAACGAGTTTTACCATGATGCAAGATCAAAATGTTTTGGTGTTTAAACACCAAAATATGCATCAACATGTAATGCAATCCCAAAAAGAAGCCAAATCAATTTGCTTTGGAGCCAAAACATGGATAAAAAATGAAGTTATTTGTTGATTTCTTCAAAAACATGCCCTAGATTGGAGCTTTCAAAAACATTTTTGAGCTTGCTAAATCCATTTTAAATGCAAGAAAACTCATTGTCAACCAAAAATGCTTCCAATGGAAGAAACCTCATGCAAATCCATTGAGAAAATCTCCACTTATGATCAAAATCGGGTTCTCGGAGAGCAAAAAATGGAGTTCTTCAAAATCGGACTTTTTGGGGGCCATAGCATATATTAAAACATGTCTTAGTATAAAATCGGACCTTTTGGAGTCAAGAACATATTTTAAATTATGTATACAAGTAGAATCGCACTTTTTGGAGGAGGATGCATGTTTTAAAATGTACATACAAGAAAAATTGGACCTTTTGGAGAAGGATGCATGCTTTAAAATACATCTCACTTTTTAGATGTAAAGGCATAAAAACTTCACCATCAAAAAGGTCTACTTATGATGGCCTTTTGATGTAATGACATCAAAAAGGTACACCAAAATGAACTTTATATGCAGTGAAATGTAAAATGTCCACTTTTAATGACTTTAAGTTATTTAATTCACTTAAATTTATAAAAATATTACTAAATAGGCCATAAACAATATTTATCTATCATATTTTAAAATATAACATATAAACATCATTTAAAGGGTAACGTTTAAATAAGCATTTGATTTAAAAACCAAAAATTAAACTGGAGTTATATAGTTATATAATTATATAGTTACTTTAAGTGAAAAAATTAAAAAGTAACTCAACTTAAAATTATAACATAAAGTGCACTATAGTCACTTTAAGTTAAAAATTTAAAGTTAAAGTAATTTAAAACATAACAAAAAGTGAATATAAGTTATACTTATCAAAAAGTGAAAGTCAAATTAAAAATATAACATCATATTTTTAATTCGTGTTGTTGCACCCAAAAGGTCCACTTTCGAGGCACTAAAGCGGGCATATATCATGACTGACAACTCTGATTGTGCTCTAGGTTAGACCGAATCAAATGGAAAAGCGAAAGGCACGATATGAGCAAAACCAAAAGACTAAAAACCAACAAACGCAAACTCAAAAGCAAAGAACGGACGATGGAGGCTTCAAAAATCAAGCAAAGGTTAGACAGAAAGCAAAACGAAAGAGACTTGACGAAGGCTTTCAGTAAAAAGATTTAATATACGAATTGAAATGGATCGATCGATCAACATTAAGCAATTGAATATCAAATTCAAACTTAGAGAAACGTGAAACTAGCTTGAAAAAGTTTCGTGTTGTTACCAACATTTTGTGGTGACAAAAATGCAAAACAACATAGTCTTGTATGGTGAGATTATGACCTCAAACTAATTGTGGAAGATGGAGCATTATATTACCTTTCATATGCATTCGGCCTTATTGATTCTTGACATATGGCATTTTCTTATAACAAGATATGAAACCCTTGCTAATGAGGGTTCAGACACAAAATTAGTGATTTGTGGCACTTCCCACTAGTGGATTAACTTCTAAATTGGTAAATAAACATTTTAGAGGTGCATCTTATGAATATAAAATTTACAGGCTTGTTGGATAGTGTTTGTAGTTACTTTAATGATACCCTAATCTGCTGACCTTGTGTATTTGGCTTCATTGACTTGATAGGAGTGAGGGTTTTGTAAAATGAAGGAAAAATGTTATTCCAAGCCATTGAATTTGCCGATTCAAACTGAAAACAACTTGCTTAAACCCCTGGACAAGAGATTTGAGTTTGGGGTGGTGAAAGCCAAGAGTTGCTTTGCAAAAATGGTCTCATTAGGCCTAAAGAGCATATTACCAGTCAGTTATTGATTGATGTGTTTCAAAGGAATCCTGCCATTATTTTGTTTATGTTTAGTAACTCCCAAAAGGGCATTTATATATGTGGTCAGTCGGTGGATATCTGCCCTATCTTGGAAGGTTTGTCCTATTTTGTCATCTACGAGGACTACTACGATGAGTTTGTTTGTGGAGATTGCCTATCCCTTTGGGAAACCAGAAGTTTAAAGGATCATTGTTGGCTTGAATATTCTATGTCCACTTGCCCTAAGGTGTCTCCAAAGTCAAAGTGAAGGTTGGGAAACATTAATGCATCTTAGGGGTTTGAAGGCCTTGGATGAGCAAAGCTCCATTTGAAGGGATCTTGTATTTGTAAAGGGTGATGGTGGAGAGTTAGTTGGGAACCAATGTAATACCCCTCCTTTGCTACCATTGTAGACTTAGTTGTTAAAGTTCTATATGACTCTTCTATAGATGTGTTAGCCCTTATTTGATATTTGAAATGCAATACTTTGATATTTTGAGGAATTGAGTATGTCGGGTTGTAACAATTTCCTACTTTCAATGATGATGCTTTAATTGCTCTTAGTTAGTTAATAAAATTACTTTTATGACAATGTCATAGGGTGTGTCTTAAAAAGATGTTTATTATGTCCTCATGATGATGAGATGTTAATGTTAGAATATGATGTTATTTATATATAGGATTTATTATTATACTTACCCCATACTTGCATGCGTACGGTGTTTGTGTCTGTTTTACATTTATGTTTGACGTGTCTGATATGGTTGAGGGAGGAAGTCATAGTCACCTGCTAGTCGGGATCTACACGATGTACCACTCCCTGCCATTGTTTGTTTAGCTTAGATATATACGCACATGTACATGCTCGTCTTTTATATAGATTTGTAAGTACCGGGTATCGACTTCCCTGAATTTCCAGGATGAGCATGAAAGATCCCAACAGGATCCTTTCACTAAACTTCTGTAAATTTTAATTAAAATAATTGATTTTCCCGTGCTTTCCTTGTGGTCTTAGAGAATTAGACAGAAGTTGCAGAAAGATTGTTTCTTCTCCTTTTTTTTGTATTTTCCAGATATAGGTAAAACAATCATTAACAACAGAAGCAAATAATATAATATTTAGCCAACCAGAATAGCTACAAATCATACTAGGCAAGAAATGTAATCATTATGCTAGCAAAGGTGTTTACAAACAAGGAATGCAGACGCCAATTGCAAGAATGGATCAACCGCGCACCAAAAGAGTAGAGATGGCTAATGTAAGCCAACCAACAAATCACATGTCAGCTGAAAGGTAGTTGTATGGTTGCTATAGTCACACCACGGCAGCAAGAAGATCCCAACGTGCCCAAGAAGATCCCAACGTGTCCAAGAAGATCCCAACGTGCCAAAAAAGGCCCTCAATGTGCAATGCACAAGCACCCCCAAATGTTGAACTTAACAATCTTTGTCAACTACTGAAACAATATTGTAGAATGTTGCTGAAACCATCTATTAGGGTTTGCGTCCCAATAGCCAGGCTCTAGGATTTGCGTCTCAATCCTCTAGAATCACTCCTCAGAGCAAAATCGCGAATACCCAGAATGAAGATGTAAAAGAAAAAGAAAGAATGAGCCAACATCTCATTTTATCTCCCTCTCAAAGCCAATCAAACCCTAAAGGGAGAATATGCCTTTCCCTTTATTATAAAATGGCATCTTCCTAATTAAAAGGCCTTTATGTATAGGAAAAACACCCCTTTCCTCAAATAACATAACTCTAGGTGCCTGAAGGTTTCTGGATGATGAAAATAAGTTATAATAATTCAAGACCTTTCCAACGAGCTATAACACAGGTTTGCTTGACCAAATGAAGCCAAAATCCCCGTATTACTCCAATTAGCTATATAAATAGCTTCATTTTAATTTAATTAAACGCAAACTTAGAAAATATTTCATTCTATTCAACTGAAAAGACAAATTCAACTAAAAAGCCAAACCAACCAAATAATCAGTGAACGGGTCCTATCACCTGCCTGCGACTGATGCCGGACAATGTGGGCCAATTGGCAGTCCCATCCCTAAAAACTAAGAATCCTCCTAGAAACTGTAATAACCCCAACAGGTTATAACTCCTTCAAACACCAAAAATCTTTTTACTTTAGTTGTTTGACATTTCGTCAAACACTTTGCAAGCAAACTCTGATACCACTCTAATGGTCCTGCTCAATTCTGACCTTAAAATGCTGATTGAAGGCTAGAAAAATTTTGTCAAACACTTTGCATACAAGGGGCCATATGACTGATATAACTTTTCAGATTGCTGCAATAACTCTTGTTTCGATTTGCATCAAAGAGAATGCTTACAAAAAAACTCCAAATTGTCTAAACAATGACCTAACATGAATGTGCAACTAATTTTGACAATATTCAATACAAATATGTGACTTAACTACTTGCAAAATGCAGCTACAGCAACTAGTAATTATGACAAATACTTTGGATGCAACCTAAGATGGCATTAATGCACTTACAACCAAGTGTTATTAATATAAACACTTAGTATGCAAAATTATAACATTATTTATGCCAAAAAGAGAACTTACAGCCAATTGATATTTTGTCAAACAATTAGAATGCAAACTAATAAGCTGATCATCAACTCTAGGGTTGCAATATAGATAGTCTAAAAATTACAACACTCTTTCAATTGCAAAATCCTAGCCTTCCTTTGATACCAATAATGCCAAATGGCAAACAAAGACAAGTACAATGTAAAATAATGAAGTGCTGAAACTATATTTTGTACTCAGCTGAAAACCAGCATTTCTCAGAATATATGCCAAATGAGAAGTGAAGAACCTGATTGTGGATGGCTGTAATATTGTCCTTCGATGCTGCCCCTTCTGCTTGCTTTTTTTTTCGATCTGCTTTTTCCACTTGCTTTTTCCAAATTTGCTTTTTTCGTTTGCTTTTTTGAACTGTTTTTTCGGATTGCTTTTTTTTCGGTTTTGCTTTTTCGGCCTGCTTTTTTTCGGACTGCTTTTTCAGCCTACGGACCTGTTAGAAATGACCTCTAATAATTTCGGCCCTGCTAAAATTGCCTCTTGAAATGCTGAAAATGGCCTTAGGCCCAATGATGCCCTAGCTGAAGTGACTGAAGTATCACCTCCAATTGTGCAACCCTTCAGAAGATATTTCACTTCTTCAGTTATGCTAATCCAAGGGAGTTTTCGTTCCCAAAGATCAACTGACCATCTGAAACCACTTGGCTCCACAATAGACTATGTGACTGAATCACAATTTGATGTCAAGAGAGAAATAAACAACTGGATGATTAGAATGAAGCCTGGGGTGCCTATTTATTCTTTTTCTCCACTTTCTCCAGAAACTTCTAGAACATTATTTTATTTTATCTATTAAGTGACTTTATAAAAAATATTTTATAATTCAAGTCACTTTATTAAATTAATTAAATATAAAGTTACCTTTTAATATTTATTTATTTGATAACTTTATAAATAATTAACTTAATACAACTTATTTATTTAATTAAAATAATTAATTAGTCATCCTCATAAAATATTCATTATTTTGGACAACCTAATTAATTAAATTAATTAAATCAAATTGCCTCCAAAAATGGGGACATGACAGAAACTAGGGAATATACCTTGTCACCCTGAAAGTGAAACCATATATTGGTCCCGATGAGCCTCAAATCTAATCACTACCACAACCTCCTAAATTTTAGGAAAATCCCTAAAATTAAGGAACTGCCCCAACTGGATCTCAAACCAGAACCAACTCTGGTTACTGACTATCCAATATGAGTCTCTATCCACCATTGCTAGTCTATGAGACTCCAATAATCGGCCAACTCTCATGACTCTGCTAGTCAGACTAGAGAGGGGACATGACAAAGCATACCCTATCGCAATAACTCAATGGTAAGAATGGGGAGATAATGTTTAGGTCCAATCTCAGCCAAAGCCAAAACACTTGTCCTGCAAGGAGGACTCGTATCTGACTGTCTACCATTTTTTAAGCCATGAGTTTATCTTTCCCCATGTTTAATTTTGATTTTTTTGTTAGCTTTCGTAATGTTGTTTTTATGTAGATTTAGCTATGTGATTTATTTGGTAAATGATTTAATTATAATATTTGGGTTAATCATATAATCTTGAGAATTATTAAATATTATTTGATTAAAAAGAAAATATTAAAATATGCGAATATTTAATTAATTAAAAACTAATTAAATATATATTTTAATTTAAAAGACTTAATTTGGAAATCTAATTTGGAAAATTGTTTAAAGAGAAATTAAAAGATTAAAAGATTAAAGATTTAATATTGCTTTATTACAGTTATTTAATTAATAATAATTAAATTTGCATTGCATTAAATAGTGAGCTTTAATTATTATTATTAATTGAAATAATAAAGTACGCTTTAAATAGTGCTTGTACTAATTAATAAAGTGGAGAAAAAGAAAATAAAAACATATTTTAATTAAAAAGTTCTTTAAGAATGGATGAAATGATTAAACATTTAAAATATTAATATTTTTAATGAAGCTAGTGGCTTTTGAGATATTGGGAGAACAGAAACCCTAGTTAGGGTTATAGTTCTTTATTAGGGGGTTGGTAGTTCATTTGAAAGACATAGATTTTGGGGAGCAAAATTCGGAGTTGGATCAAAAGAATTGTTGAAAGTTTCAGAGGGTTTGGATTTGCATGCGTTCATAGATCGTCTCAAATTTTAGCTGTGGTTTTGAGGTAGGGTTTGAAAACCCATTATAGAATTTTATTGAAAGATCTGTCTACTTCGTGTCTTCCTAGGTGCTTGCATAATGCTTATTAATTTATTTTATTGATTTTTGGATATAGAATTATGTTGTAGATTTTGAAAAGGAAAATGTATTAATCAAGAAAACTTAACTGCAGAAAAATTGTACTTGTAATTGCTTATGTGTGTGTATATTGCTTTTGCCCTGTTACTTTAATGTTGTTTAAACTTTGAAAAAAAAATAGTTTGGTGAACTTTGTAACATATTAGATTTATTTCTTTTGGCTTCCTAAGCGAGGCGTTACAACCAGCTTAAGATGGATTCATGTCCATTGGAAGTATTTAAAATGCTAAGGTCTATCCTTGAGAATGAAACTCTCTAATATGGTTGCTTGTTTGGATTGTGAGGAAGGAATGAGCCCATTGTTGTGAAATATGATATCACTAGTATGCTTGTCATGCCCTGCTCTGCATCAATTGGTATCAGAGCTTAGGTCTGATCTAAGTTAGTGTGGTGTTGGTTGTGTGGTGTGGTTGAAAAGAGAAGATGCCTCTAAAGCAGAATAATATTGCTAGAGAAGTGAGTGAGTTGAAGGAAAAGCATGCCGAAGAGATGAGGGCATTGCAAGAGAAGATTGTTACTTTAGAGACCAGTCAGAGAAGAAGAATGGTTCTAGGTGATGAGAGTGAACTTGAGGAAGAAGGGGAAGAAGAGGATTCCTAGGAAGAGGAAGAGGAACTGAATCCTAAAGACCAGAGGTTGACTAAGTTATTGAGGGCAGTTAAGGCAGACAAACCCAAGATAAAGGTTGATGCACCTATGTATGGAGTTGACCTGAATGAGGAAGAATTTTTGGATTGGATTGCAGCACTTGACAACTACTTTGAGTGTGAAGAGATTCTAGAGGAGCAAAGGGTAAAGATGGAAAAGACAAAACTGGAGGAGCATACGCTTTATGGTGGAATTATAAGCATACTGAAAGGAGGAAGAGAGGTAAAGAAAAAATTGTTTCTAGGGACAGATTAGTGGCCAAAATTGAAGGTAAGTTTTTACAATTTGATTATACGTTCAAATGTACAAAAAAATTACAAGGTTTGAAGCAGAGAGAAATGGATGTTAAGGCATAGACTAGTGAGTTTAACAAACTGGGTAAAAGGACAGGACATTTAAAAGATGATGTGGAGAAAGTAGCTAGATACATTAGTGAGTTAAGATTCAATATTCAGGATGAATTAACACCAGCCAATCCAAGGATAGTTTAGGAATGTTATCAGATGACCATTAGGGCTGAACATAAGTTAAAAGTAAAGAAAGAAAGACAAGGAAAAGGCAGAAGAAGTACTAGTAGAGGAAGAGGTTCTAGGCATTCCTATGAAGGCCAAGAAGATGCAGGAAAAGGCAAAAACCAAGTTGCTGTTCAAAGAGGTGGATTTAGAGGCTTCTGAGGAAGGTTGGGTGGAGGTAGAAGTTCAAGCATATTTTCAAGGAGATGAATTCATTTGAATCATTTGGGCATCAAGCACGGAAGGGTCCAGGGAGAAAAGATTCTACTTCAAGTAGCAGTGACAAAAGAGTTCAATTGGTGCAAGAGGAAGTTTGTGAAAGTGTTCGTTCTTCTAATCAGCTTGCTGCTCCTGAGATGGGTGGATCATTGACGATGAAAAGAACACTCCTCAAAGCATCTAAGGAAAAAGAATCCACACAAAGGACACTAAACAACTTGCAAACACAAAGGAAAGGAATGTAAGGTATTAATAGACTCTAAAAAGACATGTAACATAGTATCCATAGAAATGGTTGATAAACTGGATTTGGGAAAGATACCTCATGAAACAACCCATAAGGTGTCTTGGTTGAATGACAATCAATCTATTTGGCGAATGAACAAGCTTGGGTTGAGTTTAGCATTGGTGGATACAAGGACAAAATACTTTGTGATGTGTTACCTATGGATGTGTGCCACATTTTGCTTGGAACACCATGGCAGTTTGATAGGGATACAATTTATGATGGTGGACACAGTACTTATAACATTGAAAAGGATGGAACTACTTTTACACTAACCCCATTGCAGGAAGATGTTGAGCAGACCAAGGCAGCCAAGGTGATTATGTTAGGCAAGAAGGAATTTGTAAACATTGAGGAAGAAAGACATGAAGAGTTTGCAGCCACTTAAGGCTTGAAGATGTCATGAGAGTAAGTGTGAGGAATGATCCAATGTTTGAGAAACAATAAGGTGAGATGGCATCAAAATGATGCAGGAGCATCCTTAGGTTGTTGGCAATCTTGCATCACCCAAAAATATATTTGTTCTTTTCTGTTTTACAGTTATCTGTTTGATGGTTTGTATTGTAAAACTCTTGTTGGTTGTCTCTAGATTCTGCAGTCTTGGCTTCATGTTAGGAACATATCATGGATCATTACCCTAAGCGCACATAATCCTATCAGTCAGCTTGTGGATCATCTTCTTGGGTGTCGGTTTCCTATGTTGCTCTCCATGTGATGCCTAATATTTAATTTGGCGCAATTCCATATTTAAGAGTCAGCTTACGCGCTCTTGGATCTAGGTTGTTAGTTAACATTTGAACCTATACCTGAGACCACATAAGGTTAGTTGATATATCATGTATTTGATCATTAATTATTTGAGGGCCAGTCCTATAATGTATTACGCATTTCCTATCATTGGAGATTGTGAACTTAAAGTCGACCTGTGTATCCTGATGACTATATATGTAATGCCCTTGTGTTAGGAAGTATCATTGAGGTAGTATCATAGAGGAGATACTTAGAGGAAGCTTGGATAGCCAACTTTGGTCTGTAATCTGGAATTGTAATTGGTCGTAATCGGGAAGACCTTACAGCCTGGCATATAGTATATTTTATCATGCGAGATGTGTTATCATCAATGGAATGTATGGTGAACATTTGATGTAATTGAAGATAATGTTGATAATAAAGTGCTTTCTTACAATAATATCTTGTGCACTTCTGTTGTGTTGTATTTTTGGGGGGCTTGTGTTGAAAACAATTATGCAATTGTATGTTGTCTTTGATGTTAGACAAAATGTCAAGCCTTTATCGAGCAATCAGTGGTAGCCGAGCTTACTCAAGCATCAAAGGCAGTTTCCTGTGTAGGCCGAGCATTCAGTGATGACCAAGTTTAGAGATAGTTTTGACCGAGCTCAGTTGGTTAATGAAGCAAATCCTCTATTGACCAAGTTCACTTGTTTACCAAAGGAAAGTTAGCATGAAGTCACTATTGACCGAGTTGGGTTGGTTTATGTTAGAACTCCTATTTTAACCGAGTTGGATCGGTTAACGAAGAGATTCTCAGAGTTGACCAAGTACTCTATTCTATATTAGCTAACTATCAAAATATTAAATCTGATAAATTTATTGGTAAATACAAGCCGACTTAAGGGTTAATATTTGATTGATTAAACGAGTATTCAAGCCGACTTGACAAGGTGAATCATATATATGAAAGGTCAAATTAAGGATTGAAATATGGAATAGATGAAGATGAATCGAGGAAGTGAATTTGAAGGATATCTATAAAGGGCAGAGCATCCGAGTTGACCGAGCTACAAAGAACATTTTGATCAAGGGGGATCAAGTAATCAAGCTAGAACTGAGATCTGAATCAGCAAAGTCAGTTGCATCAACAATCAGGTCAAATCATTGTTACTCTCTAATAATTGTACCAGTGAATCAAATCTCTTAACAGAGTTAGCCTAATAGTTATTTTGTAAATCCTCTAACAAGGTGGCATTTCTAGATTGAAGTGGCTGAAGACTTATAAAAAGGCCAGTCTTAACAAGATGAATTAAATTCTCTAACAAGGTCACACCTAACAGTGTGTTTTGTAATCTTTAACAGGGTTGGCTCCTAACAGGGCTCACTTTAGAAGAGTGAAAAATAGTAACTAGTTGCAATTTGTGGTTTTCTCAAATTGGGTTTCCACATTAATCTTGGTGTTTCTTGTGTTCATGTTATTTCCTTTATGTTTTTGCAACTAAGTTAATAAAGGCTAATCACATTAATATCTTAAGATCTCTGTGCTAACCAAGTGACAGTAATATATTCAGTGTTGACCGAGTTACAACAGAATATTCAATGTTTACCGAGTTACAGCAAGTTATTGGTTTTATATTGTGTTGACATCTGAAAAGTGACTTTTGGATTTGTTTTTGTAGTAACTAATTCACCCCTCTCCTCTCAGTTACTCCTTTCCATTTCCGACAGCTTGGTCATCTCCTTTGGAAACTCACTTGCCTTGTACTACATCAAGTGGTATCAAAGCGAAGGTTTGATCTTGTTGGCGACTTGTCAGAGGTGTGGATCTAATAGTTGTCAATATGATCTTGATTAAGCATGGAGAGCTTGTAAAGACTTGAATCCTTGATTGTGAGGTGGCAGATTGTAGTTCTGATTCGCAATAGTAGAGGACTTGTTCAAGTTTTGTTTTCCTGTTGATTCTTGTTGGTGTACAAATTGCCAAAGTTTGAGGCAGTTACACCTTGTTGAAAGTCAAAATGTGGCCTAGAATAATGAACCTTAGAAGGCTGGAGAACATGTTTGAAGAATTCAAGGCTGAGATGAGGAATGAGATCCAAAATGTCTTGAATGGCTTGAGAAGAAACCTTGAAGAATATGTTGAAGTTGCTGAAGATCTTGAAGTACCTGAAGTAGCGATCCTTGCAGAAGAGGAAAGATTGTTGAAGGCTATGGCACAAGTTGGTAAGAGTCATAGAATGGAAGTTTCAAATTATTCTGGTTCCCTAGATCCTGAGGAATTGATAGATTTGATTAATGAACATGAGGATTATTTTGAGCCTGAAAATATTGTAGATCCACAGAAAGCTAGGTTAGCACAAACTAAGTTGAAAGGTCATGCTGCCTTGTAGTGGAAAGAATTGCAGAAGGATAGAGAAGATAATGATGAACCTAAGATTACTAGATGGAAACCTATGGTTTCTAGATTGAAGGCTAAATTCATCCCTAAAGACTATGAACTTGAATTGCTTAAGAAGTTGTAGAATTTGAAGCAAAAAGATGTCTGTGAAAGATTATACTGAAGAATTTTACAAAATACAAATCAGATTTGGACATCGTAAATCTTCTAAGGAAAAAGTAGAAAGCTATGTAAATGATTTGAAATTCAATATTCAAGATGAATTGAGTATGGTGAAACTTAATTCAGTTGAAGATGCTTATTAGTATGCATTGAAAGCTGAAGAGAATTTGGAAAGAAAGAAAAGTAAACAAGTTACTAAAGTTGATAAGGGCAAGCAACTAGTTTCTGAAAAGAAGTTTGTTTCCAGAGGTACTTGTTTTAAATGTGGTAAGGATGGACATCGAGTTTTTAAATGTCCTAATGTGAAAGTTGACAAACAAAACTTGGTAGTACAGGATGAACAAAAAGTGGAATCTTCCAATGATGATTTAGCTTCACCCGAAGTTGGAGAATCTCTTTTGATGAGAACCTTGTCAGCAGGGCATGAAGTTGAACCAATACAAAGAAGGAACTTATTCTGAGCTATTTATAAGTCTAGAGTTAAACATTGTAAAGTTATCATGGATGGAGGTAGTGCTGATAATCTTGTTTCTGAAGAGATGATTAGGAAACTTGGATTGCAAAGATTGAAACATCCTACTCCGTATGGTATTTAGTTGGTTCCAAGATGATCATTGGGTGCAAGTTGGAGAACAATGTTTTGTTAGTTTCAGTGTTGGACCTTTTAAGGATGAAGTCTTATGTGATGCAGTAGACATGAGTGCTTGTTATGTTTTACTTGGTAGACCTTGGCAGTTTAATAGATGAGCTATACATGATTACAGAAAGAATACTATTACAGTTGAAAAGGATGGTAAGAGATTTTCTTTCTTATGGCCGCGAACCTCTTCCCGTGCGAACATGGCCGCCGTGACTAAAATTGCAGGTGTGTTGTTGGTGTTCATGAATGCCCATGCTCGCATTTTGCTGTTGTGTGGTCGGTGTTCGATCCATGGGTTAGGGCTGCTTGTTGTTCATGGATGGTGTCCGAGACTGTTTATGTTCACATTTTGCTAGCGTGCCATTGTTCAACCCACGGGTTAGGGCTTCCGCATCAATTTTTGTTGGTGTGTTTGTTCATGCAACTTTATTGAGCGTCTAGTGTGGTTTAACGCAACTTTTCTTGTCTCACGTGATTGATTTCTTTGCATGCTGGAGTTTCCATGGCGTCTGAGGGTTTCGAACCACGTTTTTCTTCGAGTCTTCTCTTTTCATCAAGATTTTTTATCTGATATTGCATGCAGTGTTTTTCTTCTAGTCTTGTCATCAGGATTTTTATCTGATTTTGCATATGGAGTTTGGTACTGGATTTCGAATGGGGGATTTTCAGTCTCTCTCTTTCCCGTGCTCACTGGTGTTGTTTGCTTGGTTGATGCCATTTGTGTGGGTCTTTACACCTGCGACTTCACTAGCAAATTCTTGTGACTTGCATTTTCATTTACGGCTTCCTGTGATTTCTGCAAATACTTGTTTGTGTCCACTACTGGTAGTGTGAAGGACACCTCCCTATTCATCTTTCGTAGCTGCTGTAATGGCTACAGGAGACGACTGCCCTCCCCAGGTTCAAACTCTAACATATCAGAGATTATGCAATAAAGTGGTCAAGCTGGAGGCTGACAATACCATGTTGAGAGAACAGATTGGGACTTTGATAGCGGAACTTTCAAACCTCAAACAATCAACTGAATCAAACATCAAACATTTCTCGGGCACCATCTCTAAAACAGGAGGGCTGAAATCCAATCTCGAGGCGGTTATTGAACAACTTGATGAGCTGGATAAACTCAAGGAACAACAAACTGAAATGGCTACTATACACTCTTCTCTAATTGCGAAAACCAAACAAAAAGTGAAATCATGGGCTTCGATTTGCACTAACAGAGATACTGTTGCACCCAGGTTGACTATAGACAAGATCGTCTAAGGTAAGATTGATGATGAGCGGGTATAGCGTGCACGTGAGCTCAACGTGTGTGTTCATGGTCTTACACCCACTTTCGATCTTGTTGCTACTGGACTTTACTTTCTCTCTAATAAACTTGGTATCTCGGACATTACCTTGGATAGATATTGGTTTGGTACGGGGGACACCCTTTTCATCAGATTCTTCTCTTTTTCAGATAAGCTTCATGCCCTTAGAGCAAAGATAAAGTTGTTCTCTCTCCCCTCTAAAATTTATTTGGATGAAAATCTTATGAAGGCACAGGTTATAGAACTGAAACATGTTCGGGGAATTGTGGCAAATGCTAGGCATGTTGGGAAATTGGCTGTTATTAGGACTCTTAGAGCAGTGATTCGTGACTCTCCTCCTATTGGTTGGATAGAGAGGACAACCTCCAAATCGGTATGACGGTCCTGACAGCAGTCTGACAAGACGAAGCCCCCTTCTCTTCTTGTCAACTGCTGGAATGGTAATGGCTCTTTATGGTCATTACTGGGCCTTTTTCAGGATGCGATGGGGTCCTCAAATATTTTAGCCATTATTGAGACTCATGAGAGCCCCATGCGCCCGCTTCCAGGTTATCCTAGTTATCAGTGGCTGTCAGTTTGCAGAGATGAGGTTAGTACTTCTAGTGGGGTCTGTGGGTCCGAGGGTGTGGCTTGCTTGTTTCAGGATGATATTTTCAGTTTCACTTCAGTTGTTCATTCTGATGCCTTCGCCAAATTTATGTGGGTCCAAATTGGTCGGCGGATACCGACAGAGAGATATTTTCATTGTTGTTTGTTATTCTCCTCCGACCTCCTCTCCTTATGCCATTCATGACCCGGAGAATGGAGATCCTTTCTGTGACCTTTAGGAGAGCATTTCACAGTTTGATTTGAGGCTTTGGGTGACATTATTATTCTTGGTGACTTCAACGCTCGAACGAGGGATTTTCAGACTCCGTTGTCTGATCGTGGTTCTGCACTTCAGAGTTAGACCCGACTAGATGGGACTTCAACACACCTCGGAGGATGTTCTTGGACTGCTCTCAAGTTATGGCTGTCACCTCCTCCAGCTTTGTGAGTCGTCTAGGTTGTTGATTCTGAACAACTTATCCTTTCTTCCTGGATCGGACCTCTTTACCTGTTGGCCGCACTGTGGTGGTGCGAGTGTTGTTGACTGTCATTTCCTCTCATTTCTTCATTCCTTCCATTCACAGCTTCACCATTTCACATCTCCCCTTGGCCGATCATGCTCTTCTTAGCATTTCTATTTGCATTTCACCTCACTCGTCGCAATCCTTCTAGCCTTCTCACTGCCCGGCTAATACCATCTCCTTTCCTACTCAATTCCATTACCCCAAGAGCAATGGTGAGCTTTTTATCGACCACCTTAGGAGACTTCTAACACCTACTAGGTTTAGTGAGTCGCTTGCTGCCTCTAACATGTTTGATTCACTGGCCTCTGCCATTTGGGATTCTGCTCTCCTTTCTATTCCTCACCATTCCCCTACCTCTCTCAGAGCTAGGTGTCAGAATACTTGTCCTATGAATAAATGGTTTGATACCAATTGCAAAGCTTTCCATCGCTCTGTTCGCGTTGCCTTTGAGACTCAGTCTCCTACCTTCACCCATCTGCGCCTTTCGTACCTCTGTTTTCTTCGCCACAAGAAGCGTTCTTTTTCCTCTTTTCAGTGCAGAACCCTTTGCTCCATGCTCATTCAGAATCCTCAGATCTTTTGGCGTACCCTTTTTCCTCGTTGCTCCCCCTGTCCTCCACTCTCGACTAACACTCTAACCTCCCATATCATTACGTTGTATGACATTCCTAGGCAGCTGCCTCTTCACTCCACTCCAGCTCTCTACTGTCATTTATTCTCCTACTTCGGTGTTATGGAGGCCATCAGATCTTTGAGATGCAGTAGAGTAGCAAATGAAGAAGGTTTTCAGGAAGAACTTTTCAAACTTGGTGCTTCAGTTCTTGGATCTTACCTTCCTACACTTTTTAATAGAGTAGTTTGCACTGGGTTTCCTTAGTCCTGGTCTAGGCATGTGGTTTACCCTATTCACAAGTCTGGGCCTGCTTATGATCCAGGTAACTATAGAACTATTATGATCGGATATACTTTTGCCAAACTTTATGCCACTGCTCTGAACACCATGTTATCTAGTGAGTTGGATAGACGAGGCTGTAGAGCTAAAGGGCAGGCTCGTTTTCAAGCAAATTATCAGACTATGGATCATGTTTTCACACTGCGAGCTATCATTGAGGAGGCTAGGCACCGCTCTCAAAAGGTCTATTGTTGTTTTGTGGACTTCTATAAGGCTTTTGATTCTATCCCTAAGTTGGCCTTATTTCAGAGACTTTAGGAGATTGGGATCTCAGATATGTTGCAGACTGCTATTATGAGTCTGTATGAGAGGGTAACCAGTAGGCTCAAGACTCCAGAGGGCTTTTTAGTTTCGATTCAAAGCACCATTGGGGTGAAGCAAGGTTGCCCTCTTTCTCCTACTCTGTTTGGTTTGTATATTGATGAGTTGGAGGATTTCCTTGTGAACTCCTCTCAATCAGGGGATGGATGCTATTTGTATCAGGTTTTGATCTCTATTCTCCTTTTTGCTAATGATGTGGTTCTCTTAGCCTCTTCTCCTGACAGCTTACAGAGACTTCTAGATGGTTTGGCTTCTTTTTGTGATCAGCAACAGCTTGTGGTCAATTTATCTAAGACTCGGGTTATGATCTTTAACTGTCTAAAGACCTCTCATCTTCATTTCTTCTTTCAGGGTCATCAGGTTGAGATGACTTCCTCTTATATGTATCTCGGTGTGAAGTTGTCAAGACTGCGCTTTAGCTTGAGACCAGCTATTCAGTCCAAAGTTAATAAGGGCATGGGTTCTGTGGCTCTACTGGAAAGACAGTGCTTCAGCCATCATTTCCAAGATATTTCTTCCAAGTTATCCTTTTTTGATTCCATGGTTTGTCCAACAGTTCTCTATGGCTTGGTGGCTTGGGGGCCTTCTCTTATTTGCTTCAGATTGGGCTTCTATAGAGAGGGTTCAGACATTGATGTTACGGCGTATCATAAGATGTCACAGACTCAGCCCTCACAGCATTGTTTTAGCTGAGTTTGGAGCTCATCCTCTCAAACTTGCTGCCATTTTTTACTTTATTTGGTTCCTCCATCGGCTTCGTGGTTTTATGGAGTCGGGTGTTGACCGGCACAGATAATCTCATCTGGCATACTGTTCTTCTGTTGAGATTTTGAGATCTCACACCTCTACTGGGCCTCATTGTTGGTACGCCCAGGCTAGCTCTTTGTTGAGTTCGATTGGTATTGATATAGATCGTCTTCCTCCATACCAGTTTTCACTTGATGCTCCTACTCATCTTCTCCCCTCACGTCGAGAGTTGAAGAAGCATGTCAAACAAGATATTTACAGACAGTACATTACCACTACCTGGAGTAATCCCCCAGGAGGTCTGTGACCTAGGATGGCCTTTCATGCTGAGCATTTTCTTGTGATTCAGGATGGTATTACTTTTCGCTCTGCTTATCTCTATCGGTGCTGGAACCATGCCTTACAGTTTTCTTTAGGCTCATTCAAAGTTGGCTCTCACCGCCTCAGGGCTTGGAGTGATCACCATATGGATCGCGTTGATAGGGTTTGTCAATTGTGTACTTTGGTAAAGGTTGAGACTAAGATCCACTTCATATTTCAATGTCCTCTTTACCATGAGATCAGAGGGAGATTTTACTGCCTTTTCAGAGAGTGTTCTTGTCTTTCGATGTTCTTCAGTTATATTGATCAGCAGTGTCTTGCACTTTATCTTCAGGAGGCCACCCATCTTCGAGAGATTACCCTGCAGTCTTTTATACCTCAGAGGCGTACTTCAGACCAGCTCATTACTGACTTTTTCTCTCCCTTGTCTCCCCCACGGGGTTTGAAAAAGTCTTCCAGTACTTCTCATTCCAGATCGGTTAGACATTCCACCAGTCTCTCCAGGCAACAACAGTCATACAACAGCTCTACATGGCATTCTAAGACTATGGATAGCTCACGAGTTTACCCCTCTATTACTGATTTCTTTGTGACAAGGACCATTAGTCCTTACCTTGTTTTCTTTCTTGTTTTGTGTATTGCTTTCATTTCTCTTTTGCCACCATTTGGTGCTTCTGCTTTGACCGGCTCTTCTGTTTGTATGCTCAGTCCCATAAACCTCGTTGGTTTCTTGTGGACATTAATATTATCTTATCTTATCTTTGAAGGATGATGAAGTTGTCAAAGCAAAGAACTTGAGTGTTTTCAAGACTGCCAGTTTGAAGATAATGGAACTTGTGATTGAGGTTGTTGATGGAAAACAATCTGACTTGAAGTTACCTGATCTTTTGATTAAGAGAAGAGGTAAAAGAAAGAAAATTCCTAATCAGATGAAGGCATGCATCAGGTATGATTCATTTGATCCTGGTAGTTGCAATACCCATAGAAAATTTGAGATTGTTGATGACATAGTTGGTTGCAGCAGTAAGTTGGGATAGACTTCTATGTTGATTGATGAAGAGGATTTGTGGATTAAGAATGAGCATGGGATTTATGTTTTGAATCCTTGTAGATGTTCACAAGTCCTTACGGAACATCTCTTTGTCACCTTGGGTGTCTGATGCAGCATGCTTGGGTTGTTGGGAATTTTGCACCACCCAAAAATATATTTGTTGTTTTTTGTTTTATAGTTATCTATTTGATGGCTTGTATTGGCAAACTCTTGTTGGTTGTTTCCAGATTGCTCGGTCTTGGCTTCATGTTGGGCATATATCATGGATCATTACCCTAAGTGGCATAATCCTATGTGACAGATGGTAGAAGTTATGATTCATCTTCTCAAGTGTTGTTTCCCTATGTTCCTCTCTATGCAATGCCTAATATTTAATTTGGCGCAGCTCCATATTTAAGAGTCAGCGTACACGCTCTTGGATCTAGGCAGTTAGTTAATGTGCGGACCTATACCTAAGGCCACATAAGGTTTCTTGATGTATTATGTATTTGGTCATTAATTATTTGAGGGTCAATCTTGTAATATATAACACGTTTACTATTGTTGGAGATTGTGAACTCAAAGCCAACCTGTGTGTCCTAATGGCTATATATGTAATGCCCTTGTATTAGGAAGTATCATTGAGGTAGTATCATCAAGGCAATACTTAGAGGAAGCTTGGATAGCCAACTTTGATCTATAATCTAGAATTGTAATTGGTCGTAACCAGGATGGCCTTACAGCCTGGCATATAGTACATTTTATCATGTGAGTTGTGTCATCATCAGTGGAATGTATAGTGAACATTTGATGTAATTGGAGATCAATTGATAATAGAGTTTTCTTGCAACTATATCTTGTGTACTTATGATGTGTTGTATTTGTTGGGGGCTTGGTCATCTCCTTTAGAGACTCACTTGCCTTGTATTGCATCACAAAACCTGATGAAACGAAGGTTTTTAGGATAGTGAACCATTGTAAAGTTTTCATACCATCACCACATTGCAACTAGGGACCCTCTCTTTTGCTTTAGCAGTAGTAGTTGTCTTAGGCGGTGGTTAGTAGCAATTGTCAAGTCTCCAAGTCAAATGGGTGAGTTTGACCAATTTTGGCCTACTAGGAAGTCAAGTCTAACTGGGTTGTGTGAGTTGGGCTAAGTTTGTGAGGGATACGAAGTTGAAACCAAGTAATTTGTGATGAAATGGATCAAAACCTTTTGAAAATCCTTGCTCCAGCATTAATTGACTTTAGAAAGACAAAAGAGGTTGTGGGAGGTAACAATGTTGAAGGCATATTGAACCATGAGATTGGCTAAGTCTGGAATTCTTTGAAGCCCCCAAAATCTAAAATCTTTATTATAACTCCTATGAAGCTGAACCTATCTCAAACATCATGAGAGTATTTATATAAATATAATTTAAGTATATAAAAAGAAATTCTTGTACTTAAATGTTATATTTATATAAATCCTCCCACCTCCTCGGCTGAACAGTAACTAAGTGTTGAAATGGGGAATTAACTTGCAGAATCTTGGGACCAGGTCAAAATCCGACCATGTCCAAGGATAAAATCTTCACGTACCCTTTCCACCCTAGAAAAATTGGAGTGGGAATTGGCACAACCCCCTCAAACTTGCATTGTCAAGAGCAAACAAGTGAAGTGGAGTTTTTATGATGTTTTAAGGTGAAATTTTAAGTGAAAATCCTCAAGTAGGAGCAGAATCCACCCTTGGCCTAGGATTTATCTTCTCAGCGCCATGATTTCCACCCTCCAAAACTTAAGCTTTCTGATGACATTATGCAAATTAAGGGAGTAAAGGGTCAAGTCTTGGAGTAAGATAATGAATTGGAGGAGAAAGAAGTTGAATTTGATGAAGTGAAAATGCTCAAATCCTTGGGTAGGGGTAGAATCCGCGCCCTACCCAGGATTTTTCTCCTCAATCGCCTTTTCTTTTCACCTATGAGCACAAGGGGGCTAAAACACTAGGAGACCCTTGAGACAAGCTAATTCACTCCAGATTTCAACTTTTCAACTCGGTATGGTGAGAAAATTTGAAACACAAGGCAAACTTAAGGGACCAAATTGAAGTTGATGAAGAAATGAAAAATTCCTTGGAGGCCTGAATTTTCCACCTTGGATGTAGGGCTTAAAACATGATTCTTTCCTCCTCTTAACTTGCAAAATGACTAAACAAAATGAAAGACTGACTGATCCAACAAGTTTTTATAGGCATTTTTTCTTGGTGGAAACTTAGTAAGGAAGAGGAAAATTCCTCTAAGGGTGGCAGAATCCACCGCCCAAGGAAGAATCCCCTCTCCTTCTCTTGAGCAAGATCCTCGCCCTTATGAAAATTTGGATGAAATACAATGGGATCAAAATGGAGTGTAGGAATCAAACCAAGTCCTTGTAAAGTAGGGATTGATTAAGCAAGTTTGGAAGACATGTATGCTGGTAGAAAATTGGGTGGAGAGAGGACAAATCCTCTAAAGGGGCAGATTTCCCCTCTGTACTAATGAAAATAAGATTGAACTTTGGAGCTTGTGCAAAGTGGAAATGATAAGAGATGAATTTAAAAATGTTAAAATTACAAGTTTAGTACTCCAAGCAAAATAGTTTGGCGAGTTTGAAGTTGTGGGAAGAAATGAAGAAGATAGTAACTAAAGGAAAGAATCCTCAAGACATGGCAGATTCTGCCAGCCTTTGGGGATTCCAAATCCTTAGATCACCCCCAGATTCTGCCCTTTGAAAATGCAGATTGATGACTTGATTTTGAAAAGGGAAGAAGTGAGGCGAATTTAGGAAAGAGGTTTTTGTAAAAACAAAATAATTCCTTGAGGGATGGAAGAATCTGCCATTCCCCAAGGACAAAACTCCTCTCCCTAAATAAAATTCTGCCCAGCTAGCTAAAGAAAAATTCAAACCATAAAGGTCCCCCACCTTGAATCTGCAATGGTTGAAGCTTATCTACGAGGAAGAGAAGGAAATGAGGTCAAGTAAGAAAGATTGAGTTAGCAAAAAAACAGTGATCGAATCCTAGACTAGGGGAGTAATCTGATCCATGGCTAAGACTCACAATCCTGGCCATGATAAAATTCCATCCAGATTTATGATTAATCTGATAAAGAGGTGGACAGTAAATTTTAGAGAATTTGGTGAGAAAATGTACCTCTAACAAGTCGGCCTTAAAGGAGCTAAAACACAAATTAATTTAAATAATTTCACTGGTCAACTTACAGCCAAGTCGGGCCAGTGTTGAATGATGTTCCTTCTCAAACCTCAATCGCCTTTATAAGGAGAAAAAAAACAAAGTCATTTTAATACCAAACCATAAGCGATTCTGTATCTGGCTGTAGCAGTGAATTGCATCTTGAAGTGCAGTGATTTTCTTAATGAAAATAGCAGCGGATTGCCTCCAGGGTAGTGAAGTGACTTGAGAAGCAGCAGGACAACATGAACAAAGATGGAAACCTCTTGAAAGGTGACAACTGTGTGAGAATGTATTATAATTCTGAGTTTGAAAAGGTGGTAAGAGGCAAAATCTGAATGTATTGTAATGCTAAAAAAATCACTTATCATTTCAGATTTTGATATTGTTCAAATTCATAATGTAGATTTGAATTGCTTAATTGAACTCCCAATTCTTTCAAGCCAAAATGCTAGATGCTTTGTAAGAAAGAAATCAGATTTGCATAAAGGAGATTTTAGATGGTAAGAATTCAATTTAATGCAACAAGACCTAACTTGAATTCTTGTCCAAGTTAATGAGTTAAAGTTTGCAAGAGGGGGGAAAGGATTTAACCTTAAGGAAATCCTTTTATTTATGGTGTTGATGCAACCATCATGAAAACTTTCAGATTTCTTCATTTTTTATACTTATTAACTTGACAAAGTTTGATGCTTTTTTCTCTCTTGTTTTGTAAATTAAATTGGAGAACGAGAAGCTGGAAGGCTAGAAGATGTTGAAGACTTCAAGTAGATGCAAAGAGATAGCTCAAACTCAAGATTTTAGGCAAGAGGGATGCTCGAGGATTCCAAGAGAGAAGGAAGATTCAAAGTCAAATTATCAAAGGATAAATTCAAGTTTACAAATGCAAGTTCACATCATGGCAATGAGAAAATTTCCAGGAAAGAAGATGGAGAAGATTTGAGAAGATGAAGCAATATGGGAATAGGCCATCACAACCGAAGGCTTGAATATGTTGAGTATCAAGAGATATTTACTCATGACCAAAAGATTGATCAAGTCTACAATATAAAGATGCTGAAGTGGTGCCCACTTGTCTTCTACTAATCAAAAATTCCAATTTCAAGCACATTCAATCAAATTATACCAAGTATACAATTTTCTCAATGGCTATAAAAAGCATCGTAATTTTTTTGTTGGCCCTGTTATCTCCAAAATTTGCACCCTAAAAATTTGCTTTAAGTCCTAAAACTTGCAGCGATCTTAGAGAAACATGGGATCAGCCAGAAGTTGTGGGTAACTTATAACTTGGTTGAACCTCCGGATCCTAGGCCAGTTCCTGTATAATATATCTTATACCTTACTTATACTAATGGAAATGTGAAAAAATTTCAGATGGAAAAGGGTAAAAAGATGACTTAAAACTCAGAAAAACTTAAAGAAGTAAGGTGATACACCAAAATTGATAACACAAATTACTGCTATACTTGAGACACAACGAAAGATTTGACAAGACATTCACAAGAATCCTTATTTGAAAATTTGCTAATTCACATCAATAATTTAAGAGAAGGTCTATGAACTCTAAAAATATACAAAAGGAATTTGATCACAATCGAATACATCAATAATTTAAACACAACACAAAACCTGTGAATAGCTATTTATAAAGAAGGTACAAGATAAGACATCATTTAGAAAGGCCTATACTTAAAACACAATTTGAATAACATCAATCACCTTAACGCACACAACTAAATCTGTCAACTCCAAAAACTGGTTCCAATGAAAACTCTATTTTCATCAAAGGTCCTCAAAACAGTACATCTGCATAATGGATCAAAATCATAAAAAATTACACTTAAGGATCAAATCACATAAGCGTCCTCTCTTCAAAATCTGAACCTCCTCCTCAAAAACAAGAGGGGTATATATAACAATCTGCAAAACAATACCACCCTCTATGAAATCAGGGAGTCTGGGTCGAAAAGAATCAGTTAACTGCTTATCAATAACTTTTAACAGCTTCAAAAAATATCTCATATATCTCCCACTGAGTCTTGACCATCCATGCATATAAAAAGTGTAAAAAAGACCCCAAAATTGCCACAAATAACTCCATAATGGACTCCAAACTCTTCAGTCTAAACTGGGCCTCTAAAAATATCAACTGAGACTGCCCCTCAAAATTTGGCATAAAAAACGTAAACTCCCTCTCGACTGGCTGATACTTCAAGTTGAACCTAGAATTACAATGCAAACTCTTTTTTAACTCACTCTTCCCTTTTGAACTTATTATTTAATTGCATTGTAAAATTATTATCATTTAAATAGTTGATTTATAATTTATCAACTAAAAATAATAATATTTACAATTTTAAATGGAATGCAATAATAATAAGTTTATTAAAATAATAACATAGATGTTAAAAGACCAAAATCTATATTATTATTTTAATAAAACATAAAACGTCCTTATTATTCATGGACCCGAAATTTTCTAAAAGATGATTAAGGAACGAATAAAAGGGAATGCGAGAGTTATTTGGTCATTATCATCTTATTTTGCGTTTTGCGTGAGAGAGAAGAAGGGTTTCCTTTAACCCTAGCCGCCTGTATTTCAGATTTGCAATTTGCTCTCTTGTTTGGATGCCCTTTTAATGGTGAACAATGCCGCTGTTTGGACGCCATTTTACTGGAATCTTTGCTATTTGGTCTCTGTTACTTGCTTAGCCGTGATTGAGGGCGTGAAAATGCATGGATTTTTGGAACTGACTGGTGTTTGTCTGAAGTCGAGGGTGCTCAACCTTGGCCGCTGCTCAACCTTTGTATAAGGGAAACTTCTGAGGCCGACAACTGGTGATTTAATCTGTCTTTCCCCTCTGTTATGGCGTCATTTTCTTGTAGATTAGCTTCAAATTGAAACATTCTTCTATCTCTATGCTGCTTTTATAAAATATGAGCAACCTCTTTAATTTCGGATCTGTGGCTTTTCTCTTGAGCTGATGCATCTGCATTCTCATGGGTTCTTTTGAAATTATTCACCAAGCTTGTAAGAGGGTTTTTTAACTAAATGATGCAATATCTGGGCGTCATCTGTACTGATGTATTTGTGATATTCTTGCTGTAATGAAACAGATATCATGGTAGTACTATTCTTTTGCATCATTTACTTATTGGAATGTAGTTGTACTTCCTCATGTTGGGCTCTGCCTGTTAGAATGATTGCAGACTGTGCTTTTATGAGGGTTGATAAATGCTGAACGTTGCAACTTCTGTGAGTTTTTTGGCTCCTTGCTGGGTTGTTGTTTGAACTCATTTATGAGGCTTCCTTGCTGTTTATGAGTTTTTTACTAAGATGTTCGCAAAATGCTCTTATAGATAGTGATTGCTTTGCTGAAAGTAACTCATTCATTGATCTCTGTTACTTGCTTTCATTGTTGAAAGTTGCATATAGACACCACATTTGCTGATAATAGATTTATGACATATGAAGTTCCTTGCTGAGTGTATATAGTTGTACTCTTAGAGACTGTGATTCTTTGCTAAAAGTCATACCAGATTTCTTGTTTTATCTTTGCTGGAAATAAATTCTTGGGCACCAAAAATTTTTCTGTTTAAAATGACTGTGTTATACATTTGTCATTTCTGATATGTTTCCATTAGTTGCTGTTTGAACTATACCAAATTTCTTATTTGGGTTTTAGTTAAAAGATGCATATGTACGCCATATTCCCCTTGAATCTGTGATTTTCTTGGCATAGAATAAACACAACAGCAAGTACCTTTTTCTGAGATAAATTAATGTCATAAAATCTGGCCGCCATTTTTTGGAACTCAAACCTGTGGAGCCTTTGCCTTCTCCTTAAGATTCTTTGTTGAACCCAATGCCCTCTAGTCTGGTTTTGCTTCCTTTCCAGTATTATTTTCTTTTCATTCCCAACATTGTGCCTTTCCTAGTGGTGTTGTAAGTTTATGAATATTATCTTGCTTCAGTTTGCATTCTGACCTGTATGACACATTCTTTTCACTGGCTGAAAAATAGTTATCTTTTGCTGTATCTGAATCTTATCACCGCGGCTTTCATTCTTGTTGTACGAGTGAAACAAAAGATTTCAAAACTTTTGACAGTTCGTCCCTTTAATACTTTTGTACTTCATGATTGACGTCTCTGTTTGCTGGTGTATATCTATATCTTACTGAGATGAATAGCATGTAAGATGTTAAATATGAGATTTGAGTGAGTCATCAGCATTTCTTAGATCCATTGGATCTAACCCATTCTCTTCTTTGTGAATACAGGGATTGGAAGCACAGAACGGGCGATGTCTGGAGCAGCGAGAGGATGGATGCAGTTGCATGCCATATCACCAGTCATTACAGGCAATGACTAGTGCCCATGATCCTTTCTCCTTTTATCCTTCTATTCAGTTATTGATTTCAGTAGGATATAGATGTATGTCAGCATGTAGAGACTACTCTCACAGTCAGATGTGTGAGAGAAATTTACTTTCAGCATTTTAATTTCTGTCATGATTTACTCCATCATGCAAATACTGAACATTATTTCAAATGAATAAAATACCTTTCTTTGATGTATTTTCTGAAAATTACTTTGAAAGTAATAAGCATATATTCCTTCATTTGAACATGTGTGAAAAATGAACAACAAGCCCATAGGGTGGTACCTTTATTATGATGGCTACCTTAATTAGGTTTTGTAGGAGTTAACCTTGGTTCTTGATCTTGAATCAATCTTGACCCTTCATTGTAATTGAACACCTACAAAAGGCCAAGGCCTTCTCATTTGTAACTCATTGGATTGGAGGAGGCTAGATTAGAGTGCTAGAAGTAGTTGTAGGTTAGTGAAGGGAGAGATTTGATCAAATTGTTGTTATAATACTATCAAAGTGATTGATGATTTATGTTGGTATTCAAGGTGGATTATTTAATGTTGCTTTGGAGTGTTGCATGGTTTCCTCAATCCTTTACTTGGAGTAGATTTATTTTTATTTTGTTTGTGGATGAACTCGCATGACTCAAACAAACCTAGGCCACTGACTCTTGCTAATTTTAAGTGTGCCTTGTGTGGTGAGCTAGTGAAAATACTCAACTTCAATTGATATTCAATCTTTAGTTTCCATGCATTAATGGGATTGAAGAGGAAATATTAATTTGAAAATCATTTGAGTACCTTAGAAGCTTGCATTAGGTGGGTGGAGGCATTGACAAGATTGCATCCAATAGAGTCCAAGTTCATCCATACTTCCTTGCATTCATAAGTTAGGAGTAGAAGTAGAAGAAGTTAAGTCTTAGTTCAAGTAAGAGATTTTCATTGCACAGTGTGAAGTCAATTCTATAGAAGTTGATATCCATTGATCAAACAATGTAAGTCCCCTTAGTGATCCTAATAAATCACATTATTTCATTGAGCGACTATCCACAATTGAAGGAACCTTGAAGTCATTTCATGTTCTTACTTTGCAAGCTTAGCATGAGAAGTGAACTTATTCAAGAGAGAGTTGGAGATTTAGCATTTCATCAATGTTGTAGTGGAACAAAACTCACATCAAGAAGTACCTGATGCAAGAGATGAAGGCAAAAGGAAGAGTGAATAAAGGTAAATGGCAAGGCCAAAATGGTAAGTTCAAGTGTATATCAAGGCTCAAGAGAACAATCCAAGACATGGATAAGAAGGTTATGTTTGCAGGTATGAAGAAGGGTTTAGCTACATTTCCACATGAAGAGATCCTTCAACAACATCCACTAAGTGGAGGACATCATTCTCACAGAAGGAACTAGTCAAAGGGGACAGATGATGCATGTTTCCAATTCTTGAATCAATGGAAGGACTATTGGATGAAACTGCATTTGAAGAACCAGAAGATGAAGTAATCAAGTATGATCTACAGCAATACAAATTCTCAAGGGAATTGGGATCATTTTCTAGCCGAGGGTATGGTGCAGGGGCACCATGTCAAATCATGTAAATATAGTCTCAAGTTTTTGAGTGTTTTTTCTTTTGTGATGTAATAAGGTCTTAATAGACCATTCCTTAGTATTGAGCATCTAAGTTGGCCATTTGGTCAGTAGGATGTAATGTTGTGCGAAAATTGATAATGTTGCTCTTATTGTCAATTTGATGTAATTTGGGTCTAGTAGGAGAAGATTCCTGTAGATTCTTGTTATGAGGTGGAATAAGATCTAGGAAGACGAATGCTCATGATTTTAGGTCATTTAGGATCAATTGTGAAATTTTAATTCAAACTGCAGAAGTTGCAAGAAAAGTTGTCAAGCAAAGTGCTCCAGCAGGCAAAAGTGGTTTTGATGTTGGTTACATTTCAAAGGTCAGTTGATAACAGTTGGAAGGGATTGCCCAACCTTAAATAAACCCTATGGCATCAACCAAAGCGGTTGGAAATGTATTGAGAGAAAGATCAATCAATAAAAACTTGACTGTTCCCACGTTTTTACCAAACCTGTGACCGTAACAGTTAGCTGTACAGCCTTTTACAGTGACATTATGACCTGAAATTGATTGTAGAAGATGAAGCAATGTATTACCTGTCATATGCATCTGGCTTCATTGATTTTTGTGAAGATTTAAGCGAGATATGGCATTTTTCCTATAACTGGGTCTGAAACCCTTGCCAATGAGGGCTTGGACACAAAATTAGTGATTTGTGGCACTTCCCACCAATGGAATTTCTTCTAAATTGGTAGAATGAAGACTTTAGGGGTGCAGCTTATGATTGTGAAACTTGCAGGCATATTGAATGGTGTTTGTAGTCACTTTAATGATGCCTTAACCTGCTAACCCTGTGTTTTTGGCTTAATTGACTGGACAGGAGTGAGGGTTTTGTAAAATGAAGGGAAAATGATCATTCCAAGCCATGGAATTTGTGATTCAGACTAAAAACTACTTTGGTAAACCCATGGAGAAGAGATTTTGAGTTTGGAGTGGTGAGAGCCAAGAGTTGCTTTGGAAAAATGTCCAAATTGCCTAAAGAGCATATTACCAGTCAATTATTGACTGAAGTGTTCCAAAACCCTGTCATCATTTTGTCTATGCTTTGTAACTCCCAGAAGGGTATTTGAATATGTGGTCGGTGGATATCTGTGATGTCTTGAAAGTTGTGCCCTGTTTTGTCATCTGCAAGGGCTACTAGGAAATGAGCCTGCTCGTGGAGAGTGCCTCTCAGTTTGGGAAACCAGAGATTCAAAGGATCATTGTTGGCTTGACTATGCTATGTCCACTTGCCCTAAGGAAGGTGCACGGATAACTTTCATGAACCCCCCTTTGGAAAAAAGTATAAAACTTTGGCGAATCCAACATTATTTCAAGAGGAAAATTTTAATTTCTATTGGTGATTTTATTTTCAAAGTAGGAAAAAAACAGTGTTACACCGGTGCGGGGGTGCGGGGGGATGTCGGGACGAGTTTCGGGTGCGGGAAAAAAAAGGGCCTTAAATTGGGGACAGCGGAGGTGCAGGTGGGGGGGAGAGGGGCGAGGGGGTTGCATAATATATATATATATGACTGCAAATGCTAATTATGAAATGATACTTCAATATATTATATAACATACCAAATATAGTTGAAGAGAGAAAATTGAAATGCAATTCACAAACCATAAGTTCAAACTTGAAACTTGAAACTTCATAACCATTACCAATGACCATTTAACAAATTAACTTAGTTCAAGATGCAAGATTCAAAATTCATTGTTCAAATATGAATATCATATATCATAAAGATGGTCATGATGACAATGAGCCGAATAGCATGAAACAGTGAAATGAAATAATGTATCATAGCCATATCAAAGTGAGTACAATCAATAAAATGACAAAATGTCAATAATGAAAATGGAATCATCCCAAGTGCTTTCTAATCATCCGAAGGGTTAGCTTGCTTAAAAAACAAATTAAAAAAGAAATGCAAAAAGTATTTTTTTTTATAACTTTTTGGGCTAGTCAGCCAATCGCACCCTGTGAGCACCCATGCACTCACCCCCACACCCGAGCACCCGAGTCTCACCTCCCACCCGGGTGCTTGACCGGTGCAACCGAGGTGCGGCAGCGCTTTTTCGGCTCGCGGGGGGTACTTGGGTGCTCGACGCACCCACACTGGGTGCGTACGTGCACCGAGTGCGCACACCCGGGTTACACTGGAAAAAAAATGATTTTATTCACAATTTTGTTTCCATCATATGAAAATTTTGTAAAGCCTTAGCGAATCTTTCATTATTGAAGAAAATCGTGACCAAAAGTACAAATACCTAGCAACCATAATTTTATATCATTTAAAACACAATAACCCTTTTTAATAACTGTTAGATGATCCTAAATCAACGGTATAAACTCTATTTCGGGCCAAAATGTTAGAGGACAACAAGTTTTAGAGAAGGAATGACATCTGTCCACAATCAAATCTATTTTGGGCCAAGTTTGAAAAGATTAAAAGTTCCTTGAAAAGTCTCTGGAATATGTAATGTCCCCATTTTAGCAGTTGACCAAGTGTGTGTGCGTTAGCCTTGTTCTACATGGTCCCGAGGGCTAACGAAGGGTTTAATGGGATCTTGGAGTGTTTTGGCCTAGTCATTTCCAATTTGGGCCAAAACGAAGTTGATTTACTTAGTTTCACGCATACTTACTATTTTTAGTAAGTCGGCAGGACACAATGCAGGTCAATTTTGGTGATTGGATTTGATACTCTTCAGTAAGAGTTTTTCGATGAGCTATCACTCGCATTATCCGGAGTCCGATTGCTAATACATTTTAATGCCTGAAGTTTTATTAAAGTAACATTTAATTTAATTGTAAAATATTAAAGTGTTACTTTAATATTTATTTTATGGGAATGTGTACCCAAAGGAGACATAAGGGGTATTTTAATATATGTTTTATATACTACACATCTTTTATCCCACATTGCCCATATGAGTTGAGTGGACCCTTGGAAATAGAATAAAAGGAAGCATTTATGGCTTCATTAGCCAGGTTGAATATGAGAAGAAATTGGTATGTGAGTTGCAGCTCCGTTCTTGGCATTTGAGGACGTCTATCCTCTCTTGTAACATTCTAGACGTCATTCCCTTGAGGTTTGGCCTTTGGAATTCTTTGTTATTGGCTTCATTATCAGGCACTTTAGTTGCATTTCCAACTACATGCAGATTTGGTATTTTGCTCATATCTTCTTCACCACTTTTCCGACGCTTATGCCGCTTTGAGGGAATGATATTACGAAGGTAGTGGACTGATTGAAGGACAAAGCACTGTAGCAACAAGTTCGAAAGCATGGGCTAGAGTATTATGTCAATACTGCTGAAGTAATTAGTGAGTTGATAAATCTGCCATGTATTTGGTTTTATGAATTCTGAAAATAACATTTTATTAGTAGCAGTTCATTTCCACTTTGCACATTATTGTAGTTTCTTTCTTGTTTATGTTGTATGATACCAATTCTATGCACAAAACACAACAAACAAATAAACTTTTGATTTCCGGAGTTATAAGGGGTTTAAAACATTAAACGGAGAAATAAGAGGTTGAATGCAAACTGTTTGACAAAATTCCTTTCAGCAAATTGGTTAAGTTTTTTGGGACATCCAGGGGTGCCCATTACAGTGGTATCAGAGCTATAAGTCCTGCCATCCTGTGGAGGTCTTATAGGGAATTTGGAACAGCCGGATAGAGGGAAAAGTGTTTGACGAAATGTCAAAACACTAAAATCAGAAATTAAAAAAACAAAGGCTAAGCATTTATGTTTGAGCATGCGATAGGGGCCTTATAATTTCCGCGATACCAGAGCAAGACAAAATAGGATTTCAAACTTGCAAAGCAAATAGTCTAGTACATCCGTGCAGGGGGACATTGAATCCAGCCATACAGACACAAAGGAGATATTCTTTGATCAGGACAACAATATGGGTGATTGAGATGACAGGAATATAGGATCAGGCGGAGGCGGGAATGCTGGTCCAGATTAGGGGGACGTAATGTTCAGACAATTACTGGATACATTAGAGCAGGGGCAGCATATGCAGCAGGAGCAGAATAGGCGAATGGACATGATGTTGCAGCTCATGGCTAGACAGATGGGTGTCACTATTAATCCAGGTGATGCCAACAACAGAAACAATAAAAATGAGGGAAACAATAACAATGGGGGAAACAATAACCATGGAGGCCAAGGCAATAACAATGGTCCTGAGAATAACATTAATGGTAATAATGGACACGGCAACAATGGGAATGAGGCTGATAACTTTAGACACATTGCACGCCCAGCGCGGACTGCGAGCTCGAGACCTCTTCTACCCACCTTCCCACCCAGAGATCCGGTTCAACCAGTAAACGAACCGCAGATTAACGATTTACATGATCAGTTTAGGAGGGACTGGGAGGCTAGTGGACCGGACTTTCAGGCGGATATTTCCCTCAAAGATTATATGGACTTGAGGATGAGACACATGCCTAGAGTAGGAGGGAGGAATCAAAACTTTGAGCTGAGAAAGCGAGTTGGAAAAGTTTCCTTACCTTATTATGATGCTTCAGAGAAGATGACTGCACGAGCTTGGGTGCAGAAGGTAGATACATACTTGCAGCTAAATCCTATGCCTAAGGAGGAGGCTATCAAGTATGCGGCTATGCACTTGGATGGCATTGCACATGAATGGTGGCATCATGGCAACATGAATAGTGGCATCATGGCATGGTGACTTTGGGGCATAATCAGATTACATCCTATGAAGAATCCACCGAAACATTGATTGAGAGATTTTACACTAGGGATCCCGAGTTACATTTCAAGGAACTAGCACAGTTAAAACAGTCAAGTTTTGTGGATGCTTACATTGCCGAGTTTCAGCGCTTGTCTTTACTTGTTACTAATATCTCTCCTAGGAGATTGGTGGTGTTATTTTGTGATGGTCTTGTTGATCCATTACGAGGTTGGGTGAAGGGACATGATCCACTCACCTTAGCTGAAGCAACTAAAAAGGCACAAGATTTAGCCCCTTCGGTATACAAAGGAAAAAACCATTCAACAGATTCTTCCTACCGCAAGGACAAAGACAAAAAATCGTTTCAGAAAGTGTATAGCAAACCCAAAGAAGGATCAAAAGGACTAGACAATGAAACCTTGAATGAACTTCGAAAGAAGAAGCTGTGCTTCCATTGTAGAGAGCCTTGGGACTTATCTCATAAATGTTCTCTCAAGGCTAAGGCAAATCAAATGGAGTATTTTTCAGCAGAAGATTCAGAATCAAAGGGGGAGGATCAGCACTCCGATTCAGATGAGGGTAACACTATAGAGGAGAGCAGCATTCCTAAGGATGATAGATCATTGGCACGCTTGACAGGGGCCCAAAAGGCAATCACATTTAAGGTCAGGTCTACTATCCAGGGGCAGAAAGTGATATCTCTTATTGACACTGGGGCTACACATAACTTCATAGATGCACAGTTGGTAGCCAGGAGAGGGTTACAAACAGAGGAGCATGATGGGTTTAGAGTCATGGTGGCTAACGGTGATAAATTATTATGCACTCGGAAGATATCTAATCTTCACATCGGGTTTGGAGATGGCTACGAGTTGAAGGATGAGTTCTATGTTGTGGACATGGGAGATTATGATGTCATCCTCGGCATGACATGGATGGCTTCACTAGTGGAGTTCACACTCAACCTAGCGAAATTGGAGATCAGATTCCAGCATGAGGGCAGAACTGTGGTACTTAGAGGTCTTTCAGATGGAGGTTGCAGAGTAGTGTCCTTGAGGAGAATGCAGAGACTTTTTCGTCATGATGACATAGAGTGGGCGGCAGAGTGCTACATTATGCCAACTTCACCAGAGCCACAAGAAAAGAGTCATCCACCAGATATCCAGAAGATACTTGATAGACACACTAAAGTATTTAGCGATATTCCTCATGGGGTTCCTCCTGACAGAGGGATGGAACATGTTATTGAGCTCGAAGAGGGAGCCAAACCAGTTATGATTACTCCCTATCGTCATCCTAAGGAACACAAGGATGAGATAGAGAAGGCGATTAAGGATTTGTTGGAGATGGGGCATATCAGGCCCAGTAAGAGCCCCTTTTCTTCAGCAGTAGTATTGGTAAAGAAGAAGGATGGGACGATGCGCATGTGCATCGATTACAGGGTACTAAATAAGAAAACAATTAAAAACAAGTATCCCATTCCTAGGATTGATGAGCTGATTGATGAGTTGCATGGGGCATGCTTCTTCACCAAAATTGATTTGCGATCCAGATACCATGAGATCAGGATGAGAGCAAAGGACATTGAGAAAACAGCCTTCCAATGTCACTATGGCCACTTTGAGTTCATGGTTATGCCATTTGATCTAACCAATGCACCCGCTACATTTCAAAGTTGTATGAACCAGGTATTCAGGAAGCAGCTGAGGAGATTTGTCTTGATCTTCTTTGATGACATCTTGGTCTCAGTAAGACCTGGGAGGAGCACTTACATCATCTGGAGAAGGTGTTATCTATTCTGGAGGGAGAGTCATTGTATGCCAAGGAATCTAAATGTGAGTTTGGCATGACTAAGCTCCTTTACCTTGGGCATATCATTAGTGCAGATGGCATTCGGGTTGATCCTGAAAAGATTAGAGCTATTGTAGAGTGGCCTACTCCCACAAACCTTACACAGCTTAAAGGATTCTTTGGTTTATGTGGTTTTTATAGGAAGTTTGTTAAGGGATTCTCACAGATTGCTACACCCTTGACAAACCTTACCAGGAAAGGAGCCTACGTGTGGACAGGGGCAGCACAGAGGTGTTTTGAGCATTTCAAGCAGGTAATGTCTTCATGTCCAGTTCTAGCTCTACCGGATTTCACGAAGCCTTTTGAGCTTCATTGTGATGCATCAGGTGATGGGATTGGAGCAGTATTGATGCAGGAGAAGCATCCCATTGCATTCGAGAGTAGGAAGCTCCGGGGAGTTGAGAAGAGTTATTTTGCCTATGACCGGGAGATGTTGGCCATAATACATGCATTGGCCAAATTTCGATCATATTTGGTAGGTGGACATTTTGTGATCAAGACTGATCACAACAGTATTAAATACTTCATGAGCCAGCGTGATCTTAATGACCGGCAACAAAAATGGGTGACTAAATTGCAGGCTTATGACTTTGACATAGAGTTTGTCAAAGGTAAGAAAAATGTGGTGGCTGATGCCTTATCTCGGAGACCTCACTTATGTGCTCTGGCAGAGATTTTAGGAGATTGGAGAGATCGGATTATAGCAGAGTATGTCAGAGATGCTTGGGCTTCTGGATTGATTTTAGGTACCATACAGGATGATCACTATGAGGTGATAGATGGATTGATCAGAGCTCAGGACAGGGTTTATTTGATTCCGTCATCACATTTGAGAGAGGCGATACTGAAGGCATTTCATGATGCACCCACAGCTGGACATCCGGGGGTCTTCAAGACCTACAGGTAGATCCGAGAGCGGTTTTCATGGAAAGGGCTCGAGGATGATGTTCAGAGGTATGTCAGGGAGTGTGTGGTTTGTCAATAGAATAAGGGAGAGCACACATTTCCTGCAGATTTATTACAGCCCTTGTCCATTCCTGATAGGAAATGGGAAAGTATTTCGATGGACTTCATCACTGGTTTACCACGAGTGTAGGGAAGAGATTGCGTCTGTGGTGGTGGACCGCTTGACGAAGTTTGCTCACTTCTTTGCTATTCCGTCCACTTACACAGCAGCACAGGTGGCAGATCTTTTCTTTAGAGAGATATTCAGGTTACATGGGCTGCCCAGATTCATTGTCAGCGACTGGGATAGTAAGTTTATGAGTGTTTTTTGGCAAGAGTTGTTTAGGTTGTGTGGTACAAATCTTACACCTAGCACTAGTTATCATCCACAAACAGATGGGCAAACAGAGATTGTGAATAAATGGGTGGAAGGATATTTGAGGAACTATGTAACTGCACAACAAAAGGCTTGGATCAGATGGTTGCATATGGGAGAGTATTGTTATAACACCACTTATCATATGTCCATCAAGATGACTCCTTTCATGGCACTCTATGGTTATGAAGCACCTAGCTTCACCGATTTAGTTTTGGGGGACAGTAGAGTGCCCAAAGCCAAAAACTTATTGCAGGATAGTCAGGACATCCTGAAAGTGCTCAAAGAGAATATACAACAGGCCCAGAATCAACAGAAATTGTATGCTGATCAACACCGAATAGAGCGTAGCTTCGAGGTAGGGGATATGGTTTACTTGAGGCTACAACCATATAGACAGTCATCACTCAAGAAGAGCGGAGCTGAAAAGTTGAAACCTAGATTTTATGGTCTCTACAGGGTGATTCGCAAAGTGGGCAAAGTCGCCTATGAGCTTGAGCTTCCAAAGGGCAATTGAGTGCACAATGTGTTTCATGTGTCTAGGCTTAAGAAAGCCATTGGTCAGAATGTAGTGCCTTCTGCAGATTTACCCCCTTTGGATGAGGAGGGGAAGCTTGTGTTAGTACTCGAGGCTATTCTGGACACCAGAGAGAGGAAGCTTAGAAACAGGATAGTGAAGGAGCATTTGGTCAGATGGAGAGACCTGTCGATGGAAGATTCTACATGGGAGAGTGAGCAGGTTATTCAACAGGCTGGACTGAGATTGCTTGAGGACAAGCAATTTCAAGGGGGGTGAACTGTAATGTCCCCATTTTAGCAGTTGACCAAGTGTGTGTGCGTTAGCCTTGTTCTACATGGTCTCGAGGGCTAACGAAGGGTTTAATGGGATCCTGGAGTGTTTTGGCCTAGTCATTTCTAGTTTGGGTCAAAACGAAGTTGATTTACTCAGTTTCAGGCATACTTACTATTTTTAGTAAGTCGGCAGGGCACAGTGCAGGTCAATTTTGGTGATTGGATTTGATACTCCTTGATGAGAGCTTTCCAATGAGCTATCACTCGCATTATTCGGAGTCCGATTGCTAATACATTTTAATGCCTGAAGTTTTATTAAAGTAACATCTAATTTAATTGTAAAATATTAAAGTGTTACTTTAATATTTATTTTATGGGGATGTGTACCCAAGGGAGACATAAGGGGTATTTTAATATATGTTTTATATACTACACATCTTTTATCCCACATTGCCCATACGAGTTGAGCGGACCCTTGGAAATGGAATAAAAGGAAGCATTTGTGGCTTCATTAGCCAGGTTGAATATGAGAAGAAATTGGTATATGAGTTGCAGCTTCGTTCTTGGCATTTGAGGACGTCTATCCTCTCTTGTAACATTCTAGACATCATTCCCTTGGGGTTTGGCCGTTGGAATTCTTTGTTATTGGCTTCATTATCAGGCACTTTAGTTGCATTTCCAGCTACAGGCAGATTTGGTATTTTGCTCATATCTTCTTCACCACTTTTCCGACGCTTATGCCGCTTTGAGGGAATGATATTACGAAGGTAGTGGACTGATTGAAGGACAAAGCACTGTAGCAGCAAGTTCGAAAGCATGGGCTGGAGTATTATGTCAATACTGCTGAAGTAATTAGTGAGTTGATAAATCTGCCACATATTTGGTTTTATGAATTCTGAAAATAACATTTTATTAGTAGCAGTTCATTTTCACTTTGCATATTATTGTAGTTTCTTTCTTGTTTATGTTGTATGATACCAATTCCATGCACAAAACACAACAAACAAATAAACGTTTGATTTCCGGAGTTATAAGGGGTTTAAAACATTAAACGGAGAAATAAGAGGTTGAATGCAAACTGTTTGACAAAATTCCTTTCAGCAAATTGGTTTAGTTTTTTGGGACATCCAGGGGTGCCCATTACAGAATAGCAACACGTGCCAAGTCTATGTACTTAACATATAACCTAACTTAAAGTTTTACCACATTTTGACGAATGTGACCATCGAATAAGAAAAGCCTCAGAAATTGTATGCAAAAATATTTAATTTGTCACGTGGAAAGATTAGATTCCATTGGCGAAGTCATCACCCAAATAAAAATAATTATGTATCATTATTGGCGATTGGCCTAAGCATGGGACCCAATTTTCATTAAGTATGGGTAACATGGCCACCCCTAATGTGCAATTTTTTTTGCTAGATTCAAGGTCCCTAATAGGTCAAATTAGCCAATTGCCAAATATTCGTCACTAAAATTATCCTTGCTAAGGTGTCTCCAAAGTCAGAGTGCAAGTTGTGAAATATTAACGCATCTTAGGGGTTTGAAGGCCTTGGATGAGCAAAGCTCCATTTGAAGGGATCTTGTTTTTGTGAAGGGTGATGGTGGAGAGTTGGTTGGAAACCAACCTAAAATGAACTCATGTCAATTGGAAGTTTTTAAAATGCTAAGGTCTATCTGTCCTTAAGAATGAAACATTCTAATATGATTGCTTGTTTAGGTTGTGAGGAAGGAATGAGCCCATTCTTGTAAACTATGATATCAATAGTCTAATTGCCATGCCCTACTCTGTATCACATGGTACCTTTGTGCCATAAACCATTTGGAAATCTTAGAAAACTATCAAATCATGACTTCAATAGAATCGGAATATATTTTGCAATGGTTTATCCATCAAACAATAGTCTATATGGTGGTCTCTCATCATTTATTTTATAACTAAGTTGTCGACATTGATGCGGATGCGGATGCGAGAATCAGTGCACGGATGCATGATTTTTTTTCGGATTTTGGATGCGTCTATGTGTGTACATGTGTGTGTGTGTGTGCATGTGTGCGTGCCTGTGTGTGTGTGTGTGTGTGTGAGCATCCAGAAATGCAAGAAATATACAAAAAATCATTCCATAGTATGATAATTCACCATTGATAGTTCAACTTCAAACTTCACAAACACAAATATACAAATTGAAATAAATAATTAGTAAATTACTTGCATTCAAGATTCCAATGCAATTTGAATTACAAAATCAGAACTTAGTTCACAATTCACTGTTGATAAATCAAGAGCCAAGACTCAAGATTCACTAATTAGATTCAGACTTCAATCATTCAGAATCATAGGATGTGTTTGGATGCCCACGGAGGCTCTGTGGATGCACCTGCAGGCTCGGGAGGCACTTCTTGGGCATATCCACAAAGAATCCGTGGAGAACTGAGAATCAAAACACATTGCACCAACATCCACTGATTTCTAGAGAGAATCAGTACCTTAGTTTTTTAAGCTATTCGTAGCTACCACTTGGATACTGTATCTTTAGTTTTCCAAAGTGGAACTAGGCACCTTTGGGATCTTTACTACAAGTTTAATTCCCATTGGCTTTCCTGGACTCAAGTCAAAGAAAAACTCAATCTAAGCTATGCAGACTATGAAAATTTTTGGCTATAATTGAGGTCATACCTTGTCAACACTTGCACAAAATATCTATGCATTCTTGCAAGTCTTGATGGGAAGATTGAAAATAGTAAAGTAATACTCCTTTTGGCAATTAAACTCCAAAAAAGGAGATAAGTGGCTTTCACCTTACATCCCTTGATGTAAATTTTGAATACCAAGTGTGCTCTACAATCATGCAATTTTATCTAGACTAAGCACTTCAAATGGTTTGGAAAGTCATTGCAGGGCCCAAACTGACCTTTTTTATCTAGTGCCTCCTAAATCAAGAGTTTCTTATTGGCATCCATTTGATTTATATTAGCCTCTCCAATACAATATGTTTGTTTTATAGATTTCATCACATAGCGGGATGATTATGTGGTAGCATTGTTAATAATGCAACCAAGGTTCAAATCCCTAGAAGGGTCACATGATGTTCATGCCATGACTAGCTCTCTAGGCAGGCATGTCATTGATGGATGTGAAGGGCGAGAGGAGTGATAAAGAGACAAGTGGGGAGGATGGTTTCCCTATCGTAATCAAGGAGGATGGGTTCCCATTGTGATCCTACTAGTTCAAGGCTCCAGTCAAAAGCAATTATCACCGATCAAATATAAAAAAAATCTTTTTTTATAGGCAATTAAAAAACCCTACGTCGAGTCTTTAAGCCTTCCTGTAGAACAATGTTTTTCTTGGTGATGGGTCAAGTTCTTTGCAAACTTTTCCTAGCTATGACATGCAACTAGATTAGAGAAAAAGTTATAAATAGAATTGCATCCATTAGAACTTATAAGGAAAAATTATGTTGTGGATGCTAGCTTTGCTATTCAATCCAAGTCGTTGGTGATCTCTAGAATGCTCATGCAGATTCAAGTTCAAGCATTTCATGAGAACTCTAACACCTTCAAAACCTTCTTGAGCATTTTCGACCAAAGGTTTGCCCTCCAATGATAGATCACTCTGTACGGATTGGTAGCACAACCGCTCTAAACCTTCTCAATGCCATCCACGTAGCTGTTGTAGCGTCAACACTTCTAAACAAACAACACTCTAGATGGATGTAACCACCTCCACCTTCCGCCCATCAAGTTGGTGGATCTCCACCTCTACAATCCTCTTCGTGTGCTCTCAAAAGCATGAATAGACCACTCCTGATCAACAAAAGCTATCTTGGCAATATCCCATTAAGAATGTGCAAACTTAGTGACTTGGTTTTAGTACATGGTCTCTTCATAAAAAGACATTCCGTAATATCAAATATGCAGGAATGAGCATATACCCCTATATAGTGTCAAGCGAGAGATAAATAACTAGTATTAACTTCAAAGAATTGTTGGAAATAAGTAGTTTGGTAGACAAAACGTTCTGAAAGAGATTTAAGAAATGGCATTGGGCAACTGAAATAATTGATGGACCATTACGCTAGTTAGAAAATTGTTTGTACGCACAAAATAACAATCCATTAGTCATTTACTAAAACAAAACAAAAATTCCAAGATTTTAAGCACTCTGTCTTGCAAGCAATGGACTTTTTTCTGTCTGTAAAGTAATACGAGTCTCTAGATATATGAAGACAAGCACGATTGAAATGAAAGAATTTCGATCTCGGAAGCTTACCCAAAAGATTACAATTATACAGATATTATTACTGGCTGTTTAATGGTGCTTTCGCACCAAAACCATGAACTGCAGCGGAGAGGGAAGCCAAGTTCCACGATGCCTAGTTGACTTTTATATAAAATGATATTGATAATGACTTAAATGTTTTTAATAATATTAACCTTGGCAACATTCAAATGTTTAATGTTGGGTTTACGCATTTCCAAACTTTTCATATATATTTAGCGTCAATTTAGGAAGAAGCAATGAAATTATAAAGGGTGTGAGGGTGTACCAGAATTGATGTTGTGATATTGGTATTAAGATTTAGTTGTGTAGTTTTTTAGTCAAATCTATTGATAAGAATTGATGTTTTATAATGAACAAAGATTACATTAAGATAAAAATAAAATATTCAAGAAGAGTCTAAATTATTTATTTAGAATGAATTGAAAATATGTTAATGCATTTGTAAAAAAAAAGTTAGCAGAATGATCATATCCTATTTTAAATTTGATTGAATTAAAAGTGGAACAAAGCAACAATTGGTTGAAAAGGAAACACCCACAATATAGAGAATGTTGGATAGAAAATAATTGTTTGTAGTATTATAAATTTAATATTTATAATAAAATAATATTAAGTAGTTAAAGCTTAAAAATTAATAGTAAAAGGAAGCCTTGGCTAGAGTTTGGGTCTTGTATTGCTTTTCTAAATCTTGTGTATTTGTGTGGCATACCACATTTACTACTAGTTGATGTTGGTGTTGGAGTTGTGACAACATAAGCTCATGGCATCCGCGAACAAACGACTTTGCAAGTTTGTGCCAAATATGTTTCACAAAGTATACCCTCCCCTAATGTTGTGCTTCACATTCAAGATTTTCAATGTATGTGAGTGGCTAGAAAAATGCATTTTGATTGGATATTTTGTGGGTAGGGTTACTTCTTAAAGCATGCTACAAGAATGGGTTGCTAAGGCCTAGATGTTGGATACAATTGGATTGTGTGTTGTCTTTGATGTTATACAAATGTCATATCATTATCAGTCAATATATGTCGAGCTTACTCGGGCAATGAAGACAGTTCTCAGTGTCTACCAAGCGTTCTTGTGTTTGCCTAGTTCAAAAGGCAATGTCTACTGAGTTCACTCAGGCGTCAAAGAAAAAGTTGCAAAAAGTGAGTGTTAACTGAGCTCACTCAGTTAATGAAGGAAAGTTGGATGGAACCAGTGCTAACTAAGCTCACTCGGTTGCCAAAGGATTTTCTTAAGTTTGCAATATTAACCGAGCTTCTGTTGGTTAACACAAAAAATTGTTTCTGAGTTAGTTTCTACTAGAGTTGGGTGCGCTAACGAAGAATTTTCTTATTTTGTTGTACTAAGCTTAATTGATCTATCTATTGATTCCAACCGACTAAGGTGATGAATATTGATTATTCTAAGTTATATTTGAGCGGACTTGACAAAGTGGAAGATATAAGTATAAGGTCAAGTTGTGATTTCAAAGTGTGCATGTGTAAGAGATGATGATGTGATTGAAGATCTAATGATGAGTAGAGGAAGTGAATTTGAAGGATAAGTAGAATATCCTTGTGGAGCAGCAAATATATTCAATCACAAAGGATTAAGTACAAGCCAAAACAGAGATCTGTAATCAACAATTCAGTTGCATTCAAATTAGGTCATCTCATTGTTACACTAACCATTGTGGCAATGATCTAAATCTCCTAATAGAGTTGACTTAACAACGATTTGCAAATCCTCTAACAAGGTGGCAATTCCATTGAATTGTTCTCTCAAGACCTCTAACAAGGCCACTCCTAACAGGGTGATTAAATCCTCTAACAAGGTCACACCTAACAATGTGTTTTGTAACCTTTAACAGGGTTGGCTCCTATTAGGGCTCACTTCAGAAGAGTGAAAAACAGTAACTAGTTGTAATTGGTGATTTTTTCCAAATTGAGTTTCCACGTTAAATCCTGCTGTCAAATGTGTTCATGCTATTTTCTTTTATGTGTTTGCAACTAAGTTAAAGTAATGGTAATCACAAATAACATCTAAAAGTTTATATGTTAAATCATTTACCGAGCTAATCCAGTTATTACCAATTTACAGCATTCCATGTGTTTCAACAATATTCAATTATCTATTTGTCTTTTGTACTAACATCTAAGGGATCTAGAATTTATTTTTGTAGTAACTGATTCACCCCTCCCCTTTTAGTTACTCCTCTTATATTTCCAACAATTGTTATCAGATCTTTTGGTTCTTGTGGAAAAGGTTTCAAGGACCTAAGCTAAAGATCAGGATATCTTACAAAAGAGAGATCCTCGAGCTGAACAGAGACAATTTTGCAGCATGGCAAGGACTTATGAGATTACATCTAGCTACCATCAGTTATTCAGGTTGCAAGTATCTTGATGCTGAATACAAGACTCCCACTGGAACTTTATCAGTTGAAGACATTGCTGAAAAGAAGAAGAATAATATCATGATGATTGATATTGCATCTGCTCTCAGTTATGTTGAATTTGATGAGGTAAAAGATTGCAAAACTATTTTTGAAATGTGGAACAAATTGAAAGATATTTATGGAGGAGATGACAATGTAAGAAGAGCCAAAGCAGAAAGCCTTAGAGAAAAATTTGATCAAATGAGAATGAGAGAAGATGAAAATATTGCAAAATATGTAGAAAGAATCAAGGCCAATGTAAGTGCAATCAAAGCATCCAAAGGAGACATTAAGGAGAAAATTGTTGTAAGTAAAGTGCTTAGAACTCTTCTTCCTATTTATGCAATTAGAGTGTCTGTTATTCAAGAAAAGAGTTGTGATCCAAATAACAAAATAGGTTTGGATGTTCTAGTTGGAAGATTGATAGCTTTTGAATTAGATAACTATGATAACTATGTTCCTGCTTCAAAGAATGTTAAATCTGCATTTAAAGCCAAACTCACACTCAAAGAAAAGGGCAAAAAGGCAAAATCCAATCAATCAGGAAGTGAAGAAGATGGAACATTAGAAGAAATTTTAGACAATGATCTTTAAGTTGTTGAAGCCCTGCTTGCAAGGAAGTATTCCAAACACAAAGGAAAGTACAAAGGTAAAGTTCCTCTGATCTACTTTTCTTGTGAAGAATTTGGTCACATTGTTGCTAGGTGTCCAAACAAGGAAATCAATGATGAGAAGAAAAGTAACAAGCATAAAGGCAAGAAGGACTTCAAAAATTATGAGAACTCCAAAGACAAAGGTAAGAAATCTTGTTTTACAACTAAAGATTTTGATAACAGTGAAGATGAAATGGTATATATTGTTGTGAAAGATGAATCTAGTGATGAAGGAGATAAGATGGCACTTACCTCTCATGTTAGCAAAAATGATATATGGATTATTGACAGTGGCTGCTCATATCATATGACTAATGACGAAACAAAATTTGAGCATATGGAATATTATGATGGAGGTAGTGTAAGATTTGGAAACAATGAACCTTGTAACATAAAAGGAAAAGGATGTATCTTGTTGACTAAAGAACTTGTATGTGATAATGCTTATTGGGTTGAAGGACTAAAGCATACTATACTGAGTGTGGCATAGTTGAACAACATTGGATTCAAGGTAGAATTCATGAATAGACAGGCCAAACTACTAGATGGGAAAGAAAATCCTATTGGATCTGGCAAGAAAATAAAAGGTAATCTATTTTATCTTGATCTCAGTGATCATTCATATTTAATTGCTCAAGTAGAGGAAAGTTGGTTATGGCACAAAAGGCTATGTCATGTGAACTTTGATAACCTAGTTAAAATAAGCGAACATAGAAGAGTAAGAGGTATTCCTAATTTAAAGAAACCTAACATGGGTCTTTGCAAGAATCATTAAATTGGTAAGACAGGAAAGAAAAGCTTCAAGAGAAAAGACTATCAGTCAAAAGAAGTCTTGGAAATTGTTCATATAGACTTATGTGGACCTATTGGAATAGAGAGTTATAGTGGAGAAAAGTTTTTCATTCTTTTTTTAGATGACTACTCTAGAATGATGATAGTAATGTATCTAAAAGATAAATTAGAAACCTTTCAAAAATTCAAGTGGTATTTGGCAAGAGTAGAAAAGGAAACTGGAAAAAGGTTGAAATGGTTAAGATCAGACAGAGGTGGTGAATTCATCTCCTATGAATTCAGTAATTTTTGCATTGAAAGAGGAATCAAAAGATAGGTATCAGCCCCTAGTACACCATAGTATAATGAGATAACTGAAAGAAGAAATAGATTTATCATGGATTGTGCAAAAACTTTGATGATTGAAAAGAATGTTGCTCTCAAATACTGGAAGGAAGCTATCAACACTACAGTTCATACCTTGAATAGAGTTCAATTGAAGAAAGATTCAAACAAAACACCTTGTCAACTATGGTATGGCTACAAACCTTAGCAGCAAATTTTATATATTGAAAGATTCTAGGAAAGGCAAATTTGATGTAAAAGGTGATGAAGGCATATTTCTAGGATACTCCTGCAGAAGTAAAGCATACAAATTTTTGAATTTGTCTACTCACAAAATTATAGAAAGTGCACATGTCAAAATTGATGAATTTGTAGAAAAGAGTGAAGAAGAAAGCAACAAGGAACCTGAAGATTACCGAAGATTTGTTTACTATGAACCTGATACCCTACCAAATCTATCTAAGAGATAAGAAGCTTCATCTCTTGAGTCCCTAGAAACTTCAATAGTTATCGAGTTGCAGACAGTGCAACCTGAGCTACAAGGACCCAAGTCAGAATAAAAGGCTATGGAGCTAGTTCAAACTAAGCTTGATGGACCTGAGTCATAGACAGAAGGACCCAAGCTTGAAACTAAAATTCAAGAAGATGTTGGAACTCACTCAAAGACCAAGGAACCAATGTTAGCAAGATATGTCAGAAGGCATCATGCACTTGATCAGATCATTGGAGACAAATCAGATGGAACAATGACAAGAAGCAAATTAAAAGGTACATGTTTACTTGTTGAATTTAAACCTAAAAGTTTTAAGAATGCTCTAAAAAATGAAAGTTGGATTGAAGTAATGAATGAAGAAATAGAACAAATAGAAATGAACAAAACTTGGACTCTTGTTCCTAGACCCAAGGATAAAAATTTAATTGGTACAAAGTGGGTATTTAGAAATAAGCTGAATGAAGATGGAAAAGTGTTAAGAAACAAAGCAAGATTAGTGTGTAAAGGTTATTCTCAAGAAAAAGGTATTGACCATGGTGAGACTTTTGCTCCTGTAACAAGACTAGAAGGTGTTAGAACTTTACTAGCATATGCAACACATAGAGGATTTAAAGTATATCAAATAGATGTCAAATCTACATTCTTAAATGGAATTCTTGATGAAGAAGTCTACATTGAGTAACCAAAAGGTTTTATGGATCCTAGCAAAAGTGACCTAGTTTGCAAACTACAAAAAGCACTATATGGTCTCAAACAAGCTCCCAGAGCTAGGTATGAAAGACTACATAATTACTTGGTACAGATTGGTTTTCAAAGGACAAATGACAACAGTAGTTTGTATATCAAGGAAGGACCAGATAAGAAGATTGTGTTAGAAATATTTGTTGATGATACTCTATTTATAGGAAATGATGACTTATGCAAAGCATTTTTAGAAGAAATGAGTAAAGAATTTGAGATGTCCATGTTTGGTGAAATAAAATTCTTTGTTGGCTTGCAGATACAGCAGAACAAAGATGGTATCTACATCACTCAATCCAAATATATCAAGGAGATCTTGAAGAAATTTGGAATGGAATATTCAAAACCTATTGGAACCCCTATGTCTACTGGACATAAGCTCTCCAAAAATGATGATCCCAAAGAAGTAGATAAGACCACATTCAGATCAATGATTGAAAAATTATAATATGTATTGCATACAAGGCCTGATATTGCATTAGCAGTTGGCATGGTGTCAAGATTCTCAACAAATCCCAAGGAAAATCACATGATGGCAATCAAAAGAATCATGAGATATCTAAAAGGTACTGAAGAATATGGCTTATGATACAAACTTGGAGGCAATTTGGACTTGAAAGTATTTTCTGATGCTGATTGGGCAGGAAGACTTGATGACAGAAAATGCACTAGTGGTGGAGCATTCTTTCTTGGCAAGAAACTAGTATCTTGGACAAGCAATAAGAAAAATTGTACATCTCAATCCACAACAGAGGCAGAATATGTAGCAACAGAAATCAATTGTTCTAACATTGTTTGGTTCAAATAACTATTGGAAGGAATGGAGGTATTGTGATAACACCAGTGCAATCAACATATCAAAGAATCCAATAATGCATTCCAAAACAAAGCATATTGCTATAAAATATCATTTCTTAAGAGAGTTAGTATAGAATAAAGAAGTCAAATTGGAATATGTGAATACAAAAGAACAAATTTTAGACACCAAGCCATTAACTAAGGATGCATTTTTTTATGTAAGAGGTAAGCTAGGGGTCATTCCCCTATCTGAAATTCACTAAATGAAGTTTAGTGAATGCATCAACTAGAACCTGTTGAAGATCAATAAGTTGGTTCAAAGTTGGCAAGGGCGTATTTCAGATGAATCAGTACTTAATGTACATTAGTATTTATAGAATTATTGTCTTTGGCATGTGTTGTCAAGGAGGGAGAAGTTTACTATCATATCTCTAAGAAATTTTTGGAACTAGAATAAAGTAAGGAACCAGAGAGGGAGAATTTTTCAATGAAGAAGTTTGCTAAAAGAGGGAGAATATTCTGAATGAACTTGGTAATAGTTGTTGTAGAAAGAATCCAGTGAAAGGAAGAGCTCATACTAACAGAGGGAGTTCTCAAGGCCAAATCCAAAATTTTATTGTGCTATGACATGTTGTGTTGCCATCAATGCCAAAGAGGGAGATTGTTGGATACAATTGGTTAATTGTGTGTTGTCTTTGATGTTACACAAACGTCATATCATTATCAGTCAGTATATGTCAAGCTCACTTGAGTAGTGAAGATAGTTCTCAATGTCTACTAACTGTTCCTGTGTTTGCCTAGTTCAGAAGACAATGTCTACCAAGTTCACTTAGGCATCAAAGGAAAAGTTGCAAAAAGTGAGTGTTAACTGAGCTCACTCGGTTAACAAAGGAAAGTTGGATGGAACCAGTGCTAACCGAGCTCACTCGGTTGCCAAAGGATTTTTGTAATTTTGCAATTTTAATCAAGCTTCTGTTGGTTAACATAGGAAATTATTTTTGAGTTAGTTTCTACCAAGCTGGGTCTGCTAACGAAGGATTTTCATATTTTGTTGTACTAAGCTTAATTGATTTATCTATTGATTCCAACCAACTAAGGTGATGAATAATGATTATTCTAAGTTACATTTGAGTCGACTTGACAAAGTGGAAGATATAAGTATAAGGGCAAGTTGTGATTTCAAAGTGTGAATGTATAAGAGATGATGATGTGATTGAAGATCTAATGATGAGCAGAGGAAGCAAATTTGAAGGATAAGCAAAATATCCTTGTGGAGCAGCAATGATATATTCGATCAAACAGGATCAAGCACAAGCCAGAATAGAGATCTGTAATTAGCAATTCAATTGCATTCAAATAAGGTTATCTCATTGTTACTCTCTAAATATTGTAGCAATGATCTAAATCTCCTAACAGAGTTGGCTTAACAGCTATTTGCAAATCCTCTAACAAGGTGGCAATTCCATTGAATTTTTCTCAAGACCTCTAACAAGGGCACACCTATCAATGTGTTTTGTAACCTTTAATAGGGTTGGCTCCTAACAAGGCTCACTTCACAAGAGTGAAAAAATAGTCACTAGTTGCAATTGATGGTTTTCCCCAAATTGGATTTACACGTTAAATCTTGGTGTCAAATGTGTTTATGCTATTTTCTTTTAAGTGTTTGAAACTAAGTTAAAGTAATGGTAATCACAAATAACATCTAAAGGTTTATGTGTTAAATCATTTACCAAGATAATCTAGTTATGAACGAGTTACAACATGCTGTGTGTTTACCGAGCTTCAATAGTATTCATTTATTTATTTGTCTTTTGTACTGACATTTAAGGGATTTGAGATTTATTTTTTTAGTAATTGATTCACCCCTCCCCTCTTAGTTACTCCTCTTATATTTCCAACACTAGACTCCTCATGGGATTCATCTTGATGGCGTTCAAAGCCGTACTAAGGGCTTGTTTCATTTTTCAAATGTATCCCATGTTGAGGCTATTCTCTCTCATGGACCCTAGATTGTTCCATCTTCCCCTTGGTTTTTTAGCATTGGTCATGACACATTATTATCTCAAATGACAAGAAACTTAGGGTCTTGGTATGAGTTGAATTCACTAGTTTTCCTTTCCTTTTTGGGCATTCATGTAAGCCACTACTTAGTTTGTTGGAAAGGTAGATTGTTTAGAACCCAACCATTTTTTTAATGTATGTCCCTAGATAAGGGTCTAAGTTTGTTGGAAAGTCATATTGTTTAGAACCCGGCCATTTTTTTAATGTATGTCCCTAGATAAGGGTCTATATTGAGGTTGACTTGTTTCGTGACCTCAAAGAAACCATATATATTCAAGTGGGTGGTACTAGATTCATCTAGAAAATGTTCTATTTGAATCTTCTTAACACTTGCTAATGAGGAGGATCTCCACCAAGTCCTATTCTACCTACTAGGACACTCAAGGCTCTCCTACTAGTCTTCTTAGGGTCTTGTTCTTACCCAAACCTCAAGGGAACTCTTCTCCTATTCCCCTAGTCCACTGATCCTCTCTTATCAATTGAAACATTTCACCAAGCTTAGGTTTAACCTTCACTCCTTCTCTCTCAATCCTTCTACTAGATGATCTAAGGCACTCACCAAGCCAACATGGTTTTTAGAGCTTCTTCACATGTCTACCTAAGGATTTCTAGGGTCCATATTATAGTTTGAGTCATCATTTCTCAAATAATTTCAAGAAACCTCGTAAAATGGGCTAGTAGGACTAGTAGCCAATTAGGCCTCCAATTTGGGGTTTTTGCCTATATATCTCTAAACTTGTTAAGGATGTGCCAAACAAACTACCAATCCAGATACCCTTTTTAGACTACTTCAAGATTTTCATTGTTTTGGCTCACCAAGATCTTCGTACAACATAGGACCAAAAAGCCCCTATTCTCAAGGGTTTCAAAGGTTTACAATTACAGTCACCTAGGATCAATTCAAACCCATTCAAGATGGCAGCCTCCAAAATTGTCACTTGGCATGATAAGCCTTCATTGTGTGCTCTCTACAACCATGGACTTGTATTGCACATTTCAATCCATCTATTAAGTCTTTTCACCCTTGATTTGTTGTTTGTTCACCTAGCTAGGTAGCTCCTACTCACCTAGGACTTCCTCCTAAAAATAGAAAACCTCTACAATATGAATATAGATTGAATATGTGCAAGGTATATACATGGATCTCCTTGATCCCAAAGGGCCATGAGATTTTGATTGCTGGAAATCAAGAAAGAGTTATTTCTTTGCTCACCACTCTAATTATGACAGTGTACAAGCAAGTTCAAAAACAATTTATGAACTCCTATCTAAAGTTGTTATCAAGAAGCCAAATTGCTATGTAAGAATCTACTAAAAATGCTCTAACAATCCATGAGAAACTAAGGTCCCATTCAATCAATTAACATGAGGATCATGGGCCTGAAAGAGGACTGTGATTGTAATGTTGGAGTTTTTTATTGCTTCAAATTGTGTATCTGTACACAATGCACACCAACCCTTTTATGCATAATATGGTGTTATATAAACCTCCTACATGTGTGGTAAATAACAATACAATCATAGAATTTAAAATGGGCAAGTTGTAACTATGCGAAATGTAAAGTTGTCATGAACAACTTTTCACAAACTTGCATTTTGACCACTCCTAGACTTCAAACCATTTCAAATGAAGCAAGTTTGGTCTAAAACCATCATCTAGCACATTTCCACAACTTTGTTGACCCTGGTCAATGTCTAGTCAATCTTTGACTTTCCAAGATAATGGCAAGCAACTTTGTGCTTTATTGCCTTTACATTGATACTTATTGATTCCAACTCCTTACACACTTCACTAGCTATTTGTAAAGACCTAATAACACTCTTGGGACTTTATAATTAGTCTTTATTCCTTAGTGGTTAGCTAAAACCACCTACAAGCCAAAATTTATTAGGACCGTACCTATGATCCTAGGTGCTTTTGCACCATTCTTCTATTGCAACAAAAAGATTAAGTGGTATCTAGAGGTAACATGTCCATGTTGATACCAAGCTTCTTGAAATCAACTTTTGCTACCCAAGTAGCCTATGTAGTAGGTTGATCTTTCGAATTGATAAAGTGTTCCATGTAGACTTGGTGCCTAGTCTTCCTTTTCACTCTTGAGTCCATATCCTCTTAGGTCGTGGTTTGATTTGAGTAGGTATACTAATGTCTCTGACCTCTTTATCTAGCTCAAACTTGTTGTTTTCCTCTGTTATTGTAGGACCCTTATATTGAATCATATCTTTGATGTTGAAGATGGGTGAGATAGCCAACTCCTTTGGAAAGTCTAGTTTATATGCATTTTGGCCATACTTAGCCAAGACCTTACATGGTCTTATCCTTTTCATTTGAAGTTTTCTTGGTACTCCCTTCTGCAACTTGGATTTGTCGAGGTGCACTAACACCTAATCTCCTGCTTGAAATCGAATATCCTTTCTTCCCTCATCTACTTTTCTTTTCAACTTTTGATTTGCCTCTATGCGAGTCTTTTTAACCTGATCATGTAACTCCTTCATGGACTGGGAAAAGTCATCAACATGCGCACTGATTTCTTCATGTTCCCTTAAGTCTCTATGTTCACAAACTCCCCTTGGATGAATACCATAGACTACTTGGAAAGGACTTTTGCTAGTGGTTTTGTTTGTACTGTCATTGTAAGTAGTTTTGGCTTGTGGAATGACCAAATCCCATGACTAACCATACTCTTTAGTCAAACACCTAAGTAGGTTCCCAATCACTATATTGATGATCTTTGTTTGACCATCAATTTGAGGATGGTGTGTTGAACTATGAGCCAAATTGGTGGCTAATGTCTTCCAAAAATGCTCCATAAATTTGACATCCTTGTTTGATACAATGTTGATTGGTAGATCATGAATTCTGATCACTTCCTTGAAGAAAATGTAAGTTGTATAGCTGGCATCATGTGTGGTTTTGTATGGTATAAAGTGACACATCTTGCTAAATCTGTTTACTACTACAAAAACACTATCAAAACTGGTCTTTTTTCTTGACAAACCAACTATAAAGTCCATGCTCATGCACTCCCAAGGTCTATTAGGGGTTGGCAAAGGTTGATACAAGCTAGCATTTGAAGAGGTAGCTTTAGCCTTTTTACAAATAAGTCACTTTTCCACATATTTTCTAGTATCATTTGCATTCTTGGCCAATAGTAGTACCTAGCTACAAGTTCTAAAGTTGTGCCCACTCAAAATCCCATTATGCTTTTCTTGGATAAGGTTTTCCCTCATAGAACCCCTTGGGACACATAACTAATTATCTCTAAATAGTAAACCAGTTTACAAGGTATAGCTAGCACACCCACTATGAAAATGATTCTTAAATGATGAGCATACCTTATAAGCTTCTAAAAAAATTTCATCTCCTTCATAGAGGTCCTTGAATCCCTCTATCCCAATGCTTTTTAACTTAATGTATTGGACTTTTAAGAGCCTCCCACTCAATGCATCTGCCACGTTATTAGTTTACCCCTTTTTGTGCTTGATGGTAAAGGTGTATGCTTGCAAGAACTCCATCCACTTAATGTGACTCAAACTTAATTTCTCTTGTGTATTGGTGAAGCTTAAGACCTAATTATTAGTGTAGACAAAAAATTCTTTAGGTAAAAGGTAATTCTTCCATTTCCTAAGAGCTTAGACTATTGCATATAGTTCTAAATCATAAGAGGATTACCTTGACTTAGCTTCATTCAACCTCGCACTGAGAAATACCATTGGTCTTCCTTCTTGACTTAGGACTACTCCTACAACAATTTGACTTGCATCACACTCCACAGTAAACAAGTGATCAAAACTTGGCAAAACTAATATGGGCTATGTAGCTACTTCCTTCTTCAATCTCTCAAGCCCTTCATTGGCTTCTTTGGTCCACAAAAACTTGGTTTTGAGCCCTCCTTTTTGTTGGAATATTCAAATATGGAAAGAGTACTTATGAGAGGGGGGTGAATCATAAGTATCACACTTTAGACAATAAAACTTTTAACTGAAAGTAAATTGCATGCATGTAAATACATCAAATAAACATGAAACTAAACACATGCATCAACAACTCATAACACTGGAATTTGGTAACCCAGAAACCCTCCAGGAATAAGAAGGTAAAACTGGGGTGGGGATGATACCCACAAAAATTACTGTAGCAATATTGTTCAACCACTTCTGATGGTTTGCCATGTTAAAGGCCTGCCCTGTTAAAGGCTTTACACTGTATTAATAGTGACCTGGTTAGAGGCTTTACAAACACTTTACATGAAGTGTCACCTTGTTAAAGGATTTAATCACCTAATTAAAGGATCTATGAAATAGCTGTTAAGCTAACCTATTACCATAGGATTTTCATTCTAATATAATTGCTAGAAAGTATTAGGTATAATGAACCTGATAGATTACAATCCTTGATTGCTGAATGTAGGCACCTTTTCTACTTTCTCTGATCTTGATCCTTTTGTGATCTGATAACCCTCGCTTCTGAAAAATAGATTTTTCTTGTGCACCCTTGTTTGTCCAGTCATACATTTACAATGAAATTTTGTCTTCCTTATAAAGAGATTTGAGGATTTAGGGTTAGGTATGGATCTACGATCCATATTCAATCTTCATTTTTCGCTTATTATTTGCACTTTTTCTATTGGTTGCATGCCTTCATCATTTTTCTTATTGGCTACATGTAGATTGCATAGGAAAAGTAAAAGATTCAATCTCATAATTAAATCCTTCGAGATTTACCTTATGTCAGCTGTAAAAACTGTTTGCATCATAGTTTGTGCAATTACAAACTCTTATGCTGATATTCTGAGTTACTCGGCTCCTGAAGTATTGCTGATACTCGACACATGTTGTTTCCTAGATAGCTCGACACCTAAACAAAACTGTATCACTCAGCACCTTATGTTGCTAGGCACTTGTTAACACTCGACACCTTATGTTGCTCGGCACTTGTTAACACTCAGTATCTGATCTTCACTCGACATCTAAAAACTACTCGGCACATGAAGATCACTCGGCACCTGAAGTCTTTCCTAACTTGGCATTTGTTGTGGCTCGGCATGCATGGTGTACTCGGCTCCAATGTGGAATGTGATTAAGTGTGTTGGCACTCAAGTGTCAAAAACCATTATGAGGTTAACACTTTTATGATGTCTAGTATTGATGCACATATTTCACTAAACCTTCTTAGAAACTTCCTATAAAATTGGGCTAATCCATGAAAACTTCTAACTTCTGTCCCTGTTTTAGGAGTAGGCCAATTTAGGATGGCTTGTGTCTTACTTGGATCTATTTTCAAATCACCTTGGGACACTACAAAGGCTACGTATACTAGCTCTTTTTTCATAAACTCACTTTTCTCAAGGTTGATGGTGAATTTCTATCAAAACTGGTCTTTTTTCTTAACAAACCAACTATAAAGTCCATGCTCATACACTCCCAAGGTCTATTATGGGTTGGCAAAGGTTGATACAAGCTAGCATTTGAAGAGGTATCTTTAGCCTTTTGACAAATAAGACACTTTTCCACATATTTTCTAGTATCTTTTTGCATTCTTGGCCAATAGTAGTACCTAGCTACAAGTTCTAAAATTGTGCTCACTCAAACTCCCATTATGCTTCTCTTGGATAAGGTTTTCCCTCATAGAACCCCTTGGGACACATAACTAATTATCTCTAAACAGTAAACCAGCTTGCAAAGTATAGTTAGCACACCCACTATGAAAATGATTCTTAAATGATGAGCATGCCTTATAAGCTTATAAAAAAATTTCATCTCCTTCATAGAGGTCCTTGAATCCCTCTATCCCAATGCTTTTTAACTTAATTTACTGGACTTTTAAGAGCCTCCTACTCAATGCATCTGCCACCTTATTAGTTTGCCCCTTTTTGTGCTTGATGGTAAAGGTGTATGCTTGCAAGAACTCCATCCACTTAATGTACCTCAAACTTAATTTCTCTTGTTTATTGATGAAGCTTAAGATCTGATTAGTAGTGTAGACAAAAAATTCTTTAGGTAAAAGGTAATTCCTCCATTTCCTAAGAGATTGGACTATTGCATATAGTTCTAAATCATAGAAGGATTACCTTGACTTAGCTTCATTCAACCTCACACTGAGAAATGCCATTTGTCTTCCTTCTCTACTTAGGACTACTCCTACAATAATTTGACTTGCATCACACTCCACAATAAACAAGTGATCAAAACTTGGCAAAACTAATATGGGCTATGTAGCTACTTCATTCTTCAATCTCTCAAGCCCTTCACTAGCTTCTTTGGTCCACAAAAACTTGGTTTTGAGCCCTCCTTTTATGATGTCTAGTATTGATGCACATATTTCATTAAACCTTCTTAGAAACTTCCTATAAAATTGGGCTAATCCATGAAAACTTCTAACTTTTGTCCCTGTTTTAGGAGCAGGCCAATTTAGGATGGCTTGTGTCTTACTTGGATCCATTTTCAAATCACCTTGGGACACTACAAAGGCTACGTATACTAGCTCTTGTTTCATAAACTCACTTTTATCAAGGTCAATGGTGAATTTCTCCTCTTGCATCCTTCTTAACACTATCTCAAGATGCTTCATGTGTTCTTCTTTTGTTTTGCTAGAAATGAGAATGTCATCTAGGTACACTACCACAAACACCCTTGTATATTCCTTCAAGACTTTATTCATTAATCTCATAAATGTTCTTGGTACATTTGTAAGACCAAAAGGAGTAACAAGCCACTCATAAATACCCTCTCTAGTTTTAAAGGTAGTTTTCCACTCATCCCCTTCTTTCATCCTAATTTGGTGATAGCCACTTTTAAGGTCTATCTTGGAGTAATACCTAGCACCACTTAAACAATCCATCAAGTCTTTTATCCTAGGAATATGAAACCTATATCTAATAGTAATCATATTTATGGCCCTATAATCAATACACATTCTCCACTTACCTCCTTTCTTGGGTGCTAAAACCACATGAATTACACATGGGTTGATGCTCTTCCTAATGAGGCCTTGATCCAACAAGTCGTGTACTTGTCTTTCTATCTCCTTGTTCTGATTAGGAGTCATCTTGTAATAAACTTTATTAGGCAAGGATGTCCATGGTAAAAAAATAATTTTATGGCTTATGGCTCTTTGAGGAGGCAAGGTAGTTGGAGTTCCATCACATATGATGTCCTTAACCTCTTCAAGTAGTTGCTTCACTTCATTAGGAATGGTGGACTATTTTGTAGTCTCTTCCTCCTTGGGTTTTAACACACAAAAAAAAACCTCACCCCTTCTTCATGTTTGATGTCATTTAATAACTCTTTTCCACTCATCAACAAGTTGTAAGTTGTTTTTGCTTTATTAGTTTCTTCTTCTACTAAGGACTATATTTTCTATGTCACCCCACTCTTCTTGGAGGTGTATGCATTATTCCTCCCTTGCTATACATCATCTCTATCAAATGCCATGGTCTTCCCGAAAAAATATGGCAAGCATTCATGGGTAATACATCAAAAAGTATCTTGTCACTATACTCTCCCATGACAATCTCCACCCAAGCTTGTTCATTTACAAGCACATTTTGTCCTTTGTTCAACCAAGTTACTCTATATGGATGGGTATGAGGTTTCTTGGCAAGTTTCAACTTCTCTACTACTTCCTTTGAGATAATGTTATCAATAGACCCAAGTCTATGACAATTTTGTATACTTTACAAAGGATCTTGCATTTGATCCTAAATAATGTCATTCTTTGCTTAGGCTCTTCTTTTTTTGGTTCTCTAATCAAGACCCTCTTGAACATCAAATTTTCTCCCTTTTCTGAAGAAAGACTCACCTCTAAAGTAGTTATGTTATCTCCCTCTCCTTGGGCATATGTTACCTTTCTTTCCCCTTGAGATGATGATGATGCTTTATTAGGACATTTGTAAGCTAGGTGCCCAAAATTTCCATAGTTATAGCACTTCATGCTAGCAAAGTGTGAGCTTCTTCCAAAGCTACCAAACCTTACTCTTCCTCCACTATTGAAACCTCTTCCTCTATTGTAGTTACCTCTGCTACTATTGTTACTACTTTGCTTAATAGGTTTTGAGTCTCCTTGGTTTTTGGAATCACTACTCCTATCTCCATATCCACCTCTATGGGTTCCTCTTGCATCTCTACCTCTTCCTCTACATCTTGAGTTATAATATTATCTCTTTTTATTCTTCTTTTCCACCTTAAGAGCCAACTAAAAACACTCGTGAACAATAGTGGGAGTCCAATGCCTGATTTCTTCTTGAATGCCCCATCTCAAGCCTCCTAGATATCTATCAACCTTCAAAATTTCTTCTTCTTGAATTTTGGATCTTGGATCTTAAGCATAGTTTCTAAAATTCCTTAGTATAAGAGGTCACATCCATATCCTTCTGCTTCAATCTTTGTCTCTTCTTATGGAGTTGAGTCTCACAGTCCTTGGGTAAAAAAATATCTCTAATTTTGGCCACCATAGCCTTCCAATTGGTTATTGGCTTCTTTCCTTCCTTCCCCCTCTCTTCTTGGAGGAACTTCCACCAAGTTAGAGATCGTCCCCTCAACCTTGACTTTGCAAATTTCACCTTTTGAGCCTCTACAACTCCTTCACACTCAAAATGATTATCCATGACCTCTATCCATTCCATCACCAACTCTGAGTCCTTCTTTCCTATGAACAAGGGCATCCCTTCAAGGGACTTTCCACTCATTTCTTTGAGCACTTTGAGGAAAGGTTATTCTTGCATTGAAGGATCTAGTTTAGGTTCTACATCTTCTTCATCTATGGCTTTGCCCTTATTTTCACTTTCTTCCAACTTCTCCTTCACTTGTTATGTTCTCTCAACAACTTCATCAAGTTTTAGTCTCATGACCTCTAAAGTCTCTTCTAGGAGCCTATTCTCCTCCATTTTCTCTATTAGATCCCTTGCTCGTTCTACATTGGTCACCATGGTACTTTCACTCACTGGATCACTATTCAAGGAAGACATACACTTAGCCCATATCTTTCACTTGCTCTGATACCAATTTGATGAGGAGGATCTCCACCAAGTCCTAGTCTACCTACTAGGACACCCAAGGCTCTTTTATTGACCTGTTAGGGTCTTGTTCTTACCCTAACCTCAAGGGAACTCTTCTCCTATTCCCCTAATCCACTAATCCTCTCTTATTAATTGAAACAATTCACCAAGCTTAGGACTAACCTTCACTCCTTGTCTCTCAATCTTTCTACAGGATGGTCTAGGGTACTCACTAGGCCAACATAGCTTGTAGAGATTCTTCACATGTCCATTTGAGGATTTCTAAGGTCCATATTATAGTTTGAGTCATCATTTCATAAATAATCTCAAGAAACCTAGTAAAAAGGGCTAGTAGAACTAGTACCCAATTAGGCCTCCTATTTGGGTTTTTAGCCTATATCTCTCCAAAAAATTTAAGGATGTGTCAAAATAATTACCGATCTAGATACTCTTTTTAGAGTACTCCAAGATTTTCTTATTTTTGGGTCACCAAGATCTTTGTACAACACAAGACCAAAAAGTCCCTATTTTAAAGGGTTTTCAAAGGTTTACAACTATAGTCACCTAGGGTCAATTCAAACACATTCAATATGTCACTCTCCAAACTTGTCACTTGGCATGATGATCCTTCATTGTGTTCTCTCTACAACCATGGACTTGGATCGCACATTTCAATCCATTTTTAAAGTCTTTTTACCCTTGATTTGTTGTTTTTTTATCGATTCACGTAGTTCCTACTCACCTAGGGCTTCCTCCTAAAAATAGAAAACCTCTGCATTATGACTCCAAATTGAATATGTACAAGGTATATACACTTCTCTCCTTGATTCTAAAGGGCCATGAGAGTTTGACCACTAGAAATCAAGAGAGATCCATTTCTTTGCTCACTACTCTAGTTGTGATAGTGTACATGCAAGTTCAAAAACAATTTACAAACTCCTATCTAAACTTGTGATAAAGTCCCATTCAATCCATTAACATGAGGATCATGGGTCTAAAAGAGGATTATGATTTTAATGTTGTAGTTCACTAAGTTAGAAATGCTTTAGAATAACTGAGGGGTGGGGGGAGGGGGGTGAATCAGTTATTCAAGGTCCAAATGTCCTATTCAAACTTTTTAACTAAGTGTAGTGAGCCCATTCAACCATTCATTCATCCAAGCTTTAACTTTCCAATTTAGCAAGTTACTATAAATCACTAGGCAAGCATAACACATAAAAAGATCAACACATAACACAGTGATTTACGTGGAAACCCAATTTGGGAAAAACCACCAGTAACATGCCACTCAATTCTCACTCTTCTGAAGTGATGCCTTGTGAAAGGCCTGCCCTGTTAAAGGCTTACAACACATTGTTGAATGTGACTTGGTTAAAGGATTTAACCACTCTGTTAGAAGTGGGCATAGTCAGAGGACTTTAGAAAATTCACTTGGAATGCCACTCTATTAAAGGATTTACAAATGGCTATTAAACCAACCTAAGTCCATAGGATTTTCATATCTAATACAATTGCTAGAGAGTATTAGAAAATCTTTGACTTGATTTACAACATACAACTTAACTTGTAGATCTCAAATCACTCTTCATCTTTTCACATTGCCTGGCCTTTAATCTCTGCAACTCTATCAGCTTGCCCTCCTTTCAAACTTAGTCTCCTTGAGTCTCCATGCTCAATGTACCAGTGTAATCATCTCTCTTTAACCACTTATCGAAGTAGACCCTCTGTGCTCTATTCTTCCTAGATGTCTTCTCCTTGACACCTTTCTAATCACTTCACAATTTGGTGCTTCAGCAACAACAATTGCTTCTTGGTCTGTGACTCCTTAAATCGACGTCTAGAACTTGTTTTCCTGCTCAATTCTTCCATCCTTTAATTTCAATTTGTATGGATTAGGTAGGATTCATTGTATCTAACCCATTTTTTTTCCTCTAGAAACTTCTTGAATAATCCTTTTGAATTCTCCAAAAAAATAGTTTACATAGAATTCTGTGCCACTAGCTCATCATCCTTATCCTCCAAATAATTCACAAAATTCAAGGTAACAACTATGTCGGCTCAGATTTGGTGAATCTTTGACATTTCCAATAATGCAACAACTCGACACTATTGAAATACTGGTGCTCGGCACATACTGTGTTACTCGGCATCAACTAAGTTTTTAATGATGCTCAGCACCTGAAATTCACTCGACACATGCTAATATTTTCCATTTGCTTGGCTCCAACTAAGAATTTTCTCGAATTCAACTAGCTTGCGCGACACCCACTAAATAACTTAGTTTAAGCTTTGCAATCAACCTTGTTACAACTTATTCCTCCAATGTTCCTAAGTGTGGCAAACCTCTATATCTTTGAGTATGTTATGAATACATCATCTAACCATTGTCTTAACTGATCCTTGCACTTCATTACAACATCATAACTCAACCTTCCCCTTAGGTGCTCTTGTTATATCTTGTTGATCAAATCCTTCATCAATCAACTAAGTGATAGTACTTGGATCTTATAAGCAATTGTCATTTCTACACATAACAAGTTTGACATCAATGACAAAAAAATGATTGAAAACATTATTTTAACAACAATCTCCCTCTTTGATCTTCAAACTTATTCATCAATGATCTTTTCAATCATATTTCCAACAATCTCCCTCTTTGGCATTGATGGAAAACCAAACTGATCAACCATCAGACTAAACTATTTAACCAAGTTAACTAGGATAGAATAGTAAGTCAAATGCCAAAAAGTAATTTTGTTACCATTAGTTTTCACATCTCCCTCTTATGATCTACTATCCTAGTTCTTCCTCTTAGCTATTGTATCCTTTGTCTTTCCTTTCTTCCTTCTTACATTCTCTCCCTCTGCATTGTTCATCTTCTGCTATTCTCTGTTCTAATCGGCTTCTTCATCTTCTCCCTTTTTCTCTAAATTTGACCAATTTATTTGATCTTTTCTCCCTCATGCTGATTGATTATTTCTACTACTTCTCCCTCTACTATACTTTTCTTCAATTGTTCCTCAACTGTTGATTAGTTTCTTTAACTTCTTCCTCTTTGACAACAATGCCAAAGACATGTTATCACAACATCTTAATATGCAAGTGCAGCTCTTTGTAGGTACTTTCAACTTCTCCCTATGTCACCTTGCTTGTGGCTAATTTATAACTTCAGCACTTTAATTACTCCAGGCATGAATCCTAAAGTAGGTACCTCTGCATAAATATGTAATATTTCAACAATTAACTCATTCGATGCAGGGGAGTCTTGCCTTTTGCTTCAAGTAGCCTTGGTTAGGGGTATCACCCCTAACTTACATCTCATTACTCAAAAGCATCTTTAGGTAGTGCTTTTGTAAAGTTATCAGCAATTTGTTCCTTTGAGCTAACATATTCCATCCTCACTTGTTTGTCTTCCACCAATTCTCTTACATAGTGATACTTGATTGCAATATGCTTAGTTTTGGCATGCATTATAGGGTTCTTTAATATGTTTTTGATTAGATAAATAGGTTTTACAAGGACCCTAAAACCTAAGAGTTAAAACATTAACAAGGCTGAAAAAAAGCGTGAAAAGCCTAGCCAAAAGTGTTCAAGTTCAAAGGCTGAAAATAAGCACAAGGCCTAGCCGAAAAAGAAAGAACATAGAATAGACCAAGAATAAAAAAAACATGAATAGACAAAGGAAAAAGCCCTAACAAAAAGCCAAAAAAAGGCACAGATAGATATAAAAGAACAAGTAGTGGATTAGTCCTCATTCTTTCTCTCCAGCTCTTGCATACACTAAGCAACCTCATAGGCCATCTAGTTCCCCTCAGCCTCCTGCTGGTGCGCCCTTTGATCCTCTTGGTCCTGACCATTGTTGATGTATCCTTTATAGGGTCAACCACCAGTCTAGCTTTTTCCTTGTCTTTTCCTTCCTCATCTTCCTGCATAACTTTGTCTTTGATCCAGCCAGTTAAATATATGATGTTGTTGTTAATGGAGTTTAGTAGTGAAATCATCTAGTTTGAGAGATTGTGGTTGTAGTTCTTGAGGTTGTTAATCCTTCTCTCTAGTAGACGGAGCCTCTCACCATGGTCATTTCTATTATTAGAACCTGTTCCATTCTTGTATTCCTCCATATGACCCACCTACTCTTTGACCTCCTCTAGCTCATGGAAAGGCCACTTGATTGATCTGTAGTTATCAATCATACTGTTGCGGGCATTGTTCAAGAGGTTCATCCCAGTTTCCTTGGCTTTATTTGAAATAGCCACAATCGCCAAGTCTACGAGTTCTTCAAGCCATGGCCCTTCTTGGTTTTCCATGAGGACTTGCGGATTCATGGCCTCTCTAAAAATGCCCATTTTTGAGTTCCTAACATTAAAGTTTTTCCAAGCTTTCCTCCTATCTTTGACCTGCACCTTCCCTCCCTCGGTCTTAGAATCCATTTTTTGCTCCTCAGGTTGGGCTTGAAGATGGATAGGAGAAAGAGGCAGGGAAGACATATCCAGTTCTTGCTACATTCTCTCATTCTCTAGACCCTCCCTCTTGCATTTCTTCCTTCCCCGATCTTCCTTATTTTTCTCCTGCATCTCCTTTTCCTCCTCTTTTGTCTCCACATCCTCCTCATCATCACTATCAACCTTCTCATCCTTCACAGGTTGGTTCTGCCCATGATCCCTTGGGCCTTTTCTACTAGGGGTTATGGAAGAAGGTAAATTCTTGACTTGATGGGTGACTTTTTTACTAGCGGATGAAATCCCCCCATCCTCAGAGCTTAAGCTCTGAATATCATTCGAGTTAGAAGAGAAGCTGGAACTTCCAGAGGTCACATTCTTAGTCTGAGGGGGGACATTTCTTATTATCTAAGCCTTAAAGTGCTCATAAATAAGCAACAAGATCCCCTCATGCAGAGAGGGGTTATTAGTGGGCTTCTTTTTGAAGCTATCCACTACCTTGCTTATGGAAGTTAATAAGTAAAAAGGAAAAGAAATTTTACAGCTGTGCCAAAAATGATTCAAAAGAACAAAGTGGTGGGTATGAGCCCGATCAAACCTAGGGTCAAGAGTGATGTACTCAATTACAGCTCTCAGAACATACCTCCATAATTTCTTCATGGTATTAGGAACATAGTACATGTCAATCTTCTTCAGGGCTTTTAGTTCCTTCACATCCTTCACAAAATCCTGCACAGTGTTAGCCGAGAGCTTCTTGTCCCTAAAGAACTTAAAACCCTCAATCAAGATTTTAGAAATGGTCGAAATCACCTCCTCAGTAATCATGAAAGAAACCCTGTTCACCTTTACTCTGCCATCCTTCCATGATCCAACCATACTCTTAGTCACCTCCTGATCAAATCCATGCAGTTTCGTAATGTATCTGGTTATCCCGCCCTAATCCAGCTTCTCCCAAACTTTTTCCCTGCTTCTCCATTTCTTTATTTCACCCACTGGCTCCTTTCTACACCTTTTGCCTACCATATCTACACTCTGCATGCCCTCAATTATCCTATGCACCTCACACTATAACTGATAGGAACCTATGTGTATGAGCAGAATGTAGAAAGAATTAACCTTTTTATTGCTCCTATTGCAAATGCAAAAAATGACCCATAAAGCGTGTCAAAAAGTCTGTAATAAATTACAACAATTATGATTTCCCATGCTACCTTTTTGGGAAGTACCCTTTCCCCTTAATCCATTCATAATCATAATTACGCATTGATCTTCTCTGTACTTCCTTGGATCTTGTCCAGTTTGATTGTGCTTTTGACATCCGTCGGCAAACTATTTCCAGGATGTCATGTCATTTTTATGTTTGTGCCGACCCCTATATTAGCAAACTTGTCAGCTACCGGGTTAGCTTCCCAGAATATATGAGTGGCATGGACTCTATTAAATTTGGCAAGAGTCTCACGTGTCTCATCAATAAGATTTGCAATCGGCCATGATGGCTTAGAGTTGGCTTTAATACATTTTATAATGTTGTTTGAATCCCCTTCAAGCCAAAGGTTAGTAACTCCAATTTTAAAAGCCAGTTTGACAGTGTTACACGCAGCATTTGCTTCCGCAAAGTGGTTGGTTTGAAATCCCAATGGGAAGGAAAAAGCCACAATACCATCATCATTTTCATTCCTTATTATGCCTCCACTTCCCGAGGAGCCAAGATTTCCCTTGGAAGCTCTGTCAAAGTTGGTTTTATGCCATCCTTTTGGGGGGAGAAGCCATTTGGCTTCTTGTCTTTTCATCTTTCTATCTTTTGCCTTCTTTTTTCTCCCACCTAATTCTATATCTCTGCCTTTCCTTAGTAAATAGTTTTCCTTAATGTTAGAAAATATCTTCTTCCCTATCACTATAGTTAGATCCTCTTTATCTCTGAAGATTCTATTGTTCCTCTCCTTCCATATGCTCCAACAGAAATGAGGGAGGATCCAAGAACTTAATTCCTGAAGATCAGACCTATTGAACATGCATTTCCATTGACAGAAGAGATCCAGAAGGTTAAAAGGCACACACCAGCTGAAGCCTAAGTCCTGGGTGAGGAAAACCCAAACCTCCTTAGAGAAGGAGCAATGAATGAATAAATGATTGCCGATCTCCGTCTAATCTTTACATAACACACATCTATTGGGCATAATATGACCTCTTTTAATGAGATTATCCTAGGTGAGGATTTTTTCTTGTAGAGCCAACCAATAGAACATATTAATTTTTGGGATGAGGCCAGGGAGCCAAGACCTTGACCAAGGAGGAATCTCATTTAATCTCCAAAGGGTCAAATACCTAGAGGCAATAGTATATAGCCCATTAAAATTATCTCCCTAGACCAATTCATCCCTATTGTTATTTAGGGCCATAGAGTTTAGCATTATCATAATTGGATTAAAATCTTCAGAGATGACAGAAAGTTCTATCCATCCCTGGTCATTCCTATAGTTACTAAACTTCTGCCCAAAATGGTTGATGCAGTCATTCACCTAGACCTCATAGATGGGGTTGTTCATAAGAGGACCCTAAATAAGCCAACTATCAGACCAGAACTAGATATCCTCCCCATTTCCCAATTTCCAAGAGACTCTAGAGTTTGCCAGGTCCCTGGCTTTTAAAAAACCATTCCAAACAACGGATCCTCTTGGGATATTCTCACTGAAGAGGGTAAATTGTTTAGAGGGCCTCTTTATGTACTTGTTTACCAAAATGTCTCTCCATTCCCCTGTGCTATTGAAGATACGCCATATTTGCTTTGCCAAAAGAGCCTTGTTGAGGTGAGTTAGCTTCCTAATGCCAAGACCTCCATTTTTCTTTGGGAGGCAAGCTTTTTCCCAAGCAACTAGGGGATACCTTTTATTGCTTTCAGCCCCCGTCCATATGAAGTCTCTCTGAATTTTTTCCATCCTCTCAGCAAATTTCACAGGGATCACAAAAAAGCTCAAAGCATATACATGCAAATTCTAAAGGGTGGATTTTACTTGTTGGCATTTTCCAGCTTGGCTTAGAGAGGCACCTTTCCAACCATCCAACTTCTTACTAAATCTATCCATAATGCCATTCCAGAAAGAATCAGGAGGATTCATGCCCAAAGGGAGCCCAAGATAGGTAGAGGGAAGCTTCCCCACACTACATCCCATAATTTTGGAAATTTTCTTCTGTCTATCCTCAGGAGTGTTGATAAAGAAAAAAAACTCTTTTCTTAGTTGATGAGTTGTCCTAACCCTCTAGAGTAGGTATCCAAGATGTCCTTCATAGCCTTTGCCTCCTTAATAGAAGCCTCCCCTCCCATTATAGTATCATCAACAAATTGCTGATGCGTAAAAGGGACACTTTTAGAAGAAGTTTTAATACCTTTGATTCTCCCTTCCTTCTTATTCTTCTCAATAAGTCTATCTATTCATTCTGCTAAGATTATGAAGAGAATAGGCAAAAGAGGACCCCCCTAACGAAGACCATGAGAAGGTTTGAAAAAATCAGAGGGGGATCCATTAACTAAAATAGCAAGTGAGGAAGTAGTTACTAGCTGAGATATTAGCTTACAAGTTTTGACATCAAACCCAAAAGCCTTAAACACCATATCTAGGAAAGACCAGTCAACCGGGTCGTAGGCTTTTGATAGGTCTAGTTTAAGTAACATCCCTTCCCTTTTTCCAGCTTCCATAGAGTGAATCACTTCATGCACCATCATTATTGAGTCTAAAAATTTTCTGCCCAGGACAAAACCAATTTGCTACTGAGATATTATCAAAGGGAGGAGCTTGAGCAACTTGGAAGTAAGCACCTTCAAAATGATCTTGTAAAAAGAATTGCATAGGCTAATTGGTCTAAACTTGTCCAAGGAATTGGCTCCAGGAACTTTAGGAATGAGAACTAAAAAAGTAGAGTTAATCTCCTTTAGAATGCTTTTGGCCCCAAGAATTCTTGAACAACCTTCACCACATCGTTCATCAAAATTGGCCAAAACAATTGGAAAAAGAAAGTAGGAAAACCATCAGGGCTAGGAGATTTTTCAGCCGACAAAGAAAAGAGAGCTTCTCTAACTTCCAAATTAGAGGGAATGGCTTGAAGCAATTTATTATGGTGAGGATGGATGATCTGAGGGATGTAGAAAACAATGTCATCCTGATCCACTTTGGATAGCATAGGATCCCAAGACAACAGGGAGGAGAAGAAAGAAACATCTTCATTTGAGATTTCATCATCCTTGGTCAGCATACCCTATCCTTTCTTTAAACCTATAGTTCTATTATTGGCTCGATGTTTTAGAGTAGTAAGATGAAAAATCTTCGTATTTTTGTCTCCATCTTTGAGCTAGTTAACCCTTGATCTTTGTATCTAGAACTTCTCCTCTTTACTGATAATATTATGTAATTTTGAAAGGATAGACAGCTCAACCTCCCTATTTAACTCGTCATACCCATCCTCTTGAATATAGGCTTGGATAGAAGTAAGTTTGTCAAATAGGTCTTCCTTCTTAAAGAATATGTGGCCAAAATTAGACTTGTTCCAAGCTTTTACCATCCTTTTAACGTTGCTAAGTTTTCTAGCAACCCTATACATAGCTGTGCCTTCCACATCAATACTCCACTAGAGCTTTACTTTGTCTAAAAGATCAGGGTGGAAGATCCACATTTTTTCAAAATGAAAAGGGGGAGGTCTTTTGGGACCTATAGGAACAATCGAAAGGGAAATAGGGGAGTGGTCAGAACCCACTCTGGGCAAAAGAACTAATTTGCAAGAGGAAGACTGGAGCCAGTTGGGAGCGATAAGAGCTCTGTCCAGTCTGACCTGAATACAGTCCTAACTAATGCGTTTGTTTGACCAAGTAAAGGCACCTCCCATGAGGTCCATATCAAGAAAAGCCAGACCATTAATGAAGTTTGATAGGTCATGTTTACTTTCTCAATCTGGAGGCAGACCTCCCTTCTTCTCCTCATCCAATAGAGGAGTGTTAAAGTCTCCCATAATTATTCCTTTCATTAAATTGCTACTCTGCACAAGACTTCCAGCTCTAGTCTTGTAATTCTTTCTTTCTCTCTTATTGTTGGGAGCATATAAATTCAGTAAGAACCAACAATGATTGGAAGGGCTATGAAAAAATTTACACAAAAGAATATTACCTTCATTGTAAGCAGATTCTATTCTAAAATTTTTGGTGTTAAAAAGGGTCAGTAGACCCCCAGAGGCACCATCTGAGTTGGAAGCCTCCCCACTCATCAAGTTTCTAAACTTAATATGTTGATGGCACTTGTATTATCACAATAAAGTACCACAGGCTTAGTTACCTCTTCCTTCATACCTTGCAATAAATATTTGATCCATACAATGTTAGTGCAATTGATAGCAGCTACAACATATTCAGCTTCTATTGTGGACTGTGAGGTACAACTTTACTTTTTGCTGGTCCATGTAATCAATCTTTTTCCCAAGAAAAGTGCTCCTCCACTGGTGCTTTTTCTGTCATCAATGTTACCTCCTCAATCCACATCAATGTAGGCTCTTAGCTCAAACTTTTCACTTTTCTTATAGTACAATCCAAAGTCATCAGTTCCTTTTAGGTACCTCAGTATTCTTTTTACTACCATCAGATGATTTTCTCTTGGATCTGTAGAAAATCTTGCCACCTTTCCAATAGATAATGCAATGTTTGGTCTACTATGTACAACATACTGCAACTTTCCAATCATTGATCTATATAATGTTTGATTTACTTTAGCTGACTGATTATTCTTGGATAACTTATGTCCTTTTTCTATTGATGTACTAACTGGTTTTGAGTCTTCTAATCCAAATGTCTTGAGTATCTCCTTGATGTATTTTGATTGAGTCACAAATATGCCATGCTTAAATTGATGTACTTGCAATCCAACAAAGAATTTGATTTCTCCAAACATTGACATTTCAAACTCATGTTTCATTTTATCAGCAAAATCTTTGCATAGAGCATCTTTTCCTTCAAATATTATATCATCAACAAAGATTTATGATATCAAAATGTCTTTACCTTTTTCAGCCTTGATATACAAATTATTGTTGTTATCTGTTCTCTCAAATCCAATCTTCATAAGATATTTTTGCAATCTCTCATACCATACTCTAGGTGCTTTCTTCAAACCATGAAGTGCTTTATTTAGTTTGCAAACCATATTCTTGTTGTTTTCATCAACAAATCCCTCTAGTTGTTCTATGTAGACTTCCTCTTCCAGTATACCATTTAGAAAAGAAAACTTAACATCCATTTGGTAGACTTTGAAACCTTTGTAAGCAGCATATGCAAGTAGTGTTCTTACTCCTAGTCTTGCAACAAGGGTGAATGTTTCTCCATAGTCCAGTCCTTCTTCTTGTGCATAGCCTTTGCAAACTAGTCTACCTTTGTTTCTAGTTATCTCACCATTCTCATCAAGTTTTTTTTTAAACACCCATTTGGTACCAATTACATTCTTATTAGCTGGCCTAAGGACTAGGATCTAAGTTTTGTTTGTCTCAATCTGATCTATCTCCTCTTCCATAGCTTAATACCAATCATCATCTTGTAGTGCATCTTTCACTATTTTGGGCTAAGCCTTGCTAAGCAAACATGATTTATTCCTTAGTCTATTTCTTGTCATTGTTCTAGCATCCTTATCACCAATGATTTGATCTATAGGGTGATGTCTTCTCACATACTTGGCTAATCTTGGTTATGTTCTTCTTTCCATGTTTAATCCTTCAGCTTTAGAGTCATTTTTCTCTTCTCCATCGGGTACTTCATCATCTCTTTCTTGTATACTATTTTCAAAATTAGAATGTGCATTTCCCTCATTCTGTAACTTGACTTCTAAATGTAGCTTAGCATTCACTGGGTGTGACTTGACTGATAATAAATTTTTCTATTGATTCCCAACTTGATTAGTAGCATCGTCTTCAACAAGCATTCCTTCATAGAAGTATACAAAAGATCTATAATCCTTTGATTGCTTAGTTCCATCAACTTGTACTTCTGCATGCTCATCAAAATTCACATTTATATTCTCCACAATCTTGGTAGTTTTAGTATTCAAACACTTATATGCTTTGCTTCTAGTGGAATATCCAATGAATATGCCTTCATCACTTTTTTAATCAAACTTGACATTTCAAGTATCTTTAAGAATATACCATTTACAACCAAAGATTTTGAAATGTTTAAAATTGGGTGAGTGACCATACCATGGTTCAGAAGGTGTTGCATTCATACCTTTCTTGACTTGTACTCTATTCAGGGTGTAAATTGCAATGCTTACAACTTCTCTCTAGTACTTTAGAGCAACATTTTTCTCCATCATCAAGGTTCTAGCACAGTCTATCACTGATCTATTCCTTCTTTCAACAATACTATTCTGAGGTGGAGTTCTTGGTGCTAGTGTTTTCCTTTTGATACCTTTATCATTACATAATATTTCAAATTCTTTTGATGTAAACTCACCTCCTCTGTCTGATCTTAGGCATTTCAGACTCTTCCTTATTTCCTTCTCAACTATGGCCAAATACCACTTGAACATTTGAAATACATCAGATTTTTGCTTCAAAAACATAGCAGACATCATTCTTGAATAGTCATCTACAAATAGCATTATGTATTTGTCTCCTAGGTAGCTTTGCACTTCTATTGGACCACATAAGTCTGTATGAACTAGCTCTAGTACTTCTTTGGAAGTGTATGTTTTGCTTTTGTAACTAGACTTAGTCATCTTCCCTAGTTGACATTGTTTGCACATTATATTTTTAGGTTTCTTCAATTTTGGCAACCCTCTGACCTTCTTCTTTTTACTGATGCTAATTAGATTGTCAAAGTTAACATGATGCAATCTTCTATGCCACAACCACACATCATCAAGTCTAACAACAAGATAGGTTGCATCTTCCATATCTAGATAAAACAGATTACTCCTAGTTTGTTCACCTTTTCCTATCATATTTCCATCGATTTCATAGATCTTAGTAGTTTTGTTTCCAAACTCTACTTTGCAACCCACATTGCCTTACTATAATACACTCAACAAGTTATAGTTTAATCCTTCAACATAGTATGCATTATCACATGAAATTTTCTAAGTTTAATGGAACCTTTTCCCCTGATTTGACATGGAGCATCATTTCCAAATCTAGCACTATTTCCATCATACTGAGTAAAGGTAATAAACTTACTTTTGTCTCCTATCATGTGATGTGAGAAACCACTATCTATGATCCACTTTTCATTCTTGCTCATACAGGTTACTAATGATGTTGCTTCATCTTCATCTGATTCATCCTTCATGGCCACATAGACAACTTCATCATCATTCTCATCTTTGCTACTATCACTGGATGCATGCTTTCCTTTTCTACTCTTCTTCTTTGATGTCACCTTCTTAGTGTCTTTTATTATCAACTTGGCCTCGAAAGAAAATTCAAGGTTCTTAGGTCTGTAGTTATAAAAATTGGATAGTTCAAATGTAGGAAGTTTTTCCACTATTCCTTCAAAGGTCAATGCATTTCTTGGTATACACCTTAATTCTTGGATGGTTAAAACTCTAATAGCATAGATGGGGAGTGGGGTTCTCAAATATTTGCTATTGATAGTCTCTTCTTCTAATTGACCACCTAGAATTCTTATTGCACTTACCACTTCTTTCAATCTGGATCCATACTAAGCAGCATTTTCACCTTCCTCCACTTTCATGTCATCAAAATTTCCTCTGAGGCTTTCTCTCTTTGCTCTTTGAACATTCTGATCTCCTCCATAGATATCTGACAAGGCTTTTCACATCTTGAATGTAGTATCACATCCTTTGATGTCATCATATTCGACACAGCTGAGTGTAGAAGCAATCTCCAACATTTCTTGATTGTGCTCCTTCCTTTTGTTCAAATCATCTGTAGTAAGGGGTCTAGCTGGTTCTACATGTTCTATTCTAATTGAGGATTTTGCATGATGGGGTAGGCTAGGATCGACTAACTAGTCTATGCTTCTCATCCAACAATAGGATCTTGGTGTTTTCTCTACACCTATATGGTCTATAGGATTTCTTGCAACTTAGAACATCCCCTGACCTTCCCTAACCTTCCCACCAAGTGAAATGATCAAATCTTGCTCCATGACTCACTCATCCTCTTAGGAGTGCAATTCTTCCAAAATGCATATGTAGGTCTACTAGGGTTCCACGGTAATATGTAGTCCAACCAAGGTTTTGATGATTTTTAAGGTGTTATTGGAAAACTTTTAGTATGCTTTAATGGATGGTAACAATGGGTTCATACTCGATTTCTTGGTTTCTTCACAAAAAGGCTACTAGAAGAGCCCCTTATTAGGCCTCCACCTAGATTTATAGGGCTAATAATTTATTACCCTTAGGGATTCATCAGACCTAGCCTTAATAAAATTTGTTTCACACAATACATACTCAAATATTTTTGAGGTTTTAGGCCACCAAAAAGCCATACAACAATAATGGTAAAAATGAGGGTTTTGAGGGCTGCATGTTGTCCTCAATTTTCAAACACCTTATTCAATTCATATAAAATTATCCTCTTCAATAAATAACCTTATTATATCCCTCTTGAATCCCTCCAAAGGGAAAGTCTTGAATCTTTATATTTTTCTCTTGAGAACAAATTCTTTGCTACTTGCTCCTAGTTGGGCATTGCCTAGCTCGCCTAGGGCTTTGTCAAACAAATGCTTGCACACATTTTTTGGGCCCTTTCTTGCAATATGTTACACATTAGGGTTTTTAGTCTTGGAATCCAAATGGCCATGGAAATCCCATGGTGGAAACAAGAGCTACAACCCATTCATTTTTGAGAACTAAAAAATCGGATAACAAACTCTTACTTTTAAAAATATTTACTAAAACCTTCCAAAATGTGTTTACAGATCTAATCTAATGCATGGATAATGGAGAATATACAAGATAAAAATGAGAACATGCAAAAAAATGACAGTAAAAATGTGATTTGCTGACAAACAACAGTAAAAATCAGTAAAAACATATAAAAACCAGTCACAGTTTGTTGTAGTAGCACAATGCTATACAAGAAAATGACTTCCAACCCTTGGTTTGGGTTCTTCCAACCTTAAATAGTATATCCCATGGTGTATGGGTTGAGTTAGGGCATTTTTAGCCACTTAAACAAGTTAACTTTCTTTCTAACAAAAGTTGCTCAACACTTTTATAAAAGTGACCAGCAACTTAGCAATTTTTATTTCTTTTTTTCCTCATTTTGCAATTTCATCACTAAGAAAATTGTTGGGTCTTCTCAAGGCATTCTTGGACTTCAAACTTGCCCCAATACACCATTCCAACATTTTAGGAACACCCTATGCACCTAGAAAGCAAAAAATCACAACATGACAATACATTGCCAATCACCTAGACCAAGAGCCTAAACTAGAGAAAAACACACCAAATGGGTTAGAAACTCTTATTCTATCTACATAATTCTTAGAAGAAGTTCATCACACCAAAATTTGATATGGTGGGAGCCTTGAAAGGGTGCTCTTGCACCATACTCCCCCCCTAACACAAACTAAGGCACTTTGTGGTCGAGAAGAGCTGGATCAATGCTAAACTTCTTGAAATGTGCTTCCTCAACCTAGGTAGCTTCAGATTCAGGTTGATCCTTCCATTTGATTATATTTTCCATATACACTTGATGCCATGTAGTTTTCTTCACCCTGGATTCTAATACTTTCTCTACTTTGGCTGGTTGTTTCTTGGGCATTGCATTAGTGTCAAGGTCTTGTAGGACCCTTGGTGGAGCTGCACTTTGTTGACTAATTTCTCCCTTAAATCTGATTAGGTTTGCAACATTAAACACTGGTGAGATAGCTAGGTCTGATGGCAAGTCCATTTTGTAGGCATTCTCTCCATACTTAGCTAGAACCTTGCATGGGCCAACTCTTCACATTTGGAGCTTAGTGGGCATACCTTGCTGCATTCTAGCTTTGTTAAGGTGGACCATAACATAGTCCCCAATTTGAAACTGTACTTCTTTCCTCTTCTCATCCATTTTGGCCTTGAGTCTTTGAGTAGACTCCAACACAGTTTTCTTCACTTGTTCTTGAACCTCTTTGATAGTTTGGTTAAAATCTTTAGCTTGTCCACTTTTTAACTCCATAGGACCTAAATCTCTCAACTCATTCACTCCCCTAGGGTGTCTACCATATACTATCTCAAAAGGACTTCTTCCTATGGTCCTATTAACACTATCATTATAAGCATATTCAGCTTGAGAGATAACAAGATCCCAAGTCTGCCCATACTCCTTTGTTAAGCACCTTAACAAGTTACCAAGCACCCTATTGATGACCTCAGTTTGAGCATCAATTTGAGGATGGAATGCTAAACTGAAAGAAATATTAGTTCCCAGCCTTTTCCATAAGGTTTTCCAAAAATGACCCATGAACTTGTTGTCCCTATCAGACACAATACTCAAAGGGAGTCCATGAATCTGAACTATCTCCTTGAAGAAGAGATGTGCTACATAACTTGCATCATGAGTAGTCTTACATGGAATAAAATGACTCATTTTAGAGAACCTATCTACTACAACATAAATGCTATCCATACCTGATTTGGTTTTGGGAAGTCCAACCACAAAGTCCATACTTACACATTCCCAAGGCCTATTTGGAATTGGCAAGGGTTGATAGAGTCCTACATTGCTTGAACCTCCTTTAGCTCTTTGACATATCCACATTGCTCAACATATCTCCGTACATCCCTTAGTACCTTAGGCCAAAAAGTAGTATCTCTGCACTAACTCCAATGTCTTGTTTATGCCAAAATTTCCACTCAAGCTACCATTATGCTTCTGTGAATCAAATTTTCCCTCATGGATCCCTTAGGTACACATAGCTGATTACCTTTAAATAAAAATCCATTTTGAAGGGTATAATTTGCAAAATCACTATGAAAATGATTCTCAAACTCTAGGCATACCTTGTAGGCTTGGGAGAAGTCTTTATCTTCTTCATACAAGTCTTTAAAACCTTATATTCCAATGCTTTGAAGTTGCACTTCTTGGATAGTCAAAAGCTTCCTACTCAAGGCATCTGCTACCTTGTTGAGTTGCCCCTTCTTATGTTTGTTTGTGAATGTAAAAGATTGTAGATACTTCATCCACTTCAAATGCTTGTTACTAAGCTTGTCTTGAGTGTTTATATAACTCAAAAGCCTGATTATCTATAAAGACAACAGATTCTTTGGGTAGGAGGTAATGTCTCCACTTCTTGAGAGATTGTACTAATGCATACAACTCCAAGTCATAAGCTGAATATTTCTTCTTTGCCTCATTGAGTTTCTCACTAAAAAATGCTATAGGTCTTCCTTCCTGACTCAATACACCCCCTATTGCTACATTAATAGCATCACATTCAAGAGTGAATAATTTATCAAAAGTAGGTAAGATTAAAATGGGTTTTGTAGCTACTTCTTGTTTCAATGTTTGAAATGCCTTCTCTGCTGTTTCAGTCCATTTGAACTTTTTTTTCAGCCCACCTTTGATGGTGTATAGTATTAGTGCAAAAATCCCACTAAAGTTCCTCACAAACTTTCTATAAAATTATACTAGGCCATGAAAACTTCTCACTTCATTCCCTATTCTAGGATTAGGCCAATCCAAGATTGCCTCCACTTTACTTGGGTCCATTTTCAGATTACCCTTGGACACTACAAAGCCCAAATAAACCAATTCTTGCTGCATGAATACACACTTTTCCAAATTGATGGCTAGTTGCTCTTCCTAGAGTCTCTTCAAGACCAACCTTACATGTTCTAGGTGCTCTTCTTTTGTCTTGCTATAGATGAGTATATTGTCTAGATACACTACCACAAATCTACCTGTGAAGTCCTTCAAGACCTCATTCATTAATCTCATGAAAGTGCTTGGGGCATTTGTGAGCCCAAATGGCATCACAAGCCATTCATACAACCCATCTATTGTTTTAAAAGTGGTCTTCCATTCATCACGCTCCTTGATTCTAATTTGGTGATAACAACTCTTTAAATCCAGCTTAGTAAAGTACCTAGCACCTCCTAAAAAATCCATCAAGTCCTCTATTCTTGGAATAGGGAATCTATACCTGATAGTGATCCGGTTAATAGCCCTTGAATCTGTACAAAGCCTCCATTTTCCTCCTTTCTTTGCTGCTAAGACCACTGGGACTGCACATGGACTAATGCTCTTTTTAATTAGCCATTGATCCAATAATTCTTGCACTTGTGTTGTCACTTCCTTATTCTGATCTAGAGTAAGCTTATAAGGTGCTTTGTTAGGCAAAGAAGCACCGGGTACAAAATCAATTTGATGGTTGATTGCTCTTTTAGGTGGTAGTACTATTGGTGTACCATCTAAAATAATATCTTTGAAATCATCAAGAATTTGTTGCACTTCAAGAGGTATTGGCTGCAACTTCGTATCTTCTTCCTTTGCTTTGCAACTTCGTATCTTCTTCCTTTGCTTTCACCATAATTGCACATCCTATGGTTTCCTCATCCTATAAAGCTTGCAAAAAATCCTTGCCACTACTAAGCAACATGCTAGGTGTCTTAGAGGCTTCCCCTTCATTCTCTATTAAGGACTGAATTTTGAAAGTCCTTCCATCTTTCTTGAAAGAAATGGCATTTTCTTCTCCATCATAGATCACCTTCCTATCAAATTTCCAAGGTCTTCCCAATAAAAGATGGCATGCATCCATGTGTAAGACATCACAAAGTACTTTTTCTTTATAGGCTCCAATAGAAAACTCAATGCATGTCTGCTCATTAACAAGTACACTTTTCTCTTGATTCAACCAAGTTACCTTATAGGGATTTACATGGGGAACCTTTGTAAGTTTCAGCTTCTTTGTTGCCTCCTCTAATATAATATTATCTATAGATCTAGAATCTACTATAGCCTTGCAAACTTTGCCTTGAATCTTACACCTAACTCTAAAGAGAGCCCTCCTTTTCTTAGGTTCACTCGGATTAGGCTACCTTATGAGCACCTTTCTAATCATCAAGTTCTCACCCATTTATGATTCTAGTTTGCTGACTTCATTAGTGCTTGAACTGCCACCATCTTCTTGAGTATAAACCACTCTTTTTTCATTACTAGAGGTTGATGGTTTATCAGGACACCTATAGGTAGGATGCCCAAGCTGTCCACATTGGTAACATTTCATGGTGGAAAAATAGGAGTTGCTCCTTCCTACTCCTCTTCCTCTACTTCCTTGAGATCCTCTTCGTCTACCAAAAGATCCCCTTGTGCTAATTTTAGAACTTTGTTCCAAGAGTCTACTTTCCCCTTGGTTTCTTGATTCACCACCTCTACTAGAACCACCTCTTTGACCACCTCTAGAATCTCTACCTCTTCCTCTATTCTTGGAAGTGCTATCTTGCTTTCTTTTTCCTTTCTCTTCCACCTTTAGGGCCATTTGATAACACTGATAAACTATTTTAGGAGTGACAAGGCTCATTTCTTCTTGAATAGACCATTTGAGTCCATTTAGATATCTTGCCAACTAGATACTTTCATCTTCAACCACTTAAGACCTCAAGTACTTTTGGAATTCTTCAGTATAGGAGTGCACATCCATGTCTTTTTGCCTCCTCCTATGCATCTTTATTTCATAGTCTTTAGGAATGTAGGCTTGTTTAATTTTAGCCACCATTACTTTCTAGGAAGTAATAGGACCTTTTCCTTCTTTTTCCCTCTCTATTTGCACAAATTTCCACCAGGTGAGTGCAGTGCCTCTCAATCTTGACCTTGCCATTTTAACCTTCTGAGCATCAGAGACACCATCACATTCAAAATGGTTCTCCATTCCTTCAATCCATTCCATGATGAGATTAGGATCCATCTTGCCACTGAATAGAGGAATGCCTTCCAAGGCTTTATTGTTTATTCCTTTGATTGCCTTCAAGAAAGGCTCTTCTAGTAAAATAGGATCTGGTGTTGGAGTTTCTTCTTCCAAATCAATGTGTTTTTCTTTAGCCTCCTTCTCTTCTTTCTGGTCCATCTTGTCCTTGACTTTATCTATAGTGTCTTGGACCTCGCCTAACAACTATTCCAGTTGTGCCAATCTTTCTCTCAAAGACCTATTGTCTTCTTCTTGCTCTTCTACCTTCTTAGACAATTCAGCATTGGTTACCATTATGTTAGAATCACTAGATTCACTAGGTGACTGCATTCACCTTTCTTTGCACTTGCTTTGCCCCACACCTTTGTAGGCTCTGATACCAATCTAATGGGGTAGCCTAGGATAGACTAGCTAGTCTATGCTTCACATCCAACAATAGGATCTTGGTGTTTTCTCTACACCTATATGTTCTATAGGATTTCTTGCAACTTAGAACATTCCCTGACCTTCCCTAACCTTCCCACCAGGTGAAATGATCAAATCTTTCTCCATGACTCACTCATCCTCCTAGGAGTGCAATTCTTCCAAAATGCATATGTAGGTCTACTAGGGTTCTGGGGTAATACCTAGTCTAACCAAGGTTTTTATGAGTTTTAAGGTGCTATTGGAACACTTTTAGTATGCTTTAATGGATGGTAACAATGGGTTCATACCCGATTTCTTGGTTTCTTCACAAAAAGGCTACTAGAAGAGCCCCTAATTAGGCCTCCACCCATATTTATAGGGCTAATAACTTATTACCCTTAGGGATTCATCAGACCTAGCCTTAATAGTATTTGTTTCACACAATACATACTCAAATATTTTTGAGGTTTTAGGCCACCAAAAAGTTGTACAACAATAATGGTAAAAAATGAGGGTTTTGAGGCCTGCCTACTGTCCTCAATTTTCAAACACCTTATTCAACTCATAGAAACTTATCCTCTTCAATAAATAACCTTCTTATATCCCTATTGAATCCCTCCAAAGGGAAAGTCTTGAATCTTTATACTTTGCTCTTGAGAACAAATTCTTTGCTGCTTGCTCCTAGTTGGGCATTGCCTAGCTCGCCTAGGGCTTTGTCAAACAAATGCTTGCACACATTTTCTGGGCCCTTTCTTGCAATATGTTACAAATTAGGTTTTTTATTCTTGTAATCCAAATGTCCATGGAAATCTCACGGTGGAAACAAGAGCTACAACCCGTTCATTTTTGAGAACTCAAAAATCGGACAACAAACTCTTACTTTTAAAAATATTTACTAAAACCTTCCAAAATGTGTTTATAGATCTAATATAATGCATGGATAATGGAGAATATATAAGATACAAACTAGAACATGCAAAAAAATGACAGTAAAAACGTGATTTGCTGGCAAACAACACTAAAAATCAGTAAAAATATATAAAAACCAGTCACAGTTTGTTGTAGCAGCACAATGTTATACAAGAAAATGACTTCCAACCCTTGGTTTGGGTTCTTCCAACCTTAAATATTCTATCCCATGGTTTATGGGTTGAGTTAGGGCATTTTTAGCCACTTAAAGAAGTTAACTTTCTTTCTAACAAAAGTTGCTCAACACTTTTACAAAAGTGACCAGCAACTTAACAATTTTTATTTCCTTTTTTTCTCTTTTTGCAATTCCATCACTAAGACCATTTTTGGGTCTTCTCAAGGCATTCTTGGATTTCAAACTTGCCCCAATACACCATTACAACATTTTAGGAACACCCTATGCACCTAGAAAGCAAAAAATCACGACATGACAATACATTGCCAATCACCTAGACCAAGAGCCTAAACTAGAGAAAAACACACCAAATGAGTTAGAAACTCTTATTATACCTACATGCTTCTTAGAAGAAGTTCATCACACAAAAATTTGATATGGTGTGAGCCTTGAAAGGATGCTCCTGCACCATTGCATAATCATCTATTGATCCAAGGTGCAATTTCATCAGACTCTGCCATGCAACAAAGTTGTCTTTGTTGAGCTTGGGGACTTCTCTTTTGGACATCTTGATCTTCTTGCTTCTAGTACCTTGAAACTAAATTAGTAGATGGCTCTTATACCAATTTTTAGAAATGCTTTAGACTAACTGAGAGTGGGGGGGGGGGATAAGTTATTCAAGGTCCAAATGTCCTATTCAAACTTTTTCACTAAGTGTAGCGGGCCCATTCAACCATTCATTCATCCAAGCTTTAACTTTCCTATTCAACAAGTTATTGTAAATCAACATGCAAGCATAACACATAAAAATATCAACACATAACATAGTGATTTACGCGGAAACCTAATTTGAGAAAAATCACCAGTAACATGCTACTCAATTCTCACTCTTCTGAAGTGATGCCATGTTAAAGGCTTACAACACCTGTTGAATCTGACCTGGTTAAAGGATTTAACCACTTTGTTAGAAGTGGGCCTGGTCAGAGGACTTTAGAACATTCACTTGGAATGCCACCCTATTAAAGGATTTACAAATGGCTATTAAACTAACCTAAGTCCATAGGATTTTCATATCTAATACAATTTCTAGAGAGTATTAGAAAATATTTGACCTGATTTACAACATACAACTTAACTTGTAGATCTCATATCACTCTTTAGCTCTTCACATTGCCTGGCCTTTAATCTCTACAACTTTGTCAGCTTGCCCTCCTTTCAAACTTAATCTCCTTGAGTCTCCATGCTCAATGTACCAATGCAATCATCTCTCTTTGACCATTTATCGAAGTAGATCCTCTGTGCTCTATTCTTCCTAGATGTCTTCTCCTTGACACCTTTCCAATCACTTCACAATTTGGCACTTCAGTAGTAGTAGTTGCTTCTTGGTCTATAACTCCTGAAATAGAAGTCTAGAACTTCTTTTCCTGCTTGATTCTTCCATCCTTTAATTTCAATTTGTATGGATTAGGTAGGATTCATTGTATCTAACCCATATTTTTTTTCCTCTAGAAATTTCTTAAATAATCCTTTTGAATTCACCCAAAAATAGTTTACATAGAATTCTGTGCCACTAGCTCATCATCCTTATCCTCCAAATAATTCACAAAATTCAAGGTAACAATTATGTCAGCTCAAATTTGGTGAATCTTTGACATTTTTAATAATGTAGCAGCTCGACACTATTAAAATATTGATGCTTGGCACATACTGTGTTACTCGGCATCAACTAAGTTTTTACTGATGCTTGGTAACTAAAGTTCACTCAGAACCTACTAAGATTTTCTATTTGCTTGGCTCCAACTGGGAATTTTCTCAACTTCAACTAGCTTTCTCAACTCCCACTAATGAACTTAGTTTAAGCTTTGCAATCAACCTTGTTACAACTTATTCCTCCAATGTTTCTAAGTGTGGCCAACCTCTACATCTTTGAGTATGTTATCAATACATCATCTCACCATTGTTTTAACTGATCCTTGCACTTCATTACAACATCATAACTCAACTTTTCCCTTAGGTGCTCTTGTTACATCATTTTGATCAAATCCTCTTCATCAATCAACTAAGTGATAGTACTTGGATTTTATAAGAAATTGTCATTCCTACACATAGCAGGTTTGACATCAATGACAAAACAATGATTGAAAACATTCTTTTAACAACAATCTCCCTCTTTGATCTTCAATCTTCTTCATCAATGATCTTTTCAATCATATTTCCAACACACTATTACTTAACTTTGTATTTGTACACAATGCACACCAACCCTTCTCTTGGGCATGATATGGTGTTATATAACCCTCCTACACATGTGGTAACTAACTATACATCCATATAAGTATATATCCGTATATTTGCATGTTATTATTACTTATGCCTATGGTTATTCCTAACAAGTGGTATCAAAGCCAGACTATCGTCATTTTTTATAGCTCAAGTTGTCATCATTTTTTTAAATTTGAGCTATCCTCTACAAGAAGGTCTCATGGTTGAGTGGGAGTCTCACAATTGAGTGGGAGTGATGGCAAATGAGGGTGAGCTGAAGGTTAAGAAGTTTAATGGGAAGAATTTTTAGTTATGAAAAATGCAAATAGAGGACTATCTTTATCAGAAGGATTTATGGTAGTCATTGCCAGGAAAACCCAAGAAAGAGACAATAATGACAGATGAGGACTGGAAAATATTGGATCAAAAGGCACTAGGAAGTATTTGTTTATGCCTAGTGCAACTAGTGGCATTTAATATTAAAAAAGAAAATATGATGGAAGAGTTGATGGAAACCCTAGTGAGGTTGTATGAAAAGCCTTCCACTTCAAACAAGGTATTTCTGCTAAAATATTTATTTAATATGAAGATGGTAGAAGATGGATCTATTGTAGATCATTTAAATGAGTCTAATTTACAGTTACTAGTTAGTTATCTTCTACAAATGCTAATTTTGATGAAGAAATTAGGGCTCCCTTGATTCTTTCAATGAAAGATGGAATGACTTGGTAATGGTTCTGAGTAGTTCTATTTTTGGATCTAATACCCTAAAATTTGATGATGTGATTTGTGTTATTCTGAGTGAGAAAATGTATAGGAAAAGCTCTGGTGGATCTACATTAGGAAGTTTTTTGAATGCACAAAGTAGAGGCAAAATGACTGAAAGAGGAAATAATTCTAAAAATCATGAGAAATCAAGAGGAAAATCAAAGGTAAAGAGGTCTCAATCTAAAGGACCAAGAGATTGTTGGCACTATAGAAAACTAGGGCATAAGAAGATAGATTGTTGGACTTGAAAGAACAATGAAGGATAAAAACAAAATGGAAATGAGCATGCAAATGTGGCAAGTAATAAATTTGAAGAGGATGATTTTATTCTTTCTTAAATTTTTTTTGATGATTCATGGGTTCTAGATGGATTCATTTCATACTATTCCCCATAGAGTTTATTTCCTTGATTATGGCCAAGGGGATTTTGGGTTGGTTTATTTTGGGGATAATGAACCTTGTCAGATTGTTGAAAAGGGTAAAATAAACATTAAGTTGCAAAATGGGAATCATCAGCTACTACAAGAGGTAAGACATGTTCCAAGGCAGAGTCAGAATTTAATTTGAGTAGGGCAATTGGTGATGAGGGTTGCGTAGTTAATTTTAATGATAAAAATTGAAAGGTTTCATAAGGTTCCCTTGTACTAGAAAAAGGTGTAAGAGTAGGAACCTTATATCTTTGTATAGGTCATATTGTTCCTTCTACTTTAATTGTTTCAAAGAAAAATGAATGTTTAGGAACAATTGTTGCAGTTGAGCAGGGAGAATAAATGGTTGTTGTAGATTATGAAACAATGCTATGGCACAACATACTTGGGCACATGAGGGAGAAAAGTATGAAATTAATTCATTCAAAGAAATTTTTACCTCCTTAATATCAATTCCTATGAAATTAGTGTGTATGAAAAACAAAAGAGAGTGAGTTTTGTGAAGAGGGAAGGAAAAGAAAAATGAGAAATTAGAGCTTGTGCATATAGATGCATGGGGACCAACTCAGGTATCTTCCCTTGGTGGCTCTCATTATTATGTTACATTCATTGGTTATATGACTATAAAAGTATGTATTTATTTCCTTAGACATAAATATGATGTATTTCAAACTTTTAAGAAATAGAAATGCTTGGTTGAAAATGAGACTATTAGAAGATTAAAATGTCTTAGACCTAATAATGGTAGTGAGTATTGTAGTTATGAATTTGAAGATTATTTCTCCACTAATGGTATTCATAGAAAAAAAAATGTTCCAATAACTCCACAGGAAAATGGAGTGTCTAAATACATGAATAGGATAATAATAGAGCATCCAAGGAGCATGAGGTTGCATGTTGGGATGCCCTTAAACATGTGGGTTGAGGATATAAAGATTTTTATATATTTGATTAATAGAGGTCCCTTTACTCCTTTGGGTTGTGGTATTCCAGAGGAAGCATTGACTAGTAAGAAGGTGAGTTATTCATTTCTCAAAACCTTTGGTTGTGAAGTATTTACACATAGATTCTGAAAATACAACCAAGTTGGAAGCTAAATGTAAGAAATATGTATTTTTTGTATATGGCATTGATGAATTTGGCTATAGGCTTTGCAAATTTGAAAATTGTAAAATTGTAAGAAGCAAGGATGACATATTCAATGAGAAAGTGTTGTACAAAGATCTAATGCAACAACATGAGAAGAAACAAAATGATTATGTAGTGATGGATGATACTCCAAAAGATGATGTTCCAATAGTTCCTCATGCTCTACAACAACAAATACTACACACTCTAATGAATGTTAGATGGTCAAGAAGGCTAAGTAGACCTCTAAAAATATTTTCTCAGTCTTTGTATTATATTTTATTAACAAATGTTGGTGAACTCGAATGTTATGATGAAGTTGTGCAGGTGGATACAAAGATTCAGTGGGAGTCAACAATGATAGAAGAAATGGACTCCTTGTTAAATTTTTTTTACATGGGATTTATGCAAGTTTCCTACAAGTAAAAGGGCTTTCCAGAATAAATGGGTTTATAGGTTGAAAAAAGAGGATGGAGGTAAGAAAATATTTAAAGCTAAGTTAGTGGTAAGAGGATTTGCATAGAAGAAAGACATTGATTTTGATGAGATATTTTCTCTTTTTGTTAAAATGACTCCTATTCATATTGTTTTAAGTATTGTGTCTAATGAATATTTGCATTTGGAGTAGCTTGATGTTAAAACAAATTTTCCTTAGGGTGATTTGGATGAAGAAAAATATAGGGTACAATCACAACAATTTAAGGTCAAAGGTAAGGAGAACTTAGTCTGCAGATTGAAGAAAAGTTTATATGGCTTGAAGCAAGCACCTCGTCAATGGTATCTTAAATTTGATAGTTTTATGCATGAGCATGGTTACACTCGGTGTCATTTTCACCATTTAAAATTTTTTTTTAAGAGGTTAGATGATGAAAAATATATTATTTTATGTTTATATGTTGATGATATGCTTGTAGTTGGGTCTAACATGGATCACATTAAGGGGTTAAAAAAATAGTTAGCACATTCACTTGCTATAAGGGATTTGAGGGAAGCAAAGAAAATCCTTAGTATGAAAATTTATAAATATAGAAAGAACAAAAAATTGACATTATCTCAAGTTGATTATATTGAGAAGGTGTTGCAATGTTTCTCTGAGGAGAATGCTAAAGTTGTTAGTACACCTTTACCCAGTCATTTGAAATTGACTAAGGATATGTTCCCAATGACACCAGAAGAGGAGGCTAAAATGTCCAAGGTATCTTATGCTTTAGGTGTAGGAAGTTTAATGTATGCTATGATATGTACTAGGCTAGATATTGCACATATATGGGATTTGTTAGTAGGTATATGAGTCATCCTAGGATTGAGAATTGGAATGTAGTTAAATAGATTCTTAGATATTTGAGAGGAACATCCAGTGCATGTTTACATTTTGGGGGCTCTACTATTGATTTACAGGGCTATGTTGACTCAGATTTGGCAAGAGATATTGATACTAGGTGGAGTACTATAGGTTATCTATTTATTGTTGGTGGGACACAAGTAAGTTGGATTTCTTAGATATAGAAGGTTAATGCTTTATCTACTATAGAGGTAGAGTATGTTGTTGCTACAAAGGTAGCAAAGAAGATGATATGGATTCAATTTTTATGGAAGAATTAGGAAACCCATAGAGGGATGATTATTTGTTCAGAGATAGCCAAAGTGCCTATCATCTTGCGAATAATTCTTCTCTACATTCAAAGAAAAAACATATACATTTGTGGTACCATTTCATTTGGTCAATTTTGGATAATGGATAGTTAAAGCTGAAGAAGATACATACAAATAATAATCCAACAAATATGTTTACCAAGGTAGTAACAAGGGAGAAGCTAAAATCTTCTTCAGTTTTTTTTGATCTTCTAGACAAAATAGATTAAATGCATAGTAGAGTCTAGGGTGGTTTGATATTCTAGTGGGAGCTATAGGTCTAGCAATACTATGATTTGTCTCCAAGTGGGAGGTTATTGGTATGGAGCATGATCAGTCTCCAAGTGGGAGATTATTGTGATGTGGAGCCCAATCATACTCGTAGGTTAATATTTTCCCCCTTTGTTCAACATGAATTCCCCCTAGATTATTACTATGGGGGTTTTGGGGTAATGCCCCAGGTGCACTCCCTCTCATAGTACAGGGTGCGGGTCAAGGGACAATTCCTCTGGGGGGTTTTGGGGGGCAGCACCCCCGAAGCCAAAAATTAATTACTATTGTAAAAGGCATCAATTGTTATTTTTCTTTTGAATGACTTATTCTAGCCCTAATTCTATAAATAGAAAAAAACTTGTATAAAATGGCTTAGGGTTAGGGGTTTCATAATGCATGATAATATTGTATCTTCTTGCGGTGGTATTAAGTTGCAAGAGATTGCATATTATAATTATTGAATGATAATAATAGTGAAATTTTTGTTGGTGGACATAGCTTGGGGATTGGGTGAACCACATTAAATGTTTGTGTCTTGTATTCTCTTCTATGTGATTTATTATTTTCTAATATTGGTCATATTTACATGTAATTGTTATTTATGTGTGTGGTTATTCCTAATAATCATAAACATGTCTATGTGCCATAATCTACTTGTCAAGATTTTTAGTGTTGGAATACAATTTCTCAAGATGTTTCTTTATTTGTGTAAGTTATCCTTTAACAATAGTGTTGTACTTCTCAAGTTCTTTGTATTTTAATCTTGTAGTCTCAAGTTTAGATGTTACCTTGGTAAGTTTGGATTTCAAATCTGTATTCTCAGATCTCAAATTTGGTTGAATTTTCTTCTCATCTTTCATCAAACTCATCTTAAATTCGGTGACCACAAGTTCATGCTTTAGAATCTAAATTCTCCTTCCTAAGCTTAGAAACTAAATCACTATCCTTGATCTGATCATTTGTTTCCTTCTTGGATTTAGCTGATTCAATTTGCTGCTTCAAGTTTTGAATGAAATCTTGTACATCTGTAAGTTTAATCTTTAGACTGTCTCTTTTTTCTATGACCATATCTAGTTCCTCAAGAGATTCCTCAAGGTTATTTTGTTTAATTGATCCATATCCATAGAGTAATCGTTAGGCCTCTTCTAAGTAACTTTGCTTTGATACCAAATATTAGAAATATGGAATACTAGGGGGAGGGTGAATCAATATTCTACAAAAATTTTCTCAACTATGGATATTATTAACAACCTTTAAGCATGCATAAATGATCAAATTTAAAGTAAACATAGACATAACACAATGCAACTCATAACACCATTATTCTTGAATTAGGGAAACCCAAACCAAGGAAAAACCCAGCTGGGGATGGTACCCACAAAATGATCCACCAATAAAAAGTATCTTGTGAAAGATATTGACCCTGTTAGGAGTCTATTACATTTGTATAGTGTATCTATCCTTCTTAGAGGCTAGGCCTTGTTAGAAGCCTCAACCCTTTTAGGAGTTGGCATTACAATATAAAGGTAGCAAATTGAGCCCACTTCTCAAAAATGCATATATAATAGTACAATATGTTAATCCCTAAGCCATGTTGTCTATTACTATCAAACACTAAGTCATTCATAAGGTAGGATTATCTGGTCATCACTGTGACTAAGCCATCCTATACAGACTGAGCCAAGGAATGAAGAATTGTACATATACTAAGTCATGCATTGATTAGTAGTTACTGTTGAGCGAGCTAATGGTCATCGAATACTCCAATAATTGTTGATCTTATCAGAGACAAGTTTTTTGAGTTAGCCAGAGATATTAGTGGATGTTAGTGATATAGAGGCTAAGTTATTTAGTTCATGCCAATCACAGTTTAGGCTGAGGGACAACATGAAGAAATTGTTTCTGTCGAGCAGATGTAAGTGTTGAGTAACACAGTTTAACATTTTTGTTTGGAATGGCATTAAATTCTATGTTAACCATTTTGTTTGAGCTGCAAGCATATTATGAAGATTGAGGAGGTAATCAAGGAGGTGATTATGTGTTCAAAGGAAGATCAATGATCCCTAGGTAACGGAATCCACCAATTAAAAAAATGCGAGGCCTTAATGGAAAAAGTATTGCTTCTAGATCATTGATTTGGATCGAGAAGGTTCACCCAATCATCTATTTAAGGAGGGTCTATGACCTAATTTGATGTAATGAGATGTATGCATGTGTATTGGTGATGAGTGAAGTATTGGTGATGTGTATTGGTGATGTGTATCATTGTGATGTAAAATCCTTTAACCAAGGTAGAAACTAGAAATTCTTTTAGCCTTTAACAGGGAAGACCCTTCATGTGGTAGATCATCAGTAGTGATCAAATCATTGTAGCCTTAATAGACACAAATTTATTGCTGCAATAGTGAAGATTTTGTGAGTGTCATCCCCACCATAGTTTTACCTTCACCTTGGAGGGTTTTTGCATTACCAAGTCTATGTGTTGTTTTGTTGTGTTTATGAGTTTACATTTATGAAGTTAGAAGGTTGATCTAATATTATGTTAATGTGAATGATTACATTGATATGACATGAATTTTTAAATAAGGTTTCTTAATGTGGTGATATCAAATATGTTTCATGTTAAAGTGAAAGAAGTTTTATAGATATTCCCCCCCTCCTAGTATCACACTTTCCCTAGTAGATCTCCAACACAATTGTATACATAGGCATAGATATAAAAACCTTTTTGACTTATTCATAGTTTCAATATCTAATTTGTCCTTTGTAGCTTTCTTTACAAAAACTAATCATCCATCTATACAATACCATACTATCATTAGGTTCGTATCATACAAAGTGTGCATCACAACATTATAACATTATATTACAATGTCACACTTTTTCAAACAAAATGGTTCTTACTTTATATTAAATTTATTCATCCTAGGCCTTTTTTTTGATACCTTGCTAAATATTTTTCTAAGTGAGGATTAACATCTAGGATGTTGTCCCAATCTTGTTAAGTCATTATTTTGGTAAACCAAAACAATTCCTTAACCAAAATACCTTTACTCTATTATCTTCTATGTTTGGCTTGTATATTTTGTCTCTATAAAACTTTCCATAACTCTGTATGTACATCAAAATTATCAAAATCTCTTAACCATGTGCATATTACATCATGTACTTCCTGCCCTTGGCCATGAATTAGCTCAAGTTCTTCTAGTAAACTACATTAAAGAAAATACTCTAACTTTTCACTATCTTCCTGAAGTATACTTAGACATTTTTCTAAGTCTAGGTCCAAAACCTAGTATTAAGTTTTTCCTTCTTCATAGTAGGTGTATTCTTCCATACATGGCAACCCTATATCATCCTTATATATTCTTCTAGCCAATTTTCCAACAAAAATACAATACACATTACACATCAACAACCTTTCAAGAATAATCCAAATGCCTTTCTATCATGAACTTAGGTGCACAAATAAGTCTTCTACCATGATCCAAGATCTCTATAATAAATTCTACCTCACTAATAAGATACAAAAAATTTACGATCAACCATCTCTGCCAATAATTTTGTACTCTAGTTTGCTACTAGTCTACAACAAATTAACTGTAACTCATCTAGAACTAAACATAAGATCCAAAAACATAGATATGATATCTACACTCATTCTTCTACAAAATTATAATCTCACATATATTAACCTATCATATGTCAACTTCATTGCACAAATAGTCATCTTGTGATATACAAAATCTTTATCTATCATGAATATATAAACATATGTTGTCATCAATGAAAAACCTGTCATCAATACAACACATGACCTACTAATCCAAGTGCCAACAAGATCCAAACTTCCAACACCCATTTCATTGCACTTCCCTATACACCACCATCCATATAGGTTCAATCCTTTTTTTCCACAAATCATCCTTCTTTCTCTTATTTTCCTACTTCTATTGTATTTTTTTTCTTATGAAGTCATCTTCTTAACTTCTCCATATTTATCTTCATAATCTCTCCCATATTCATCTTTGTTCTTTTTCCTTCTTATTCACTTCCCTGAACTCATCTAGAGTTCTCTACTAATTTTCTTCATGAAGTCATCATGTCAATCTTGTCATCATCTTAATCTCTCCGCATGAAGTCATTATCTCAATCTCTCCCCCTTTAACAACAATGTCAAAAGTGTAAGTGTATATCAATTATTTATTCTTCAAACTTTTCTTATTCAATACACACAACTTTATTATTCATTTGTCCCCCCTAAGGATTAGCATCCATACATCAATTACGGATAATCAATTTCTACACTTGAATTGATGCAACCTATCATTGACATAATTGATTTGACAATAATGAAATGGAGAAATTGTGGGTATAATAATTATTATGAATGGGAGAGTTACTTTATGAGAATAATATTGAGGTAGAGACTAGAACATGATTTTCTAACATGATAATAGGTTATATTGTCATTATTGATGTCAATTATTTGACCAAGTATTTTAACATGTTACCACATATTTATTAAAGTAAAGAATGAGTTCCAATGAGAACTAAGTGTTTCTACTGTACAAGAAATTCAAGTGGTGTGTTTTGAGGCTAAGTTTATGATAGAACCATTTATGTGAGGAATTGAGAAATTTATGACAACATGAATAAAAATGATTAACTATAGAGACAATCAATAATGAACAGTTGAACAATTTGAATATTTCTTCAAATTTGTAAGGAATTAGTTGAATTATTATTGGATGTAATTCATGATTCTTACTAAACCACTACCAAAGGAGAGTTTTGAATATCTTAGAGGCAGATTAGGGGTCCTTCCCTTATTTGTTATCAATTAGAAGAAAGATGTAGGTTACATCAGTTCATATCCATAAAATAGAAGATCATAAACATGAATTGATGTACATATGAACTACTTCATAGAGGGAGAAGTCTAAGAAGATCGAGGAAAGAAGATCAAGCAAAAAAAGTTATCTATCAGAAGAAGATAAGTACTAAGTAGAATGCAAAAAGGTTACATATTACCTTTGGCATTGTGATCGAAGGGGGAGAGAATCACCATACACATAAGGAGTCAAAGGGGGGGATTATTAGAAACATAAATATTTGGAGATATAAAGGGGAAGAGATCATAGATATAGATGAAGTAAAAATAGGAAGTAAGAAACTACAATAGAAAGAGATTATTCATAGGGTGAGTATTGGCTCAAAGATGTAATTAATCAACATATGGAAGGAAAGTATGCAAATGGATCTTTAGGAGAATGTAGAGGAACATATTTTCACTTTTGTCTATAGTATCTATAATGTTTCCATATATGATGAAATGGGAGATTATTAGCATATTTGATTTGGAAAAAAGAAATGGGGAGATTGTTGGTATAAAAATGATGATGATTGGTGGAGTTACTTGAAGATGATAGTATTGATGAAGAGTTGGTAAGGACTAGAACACGAATTTCTATTGGGATAATCAATTATATTGTTGTCATTAATTTCAACTATTCGATTAAGTGTTTTAACATGTTACCACATATTAACTATAGTAAAGAATGAGTTGGAGTGAGAACTAAGTTTTTCTATCATAAAATAAAGTCAAGTGACATATTGTGAGGATAATTTTATGATAGTGTGTGCTAGAAAATGAGACCTGCAAGAAGCATAGGTTAACAAACAAACACTAGTTTAAAACCTTCAAAATGCATCGAGCATTCACCAAAATGCAAGGAATAAATATCAACTAATGCTTGCTTGGGTTTTGCAACCCTCAGCAACCAACAAATCCAACCTTCCAACCACCTCTACAACTCAACAAAGGCACCCATAAGAGGCCTTGTTGGTGTGTTAAGATGGGGGTATGTTTGATGTTCTCTCCCAAACACAATAATAAATGAATCTCTTGAGTGAGTGAGTGCAATTGTGTATGCAAGTAAGATATGAATCTAGACTAAATGAGATGAATAATACCTCAAGAAATGGCTATGAAGAGAGCCATTCTTGAAGGCATTTAAGGATGAAGATTATATGCAATGAAAGAACTAACTAGATATGCAAACTATGATAAAAATGAAAGCTAAAATGAAGCTACAAATGCATGTAGAAACTAGACTAACAATGCATGATGTAAATTAAATCAGCTACCAAATTGTTAGTATGATCCTAGAAATCTCTATGGAAATCAAACTATAATGCAAACTCTTAGCATGAGAACTCAAAACTCAAAATGGCATGGTAACAATGCAAAAATGGGAGATGCAAATGATTGAGACAAGCCCTCTATTTATAGGCTTGAGGGAGGGCTTGGTGAGGTGGCATCCATGTAGATGCCACATAAGGTGACATGCAAGCCATGCAAATGGTCAAGAATTCAAATTTTGCTCACACATGTGTGAGCAAACTTGAGAAGAAGAGTGGTAGACAAGACTATGTAGGCATGCCATCTCACACATGTGTGAGCACACTCTTAGGCTAATGAGGGGGATTAGGGAGATGATTAGGAATGATTAAGTGAGATTAGAGAAGAAGTAGGCTTATAGGCTAGGCTCTAGGTTAGGCTTAAGATTAAATTAAACAAAATTTAATTTAATCATGGGTTTAAAAAAATTAATAGGATGTGAGGGTTTAAATAAATAAAATTTATTTTAAAATGGGGAAACATGGAGGATCATGTGTTAAATTAATTTAACACATTAAGGCTAGAAGTATTTAAATTAGATTTAAATACTTAGGAGAATGAACTCATTTAATTAATTAGTTTAATTAAATAAGTAGAGGAATGTGAGCAATATAATTAATTAATTAATAATTAATTACAATGTCACAGGAAATATTAAAATTAATTAATATAGTGTTTAGGGATGATTTTAAGCGTCTACAGATAGTACCCATTTACATGAAGAATCCATCAAGCTATAAGGATAAGAATCAAACTAGGTAACTCATGAGACAATGAATGATGAATTGATGAATGATTTGAATGTTCTTTCAAATATGTAAGGAATTAGTTGAATTTATTGTCGAATGTGATTCATGAATATTTCAAGATGATATGGTTAAGATAGAACCATACAATGTTTACAGTTAAACCCAATTTTATAAGTTGGAAATGATGATGGCTAAATAGTTAGATAGGTTAACAAAACAATTGAATAGGCAAAGAAGGTCTTATCAACTAACAAGCAAGAGAACTAGATGCATAAGTACAAAGGAACATACAGGTGAATAGGTAAACAAGACAAGGCTTATCAACAAACAAAGAATAGTTAGTAAAGATTCAAGGTGCAATCATTATATCCAAAATGGCTTTAGGAATGATGATGTGAATTGAACAACTGAAAGGTTGATGTGCTATTTAAGGAAGGAATTGGTGACATAAAGATCAAGGTAAATATTTGAGGAAGATTCTTCATTAATTTTATACAAGGTCAAAATGGCTTATGGAGTTGGAACAATTTCTAAGATGAAGATCAAATGTAAGATGATAGAGACAAGTTAAAACAAAGAATGAATAGTTAGATTCATCTAGATAAATTTGGATAATTATTTTTCAGTCTAGGGTTTGTAATTAAGGTGATTCTAGTTACGAAAAAAGAAAGAATGAACCAATTAGTGGTTGTGCAAGGAATGCAAAGTTGAAGAAGGTGCTGATCACAAGGAAGTTAGACTATTGAGTGAAATCAAGCCAAAGGATAGAGTATGGTATATTCTTGAGTTATAGAGCTTCATTGGATTTGATCTAGTAGAGATTATGCAAATTATATATCATTTATTATTTGTTATTATCTAACCATTGTAGAAGAAAAATCCCTTAATTGGCTATCCTAATAAATCTTTTTTTAAAGCCTCCAACTAGGTGATATTCTCAAAATATTGTTTAAAATTCTCTAACATGGTTACTCCTAGCGGGATATAAGACTTTAATAGACCTCAAGGAAAATTCCTTAACCAGGTAGCACCTAACACTGTTATTGTAACCCTTAACCAAGTAGGCTCGTAACAAAGTGTATCCCAGAAGAGTATATAATTTGTGAGCATCATTCACACACCATGGTTTTCACCCTAATTTGGTTTCCATGAGATATATCTAGTGTTATGATTGTGTGGATATTTTTCATGTGTTGCATGTTACTTTAAAGTTTTCTAATGAGATTATTGATACCTCTAATAACTCATGTGATGAAGATACTTTTCTTGAGAAAGGTCATATTAATGAACCTATGTCTAGTGATGATTTCCTTGATACCTCCACTTCTTCCAATACTCATGCACCTCCCAACACTTCAAATCTTTCCAACATGCCTCTATAAAATAAAGAACCTAATTCTTTTCACCTACACTATGCCTATCCTCAAGGGCTACCTCTAAAATAAACTCAAGCTAACCTTCACTTGGCTGCAAACCTTTTCCATGCTACTAAGCCTAAAGATCCAAGCACTACTCCATTCACTCTTCATTCTCCGTTGTCCTTAGAAGTGGCTCCATGTCAAGAGGACTCTCAAAAAGAAAAAGCTATAAATTTCAAGAAATATCAACATCAAGCACCCTTTCATCTCCTTCAAAATTGCACCCCTTTGTATCCTATGTCTTTTCCATCCCCGAAGTATGATAAAGATACCACTTCCATTATCTCCCTTGAGCTTATTGAAAATTATGAGAAAAGTTCTCTTCCTATGCTATCCAAAGCTACTTGTCAAGATCAAAGTGTCCCCTCATGTTCTACTTCTCCATATCCACTTCAAAATTGTGCTCAAGCTTCAAGTGCTCCTATTAAAAATGTTGTTCCTATCAAAGCTACTCACGAGTCTATTTATGGCTTTGACTATGTTTCTCACTCTAAAGATGTTGATATCCCTTTTCACTATCCATTTGCATCTCCTATGTCTATCCTTGGTCCTCATCCATCAAAGCTGAAGTTTTCAAACCTTCCATCTATATTGGGACCTTATGTTCCTTCATCTCCTACATTTTCCACTCTTAGCTCTCCCATCATATCTCAATATCAATAAAGAAACTCATCCTTGATGACTTTTCACCCATCTATCCATCTAAACTAGTCATATCAGCCTTATTCATCCACAAATCTCAAGTCCTTTGGAATTGAGAATAAATCTAAGAATCCATTGAGAAATGAAGATCACTATGTCCGATCTAAATGGCATGTGAATGCTAAGAAGTAAAATGAACAAAAGAGACCACAAACGTCCACTATTAAAAAAGCTAAATCAAAGCTAATAGGGGTTCCTAACCCCATTATTGAAGAAATGTGTTCTAAAGTATCCAAAGGAAAATCTAAAGCTATATGGATTCCCAAGTCTCTCTTGAAAGACTTGAATATTGAAAATACTTCAAAGTTGACATTTAAGCTTCCAAAGGATTCCATTCCATCTTCTTCCAAAAATCTTCCTAAAAATATTCCAAATCATTCCACTCCACTTTTTTCCAAATCTCTTCTACCACCTCATACATCTAAGCCTCAAGATAATTCATCCACGATTCCTCCATCATTCCAATACCCTTCAAGGTGTTTGTAAACATTTATCTTGTCCAATATTTCAGCTACCCTCGCAAAATCCTCTAAAGGTTACATTACTTTCTATACATGAACTCTTATCCTCCATATACTATTCTACTAGCATTTCTCTTTCATTACCCTATCTGCATCTTTGAGCATACCTTTCTATGGTCTCAGCTTATCATGAATTATCTTTCCTATAGGAGCACTATCTACATTCAAACAACTTGAGCTCTTCCTAAAAATTCAAAAAGATAAAAGATAAAAATTCAAAAAAAAAATGTGCCTTGGTGAAAACCACTTCTTGTGGTACCCTGGTAGAAAAAGTAAAGAGAAATAAATTCATCCTATGGTGAAAACCACTTCTTGTGGTGCCTTGGATTAGTACCATAATGAAAACCTAGCAAATAGGCATCATGTGTAATTCTTTCATAACACATCCATTCCCTCTTCCTCTTTGATCTTGACATTGTTGAGCTATCCAAGTGCATTGGCTATCTTATCTATCACTCACCCCATCCTTCTCATTCATTCATAGCCTTCATATCTAGCTTCATTATTATTTCTTTATCCCGTCACTATCCTATCTATTTAACCCCTTGGTCTTGATCACAACAGAGAAAAGCATGGTTCACATAGGTCTGTTGGCATGCCTACTCTTTTAGACTACATACTTTCATGCTATCTTGCTTATAGTCTTCCACTACTTATGCCATATGCTATCTCACTTGTTGGATTCACTGCTTATCCTATATGCTATATTGTCCATTGCTTCCATTTCTTATCCAAAACCTACTTTATATGGATATCTTTCCCTAGCTTGGGTACTCTTGAGGAGTCAATCCTTGAGGATTGCTTTTACTCGCTTCATACTCCTTTCTTATGCAACAACACACTGCTCCATTATGTCCTATAACTTGCTAGACATTAGAAAAAAATGATGTGATCTTTCTTGAGAACTAGTAATCTCTAAGTCATTCTAAAACTTCAAAAAAAAAATTCATATACGATGCTAAAAAAATCCTAAAAATCAAAAAAATAACTTGAAAAAATGATCATCTTAATGAAAACCTAGCAATAGGTGCTTTGATGTATCACCAAAAAAATTCAAAAATTCAAAAATACAATTTTTTTTTTTGAAAAAAGTCCTGAAAAAATTTGCCAAGTGTTAAAAACCTGGAAATAGATGCTACTTGAGACCCTTGCACCTATGTCTGTAAGTCTCAATCACACACTCTACAACACATTTCCTAGCTTGGAATTGTTTCTTGTCCTCGTCTCAAGGGTACCACTACTTAGCCTATTTAAGGTTTCCTTGTGCATTAGGGTTTCTTTGATAACTCACAAAATAATGTTTCTCAACACTACCCTGCAACTTGACATCAAGTGTTTCTCAACACTTTTCAGATAGTTTACCTATAGTCTCTGGTGTTGCAAAATTTCTTATTATCAGAATCAATTCTTGAAGAAATGGCCAAGTGATTTACACCAACACACACTTAAACACTTAAATGACTAAGTTGTGCTGATCTTTATCTACTTTGTGTATTATCTATGATAATTTTTTTGCTATATGTTCCCTCCCTAATAGTCTTTCAAGAATGTCATGGACTAGAAGACTGGGGGCATGGGACATTTTTTCTTTATTTATGCTTGTGGGTATATTTTATTTGTCTATAGTGTTTAAAGTATTCATGCTTGTCCTATTTGACACTTTGATTTATAAATGTATCATCCTTGATTGTTTTGCAAGATCACACTCAAGGGTTATCCTAGCACTTATGCCTTGATACAGGTGTAATCTTGCTATACTAAACTTAGAAAATCTAACCGCATAATCATCTTTACCTATATGTCTTTGATGCTTAAGTTGGATTCCCACATTTCTATCTAACATAGATCATATTCATATCCTCGTATTTTTACTAGTGCTGATTGTATGATCTTATGATGTCCCTAATAAGGCTCGATGATAAAAACTAGGACCTACTTATGTAACCCTTGCAATTGCACCTTTTCATACTAGCTTGCATTCTAGGGTTCATTCTAGCTTAGCTTTTCATTTTGCATGTTGAGAGAGCTCTCTTCTTTATCTTTCATGGACTTGTTAGCTAACTACATTTATCCTTCTCTTGCATCTTCTCGATCTTATCTTATCTCTTCTTTCTTATTTCTTGCTTCTTTTCTATCTTACCATCTCATCTATGTTTTTTACCTATCTTTGCTAATTTTGACATCCTGGATCCATTTTTAGGAACGAAATCCAAATCTGGGTTCATCTTGCTACTCAAAATTTCTTCCTTCTTCTATGTAGTTGGTTGAACTATTGAGGCTTAATCTTTGAATGAGAAATCATCATTTCTTCATTTCTTCATCATTTCTACTCACTTCCACTCTTTGCTTCCATTTCTATTTCATCTCATTTCATCTTTCTTCTTTCTTTGACCTAATTCTTATGGTTTATTTTTCTTGGTCAAAGTTAGTCAAATTGGGGCATATCTTCATTGCTTGGTAGTCACTCTTTGGTCTTAATCTCTTATCCATCATCATGAACTTTTCTTTATTGTAAATTGATTAAATCTAGCATATTTCTGCATCTCCTCTATCTCATTTTGATTTCAATCTTGAGGGGGCATTAATATTCTATTATTGTTGCAAATTGTTTTCTTCTACAACTATCTATTTTCTCTTGATCTATCTAATTTTCTTGGCATTAGTACTCTTCTTGAGTTATTTTATTATCTCTATCCTAGTATTCAGTACTATTGCTATCAGACTATACATTCAAGACTTGCTATCTCTTTCTAGATTTCATTCTTCATAATCAGATCTCTCTATCATCTTAGCTTCTTCATTCTTTGACATAATGTGTTCCCAGAATGATCACACATTAGTCAAAGAGGGGCAAATGTAATCAACTAAAAATGGTCATCTAGACTATGAGCCCCCTTTCCATCATTTTTCCATAATTTATCTAATGGTTATTTTTGATCAAATCCTCAAAAAACTATTTATTCGATTATAACCTATGGTATGATCACTTTATCCCAAGTTCAAATTTAATTAAAAGAAAATGTTCCCTTTTTAATTAAATAAAATTCCCCACTCATCTCTTATCCTAAGTGTGCACACATAAAGAATTATTCATATTTTAGAAATAAAAGAAAAGGCATTTTTGTCTACACATGAATGTACAATTTCCTATGTGAGAGGAATCTTCTATTTTTAAAATAACTTTAATTCTCCTCCACACATTTCAAACCCTCTCAAAAACCAACCATTAATTGTGATTGGTTGAGATGCTTGTGCACATGGATCACTCAAGATGTATTCTCCTCCCTTGATTATTCCTCTTTTTCTTCTTAATCTCTATCTTCCATTTTTCTTTAAAAGGGAGGGCTCTCTCCTCATTCAAAAAAATATTACTCTCTCATGCTATGTTATGTTGTAGGTTTTCTTGGTAATTTTGGAGACTTGGAGCATTCTTGCATTTTAGCTTAGCTCTCATTCTACTTACATTATGGCATACTTTTTAGCTTAGTTTCATTTATGCTTTAGTTTAGTTCTCTTTGTTAGCTTGCATTTGCATTGCATTTTATTCTAGATTCTTGGATATTGGCACTCTTACCTCTACTCTTTGAATCTCTCATTCTATGGTGCACCTTGCAAGGGTTGCATAGTTTGGTTCATTTGAGAGCCACCATCTCATAGCCTTTGCACATCATAGATAGAGAGCTATAAGCTAGCTCTTGAGACTCCCTCTTCCATGGCTTCTCTCAAGAATAACGGTTTATAGAAGTGTGATACTTTTATGCACACATATAGCACACGTACTCTTATTCCCAAGCATCAAACCATATCACACACTATCAAAAGGGCCTCCACACAAATGATGAAAACTCATCAAAAAGTCTTTTGTAATATGTCAAGTTGCCACTATGAGTCTGTGGGATAAATCTAGTATATCTGTAAATGAATACTATTGCTATATGATCCCACACCAAAATTTGGGCCAAATTGCACCAGAGGCCCATGTCCTCCCATCCTAATACACGATCTCGTAGAGCTTGTGATATGTATCTATGAGCATTGCAGGTCCCCATGGCATCCTCTAAGGTTCGTAGATCATATTTGCTACCAGTCAACCCCATCCCAAAGGGAAGCCCTTCTAGCTCCTGTTTGTGACCAAGGCTTGGGCTACCAACAAACATATAAGGAAAGCTATGGGATATTTATCCTTGTACTCATCTATCAGTCACTCCCAACTTAGGTGCCTATTTAGGATGATAGCATCCTCAAAAATATCTTGCTCCGCTAAACTCCCCTTTGTCAGGGTCTAATCATAATATACCCATGACATGCAAATACTCATGTTAATGCTCATCATATGGAAATCATGACCCAAAAGCATAGACCTCAGGACATATCTAACATACTCACTAGATCATCATGACATGATACCTGGAGGACGTAATATACATTCTCAAGTGTAATTATGACCTCACTAGTGGAATAATGAAAGATGTTATGCTCACTATGCTACCTCTCTGCCAAGGTTGTCAATAGGCCATGGTTTTCTTGGATATGGGGCATCTGTAATAGCCAATTGAAACCCATGGTCTCTAATATCTCTCTATCCTCATCATCAAGGTGACATACAACTCATAACCCCATCACCTTGGGGTCTTTGCTAAGAAATACTTGAAAAACTGAATAAATAACCAAATCAAGAGGCAAAAGAGAATTAGTACCAATCATGATGAATCAAGTAAAGCTATAATCATTTAAGCAAGTGAGAAATCTAAAGCAACATGATCAAATTATACTTCTAAAAATGTAAAATTGCTCAAAAATTTACTACGTGATACTTTTTACAATAGTGGTGCAATTATTTTTGTTGATAATGTTTTGTGCAATACTTCTCATAATATGCATCTGACACTTTTGTGTAGTGCGATACTTTGCATGATCTCTTGTAACTATTGGGTACCCCTGATGTGATACTATCTCTAATATCCATGCAATACAAAACCTTTGACAAAAGTGTCGTGTGATAAAGTCTATAACTGGTGTGTGATACTTTAAAAGTATCACACAATATTTAACACCAAACTAATTAAAAATGCATAAAATTGTCAAAATGTGCTATAAACAACTAAAAAACTCAAAAATTTTGCTGACCTACAAGTGTGTTATACTGTAGAGCTCAGTTGTGCAACCGACTAAGCTCGACTCACTATCATCGGTAGGCACTCCTACTTGAGCCATCACTATCTCTCTTAGATCACTCAAAGCTCTTAAAATCACAAAAGATAAAATAAGTTGAAAATGACCCTTGGACCCCTTATACAGTCCTTTGACCCAATTTTGACCCATTGTTTGAACTCCTTAGAATTTTGCAAAAATTACACCCCTAGCTAATTTCAATGTCCTAGATCCATTTTCGAGATTGAAATCAAAATCGTAGTTCATCTCAATGGTCAAAATAACATTTTAAATTTTTTCATTCTTCTATGCAGTTAGCTGACCTTTTGAGGTCTAATCTTCAAATCTTTGTTGGGGCATGATCATTTCCACATTCAATTCATTTCATTTCATTTCACTTCTATATCATACTTCTACTTGATTTGACTTGGTTTTCTCCTTCCTAGTCAAAATTAGTCAAACTAGGGCATTATATTACTCTTTAGTGGTCACTCTTTTGTTTTAATCTCTTATATATTGTTATTAACTTTTTTAAATCTTGATTTAATCAATTCTTGCTCATTTTTGCACCTCTTATACCTTATTTTGATTTTTATCCCGAGGGGGAAGGAATATTCTATCATTGCTTTCTTTTTATGGCTATCTATTTCTCAGGAGAATATGCTTGACCTTTCCATTTGCTCTTGATCTACCTGTTTTGCTTAATATTGGTACCCTTCTTGAGTCTTGATATAGTTTCTTTCTCCTAATGATTAGTACTATCACTACCAGGCTGTGCATTTAGGGCTTGCTATCTCACTTTGCATTTTTGTTCTTCAAACTTAGATCTCTCTATCTATTGCTGCCTACTCTTTGACATAATGTGTTCCTAGATCGATCACACATTATTCAAAGAGGGGAAAATGTAATCATCTAAAAATGATCACTTAGATTATTATCCCCCTTTGCAACATTCTGGCTAAATTATTTAACCATTTGCCTAGACCAAATCTTTTAAAAATAATTTATTTGATTTTATCCTATAGTTTGACCACTATATCCGTAAGTCCATATTTTATTAAAAAGACATGTCCCCTTTTAACTAAATAAAAGATCCCATTCCCACATATTCCTAAGTTTCACACATAAGTCATTTCTCCTATTTTCAAATTAAAAGAAAAAGACTTTATCTCATATGAAAAGTCAACTCATTTCCATTGGAGGAGATAGATGTGCACATGGATCATGTCAAAAATCAACCACCACCCTTGATCATCCATCTCTTAATCTTGATCTCAATCATCCATACATCTTTAAAAGAGAGAGCTCTCTCATTCTCTAAGGATCTTTATTTTGAGCCATTGTTATGATGTAGGTTTCCTTATAGATTTTCTTGGAGCATTTTGTAGAGAACTTTAATTGTCTCTCATCTTACTCTTGTGTCCTCATACTAGTTTAGTTTCATTTGCATTAGAGGTGTAGGAGCACCTAGGAATTTGGCTTCTAAATCATCTTAGCCAAACCATTGAAGATTAAGGACTTAGAAAAGTCCATAAGGAATGTCTAAGTAGGTTAGAAGGGGGGTTGAGAAGAGTTGTTGTATCGTCTTTAACATTTGGACTCAAATACGACATAGTTGAGAAAATATTGCTTAGGAGTGAAAACTTGGTCAAAGGGGTTGAAAATGACTAAAAATTGGTAAAACAAAGTAAAATATCCTTATTTTAGTTCTAAGGGATCAATTGGACACATTTGGGGTCCTTGCAAGAATTAGTAAGAAAAAAGCAAAAAGTTCTCATAACATCTTTGACAACTTTTGTGCAACTTTGCACATATGAATTATTGGGTAGTTTCCACAACTACCACATGTGAAGGAGACTTATATAAGTCAATTCCATGCCCAAGAAAAAGGTTATCATTGATATTATATGGAGGTATAGTGTTTTAAGAGTAATTTTTAAAGCAATTTTACCACAGTACGGTTGAAAACTACTCCTCTAGATTCATATGGATTGAAATAGTAGTTTTTGTAGTATGGATAGTTAGTTCTTATTATTTCCCTATTGAATCCACTCTTTTTGTTTTTTCAATTTAGTTGATTTTGATAGGAGTTAGAAATTGTTCTTGTTTTGGCTAATCTATTGGTTTATACAAAGCTAGTTGTGGAAATATGTCTCTAACTTGACTTACAATAGTTGAATCCTCATGGCCACTTGGAATAAAGTAGAGCACTATACATACATTTTAAATATGCAATTTTGTGGTTTGTGGAGTTGGATAGGTATTTTAACCACCAAGACCTAGGTGAGCCCTGATGTGTCCTGCAAGGTACCTTGGTGATTGCAAGAGAAAACAAATGGAGAAGGTGGATTGGTTTGTGCTATCCAATTTGTGATTTATGTAGCTCATAGGGTGAAGGAATATAGGATTAAATATGGGTAGGATTTGAACTCATTTGGTTAGTCTAATCCTCTAGAAACAAACTGACTATAGCAAACCCTTAAAACCCTTAAAAACAATGTATTTTTGGCATAGTGACGTACAAATGAGTTGAGTGTCCTAAACTAGTTGAATCTTGGAGGTTTTCCAAAAGGCTTTCATGATACCAAGTTGTTTTATGAGCTTCTTAAGGGTTTTGGAAGTGAAGGATCAAAATCTCTATTAGGAGGCCTAATTGGGGGGAAAAGGGCTACAAGGCCAAGTAGTGGATTTGGAGAGATCATTAATGAGTAGGAGCATATGGCCACCAAGAAAACCTCAAGAGCCTTTAGAAGAGTTGAAATTGAAGCTTTGAATTCTCACTTGGTCAGAGAAGGTCCTAATTACTTATAATAGTTGTTGGAAATATATATGGTTACCACAAAAAAAAATCCACAGATCCCTTAGATGTCTCATAAACTAGTTACTACTATCACTCAGTAAACATACAAAAAAATGTTGTAACTCGGTAGATACAGTGTATGTTAACTTTTAAAAATTCACAGTGATTAACATGCAACCATAAAATAAATAACATGAACACATGAGACACCAGATTTAACGTGGAAACCCAATATGGGAAAGACCACCAAGTAACTAGCTACTAATTTTCACTCTTTTGAAGTGAGCCCATTTAGGACCCAACCTGGTTAAAGGTTACAAAACACACTGTTGGGTGTGACCTTGTTAGAGGATTTAATCACCCTATTAGGAGTGGCCTTGCTAGAGGTTTTTAAAACAATTCAATGGAACTATCACCTTGTTAGAGGATTTACAAATGGCTATTAAACCAACTCTATTAAGAGATTTAGGAATCACTGCTATAGTAGTGAGAAAGTAACAATGAAATGACCTAAATGAGATGCAACTGAATTGCTGATATAGATCTCTATTTTGCTCCACTAGATCCTTCCTAATCAAATAAAATTTTGCTACTCCTCAAGGATATCTAACCATCCTTCAAAGTTTTCTCACACTTTCTTCTTCAATCATTACACTTGCATGCTCGCTCATTACTCTTTAGAATTCTCAACTTTACCTTTAATTTATACCTTACAAATTGTCAAGTCAGCCCAATTATAATTTACAATTACCAATAATCATTACCTTAGTCGGCTACAAATGTTACTTCAAATAATTAAACTTTATTTCTCAAAATAACAAAATCCTTCATTAGCAAACCTTGCTCGGTAAACACTGTTCTAGAAATGATTTCCTGTGTTAACCAACTGAAGCTCGGTTAACACTACAAATCCTGCAAAATCCTTTGGAGACCGAGTGAACTCGGTAAACACTAACTTTCCTTCATTAACCATGTGAGCTTGATTAACACTGACTTTCTGCCACTTTTCCTTTGATGACTGAGTGAGCTTGGTAGACACTATTTCCACAGAGTAATTTCCAAGAATGCTTGGTAGACTCTGAAATTGCTTTGCTAACCAACTGAGCTCGGTAGACATTGAATGATAATTTATATGATATTTGTGTAACATCAAAGACAACACACAATTAGAAAATTGTATCCAACAATCTCCCTCTTTGGTATTGATGGCAACACAACATGTCATAGGAGTATGAAATTTGAAAACAAGTCTTTCTCTGATAGAAAATTTTCTTCCTCTTAGATCTTATGCCACAAACTTCTCTAATGCAGTAATCTCCCTTTGTGAAGGAATTACATAGCTTCTTCTTCAAACAAAAAACTCTCCCTCAAATTTTTTTTAGAAAGATATGACAGTAAAATCTCCCTCTTTGACAACACATGCCAAAGACAACACATAACAAATAAATAACAATGTACCTTGAGTACTGATTCATATGCAATGTTCCCATGACTATGCTGCATCAACTAATAGATCTTCAACTTGGTTCCTATTGATGCATCACTAAAACTTTATTTTAGTGAGCTTTAGATAGGGGAATGACCCCTAACTTACCTCTTAGATACAAGAATGCATCCTTAGGTAATGGCTTGGTGAATATGTCTGCAATTTGTTCTTTTGTATGGACATATTCTAATCTGATCTCTTTATCCTGCACCAATTCTTTGACAAAGTGATACTTTATTGTAATGTGCTTGGTTTTGGAATGCATCACTGGATTCTTTGATATGTTAATTGCACTTGTATTGTCACAAAACATAACAAATGGTTCTTTGTTCTCAACCTTCATGCCTTCCAACAACTATTTAAACCAAACAATATTACAACAGTTCACTGATGCTGCAACATATTCTGCTTCTACTATAGATTGGGATGTGCAATTTTGCTTTTTATTTGTCCAATATACCAACCTCTTTCCAAGAAAGAATGCTCCAACACTTGTACTCTTTTTGTCATCAATGTTTCCTGCCCAATCAACATCAGTAAACACTTTCAATTCCACATTTCCTCCAAATTTGTACCACAATCCATAATCTTCAATTCCTTTCAAGTATCTCAAGATCCTCTTGATTGCCATCATGTGATTTTCTCTGGGTTTTTCTAAAAATCTTGCCACTATACCAACTGCAAGAGCAATATCAAGCGTTGTATGAACTACATACTACAATTTTCCAATCATTGATCTATATAAGATTTGATCTACCTCTTTTGAATAATCATCTTTTGTAAGCTTTAGTCTAGTACACATGGAAGTTTGAATTAGTTTAGAATCTTCCATACTAAACTTCTTGAGTATCTCCTTGATGTATTTAGACTGAGTAATGTAGATACCGTTCTTACTCTGCTGAATCTGAAGACTAACAAACAACTTAATCTCACCAAACATAGACATTTCAAATTCATTATTCATTTTCTCTAAAAAATCTTTGCATAAATCATCATTCCTTGTAAACAAAGTGTCATCCACAAATATTTATGCCAAAACAATTTTATTATTTGATCCTTCTTTGATGTACAAACTACTATTATCATTTGTTCTCTGAAAACCAATCTGAATAAGGTAGTTATGCAATCTCTCATACCATGCTCTAGGGGCTTGTTTCATACCATACAATGCTTTGTGTAATTTACAGATCATGTCCTTTTTGTCTGGATCAACAAAACCTTTAAGTTTCTCAATGTAGACTTCTTCATCTAGAATACCATTGAGAAATGCTGATTTAACATCCATTTGATATACCTTAAATCCTTTATATGTTGCATATGCTAGTAAGGTCCTAACACCTTCCAATATTTCAATAGGAACAAAAGTCTCTCCATAATCAATTCCTTCTTCTTGAGAGTAGCCCTTACATACCAATCTAGCTTTGTTTCTAGATACTTTACCATCTTCATTCAACTCATTCCTGAATACCCCTTTTGTTCCAATCACATTTTTATCTTTAGGTCTAGATACAAGAGTCTAGGTTTTGTTCTTCTCTATTTGTTCTATCTCTTCATTGATAGCCTCAATCCAACTTTCATTCTCCAATGCATCTTTGACATTTCTAGGTTCAAAATCAATAAGTAAATAAGTACCTTTTAGCTTACTTCTTGTCATAGTACCTTCAGATTTGTCTCCAATAATCTGATCTGGTGCATGATGTCTCATAACATACTTGGCTAATACAGGTTCCTATCCTCTTGCACTTCAATTTTAGGTTTTGGCTGCTTTGACTTGGTAGGCATTGTCTTGATAGCTTTAGAATATGACTCGAGTTCCTGCAACTTAGTTTGAACTTCTTGCAACTTGGTGACTAATGAAGACTCGGGAGTAGAAGTCTCTTGATTGACAGATGTGTCTAGTAATGTATCAGGTTCAATGAAAAAAAATCTCCTGTAATCTTCTAGTTCCTTTTTTCTTTCTTCTTCAATCCTTTTTGCAAACTCATCAACTTTCACATGTGAACCTTCTATGATTTTGTGAATAGAAAAATTCAAACATCTATATGCCTTACTTTTGCAAGAATATCGCAAAATAATACCTTCATCACCCTTCACATCAAATTTACTTTTTCTAGATTCTTTCAAGATATAACATTTACATCCAAATACTTTTAGGTAACTTACATTGGGTTTATAACCATACCATAACTCATAGGGGGTTTTGAATGAGTCCTTCTCAACTATACTCAGTTCAAGGTATGAACTGCAGTGCTGATAGCTTCCTTCTAGTATTTGATAGCAATGTTCTTTTCAATCATTAGAGTCCTTACACAATCCATGATAGATCTATTCCTCCTCTCAACTATTCCATTCTGCTCAGGAGTTCTAGGAGTTGATACTTGTCTTTTGATTCCTCTTTCAATTCAAAAGTTATTGAATTCATTGGAAATGAACTCACCGCCTCTGTCTAATCTTAAGAATTTTAGTATTTTTCCTATTTCCTTCTCTACCTGGCCAAATACCATTTGAACTTCTCAAATGCTTATGACTTCTCTCTTAGATACATAACAGTCATCATTCTAGAGTAGTCATCAACAAAAAGAATGAAGAATCTTTCTCCAATATAGCTCTCAATTCCAATAGGTCCACATAAATCAATATGCAAAATTTCCAAAATATCTTCAGATTGATACTTTTTACTTTTAAAGCTAGTCTTTCCCATTTTACCAATCTGGCAATTCTTGCATAGACCAACATCAGGTTTCTTTATTCTAGGAATGCCTCTTACTTTCTTGAATTTTCTTATCTTTACCATGTTATAAAAATTCACATGACATAAACTTTTGTGCCATAACCAACTTTCTTCAACTTGAGCAATAAAATATGATCACTCACTAAGATCAAGATAAAACAAGTTACCTTTTGTTTGTTTGCCTGATCCAATCAGCTTTCCTTTGTCATCCAGCAGTCTTGCCTTTCCATGCATGAATTCCACCTTGAATCCAATATTGATTAATTGTGCTACACTCAATAGATTATGTTTTAGTCCTTCAACCCAATAGGCATTATCACATACAAGCTCTTTGGTTAATGAGATTTGGCCTCTTCCTTTTATACAACAAGGTTCATCATTTCCAAACCTTACACTACCACCATCATAGTCTTCAAAATGTTCAAACTTAGTTTTTTCACCAGTGATATGATGTGAACAACCACTATCTATGATCCATGTATCATTTCTCACATGAGAGATAAGTGCCATCTTATCTTCCTCATTATTATCAGATTCATTTTTCACAGCAATGTAAACAATTTTATCTTCACTATTATCAAAATCCTTAGAGTCCTTAGCCATAAAACATGTTTTCTTACCTTTTTCCTTGAATGATTTGAAGTTTTTCTTTCCATTTCACTTATGACCTTTCTTCTCATCCTTGCTTTGCTTGTTTGGGCACCTAGCTGCAATATGACCAATTTCCTCACATCAAAAATAGATTAGGAGAACCTTACCTTTGTATTTGCCTTTGCCTCTAGAATATTTCCTTGCAAGTAGAGTCTCAACAAATTCAATATCATTGTCAGAATTTTCCTTTGATTCTTCTTGAAGTGAAAGCTTGGCTTCAAATGTTGACTCAATGTTCTTGGAAGCTGGAACATAATTGTCATAGTTATCTAGCTCAAATGTAGTCAACCTTCCTATAATGGCATCCAAATTTATCTTATGATTTGCTTCACATCTTCTTTCTTGAATTGCAGATACTCTAATTGCATAAATGGGAAGCAATGTTCTAAGAACTTTACTTACAACTATTTCTTCTTTGATGTCTCCTCTAGAAGCTTTGATTGCACTAGCACTTGCTTTGACTCTTTCAACAAATTTGGCAATGTTTTCATCCTCTCTCATCCTCATCTGATCAAATCATCCTCTTAGACTCTCTGCTTTGGCTCTCCTTACATTGTCATCACCTCCATAGATATCTTTTAGATTGTTCCACATTGCAAAGGTAGTTTTGCAATCCTTGATATCATCAAATTCTTCATAGCTTAGAGTAGATGCAATGTCTATCATTATGGTGTTATGAGTCTTCTTCTCAAAAATGTCATTAATAGATAATGTACTAGGAGTTGTGTATTCTTCATCAAGGTATTTCAATCCTGTATCTCCAATGGAAGCCAGATTAAGCCTCATGAGACCTTGCCATGCTAAAAAGTTATCTCTGTTAAGCCTTGAAATTTTCCTCTTGTAAGACATCCCGATATTTAGCTTAGGTCCTTGAAACCCTTCTTGCAAGCACCAAAAGCTCTAATACCAATTTTTGGAAATATAGATGGAGTAACTGAGAGGGGAGGTGAATTAGTTACCACAAAAACAAATCCAAAGATCCCTCAGATGTATGATAAACTAGTTACTACTGTCACTTGGTAAACATACAAAAAAATGATGTATCTTGGTAGATGAAGTGTATGTTAACTTTTAAACATTCACAGTGATTAACATGCAACCATTAAAAAAATAACATGAACACATGAGACACCAGATTTAATGTGTAAACCCAATATGGGAAAAATCACCAAGTAACTAGCTACTGATTTTCACTCTTCTAAAGTGAGCCCTGTTAGGAGCCAACTTGGTTAAAGGTTACAAAACACACTATTAGGTGTGACCTTGTTAAAGGATTTAATCACCCTATTAGGAGTGGCCTTGCCAGAGGTCTTGAGAAAAATTCAATGGAATTTTCACCTTGTTAGAGGATTTACAAATGGCTATTAAACCAACTCTGTTAAGAGATTTAGGAATCACTGCTACAACAGTGAGAAAGTAATAGTGAAATGACCTGAATGAGATGCAACTGAATTGCTGATACAAATCTCTATTATGCTCTACTAGACCCTTCCTAATCAAATAAAACTTTGCTACTCCTCAAGGATATCTAACCATCCTTCAAAGTTCGATTACACTTTCTTCTTCAATCAATACACTTGCATGGTTGCTCATTACTCTTTAGAATTCTCAAATTGACCTTCTATTTATACTTGACAAATTGTCAAGTCAGTTACAATTTACAATTACCAATAATCATTACCTTAGCCGGCTACAAATATTACTTCAAACAATTAAACTTTATTTCTCAAAATAATGAAATCCTTCATTAGCAAACCCTACTTAGTAAACACTATTCAAAAAATGATTTCCTATGTTAACCAAATGAACCTTGGTTAACACTGCAAACCCTAAAAAATCCTTTGGAGATCAAGTGAACTCGATAAACACTGACTTTCCTTCATTAACCATGTGAGCTCAGTTAACACTGACTTTCTGTCACTTTTCCTTTGCCGCTTGAGTGAGCTCGATAGACACTATTTTCATAGAGTAATTTCCAAGAATGCTCAGTAGACTCTAAAGTTGCTTTGCTAACCAACTGAGCTCAGTAGACACTGACTCATAATTGATATGACAATTGTGTAACATCAAAGACAACACACACTTAGACAATTGTATACAACAAATAGCAAGTTGGACACCTACAATGCATGAGTGTGTTTGCAAGGGTAGAATATTATATTAGGTTGATTGGTGAGGATCACAGAGTAAGAGGGATAGGAGAGTGATTATCCCTTGGGTTAGGGTATAGAAAGAGATCCTAAGAAGCTAGGAGAAAGAGTGCCTAGTGTGGACCTAAAGAAAGAGGGTTTTTAGGTCTTGGTGGTTGGATCTTCCCCATCAATTAACTTAGTTTCCTTTGCAATAGAATAGCTCAATTAGATTAATCAAATGGTCTGTAACACTCTCATGTTGTTAGTATAGTTTCAACTTTACATTTTATGCTAGCATATTTCCATTTGCATTGCATACTTGAGAAGTTCTTTGACACTAGCATTCTTGATCTTGTCTAAATAATATCCTATTTCATGGTTTAATAACAAGGGTTGAATTTCTAAGTCTTAACTGAGAGCCACTTTCATTTCTTATGAACATGCCTTTGTACTCTATGACTAGGGAGCTCTAAGTTGTAATTCAAGCCTTTGAATCTATGGAACACCTTGGATAGAATGGTTTACAGAAGTGCAAAATTCTAGTGTTCACCCTTGAGATACCATTGTTAGCATGAATGCTGATGATACTAAATTAGGCGAGTATCCTGAGCATTAGAGAATATTGATATGTTGCATTCATGACTGTGTTTGTCATTGATGTCAACATAGCATTGTTTCAGTAATGACTGGCATAGTAGCAGACAAAGATCTTGATGGTACAAAAAATGTTTTGATTTGAGTGGTCATACATAGTTATGGATATGTATAGTACAATGTCTTGATGACATGGTTAAGTGCAACCTATGTTGATGGCATACAAAAGTTGTACCTAATTTATAGAGAATAGTTTAGAGAAAAAGTATTGGGAAAGAAGTTCCTAATGACTGTTGTCTATCTTACATCTGAGATGTAATGAAGTGATGCATAGTCAGGCAGTGATAGAGAACAATCAGTTTACATTACTCATATGGTTAAGATTGTTTAAAGTTATTATTTGTGATATTATTTGGATAACTGAATATCAGTGAACTATATATTCTAACAATTGGTATTAGAGCTTCAAGTCCTTGAAAGAAAAGCTTAACAACTTTGAGAGATTAGTGGCATTTTATTTTAGAAAAGATAGTTGTAAGTTAGTAAGAGGAAATTTTGTCACCCAAAAGATGGAGCTTCTTGGTGAGATCAGAATTGTATACAAAATTGAGCATTGAGCTTTTGGATAGAAGTATAGGTAAAGATAGATCTAGATCCAAAGAAGACATGAAGATCAAAGAAGGTATTGATCTTCCTATGAAAAGGAAACTAGAAGGTATGGAAATTTTTGGTTGTCGGAAATGTAGAGAGTTTGGTCATTTTTCATCTAGTTGTCCTAAGAGAGTAAGAAAATCTAGAAAGAATTCACTTTCTGATGAAGATAAAGAAGTTAAAGAAAGCATGGAAAGATTCTTGACTGATTGTGATGATAAAGTTAATGAGCCTGAATTGGTTAAGGAAGAGGAAGTAGTAGAAGATATAGCTTTGATAACTATTATTGATGATGATGAAGAAGAAAACAATTGGAATTATTAGACATAATGTTGAGGTTTTGTTTAAGACTAACAATGACTTATAGAATGATGTGCTAACTTTTGAGCATAGAGGAAAATAGAGTTATGAGCCTAGAGAAGAGAAAAGAGTTGAGATGTAAACTCCTACTCCTAACATAAATCTAAAAAGGAATCACCCTCTTGATTAGATAATTGGAAGTAAACACAAAGGCATTATGAAAAGGAACAAAGTAAATGAGGAGATATGCCTGATATCTCAAGTTGAACCCAAATGTACAGATGAAGCAGTCAAAGACAATCATTAGATCCAAGCAATGAAGGGAGAATCAGATCAGATAATAAAAAGTGATACATGGAGGTTAGTTCCTATACCAAAAGAGAAGAATGTGATAGGAACAAAATGGGCTTTCAAGAATAAAATGAATGACCAAGAAGAAGTTATGAGAAACAAGGCTAGAATTGTTTGTAAAGGTTATTCACAATAATAAGACATTGATTATGAGGAAACATATGCACTTGTAGCAAGAATGGAAGTTGTAAGGATGTTCTTGGTTTATGTAGTGAAAAATAAATTCAAGGTTTATCAGATGGATGTCAAATCTGCCTTTCTTAATGGAGAATTGGAAGAAGAGGTTTGTATTGAGTAGCCTAAAGGATTTCCTTTATTAAAAGAAAAAGACATGGTATGTAGATTGAAGAAAGCTCTTTATGGTGTGAAGCAAGCACCAAGAACCTGGTATGCGAGTTTGGACAATTACTTGGCAAAACTTGAATTTGCTAAAGGTACGAAAAACAATAACTTGTATCTGAAATAAATTGAAGATGGTTTGTTGATCATTGTAATATTTGTTGATGACATCATTTTTGGAGGTAATGATGAAGCTAGTGATAAATTTACTAAGGAGATGAAGAATGAATTTGAAATGAGCATGATAGGAGAAATGAAGTTTCTCCTAGGCTTGTAGATTGTGTAGAATAATGATGGTATATTCATTTCACAAGCTAAGTATCTAAAAGATTTGTTGAAAAGGTTTGGTTTGGAAAGTTGTAAACCTATTGGCACACCTATGATAACTGGTCACAAGTTATCCAACAAAGATGAGACACCTATAGTAGAGTAGAAGAAGTATAGATCAATTATTGGAGGTTTGTAGTATTTGACTCACATCTGAAAAATATAGAAAATGTAGTTGGGATTGTGGCTAGATTTCAATTTGATCCTAAGTAATATTATTTTTTAGTAGTTTAGAGAATATTTAGATATTTAAAAGGGACATTTGATTTTGGAATTTGCTATGATAGATCAAGTGATTTCACACTTTGCACATATACTAATGCTGATTTGGTGGGCAATAAAGATGATAGAAAGAGAACCAGTGGTGGATCATTCTTTCTTGGAGGAAGATTGGGTTCTTGGTTAAGCAAGAAACAAGATTATATTTCAAAGAGCACTACTGAGGCAGAGTATATTGTAATAGCAAATAACTGTAATCATGTTATGTGGATGTAGTAGATGTTGAAGGATATCAAAATTGAGATCAATGAACTTGTTATCATTTACTATGATAACACAAGTGTAAAAGTATATCTAAGAATCTTGTATTGCATTCTAAGACAAACCATATATCTATTAAATATCATGTGTTGAGAGAGAAAGCAACATAAAATGAGGTCATATTGGAGTATGTAAGTACTAAGGATCAAATTGCATATATCTTTACAAGATGTTTCCTAAAAATACATTTGAGTACTTGAGAGGTATGCTTGGGGTTAGGCCCATGCCTACTTCTGAATAGTTGATGTAGACAGTGCACTAGTCCAGTGGCACAAATCACTATTATTTGACTAGACTGAATGATGATACTTCATGTATGGGGGATTATCTAGTATGTACTAAGTCATTGTGGACTCTTGGTATTTTGTATTTGGTATTGAACAATATCTTTGGACACTTGAGTTAGTTAAGGACTTGGAGTAGCTAATTGACAATTGGTATTGATATTAACACCTTTGACATTGATGTCAATGGTGGAGAGAATATGCATGAAAAAAATTTCCTAAGGAAAACACTTTCTAAGGCATGGGGAAGAGTATGTATGGAAGAACTCCTAAAGAAATGGGGGAGAGATTTGGTCAAGCAGTAGCAACAAAAGTGTACTTGGTATTCTTGGAACTTAGATAGTTTTTCATCTATTTTGCCATCAATGCCAAAGGGGGAGATTGTTAGCATAAATGTTGATGATACTACATTTGGGGAGTATTTAGAGCATTGAAGAGTATTGTTATGTTTCATTCATGACTATGTTTTTCATTGATGTTAACATAACATTATTTGTGTAATGATTGACAAAGTAGCATACAAAGATCTTGATGGTACAAAAAATGGTTTGATTGTTTGGTCATGTGTAGTTATAGACATGTATAGTACAGTGTCTTGATGATGTGGTTAAGTGCACATAGTCTAAGTTGATGTTATACGAAAGTTGTACCTAGTTTATAGAGAGTAGTTTAGAGACAAAGTATTGGGAAAGAAGTTCCTGATGATTGTTTTCTATCTCACATTTGAGATGTAATGAAGTGATGCATAGTCAGGCAGTGATAGAGGACAATCATTTGATGATACAACAAGTGTGCAAGTCTTAGTATCACACATGTGAAGTTTTTTATAGATTGTGAGCTGACAATGCTATTGGAATTGTAATTTAATTAATTATCTTATTTTAATTAAATGAGAAAGCCTCAAGGCCGACTCAAGGAATTATAATGAAGATATGATATAAAGGAAATATGTTTTCCTTGATTGTGAAAAGAGTTCAAGTGTGTTGAAGTATTGTAATCATTATTCAAGTGTGAATTGCCAAAAAGGAGCAGAGTGCTTATTGAATGCATGTAAGAGATCCAAGGGATTATTGGATGCATAGTTCGAGATCTAGTTACAAGATATGAAAGACCAAAATTCTAGTTGATAGAAAAGGGACATAGGAAGGAAGTACAATTTAGTTCTATTATTCTGCAAGGATTGATACATAGATTATTTGGACAATGGGTTCACCACTCTTGCCCTTGAAGCTATTTTGGTAGTGGGTTCAACTATCTTCCACAGCTCCTAAAAAGGTTGGAAGAACTCCTAACATGGTTGGAATCTCCTAATAGGGACTCATATGTACTGAATGTTGTAACAAACTCCTAACAAGGTCTATCTTCTAACAAGGAATATTATATTAGTACATCATTTTGTGGGTACCATCCCCGCCAGGGTTTTTCCTCTGATCAAGTGTTTCCCTAGTTAACATAACTAGTGTTATTGTGTATGAGTATCTTGTTGTGGTTTTAGTTTACATTACTCATATGGTTAGGATTGTTTAAAGTTATTATTTGTGATATTAGTTGGATAATTGATTCACCCTCCCCTCAATTATATTAGTGTACTATATATTCTAACAACCATAATATCCTTTTAATTGCTATCATATGTGACTCTTTAGGTTGAGATGAGAAACATGCCACAATTCCCACCACATGAGCTATATCAAGTCTATAGTGAACAATATACTGCAACTTTCCAAACTTTGATGTATATAATGTTTCATTCACCTTCTTAGATTTGTGTTCTTTAGATAACTTGCAACCAATAACTATTGTTGTATCGATAGGTATGGATTATTCCATTCCAAATGTCATCAATATTTCATTTATATATTTTGATTGAGTTACATAGATTTTATGCTTCAATTATTCTACTTGGAGTCCAATAAATAATTTGATAGCTCCAATCATAGACATCTCAAATTTATTTCTTATTTCTTTAGCAAATGACTTACTTAATGAATCATCTCCTCTAAAGATCATATCATCCACAAAGATTTCAGTAATTAACACTTTACTTCTACTTTTAGCTTTAAGATTCAAATTGCAATTGTCACTAGTTCTTAAAAATCTAATTTGATTAAGAGTGAGTGTAATCTTTTACATAATGCTCTTGGTGCTTGTTTTAGTCCATATAATTCTTTGTGTAACTTGGAGACTAGATATTTTCTTTGTTCAATAATAAAACCTTTAGGTTGTTCAATATATACTTCATCTTTTGGTATTCCATTTAGAGATGTTAAATTCACATCCACTTGATAAACTTTAAAACCTTTGTAAGATGCATATTCTAGTAGTATCCTAACTCCTTCCAATCTAGCAACCGACACAAATTTTTCTCCATAATCCAATCCCTCGTCTTACGCATAACCCTTACAAACTAGTCTAGCCTTATTTCTTATGACTTCTCCATTTTCATTTATCTAATTTATAAAACCCCACTTTGTTCCTATAACATTTTATACTTAGGTATGAGAACTAATGACCAAGTCTTATTCCTCTCAATTTTTTCTATTTCTTCCTTGATTGCCTGTTTCCAGTCTTTGTCTCTTAATGCATCTTTTACTATCTTGGGTTCCATCTCTAATATTAGACATGTTTTATTCTTTCTCTTAATTGATTATGGTTAATACTCCTTCACTTTTGTCTCCAAATATGTCTAATATGTTGTCATTGATTCATACACATCTTGGTGTGACAAGTTCAAAATTCTAATTTTTATCCTTATTTCACCCTTTCTATGGTGTTTTTGGTGGACATTCTATAATATATTGAGTGTTGTCAATTTCTGCAATCAAATGTTGAACCTCTATCTTCTTAGGTTCAAAGTATATCAACTCATTGCATTATTCAGGTTTCTTGCTACTATTTTATTTATTATGTTAAGAGAACTCATCTATATTTTTGTTGGAAATAACAATGGGAAAGTAAACTCTGGGGGGGGGGGGTGTGAATCAGTACTTAAAAAATTTAACCATAAAACATTCACCACACATCCATATCATAATTTAGCATGAAAGTGAAATAGCTAACTACACATGCTCATCCATAGTATGAAAAAATAACACACAACAGAATAAATTTGTTACCCAAAAACCCTCCAATGAGAAGGTAAAACTAGGCTGGGATGACACCCACAAATCTTCACTACTGTAGTTGTAAAGTGTATCCTCTTTCCTAATGTGTACTTGATCCTCTTAATCAAATGTATCTCTTATGTCCTTTAACTACTCTGCTTTGTTATCTCTAACTGAGTCTATAATTCATTTTTCTCTCACAACCTCCTTAGTCACCATGAATTCTCTCTCTACACTTAGCATTCACCCTTCTCTTCTAATCCACACACTAAAAACTCTTTAGTGTTTTCCCTCCCTGAGAAGACTTAGGTGAGCTAGTGTTAGGTAAGAATCAATGATTGTGATTAACCCATTTTTCCACTTAGATTGTCCCTTTATCTAATTGGTTGCATGCACTACACAAGGATTCTTGATATACCTCCATATATATCTTATAGAATCATAAAATAATCCTTAAGTTGGCCCAAAAATGGTTTACATATAAGTTTGTACCATTAGAAACAACTGTGCCAAAAATTGTTTACTCGGCACCTGAAAACTTTGGTGCTTGACATTTACTATATCCTTAATGTCGTAACTCAACTTCTAAATGACTCAGCATCCACTATTTTACTTAGCATATGGCTCACTTAGCATATATTAATTACTTAGCATTTGAGTGACTCAACACATACCATCTACTCGACACATACTAGTGCTTGACACTAACTGCATATCTTGCTAAACATACACTACTTACTCGACGCATACATAGTTCTATTAAGTCACGACTTAAGTGTTTTGTCACTATCTTGTCAAAACCAAAATGAGATCAACAATATCCCCCTTTGACATGAATGGAAAACACACATTTTCATGCATATACAACCTAACTATGAGCATAACTCAGATAATCTGTATGCATTAGTAGGCTATCATATAAAATTACAAAATTTTCAAAAATGATGACATAGCTATCATACCTTATTGTACCAAAATTTCATAATTCCCCCTGAATTGATATTTCCTTTCTGTAACTAAATTTTGTACTCCTGTTGAGTAAGTGTGTGATATTTTGTTGTTCCCTATTTCTACATGAGTACTCCCCCTAACTCAAAACTATACTATGCATTTGTCAATCTGTTTTCTCATTATGTTCTCATTCCCCCTTTTTTGACACTTATGTCATTTGGGTGGTGTGTGCTAAAATGCTGACACACTTCTATGAGTCATTATATCCAAGACTGCTCAAGAATAGGATTTCAAACAGTGACTCATAGCTCTCTATTCATGGTGTGCTAGGGTTTGTATTAGAGGCCCTCAGTTTGACCTAGTTTATGCCCATGTAAGTACACCATAAAATGAGATATTCAAAGATCAAAATATGCATGCAAATGAAGATGCAAGCTAATCTAAATGATAACAATGCAAGAAATGAAATCTAATCTATGAAAGGAAATAACAATACAAGATTAATCTATGAAGCAAATATGATTTTAAGCAAATATGAAAATGCAAGGATGAACCATGATGATGGAAGCCATGGATGCATGAGAGAAGAAGACAAGAAGAGAGAAGTTGCAATGAAGCTCCAATGTCCAATCCCTAAAGCTCAAACTCCTCCAAAATAGATCTCCAAACCTGCAGCATAACAAGACTATAGCAAAAAACCTCTCTCTAAATGAGAAGAAGAGGGTTCCTTATAAAGGAAACTATGGAGAGGAATGCATCCTCAAGATAAATGTTGGATAAATACCTAAAAAGACAAGTAAGAGGAAAAAACTCACCACTTAGAGATATGTGCAAAAAAAAGGAATCTTTACTTGATTTATTTGATTTATTTCCTTTTTTCATAAAAAAAGAGAGCTTTAAGTGAGGATTTATTTAATTAATTAAAAGAGGGATTTTCTTTCGATTAAATAAGATAAGATTATTTAATTAAAAGAGAGATTTTAATTAAATAAGATAAAAACTATTTAATTAAAAGAGAGTTTTTTAAAAATTAAATAAGATTATTTTATTTATTTTAAAGGATATTTTCTTTTAATTAAATAATATTATTGATGAAATGATCAAACCTTAGGAAATATTGAAATAATTAAATTAATTACAATTTGATCAAGGAAAATGATTTGAATTGATTCAATAAAATATTTTGATGCATTGATTCAGGAAATTGATAAATTGAAGAATTGGGGCCAATAGTTTAGGCGACCATTTTAGGGTGCATACATTTTCCCCTCTTTTACTAATGTGTGACCATTTTGTGAACACATGTAGTTAAAGGATGCAGTTGAAGTGTGAGGTCGATTTGGGATCACAAAACCGTTGAATACAATTGATTAATTGTGTATTGTATTTGATGTTCACAAAATGTCATATAATTGTGAGTCAGTTTATGTCGAGCTCACTCAAGCATTGAAGATAGTTTCATGTGTTTGCTAAGCATTCTAGAGTTTGCCAAGTTTAGAAGATAGTGTCTAACGAGTTCACTCGAGCTTCAAAGAAAAGTTTGTGAAAGTTGAGTATTAACCGAGCTCACTTAGTTAATGAAGGAAATGTTGGATGGAATCAATGTTAATCGAGCTCACTTGGTTACCAAAGAAACTTTATGAATATGTAGTGTTGAACAAGTTCACTTGGTTGACACAAGAAAAACATTTCTAAGTTAGTGTCTACCAAGAAGGGTCGGTTAACAAAGGATTTTCTTGTTTTGGCATGTTAAGTTCAATTGAATTGTTTGTTGGTTCTAGCTAACTAAGAAGATGAATATTAATTATTCTAAGTTATATTCAAGCTGACTTGGCAATATGAAAGATATAAATATAAGGTCAAGTTGAGGATTAGAAAGTGGTATAGTGGAACATAATTGAAGATTTGATGATGCCCAAAGGAAGTGAATTGGAAGGATAAGCAAAATATCTTTATTGAGATGCAAAGATACAGTTGATCGAGAAGGATCAAGTACACAAGCTAGAATCAAGATCTGTAATCAGTAATTTAGTTGCATCAAGAATCAAGTCATCTCATTGTTACTCTCTAACCATTGTAGTAGTGATCTAAATCTCTTAACAGAGTTGGATTAACAACTATTTGTAAATCCTTTGACAAGGTGGCATTCTCATTGAATTGTCTAAAGACCTCTAACAAGGCCACTCCTAATAGGGTGATTAAATCCTCTAATAGGGTCACACCTAACAGTGTGTTTTGAAACTTTTAACAGGGTTGGCTCATAACAGGGCTCACTTCAGAAGAGTGAAAATCAGTAACTAGTTGCAATTGGTGTTTTTTTCTCAAATTGGGTTTCCACATTAAATCTTGGTGTCAAGTGTGTTCATTTTATTTCTCTTATGTGCATGCAACTAAGTTAAAGTAATATTAATCACAACTAATATCTTAAGATTTTCATGTTAAGCATTTACCGAGCTATTTCATTATTTACCAAGTTACAACATTTTGTTTGTCTGTTTGCCGAGCTTCAACAGAGTTGAGTTTTCACAGAGTTTTTTTTGTACTGACATCTAAGGGATCTAGGAATTATTTTTGTGGTAACTGATTCACCTCTCCCGTCTCAGTTACTCCTGTTATATTTCCAACAATTGGTATCAGTGCGTTTGGTGCTTGCAGAGAAGGTTTTAAGGACCAAAGCTAAAGATCAGGATGTCTTACAGAAGAGAGATTGCCAAGTTGTACTAAGACAACTTTGTAGCATGGCAAGGACTTGTGGGGTTACATCTGGCAACTATTAGTGTCATGTTGTAAGTATCTTGATAATGAATACAAGACTCCTACTAGAATTTTATCAATTGAAGATATTGTTGAAAGGAAAAATCATAACATCATGATGATTGACATTGCTTCTACTCTTAATTATAATGAACTTGATGAAGTCAAAAGTTATACTATAACTCATGATATGTGGATTAAATTGAATAACATCTATGGAGGAGATGATAATGTAAGAAGAGCTAAATCTGAAAGTCTTAGAGGACAACTTGATCAGATGAAGATGAGAGAAGATGAAAACATTGCAAAATATGTTGAAAGAATCAAATCTAGTGTGAGTGCAATCAAAGCATCTAGAGGAGACACTAATAAAAAATAGTTGTAAGAAAGGTACTAAGAACCCTTCTTCCTATTCATGCAATTAGAGTGTTTTCTATTCAAGAGATGAGATGTGATCCAAATAGAAAAATAACTTTGTATGCTCTAGTTGGAAGATTGATAGCTTTTAAGTTGGATAACTATAATAACAATGCCCCTAGCTCCAAAGCTATTGAGTCTACATTTGAAGCGAAACTTTCACAGTAAGAAATCAAAGGAAAATCAATCAAGAAGTGAAGAAGAAGAAATTTTAGACAATGATTTTGAAGTTGTTGAAGCCCTACTTGCAAGGAAATATTCCAAAGGCAGAGGAAAGTACAAAGTTAAGATTCCTCTAATCTATTTTTCTTGTGAAGAAGTTGGTCACCTTGCTACAAGGTGCTCAAATAGAGAAGACAAGGATGAAAAGAAAATCAATAAGTACAGAGGTAAGAAGGAATTCAAAAACTACAAGGACTACAAGGATAAAGATAAGAAATCTTGTTTTATGGCTAAAGATTCTGATAATGGTGAAGATGAAATGTATATATTGTTGTAAAAGATGAATTTGATGATGAAGGAGATAAAATGGCACTTATCTCTTGTGTTAGAAAAAAATACACATGGATTATTGAAAGTGGATTATCACATCATATGACTGGAGACAAAATAAATTTTGAGCAAATGGAACATTACAATGGTGGTAGTGTGAGATTTGGAAACAATGAGCCTTGTTGCATAAAAGGAAAAGGATGCATGTCATTAACAAATGAACTTAGATGTGATAATGCTTATTGGGTTAAAGGACTAAAATATAATCTAATGAGTGTGGCACAATTGAATATACATTGGATTCAAGGTAGAATTTATGAATGGGAAGGCCAAACTGCTAGATAGAAAAGGAAATCTGGTTGGATTTGGAAAACAAAGAAAAGTTAATTTGTTCTATCTAGATCTCAGTGAAAGATCGTGTTTTATTGCTCAAGTAGAAGAAAGGTGGTTATGGCACAAAATATTATGTCATTTAGACTTTGATAATTTGGTTAAGATAAGAAAATATAGAAGAGTAAGAGGTATTCCTAGCTTGAGAAAACTTGATATGGGTCTATGCAAAAATTGTCAAATTGGTAAGATGGGAAAAATTAGTTTCAAAAGAAAGAACTATCGTTCTAAAGAAGCCTTAGAGCTTGTACATACAAACTTATGTGGACCTATTAGTATAGAAAATTGTGATATCCTTGTTTTTACATATAATTTTAATAATAAATAAGTATAATGTATAAAACTTTTATAATATTAAAATGATTAATAAAGTATATAAATTTTATATATAATATATATTATCATACACATATAATATATATACATATGTGTATTAGATATTTAAATAATATACTATTGAATATATATAATATATATAACAAGTAATACTATTAATAACAATAGATATAATATATGTTATTAAACTTATATATATATATATATATATATATATATGATATTATTAAATATATATATATTTAATATAATTATAATTCTTAATATAATATAATTATTATCAACAAAAGGACATGACTCTATGAAACATGCATATATATACAAAATCAAACATTGAGAGGAATATCACATTACATATCATCAGACTAATACATAGAAAAAGGAAAATCAGTAAATGTCCCAAAATGGGACAATACAAAAGTTATAGTGGAGATAATTTTTTAATTCTTTTTTTTGATGACTATTCTAGAATGATGATTGTAATGCATCTAAAAGAAAAATCTGAAGCTTTTCAAAAATTCAAGTGGTATATGGCAAGAGTAGAAAAAGAAACTGGAAAGAAGATGAAATGTTTGAGATTAGATAGAGGTGGTGAATTCAATTCTAACGAATCAATGAATTCTGCATTAAAAAGGGAATTAAGAGACAGGTATCAGCCCCTGGTACACCTTAGCAAAATGGTATAGCTAAAAGAAGGGACATATCCATCATGAATTGTGCAAGAACATTGATGATAGAAAATATTGTTGTAATCAAATATTGGAAGGAAGCAATCAATACTGCAATGCATACGTTGAACAGAGTACAATTGAAGAAAGAATCAAATCAAACTCCTTATGAACTATGGTATGGCTACAAACCTAATGTAAGTTACTTGAAAGAATCTAGGAAAGGTAAATTTGATGTCAAAGGTGATGAAGGCATATTCCTAGGATGCTTCTATAGAAGTAAAGCATACAAATGTTTGAATTTTTCTACTTATAAATCTTAGAAAATGCACATGTCAGAATTGATGAGTTTGCAGAAAAGAGTGAAGAAGAAAGCAACAAAGAGCTTGAAGATTACAAAAGATTTTTGTACTACAAACCTGATACTTTTCCAAACAAAGAGCTTGAGGATTACAAAAGATTTTTGTACTACGAACCTGATACTCTGCCAAATCTATCTAGAAGAAAGGAGGCCTCACCTCCCGAGTTCCTAAAATCTCTAATAGCTACCAAGTTTCAATTAGTGCAACCTGAGTCATAGCCTAAAGGACCCAAGTCATAGTTAGAAGCTACTGAGCTATTACTAGAGAAAACCAAGTTTGATGGACCCAATTCATAGATAGTGGGACTCGAGCTTATCATAGAAGATCATGAAGAAATCAATGAAACAAACTCCAAATCTAAAGTACCTGTGGTAGCAAGATATGTCAGAAGGCATCATGTACCTAACCAGATCATTGGAGACAAATTAGATGGAACAATGACAAGAAAAAATTGAAAGGCAAATGTTTACTTGTTGAATTTGAACCTATAAATGTTAAAGATGCTTTGGATAATGAAAGTTGGATTGAAGCAATGAATGAAGAAATATAACGGATAGAGAAGAACAATATTTGGACTCTTGGTCCTAGAGCCAAAGATAAAAATGTAATTGACACAAAGTGGGTCTTCAGAAATAAGCTAAATGAAGATGGAGAAGTTTCCAGAAACAAATCAAGGTTACTATGTAAAGGTTATTCTCAAGAAGAAGGTATTGATTATGGTGAAACTTTTGCTCCTATTGAAAAATTAGAAGGTGTTAGAACTTTACTAGCATATGCAATACATAGAGGATTTAAGGTTTATCAAACGGATGTAAAATATGCATTCTTGAATGGAGTTCTTGATGAGGAAGTCTACATAAAACAACCTGAAGGTTTTGTAGATCCCAACAAAAGAGATATGGTTTGCAAATTACACAAAGCATTATATGGTCTCAAGAAAGCTCCTAGAGCTTGGTATAAAAGACTTCATAACTACTTGATACAGATTGGTTTTCAAAGAACAAATAATAACAATAGTCTGTATATCAAAGGACTAGATAAGAAGATTGCATTGGCAAAAATATTCATGGATGACACTTTGTTCATAGGAAATGATGACTTGTGCAAGGAATTTTCAGAAGAAATGAGTAAAGAATTTGAGATGTTTATGTTTGGAGAAATAAAATTCCTTTTTGGATTACAGATCCAATAGAAGAAAGATGGTATCTAAATTACTCAATCTAAATATATCAAGGAGATACTAAAAAAAATTTGGAATGGAAGACTCAAGACCAATTGGAACCCCTATGTCTACTGACAATAAGCTTTCCAAAAATGATGATTCCAAAGAGGTAGATAAAACCACATATAGATCAATGATTGGAACATTGCAATATGTAGTGCATACAAGGCATGATATTGCATTAGCAGTCAGTATGGTGGCAAGATTCTCAACAAATCCTAAAGAAAACCACATGATGACAATCAAAAGAATCATAAGATATCTTAAAGGTACTAAAGACTATGGTTTATGGTATAAAATAGGAGGCAATGCAATTTGGATTTAAAAGTATTCACAGATACTGATTGTGTAGGAAGTATTGATGATAGAAAGAGCATCAGTGGTGGAGCATTCTTTCTTGATAAAAGACTAGTGCCTTGGACAAGCAAGAAACAAAATTGTATTTCTCAGTCCACAACAGAGGCAAAATATGTGGCAACAATAGTTAATTTTTCTAATATTGTTTGGTTCAAACAATTATTGACAAATATGAAGATAGAGATGAAGGATCTAGTGGTTTTATACTGTGATAACACCAGTGCAATTAACATATCAAAGAATCTAGTGATGCATACCAAAACAAAACACATTGCTATAAAATATCATTTTTTGAGAGAATTGGTACAAGATAAAGAAGTTAGATTGGAATATGTGAATACTAAAGAACAAATTGTAGACATATTCACCAAATCATTACCTAAGGATACATTTCTATATCTAAGAGGTAAGCTAGGGGTCATTCCTCTACTTGAAGCTCACTAAATGACGATTAGTGATGCATTAACCAGAGCTTGTTGAAGATCAATCAGTTGGTGCAGTATTGACAAAGGGCATATTGCAAATGAATCAGTACATATGGTACATTGATATTCATTGAATATTGTCTTTGGCATGAGATGTCCAAGAGGGAGAAGTTTGTTGTCATATCTCAAAGAAATTCCATAAAGATAAAGAGAAAGATATGTCAATAAGGGAAAATGAACTTGGTCTAATATTAAAGATAGAGTTTGCTATCAGAAGAAGATGTTGAAGACAAAAATTTTCTGACAAAGGGAGAAACTAAAGGCATAAGGAGTTCTCATGAATGAGAATCAGAATGAAACTAAGGATATGTTCCTTACTTTATTCTTGCTCTAAAAATTTCATTGTATTATGACACGTTGTGTTGCCATCAATGCCAAAGAGGGAGATTTTTGAATACAACTAATTAATTGTGTATTGTCTTTGATGTTACACAAAATGTCATATCATTGCTAGTCAATGTATGCTAAGCTCACCAAAGCATTGAAGACAATTTTCTGTGTTTGTCAAGAATTCCAAAGTTTTTCAAGTTTAGAAGATGGTGTCTACCAAGTTCACTTTGGCATCAAAGAAAAGTTTGCAAAAGCTGAGTGTTAACTGAGCTCACTCGGCTAATGAAGGAAATTTTGGATGGAACTAGTGTGAACCAAGATCACTTGGTTACTAAAGGAACTTTGTGAATATGCAATGCTGACCAAGTTCACTTGGTTAACATAGGGAAAATCATTTCTAAGTTAGTGTCTACCAAGCAGGATCAACTAATGAAGGATTTTATTATTTTGACATATTGAGTTCAATTAAATTGTTTTTTGGTTCTAGCCAACTAAGAAGATGAATATTAATTATTCTAAGTTATATTCAAGCTAATTGGACAATATGAAAGATATAAATATAAGGTCAAGTTGAGGATTAGAAAGTGGTATGGTGGAACATAATTGAAGATTTGATGATGCCAAGAGGAAGAAAATTGGAAGGATAAGCAGAATATCCTTGTTGAGATGTAACGATACATTTGATCAAGAAGGATCAAGTATGCAAGCCAAAATCAAGATATGTAATCAGTAATTTAGTTGCATTAGGAATTAGGTCATCTCATTATTACTCTCTAACCATTGTAGTAATGATCTAAATCTCTTAACAGAGTTGGCTTAACAACTATTTGTAAATCCTTCGAAAAGGTGGCATTTCTATTGAATTGTCTAAAGACCTCTAACAAGGTCACTCCAAATAGGGTGATTAAATCCTCTAATAGGGTCTCACCTAATAGTGTGTTTTGTAACCTTTAACAAGTTTGGCTTGTAATAGGGCTCACTTCAGAAGAGTGAAAATCAATAACTAGTTGCAATTGATGAGTTTTTCCAAATTGGGTTTCCATGTTAAATCTTGGTGTCAAGTGTGTTCATGTTATTTCTCTTATGTGCATGCAACTAAGTTAAAGTAATATTAATCATAGATAATATCTTAAGATTTTCATGTTAAGCATTTACCGAGCTATTTCACTATTTACCAAGTTACAACATTTTGTTTGTGTGTTTGTTGAGCTTTAGTAGAGTTGAGTTTTCACAGAGTTTATTTTATATTGACATCTAAGGGATCTAGGAATTATTTTTGCGGTAATTGATTCACCCTTCCCCTCTCAGTTACTCCTCTTATATTTCCAACAAAAACAACATAGGTGTATGGTCAACTCAGGAACACATGAGGATAAAGAATACAAATTTTTATAACAATTTTGTCTTGATAAAGACAAGGCTATCCCAGGTAGAAAAAAGATTGATAAAGTTGAATCAAGGATTGAAGTTTAATAGGTACTACCCCCTCATGATCAAAATCAAAATGAAATAGAGAAGAAATAGAAAATTGATAAATTTGATCAAATCAAACTAAAAATAAGGTTCTCAGTGTAAGATGAAAAATATAAGGATCATAGAATTAGGGTAGATCATAAAGCATGAAAGATTATGCCCCAGAGTTGAATTAGAAGAAAAGAAGTGGGGTGAAAGAAAATGGAAGATAGAATTTTGAAAGAGGTGAAAAGAAATGGAAAGAAGAAAGAGAATTTTCCTCAAGAAAGAGAATGCCTCAAATCAATCAACTATTTAAGATAGAAAATTTTGATTGAGATCATGAAAGAAGATAAGGAAATGCAGATCAAGACATGATCACAGTTAATTAAAAATCCACAAAAAAGATAACGTAAAACCCTCTCAAACTCATAATGAAACCTAAAAATAAAGTCTAATAATGCAAGCTACATGAAAATGCAAAGGTGTACTTGCAATAGAGAAATTGTATCATAGGATTCTGTGTTCATCATTCATTAGAGAATGTTAAGGAACTTATTTTCATAATTAGGCCATTATTAACAAACATCAAAAAATCACACAATCATCACTAGTCACAATCGTAACTATGAAGATATGAATGTGATTTATATCAGATTGGAATGTGGAAATATTCTAACATAAGCATCAAAGACATAAAGGTCAAGATGACTTCGATGTTAGCTTACCCAATTTAATGTAGCAAAACCAAACTCACATCAAGGCATAGATGTCGAGATGACCATAAGAATTGCTATACAAAAGCAATCAAGGATGATGCCTCGAATCTCCTATGTGTTTCAAGGGGACAACAAGAGACACTCTAGAGTTTCAAGACCACACCCACAAGAAGAAAGAAAATAAAAAACATGCCCCATGTCCCAAGTCCTCTATCTATGCATATTAGAGAGACTTATTAGACAAGCACATTCAATGAAAATCAATAACAATCAACACATAAAGAAAAGATCATGACATAGCTCAAGCTTTAGGTATTTGTGTTTTAAAAATTTAATTGTGTTAACTAATACTGAGTTCTAAGGATAAAGATCAAATTATTGCATGTAGGTAAGATCACATGACAAAATTGGGTAAGACCAAACCAATAAGTGTTAAAAAAAACTCAATGTCAAGGGTTGTATCAAAAGATATAGTTGGGGTGGTGTTGAAAAACACTATTTGTGAGGTGTCCTAAAGACTAATGCATCCAAGAGAGCAAACTTAACACAACTATTCCCCTAGACAAAGACAAAGACCAATTCTAAACTAAGGAAACAAGGACAAGGAATGATGGAGAAAGACTAACTATTCCCCTTAGACAAAGACAAAGACCAATTCCAAACCAAGGAAACAGGGACAAGGAATGATGGAGAAAGACTAAGTGTCAAGGACACGCTTTAAGAAATAGGGGTACAAAGGCCTCAAGTAGTGCCCATTTCTAGGTTTTCATCACTTGGATTTTATTGCAATTTTTTTTTTCATCATTTTTTTTGGAATATATAATTTTTTTTGGAGATACATGAAAGCACCTATTGCTAGGTTTTCACCAAGATGATCATTTTTTCAGGAAATTTTTAAATTTTTTGACAATATACAATTTTTTTGGATTTTTGAAATATATCATTTTTTTGGAGTTTTGAAATATATCAATTTTTTGGATTTTTGAAATATTATCATTTTTTTTGGATTTTTTCAGGATCAATAAATATATATAAAGGATGCCCTCGCGTATCATGGATAAATCTTCTTCAGGTGCAAGACATTGATAGGATCAAGGAGTTGCTCTCCCTCTTCTATAGATAATAAATAAGCACGGAACTCAAAAGCTGCTATATTGATGTAAGGTCCAAGCCAATTAGGTTCAAATTTTCCCTTTTTATCTCTCTATTGTTGATTCTTAGGATTTTCATATAGGACAAGATCTCCCACTTGGAATTCTCTAGGGTGAACATTTTTAGTGAAGGCTTTGGACATGTGCTTTTGATAAACCCTCACATGGTCAAATGATGCTTTACATTTATCATCTAGAAGCTCTGACTCTTGAATTCTCATGGCATAGTAGTCTTCATCTATAACTAAACCTTTGAGAGAAACTCTAAGTGAAGGAATCTCAACCTCTAAAGGTAACACTACTTCAACACTATATGTGAGGGAAAAAGGAGTAGCCCCAATAGGATTAAGAATACTTGTTCTATAGGCCCACAAAGCTGATGTTTTCTATAAATGGTAATATCTACTAGTCTTATGAGCTGCCCTATGTAAATGGTAATATCTATTTAGGATGGCCTTATTTGATGCTTTCGCTTGATCATTTCCTTGCGAAAAGTAAATGGAGGACCAATGTTGTTTAATCTTGAATCTCTTGCAGAGTTGTTTAAGGTCCTTATTTTTGAATTAACCTTCATTGTTAGTAAGAATCTTGGAAGACACTCCATATCAACAAATGATATGATTCAGAATGAATAGAGAGACTATTTTTCTTGAGGAAACAAAAAGTGGTACAATAGCTTCTACCCATTTAGTAAAGTAATAAGTAGCAATGATAATAAACTTGTGTCCACCTGATGAGTTGGGATGAATCTACCCAACAAGATCAAAGGCCCAATATGTAAATGACCAATGTTAAATATAAGGAATGAGCTCCCTACCTAGAGCATGTATCGAGTTACCATGTTTTTGACACTTTTCCCATGACTTTGCAAAAGCTACTACATCAATCTGCATCATGGGCCAATAGTATCCTACCCTAAGCAACCTTTGGGTTGAGAACTATAAGAGTGGATGTCAACTAATGCTTGATCAAATTCTTCCTTTTCTAAGAACCTAAGAAGTGTTCCATCTAGACCCCACCTATACAAATCACCAGAGATAAGGGAATGGCGAGAGACATTTCAAATAAGGTTTTTTTGTTTAGATCGGTTAAAGGTTTCGAGTATAATACCATCACGAAGGTATGAATAAATGGAACCATAGTAGGATGACTCATGATGAACAAGGGTTCAAATAACATAACTTTCTTGGGAATCATAGATAGGGTGATGTAGCTCTTCCACTAGAAATTCAAATCTAGATTCATGTCACTCTAACTAAAGAAGTGAAGCAAGTGAAGCCATGGCATCAAATACTTTGTTTTCTACTCTAGGGATTTGTTGAAGAGTAACAAATGTGCAATATCATCTCAAGTAATCAACCATTTTCTTGTAAGGTACTAGTTTCTCATTTTTGTTAAATATTCATCATTGACTTGGTTTATTATTAGCTATGAATCCTTGTAGATGTGTAACTTTGTGATTCTCCATTCTCTGGCCATCTTAAGTCCATTTGTTAAAGATTCATACTGAGCAATGTAGTTTGTATATGGGAATAATAACTTGCAAGATTTAGGAATCATGTACCCATGAGGAGAAAAAAAAAACACACCAGCTCTCAAAACATGTTGCATAAAGGATCCATCAAAGAACATCTACCATGTTCTTCCAGTCATATAGATGAGGTGCTCATCTGGGAAATCAACTTGATTAGGTGCATTGTCTTGTATTGGGAAGCCAACCAATTGATCTGCTATGGCTTGTCCTTTGATCACTTTATGCTCAATGTACTCGATGTCAAACTTTTAAAGGATCATCATCCATTTAGCAAGTCTACCTATGAGGGCAGCCTTACCCAATAAATACTTGAGTGGATCTATTTTTTCTATGAGGTGTATAGTGTGTGCAAGCATGTAATCTCACAAATTCTGGGAAGCAAAGACAACTGCCAGGAAAGCTTTCTCAATACTATTGTATTTAACCTCATATGAAACAAGAGTATGACTAATGTAGTATATTGCTCTTTCTTTCCCAAGTTCATCAAGTTGAGCTAGTAATGCCCCTAAGGAAGATTATATCACTGAAATGTATCGAATAAGTGGTTTCCCTGGGATAGGAGACATTAAAATTGGAGGATTTCCCAAGTACTTCTTGATTTGATCTATGCTCTTTTGACAATCCTCATTCCATACACATTTGACTCATTTATGTAAGCTCTTGTTAAAAGGTTGAGCTCTACTTGCCAACTGTGAAATAAATCTTCTTATGGATTGAAGACATCCTTGAAGACTCCTCATTTGACTAATATTTCTAGGAGGTGGCATATCCATGATTGCTTGGCCTTTTTCAGGGTCTACCTCTATTCCTTTTGCTGAAATAATGAATCCTAGTAAATTTTCAAAGGTAACTCCAAATGCACACTTCTTAGGATTTAACCTGAGTTGAAATTGTTCCATTTGATCTAGAATGACTTCTAAGTCATCTAAGTGTGTGTCTCTTTTCTTAGACTTAGCCAAGGTGTCATCCACATAATCTTCCATGTTTATATGCATCATATCATGCAAAATAGTGATCATAGCTTGTTGGTAGGTTGCTCCTACATTCTTTAATCCAAAAGGCATAACATTCCAACAATAGGTACCACATGTACAAGTGAATGCAGTCTTTTCTTGATCTTTAGGAGCTATCTTAATTTGATTGTATCTAGAAAAACCATTCATCAAGGAATAAATCTCATAACACACGATCATATCCACTATCATGTCTATATTGGGAAGTAGAAAGTCATCCTTTGGGCATGCTCTATCGACATCTCTAAAATCTGTGCAAACTCAAATGGTTTTGTCATGCTTGGAAATTGGTACAATGTTTGATATCCTTTCAACATAGTCAATGGCCCTTATGCTTTTTGCACCAAGTTGTTTCTCTAATTCTGCTTTAACTAGGAGGGCTATGTGAGGATGCATCTTTCTCAATTTTTGCTTAACTGGTTTGACACCCAGAGCTATGGATAAGTGGTGCATGATAACATTAGTGTCCAACCTTGGAATATCTAAATAAGTCTAGGAAAAAAATTTCTTTTTTTTCCATAAGAACTTAGTGTAAGCTTCTTTTTCTTGTGGTTACAAGGACTGAGCCAAGTGTATCATCTATGGAGTCTCATCCATACCAAAATTGATTGCTTGTGTTGATTTGATAAGTACTAAAGATCTATCTTGAAAATAGCTAGGGAGATGATCAAGTACCTCATCCTTAGGTGCCTTAGAGAGGTTTTCACCCTTGGATACGTCCTTTCTTTTTACCTTTTTTGGTTTTGACACTACCACACAATGGTTCTTGCCATCAGAACTCTTATTCTTTTTCTTTTCTTTTCTTTTTGTTTTTTGACTAAGGTACTTGATGTTTGGATCTATCATGCTAGTAGCCAGTTCACTAGTTGAAGAGACTATAGGTCTAATGGCATTCAAGTAACAGGCTATCTCATAGTCATTTTGAAATGTTAAGAGCTTAGGTTCTTGACAGTGTTGGGACTAATCAATAAGGTCAAGATGAACAAGGCATAAGTCAATGACTAGTTCAAGGTTGTGAATGTGAATAGTTTCATCTCTAGTGATCGAAAAGGTGGATTCTATCAAGTAACTTCCTAAACTACCCAAATCAAGATTTGTCCTAACAAGTGAAGAATTGTCCACTAAAGAAACATGTAAGTTCAAATCATCTAATCCTACATGTAACTCATTAGCTACATTAGGTTGAGAACTATAAGAGTGGATGACATCAACATCCATGTCAACTATGGAAGAATTTTAGAAAGAATCCCATTCATACTCATGTGAAATTTGTAGAAGTTGATGAAAGCCAACTTCATAGTGCGCCAAGATCACCTACATGCAAATAACCTGCTAAAGAGAAACTGAAGAAGGAAGGAACACGAGCTTGGAGCAACTCAAAAAAGTGAGAAAATATATTGCAACAACAAGAATTGAAATTGTTATACAATGTGAGATGCAAAAAGATATGTGAAATTACAACAGGAGAGCTTGAATATAAAGGCCTTAAGGAAGCTTCTAGTACAAGCTAGAAGATGCTAGAAGATAAGTATGACAACTAAGCATATGTTCACAAATGGTGGAATATCCTCGATCAAGGTGAGAAGATAAGTATGACTTAAATAGGAACAAACTCTTGTGTTGTCAACAACTTCTAGACTACAACTAATAAATGAATGCATTTAACCTAAGTAAACTTAAGTAAAAGTGTAAATAATAATTATTTACTCTAACACCCCCCCCTTAAGTGCAACTTAGGGGAACACACTTAAGCTCACAATAGCCAAGATGAAATGCAGAATGGGTCCCAGAAATGAGGCCATGTTAGGTACCCAAGTACAAATGTAAAGAAATCTCTGTAAACTGAAGACAAACGAGAAAACCCAGTAGGAAAAACCCCTCTCCAAAAAGAGATAATAGAAAATCTAGTGAAGGACTAAAGAAGCCTCTAACTAGAGAAATGCCCTAGAAAATAGGAACAAAGAGAAGATCGTGAAGAGCATCACTAAAGCATGAATAAGCCACAAGCTTTGTCAAAAAGAAATTGCTGATCTAAAGAACCTCCACGAAATATAGAAGGCATGAACCAAGAGTGTCTATATGGTAGATGATCCATCTCACTGAAATGCAAGAGTGCTGGTGTAGTGTTGACATCATGTTGATGTTAGCATCTTATGATGCTAAAATGGATGGCTTGGGGACCATTGCAAAAAAAAAAAGACTACTGCATGGCAACTCGTTGATGATGTGGCGTGACCACGTAGCAAGTGTCGACGTGGCACCCATGCCACATGGCATATGCAGGTTGTTCCATGTGTACATAGCTATGAGGGGGCTATAGGGGCATCTGGGTAGAAGTGGTTGTAGGGGTGGATGTTTCTGGTGGCGGTGGCGATGGAGCAGCACGACGGGGGTTGCAGAGTGGCAGCCACAGACTAGTGGTGTTGCTTGTGGTGGCGGTGAAACTAGGGTGGTGCACTAGCCACACAGTGGTAGTGGCCATCAGGTGGCTTGCCAATTTTTTTAAAATATTTTTTTGGAGAAGCTCGTCTGTACAGGTCCATATGGCCTCCCAGATAAAAAATTTTGCCTTCCAGAGCAACTTTGTCCAAAATGGACAAATTTTATATGGATCTTGATTATAACGAGCCTTCTAAACTCAATGGTAGCATCCATTTAGGCCCAAAGTGCTCCCAAAAAAAATCTCTTCCTCTCGATTGAATAAAAAAATCACAAAAAAACTAGGGTTTGTGTCTTTGAATCATAGATTCAAAAATCCTTCAACCAGGAAATAATAACAGGTAGGCTCTGATACCATGTAGAAGTTGATAAAAGACAACTTCATAGTGTGCCAAGATCACCTGCATGCAAATAACTTGATGAAGAGAAACCAAAGAAGAAAGGAACAAGAGCTTGGAGCAACTCAACAAAGTGAGAAAATATATTGCAACAATAAGAAATGAAATTGCTGTACAATATGAGATGCAAAAAGATATGTGAAATTACAATAGGAGAGCCTGAATATAAAGGCCTCAAGGAATCTTCTAGAACAAGCTAGAAGATGCTAGGAAATAAGTATGACAACTAAGCATACGTCCACAAACATTGGAATATCCTCGATCAAGGTGAGAAGATAAGTATGACTTAAATAGGAACAAACTCCTGTGTTGTCAAAAACTCCTAGACTACAACTAATAAATGAATACATTTAACCTAAGTAAACTTAAGTAAAAGTGTAAATAATAATTATTTACTCTAACAATTTTTAAACTTCTACTAGGGTGCTTACACCATGAATGCTTGGGATGCCTTGATGTGGAAACTTGGATATCATCAAGGGTAACACCTTTTCTTTCCATTAAACCATCTGGACTTGATTCATTTTGTTCCACAATTACAACTGTCTCATGAGTGACTACACTATTTGAATTTTCCCAAAGGAGACTAGTGGAAGGAACCCAATCTTCACACATATCTTGCCAATTTTCCAAATTAGGTACATATTATGGTTCATCTTCGCTATTTGACTTCTCAAGAATAGGAGTAGTGTTCTTATTATGATTTGCAAATCCTAGGTTAACTGTCTCCTTAGAATTGCATCCAAAAAGAACAGGATCAAGGGGTTCAACTCTAGCATCCAATCTATGACTTAGAGGGCCATGTCTAGGATAGCCCATCTATTTGACAAAAGTATACCCTCTTCTATAGGCTTTAGGAGAGGGAGCGAAGTTCTCATTGTGCATATATATTTCTCTTTTCTATAAATCCAATGTCTAATAACTACGTCCTCTTTCTCATCTTGAATAGGCACTGATGATTGTACAAATGTGTCAAATAATCTCATAGCTAAAGAGGAAGGTCTCATTTCTTGTGAAGGTTTTCCATAAAATCTAGGAAAAATTGGTAATGCTACAAAGAAGTTGATTTGATACCCTCCCATGTCGAGGTCTATTGATTTGAACTTGTCTCTACATTTAGCTAAAGTTGCATCAAAATCACCTGCTTCTCTATTGAGGGTAACATGATTACTCACTGAAATTGAGTTTATAGATAAAGTACTATCCCTAGGTATACAAATATTTGTTCTGTTGTAATGGAACTTAACACACTAATGATAGGTAGATGACACTGCATGCATATCATGAATCCATGGTCTATCAAGTAATATATTGTACACAAGGGGACCAACATCAACTATTTGAAATTAGATATCTTTCTCAACAGGGCCAATCTTGACAAGAAGGATGACCAACCCCTTTAAACTTCTTTTTGCCTCATCATAGGCTTTGATAGTGATCTTTCTTCTAGTATCTATGACTTGTTTAGAATAACCCAACAATGGGTGCCAAAAATGTGTGTTAAAATGTTGACACACTTCTACGAGTCATCATATCTAAGATTGCTCAAGAATGAGATCTCAAATGGTGACTCATATCTCTCTATTCATGGAGTGCAAGGGTTTGTAATGGAGTCCCTCAGTTTGACATAGTTTGCACCCATGCAATTACACCATAAGATGAGAGATATGGATAAGTGATGCATGATAAGATTAGTGTCCAACCTTGGCATATCTAAATAAGTCCAGATAAAATTTATCTTCATTTTTTTCCGTAAGAACTTTGTGTAAGCTTCTTTTTCTTGCAATGACAAGGACAGAGCCAAGTGTACCATCTGTGGAGTCTCATCCATACCCAAATTGACTACTTGTGTCGATTTGATAAGTACTAAAGATCTATCTTGAAAATAGCTAGGGAGACAATCAAGTACCTCATCCTTAGGTGTCCTAGAGAGGTTTTCACCCTTGGATACTTCCTTTCTTTTTACTTTTTTTAGTTCTAACACCACCACATAGTGGTTCTCGCCATCATAACTCTTGTTCTTTTTATTTTTTGACTAAGTTACTTGATGTCTGGCTCTGTCATGCTAGTACTCAGTTCACTGGTGGAAGAGACTATAGGTTTAATGGTATTCAAGTAACAAGCTATCTCATAGTCATTTTGAAAATTTAAGAGCTTAGGTTTTTGATAGTGTTGGGACCAATCAATAAGGTCGAGATGAACAAGGCATAAGTCAATGAATGGTTCAAGGTTGTGAATGTGAATGGTTTCATCTTTGGTGATCAAAAAGGTGGAGTCTGTCAAGTAACTTCCTAAGCTACCCAAATCAATATTTTTCCTAACAAGAGAAGAATTGTACACTAAGGAAACATGTGAGTTCAAATCCTCTAATCCTACATGTGACTCATTAGCTACATTAGGTTGAGAACTATAAGAGTGGATTACATCAACATCCATGTCAATTGTGGAAGGCTCTGAGAAGGAATCCCATTCATACTCATGTGAACTCATTTTTTAACTTCTACTAGGGTGCTTACACCATGGAGGCTTGGGACGCCTTGATGTGGAAGCTTGGATATCATCAAGGGTAACACATTCTCTTTCTATTAAACCATTTGAACTTGATTCATATTGCTCCACAATTACAATTGTCTCATGAGTGACTGCACTATCTGAATTTTCCTAAAGGAGACTAGTGGAAGGAACCCAATCTTCACACATAACTTGCTAATTTTCTAAATTAGGTACATATTATGGTTCATCTTCACTATTTTACTTCTCAAGAATAGGATTGGTGTTCTTATTGTGATTTTCAAATCCTAGGCCAATAGCCTCCTTAGACTTGCATCCAAAAGAATAGGATCAAGGGGTTTGGCTCTAGCATCCAATCTATGAGTTAGAGGGCCATGTCTAGGATAGCCATCTGTTTGACAAAAGTATACCTGTTAGATTGTGGTGACTGATCAGGAAAGTACTGTACATACTTCATAAATAGTGGGGTTCGGGGCATCGGCCCAAAATTTTATTTTTTTGGGAAGTAGCCGACATATTATGGCCGACATATGGCCGACATGTTATAACCCTAAAGTAGTTTAATACTTGTATAAAAAGGGCTTAGGGTTGGTTATTTTTTTATATGTGGTGATACGAAATTGGTTCTTGCGGCGGTATTGAGCTATAAGGGATTACGGATTGTAATCAGGTTGTAATCACTGGATTGTAATAAGATCGGACTTGCTGTTTGGTGGACATAGCCCAGGGATTGGGTGAACCACGTTAAATCTTGGTGCCTTGTGTTCATTTCTGTGTGTTCTATTATTTTCTGTTATTGGTTATATTTGCATGTAGTTTTTATTTCTGTCTGTGGTTTATCCTAACAAGTGGTATCAGAGCAAGGTTGTCTTTTAGTTATCCTCTGCAGGAAAGTCTCACGGTTAAGTGGGAGTCTCACAGTTGAGTGGGAGCGATGGCAGATGAGGGTAAGTTGAGGGTTGACAGGTTTAATGGGCAGAACTTCCAGCTATGGAAGATGCAAATGGAAGACTATTTATATCAGAAGGATTTATGGAAGCCGTTGGAAGGAAAAGCCAAGAATCAGGGAACTATGTCAGAGGCTAAATGGGATCTTTTGGACAGAAAGGCACTCAAAAGCATTCGGTTATGCTTGGCACCATTGGTGGCATTTAATATTACAAAAGCAAAGACGATAGAAGATTTGATGGAAACCCTAGCGACACTGTATGAAAAGCCCTCCGCTTCAAATAAGGTATTTATCATCAAGCGTTTATTTAATATGAAAATGGCAGAAGGTGGATCTATTGTAGATCATTTAAATGAGTTTAATACTATTACTAGTCAATTATCTTCTGTGGGTATCAATTTTGATGAAGAAATTAGGGCTCTCTTGATTTTGTGTTCTTTGCCTGAAAGCTGGAATGGCTTGGTAATGGCGGTGAATAATTCTGTTCCTAGATCTAGTACCCTAAAATATGATGATGTGATCGGTGTTATTTTAAGTGAGGAAACTTGTAGAAAATCCTCAGGTGGATCTACATCAGGAAGTGCTTTAAATGCACAAAGCAGGGGCAGAACGACTGAAAGAGGAAATAACTTTGGAAATTGTGGGAAATCAAGAGGAAAGTCAAAGGGGAGGAGGTCTCAATCGAGAGGACCAAATGATTGCTGGTACTGTGGGAAACCAGGGCACAAAAAGAAAGATTGCTAGACTTGAAAGAAAAATGAAGGAGATAAATCAGATGGAGACAAAGAGGCAAATGTGGTAAGTAACAAATTCGAAGAGGATGCTTTGCTTCTGTCTTTAGAGAGTGTTGATGATTCATGGGTTTTAGATTCTGGTGCTTCTTTTCATGCTACACCTCATAGAGGTTATTTCATTGATTATGTCCAAGGGGATTTTGGGCTTGTTTATTTGGAGGATAATAAACCCTGTCAAATTGTTGGAAAGGGAAAAATTAAGACTAAGTTGCAGAATTGGAATCATTGGCTACTACATGAGGTAAGACATGTTCCAAAACTAAGTAGAAATTTAATTTCAGCAGGGCAACTCGGTGATGAGGGTTGTATAGTTACTTTTAATGATAAAAATTGGAAGGTTTCAAAAGGTTCCCTTGTAGTAGCAAAAGGTGTGAAAGTAGGCACCTTATATCTTTGTACAGGTCATATTGTTCCTTCTACTTTGATTGTTTCAGAGAAAAATGAATATTCAGGAACAATTACTGCAGTTGAGCAGGGAGAACAAATAGCTGCTGTAGATTCTGATACAGCGTTGTGGCACAATAGACTTGGGCGCATGAGTGAGAAAGGTATGAAAGTACTTCATTCAAGGAAATTTTTACCAAGTCTAAAATGTGTGAATATGGATTTCTGTGAAAGTTGTGTGTATGGAAAACAAAAGAGAGTGAGTTTTGTAAAGACAGGGAAGGAAAACAAAAAGGAGAAATTAGAGCTTGTGCATACAGATGTATGGGGACCGGCTTAGGTATCTTCCCTTGGTGGCTCTCATTATTATGTTACATTTATTGATGACGCAACTAGAAAAGTATGGGTATATTTCCTTAGATAGAAATCTGATGTATTTCAAACTTTTAAGAAATGGAAATGCTTGGTTGAAAATGAGACTGGTAAGAAATTAAAATGTCTCAGATCTGATAATGGTGGTGAGTATTGCAGTCATGAATTTGAAGATTATTGCTCCACTAATGGTATTCGTAGAAAAAAAAATGTTCCAAGGACTCCACAGGAAAATGGAGTGGCTGAACGCATGAACAGGACTATAATGGAGCGCGCAAGGAGCATGAGGTTGCATGCTGGGTTGCCCTTACACATGTGGGCGAAGGTTGTCAATACTGTAGTATATTTGATTAATAGAGGTCCCTCTACTCCTTTGGGCTGTGGTATTCCAGAGGAAGCATGGACTGGTAAGAAGGTGAGTTATTCTTTTCTCAAGACCTTCGGTTGTGAAGCTTTTGCTCATATAGACTCTGAAAATAGAACCAAGCTAGAAGCTAAATCAAAGAAATGTGTCTTTGTTGGATATGGCATTAATGAATTTGGCTATAGGCTTTGGGATTTTGAAAATCATAAAATTATAAGAAGCCAGGATGTCATATTCAATGAAAAAGTGTTGTACAAAGATCTATTGCAACAACATGAGAAGAAAAAAGATGATTATGTAGTGCTGGATGATACTCCAAAAGCTGATGTTCCAGCCATTCCTCATGATGTACAACAACTGCAACAACAAATACCACACACACCAGTGAATGTTAGATGGTCAACAAGGCCAATTAGACCTCCACAAAGGTTTTCTCCCTCTTTGTATTCTATTTTACTTACTGATGCTGGTGAACCTGAAAGTTATGATGAAGCTGTGCAGGTGGATACTAAGATTCAGTGGGAGTCTGCAATGAAAGATGAAATGGACTCTTTGCTGAAAAATAAGACCTAGGGTTTGTGCAAGTTGCCTGCAGGTAAAAAGGCTTTACAGAATAAATGGGTTTACAGGTTGAAAGAAGAGGAAGGAGGTAAGAAAAGATTTAAGGCCAGGTTAGTTGTAAAAGGATTTGCACAGAAAAAGGGAATTGATTTTCATGAGATATTTTCTCCTATTGTTAAAATGACTTCTATTCGTACTATTTTAAGTCTTGTGGCTACTGAAGATTTCCATTTAGAGCAGATGGATGTTAAAACAGCCTTTCTTCATGGTGATTTGGATGAAGAAATATATATGGCTCAACCACAGGGTATTGAGGTCAAAGGTAAGGAGAACTTAGTGTGCAAATTGAAGAAAAGTTTATATGGCTTGAAGCAAGCACCTCGGTAATGGTATCTGAAATTTGATAGTTTTATGCATGAGCATGGATATAATAGGTGTCATTCAGATTACTATGTTTATTTTAAGAGGTTGGATGATGATAGCTACATTATTTTATGTTTATATGTTGATGATATACTTATAGCTGGGTCTAACATGGATCATATTAAGGGGCTGAAATGCCAATTAGCACATGCATTTGCTATGAAGGATTTGGGGGCAGCAAAACAAATCTTGGTATGAAGATTTGCAGAGATAGGAAGAATAGAACATTGACGCTATCTCAAGCTGATTATGTTGAGAAGGTGTTGCAATGTTTCTCTATGGAGAATGCTAAAGCTGTCAGCACACCTTTACCTGGTCATTTGAAATTGACTAAGGAGATGTGTCCCAAGACATAGGAAGAGGAGGATAAGATGTCCAAGGTACCCTATGCTTCAGCTATAGGAAGTTTGATGTATGCTATGGTATGCACTAGGCCAGATATTGCACATGTAGTGGGAGTCGTTAGCAGGTATATGAGTCATCCAGGATTTGAGCATTGGAATGTTGTCAAGTGGATTCTCCGATATTTGAGAGGAACATCCAATAAGTGTTTACACTTTGGGGGCTCTACTACTGATTTACAGGGCTATGTTGACTCAAATTTGGCTGGGGATATTGATACCAGGCGGAGTACTACAGGTTATGTCTTTACTGTTGGTGGGGCAGCCGTGAGCTGGGTTTCTAGGCTACAGAAGATTAATGCTCTCTCCACTACAGAGGCAGAGTATGTTGCTGCTACAGAGGCAGCCAAAGAGATGATATGGCTTCAGTTCTTCTTGGAAGAATTAGGACATCCTCAGAAGGATAATTATTTGTTCACAGATAGTCAGAGTGCCATTCATCTTGCTAAGAATTCAGCTCTGCATTCTAAGACCAAACACATACAGTTGTGGTACCATTTCATTCGGTCAGTTTTGGAGGATGGACAGTTAAAGCTGGCGAAGATACATACCAATGAAAATCTAGCAGATATGTTGACAAAGGTTGTAACAAGGGAAAAGTTGAACTCCTCTTTAGCTTCAGTTGGTCTTTTAGACTAAATGTGAATAAAAGAACAGCAGAGTCCAGGGTGGTTTGATCCAGTGGGAGCCCCATGCTGTAGTTATATTGCTACAGGATCAGTCTCCAAGTGGGAGATTGTTGTTTAGTGTGGAGCCTGATCAGTCCCCAAGTGGGAGATTGTTAGATTGTGGTGATTGATCAGGAAAGTACTGTACATACTTCAGAAATAGTGGGGTTCGGGGCATCAGCCCAAATTTTTTTTTTTTGGGAAGTAGCTGACATAGTAGCCGACATATTATGGCCGACACATGGCCGACATGTTATAACCCTAAAGCAGTTTAATACTTGTATAAAAAGGGCTTAGGGTTGGGTATTTTTTTATATGTGGTGATACGAAATTGGTTCTTGCGGCGGTATTGAGCTGTAAGGGATTACGGATTGTAATTAGGTTGTAATCACTGGATTGTAATAAGATCGGACTTGTTGTTTGGTGGACGTAGCCCAGGGATTGGGTGAACCACGTTAAATCTTGGTGCCTTGTGTTCATTTTTGTGTGTTCTATTATTTTCTATTATTGGTTATATTTGCATGTAGTTTTTATTTTTGTCCGTGGTTTATCCTAACAATACCCTCTTCCATAGGCCTTAGGGGAGGGAGAGAAATTCTCATTGCACATATATTTCTCTTCTCTATATATCCAATCTCTAACAACTACATCCTTTTTCTCATCTTGAATAGGCACTGATGACTGTACAAATGTGTTGAATAATCTCATAGCTGAAGAGGAAGGTCTCATTTCTTGTGAAGGTATTCCATATGATCTAGGAAAAATTGGTAATGCTACAAGGAAGTTGAGTTGATACCCTCCCATGCTAATGTTTATTGATTTGAACTTGTCTCCACATTCAGCTAAAGCTACATCAAAATCATCTACTTCTCTATTGAGGGAAACATGATTACTCACTGAAATTGAGTTGATAGATAAAGTATTCTCCCCAAGTATACAAATCTTTGTTCTATTGTAAGGGAACTTAACACACTAATGATAGGTAGATGGTACTACTTTCATATCATGAATCCATAATCTATTGAGTAATATATTGTATGGAAGGGAACCAACATCAACTATTTAAAATAAAATATCTTTCTCAATAGGGCCAATCCTGATAGGAAGGATGACCAACCCCTTTAAACTTATTTTTGCCTCATCATAGGCTTTGATAGTGATCTTTCTTCTGGTATTTATGATTTGTTCAAAATAAACCAACAATGGGTGCCAAAAATGTGTGTTAAAATGTTGACACACTTCTATGAGTCATTATATCCAAGATTTCTCAAGAATGAGATCTCAAATGGTGACTCATAGATCTCTACTAATGGAGTGCAAGGGTTTGTAATGGAGGCCCTTAGTTTGACCTATTTTGTGCCCATGCAAGTACACCATACAATGAGAGATATGGATAAGTGATTGATGATAAGATTAGTGTCCAACCCTGGAATATGTGAATAAGTCTAGGCAAAATTTATCTTTTTTTTCTTGTAAGAACTTAGTGTAAGCTTCTTTTTCTTGCAGTGATAAGGATTGAGCTAAGTGTACCATTTGTGGATTCTCATTCATACCCAAATTGACTAATTGTGTCGATTTGATAAGTACTGAAGATCTATCTTGAAAATAGCTATGGAGATGATCAAGTACCTCATCCTTAGGTACCTTAGAGAGGTTTTCACCCTTGGATACATCCTTTATTTTTAGTTATTTTTGGTTTTGACACCACCACACAGTGGTTTTTTGCCAAAAAAACTCTTATTCTTATTCTTTTATTTTATTTTTATTTTTTGACTAAGGTACTTTATCTCTAGCTCTGTCATGCTAGTAGTTGGTTTACTAGTGGAAGAGACTACAAGTCCAATGGCATTCAAGTAACAAGCTATCTCATAGTCATTTTAAAATGTTAAGAGCTCAAGTTCTTGATAGTGTTGGGACCAATCAATAAGGTCGAGATGAACAAGACATAAGTCAATGACTGGTTCAAGATTGTGAATGTGAATGGTTTCATCTTTGATGATAAAAAAGGTGGAGTCTATCAAGTAACTTCCTAAGCTACCCAAATCAAGATTCATCCTAAGAAGAGAAGAATTGTCCACTAAGGAAACATGTGAGTTCAAATACTCTAATCTTACATATGACTAGTTAGCTATGTTGGGTTAAGAACTATAAGAGTGGATGAAATCAACATCCATGTCAACTATGGAAGGCTCTGATAAGGAATCCCATTCATACTCATGTGAACTCATTTTTAAACTTCTACTAGGGTGCTTAGACCATGAAGGCTTGGGATGCCTTGATGTGGAAGCTCGGATATCATCAAGGGTAACACACCTTCTCTTTCCATTAAACCATCTAAACTTAATTCATTTTGTTCCACAATTACAATTGTCTCATGAGTGATAGCAATATCTTCAAAGGAGGCTAGTGGAAGGAACCCAATCTTCACATATATCTTGCTAATTTTCCAAATTAGGTACATATTATGGTTCATCTTCACTATCTAACTTCTCAAGAATAGGAGTAGTGTTCTTATTATGATTTTTAAATACTAGGCCAATAGCTTCCTTAGACTTGCATCCAAGAAGAACATGCTCAAGGGGTTTGACTCTATTATCTAATCTATGACTTAGAGGGCCATGTCTAGGATAGCCCATCTTTTTGAAAAAAGTATACCATCTTCCATAGGCCTTAGGAGAGGGAGAAAAGTTCTCATTGTGCATATATTTCTCTTCTGTATGAATCCAATCTCTAACAACGACATCCTCTTTCTCATGTTGAATAGGCACTGATGATTGTACAAATGTGTTGAATAATCTCATAGTTGAAGAGGAAGGTCTTATTTCTCGTGAAGGTTTTCCATAAGATCTAGGTAAAATTGGTAATGCTACAAGGAATCTGAGTTGATACCCTCCCATGCTGAGGTCTATTGATTTGAACTTGTCTCTACATTCAACTAAAGCGGCATCAAAATCATCTACTTCTCTATTGAGGGGAACATGATTACTTCCTAAAATTGAGTTGATAGATAAAGTATTATCCCTCGGTATACAAATACTTATTCCATTGTAAGGGAACTCAACACACTGATGATAGGTAGATGGCACTGCTTGCATATCATGAATCCACGGTCTGTTGAGTGATATATTGTATGTAAGGCTACCTACATCAACTATTTGAAATAAAATATCTTTCTTAATAGGGCCAATCTAGATAGGAAGGACAAACAACCCTTTTAAAGTTCTTTTCGCCTCATCATAGGTGTTGATAGTGATCTTTCTTTTTGTATTTATGACTTGTTTAGAATAACCCAATAGTGGGTGCCAAAAATGTGTGTTAAAATTTTGACACACTTCTATGAGTCATTATATCCAATATTGCTCAAGAATGAGATCTCAAATGGTGACTCATAACTATCTATTCATGGAGGGCAAGGGTTTGTAATGGAGGCCATCAGTTTGACCTAGTTTGTGTCCATGCAAGTACACCATAAAATGAGAGATTCAAAGATCAAAATATGCATGCAAATGAAGATGCAATCTAATCTAAATGATAACAATGCAAAGAAATGCAAGAAATGAAATCTAATCTATGAAAGGAATAATAATGCAAGATTAATCTTTGAAGCAAATATGACTCTAAGCTAATATGAAAATGCAAGGATGAGGCATGATGATGGAAGCCATGGATACATGCGAGAAGAAGACAAGAAGAGAGAAGTTTCAATTAAGCTCCAATGTCCAAACCCTAAGTTCAAACTCCTCCAAAATTGATCTCCAAACCTGCAACATAACAAAACTATAGCAACTAACCTCTCTCTAAATGAGAAGGAGAGGGCTCCTTATAAAGGAAACTATGGAGAGGAATGAATCCTCAAGAGAAATATGGGTTAAATACATAAAAATAAAAGTAAGAGATAAAAATCCACCACTTAGACATATGTGCAAAAAAAGGAATCTTTACTTTATTTATTTGATTTATTTCCATTTTCATCAAAAAAGAGAGATTTAAGTGGAGATTTATTTAATTATTTAAAAGAGAGATTTTCTTTTAATTAAATAAGATAAGATAATTTAATTAAATGGGAGATTTTAATTAAATAAGAGAAAACTATTTAATTAAAAGAGAGATTTTCTTTTAATTAAATAAGATTATTTTATTTATTTAAAAGAATGTTTTCTCTTAATTAAATAAGATAATTGATGAAATGATCAAACCTTAGGAAATATTGAAATAATTAAATTAATTACAATTTGATCAAGGAAAATGATTTGAATTGATTCAATAAAATATTGTGATGCATTTATTTAGGAAATTGATAAATTAAAGAATTGGGGCCCATAGTCTAGGTGACCATTTTAGGGTGCATACAGATGGTACAATGATAGTGTGTTTATGCAAAAAAAAATTGTGGACCTCCATGATTGTTTTCAATGCTGCATCCTATTTATTGCATACTACCTCTAGAGAGTGGTATTGAACATCTAGCTGGGTAGCAAAGTCAACTAGGCCATCATGTGTTGAAAGTTGATTATCTTTCTTCATCAATTTTCAGTGAAGGCTAGTTTCTTATGCAATACTTCCATGTGTGGGGTCAACATGGATTGGATACTAATCAAGGTAGCCCTTATTTTTGCATCTTGTGTTTGTAATGTGACTAGCTTACATTGAGTAGATAGTAGTCTCTGAAAATGAGACTCGCTTTGACTAGGAGATAGTTTCAATGCTGTACCTATGAGTTGTAGATCTCCTTGCAACTGGTCAATAGTCCTCTGTACTTCTTGTGTGAATAAATTCACATCAAAAAAATTTGTGTAAAGAGAAAATATATTCTCTAACACCTTTTTCACATCCTCCATTTGGTTGCTAAGTCAACCTGTCTTAGTGTAATAGCACTAGAAATATTTTCAAGAACTTTAGAATGAAACTTCTTTTCAAACCATTCTAGAAGTTTGACATTGTAATCTAGGTCTTTATCCTTGATCCTATCCACTATGTTGACTAGTTGCTCAATGATTGGTTTCTCCTCACTCAACTCTGGAAGACTGAATGCATCAAGAGATATCTCTTTGATGTCATGAAGTACTTACTTTGGCTTATGCTCTCATCTAAGAAACTCTTGCTTTTTCTTCCTTTCAAGAACTTCTTGTAGAATGCTCATTTGTTCTATGCTGATTTTTGCAAGATCAAACTTTGGTAGTTCAATCACCTCATCTAAGTTTACATCTCCATAAGATGTACCTTCAATGTACTTAGATGTATTAGGACTAGGCCTTGATATTTGAAGGGTGTAGTATATGTACTCGACCATTGAAGAGTTTGACTAGTAGGAGGTGATATAGAAACTGGTTGGGTAACCAAGGTCTGTTAGAATGAATGCTCATGATACTACATTGGGAAGGTATTCTAAGCATTGGAGAATATTGAAATCTTGCATTCATGACTATGTTTTTCATTGATGTCAGTATAGCATGGTTTATGTAAAGGTTACATAGAAGACGTAGATCTTGATGGTATGGACAATGGTTTGATTTTCTAGTGATACACAGTTATAGACATGTTTGGCATAGTGTCCTGATGATGTGGTCAAGTGCACAAAGTCTAAGTCAAAGAAGTATGAAAGTTGTACCTAATTTATAGAGAGTAGTTTAGAGATAGAGTATTGGGAAAGAAGTTCCTAATGTTTGTTAGCTATCTTACATCTCAGATGTAATGAAGAGATGCACAATTAGGTAGTGATAGAGGATACTTAGCTGATAATGTTAGGAAGCCCTAGTATTGTATGTGTGAAGTTTTGTATAGACTGTAGTGCTATTGTAATTGTAATTAATAAATTATCTTATTATAATTAATTGGGAAAGCCTCAAGGCTGACTCAAGAATTATTATGAAGATGTGGTATAAAGGAAAGATGTTTTCCTTGTTTCTAAAGTGAGTATGAAGTGTTGTGATCATTGTATGAAGTGCAAAGTAAAAAAAGAAGCTAAGTGCTGACTAAATGCTTGCAAGAGATCCAAGAGATTATTGGATGTGAGATTGGTGATCTGGTTACAAGATCAAACGAAGCAGAAGTTTGGTTGATAGGACAAAGGAAGAGGAAGGAACAATACAATACCATTCTATTATTCTACAAGAAATAATACATAGATCATTTGGATAGTGGGTTCATTGGTCTTTCCCTTGAAGCTATTTGGGTAGTGGGTCTAGCTGTCTTCCACAATTCCTAACAGGGTTGGCACAACTCCTAATAGGGTTGGAATCTCCTAATAGGGATTCAAAGTCCCCTAACATGGACTTATATATACTAAATGTATTCATAGACTCCTAAAAGGGTCCATCCTCTCACAATGAATATTTATTTTAGTACATCATCTTGTGGGTACCATGCCCACTGGGGGTTTTCCTCTGATCAAGGGTTCCCTAGTTAACATATCTAGTGTTATTGTGTATGAGTATCTTGTTGTGGTTTCAATTTATACTACTCATATGGTTCAGTTTGGTTAAGGTTGATAATTATGATAATTGTTGGATAACTAATTCACCCCCACCCCTTGTATCAGAGTACTAGTTCCTTGAAGGATAAGCTTAATAGCTTTGGGAGATTGATTACAAATATTTTTAGTAAAGATAGTCCTGAGTCAGAGAGAGGAAATTTTGACACCCAAAATATGAAGATTTTTGGTGAGTTATCAGATTTATGTAAAGAATAAAGCATTGAGTTTCTAGATCCAAAGTCCTTTTGTTGCATACAAAAGAATAGAGACACAAGTAAAGACAGATTTAGATCTAAAGAAGACATGAAGATCAAAGAAGGTGTTCATCTTCTTATGGAAAGAGAGCCAGAAGGTATGAAAATTTTTGTTTGTTGGACATGTAAAGAGTTTGGTCATTTTTTGTCTAGATGTCCTAAGAGAGTAAGAAAATCTAGAAAGAGTTCACTTTCGGATGAAGATGAAAAATTTAAAGAAAGTATGGAAAGATTTTTGAATGAGGGTGATATTAAAGATAATGAGATTGAATTGGTTAAGAAAGAGGAAGTAGTTGAAGAGATAACTTTGTTAACTATTATTGATCAAAAGGCTAACCATAAAAATGTGGAAGTTTTCTTTGAGACTAATAATGACTTATAGAATGATGTGCTAACTATTGAGAAAAGAGGAGAGTAGAGATCTGAACCTAGAGAAGAGATACGAGTTGAGATGTCAAATCCTAGCTCTAACATGAATTTGTAAAGAATCATCCTCTTGAGTAGATAATTGGAAGCATAGACAAAGGTGTGATGACAAGGAACATAATAAATGAGGAGATATGTTTGATATCTCAAATTGAGCCTAAAAGCACAAATGAAGCATGTAAAGATGATCACTAGATTCAAGCAATGAAGGAAGAATTAGATAAAATTGTGAAGAATGATACATGGGAGTTAGTTTCTAGACCAAAAGACAAGAATGTGATAGGAACTAAATGGGTATTCAGAAACAAGATGAATGAGCAAGGTGAAGTTGTGAGTGACAAAGCTAGACTTGTAAGCAAGAGATATTCATAGCAAGAAGACATAGACTATGAGGAGACATATGCACTTATAGCTAGAACATAATCAGTAAGGATGTTCTTGCCTCATGAAGTGGAGAGGAGGTTCAAGGTTTATCAGATGGATATTAAATCAACCTTTCTGAATGAAGAACTTGAAGAAGTGGTGTATATTGAGAAGCCTAAAGCTTTTCCTTTATTAAAAGTTAAAGATATGGTGTGCAAACTAAAGAAAGCTTTATATGGTCTGAAGCAAGGACCTAAAACTTGGTATGCAAGGTTGGACAACTATTTGGCAAATCTTGCATTTGCTAAAGGTATGACATATAGTAACTTGTATTTGAAAGAAGTTGAAAATAGTTTGCTAATTATTGAAATATTTGTTGATGACATAATTTTTGGAGGTAATGATGAAGCAAGTGATAAGTTTTCTTAAGAGATGAAGAATGAGTTTGAAATGAGCATGACAGGAGAAATGAAGTTTTTGCCAGGATTGTAGATTGTATAAAACAATGATGATATTTTAGTTTCACAAGATAAGTACTTGAAAGACTTGTTGAAAAGGTTTGGTTTGGAAAGTTGTAAACTTTTTGGTACACCTATGATAACTAGTCACAAGTTATCTAGCAAAGATGAGACACCCACAATAGAGTAGAAGTGATGTAACAAGCTAGTTGACATACTCTAATTTAATCTTAACACTGTCCATTCTTTGGAATACATTTATTAGAGGCTCAACCCCTTTCTTCTAGCATTGCATGCATACCGAGCACTTTCCATGTCCACCTAAGTTCTTCTTTAATCACTTCTTTCAATCGATTAGAATGTATGGGGATCAGTTTCATACAACCTTTCCTGTACAAAAAAGAAAGCCACCACCCTTCTCTTATTATCAAAGGTTGATAATAATCAATTTCGTATACATTAGCACCCAATTCTAGTCTCAGTCATTGATTTGCACACTCGACTCTTCAATAGGAAACTTCACACTTTTCTATCATGCCTCCTACATATCAGGCTACACCCTAACTCCTACCCAAGCTCATTTCTTTAGGTTCATCTAACATGACTATTCTACCATCTTTCATAACTATTTTGGCTGAGACATAACTCATGCAAATATTATTGAGCTCATCCATTATTGAGTCAAGGCACGGTGTTGCCACCTTTATCATCTTCAAGAGTCATTAGCTATTTCATCGAGTGATGTGCATGCATAATTGAATGTCATAGGCTAGAAGAAGGGGATTGAGCCTCTAATTAGTGTATTCCAAAGAATAGATAGTGTTAAAATTAAATTAGAGTATATGAGTTATCTTGTTACATCAAAGGTTGATAATAATTAACATCCTATACATTAGCACCCAATTCCAGTCTCCTTCATCGATTTACACACCTAGCTCTTTAATAACCAACTTCAAATTTTTCTACCATGCCCCCTACATATTAGACTGCACCTTAACTCCTACTTGAGCTACCTTCTTAAGGTTTGACTGACATCACTATTCTACCATCTTTGCTAACTGTTCCATCCGAGCAACAACTCATGCAAATATTATCAGGCTCATCCATTATCAAGCTGAGACAAGGTGTTATTGTTGGAACCATGAATGATGATGATATTCCTATGGAGGATTAATGTAGAAACATGATTAGAGTGTTATCATGATGATATGTTAAATTCATGACTGTTTTTGTCATTGATGTCAACATATCAGTTTTCTATGGTATCTAACAAAAGAATAGTGGAAAGATCAAGTTGGTATGGATATATCGTGGATCATTTTTAGTAGAGAGGTTAAAGGGAAATACTACTAAGTGTCTAGTATATGTAGCTAACCTCGAAAGCATAAGATATTAATTCTGGAAGAAGTTATGCAAGTTTTAGTGAAGATTGTTCTTAGATAGAGTTTATAGAGGAATGTTCTAGAAAACTTGTTATATCTCTTAGCAGATTTGTTATCCTAAGAAGTCAAAGTTAAAGATGTGAAGAAGAAATTCTAGAGATGACATGGCCAATTTTACTCATTATAATGATATGTGCACAAAAAGATGTTCAAGTTGCAAGGTAGAAGATCAATGTTATCACTAACTGCAATGTGTTCTTAATGTGGTCCTATAATAATTAATTGAGAAGGTGTAAAAACTGACTTGAGGAATTGTTTTATGGATTTGGTATAAAGGAAGGACATTTTCCTTTATCATGTATGGATGTATGTGGATAATTGTAAGCAGCACAAGTGCAGAATGCAAAGATAACAGAGCAGAGAGGAAGTGAAGGAAACTTCATTACCAAGGTTTTATTGTGTGATCTAAAGTTTGATACTTTGATCCAAGGTTCACGCCCTAGTCTACAAGGTTTCAAAGTGATCAGTCCAGTTGACAGGACATAGGAAGGAAGTTAAAGTATAGTTCATACAATTATTCTGCAAGGAATAGTTGACAGATTAGTTGGATAGTGAGTTCGGTAATCTTGCCCCAAAAGTGGTTTGGACAGTGTGTCCTATCTTCTACAACTCCTAATAGGGTTAGCACAACTCCTAAGAGGGTTGGAATCTTCTAAAAAGGATTCAAAGTTTCCTAAGAGGAACTCATATGTACTAAATGTTGTAATAGACTCCTAACAAGGTCCATCCTCTAACAAGGAATATCCATATTAGTACATCATCTTGTGGGCATAATTCCCATCAGGGTTTTCCCTCTAATCAAGGGTTTCCCTAGTTAACATATCTAGTGTAATTGTGTATGTGCATCTTTGTATGGTTTTTGTTTACTTTGGTTGAATGGTTAAGTTCATTTAAGGTGGATAAATGTTTTAATCATTGGATGACTGATTCACCACCCCCCCTCTTAGTTATCTTGGTGGGCTATTATTTCTAACAATTGGTATCAAGGTGTTAGGTCCTTGAAGATAAAGTTTAACAACTTTGGGAGATCCATGGAAAACATGTTTAGGAAAGATAGTCTGAAGTTTGATGGAACAATTATGAAAGTTGGAAGGAAAATATAAAGCCACATCTGCTATGTATGGGTCCATGATATTGGATATTGACAAAATCATCAAAGATAATCATTGCTAAGAAATATTTGGAAACTTGTACCAAGGAAGAAAGATATATTTTCATGTGCGACATGAGAGCTAGAGAAGCACGATTGTTTGCACTTCCTAAAATTGAATACAACTAGGTAAAGTTGCTTGTTACTTCTCATTTTATTTGAAAAAATTTGGAAAATAGTTTTGAAGGTGATGAACATTCTAAGAAATTGAGGCTACAAAGTTGGATTTGTGCATTTCAACATGCTAAAATGATGGAAGATGAATCTATAAGAACATATGTAGGCAGAATATTAGAAATTATTGCAGGTGATCTCAAGGAGGAACCAAAGAGGATGATGAGGTAATATTGAAGATATTGAAGAGCTTAACACCACCATTTAAGCTAGAAATTCAAATGATACAATTGTTGATATCTTGTACCAAAGATTTCACAAAGGAAACATTGCTTGGAAGAACTGAAGTAGTTGAGAGTGAGCTTAGACAGTCCAGAGAATTGACCAGAACATAAACAAATTTCAGTGCCTTGAATATTCAACCTAATTTATCAAGGAGAAAAAGTACTAGAGGAGAATTTGCTAGTAGTAGAAGATCTGATGAGGATAGAAAGATTGAAGAATGAGTAACCCTTCTAGTAAGAAGAGAAAAGGATGGTAAGAAAATCTTTACATGTTGGACTTGTAATGAATTTGGCCATTATGCATTTAATTTTCCTAAAAGAGACAAAAAGTATAGAGGTAATTTCAAAAGAGATAGAGAATGTTTGTATGTGAATGAAGAAGATTATTTTGATGAACAAAAAGTAAGTTCTAGTGATGATGAAATTGGATTTGTAGCTATTAAAGAAGAAATTCTAGAGAAAATAGCTTTGGTATCATAGGTTGAAAAAAAATTTGATTGGATAATCAATAGTGGTTGTTCACATCATATGACTAGTGATATGAATAAGTTTGTTGACTTCAAAAGTCATGATGGAGGCATTGTCATAGTTGGAAACAATGCATCATGCCAAGTTAAAGGTATTGGATCTATAACTCTTGATGGTAAAACTAATACTAAGGATGTATATTTTGTTGATGGTTTGAAGCACAATCTTTTGAGTGTTGGAAAACTAGTGGATAAAGGTTATCAGTTGTAGTTCACAGAGAAGAAATGCATGATCAAAGTTAAAGATGGAAACATAATTGGAATAGGAACCAGATCTAGAGGTAATGTATTAAGTTGAATCCCACTAAAATGAAATTTTTGGTTGCAAAGGTAGACGATAGTTGGTTATGGCATAAGCAATTTTTTCATGTAAACTTTGATAGTATTGTGAAGAATAGTAGTATGTTTGTAGTTAGAGATTTGCCTAAGATTCTAAGGCCTACTAACACAATTTTCAAGGAGTGTATTTTGCAAAAGCATAACTGAACTTCTTTTCTGAGCAAGAAGCTTACTACTACAACAAAATTGGAGATTGTACACACAGATCTCAATGGTCCTATGAAGACTAAATGATTCTATGGTGAAAGGTATTTCATGATTTTAGTTGATGAATTTTCTAGAATGATGTGGGTTTTATTTCTTAAAGAAAAACCTAAGGCATTTGATAAGTTCAAGATATTCAAGAATAGAGTTGAGAATGAATTAGTTATGAAGATTAAGTGTTTAAAATTAGATAGAGGAGGAGAGTTTACTTCAAATGAGTTTAACATCTTTGGTGAAGATAATGGAATCAAAAAGACATTTATCAACTCTGAGAACCCCTGAACATAATGGTATAATAGAGAGAAGAAATAGGTCAGTTAAAAAAGAAACAAGAGCTATGTTAGCTAAGAATGATGTATCCAAGATATTTTAAAGAGAAGCTATGAATACAATAATCTACACCATGAATAGAGTGCAAGTCAGGATAGACACAAGAAATACCCCTTATGAACTATGGTTTTGTCACTCACCTACAGTTAATGTAAAATTTGATGAGAAATTTAGGATACAAGAAAGAGTAGTTGATTACAATTCAGATGATGATGTTGCTACTAAATCAATAAATGATGAAGTATTCCTTGAGACTAACAATTATTTGCAGAATGAAGGAGAGCGTAGACAATAACAAAGCTCAAAACCTTCAATAGAGGCAAGAGTTGAGATAAAAACTCCTACTTTAGGTAAGAATATGACAAAGAATCATCCACTCGAGTAGATCATCAAAAGTAGAGATAAAGGTGTGATGACAAGAAGTAGAATCAATGAATAACTATGTTTGAAATCGCAAGTTGAACCTAAGAATCTAGATGAAGCATATAAAGATGAATACTGGAGGCAAGCTATGAAAGAGGAATTGGATCAAATAATAAAGAATGACACATGGGAATTAGTCCCTGGACCAACAGATAAGAATGTGATAGGAACTAAATGGGTATTCAAAAACAAGATGAATGAACAAGGAGAAATTGTAAGAAACAAGGCAAGATTGGTATGTAAAGGTTACTCACAACAAGAAGGAATAGAGTATGATAAAACCTATGTTCTTGTGGAAAGAATAGAAGTAGTAAGGTTATTCTTAGCCTATGCAGCACATAAGAAGTTCAAAGTATATCAGATGGATGTCAAGTCAACATTTTTGAATGGAGAACTTAAAGAAGAGGTATACATAGAACATCCTAAAGGTTATCCTTTGATAAATGACAAGGACATAGTATGCAGATTGAAGAAATAATTGTACGACTTGAAGCAAACACCCAAAACCTGGTACGCAAGGTTGGACAAGCATTTGCCAAAAATTGGATACAACAAATGTATGGTAGATAGTAATATCTATTGGAAAGAAATTGATAATGGAATAATTATTTTGGTAATATTTGTTGATGATATCATATTTGGAGGAAATGATGATGAAAGTGACAAGTTTGTAGAAGGAATGAAATATTTTCTAGGATTGCAAATTGTGTAGGATAAAGAAGGACTCTTTATTTCTCAGACTAAGTATTTGAAATATTTACTGAAAAGGTTTGGTTTGGAAACATGTAAACCCATTGGAACACTTATGGTAACTAGACACAAGTTATCTACAAAGGATGAGACACCTACCGTTGAGTAGAAGAGGTATAGATCTATGATCGAAGGATCACAATATCTGACTCACACAACACTGGATATAGCAAATGCAGTTCGAATTGTTGCAAAATTTCAAGATGATCCCAAAGAATAACATTATGCAAAAATCAAAAGGATATTTAGATACCTAAAATGAACACTAGAGTTTGGATCGTGGTATGATAAATCTAATGATTTCACTCTATATTCTTATACTGATGTTGATTGGGCAGGCAGTATGGATGACAAAAAGAGCACCAGTGGTGGAGCCTTCTTTCTTAGAGGAAGATTGGTTTCTTGGCTAAACAAGAAGAAGGATTGTACCTCACAAAGTACAATAGAAGCAGAAAATGTTGTAGCAGCAAACAGTTATAATCAAGTTGTTTGGATGAAGCAGATGTTGAAGGATATAAGGATAGAATTCAATGAACTTGTTGTCATCTATTGTGATAACATAAGAATAGTAAATATGTCTAAGAATATAGTGTTGCATTCTAAGACCAAGCACATTTCTATCAAGTGTCACATGTTGAGAGAGAAAGTTTTAGAAAAAGAAATTAGATTGGAGTATGTAAGCACTAAAGAGCATATTACATATATTTTTACTAAGCTTCTTCCCAAAGAGAATTTTGAGTATTTGCGAGGTATTCTAGGGGTTATGCCCCTTCCTACATCAAAGTAGATGATGCAAGAGTGCATTAGTCCAGTGTATTAGAGCACTATTGTTTGTTTGGACTAAATACCGATGCTTCCTATATGGGGGAGTATTTGTGATGAATAGATTCATCTAGGACCCTTATTAGATGTTTCTTTTGAATAGTGTCTTTGGATACTTGAGCTAGTTAGAAACAATGGTTGTATAGATGGTTGCTGAAAGCTTTGACATTGATGTTAGCGAGGGAGAAGTACAACATGAAAAATAAGTACAGCATAGAAAACTAGTTCAAAAATCATGGAGAACAAGTACAACATGTTCAAAAAAATAGTTGGGAAGAAGTATATTAGGAAAAGTGCAACATGGAAGAATGATTGATGAAGAGGATTTGAAAAGAAAGATTAATAGCCTTTTGCAGTTGGTATTCTTGGAACTAGATGTTTTTCATCTATGTTTCCATCAATGCAAAAAGGGGAGATTGTTGGAAGCATGAATGCTGATGATATTCCTATTGGGGAGTATTGTAGAAACATGATTAGATTGTTATCATGATGATATGTTACATTCATGACTATGTTTGTTATTGATGTCAACATAGTAGTTTTCTGTGGTATCTAACAGAAGAACAATGGAAAGATCAAGTTGGTATGGATAGATCTTTGAGAATTTTTAGTAGCAAGGTTTAAAGGAGATACTAGTAAGTGTCTAGTAAATTAAGCTAACTTGAAAAGCATAAGATATTAAGTTTGGAAGAAGTTATGCAAGTTTTGGTGAAAACTGTTTTGAGATAGAGTTTACAGAGGCATGTTTCGGTAAACTTGTTATATCTCTTAGTAGATTTGTTATTATAAGAAGCCAAAGTTAAATATGTGAAGAAGACATTCTAGGAATGATGTGGCCAAGTTCATTCATCATAATAACATGTGTATAGAAAGATATTCAAGTTGTAAAGCAGAAGATCAATGTTATTCTAAGTGTAACATGTTCTTAATGTGGTCCTAAAATAATTAATTGAGAAGGTGTAACAACCAATTCAAGGAATTTTTTTATGGATTCAATATAAAGTATGAAATGTGAAGATAAGTAGAGCAGAGCGAAAGTGAAGGAAACTTCATTTATGAGGTTTTATTGTGTGATCCAAAGTTTGATACTTGGATTTGAGGTTCGTGACATGGTCTACAAGGTCTAATAGTGATTGGTCTGATTGACAGGATAGAGGAAGGAAGTTAAAGTATAGTTCATAAAATTATTCTACAAGGAATAGTTGAGAGATTAGTTGGACAATAAGTTCGATGATCTTTCCCTAGAAGCTTTTTGGAAAGTGGTTCCTTCTATCTTCTACAACTCCTAATAGGGTTGGCACAACTGCTAACAAGGATTCAAAGTCCTCTAACATGGATTCATATGTACTAAATGTCTTAATAGACTTCTAACAGGGTCCATCCTCTAACAAGCAATATTTATATTAGTACATCATCTAGTGGGCATCATTCCCACCAGGGTTTTCCCTCCAATCAAGGGTTTCCCTAGTTAACATATCTAGTGTAATTGTGTATATGCATCTTTGTATGGTTTATGTTTACTTTGGTTGAATGGTTAAGTTCATTTAAGGTGGATAAATGTTTTCAAGAGTCGTTAGCTACTTCATCAAGTTTCATACTAACATGCCACCTTCTATATACATTCTGCCACCATCCTTAGCACTATATACATGTCGCCACCATCCTTAGTAGGTTCCTACCAGTTGATGTCATCACCTCTCCATTCTGCACAACCTCCATTCTTAGTATTATTATGTTAACATCTCTCTCATGACATCCTTTTGCAACTCCCACTCTATGTTTTAACACCATCCCTCTCCTCTTGCTAGTATTGGGTTCTTCCATCTCCAACCCAATTGAACTCCCCTTTCTCTCCTTGTGGTTATCGTGCTCTTTTTCTTTTCGACCTAATAACATTCTCCTTAGCTATCATATCCACAACTAGAAACAAGAACCCAACTCATAAACAATGAATTCTTCCTTCTATTGGTATCTTATACTTTTTTATGGGATTTAATAAAAAAATAGGAGCCACAAAATCATTGAGGGAACCCCAAAAAAACTATTCATAAAAAATCAAGCAAATGTTGATTACAAATGTGTGGCTCTCTGGCTGCTGCCAAAGAGCCATCTAGATTTCATTCCTTTAAACTCCTATGCACTCTATATCCTAAATCCCATGATTTTTCCTCCCTTGTTGTCGATTAAAATTGTGTGCTCTTTTAAAACAAGAGCTTCTTGGGGTAGTCGTAAAACTGTCCACTCTGCCTGATAGACATCCATTACATATGGTATGTAATACAATATTTTAAACTATTTTCATGGGTACTTGAATGCTAATTTTAATTTATTTAAATGCTAATTTTAATCAATTTAATCATTACAATATATGGTCTCTTGAAAGTTTAAATGTCCTCATGATGAAGACACGTCATTAGACTGAAATTTGGCACATTTCTCAAATGTTGAGGTGCCTTCACACCAAGAAGAAGTACAAATCCATGATTGAAGGTTTGCAATATCTGACTCACACTAGACAGATATAAAAAATTCAGATGTGATTGTAGATAGATTTCAAGATGGTCCAAAGGAGTATCATTTTGTAGTAGTGAAGAGAATATTTAGATATTTGAAAGGGAGATATGACAATGGAATTTGGTATGAAAAGTCAAGTAATATTTATCCATAAAAAATAAAACATATACACAATATTAACTCCAATATTCATCACATGGAAATTGGTGCAGGAGTGCCTAGGTAGGGTAAGGGCAGACCTAGGGCTTCTTGATGTTTTTGGCTTGTAGTTATGCTAGCCACATCACTAGATCAATAAGGGTACCAACTTGGTCCTAAGGTGATTTTATATAAGTTGGAAGAGCCCAAAATGGCAATGTTGCTAAAATTGCATAAAAAATTGCTCATTTGGCTCTATTGAGCATTTTTGGGTTTTGAGGGCTAAATAGGTCAAATAGGTTTTAGGGGGACATTATTAGGTTTTTTTAGAAATCTAAGACCTTTTTAATAGGTTGGTAGCCCATGGAGAAATTCTGAGAAGCAAACATGCAAAATTGGAAAAAATTGCTCATTTTTTTGCAAAGTTGTCATTTGACAACTTTTGCAAATTTCTTGCAAACAAATCAATTTATCAGTTAGAGATCTTTAAATACCTAAAGGAGGTTTGGGCTCTCTTGGAATTCCTATATAAGGAAATCTAATTCTTGTTCAAAGGCTAGAGAAAGTAGATTTATGGTTGTACGAACTGTGCAACAAGTTTAATGACAAATTCTATGTTTTTATTGTTCTTGGCATGAAAAAGGATTAGGAATTTCTCTTTTTGTGTTAGATAAGTTTCTTAGGTTATTTATAGTCTCTTTCAACCATTTTTTTGTATTTTCAATAATTTTTGTGTGTGTAAATAAATTATTTTGTGTTTCAGCAGTCTACTGGTCTGAACAAGACTATATGTGGAAAATGAAGTTTTAGGGCCACTTCCCCCCATTGGATTTGTATGGTTCTTTGGTATTTGGACCTAGAATGCATGAAATTCATGTAAACTAATAGAGGACCCTTGAAATGCACAACAAGCATTGTTAGAGTGATGCCCTAGGCAAGCAAACCATGTTTGGTTATGGATCACATATTAGCAAATGAGCATTTGGAGTGGATTGAGAGTACAAAGACATAAATCTAGAAATGTGATGAGTAAGGAGATGTTAAGATCTGACCCCAATCCCAAGGAGAAATCTAGATAAGGAATTTAAAGATTTTTAAACCAAACAACACCAAAGCCCTTGAAACCCTCAAAATAAGGCTAAAAATGTGCTTGTGTTGTACAAACAAGTTGGGGGCTTACAAATTACAAAATCTTATAGTACTCTAAAAAAAGGTAACCATAAAGGTGATTTTTTTTGGCCTTTTTAAAGGGATTTTTCAAAATATCTTAGTTTTAGTGTGTTTGGAGGGCTAATCCTTGTAACCTTTTTCCAAGCATTGCAGTGCAAATTGACTTGTGGTTTGCAACTTGATTTGGTTTTTTTTCTTGTTTTGTGTTTGGCATATTGATGAATGACCTAGGGTGTATCTAAGTTTCCATTTCATCATTTGTGGAATCCAATCAACATTGGGGTTATTTGTGAGGAGCAAGCTTGTACAACCTTATTGGTGTGTACCAATTGAATGATTAGGAACTATTAATTAGGTTCCTAGGGAGCATAGGGAAGTATAAACCCTATCTAGGTAGAGTATGTGGCCTAAGGAGACCCTGAAATAGCTTGGGGAAGTAGCAAGGTTGGTTGTCACATCAGAAACCCAAATTGGGTGAAAACCATGGTTAGAGATCAGTGCTCACAAATATTTTCACTCCTCTAAAATATGCTATGTTGGGAGCTTGCATGGATTAAGGGTTACAAAAACACTCTTAGGTGTACCCTATTAATGGATTTTTCTCTAGACTTGTTAGAGTTTTTACTCTGTTAGGAGTAAACTTGTTAAAGGATTTCAACACTCTAATCTAATAGTTCTACCTTGTTAAAGGTTTTACAATAGACCATTTAGAGTCATCTTTTTATGGGATTTTAATTTTCATAATACTAAGAAAGTAACAATAATAAATTGATCTATAGTTTTCACCGATTTCATTATATATCAGGTCCTTTAAATCTTCATAACAAAATTACACATCTAATAATTATCCTTCATTCTCAACTACGATCCTAATCCACTTTTTTGCTTCCATGCTTTGATAGCTCTATTTTTTGCTTGTACTCTTTATCCTTCTCTACGACACTACCTTCAGTTAGAATACCTAGCTCTTCTTCTTTCTTTCCTTAAATAGATCATCAAATCATGAAAACCCTAAAGCTAGATCCAATATTCACAATTCCATCATTTCATCTTATTATAGTTGACATGACTTTGGCTTGTGTTGCCTCTTGTAGAAAATTCTTGAACAATATTCTTTGTCTTATTCTTCACATATCATCTTGATGTTATTTCTAAACCCTAATGCTAACCTTGAATTTATATTCCTTAATCCACTTGACTCTCATAAGATATTTATTGTTCTGATAAGGTTCTCAATACCTTCCACTGATAAAACATAAAGTCTTTGATATTCTAGTAAGCAATCCAATCACTAAAATTACTTCCCACTATCATTAAAATGTGCCCTTCACTACTTCGTTGTATACTATGCTTTCTAATGATATGGTAACAAGTTTAAAAAAAAGATGCAAAATAAACTGACATCAATGAAAAGTAATATACTTGATTATCATGCAATCCATAAGTTCCTTTCTTCATCAACAACTTGTATGATTATTTATGCCAACATTTTTGTACCAAATACATTATATTTGACTCTGAACAAGGGCACATCCTTTCAGAAGAAACTTATATTGTAGTACATTATCTTGTGGGTATCATCCCCATCGTGGTTTTCCTCTAGTGTTTTGGCTTTCCTAGTCAAAAGAATAATAGTGTTATGGTGTATGGTTTCTTATTTTTGTGCATCATTGTTTTAATTATTGGAGTTATGATTTATAGGTTTGGATTTAAAAGTATATTGATAAAACAACTAGTATGACTTTATTTCTTAACAACTAGTATCAAAGCATCAAGTCCTCTTTGAGAAGGAATCTTAGTAGCTTAAGGAGATCTATGACTTACAGGAAGGAAAGTCCTAAATTTTATGGTGATAACAATTAAAATTGGAAGGATAATATGTAGACATAGTCAACCTACATGGGAATTGATTTTTGGCTGATTACAAAGAAAAAATTACAAGTAAAGACAGATAATGAGTTATCTACAAACACAGATGATGAGAAGAAGATATTCCATTGTAACATGATTGAAAGTGAGGCACTAATCAATACATTATCTGAATCTTAATTTATTGAGGTAATAGGTCTTGACCTAGTACATATTTTTGGGTTAAAATAGAAAATTTATATGAAGGTGATGAATATATAAATAAAGCTAAGTTACAGAATTGGAAAACCAAGTTTGAGATTTCTAGAATGTAAGAAGATTAAACTATTAGAGCATTTGTTTAGAGGACCACTAAGATTAATACATGTATATTTTTTTGGAGGAACCATAATAGAAGATGATTTTTTTAGATGATTCACATATCTTTGACACTATCTTATGAGAACAACGTAAATACAATTAAAGAATTTATTCCTCTCATTCAAGATTTTAATAGAGAAATATTATTTGGGAAATTATGAGCTTTTGAAATTGGTAAATTAAAAGATGCTTTTCCTAGAGTTGAGTCTACTTTAAGAGATAGTGCATGTAATGACAAGATAGTACTAAAAAAAAATGCAAGTACTAGTGAAAGTTGTAGAGATTATACTAATGATTGGGTAGATCTTCAAGAAGAAGAGAGAAAGATAGATGAATTTGTACCCTTGATTATGAAAATAGAGCCTAATGGTATTTAAAAAAATTAAGACCCTTTTGGTTGTTGGCATTATAAGAATATTGGTCATTTTTCTACTATATGTCCTACAAGAGAATCTAAGGTAAGACCTAGACCTTATAAATTAAATATTCCTAAATAATGTATGTATGTTATGTTACAAATAGGGATTACTAAGCAGGGGGGGTGGGTGAATCAGTAATCTACAAACTTTAGTCACCAACTAGATATTATTACTTACTTTAAATCATGCATAAAAAAACAATAAAGTAATGATGAACAGTAACAATAACAATACACAAAGATAACCCATGACACCATATTTGGTTAACTAGGGAAACCTTGGCTAAGGGAAAACCCTGGTGGGGATGATACCCAGTACATAATACTAATATATAAGTTCCTTGTTAGAGGATGGACCCTATTAGGAGTCAATGAGAAAATTTAGTATAAGGAGTCCCTGTTAGGAGTTGTAGTATAATGCAAGAAGAGCCGCTACCCAAACATGCAATTTCAACTACAAGAAGAGATCATTGCTCAAAAAAGTAATTAACTGTTATTTCCCTTCCCTCTCTAATCTCTAATATTCAGCTCAATCTTGGATCACCTGATAAAACTTTGCATATATCACTTTCACAAAAGTTCGCTCACTTTGTAATACACCAAGATTGCACACAATAGCACACTTCTTATCACAAGAAGTCCTTTGCATAAATACCATGGCTTTACATAAATTATTGTTGGGTTAGCTAAGACCATTTTCACTTTTCCAATTTAGAGTAAACATCTAGGATGTTGGCCCTAATTGGACAAGTAGTTGTTTTGCAACCAAAACAATTCTTTCCTTTAATTTTGTTGTCCTGCTTCATCAAAACATGATTATCTCTATTCTGTATAGTCCGTACAAAATTTGGAAGTTATACACATCATCACCCATATTTATACTATCTCCATGTAACTTTTCTTATCATAATATGATGTCTGCAGCATGTTATAAATAAAACAATACACTATTGTAAACCAAATTCTATACTTAGACAATTTTCTAATAACCAAATACTAAGTATCTTTATTTTTGAGGTTTCCTATCAACATGTACATCATGTGTTGTCATTAATGACAATAATTACATATCACTATTAGCCAATTATCAACAATCTCCTCCTTTGGCATTGATGGCAACAAAATAGGGAAAATTGGCTAAGTGACAAAAACAAAAGTAAATAACACCTCACATCTATTAGAACTTGTTCAACTTTACATATATGCTCCCCCTTACAATATACTTTATGCTTTTACAATATTCACATGTATCTCTCCCCTTTGTATCTTTCCCAACAATGATATGTATACAATTTTCACATGAATCTCTCCCCTTTTGACATCAATGACAAATGTCAAACTCTCAAGATCCAGTCCAAAAATTGTCAAAATTGTTGTACCTATTGTCTTTCCTTATGCTGAAATGATCTTCATACAATCATCAAAATTAATCTTCAAACTTTCCATACCTTTGTTCCATGTCTCTTTTGTAGACTTTGTGGATGTGAGAATTGCACATAATGCATATGATGCAATCTCAACTGCATTGATATTTGAATGCAAATTTTTTGTATATGTGTCCTTGGCCTTGACACATTCCTCTACTTATTTCTCAATAAATGATAACTTTAGAGCAATAGATTCTCTAAAATCAAATGTTCTCTTTAATATTTGCTCTTTCCAAAGTTCCAGTTTCTTGATGTCACTATGAACACTGGTAACTTGACTCTCAAAATCATCAACTTTGCTATATGGGTGTTGGATTAGGATGGACAAAGCCTCTAACTCATTCATCTTTGCCTCTATTTGACTATCCAAATCTTTAGTCAATTTTTAAGATAATGTACACTTAATATACAAAGCTTTCCCTTCTTGCTAATATTTCTAAAGTTCTTTTATGCATGTATCAATATTGACTAATTCGTTCTTGATGTTCTAGTAAATGGTGCTAAATAGGTTAGAATCATGAGAAATTTGAGCCTTCACCTCTGCAACATTTAGAAAATTAATAAGCTCTTCATCAAAAGACTTTAGCATTTTTTGTGCTCTTAGTTCATGATCTAACTTAGTATGTTGTACTATCAAAGTACTATGCAATTTGTCAGTCACTTGCATTAATGATCTCTACAAGTTTTTCTCCATTTTATTCTTCTATATGAGTTTGGATAGGGATGAAATCAGATTAATCTAATCATTATCATTAGTAGCCAAACTTGCAAGAGAGAGTGGAGTACATGAACTAGATGGTTTGGTCTCATCCTCCCTCTATTTCTTTTCTACTTCTTTAGTTTTCCTCTCTTCCTCTTCTTTCCTTTCCTTTTCCTCTCTTTCTTTCTTCTCTTCTGATATTTTCCTCTCTTCTTCCTCTATTTTCTTTCTCTTTTCTTCTTCTACAATCCTTCTCTTATCTTCATCTTCCTTTCATTACCTTTCTTCCTCAAGAAACTATTGTTTGGCTTCCTCTATCTTCTTTTAAACTTTTATTAGCCTCATCTCTTCCTCAATTTGTTTTAACTTTTCTTCAACATCTTTAGTATCTGGTACATTTGGTTCAGAACCACCAAATGGATTGGTATCATTAATGTTAAGAGTAACATTAGTTTGATCAATCTTCATAGTATCACCACTTACTGATACTTCTAAGGTTCTAGGAGCTAGAGGAGATTTTGCTTGTGACTTTGACAACATCTGACTGATAGCTGTTGCAGTTTCCTTTCTCAACTTATCCCTCTCACCAACCATAAATAAGAATGGCCTCAACTTATTTCTTAAGTATGGAGCAAGGTTATTCAACAATATCTTAATTTCATCTTCATCGTCAGTCTTGCAAATGTTCCTTAGCATAGACTTCTAAAGTTTAAGGTCTTCCTCTCTTGCTGGAGTTTTTTTCTCTATGAGTCTCTCGTAGACTTTCTAGTTCACTACTCGTTTAATATCCTTCATACTTAGATCATTTGCAATGATATGTCTTATAGTAGATATATCAATTTGATCCTTCTCAAAATTATTATATAGATCATAAAACTTGTTCATCTAAACAAAGTTTCCCTCATTTGCAATAGTTATGTTAATCTTCTCAATCTTTAGCTTCCAAGGTTGTCGAGCTTTGCCAGTTGCTTTTTGAAATTTGATTGAAAAGATCATTATTGAAGAAGGGAGATTGTTGATAAAGAATGTTTTCAATCATTTTTTTGTCACTGATGTCAAACTTGCTATTTTCTAAAATGGCAATTGCTTATAAGATCCAAGTACTATCACTTAGTTGATTGATGAAGAGGATTTAATCAATAAGATGTAACAAAAGCACCTAAGGGAAACATTGAGTTATGGTTTTGTAATGAAGTACAAGGATCAGTTAAGATAATGGTAAAATGATGTATTGATAATACACTTAAAGATATAGAGGTGCTGAGAAAGTTAGTTCATGTCAAGTAGATTATCATTAAGTGCTGAGAAAATGCAAAATCTAGTGTGTGCCGAGTGAAATAGAAGGTGCTGAGCAAGTTCAAGTGTTGAGCTAGATAAAATGTAATAGGTGTCGAGCATTAGTAAAACTTAGTTGATGTCGAGTAAATCCATAGTAGGTGCCAAGTAACACAGTATGTGCTGAGCATCATAAATTCAATAGTGTCGAGCTTTTGCATTATTTGAAAAATCAAAGATTCACCAAATTTGAGCCGACAAGTTTGTTACCTTGAATTTTGTGAACCGGATGGAAGATAAGAAAGTTTAGTAGGTGGCATAGGATTCTAGGTTAACGATTTTTAGGTGAATACAAGTGGTTTCAAATGATGTTTCTAGAAGAAACAAGATAAGGGGTGTACTCAACTAAAAATGGTCATCTAGACTATGAGCCCCCTTTCTAGCATTTTCCCATAATTTATCTAATGGTTATTTTTTATCAAATCCTCAAAAATCTATTTATTCAATTATAACCTATTGTATGACCACTTTATCCCAAGTTCATATTTAATTAAAAGAACATGTCCCCCTTTTAATAAAATAAAATTCCCCACTTGTCTCTTATCCTAAGTGTGCACACATAAAGCATTATTCCTATTTTAGAAATAAAAGAAAAGACATTTTTGTCTACACATGAATGCACATTTTTCTATGTGAGAGGAATCTTATACTTTTAAAATAACTTTAATTCTCCTCTACACATTTCAAACCCTCTCAAAAGTTAACCATTAATTGTGATTGGTTGAGATGCTTGTGCACATGGATCACTTCCACTTTCAAACTCCACCCTTGATTACATTCATCTTGCCTCTTAATCTCTACCATCTGTTTTTATTTAAAAGGGAGGGCTCTCTTCTCATTCAAAAGATCTTAGTCTCTCATGTTATTGTTATGCTATAGGTTTTCTTGGTGATTTTGGAGACTTGGAGCATTCTTGCATTCTTGTATTTTATCTTAGCTCTCATTCTACTTGCATTATGGCATACTTTTTAGCTTAGTTTCATTTATGCTTTAGCTTAGTTCTTTTTGTTAACTTGCATTTCATGTATAATAGCTTGCATTTGCATTGCATTTTATTCTAGATTCTTGGATATTGGCACTCTTGACTCTACTCTTTGAATCTCTCATTCTATGGTGCACCTTGCAAGGGTTGCATAGTTTGGTTCATTTGAGAGCCACCATCTCATAGAATTTGCATGTCATAGATAGAGAGCTATAAGTTAGCTCTTGAGACTCCCTCTTCCATGGGTTCTCTCAAGAATAATGGTTTATAGAAGTGTGACAATTTTAGCAGTAGATACATTGTATCTTACCTTATCCATTCGAACCAAAAATAAGAGCAAGAAGATTAGAGCGGGAAAAGTATTCCAAACTTCTATTTAAGGAGTTATAGGTCAAGAAGCAAAGGGATTGGAGAGAGTATGTGGTGTCAAGAAGAAGGCATCGAGAGGGAGGAATAGAGTATAGAGACTCTAATTCGATAGGTGACCATAGAGGTGATTGCATTGGCACAACAAGCATGGAGACTCAAGGAGAAAAATCTTGAAAGGAGGAAAAGTTGTCAGAGCTATAGAGATTGAAAGCCAGGAAAATTTATGAACTGAATTGAGATCTGAAATTTGCAAGTTATGTTTTGAGTTATATCAGATCAAAAGCCCTTATTGTTACTCTCTAGCAATTGTATCAGTTAGGGAAAAATCCTATGGACTTAGGTTGGTTTAACAACCATTTTGTAAATCCTTTAATAAGATGACATTCCAAGTGAATGTTCTAAAGTCCTTTAACATGGCCCACTTCTAACAAGGTGGTTGAAATCCTTTAACTAAGTCACATTTAATAGTGTGTTTTGTAGCCTTTAATAAGGTTAGCCTTTCATAGGGCATTACTTCAAAAGAGTGAAAAAGGAGTAGCATGTTACTAGTGGTTTTTCTCAAATTGGGTTTCCACGTAAATCACTGTGTTATGTGTTGATCTTTCATGTCTTATTTCTACACGTTGATTAATTAGTAACTTGCTAAGAAGAATGTTTAGCTTAGATACATGCTTAGTTTAAATGGGCTCACTATACTTAGTGAAAAAAATTTATTAGGACATTTGGACCTTGAATAACTAATTCAACCCCTTCTCAGTTATTCTAAAGCATTTCTAACAATTGGTATCCAAGCCATCTACTGATTTGGTTTAAAGGTACTAGAAGCAGAAAGATCAAGATGTCCAAGAGAGAAGTTCATAAGCTCAATAGAGATAACTTCATTGCATGGAAAATTTTAATGAAGTTGCACCTTGGATCAATAGGTGATCATGCACAAACCTCAATCAAAGTAGAAAATCTTGATCCTGGTGTCCCTACTACAAAAGATATAAATAAAAAGAAGGAGCACAATTAGGCAATGTTGGAGATTGCCTCTGCTCTTAGCAATGCTAAATTTGATGAAATCAAGGGATGTACCTCTGAATTCAAGATGTAGAAAGCCTTGTTAGATATTTATGGAAGAGATTAGAATGTCCAAAGAGCAAAAAGAGAAAGCCTTAGAGGAAAGTTTGATGACATGAGAATGGAGGAAGGTGAGAACATTGCTCAATATGCCTCTAGAATAAAGGAAGTAGTAAGTGCAATAAGAAGTTTGGGTGGTCATTTATATGATGAAACTGTTATTAGAAAAGTCTTAGGAACCTTGCTCCCCATCTATGCTATTTGAGTATCATCCATCCAAGAGTTGATATACATACTAGGAAACAAACTAACTCTTGAAGGTATAGTGGGTAGACCTACTGCATTTGAGTTATCCAACTTTGATAACTACAGAGTTGAGAATCTTGAATATGCTTTCAAGGCCAAGCTATTATTGAAAGACACTAAAGAGGTGAAACCAAAGAAGAAGAAAAGAAAGATAAAATATGCATCCAATGATAGCAGCACAGATGAAAAAGATGTGGAACAATTGGAAGCATTGTTGGCTAGAAGATTTCACAGAGGCAAAGGTAAATTCAAAGGTAAGCTGCCTATCATTTTTCTTAATTGCAATGAAGTAGGACCTATTTCTACAAGATGCACATAGAAAAGGAATTACAGAGAAGGAAACAAGCACAAGAACAGAAGAGAAGATGATGGAAAAGATTACAAAGACAAGGGAAAAAAGGGCTACATTGTTGAAGAAGAGAATTTTGATGAAAATGATGATGAGGTAGTCTATGTAGATATGAAGGATGAGTTAGATGAAGATGAGGCAACATCACTAGTAACCTATGTAAACAAGAATGACAAGTGGATCATAGACAGTGGGTGCTCACATCACATGATAGGAGACAAAAGTAATTTTGTTACGTTAACTCAGTATGATGGAAATAGTGTTAGATTTGGAAATGATGCTCCATGTATAATCAAAGGAAAAGGTTCCATTAAGATTACAAAGAAAATTTCATGTGATAATGCATATTATGTTGAAGGATTGAACTACAATCTACTGAGTGTGTCATAATTAGGAAATGTAGGATGCAAAGTGGAATTTGGAAACAAAACTACCAAAATCTATGACACTGATGGAAATATAATAGGAAAAGAAGACCAAACTAGGAGTAATTTATTTTACCTAGATATGGAGGATGATGCCTATTTCATTGTGAGATTTGATGATGTGTGGATATGGCATAAAATTCTATGTCATGTCAACTTTGATAATCTTATTAGCATTGGCATAATGAAGAAAGTTAGAGGATTGCCCAAACTAAAGAAGCCTAACAATACAATGTGCAAACAGTGTCAGCTAGGAAAGATGACCAAGTCAAGTTTCAAAAGCAAAACCTATACTTCCAAAGAAGTACTAGAGTTAGTCCATACTGACTTATGTGGCCCAATAAAAGTGCAAAGTTACAAAGGAAACAAATATATAATTTTGTTTGTTGATGATTACTCTAGGATGATAACTATCATGTTCTTAAAGAAAAAATCTGATGCATTTCAAATGTTTAAGTGGTACTTAGCCAGGGTTGAGAAAGAAATAAGAAAGATTCTAAAGTGCCTAAGATTAGAAAGAGGAGGAGAGTTCACATCAAAATAATTTGAGATATTTTGCAATGATAAAGGAATTAAGAGACAAACATCAACACTTAGAACTCCCCCACAGAATGGAATTGTAGAAAGGAGGAATAGATTAGTTATAGACTATGCCAAAACATTAATGATGGAGAAGAATGTTTCTCTAAAGGACTTGAGAGAAGCTATAAGTACAGTTGTCTACACCTTGAATTGAGTATAAATCAAGAAAGGTACAAATGCAACACCTTTTGAATTATGGTACGGTCACTCACCCATTGTAAAACATTTCAAAGTGTTTGGTTGTAAGTGTTATATTCTTAAAGATACTAGAAAAGGCAAGTTTGATGCAAAGAGTGATGAAGGTATATTCCTTGGATACTCCACTAGAAGTAAAGCATATAAGTCTTTAAATACTAACACTAATAAAATTGTGGAGAGTGCAAATGTAAATTTTGATGAGCATACAGAAGTTCAAAATGCTGAATCCATCAAGAAACCAAAAGAGTACAGATCCTTTGTATACTTCTATGAAGAAATTCCTACTGAAGAAGAAGCTACCAATCAAGTTGGGAATCAGCAACAAGTTTCAGTAGCTGTCGAGTCACAACTAGTGAATCTAAGTTGCATTCAGAAGTTGAGTTTTAGAGTGAAGATAATGCACATTCTAACTCTAAAATTAGTACACATGAAAGAGATGTGCACAGTGACTCTAAAGCTGAAAGACAAAACAAGGAAACAAGGATAGAACCAAGGCTATCCAAGTATGTGAGAAGACATCACCCTACTAAAAAAATCATTGGTGATAAGGAAGCTAGACCAATGACAAGGAACAAACTAAGAAATGAATCATGTCTGCTAAGTAAGATTGAACCCAAAACAACAAAAGATGCACTACAAGATGATGATTGGTGCAAAGCTATGGAAGAAGAGACTGAGCGAATAGAGAAGACCAAAACTTGAACTTTAGTTCCAAGACCAACTGATACGAATGTGATCGATACCAAGTGGGTATTTAGGAACAAGCTAGATTAGAATGGTGAGATCACAAGAAATAAGGCCAGACTAGTCTGTAAAGGTTATGCTCAAAAAGAAGGAATGGACTATGGGGAAAAATTTGCACCTATTGCAAGGATGGAAGGAGTAAGAACCTGTTCGATTGTGGTGACTTATCAGGAAAGTATTGTACATACTTCATAATTAGTGGGGTTCAGGGCATCGCCCCAAAAAAAAAATTTTTGGGTACTATTCACCAATCGTTTTGGTACTATTCGCCATTTGTAGATTCACCACTAAATTTATGGCTAATTATGGCCGACATGTTATAACCCTAAAGCGGTTTAATACTTGTATAAAAGGGTTTAGGGTTGGGTATTTTTCATTATGTTGTGATGCGAAATTGCTTCTTGCGGCGGTATTGAGCTGTAAGGGATTACGGATTGTAATCAGGTTGTAATCACTGGATTGTAATAAGATCAAACTTGTTGTTTGGTGGATGTAGCCCAGGGATTGGGTGAACCACATTAAATATTGGTGCCTTGTGTTCATTTCTGTGAGATCTATTATTTTCTATTATTGGTTATATTTGCATGTATTTTTATTTCTGTCTGTGGTTTATCCTAACAGAACCCTACTTGCATATGCTGCCTACAAAGGTTTTAAAGTCTACCAAATGGATGTAAAGTCTACTTTTCTGAATGGTATACTAGAAGAGAAAGTCTATATAGAACAACCAGAGGGATTTTTTGATGACAACAACAAGGATATGGTTTGCAAACTGCATAAAGCACTCTATGGTTTAAAACAAGTGCCTAGAGAATTGTATGAGAGACTTCACAAATATCTTGTGAAGGTAGGATTTGAGAGAATAGATGACAACAACAACCTGTATATCAAGACAGAAAAAGATAAAGACATTCTGATATCTAAAATCTTTGTTGATGATATAATATTTGGAGGAAAAGATGCCCTATGCAAAGATTTTGCTGATCAGATGAAACATGACTTTGAGATGTCAATGTTTGGGGAAATCAAATTCTTTGTTGGATTGCAAGTACATTAAGTAAAACATGGCATATTTGTGACCCGATCAAAATATATCAAGGAGATGCTCAAAACATTTGGCTTAGAGGATTCAAAATTAATCAGTACACCAATGGTAATAGGACATAAGTTATCCAAGAATGATGAGTCAGCTGAAGTAAATCAGACAATGTACAGATCAATGATTGGAAAGTTATAGTATGTTGTACATAGTAGACCAGACATTACATTATCTATTGGAATAGTGGCAATATTTTTTTCAAACTCAAGAGAAAATCATCTTATGGTAGTAAAAAGAATAATGAGGTACTTAAAAGGAACAGATGACTTTGGCTTATACTACAAGAGGACTGAAAAGTTTGAGTTGAATGCCTTCATTGATGCAGATTGGGGAGGTAATATTGATGATAGAAAAAGAACTAGTAGAGGAGCACTCTTCTTAGGTAAAAGATTAGTCACTTGGACAAGCAAAAAGTAAAGTTGTACCTCACAGTCCACAACTGAAGCCGAGTATGTTGTTGCTGCCATCAACTACACCAATATTGTATGGATCAAGCACCTATTGAAAAGTATGAAGGCAAAGGTAACTGAACCTATGATACTCTATTGTGATAACACAAGTTCCATCAACATATCAAAGAATCATGTGATGCATACCAAAAAAAAGCACATAACAATTAAGTATCATTATATAAGAGAATTGGTGGAAGAAAAACAAGTGAAGATGGAATATGTTAACTTAAAGGAACAAATTGTTGACATCTTCAAAAAACCATTACCTAAAGAAGCATTTGAGTATCTTAGAGATAAGTTAGGGGTGATACCCCTATCCAAGGCTGCTTGAGTAAGAGCAAGACTGCCCTGCATCAAATGAGTTGATTGCTGAAATAATATAAATTGATGCAGAAGATACTTACTTTAGGTTTTTCTTGAAGTAATTAAAATACTAAAATTCCAAATAAGTCACAACCAAGGTGATAGAGGGAGAAATTGGAGTTCCTATAAATGCTACATTTGCATGATAAGATGCTAAAACAATATGTCTTTGGCATTTTTGTCAAAGAGGGAGAAATAGCAAAAATTGATCAAATCTACAATATCAAATGTGTAAAGGGGGAAATAGTAGCTAAGAAGGAGAAAAAAACACAAACACAGATCAATCAATCAAGATGACAAGATTAGAGATGAAGTAGAACAAAAAAAAAGAGAGAAGACAATGTTTCAGCAAAAGAGATATTCCTACTACTTTGAAAGAGGGAGTTACTTATAGAATTAAGAGGAAGTCATAAGAAATTCAAAGTTGCTAATAGAATGAATACAAAGTTTTTTTTTTGGAATTTGACTTACTATTTTAAACCAATTAGCATTTTGATAACTTGGTTGATCAATTTGGTTTACCATCAATGCCAAAGAGGGAGATTGTTGAAATCTGACTAAAAAGATCATTATTGAAGAAGGGAGATTGTTGATAAAGAATATTTTCAATCATTTTTTTGTCACAGATGTCAAACCTGCTATTTTTTAGAATGAAAATTTCTTATAAGATCCAAGTACTATCACTTAGTTGATTGATGAAGAGGATTTAATCAATAAGATGTAACAAAAGCACCTAAGGGAAAGGTTGAGTTGTGGTTTTGTAATGAAGTACAAGGATCAACTAAGAAAATGGTAAAATGATGTATTAATAATACACTTGAAGATATAGAGGTTGGCTACACTTAGAAACTCTAGAAGAATAAGTTGTAACAAAGCTGTCTACAAAGCTTGACTAAATTCATTAGTGGGTGTCAAGCAAGTTAGTTCATGCCAAGCAGATTATTAGTAAGTGCCGAGCAAATGCAAAATCTAGTGTGTGCCAAGTGAAACAGAAGGTGCCAAGAAAGTTTATGTGCCGAGCTAGATAAAATGTAATAGGTGTCGAGCATCAATAAAACTTAGTTGATGCCAAGTAATACAGTATGTGTCGAGCATCAGAAAGTCAATAGTGCTGAGTTGCTGCATTATTTGAAAAGTCAAAGATTTGTCAGATTTGAGCCAACAAGTTTGTTACCTTGAATTTTGTGAACTAGATGGAAGATAAGAATGTTGAGCTTGTGGCATAGAATTCTAGGTTAACCATTTTTAGGTGAATAAAGGTGGATTTCACATGATGTTTCTAGAAGAAACAAGATAAGGGATAGATACATCGTATCTTACCTAATCTATCCAAACCAAAAATAAGAGCAGAAAGGTTAGAGAAGGAAAAGTATTCTAAACTTCTATTTAAGGAGTTATAGGTTAAGAAGTAAAGGGATTGGAAAGAGTATGTGGTGTCAAGAAGAAGGCATCAAGAGGAAGGAATAGAGTACAGAGAGTCTACTTCGATAGGTGACCATAGAGGTGTTTGCTTTGGCATAATGAGCATGGAGACTTAGGGAGACAAAACTTGAAAGGAGGACAAGCTATCAGAGCTACAAAGACTAAAAGCTAGGAAAATTTGTGAACTAAATTGAGATTTGAAATTTGCAAGTTATGTTGTGATTTATATTAGATCAAAAGCCCTTATTGTTACTCTCTAGAAATTGTATCAGTTAGGGAAAAATCCTATGGACTTAGGTTGGTTTAACAACCATTTTAAAAATATTTTAACAGGGTGACATTCCAAGTGAATGTTCTAAAGTCCTTTAACCAGGCCCACTTCTAACAAGGTGGTGGAAATCTTTTAACTAGGTCACATTTAACATTGTGTTGTGTAGGATTTAATAGGGTAGGTCTTTCATAAGGCATCACTTCAGAAGAGTGAAAAAGTAGTAGCATGTTACTGGTGGTTTTTCCCAAATTAGGTTTCCACGTAAATCACTATGTTATGTGTTGCTCTTTCATGTCTGATTCTTGCATGTTGGTTAATCAGTAACTTGCTAAGAAGAATGTTTAGCTTGGATGCATGGTTAGTTTAAATGGGCTCACTATACTTGGTGAAAAAGTTTTATTAGGACATTTGGACCTTGAATAACTGATTCACCCCTCTCTTAGTTATTCTAAAGCATTTCTAACACTACTTTTTTAGGTGGAGTCACCTTTTTATCTTTTTTGGTTTCCTATTCCTCAACCTCTTCATCATCACTTGGCTTAATTGTCAAGAATGCTTTCTGCCTCTTACCCGGTCCTATAGCCATCTTTTTGACTCTCTTTGTCTTTGTTGACACTGCTTCAACTAATCTCTCTTATTTTCTCTTGTGTTCACTAGGTTGAACATTGAACACTGTCGCATATGGAATGCTCTGTTTGAAAGTTGTCTCAGCAAGTAAAACTGACAAGGGTTGTACATTCAATACAATTTGCTTCATTGTCTGTCTCATAGCCTCAGATTCACTCTTTGTCATTCCAGCCTTAGATAACACCTTCTTCATGATTGACTCAACCTTCTTATGAGATTCCTTCTCCAAGGTTGGTTGAGCATGCTAAATGATCTCATCAAAGATGCCAAATCTATACTTAGCTTTATCTTTCTCTAAATTCAACAACAAATCAATGTAACCAACTACAACATCATCACTCAAATCATAGCTCAAAGGATCCAAAAATGTTTCCCAAGGTTCCATTGCTTGAATGTAAGTATGATTTGTATCAACTAGAATACATATATTCTCCTTGAATCTATCCATAATTGTAGGTGAAATCCTAAATTTTTGTTTCATCTCATTTTTGAATGTCCTAATAATTAGGTTTCTACTGTCCAACACTTTTTTTGCATGGTGCCTTCTGCATACCTTTGTAATCTTTTCCATAGTGCATCTATTACTGCTCATTATATTTGTTACTGACAAGTAAGGAAATCTCTTCAACACATGAAAGAATATGTGATTTTATCAATCATTGGAATCTAAACACACCATTCTTTGTCCTCTTAATCTTTTCAAGATTTTCCAAGAGTTGCATCCTCAATATTTCATTCAAATTAACTTTCTTTTTCTCAACATATATCTTATAAGCTGCATAAATAAATCCTACTAAAAGTTTATCTATCTTAGAACTTGCATAAAATGAATAAGCAATAATTCTGCTAATAAATCTCACATCATTTTGCTTGATGGAGCTAATTACCACAGCTTTCCCATTTTATACTGCCTTAGTGTAACTTTCTACTTTCTTCTTAACAATCTTTTCACCTATAGGTGCATTGCATTGCTTCCTAAGACTAGTTACCTCATGTATAAGGTTGACAGAAATGTCTATTACATTACTTGCATCCACAATTTACAATCATGAATTCTATTTTAGTATAATTTGTGCCCATTCATCTGTATCCAACTCATGGTAGAAATGATACTTAAACAATTTTAAATCTTTTAAGTGATCAAATATGGGCTTCACTATCATGTCATGGTTAAAGACTAGCTCCATATCCTTATTCATATATATACAGCCAATTGACTCAAACTTGCAATTCAAATAATTTTCTACATCTTCAAGGTAAACTACATTGTTTGGAGTGATAGATGTTGACATATTAGTCAAGTTTGTTATTAGTGACACACACTTATTCATATTGTATACAGCTACCGAGCTTATTGAATAGTTTACAATGTTTTCCAAGCATTTTAGTTGTTACTGAGTTCTATAGTTGCTACCGAGTAGATTTAGTCAATGTAAAGTCCAACAGTTTAAACCATGTATTCCAGTGTATGCCAAGTTTATTAGTGGTTACCAAGCATTGCAATACTTACCCAGTTTATAGTTCAAGTGATGCGAAGCTAGTGTTAACTGAGCTACTCTATGCTAAACAAGTGATTTAGTGTTTGAAATGTCCCTTTACTGATTTTTTATGATATTTCTAGCCTCAAATTAGAACTTTAAAATCAAACAACCAATATTACAAAGATCTGCCAATTTCCCAATAAAACCCAAATCGGGTATGTCCAAATTAGTGCCAAAAACTTCACAACTTCACAAATTATTAATAAATCTGAAAATGGACATTTTTACAGAAATTTCAGCAGCATAACAGCCTACAAAATGACATTTTCAGATTTGTATAACCTTTACACAACAGCTCACAAATGCCCGAAAACACCACAAAACACTCATAAACTATCTCAGAAGTTTAATCACGACCCAATACATATATTCAGCTCTATTTTAACATCATAAAGTCTGAAATACAGCAGCAAACCAAACTGATATGAAACACTCAACTGAAAACCCAAACTCAAACCAAAAACAACCCCGAAAACACCCAAATCGGCACTATTCAGCACAAAGGCAAACTATGTATGAGCATGCACATGGAATGGCTTCAAACTCCCATCCTTAGCCTTCCTAGAAACCTGAAAACTCCCATTCTTGGGTCTCCTTCTCCACAGGTTTGGCAGCCTCTGAAGAACAACAAGAAAATTAGCAAGAATCAAGATGTAGAATGAGCCCAAAATGCCTTCAAACCCCTTTTAAAGAGGGCATAACCCTAAATCACATCCAAGAGGGGTTAATAAAATATAATTTAATAATAATTTTTATTTATTAGTCCATTGCTTTCCAAAGATTAGCCCCTTTTTCCGAAATTTCACCTTTTTGGAGCCTGCCTGCCTTAACAAAGTTTTTTTTTTTTAATTATTTGAATAGGGGACATGACAGTGTTTGCCAAGTTGCACAATATCTACCAAGTCACCAATGTAGACTGAGCTCAAGACTACTTGAAAGTAATTAGTATGGACCAAGCTTCTATGTCTACCAAGTGCATGATGATGTCGAGCATTGGCAGTGGATGCCGAGTATTAGAACCTCACCAAGTCAATCTTCAAAACCTAAGTGTCTTCATGTGGGTCAACTTTGTAATATTTGCGTTAACTTGTATCATGGTTGACTTTGTAATTATGAAATTTGGATTGGTATATATATATGTAATGTATTGTACCATATCAATATAATGTAAATGTGTATACAAAAGTTCAAGTTATGAATGCAGTAGAAAATGAGTGAATTATAAAGGCCATAACAACATAAGGAGCAATAGAGACATATCTATCACAAAAAGGTGATCAATACACAAAGGAATCTCTTTCAGCAAACCCAGTTAAAAATTAGAGACTGCTTCATCCTAATAGGTGAACTAGTCAAATCTTTTAACAAGGTAGACTTAACAGTCTTTCATAAATCTCTTTACTGAGTGCATACTTCATTGTATGTTTGTAAATTCTCTCACAAGGTGGACCTAGTCATCCTAATTGCTCCTAACAATGCAAATCATCAGAAGTGATCAATGTAAGTCTTAAGAGGCCAACTTTATGCTACAATACTAAATTTTGTGGGTATCATCCCCACCCTAGTTTTACTTTCTATTTGGAAGGTTTCTGGGTCACCAAATCTTTGTGTCAAAGTGTTTTGGATGCTTTCATGTTTTCAATTTCTCATACATGCAATTAGATCAGATGTAGTGAATTAAGTGTTAATTAAATTATTGGATTGAGAATTTGAAATTGTTAAAGTTTTAGAAGTTACTGATTCAACCCTCCCCTCTCAGTAACTTAGCATAGTCTTGAATATTTCCAACAATTGGTATCAGAGCTTTGTGGTTGTAAGGAGAAAGTTTAATAGCTTGAGCAAAGATTAAAGATACAAAGAGGAAAAGTAAGAATTGGATACAAAGAAGAAGGTGAATCCTCCAAACAAGGTGCTCAAAAGAATCAAATACCTACATTTAATCACTATAGATAGGTCATACATTAAACAAATGTTGGAGCAATGGAAAAGAAAAATTCAATGGGAAATGCTACAATTGAAATCAACATGGTCATAGGGATAATGAATGCAAAGAGAAACCAATATTTGAAGGTAATCATCATTAATGTAAGAAACATGGACACAAGCCATCACAATGCAAAACCAAGACATTGAATCCTGCAGAGGAAATTGTGAAAGCAATGTTTGGTTGGGACTACAATACCTGCTATAAATGTCATTACTGTGGAGAATTTGGACACATTGGTATGAATTGTGTTAAACATCATATAAGGAAAATAGATTCCACCAAAAGATGTTCCATTTGTACATAACTTGGTCATCTTGCCAAGAATTGTATGAATACTAGTAGAATTGAAGATGAAAAGAAGGCAAAGGCTGATAGCATTCAAAAGCAAATGAGATAGCAATGGATTCCTAAGTCTACCAAAGATACTAGTCTGAGAAATGATGGTCAAGTCACTCAAGAATTAGGTGACTCTACCATTTCTAATTAAATTCTCAAGCAAGAATTAGAACCGGGCTATTAAAGAAGACATCTGAATCAGTTCCAGTTGAAAGGTGAAAAAGATCCAAATCTGTATACAAGATACAAAGGGATCACTGAGCAAGATTGGTATCAATTATTACCAAGTAAGGTCAGGTCATAGACTCTACCAAGCAAGGTTGAGAGTAATAAAGACACTTATGGTTATTGAGTCATAAAGATGTCACCGAGTAATTAATGCCATGTAGTGGATGACAGTCTATCAACATATCTACCTTCATACTAAGCATTAGTGGAATTTTTTTATCAAAAGGCATGGAATCAAATTCATTTCTTACCATTAATTTTCTAGTGCTATTGCAAAGAGCGATTTCTAGTGCAATCAAAGTGATATGAGTGACTTTCTAGTAAAAGTTTTTCAAAGTTCTCTCAATCTACCAAGAAAAAATGGCATTTAGCAAGAGTAAGGTCAAGCAAGGATTTGACATGTTGGTTTGTGGAGTTGAATGGGAGGTGCCAAATTTCAAAATCATGCCTGTGATTACTAAAACCCTAGATCCAAGCAGAGCTCAATCCCAAATTCCTCCTACGGTACTTCTTATCAACAACATTCATACTCATTTCATATGTGCTATTCAAGAAATCGGTTCTCTAGAAATGGGTGATACCCTAGGTCAACTATGTGTAAATGGATCCTTAAAACCCAAACATCAACATTTGGAAACCAAAGGGTTGACACATATCCCTCATATGCCCCAAGAGTTTCAAATCAAATGGATTAGGTTTATCCTCAGCCAGTACATAACAGACAGTTGTGGTTAGAACAACCAATTCTGATAACAAAGAAGATGATTCATTGAATCACTAGCCTTCTATGCTAGCCCAAGACAAAACCACAAAAACCCTAGGTTAGGCAGAGTTGGATAAGAAAACCCTAGCTGAATGGGATGGCAGAGGAATGAAAACCAGTAGTGTCGCTGATGCAAAACTAAAATTTGGAATTCATGTTATTGCACACAAGATATACAGTTCAAGCCGACTAAATAGTGTGTCATGTGAAGCTGTGGATTTGGCATACAAGGTGGTTAAGAACAACTTTTCATCTGACCTTGTTGACCTATTTTTAAGACAATTGAACAAAAACATGGAAAGCATAAGAACATCAAAGAACAACCCATGCAAGTTTGGTTCATTGTTAACCTGCCTATTCTTTTATGTACATAAGTTCTTTCCTTCTAAAGGCACATTGTAGTCTAGAGAAAAGATGTGCCTGTGCTCTACCAAATAAATGACTATATTGCCAAGATGGATGAGAACTATAGCAGCATCATGGACAACTACTTTGAGGTATTCAAGGAGAAATGAACAATAGGTTCAAGATTCTGAAGAAGTTAGTTGAAGACTATAAGGATGATGTATGCTTCATGGTGGATAGTGACAAGGTGTATATCCAGGCAGTTCAGGTTAGAATTGCATGGATAAAACCTCTTGGTTATGAGGTTAACATTGATGAAACAAAAGACATCATTGGAGCTCTTGTCAATGAACTAGTTGATCCTAAGGCCTCTTACTTTGGAATGTGTGATAAAGCTAATGCCAGGATTAAACTAGAAATAAAGTTCCCACAGGTGGTCAAAAAAGGAAAGAGAAGGATAGAAAAACTGAAATCAAGTGCACCTCTCTCATTAACTGAGGGAAAAGGTGAGGACGTGGAGGAAGTAGAGGATGAGGAAGAATTTGAGAAAGAAGAACCTTTGAAGAAAAAGAGCAAAGTAATCATCACCAACCCAACAAATTCATCCACTATAATCTTCACAAGGAGGTCACAAAAGAAAGCTAACAAGGAAGGAGGTGATATTATATTTAGTAGACCTCCACCCACCTTCTAGGACATGCTGAAAGAATTCAGAGATGGGTCTAGTATAACAAACTTCAAGGCATTGGAATATGAGACTAGGACTGAGGCTGAGCAGAAACAAATAAAAGATTTGGTCATGGACAAAATGGGAAAATGGAAGTACTCCCCTAACTAGCTAGCTTCTTAGATTCCCAGTGTCTTATTGGACAAAATCAAGCCAAGATGGGAACATGCCATGCAAAAAGTTGAAGAAATATATGCATAAACCTTGAGGTACCTATTACTGAGCATATCAAATGTAGAGGTAAAAGAGTCTCTGAAGAAAAATGAAGATAAGATGACTCTCAAATTCAATACCTATTTGATTTTAATGAAAGATATTGAGTATGTTGTGAAGAATGTAACAAACACTTGGAAAAATGTTTATCATCTTCACAAACCAAGTGAATTTTCAGTTGAATTAAAGGATGATGATGATGATGACAAAGACAGGATGAAGAGGATGATGAGGGATCAACTCATTTCATTATAGTTTATTATGAAGAATACAAGGAGCAAGAGGCTACTAAGGAAGAAAAGCGTGATGATGAGGAGACTAACCCAGTCAAAATAGTTGTAGCAGTCATTGCCTCTCTTTCTCACTCCTAAAGAAAACCATTGACTACATCAAGTATGGAGACAACTTCAAAAAGTTTGATTGTGACTACTAGTGAAACATCAAATATCCAATTACTCTTTTCTTGTACTCAGCTCGGTACATCATTGATAGAAGTAACTTCTACTTCATCTACCAAGCTACAGACTCCTTCTTCATCAACTGAGTTGGTATCATCAACTATGGATACATTGGCTACTTTAGTTTTGAGTACATCAGTGCTAAGCACACCAGCCTTGACTACTTTAGTTTTGGGTACTACAATTTTCACTTCATCAATTTTGGATTCTTCAAGTATTTCTGTAAGTATTCCCTCAGTTAGTATAGTATTAGTTTTTATTGCAAGCCTAAGTATGTCTACTATTGTTTCCATTCCGGATACAAAAGCAATAAGTGCAATAATGGTTGAGCCTAAGTTTTAATCGAGCACAAAAATTTTGGGGAAAGGAAAGGAGATAGATGAAGACATCGATTTAGATGAGGAACTAGTAATCCCCAATTGGGATATTTACAAGCTTACTTCAGACCAAATGCAAACATTTGGTGAAATCCTCTAGAAAAAGGCTAAACAACAAAGACTAAGAGAGGAGAGAGATAAACAATATAAGATAACTGAGGATGCCAAGAACATTCTGATTGAGGCAATAGGAATTGAGATTGATTCTTCTCAACCTATTTTGTATCAGCTAATAGAAGTAGTCCAAAAATTCAATGAGGACATCGATGGACAAGATAAGCTAGTGGAAAAGGTTGAAAAGAAATTTAATAATAAAGTTCTGGAGCACATTGCTTAGCAAATGACCATTCATCAAGTTGAGCTTTCTACAATTTTGGTCAATCTTGAAGCATCCTATTCAAATGTGTCATGCCTTTTTAGGAAACTATGTGATGTCTCTAAGTTTAAAAAGGAAATAAAGGAAAGATTGTCCAAAATAGATATAGATCTCAAGTCTAGTGCTCAACAGCTACAACTTGACCCGAGTTCAAGCACTGCACATTTCAAGAAAATTAGATTTTTGTTAGAAATGCAAGCTGAATTGCTAAGAGAAGAAGAAAGGATCAGATCAACATTAATTGGCATACAAAATATGATCCTTCCAAACATGGATGCAATGCAAAAACATATTGTATATTCAAAAACTTTGATCCATGATAATAACTTCTCTATTGTGGACCATATGATTGAACTATCAACAGAGGTACAAATTGCACTTCATACTTGCAAGATCCTATAAGAAAGTTGGGATAAAACCTTGGCAATCATTCTCAAGGTACATTATGAATTCTTATGCCCATTTTGGTGTTTCTATGTAAATAATTTAGAATAAATCTTTGGCATTACTGTCAAAAAGGGGGAGAGACACATAGTATGAGGAGAAAGATAGAAGATAGTATGGGGGAGAAATATGCTATGGGGGAGAACTTGTAACAAGTCTAAAATGATCAATAAGACATGTTGTATATAGAAAAAGATACAATTTTGAAAAATCTCAGAATATAGTATACTCTACCAAGCTAGTATCACATGGTGATGAAAGGTATTCAATTTTGACTAATAAGTGTTTTTGTCACTAATGCTAAAGGGGGAGATTGTTGACATGCCAGTCAAGTTTGTTATTAGTGACAGACACTTATTCAGATTGTATATAGCTACTGAGCTTATTGAATAGTTTATAGTGTTTGCCAAGCATTTTAGTTGTTACCAAGTTCTACAGTTGCTGCCAAGTCCTTTGGACAAATTCTAGTGGCTACTGAGTAGATTTAGTCAGTGTAAAGTACAACATTTCAAACTATGTATTTCAGTGTATGCTGAGTTTATTAGTGGTTACCGAGCATTATACCAAGTTTACAGTTTAGGTGACACGAAGCTAGTGTTAACCAAGCTACTCTATGCTAAACAAGTGATTTAGTGTTTGTCGAGTTGCACAATATCTACCAAGTCACCAGTGTAGACCAAGTTCAAGACCACTTGAAAGTGATCAGTATGGACCAAGCTTCTATGTCTACCAAGTGCATGATGATGTCGCACATTGATAGTGGATGCCAAGTATCAGAACCTCACCAAGTCAGTCTTCAGAACCCAATTTTCTTCATGTAGGCCAACTTTGTAATATTTGTGTTAACTTGTATCATGGCTGACTTTTTAATAATGAAATTTGGATTGGTATATATATGTAATGTATTATACCATATCAATGTAATGTGAATGTGTATACAAAAATTCAAGTTATGAATGTAGTAGAAAATGAGTGAATTGTAAAGGCCATAACAACATAAGGAGTAGCAGAGACACATCTATCACATAAAGGTGATTAGTACACAAAGGAATCTCTTTCAAAAAACCTAGTTGCAAATTAGAGATCTACTACTACTTTATCCTAACAGGTGAACCATTCAAATCCTTTAACAAGGTAGACCTAATAGTCTTTCATAAATCTATTTACCAAGTGCATACTTCATTGTATATTTGTAAATCCTCTCACAAGGTGGACCTAGCAGTCCTAATTGCTCTTAACAGGGTAGATCATCATAAGTGATCAATGTAAGCCTTAACAGGCCAACTTTATGTTGTAGTACTAAAATTTGTGGGTATCATCCCCACCCCAATTTTGATTTCTGTTTGGAAGGTTTTTGGGTCACCAAATCTTTGTGTCAAAGTGTTTTGGATGCTTTTATGTTTTCATTTTCTCATGCATGTAATTAGATTAGATGTGCTGAATTAAGTGCCAATTCAGTTATTGGATTAAGAATTGAAATTATTAAAGTTTTAGAAGTTAATGATGCACTCCTCCCCTCTCAGTAACTTAGCATAGTCTTGAATATTTCCAATAATAGACAGCATAGAGTTAGGGTTTCCATCACTAGGTTTTATGGAAACTACATTAAACTTAGGTCTATCCTCATTTTCAACACTGTGAACAATTGTCATATCTATAATTCTTGTCAATATGAACTTTTATCGAGAAAATTTGTGGAAAAATGATAAATCAACTCTTTCTAAAAAATAGGGTTTGCTACAAAATCACTATGACAAGTCACTTCTGAATACTCTTTGCTTTGGATGTGTTTGTAATGAAGTAAAGTTCAGTTTTGTACTCCATTTATTCATCAACTTGAAGCTGCATTAATTGCGTACATCACAACTATGAAAAAGCTATCAACCACATTCTGTAATGACATAACTACTCATACTCATCTATCTGATCTCCAAATGTCACCTAAGGTTTACTATAGCCTCCTTCCATCATGATAAACATCCTCAAGACTTTGCATCAAGAAATTCTCGGGAAAAATATACTTTTCATCTTCTGTTATAGAATCAATCTTTACTGCATTACCAGTAACTTTGAATTTCATCATAACTTGTTTAGATGAGCTCCAAATCACAAGCAAGCTTAGGTGCCATCTAAACATAACTAAATACACCTTTTCCCAACTTCATTACCTTTAATTCACTCTCTGACTAAAGTTCTCAAATTTTGATGTTGTGAACAAGCTTAAGTCAACTTAATTGAATGAAACTCAACAATTGACTTTGTTCTTTTTGTCTCATCATCATCTAACTTTTCTTTTGAGATATCTATTCCTTTCACAAATGCTTCATTAAGTTCTTCTCGAAGTTCACTCACAATGTTTCTTTGTTCTTAATTGTTAGATCTAGAGTTCCTTTCATGGTTCCTTCTATCATTCCTTTTATTTATAAAGTTTCTTCCATTGGTCCTTCTATCTCCAAATTTTATATCCATTCTATAGTACCTCATTGTGTGTCCAAAGTTATTTTTATAACTGACATACAAGTGCTCTACTTCTAGGATTCTATTGATCATCAGGTGCATGACAAATTTGAGCAATGTATCCTAAGTTGTTACACTTATAACACATGATCTATCTTCTATCATCATAAGACCTTCTTTCTCTCAACGTATTTTCATTAGATCTTCTTCTATCTATTATTTCTAGACATTCTACTATTTCTTCTATCATTATCATACTTAGGTTTCCTACAATCAATTGCATTATGACCCATACCATGAAAATTATGACAATAAAAGTCCTTAACATGATTAAATGACTTCTTAGTACAATCTCTTTTCATATGACCTATTTCATTACATAAAAAGAACTTAACTCTAAATTCATACCTGGTTGTCTTGGGAGTTCCACTTGCTTTGGTTCATCTAAGGTTTCAACTTCTTTGTTTCACTGAACTTCTTTAGGTTTCTTAGAAGATTGACTAGATTCAATCTTATCATCAGATTTGTCTTTTACTTTTGGATCTGATCTAATCATAGGTTTCTTCGCAGACATGTTAATTAGATAACCAAGACTAGTCTTTTCATAAGAAGGTCTCTATATAGACATTGAATCATCAAGCTTTTCTTTGCTAGAATAAAGTTTCTCAACCTATTGTTTGCATTGTGTAAATTCACCTTTCATAATAGTAATGTACTTATGGAGTTCTTCATGATCTTCTTTCAATGTTTCAAACTTAGATGTTTTCTTTACCAGACTTGCTCTTAGATCTACATTTTCAGTCTTCAAATCAGATTCAACTTTGCTAGGATCATTTCTGAAAGTCAACTTTAGATTTGTAATCTTCAATTCATGCTTCAATATCTTGTATTTTGTCTTGAACTTTGAATAGTCATCATCAATAGTTCCAGATTCAGTAGATTTAGGCTTTGATTTTAGATGTTCAATCTTTTCCTTTAATTGACCAATGTATACTTTGGAGTCTTCATATCCATCCTTTAGCTTATCTCTTTCTTCAATAAGGAGATTAATTTGTTCAAGAGCATCCTAAAGGTTCTTCATCAACTATTCCATATCCATAGGGATCTACCTAAGCTATTAAGCCTCTTCAAAGTAATTGTGCTCTGATGCCAATTGTTAGAAATAGGGATTACATGGGGGGGGGGGGGGGGGGGGGGGGGTGTGAATTAGTAATCTACAAACTTTAGTTGCTAACTCAATATTATTACTTACTCTAAACCATGCATAACAAAGCAATAAAGTAATGCTAAATAGTAACAATAACAATGCACAAAGATAACTCATGACACCACATTTTGTTAACTAGGGAAACCCTAGCCAAGGGAAAACCTTGGTGGGGATGATACCCACTAGATAATAATGATATATAAGTTCTTTGTTAGAGGATGGACCCTATTAGGAGTCAATGAGAAAATTTAGTATGAGTCCCTATTAGGAGACTTTGAATCCTTGTTAGGAGTTGTAGTATAATGTATGCAAGAAGAGCCCACTCCCCAAACATGCATTTTCAACTACAAGAAGAGCTCGCTTCTCAAACAAATAATTTACTATTATTTTCCTTCCTTGTTTGATCTTTAATCTTCAACTCGATCTTTGATCACCAAATAAAACTTTGCATATATCACTCTCACAAAAGTTCACTTCACAATACACCAAGATTTCACACAATAGCACACTTCTTATCGCAAGAAGTCCTTTGTATAGATACCATGCCTTTACATAAATTACTGTTGGGTCAGCTAAGACCATAATTCAATTTTCCAAGTTATAGTAAACATCTTGGATGTTGGCCCTAATTCAACAAGTAGTTGTTTTGCAACCAAAACAATTCTTTCCTTCAATTCTGTTGTCTTTCTTCATCAAAACATGATTATCTTTGTTTAGTATAGTCCGTACAAACCTTCAAGGTTATACATGTCATCACCAACATGTATACTATCTCCATGTAACTTCACTTGCCATAATATGACATATGCAACATGTTATAAACAAAACAATACGCTGCTATAAACCAAATTCTATACTTAGACAATTTTCTGGTAACCAAATACTAAGTATCTTTATTTTTGAGGTTTCCTATCAACATGTATATCATGTGTTGCCTTTAATGACAACAATTACATATCGCTATTAGCCAATTGTCAACATGTTAGTGATGAAAAAATTGAAGTTAAATTAATTGAATTTCTCGATAATGATGATGAAGATGAAATTGGATTTGTCAATATTAAGGAAGAAAGTCTTTTTAAAGAAGAAAAAACACATTTCACATGTTGAGAAAAACAATCAAACTGGATTATAGATAGTGGATGTTCACATCACATGATAGGTGAAAAAGATAAGTTTATTGAACTTGAGAGCTATAGTGGTGGTGTTGTTAGAGTTGGTAACAATTCACATTGTCCTATAAAGGAAAAATGATCTATTAATTTTGACTATAAGTGATGAGAGCAAATTACAGCCTATTTAATGTCATATTTTAATTCATCTCACACAGTTTCGTACTTACTTCTCTATTCCATTTCCATCCAATTTAATTCTATTTTACCATTTTAACATTGCATATGATTTAATATAAATGAGTAATATAAAATATTGTTTTGGGATTAAAGTATGGAAAATTCATTATTGGTTGCTTTTTACTAATTCTTATTATTGCAACATGTTGACTAGTGGCTATAGATGTTCCTATCACATCTGAGATAAGAATTGTTAATGAAACTTCTTCCATCATTCATTATCCTCTTTACCACTCATTTAACTAAACCACCTCACAATAATTAAGTTAACGAATAATAATATCTCATATTCAATAGTCAGAAGATATAGTTTCACGTAGGAGACTTGTTGCCCAATCATTGGGGGTGTATTTGTTGGAGATATGATTCAACATGGAACCTACTTGATATGTACCACTAAACTATACCATTTCTTTGAAGATACTATTATAAAAAAATGACTTATCACAAGATATGTAAGGTCAATATTCTAATATGGGCTATGTGACTTTCTCTCCATCAGCTATTTCATTTGTTGTTGTGTCTTCTGAAATAGTCTTCTCAAGGCCACCAAGAATAGCATAACACACTACTAATTAAAGCCTCGTGTGTATTATTTGTATGGTCAATATTATGGAGGACTTCATACATGGCAGGAATCAAAATTGTCATTTCTTATTCTCTATTGCAACTATGTACAACCTATAAATAAGCTTATATGTTGGCTACTGTTTGGTTTTCATTATCTCTATTATGGTCTAAGTTGTTATAAGCTGCATCTATACAAGCAGTAGGAGACAAAAGTAGGATATATACGTACAGTCATGTAGAACACACAACATTGAACATAGACTGTTATTATTATTCTAAAATATAAGTTCCATATTTGCATGATTATGAAGGTTTAAAAATATTATTTTTCTTCACCAAGTAGCGGAGGAGGAAGGACCCACTTTGAAGTTACCCAGTGATTATTTTCTATTAGTAATGTCTAGAGTGCATTTAAATTAGTTTTCATTTGTATGTTAATTAGCTTAGCATTACATAGTATGGATTTAATTGTAGTATACTAGTTTATGTGTTTAATATCCATATTTTATTATATAATAAAATTTCATATGAATTAGATTACAAGTTGATAATTTCCTAAGAGTTGTAGTTACTTTATCATAGAATATTTTTGTTATGAATTGCTTCTACTTCAATAAGTTTTTGTCATTTTGGAAGTAACAGTTCTTGTCATAGAATCATTTCAATCTAGTGCAAGTTTGTTTTAACATGTTGTAGATGCATTCATAATCCCTCATCTCACAATTAACATCCCTTGATAGCATATTGCTCAAAAACCTTTCAAGAGCTTATGCTCTCAGATTGACACGTATAGACCAAGCTGAATTTCATCATTTAAAGTATTAATTATTTTCCCTAGTGTTGGTCTATCAATAAGACTAACACTAAAGATGTAAACTTTGTTGATGATTTTAAACATGACTTGTTGAGTGTTATACAAATTATTGATAAGGGTTATCATTTGCAATTCTCTAATAAGAAATTTTCAATCAAGGATAAGCATGGAAATGAGATTGCCACATAAAAAAGAACACAAGATAATCTATTTCGATTGAATCCTACTAAGATTATTTGTATTTTTGTAAAAGTTTATGATAGTTGTATGGGCATATCTGAAACTATTGATTGATCTTGGAAAGGAAGTTTTAAATTCTTGATAAGTTTTAAAGTGTTGTTTGCAATTTTCTATTATAAGAAATTGAAGTGTAAAAAGTGAATCACAGTAGTGATCTCTTTATCCTCTTGAAAGGAGGTGCCGACTCTACAGAGTTTGATTAGTGGTGTAAAGGATTTTTAGTCTTGCACTTGTGCCAAATCAGCAGATCAAAGTTTAGCATCAGCACTTGAGGTATTTTGATTTTCATGTTTTCTTTTCATGGAAGTCAAATGTTAGAATCAGTGCCTCTATTTAGTGATTTTCAGCACTAGAAGGAAGAGGTAGAAATTTTGTTTTATAATGGAGTCAAATCTTAGATCTGAGATTAGTTTTCCAATTTCAGAGAGTTTAGAAACTATGAATAATAATATTGCTATGTTGAATAGACTGGTCTACAAAAGGATTGTCAATCTTATAAGAATTGAGGTAGGAAGTAATCAAGGTTTAAGTGTTGAACAATGTTATTTAAGGCTTAAATTAGTATTCAGCAAGATGCCTTTTCATTGTAGACCTGAGGAATCTTCCCTGCCTAGTGTTTTTCTTGATGTTCTAGTGCCTGATTCAATTAATTGCCCAGCACCTATGAGATTACAAAGGTTTTTACAAATTGAAAGATTAATTGAGGAGATGGAAAATGATAATAATGAGTGTGCTGAAAGTCAAGGTAGTAATGAATATAATGAATCCATAGCGAAAGATAATCTGTCTTATGAATGTGAAGAGAAGGATTCAAATGCAAGTGAATCGGGTAATTGCAATCAGCATAAGGAAGATGGATATGAAAGACAAAATAAATTTTTTTATAGTGAATATGAAGTTGAAGAAATTTGTAACAGCAGTAAGGGTAGTGATTTCTATGATAAGAATGAATGTTGTGACAATTTTGATTATCCATATTGTTATACTGATGATCTTGCTATTGTAAGTTCTTCATGTTATCCGGTTGACAATCATAGCCAGGAGAAGATTTGTGATGTAGTCTTCTTGAGCCCTGATGAAATCTCTATTTTTTTGGCTCCTGATTTTGAAAAGCAAGTATTTCTAAGGATCTTCATATTTTCCATCATAATGTTTCTTCATTTAGTCAAGTTACTTCCCCAAAGTTTGATGTAGAAAGAGATGTGGAATCCGAACAATCCTTATCAAATTTTGGAGGTGTAGATGACAGTACCTCAAATGTCTTTGCACATGACGATTTGTTGGATGTGGGGAGTGTTAGTGAAAGGAAGTTTGATACTGTTTCAAATTCTTTTTATGTTGATCTTGCTGAAATTTTTTTTGATGTTTCATGTGATGAAGAGGAAAATAATGAATATTGTCAATCAGATTATAGATTTTCTTTATATGGTGATAATTCTTGCAGAGATAAGTTCAAGGTTTACTCCAACTTTTAGTTAGATGAAGAAAATGATTATGATCGGCATAGTCTAGATCAGCACTTTCAAAATGAGTTTTCAATTTTGGTGACTAATCAATTATTTGAAGAATGTGAAGAGGTTTCAGTAAAGGATAAATCTAATTTAGTGAATGACATGACTGCAAGTAGGCAACAATCAGATTTCACATACTCTTTGCAACCAGAGACACAAGGTGAGTTGCAAGTTTTTTGGTAGATGCAACTTGGTGAATGGTGTAGAATATGAAATTTTTGTGGTTCCAATTAGCATGCATGAATCATTGTTGGATTTTGATTCTCACTTTAGTTTGTATAATCAAGAGCATGCTGATATACATTTTTAGAGTAAGCATGATGTAGAAGTTAATGCTGATTTGTATATGCACTATGAGAATGAAGAGAAATATTTTGTTTTTCCAAGTGATATGATCCAAGATGCTAATCTGATTGGTAAAATTGAGAAAGATAATTTTAATTTACCTCATGAGGAAAGGAATGAAAATCAGGTTTATGACAGAGGCAAACAATTTTGTTGAAGTTTAGTGACCCAGGGTCATCATGTGTACATAGTAGGTGTAGTTGTTTCTTGTTTTCAATAAAGTTGTTCAAGAGAGGAGTTTTTGAAGTTAGGTGTATGGTCTACTTCTTCTAGAGATCTAAATCCTTGTCATGCCCACAAGGGGCATGCATCCCCAGATAGAGCCACTGTTGGCTTGGTTTTTCACCACCCTTTTTTTGTTGTATTTTGAAATGAAAAAACCCTAAATGTGTACCCCAAATAATTTGAAATTTGGTCAAAACCCTAGGAAAAATTCACTAAGTAACCTTGTACCTAGCCCTGTTTGGCCCTAGCCTTTGAAAACCTTAGAAAGTATCATTTCAAATAAATTTTGGTAGGACATTTTATCCTAAAGGTTTATTTATGTAAGAATGAAATTTTAATCTTTTTGATAAACCTTATAAAGCTTGCCTTAATTGCAATTTCTTTCAAGCATCATAGATCCTTTTGAGATCGAGGGTTGAGGCTTGCCCACAATATGGAGCTACAAGGTCTTTAAATATTGCAGGCAAGCACCTTTTCGACACGTAGCCCCTGCTGATGTTCAAACCTCAGTACACCGCAAAAGTTCTTAAGTTCTCGAAAGTAGTCAGACCTTTTGTAGAGTTGTTAGTGTTCCCTATGCACGTTTTGAATTTCTTGCGATGTCATTGGTTGGTCTTTTAATGATATTAATACTTTGCAGTTTAGATTTTGTGATCGTTGATTTAGCAAGCATCAAGGGCTAGTGCTTGCTCACAATATGAAAATGCATGAGTTTTAGGAAATGCGGGCAAGCCCCTTCATGATGTGTGGCACAAAGTGACATCATGGGGCCACCTTTCTCAAAGGGTAATAACACCTTGTCATATGTGGCAAATTTTCAGGTGAGTTAGAATACAAAGGAAGCACCTCATTGGTCTATCCAACTGATTAAGTATACAGTCACAGAATATTTTTGATCACCAGTGATCTTTCAAAGATCGACGACTGGCTCAAGCCCACAATTTGAAGATACTCGTCAAATAAGGAAAGCAAGAATGTGCCAGCTTGACACGTGGAAAGAATGACGTCAACCACCTGCTCACTTCAGAAAAAGATATGGGACCCACTAGAGTGGAAGTTGTTAGGAGGTGCAAACTCATATAAAGGCTTCCTATTGGTTAGTACAGTTGACTGGACTTTGTTTAAATAATAAACTGATCTGATCATTGATCTAGTCTTGATCAACGACTGACGCTTACCTTCTATTTTAAGATGCAAGAAATTTAAGGAATGTGGGTAAGTAGTAATGTGACAAGTGCCACTCGGTGGTAGTAGTCAACCAGTCAGGAAGTGACATGTGGCACTTAGTCAAACCTACTTTGACCAAAATTTAGAGGACCTGCATAGCTATACCAGAGGGACATTTTCAAATTGACTTCCTGGGCATTTCTGGTAGGCTAAATATGCAATATTATATATTGCCAGAATCGGGAGAATCTGAATTTTTTGATTATGCAATTAGTTTCTACATAGAAAGGAGTCTGTTCAAGCTATAAGAGGTTTTCTATCGGATTCCTAACTTGCAACCAAATTCAGGTATCAAAATTTAATTTTGATTTTTAGCAGGGTAATGACTTGAGTGTGGGTAAAAGGCAGTGAAAATGTAGTTTGGGTCAAATTTTGATCTGATTCACTTAGTAAAAATTTAAAATTTCACCAGTATTTCATAAGGAAGATCAGATATTTTGGTGACTTAAAGGTTTTCATCATTTAGCAAGAGATATTTTGCAAATCAATTACAAACCAATGATGAAACCAAATCAGATCAAGGTGTGGAATGAGGAGAAAAGTTTTTCAGTTGTAAGGGATTGAATTCCAAGTGGATAGATGTCAATTTCATAATAGATCTGGGAATTCACTTCTTTCTATATCTTTCTTTCTTTCATTCATTGTAGGGATTGGAATTTTGGAAAGTTTTATCTAGAATGAAGGCATTTAGTAGAACTGGCCTTGGAATTGATGAATTCTGAATGGAAGATTTGGGATGTGCTGGTTCTAAACCATGAAGCTCTGCTTTGGCTGTGATACCCCCTTCCCATCCCATCAATTTCTCATTCCTGCCATTTTCTCTCTTGTATGATAGCATTTGTTCATTGAATAGTCTAGTTTATTAGGTATTTTATGAGTTAATTTCATGCATTTTTATGTATTATTTCAAGGAAATCAATACAAGGAACAACAAGTTTTTAGTTTTAGTTTAAATCTTGTCACCTTTCTCAATTGAGCTATGATCTTTGAACAAAGAGCCTAGATCATAAGTGCAGTCCCTTAAGGCTGTATGTTGCTTCATTGTTGCTTGTAATTCAAGGAATTATATAAATGCTTCAAAGATTCAACAGGGTTGTAGGTTTATTGAGGAGGATATCAGGTAAGAATGAGGTTTAGATTGAACATGGATATCCAATTTACAAGGTAAATGGATAGATTTGGAGTCTTGGCATAGGAATTGTGTCTAGGATATCCAAAATGCATGAAGGAGATTCGTGAATTACCCAATGGATGGGGCACTAATCTGTTATAGGATCATAAGTTTTTTGTTCATACCTAGTCTTCATCCACTTTCCCCACCCACATAAAATCAAAATCAAATTCAAATCATCTTTACATTTTATGTTGAAGAGCTATAATAGAATGCCCTCACTCAGCTTGTGAATATCATAGAGTTGCAATTTTCTACTGTAGGTTTGTGTTATTACATGAACTAATAGGAGAAATAAGGGTTTTATCTACTTTATATTACATTTAGTATATGCTTTGATAACTGGTACCATATAAAGAATCTATAGGTCCGCCCGCCTAGGTTTTGTAGAGCCTTAAGAAGAAGAAGGGTCTAGCCTTATAGTTGGCTGAAGACTGCAGTCAAGTGTATCTGTCATAGGAATTTGCTAGCCTTAGATGCATCTGTCTGGTTTCTTGGTCATTTTCAAAACTTTTAAATCAGGAGCCAACACTTTCCATCTAAAAGAAGACATAGGGCATCTTTATTTAATGTGGAAATATTAAGTCTGGATGCAAAAGTGTTATTTGGAAATACCATAGTGTTGTTTCCGATGGAGTGGTTCAAGAAGTGTGAACTTGATTAACGAAGATAAGAGTCTACACCCTTAAGGTAGAAATTTCATTTCATGATTTCTCCAAAGAATGAGTTAAAATGCAAAGGGAAACTTCATCTAGAAAAGAAAGCGATATGATACCCAATTCGCTAAAGGAGTATTGCTCGTACTGCGATCCCAATTTTTTTTTAAAAAGGAAAGCTTATGGAAAGGTAAGTTTATGCTTCCTTCCCCACACATAAAGAGTTGTTGTGTGAGCCATTATTCTAAATTCCAAAGTAAATAAGGGAGTTTCCATTAAGAAAAAACCAACTGAGTCAGTAAGTGACTGATCTCGCATCTATATGAGATTTAAGTTAATAATATGTTCATCGGAATTATGAATCACAAAATGGGTAGAAGTGAGATGTTTTGAAGACTATTAACCTATCCAATTTATTACAAATCCAACTATTATGACTGTTGTTTGTGAGTTATTTCATTCATGTGGCAACAATATTCAAGTTTCTGATTCTATATGATTGAATTTTTTGCAAATGAAGTTCCTCATGTTGTAACAAATATTTTTATCAAAGCAATATCTCTCTCCTCTATAAAAATATAAGCTAATGGAGATCAAAGCAGTAGGGTCTAGTAGTCTAATTGTTTTGGAAAGTGAATTAAAGAACTATTCAGACACCTTTAAATTTTATGTTCTAGGTGACCTACACAGAAGGCTTAATTCCCAACCCATTCACCCAATCACTTAGAAATTGAAGGAGAGGGGATTAGTTAAAGCTATCGGGTTCACCATGGTTGTGCAAGTGCTAGAACTAGTGAAGGAATGTATCAAAAGATACAACCCAGAGATAAAGTAGATAGTGCTACCTGATTAGTCTATTTTGCTCTTTATAACCAAAGAATTGATGTAGTCTACATTCAGCATCCCAGTAAAAGAAGAATATTGTGACATTGACTTTTCTAGTTTTGCATAAATGTTCAATGAGAAAAAGACTTTAAGGAGAGAGGACATACAAATAACTTACTTTTAGACATCTCATTCCAAAAAGAGTAGGGTACCAAGAACGCTTTTTGGGACCAATTTAAAGAGAGAAATTGTCAACATCTTGGCACTGTTGCGAAGATTAAAAGGAAGGGAAGAGATCTTATACTTCATCAAGCATCACTAGTACATAGTATGCCATTTATATTGAGGTATTGTAGATTGACTTGGCTTAGATCATATGTGAAGAGCTTGCCTCTTGAATAAATTTGGCTAAGGCATTTAGGTAGTTCTATATGTCATCATATATGATATATGCCTTAGCCACACACCATCTCTCACCTAGTCTTCCTAGTATTGAAGACTATCACAAGAACACTAGGGTTTATGTGTTCTATCCTCACCTATAGCTGCATAGGAGTTTTAAATAATATGTAAAGGCTAATGATGCCTTTACAATGAGGTTGTGCTGAGTATTGTAAGAGGCTATATCGATAGTAAGCTAATTCAGATGTTGTTTCATCAAATATTTGTCTTTCTCCTACCTAAGGATTGGTGCATTTGATGGTTTCCCAAAAAGGCTCCCCAAGTAGCCCAAGGAAAAGGTTGTTCTTATTGAGTTGTGTAGGAAAATACTGGAGGTGAACACCTTGTGTTTCAATGTGTAGAAGATAGTTAGGATTTCCTTTCCAATAGTGGTAGGACCTTACTCTTGTACTTCTAGATCTGATGCCCATAATCTAGTCAAGTCCTTTGAGAGAAAAAATAATTGATTGATTATGAGGTAATAAGGCCCTAGTGTGACCCATTTACCGTGTAATGTAATCACCCAAAAATGGTCATCTAGACTATGAACCCCCCTTTCTAGCATTTTTGCATAATTTATCCAATGCTTATCCTTGATCAAATCTCAAAAAATCTATTTATTTGATTTTAATCTATGGTTTGACCACTTTATCTTAAATTCATATTTAATTAAAAGAACATGTCCTTCTTTTAATTAAATAAAATTCCCCACTCATCTCTTATCCTAAGTTGCACACACATAAAGCATTATTCCTATTTTAAAATATAAAAGAAAAGGCATTTTTGTCTACATATAAATGAATAGTTTTCTATGTGAGAGGAATATTCTATTTTAAAAATTAACTTTAATTCTCCTCCACACATTTCAAACCCTCTCAAAAGTCAACCATTAATTGTGATTGGTTGAGATGCTTGTGCACATGGATCACTCAAGATGTATTATCCTCCCTTGATTATGCCTCTTTTGCCTCTTAATCTCTACTGTTCATTTTTCTTTAAAAGGGAGGGCTCTCTCCTCATTCAAAAATGTTAGTCTCTCATGTTATTGCTATGTTGTAGGTTTTCTTGGTGATTTTGGAGACTTGGAGCATTCTCACATTTTTGCATTTTTTCTTAGCTCTCATTCTACTTACATTATGATATACTTTTTAGCTTATTTTCCTTGATGCTTTAGCTTAGTTCCCTTTGTTATCTTGCATTTCATTTAGAATTACATTTTCATTGCATTTTATTTTAGATTCTTGGATATTGGAACTCTTGTCTCTGCTCTTTGAATCTTCCATTCTATGGTGCACCTTGCAAGGGTTTTCATAGCTAGATTCACTTGAGAGCCACCATCTCATATCTCTTGCATGTCATGGATAGGAAGCTATAAGCCAGCTCTTGGGACTCCCTCTTCCATGGGTTTATAGAAGTGTGATACTTTTTGTACACACATTTTTGGTGCCCACCATGGGGCTAGAACCAAGTTTTTAGCTTCATTTTTTTGCTTGAATTTTGGTTACATTACCATTTTTGGTTTTTTATAGCAACTTCTTAGGTCTAATGAAGTGGTTTTTTAGGTTTCTCACTTTAGTTTTAAGGCTAACCCTTGTGCAGATTGGTTTGAAGGTCACAACCCTAGGTTTTTAAAGATTTTATCATATTTTTAAAATTTCTTGGAGTTTGAATCTGGATTTTTTTTTTCAAGTTGGAGATGTATTTGAAAACTCTCAGTCCACTTTTCAGATCATTTTCATTTGATTTGTGTCCATTATTACGTTTTCTTTGTTTTCCATAAAAAATTGTTTTTGATCATAAATTAGCGACTTTAAAAAAAAAAACATTTTCAGAAAGGTCTCTAAATTTTACAAAGGTTTAGTTCTTTTTGTTTTGAATTTTTAACTCATATTAGGGGTTAATAACTCAATTTGAAAAATCTGGTCTATTTTGACAAAATGGGTCCCTAGGGTACAAATGAAGAGATATTTTTGAATTTCTTTTATTTTTGAAAAGCTCTAGAAGATTGGTTTGATGATATGTTACATTCATGACTGAGTTTGTCATTGATGTCAACATAGCATGTTTTATGTCTTCTGTGGTATCTGACAGAGGAATAGCAGAAAGATCAAGTTGGTATAGATGGCTAGTTGAGCATGATAACCACCTAAGGTTATGAGAGATACTTTGGAGTATCCGTTATATGCAATTAATGTCAAAATCATAAAGGATAAGTCTAGAAGAATTTATGTAAGTTTTGGTGATGTCTATTCTGAGATAGAGTTTACAAGACATGTATTGGTAAATTTGTTATATATCTTAGAAGAGTTGATATCTTGATGATTGAGGTTGAGGAAATAAAGAAGACATGTTGAGGATGATGTGGTTAATCTCACTTGTCATAATATTGTTTGTACTAAAACTTATTCAAGTTGCAAGGTGGAAGATTAAGGTTATCGCTAAGTGTAACATGTTCTTAGTGAGGTCCTATAATAATTAATTGAGAAGGACTAACAACCAACTCAAGGAATTATTTTGTGGACTCGGTATAAAGGAAGGACATTTTTCTTTATCATGATGTATGTGGATATGGATGAATGCAAATTGTGAATGTTTGAAAAGTAGCAGAGAGTACAGAATGTGAAGTTGAGCAGAGTAGTGTGGAAGTGAAGGAAACTTCATTGCTGAGGTTTTGCTGAGTGATTTGAGGTTTAGTATTTAGATTAGAGGTTCATGACCTAGTCTACAAGGTTTGACAGTGATTGGACCGGTTAACAAGATGGAGGAAAGGACAAAGGAAAGAAGAAGATACCAGTAAATTACTTGTTTGAGCAGTGAGCTCTTCTTTTAGTTGAAGTTGCATGTTTGGGTAGTGGATCTTCTTGCATACATTATAACACAACTCCTAATAAGTTTAGAATCTCCTAATAATGATTCAAAGTGTTCTAATAGGGACTCATTGTACTAAATGTTGTAACAGACTCCTAACAGGGTCTATCCTCTAACAAGAAATATTTATATTAGTACATCATCTTGTAGTCATCATTCCTAAAAGGCTTTTCTCTTTGATCAAGGTTTTCCCTAGTCAAAATATCTGGTGTAATTGTCTATGTGTATCTTTGTATGGTTGTTTTTTACTTTGGTTGAATGGTTAAGTTTGTTTAAAGAGGATAAATATTATAACTATTGGATAACTAATTCACTCCCCACCCCATCTCAATTATCTTGGTGGACTATTGTTTCTAAAAATTGGTATCAGAGCATCAGGTCCTTGAAGAAAAAGTTTAATAGCTTTGGGAGATCCATGGCAAACGTGTTTAGGAAAGATAGTCCAAAGTTTGATGGAACAAACTATGATAGCTGGAAGGAAAAGATGAAGACACATTTGTTGTGTATGGGTCCAGGATATTGGATCTTGACAAAATTAGTGAAGACAATCATTGAAGAAAATGAGTTGGAAAGTTGCTCTAAAGCAGAAAGAGATATTTTCATGTGTGACATGAGAGCTAGGGAAGCACTATTAACTGCACTTCCTGCAACTGAGTACAATCAAGTAAAATCACTTCCTACTTCACATTTTAGTTGGAAAGCTTTGGAAAATAGTTTTGAAGGTGATGCACATTCTAAGAAGTTGAGGCTACAAAGTTGAATTTGTGCATTTCAATATGCTAAGATGATGGAAGATGAATCTATAAGAACATATATAGGTAGGATATCAAAAATTATTGCATGTATTAAAGCATAAGGAGGAAACAAAAAAGATGATGAGGTTATATGGAAGATATTGAAGACTCTAACACCACCATTCAAGCCAGAAATTCAAATGATATAGTTGTTGATATCATGTACCAAAGGTTTCACAAAGGAGAGATTGCTTGGAAGACTTGAAGTAGTTGAGAATTAACTAAGACAGTCTAGAGAATTGACCATAATAGAGATAGCTTTCAGTGCCTTAAAAATTCAACCTAACGTATCAAGGAGCATAAGTGCTAGAGGAGATTTTTCTAGCAGCAGTAGATCTAAGGAAGATAGAAAGATTGATGAAGTAGTAGCCCTTCTAGTAAGAAGAGAAAAAGGAGGTAAGATAATCTTTAAGTGTTGGACTTGTGATGAATATGGTCATTATGCATCTAAGTGTCCTAAAAGGGAGAAAAATTATAAGGGAAATCATAAACCTAGAAAACATAGAGATTGTTTGTATGCAAATGAAGATAATTATTCTGATAATCAAGCATTAAGTGTCAGTGATGATGAAATTGGATTTGTGGCAATTAAGAAGAAATTCTAGAGAAGGTAGCTTTGGTATCACAGGTTGAGAAGAAAAATAATTGGATAATTGATAGTGGTTGTTCACATTATATGATTGGTGACATGAACAAGTTTGTTGACTTCAAAAGTTAGGATGGAGGAATTGTCTGAGTGGGAAACAATGTAGCATGCTAAGTAAAAGGTATTGGATCTATTACTCTTGGTGGTAAAACTAATATTGAGGATGTATACTTTGTTGATGTTTTAAAGCACAATCTTTTAAGTGTTGGAAAACTAGTAGACAAAGGTTATCAGTTCTAGTTCATAGAAAAGACATGCATGATCAAAGATAAAGATGGAAAGGTAATTGAAATAGGAACCAGATGTAGAGGTAATGTATTTCAGTTGAATCCTACTGAAATGACATGTTTGGTTACAAAGGTAGATGCCAGTTGGTTATGGCATAAGATATTCTATCATATAAACTTTGATAGTATTGTGAGGACTAGTAAAATGTTTTTTATTAGAGATTTGCTGAAGATTGTAAAGCCTACTAACACAAATTGCAAGGAGTATGTTTTGGAAAAGCATAAAAAAACTTCTTTTCCCAGCAAGAAGTTTACCACTACAAGGAAGTTGAAGATTGTACACATGGATCTCAATAGTCCTACAAAGACTAGAGGATTCTATGGTGAAAGGTATTTTATGATTCTAGTTGGTGATTTTGCTAGAATGATGTGGGTTGCATTTCTTAAAGTGAAATCTAAGGCATTTGACAAGTTTAAGATATTCAAGAATAAAGTTGAGAATAAACCTTGTGTAAAGATTAAATGTTTAAGATCAGATAGAGGGGGGGAATTTACTTCAAATGAGTTGAACATGTTTTGTGAGGAAAATAGAATTAAGAGATAGCTATCAGCTCCAAGAACCTTTGAATAGAATGGCATTGCAGAGAGAAGGAACAAGTCTATTACAGAAGCTGCAAGAGCTATGTTAGCAGAAAATGATGTATCCAAGACATTTTGGAGAGAAGCTATAAATACAACAATCTACACTATGAACAAAGTTCAAGTCGGGAAGGATACAAACAAGACACCTTATGAACTATGGTTTGATCACTCACCTATAGTTAAGTATTTTAGAATATTTGGAAGTAAGTGTTACATAAAGAGACATGATGACATTAGTAAGTTTGATGCTAGAAGTGATGAAGGTATGTTTCTTGGTTATTCATTGAAAAGAAAGGCTTATAGATGTTATAACAAGAGAACTAAGACTATTATGGAAAGTGCAAATGTGAGAATTGATGAGAAATTTGGAGTATAGGAGAGAATAGTTGATTACAATTTAGATGATGATGTTACTAAACCAAGGAATGATGAGGTGTTTCTTGAGACTAACAATGATTTGTAGAATGAAGGTAGGAACCAAGCTCAGAACCTTCAATTGAGCCAAGAGTTGAGATAACAACTCCTACTTCAAGAAAGAACATGATAAAGATAAAGAATCACCCGTCCGAATAGATCATTAGAAGCAAAGACAAAGGTGTAATGACAAGAAGTAGAGTGAATGAAGAACTATGCTTGATATCTCAAGTTGAGCTGAAGAACACAGATGAATCATGTAAGGATAATTATTGGAAACAAGCTATGAAAGAGGAATTGGATCAAATAATAAAGAATGAAACATGAGAATTGGTCCCCACATCAGCATATAAGAATGTGATAGGAACTAAATGGGTATTCAGGAACAAGATGAATGAGAAAGGAGAAGTTGTAAGAAACAAAGCAAGATTGGTATGTAAAGGTTACTCACAGTAAGAAGGAATAGGTAAGAAGGAATAGACTATGAGGAGACATATGCTCCAGTGGCTAGAATAGAAGTTGTAAGATTATTCCTTGCCTATGCAGCATAGAAGAAATTCAAAGTATATTACATGGATGTGAAGTCAACATTTTTGAATGGAGAACTTGAAGAAGAGGTATACATTGAGCAGCCTAAAGGATGCCCTTTGATAGATAACAAGGACATATTATGCAAACTGAGGAAAGCATTGTATGGATTGAAGCAAGCACCCATAATCTAGTATGCTAGGTTGGACAAGCATTTGATAAAGCTTGGATATAGAAAAGGTATGGTAGATAGTAATTTTTATTGGAAAGAAATTGATGATAGTTTGATGATTTTGGTAATATTTGTTGATAATATCATATTTGGAGGAAATGATGAAAAAAGTGAGAAGTTTGCAAAGAAATGAAGAAATTTTTTGAAATGAGTATGACAGGAGCGATCAAATATTTCCTAGCATTGTAGATAGTACAGAATAAAGAAGGAATCTTTATTTCTCAAACTAATTACTTGAAGGATTTACTAAAAAGGTTTGGTTTGGAAACATGTAAACCTATTGGAACACCTATGGTAATTAGACACAAGTTATCTACTAAGGATGAGACACCTACTATTGAATAGAATAAGTATAGATCTATTATTGGAGGATTGTAATATCTGACTCACACAAGGGCAGATATAGAAATTGTAGTTGGAATTGTTGCAAGATTCTAGGACGATTCCAGAGAAGCACATTATGTAGCAGTGAAAAGGATATTTAGATATCTAAAAGGAACTTCATAATTTGGATTGTGGTATGATAGGTCTAATGATTTTACTCTAAGTGCTTATACTAATGTAGATTGGGCAGGCAATATGGATAATAGAAAGAGCACCAGTGGAGGAGCTTTGTTTCTTGGAGGAAGATTGGTTTCTTGGTTAAGAAAGAAGTAGGATTGTACATCTCAAAGTACAATAGAAGCAGAGTCTATTGTAGCAACAAATAATTGCAATCAAGTAATTTGGATGAAGCAGATGCTGAAAGATATAATGATAGAAATCAGTGAACCTACTATTATACATTCTGACAACACAAGCACGATAAATATGTCTAGGAATCTAGTATTGCATTCAAGGACTAAGCACATTTCTATTAAGTATCATATGTTGAGAGAAAAAGTTGTAGAAAAGGAAATCAGATTGGAGTATGTGAGCATAAAAGAGTAGATTATAGATATATTCACTAAGCCTCTTCCCAAAAAGACTTTTGAGTATTTGTAAGGTATGCTTAGGTTTCTGCACCTTCCTACATCAGAGTAAGAAGATGCAAGAGTGCATCAATCCAAGGTAAAAAAGCACCATTATTTGTCTGGATTGGATGTTGATGCTTCCTCAATGGGAGAGTATCTATGATGGACATAGTCATCTAGGACTCTTGTTGATGTTGTTCTAAAAAGTGTCTTTTGACACTTGAGCTAGTAAGTATCAGTTGTTGTAGAGTTTGATGCAGAGATGTTGGTTGCAAAAATCTTTGACATTGATGTCAATGGGGGAGAGATTGGCATGAAAAACATTATGCTAAGAAGATTTTTGGCATGAGTATGGGGGAGAGTTTGGCATGACTTTGAAATGAAAGTTTGGTACAAAGAACATTGAGGTACATCAATGGGAGAGTATGATTGATGAAGAGGATTTGAAGACTATTTGTCTTTTGTTGATATTCTTGGAACTAGATGTTTTTCATCTATATTTCCATCAATGCCAAAGGGGGAGATTGCTGGAAGATTGGTTTGATGATATGTTACATTCATGACAAAGTTTTTCATTGACATCAACATAGCATGTTTTATGTCTTCTATGGTATCTGATAGTAGAACAACAAAAAGATCAAGTTGGTATGGACGGCTAGTTAAGCATGATAACCACCCAAGCTTGTGAGAGATACTTTGGAGTATCTGGTATATGTAGTTAATTTCAAAAGTAGAAAGGAGAAGTCTAGAAGAAGTTATGTAAGTTTTGGTGATGTTTGTTCTGAGATAGAGTTTACAGAGGCATGTTCTAGTAAACTTGTTATATCTCTTAACAAAGTTGATATCTTGATGATCAAGGTTGAGGAAATGAAGAAGACATGTTGATGATGATGTGGCTAATATTGGTCATCATAATATTGCATTTATGCAACATTATTCAAGTTGCAAGGTGGAAGACTAAGGTTATCACTAAGTGTAACGTGTTCTTATGAGTTCCTATAATAATTAATTGAGAAGGACTAATAGTCGACTCAAGGAAATTTTGTATGGACTTGGTATAAAGGAATTACATTTTCCTTTATCATTATGTATGTGGACATGGATGAATGCAAATTATGAATGTTCAAAAAGCAACAAAGAGTACATAATGTGAAGTTGAGCAGAGCAGTGTAGAAGTGAAGGAAACTTCATTGCCAAGTTTTTGCTGAGTAATCTGAGGTTTGGTATTTGGATCCAAGGTTCATGAACTAGTCTACAAGGTCTAAAAGTGATTGGTCTAGTTGACAGGATAGAGGAAAGAAGAAGATACTAGTAAATTACTTGTTTGAGTAGTGAGCTCTTCTTTTAGTTGAAATTGCATGTTTGGGTAGTGGGCTCTTCTTGCATACATTATACCACAACTCCTAATAGGGTTGGCACAACTCCAAACAGGGTTGGAATCTCCTAATAGGGATTCAAAGTCTTCTAATAGGGACTCATTGTACTAAATCTTGTAACAGACTCCTAACAGGGTCTATCCTCTAACAAGGAATATTTATATTAGTACATCATCTTGTGGGCATCATCCCCACTGGGGTTTTCTCTCTAATCAAAAGTTTCCCTAGTCAACATATCTTGTGTAATTGTCTATGCGCATCTTTGTATGGTTGTTGTTTACTTTGGTTGAACTAAGTTTGTTTAAAGAAGATAAATGTTATAATTGTTGGATAACTAATTCACTCCCCTCCTCTTAGTTATCTTAGTGGACTATTATTTCTAACATTTAGTAGGGTTCTCTTCTTTTCATTTCTATTTTTGGAGCCAGAATCATAGAAAAAAAGTCCAATATTGTTGACTAGGTCAAAAATAAAGAGTAAAAAATATATCATTTTGTGATTAGATTGTACTTTCTTTGCATACACTTGATTGGAAGATAACTTGGATTTTTGAGGCAATTAACCACTTTATGTTACAAGTCTTACTTATTTTTGATGTCCTAACCTTATTATTTTTTAGGGGTTGCACACTTAGTTTCCAAAACAAAACTAAAGAATGCTTGTCAAAGACCCAATGCTAAGAGGCTACTAATTCTTATTTGTAGGGCTGCCTAAAAGCACAAAAAAACAAGTGTTATTTTATTTTCCTTTATTTTTGTGTGAGGAATTCTACTAGTTGTTCATATTTCATAGGCACATAAAACTTTCAATTGGTTCTCTTAGTGTTACGAAAGTATGCTCTTCACCCTTGTGTTGAATCAAAAATCTTGACCCACCTTTAGATTTTGAAAGTAAGTGGGTTAATTGAGCTTCTTTGTGTGCTTGGGGGAAACAATTTGAATAGGAGAGTATTCTCTTCACCCTTATTTTGCATCAAAAATATCAACCTCCAAAAGTGGATCCATTTTGTTTAGCCTAGAATCCTTTTGTGGGCCTACTCTTGAGTAATCAAGAGGAACGACCTAAGTGGGGACAAGTGAACCCATATATTCCAACCCATTATAAACTCAAGTCTATCAAGGACACAAAACCTTGGTAGACATAGTACTTGTCTTCATATAGTGGAAGTACTTGTGAGATTGTGGCCATGAGGAAATCATTAGGTGACAATGCTTAAGGAACCATTCTAGCCATGAGGTCTATTACTTATCAAATGATAAGTTGTTCCATATTGGGAGCAAGAGGAGTGCTATGAATGGAAACCCTTACTATGAACCTAGGATTAGAGGCTACCCTATTTTGTCGCTCAATATCTAGGTGCAAGGATCGATCCTAGTGGACTACCTAGATCACCCCAAGATTTGACTCACCATATGTGTTCCTTTAGATGTGGGTGACCCATCTATGACAAAGCCAATATCTATTATGGAAACCACTTTGCATGAGGCAAGGAAGCATCAAGTTGTGGGCCAAGGTATTGAGTATTGAACCATGTCCTTTAGGTAGACATTGGTTGATGTGTTCTCAAATGTGCTAGACCCATGGAAATATTTAGAGCATACATATGACGATAGTTCTAGGGCTTTCTTATGAGACCTCAAATATGATTGTATCATGCAAGGTTGCTTTGTCCTTTTCTTGATTTTTTTAAGACTACTCCATGTGTCACTATTTTTCTTGGGAAAAAATTACTTTTGAACATCAAACTTGTTGTACTATCAACTATTGTGAAACTTTTCCAACCAAGTCAAAACATCAAGTGCAAACATTTTCTTATGTTGCTTGCTAAGGGCACTTTCATTATTTTAATTTTATTTTCTTGTCTCTAGTGCTTGAACATGCTTAAAGTGGCTCTTTGGTCTTAGTGCTCTTGGTCTTTCTATTTTCATGGTCTATTTCCGATTGCTAGTTATCTTTTTTCTGAAATGGTTACCTCTATTTCATGACTACACTCTTGGGTTGGGAAAGTTGTTCACTTCTCGCCCCACTTGCTCTATCTATTTAGCTCTTTGGCTTCTTTCCTAGCTCTTGACTTCAGTCACTAGTGTCATAAGTTGCTTGGACACCTTTCTTGAAAAGTCATTTTAATCTCTCTCTACTATTTTGGCAAGTGGACACTCTACCTCTATATTTTGGACATCGAGTAATCTTGTGTCACCTTATTAGCTTCCTCTAGTATCCTTCATGCTTGATTATCTATCTACCACTATGGCATTCAAACCTTGTGTCACTAAACCTCAACTAAATCTAGATGATCATGATATCCTCCATGCCACTAAAGAGTTTTAAGATCTATACGCTCAATATATAGAATTAGAAGAGACAAATGATCTTCCTTACCTTCATCTCTCTAAGTACATAACAGTAATGAAGTCTAAACTTGAGAAAAGGTTAGAGGAGAAGATTGAATTCTTAAATTAATCTTCCTTAAGAAATTTGCATACACATGGGTCATCTTCTTCAAGTTCTACATATTATACTCCAAGATATCAAATGTCTTCATCTTCTAGATCAAAATACCTCTTTAGAGAACAAGAAAGTGATACCTTCTTTGAGCCTATGTCAAGCTTTCATGATAGACCTATCTTTGACCAAGACAATGATGAAGACATTTATGTATTCTATTCACTTGAGAAGTAACAAAATGACTCTAGATATACTTTTCATAGAGCTTTTTCTCCCTTGGAAGATTCTTATGATGACACTTTGCAAACACTTCTTGGCACCAAGCTTATCACACTGCCTAATTCTAGCTCATATGGAAACCCATTCTTGGATATCTATTGTGCTTATCATAAGCATAATGAGCATAGTACTTCAAATTGCATGAGTTGAAACATAGAATCCATGATCTTATTGATGATGGGATTGTTGATACCTCTAATGACTCATGTGATGGGGATACTTCTCTTGAGAAAGATCATGTTGATGAACCTATGTCTAAAGATGGTCTTTGTGAAGCCCCTACTTCTTCCAACACTCGTGAACCTCTCAAAATTTCAAAGCTTTCCAACATGCCTCATGATTTTCACGTACACTATGCCTATCCTCAAGGGCTACCTCTAAAAGAAAATCAAGATAATCTTCACTTGGATGAAGATCTTTTCAATGCTACTAAGGCTAAAGATTCTCAACCTTCATGTGCTATTATTCCTACTCTACATGCTACTCCATTCCCTCTTCATGAACCTTTATCCCTAGAAGTGACTCCATGTCAAGAGGACTCGCAAAAACTAAAGCTATAAAGAAAGATCAAGATCAAGCACCATTTCATCTCCTTAAAGAGGTCATTCTTCCATATCCTACATCTTGTCAACCTCCTAAGTGTGATGAAGAAATCACTTCCACTAATTCCATTAAGCTTACTAAAAATTATGAGAATATTTCTTTTCATATGCTATCCAAAGCTACTTGTCAAGATAAAAGCATCCCCTCATATTCTACTTCTCTATATCCACCTCAAAACTATGCTCAAGCTTCAAATGCTCCTATAAAAGGTGTTATTCCTACCAAATCTACTCATGAGTCTATTGATGCCCATGGTCACATTTCTCACTCTAAAGATGATGATATCCTTATCCACTATCCCTTTTCTTCTTCTAAATCTATCCTTGGTACTTATCCATCCAAGCTAGAACCCTCAACCCTTCCTTCCATATTGGGACCATATGTTCCTTCGTCTCCTACATTTTCCATTCCTAACTCTCCTATCATACCTCAAGATCAACAAAGATGCTTGTCCTTTAAATATTTTTATTCATCTATCCATCTAAACAAGTCATATCAACCTTATTCATCCACAAATCCCAAGTCTTTCCGAAGTGAGAATAAACATAAGAATCCATTGAAAAATGAAGATTGATATGTCTCATCTAATCAACATGTGAATACAAAGAAAGAACAATTATTCAAGAGACGTCAAAGGTCCACTACCCAAAAAGCTAAATCAAAGCAAATATGGATTCCTAAACCCATTAGTGAAGAAATGTGTTCTAAAGTATCCAAAGGAAAACATAAACCTATATGCATTCCCAAGTCTATCTTGAAAGACTTGAATATTGAACATAATTCTAAGTTGACATTTAAGCTTCCAAAGGCTTCCACTCCATCTTCTTCTAAAAATCTTCCTCAAAAGCTTTCAAAGCCTTCTACTCCATCTTCCTCCAAGATTACTCTATCAATTCATATATCTAAACCTCAAGCTATTTCCTCCAAGATCCCTTCATCATCCATCACCCTTTATTGTGTGTGTTAATATTGACCTTGCCCACTTTTTCATCTACCCTTATGCAATCCTTTCAAGCCTACACTTACATGCTATCCATACTCATACAATTCTTTCAAGACATGAATTCTTATCCTCAATATACTTATCCTACTACTATCTCCCTTCCTTCACCCTATTAGTATCTTTGAAAATAGTTATCTATGATCTTGAGTTATCACGACTTATCTTTCCTATAGAAGAACTATCTAACTTGAAAAAGCTTGACCTATTTCTAAAAATCCAAAAAAAAAAGAAAAAAAGAAAAAAGAAAAAGGTGCCTTGGTGAAAACCACTTCTTGTGGCACCTTGGACAAGTACCATGATGAAAACTTGGAAAAAATGCATTATGCATAATTCTTCCATTATCCATGTATTCCCTGTTCCTCTTTGATTTTGACAATGTTAAGCTATCATTGTATATTGGCTATTTTATCCATCAACTTCCCTATTGTGCATGCTTGTCCATTCATAGCCTTCATATCTAGCTTCATTCTTATTGTTCTATCACATTGCTATCCTATCTAGTTGACCCCTTTGTCTTGATCACAATAAAGAAAAGCATGGTTCTTAGGCCTCTTGACATGTCTACTCTTTTGGATTACATGATTTCATGTTATCTTTCTTGCTAGCTAGCACTACTTATCATATATGTTAACCTATGCATTGGCTTCCATTTCTTATCTTGCATTCTATCTTGCTCATTACTTCAATTGCTTATTCAAAACTTGCTTCATATGGCTATCTTTCCCTAGCTTGGGTACTCTTAAGGAGTTAGTCTTTGAGGATGACTTTCGCTTGCTTCATACTCCTTTCTCATCCATCTCTACTTATCCACCATCTTGCTACTCCATCATGTCCTACACCTTGCTAGACATTGGAACAAAATCTACCAAGTGGTGAAAACCTAGAGATGGGCGATACTTGAAACCCCTGCACCTATGTCTATTAGTCTCAACCATTCACTCTACAACACATTTACTAGCTTGGAATTGTCTCTTATCCTCGTCTCAGGGGCACAATTGCTTGGCCTATTAAGATATCCTTGGACATTAGGGTTTCTTTGGAAACTCACAAAATAGTGTTTCTCAACACTACCCCCAACTTGACATCAAGTTTTTCTAAACACTTTTTAGATAGTCTACTTATAATCTCAGACGTTACAATATTTCTCATTATCAAAATCAAGTCTTGAAGAAATGGCCAAGTGACTCACACACATGCACTTAAACATTTAAACTACTGAGCTATGATGAACTTTATCTTCTTTGTGTGTTGTCTATGATGATTTCTTTGCTATGTGTTCTCTCCCTAATAGTCTTTCAAGGATGCCATGGACTAGAAGACTAGGGGCATGGAACATGTTTACTTGATTTCTACTTGTGGATATAATTTGTTAGTCTACGATGTTTTAGAGCATTCATGCTTGTCCCACTTGACACTTTAGACCTACAACATATCATCCTTGCCTATTTTTTTGCAAGACCACACTCAAGGGTTATCCTAGCACTTATACCTTGATACGGGTGTAATCTTACCATATTAAACTTAGGGAATCTAACTGCATTAGTCATCTTGACTTACATGTCTTTGATGCATAGGTTGGATTCCCACATTTTTATCTAATATAGATCATATTCTAGTGATGATTATATGATCTTCTGATGTCCCTAATAAGGCTTAATGATAAAAACTAGTACCTACTTATGTAACCCTTGCAATTGCACCTTTTCATACTAGCTTGCATTTTAGGTTTCATTTAAGCTTAGCATTGCATTTTACATTTTGAGAGAGCTCTCTTCTTTATCTTTCATAGATTTGTTAGCTATCTGCATTTATCCTTCTGTTGCCTCTTCTTGATCTTATCTTATCTCTTCTTTCTTATTTCTCTCTTGTTTTCTATCTTACCATCTCATCTATGCTTTTGACCTATCTTTTCTGATCTCAATATACTAGATCCATTTTCGAGATCAAAATCCAAATTTGGTTTCATCTTGCTTGTTAAAATTTCTTCCTTCTTCTATGTAGTTAGCTGACCTATTGAGGCTTAATCTTTGAATCTTGTTGGGTCAATCAGCATTTCTTCATTTCTTCATCATCTCATTTCATCTTTCTTCTTTCTTTGACCTAATTCTTATGCTTTATCTTTCTTGGTCAAACTTAGTCAAACTAGGGCATATCTTCATTGCTTGGTGGTCAATCTTTGGTCTTAATCTCTTATCTATCATTATGAACTTTCCTTTATTGTTATTTGATCAAATAGAGCTTATTTTTGTATCTCCTCTAGCTCATTTCAATTTTGATCTTGAGGGGGCAGGAGTATTCTATCATTGTTACAAATTGCTTTTTGATAGAACTATCTATTTTCTCTTGATCTATCTGCTTCTTTTGTCAAGATGGCAACACTTATCTCAAGTATTGATATTGTCTCTTCTCTCTCCAAATGTTCAATATTGCTACTAAATAGATTGTGCCTTTCGGATCTGCTATCTCTCTACACTTTGTTCTTCATAGTCATATCTCTCCATCATCTTGGCTTCTTCATTCTTTGACATAATGTGTTCCCAAACCGATCACACATTAGTCAAAGACGGGCAAATGTAATCACCCAAAAATGGTCATCTAGACTATGAGCCCCCTTTCTAGCATTTTTACATAATTTATTTAATTCTTATCCTTGATCAAATCTCCAAAAATCCATTTATTTGATTTTAATGACCACTTTATCCTAACTTCATATTTAATTAAAAGAACATGTCCCCCTTTTAATTAAATAAAATTCCACACTTATCTCTTATCCTAAGTTACATAGACACAAAGCATTATTCCTATTTTAAATATACAAGAAAAGGCATTTTTGTCTACACATGAATGCAATATTTTCTATTTGAAAGGAATATTCTATTTTTAAAATAATTTTTATTCTCCTCCACACATTTCAAACCCTCTCAAAAGTCAACCATTAATTGTGATTAGTTGAGATTCTTGTGCACATGGATCACCAAAGATGCATTCTTCTCCCTTGATTATGCCTCTTTTGCCTCTTAATCTCTACTGTTCATTTTTCTTTAAAAGGGAGGGCTCTCTCCTCATTCAAAAATCTTTGTCTCTCATGTTATTGTTATGTTGTAGGTTTTCTTGGTGACTTTGGAGACTTGGAGCATTCTTGAATTTTTGCATTTTAGCTTAGCTCTCATTTTACTTACATTATGACATACTTTTTAGCTTAGTTTCCTTTATGCTTTAGCTTAGTTCCCTTTTTTATCTTGCATTTCATGTAGAATAGCTTACATTTTCATTTCATTTTATTTTAGATTCTTGAAAATTGGCACTCTTGTCTCTATTCTTTGAAACTTTTATTCTATGGTGCACCTTTCAAAGGTTTTCATAGCTAGGTTCACTTGAGAGTCACCATCTCATAGCTCTTACACATCATAGATAGGAAGCTATAAGCTGACTCTTGGGAATCCCTCTTCTATGGGTTCTCTAAAGAATAATGGTTCATAGAAGCATGACACTTTTTGTACACACATGTAAAAGAGCATTTGAAGCTTGGGTACACTCATAGGCATGTCCTAGATATTGAAGACTATTGGGTCAAATGTCATGATGAATACTAGACCAGGAAGAAGTATTGGTCCAGGTTAACAATCGATGAAATTAAATTATATAATGACATTGTTGACATTTATGATCTTGCAGATGATGGCTCCTACATGCATCCCTTAACCTATGAGCAAATCAAGAAGACCCCCATTGTATCAAATCTACATGAAGGTCTTGTTGTCAACACAATGGAAATCTTGATGCATGGAATCATTAAAAAAAATAGACAAGTGGGTGGAATGGAACAGAGAAAGAAAGAAAAGAACCGAAACTGCAAGTTCTACTGTGGAGTAGCTTCTAGGACATCCCAATCAACTATTGCTACATCCATGACTATTACAACATCAACATCAGTTGGAGCAGTGAAATCTTTTGATGGAGGAGGAAATCAACCTCCTAAAAAGAATGTTCAAATCATTCCAAATTATGGGGGAGGATCTCTACCAGACATGGGCAAGGTAGGGGACAAAGAGAAAGACAAGGAAAAAGAAAAGAATAAGGAGAAATTAGTAGCTAAGCCCTCCTCCCTTGTGCATGTCATCAACCTTGATGGTGAAAATAATCCTTTGGATGGTCAAGAATGGTAGGAATCTTAAGAAGGTGATACTCCATCCCTCTCTATTACTAAGGAAACTTTATTTTTTATTCCCACTCAAATCAAGATAACCCCTCTAGTTGCAAGGAAATTGTTTGATCCTATAACTCTATAGTCGGCACTCAATATCCTTTCAACTGAGTCTTGGTTGGAAGAGACAATTGATTGAAAGAAGAAGAGAAGTGAGGAAGCTTATCCATCTAAAGACCTCATTGTGCAAGCAACTTTAGCTCAACCAAAATCAAAGAAGGAGAAGAAGCAAAAGACTATAGCAGCATTAGCCATAGATTCCTCTAATGGTCATATGCTAGTAGTGATTGCAAAAACCAGAAGGAGGGAAAGTTTCATGAACTAACTACTAATGATTTCTAGATCAAAATGGTTGACATAGGCATTCTAGTGCATGATTATATGGTCAACATCTAGAAATCAACAAACAAGAAGATTGAGGATCAAATGGAAGAATTAAAGTTAGAAAAGGAGGCACTCAAAGCCTCAAATAAGGAATTCATCAATTACATCAAGGATGCACTTGGTGTAGACACCTAAAAATCCTTTAGAAAATAAAGTATTTTTATTTTCTGAAAAAATCCCTGATGACATCATCATTTATTAATTAATTAATTTATTTATATTTATGCCATTAAATCCCTTTATCTTAATTAAAAATATTTAATTAAGGAATCCCTCCCAAAAATGTTTAAATCTTATTTAAACATTATTTTCCTTATTTATTAGTTATTTAATTAATAAATTGACCAAAAATCCCAAAATAAATATTTAATATTTTTTTTGCCCAAAACTTGGCCAATTTCCTTAAGACCACTAACCTCTTCCAAAATCTTCTCATCCTTCTTTAATTTTGATTAAAGGCTAATCTCATCATTTTCTACCCCTAATCCCAACTCAAAATATTTAACTAAGGTTAAATATTAATTCTCATATTTATTAAAAATGTTTTAATAAATATCTCCTCAAACCAAACCTATGAGATAAATAAAATTTATTTATCCTAACCCTAAGCCTATCCCTAAACACCCTTTTTAGCCTAATCCACCCCATCCACCCATACTAACCAAGCTTAGCTACTAACTCACCCACCCTCATTAAATGCCATCCACTTGCATATCTCTAACATCCCTAATCTAATCTTAAATCACCTCTAATCCCCCCCCTAACCTTGTCGCATTCCCTAAGCAAGCTTAAGACTTTCCTAAGCCAAGAAAAGTCAACAATCTCAACTGTCTCCAAAATATCCTAACTATCCAACCATGAATGTTCTTACAAAGGCCATAAAGACTCTTACAAGCTCATTCATTGCTCTTACAAGCCATTATGAAGGGTCTTTATGCAGATATTATCCCTTGAGTCTCCTTTGTTGACTCATCCTTGCCCTTTCCTCCATCCTCTCACCCTGTGACATGTGTCACTCCCTGATTGGTTGTAAGGAAGCACAATCCATGTGCTCTCCTCTCATTCAATCTAAGCCCTCCATAAGATTTTCCCCATCCTTGCATCTTAGCCCTCAAACCCTCAAGCCCTTAGCCTATAAATTGAATCCCCTCCCAAGCCATTTCATCACAATCCTTGAGTTAAAGTTATAATGCTAGTTTGAGAAGCTAAAGCACTTAACCATACCATTATAATGCCAAATTGAGAGCTCACAAAGCTACCAATTTTCCATTTTCCATCTCCATTGAAGCATAGTTTGAATATCTTGAGCATACATACCAATCCTTCATTTAGACTCATCTACAAAGCAAAGAGTTAATTCCTATTGGGAGAGTCCATTCATTTGGCTCACATTCTTAATTAGGGGTTCCTCTTTAGTCTCTCATATATGTTATATTAATCTTTGTTAGTTAATGCTTTGTTCTCTTAATAGATTAGTGTTTCTTGCTAACATATTAGTGTATACACTTGGAAGCACTTCTACAAGCATATTTGACCCAAGTGTAGATGAGAATAAGAATTTTCTACTAAAACTACAACATGAGAGGCAGTTTGGTCAAATTGGTCATGCCTGGATTGATCAGATGAAGGCCTAAGGTCACCCTCTGATTGAGAACCTTGGAAACTAGTTGTTAGACACTAAAAAATTAAGAGAAGTAGTGTCCAGTCATTAGACCTCAATGCACAAAGCATCAGAGAGCCTAACAAATAAATTGGCCTTATTGCAAGAGGTGATTGATATGAAAACTAATGTGGTTGTGATCCATGAAATTCTCAAAACAAGACAAGAACCATTGCTTCATTGGAAGAAATCACTAGAATTCAAAGTTAAGAGCTCACTGAGGTTTGAAAATGAGCTAAAGGATGTATATGATTTGTTGCGGAATGTCATGGAAAAAATATTTAGACATCTAAAGGTTCTGCACACAGATTCATATATCACCAATAATGGTTAGTTAGTAGACATTGAATGAATGAAATCTAAGTTTTTGGAATTCATCAAGGAGGATATTGATCCATCAAGCTTCCAGATGTCCAAGAATTTGGAACTTCTAGTTGTGGATCTTGTTCTAAAGTGTGCAGTAAAGAATCTCCAATAAAAAATCTCTAGAGTTGAGGAATTGACAAAAATACATGATTACTGGATGATTAGAGTTGATAACATCCTCATTCTAGGTGTTCATGAGCTAAAGACTATAACTAATGCAATGAAAACATACACAGCAAAGGCCATAACTCCAAAGAAAAATTGATTCTCTAACAAAGGAATTATATTCTCCTTGCAAAATATGACAAGTGTCACCTCTTTTCTCTATCTTACCTTTTTTTATATTGTATCCATATTTGGCATTCTCCTCATAAGATGAAGTTTTGTAACGAATAATTAGCTAATCAATTCTATTATTAGATCGATTCAGAGATGCTCTGTAGAGTAATCAAGAAATGTCACTACCCATTTCTAAGAAGACTTATAAATGTAACCTTTTGATGAGTCAATAAGATCAATACAATTTGAATTTGGGAAAACCCCTATAGCTATGACTACTCTGTGTGACTCTACATCTATATTTTAATTCTATCATTCATTTTAGTCTAGTTTTAGTACTTGTATGATAGATGGAATGAAATGTGTTGTTAATAACAACTATATGAATCCAAATGAAATGGGATTTATTTGTTTCTTATTAGTGGTTATAAAATTTATGTCCCTTATTGCCAACATTATCTCTTTTCATCTATTCTATACAAATTATTTTGCATATCTTCATGGTTGTATGGTAAGTTTGACAATCTATTAATAGAAGCTATTGAGTAAGAAATAAATTTTTATTGTGAAACCTCAGTAACTTAGGCAATCAGGGCATTACCAAGTTGACTATCCTTTTTCTTCTTATGTAGTATGCATCTTTAGTTAGTCTTCCATTGTTGCATCTTCCATTCAGTAGATTAAACAAGCTGCATCTAGACATTAAGGAAACTTAAGGTGACTCAAATGCATTCATAGCTATGGAGCTATGTGAGCCATCATTTGAGATTCAACTAGATTATTTAAAATATTTTGACAATATGGTCATACCTCTTCTATTCTTTGGTTAAGAGCATACCCCTAAAACTTGCTAATCTACTAAAAACATTATTCATTCCAAATCTCTGCATCCAAGGGAGCTATACCTTTCAATTTAGGGGTCCTTGATAGAATACCTAGATTGACTCATTCTATTGCTAGTAACTATGTCTTTCGCCATATTGGGCATATTAATAGTCAAGGTATTAACCAAATCAAGGAAGAAAAATTGTTAACCAACATAAACCTACTAACATAATCTGTAAGGAAGGTGTGATGACTAAACAAAAATAGAAGTACATTTCCTAGAAAATATTTACTACAAAAAATTGAAATGTATTCATAAAATTTTGTGTGGACCTAAAAATAAAATAACATTATATAGTGAAAGACATTTAATTCTTTTCATTGATGATTTTTCTAAGATGATGTGGGTTTCTTTCTTGAGAGAAAAATCATAAGCATTTGAAAAGTTCAAGATATTTAAGTAAAACATTGATAATGAATCAAGAATGGGGATAAAATGTTTGAGATCTAATAGAGGTGTAAAATTTACTTCTAATAATCTCAATGCACTTTGTGTGGATAATGGTATTTATAGACAAGTTTCAACACCTAAGAAACCTTAATAGAATGACATAGCAGAGCAAAGAAACAAAACAATGAGTGAAGAAGCTAGAGCAATATTACTTAAAAGTAAGGATGTACATTGGAGAGTGTTGGAATGAATTCCTACCGGATATTTATAGTATTCTTTGGGATATGATTGAGTGCTTATGTATTGCATTCATGACATATTTTGTCATTGATGTCAACATATCATCTTTTGGAATAGTTCAAGTAAAGTAACAAAGATAATTTTATTCAGTTTAGTTCATGGATCTAGAAATGTATGTTGGAAATATGGCTAGATAGAAGTCTTGATGATTGTCATTTATGGAAACATACATTCAACATTTCATTTATGCATTTAGAGTTAGAAAATTGTCTAAGTGTTAGACAGTTTACAACAATATAGTGAAAAAATGTTAAATGTACAGATGACTCATTGAGAGTTAGCTTATGCATAGTTTAGGGAAGCTTCATGATAGTATCATGGTGACATGTTCCAGTGTGTAGATGTGTATGGATAGTATGATGTGAGTTATGATTAAAATACTAATGTGGGTATTTAATAGTGCAGAACATATCATAGCAAAGATTTGGATTGTATGGCTTTAGGAATTATTTTGGTTACAAAATAATTACTGATTTATGATGAGCCAACTATGTGGATATTATTTCATAAGTTATCTTATATTATGTCAAGTGTGTGAAGACATGAAGGCTGACTGAGCAGATTTTTGTAAATATGCAAGGTATAAGTAAAGATCTTGTCTTGCGGAGTCAGAAGAAGTCATGTGTCCCATATGTGAGATGTATATGATAGATACATAAATATGAAATGTTTGTTCATGTATGTATATGAAGCATTGTATGTATATCTATTCTTGTGAAAAACTAAATTCTATTATTGGATGTTAGGGCAATGGGCTCTTCTTGCATACAATGTATTTGTTCTAACCAACTCCTAATAGGGTTGAGGCTTCTAACAAGGCCTAGTCCTCTAGCAAGGACTCGAGACACTATATGTACTTCATAGACTCCTAACAAGGTCAATATCCTTAATAGGATCCTATTGTTAAGTGAATCATCTAGTGGGTATCATCCCCACTAGGGTTTTCCCTTGGCCAGGGTTTCCCTAGTTAAAAAATAATAGTTTTATGAGTTCTCTATGTGCATGGTTATATTTATTATTCAACATTGTTGGTTTACTTTCATATGAAAGTTATAAAGTAATTAACAATATTCAATTGTGGGCAAAAGTTTGTAGAATACTAATTCACCCCCCTCCCCTCCCCCCCTCTCAATATTATATATTTCTAACAATTGGTATCAGAGCCTAGTTACTTTGAAGAAGTTCCACAACTTGAGTAAGATCCTTAAAGGTATGAAATAGTTGAAGAAAAAACTTGAAGAAGCACTTGAGCAGATTGACCTTCTTACTGAAGAAAGAGATAACCCAAAAGATAGGTATGAAGATGAAAAAGTTTATATTGGAAAATTGAAGGATAAGATTGATGATATGAAATTTGGTAAAGAAACAATTGAGCAAACTAGTGAAAATGATGAGGTAGGAAATCTCAAGAAATAAAATGAGATCTTGAAACATGAGTTCAAAATTTTTGAACTTAAGTTGAGTCTTAAGACTAGTGGCAGTAAAAGTGAACTTATCTAAAATATGAGAATGCAAACCTTAGATCCCAATTGAGTAAAATGACATATGAATTAGATTTTATAAATATAGAATATGCTGAGTTGGAAAAGTACAACATCATTGTGAAAGGAGAGTTGACACAAGCGAAAAAATAGTTAGAGAAACTTTACACAAGTTCTGAGAAGATTGATGAACAAACATTTCACCAGAGACCTTCTTATGACAAAACAGGTCTTGGATACCTTATTGGAGAAACATCAGCAAAGAAAGATGAGATTAGGAAAGAACCAAATCCTATTGTAGAAACCCCTAAGGAAAAGATCAAGTGGTTTGATGAAGTTGAAAAAATTGATTTGTCAGAGAAATCTAATCACAGAGCAAGTTGATGAACCTAAGCAAGATTATTCATCCAAAGAAGTTAGACATGAGTTCAGAGGTAGATGTTTCATATGTAATGAAGTTGGACATATGAAGAGAGATTGCCATGGTTATGGACATAAAGTAGTAGAATGCAAGTAACCTAAATTTGATGGTAATAATGGGAATAGTATAATGTTTAGGTATACTAACCTTGCAAGTAACGAAAGAGGTAGATCCTAGAGTAGATCCATTGATGGTGAGAAAATTAATGGTAAAATAAAGTAGATTATGTGTTACAAGTATAACAACCCTAGACATATTGCAAGGAATTGCAGAGCACTTGAGAATTAGAATGGAACTGACCAGAGGAGAAATGTACTTATATGTCATTTATGCAATAAATTTGGACACACGAAAAGATTTTGTAGAATGGACAAAAGGAACTTCAACAGGAATAACAAGAGGAACAATAACATGAATGGTAGAAGAAGTGAAAATGGTAGTGACAATAATAAGAAGGAAGCAATTAAGGAATTTGTTGATGAATTCAAGAAATAATTTGTGAAAGCTTGTAATCTAGAAAGCTCTTATATAGTTTTGGAAGAACAATTCTTTGATGCACCTAAAGGGAAGTTGAAGTTATAGATTGTTCATGACTCAACCTATCTGAATTAAGCTACTTTAGTAGTAGTAGAGCATCATTTGGTTAGAATTGATGTTAGAGAGAGAGTTGGAGATTGTGCAGTTAGTAGAAGGTAAAGGAAATAGAGAGGAAGCTATGGTCAAGTGCGCAAGTCTAGATATGATCATACTGAGTAGGAATTGGGAAAAATAAGCTTACTGGTAAACAAAGACAATTTTTGAATCTATGGTAGATACACATTTAATGAGCAGTGCAATTTGAAATGATTTAAGGATCACAAGTAAGATTATGTGTACCATTTGTTCATGTGAAGTGTCTTGAGTGAATTGAAAAGAGATTTGACATCAAATTGAAGTGTGAAGTAAAGTTTGAGAAGAAAAAAATTGCAAAAGCCATAAATCATGATTTTAAGGCATTTTGCAAAGCTTGAATCTAGTTTTTCAGTTACAGTTCAATGGCTAGTCAAACCATGTATGATGTAAGTGATAGATCATGATACGAGTTTAAGAAATATCCATTTATTTTCCTACTAAATGATTTGTTGGGCACATTTTTGCAAGTTTTGGAAAATGTGTTACATGTTAATAATACCATAAGTTATATCCATTGCAAGATAGAAAGTATTGGTGATGATGATATTCATCAAGATTTAGGTAAAATGTGTAACAATGATTTGACCTTGAAATATGAGTATGCACACCTAGATGGATTAATTCTAGTGAAGTATATGTTCTATATGGAATTCGACAATCATGACTAGACCTAAATTATTTTAAGTAGGGTACACGATGATTTTTTGTGGTTAGGTGATGTGAAAATTGTCATTACCTAATTCATAAGGTCACAGGATTAATTAATGAAGGTTGTAATCCTATTAATGAGAAGAATTTTAGGAAAATGGTTGAGACAAACCTGAACACTAGGTTTTGTTGGATACAATTGTTCAATTAAGTGTTGTCTTTGATGTTACACAAATGTCATATCAGTCATTAGACAGAGTCTATTGAGCTTAGTTGGTTAGCAAGACAAAAGATAGAGTCTACCGAGCTCAGAAGGTTAGTGAAGAAGGTTTACAATGTCTACCGAGTGTTCTTAGGCTTTACCTTATGCAATAGTTGTTACCGAGCTTTCAAGGTTAGCAAGGGAAATTTAGTTGTTACCGAGCTCACTTAGTCATCAAAAGAAAATAGTGCAGGAAATAGTTCTAACCAAGCTTTCATGGACAGTGAAGGAAATTTAGTTCTTACTGAGTTAACTCGACAGCCAAAGGATTTTGCAGATTTTGTAGTGTTAACCGAGTTGAGATGGTTAACTCAAGAAATTATTTCTGGAAGTAGTATTTACCAAGAAAGGTTGGCCAGTGAAGGATTTCATTGTTTTGTGAAATAAAGTTTATTTGCTTAAAATAATATTTGTAGCCGACTGATGTATAGTTTATTGGTAAATGTAATGTGTGAATGAGTTGACTTGATAGTCTGAATGGTATATATAAGAGGTCAAGTTGCAAATTATAAGTGTGCGTAATGGATTTGATGTGATAGGAATGTGAAGGAGGACTGATTATTGTGGAAGTGAATTTTGAAGAATGATCAAAGATCATTGAAGAGATCGAGGAGGATCTAATGGTGTAGAATAGAGATCTGTAATCAAAAAATTTAGTTGCATCTTATTCAGGTCAATTCATTGTTACTTTCTAATCATTGTAGTAGTGCTTTCAAATCTCTTAATAGAGTTGGTTTAACATCCATTTTGTAAATCCTCTGACAAGGTGACAATTCAGTTGAATTGTTCTAAAGACCTCTAGCAAGGCCACTCCTAACAGGGTGATTAAATCCTCTAACAGGGTCACACCTAATAGTGTGTATTGTAACCTTTAACAAGGTTGGCTCTTAATAGGGCTCACTTTAGAAGAGTGAAAATTGGTAGCTAGTTACTTGGTGGTTTTTCCCATATTGGGTTTCCACGTTAAATCTGGTGTCTCTTGTGCTCATGTTGTTTACTTTTGCATGCATACTAATAATTATGAATGCTAAAATTTAGTAACAAGTTAATCTACCGAGTTACAACATTTTGTGATGTGTTTATCGAGGAACAACAGTAACTAGTTATTTAAGACATCTAAGGGATCCATAATTATTTTTATGGTAGCTGGTTCACCCCCCCTCCCCCTCCCCCCCTCTCAGTTACTTCACTCATAATTCCAAAAATTGTTATTAGAGCTTTTGGTGCTTGTAAGAAAATATTTCAAAGATCTAAGCTAAAGATTAGGATGTCTTACAAGAGGGAAATTCCAAGACTTAAGAAGGACAACTTCTTAGCATGGCAAGGATTGATGAGACTTCATCTAGCTTCTATTGGTGATTCAGAGCTAAAGTACCTTGATAAAAAATATGCAGAACCTGCTGGTACATTATTTGTCAATGATATTGCTAAAAGAAGACTCACAACAACATGATGATAGATATTGCATTTTCTCTAAGTTATGAAGAATTTGATGACATCAAAGATTGCAAAACTGCTTTTGAAATGTGAAACAAAATGAAAGAAATCTATGGAGGTGATGATAATGTAAGAAGAGCCAAGGTAAAAAGTTTGAGAGGACAATTTGATCAAATGAGGATGAGAGAGGATAAAAACATAGCAAAATATGTTGAAAGAGTTAAAGCAAGCGTTAGTGCAATCAAAGCATCTTGGAGATATTAAGGAAGAGATAGTTATAAGTAAAGTTCTTAGAACTCTACTTCCTATTTATGCAATCAAATTCTCTACAATTTAAGAAAGAACATGTGAAACAAATCATAAGATAAATCTAGAGGCCATAGTTGGAAGATTGACTGCATTCGAGCTAGACAACTAAGATAATTATGTTCTAGCTGTCAAGAACATTGAATCAGCATTTGAAGCCAAGCTTTCACTCAAAGAAAAAGGCAAGAAAATAAAGGATCCTCAATTAGATAGTGATGAAGAATCATAACAAAGTTCAGAGGTGATCTTGAGGTAGTTGAAGCTCTGCTAGCAAGGAAATATTCAAGAGGCAAAGGGAAATACAAAGGTAAGGTTCCTCTAATCTATTTTTCTTGTGAAGAAATTGGACATATTGCTGCTAGGTGCCCAAATAAGTAGAACAAGGATGAGAAGAGACGGCACAAGTGCAATAGCAAGAAAGACTTCAAATCATTCAAGGATAAAAGTAAGAAAACATGTTTCATGGCTAAATTCTAATGATTCTAATGATGATGAAGAAGATGAAATTGTTTACATTACTGTAAAAGATGAGTTTGATAATGATGAAGAAATGGCACTCATTTCTCATGTGAGAAAAAATGATACATGGATTATAGACAGTAGTTGTTCTCATCACATGACTGGTGATAAAACTAAGTTTGAACATTTTGAAGACTATGATGGTGGCAGTGTAAGATTTGGTAACAATTAACCTTGTTCTATAAAAGGAAAAGGAAGAATCTCACTGATCGAGGAACTTGTATGTGATAATGCATATTGGGTAGAAGGACTAAAGAACAATCTATTGAGTGTGGCACAACTACTCAATAATTGATTCAAAGTCAAATTCATACATGGAAAAGCAAGACTGCTAGGTGGCAAAGGTAAGCTGATTAAATTAGGCACTCAAACAAAAGGTAACTTGTTTTATCTTGAACTTGGTGAATGTTCATGTTTTATTGCTCAAGTTGAAGAAAGTTGGTTATGGCATAGGAGGTTATGTAATGTGAACTTTGATAACTTGGTAAAAATAAGCAAATTCAGGAAAGTAAGAGGCATACCTAACATAAAGAAACCTGAGGTTGGTCTATGCAAGAATTGTCAAATTGGCAAGATGGGAAAGACTAGCTTTAAAAGCAAGAACTATCAGTCTAAAGAAATTTTAGAAATTGTGCATACTAATTTGTGTGGACCTATTGGCATTGAAAGTTATACTGGTGAAAAAATTTTCATTCTTTTTGTTGATAATTAATCAAGAATGATGACTATCATGTACCTAAGAGAGAAATCATAAGCATTTGAAAAGTTCAAATGGTATTTGGCTAGAGTAGAAAAAGAAATAGGAAAAAGACTGAAATGTTTAAGGTTAGATAGAGGAGGTGAATTCATTTCACATGATTTCAATAACTTTTGCATTGAAAGGGGAATCAAAAGACAAGTTTTAGCAACTGGAACTCCTGAACAAAATGGAATAGCTAAAAGAAGGAACAAATCTATCATGGACTGTGCAAGAACCTTAATGATTGAAAAGAACATTGCTATCAAATACTGAAAGGAAGCTATCAGCACTACAGTTCATATCTTGAAGAGAGTACAACTAAAAAAGGACTCATTCAAAACTCCCTATGAGTTATGGTATGGCTACAAACCCAATGTAAGTTACCTAAAAGTATTTGGAAGCAAATGTTACATTTTGAAAGAATCTAGAAAAGGTAAATTTGATGTGAAGGGTAATGAAGGAATATTTTTGAGAAATTCTTGCAAAAGTAAAGCATATAGATGTTTAAATTTGTCTAGTCACAAAGTCATAGAAAGTGCACATGTAAAAGTTGATGCATTTGCCGAAAGAGTTGAAGAAGAAAGAAAAAGGGAACCTGAAGACTACAGGAGATTTGTTTTCATTGAACCTGATATAGTGCCAAGCACACCAATAAATCAAAAATCTTCTACTCTAGAATCTTCTGTAACTGAGCTGCAGGAAGTTCAAATCGAGCTAATGCCTACCGAGTTGCAAGGACCCGAGTTGCAAACAAAAGCTACCAAATCAATAGCTACTAAGCCCGAGCAACCAGAACTAGAACTAGAAGTTGAAGCACAAAAGGATAACAATACAGGTCATTCAAAAGGCAAGGAGCCTATGCTAGCCAAGTATGTCAGGAAGCATCATACACTAGATCAGATCATTGGAGATAAATCTAAAGGAACAATGACAAGAAGTAAGTTGAAAGGCACTTGTTTACTTGCTGGTTTTGAACCTAGAAATGTCAAAGATGTATCAAAAAATGAAAGTTGGATTGAAGCTATGAATGAAGAGATAGAACAGATAGAGAGAGAAAAAACATGGACTCTTGTACCTAGGCCTAAAGACAAAAATGTGATTGGAACTAAGTGGGTATTTAGAAACAAGTTCGATGAAGATGGTAAGGTGTCAAGGAATAAAGCTAGACTGGCATGCAAAGGATACTCTCAAGAAGAAGGTGTAGACTATGGAGAGACTTTTGCTACTATTGCAAGATTGGAAGGTGTCAGAACCTTACTTGCATATGCTACATACAAAGGATTCAAATTTTATCAGATGGATGTCAAGTCAACATTTCTCATTGGCATATTGGATGCAGAGGTTTACATTGAATAGCTTGAAGGTTTTGTTGATCTAGACAAGAAAGACATGGTCTGCAAATTGCATAAAGCAATGTATGGTCTGAAACAAGCCCCTAGAGCATGGTATGAAAGATTGCATAACTATCTTATTCATATTGGTTTTCAAAGAACTAATGATAATAATAGCTTGTACATAAAGGAAGGACTAGATAATAAGATTGTTTTGGTAGAGATATTTGTAGATGATACTTTGTTCACAAGAAATGATGATCTTTGCAAAGAATTTTTAGAACAAATGAAAAAGGAATTTGAAATGTCAATGTTTGGAGAGATCAAATTCTTTGTTGGTCTTCAAATTCATCAGAGTAAGAATGACATCTACATCACTCAATCTAAATACATCAATGAGATACTGAAAAAGTTTGGTATGGAAGATTGCAAACTAGTTGGGACTCCTATGTGTGCTGAATTGAAACTTACCAAGAATGATGAATCAAAGGAAGTGGATCAGACATTGTATAGATCTATGATTGGAAAGTTGCAGTATGTAGTACATACAAGACTAGAGATTGCCCTTGCAATAGGAATTGTAGCAAGATTCTTAGCAAAACCAAAAGAAAATCACATGATGGAAATCAAAAGAATCATGAGATACTTGAAAGGAACTGAAGATTATGGATTGTGGTATAAACTTGGAAGAAATATGGATTTAAAAGTATTCACTAATGCAGATTAGGCAGGGAACGTTGATGACAGAAAGAGTAAAAGTGGAGGATCTTTCTTTCTTGGAAAGAGGTTGGTTTCTTGGACAAGTAAAAAGCAGAACTGTACATCCCAGTCCACAACAGAGGCTGACTATGTTGTTGCAGCAATAAACTGTTCAAACATTGTTTTGTTCAAACAATTATTGGAAGGTATGAAGCAAGAAATCAAAGAACTTGTTGTTATGTTTTATGAAAATACCAGTGCAATTAACATATCCAAGAATCTAGTGATGCATTCAAAAACAAAGTATATTGCTATAAAGTATCGCTTTGTTAGAGAATTGGTGCAAGATAAGGAAATCAGATTGGAATATGTCCATACAAAGGAACAAATTGCTGACATATTCACAAAACCTTTACCTAAGGATGCATTCTTGTATCTAGGAGGCAAGCTAGGGGTCATTTCCATATCTGAAGCTCACTAAAATATAGTTTTAGTGATGCATCAATAGAAACAGAATTGAAAATCTATCAGTTGATGCAGCAAAGTAATGAAGATATTGCATATGAATTAGTACATAAGCTACACTTCTATTCATTTGATTTATGTTGTCTTTGGCATGTGTTGTCAAAGAGGGAGATTTTACTATCATATCTTTCTAAAATTTGCAAGAAAATGAGAGTTTGTGTAAGAGGGAGACATTATTATGAAAGAGGGAGATCACTATATTTGAGGAGTTTTGTATAAGAGGGAGAAGTATTCTGTTAGAAAAGACTTGTTTTCAAATTTCATTCTGCTATGACATGTTGTGTTGCCATCAATGCCAAAGAGGGAGATTGTTGGATACAATTGTTCAATTGAGTGTTGTCTTTGATGTTACACAAATGTCATATCAGTCATCAGACAAAGTCTACTGAGCTCAGTTGGTTAGCAAGAAAAAAGACAGAGTCTACCAAGCTCAAAAGGTTAGCAAAGAAGGTTTATAGTGTCTACCAAGTGTTCGTAGACTTTACCTTGTGTAGTAGTTGTTATCGAGTTTTCAAGGTTAGCAAAGGAAATTTAGTTGTTACCGAGCTCACTTGATCATCAAAAGAAAATAGTGCAGGAAACAGTTCTAACCAAATTTTCATGGATAGTGAAGGAAATTTAGTTCTTACCGAGTTAACTTGACAGCCAAAGGATTTTGTAGACTTTGCAGTATTAACTAAGTTGAGATAGTTAACTCAGGAAATTATTTCTGGAAGCAATATTTATCGAGCAGGGTCGGCCAATGAAGGATTTCATTGTTTTGTGAAATAAAGTTTATTTGCTTAAAATAATATTTGTAGCTAATTGATGTATGGTTTATTGGTAAATGTAACATGTGAATGAGCTGACTTGATAGTTTGAATGGTATATATAAGAGGTCAAGTTGCAAATTCTAAGTGTGCGTAATGGATTTGATGTGATATGAATGTGAAGAAGGACTGATTATTGTGGAAGCAAATTTTGAAGAATGATCAGAGATCATTGAAGAGATTGAGTAGGATCTAATAGTGCAGAATAGAGATTTGTAATCAAAAAATTTAGTTGCATCTTATTCAGGTCAATTCATTGTTACTTTCTAATCATTGTAGCAGTAATTTCAAATCTCTTAACAAAGTTAGTTTAATAGCCATTTTGTAAATCCTCTAACAAGGTGATAGTTCAATTGACTTGTTCTAAAGACCTCTAGCAAGGCCACTCCTAACAGGGTAATTAAATCCTCTAATAGGGTCATACCTAATAGTGTGTACTGTAACCTTTAACAAGGTTGGCTCCTAATAGGGCTCACTTCAAAAGAGTGAAAATTGGTAGCTAGTTACTTGGTGGTTTTTCCCATATTGGGTTTCCAAGTTAAATCTGGTGTCTCTTGTGCTCATGTTGTTTACTTTTACATGCATGCTAATAATTATGAATGCTAAAATTTAGTAACAAGTAAATCTACTGAGTTACAACATTTTGTGATGTGTTTACCGAGTAACAACAGTAACTAGTTATTTAAGACATCTACGAGATCAAGAATTATTTTTGTGGTAACTGATTCACACCCCCCCCCCCCCCCCCCCTCTCAGTTACTTCACTCATAATTCCAATAGGTTTGATAGAAGGAACATGAAGGTAGACTCCATTCAAGACAAAGGAGAAAAATTACTAAGTAATATATTAAGGTACAAGTTAAACCATGGATCCAAGGTTAACTCAATACCAACTAGATTTTTGCATGAGGCTTATGTAATGACAGTGCAAGATAGAAAAAGTTAATTAATGTGAGATTATCATATTGCAATTGTTGGATAAAATTGAAAAGTTGAAGAAGATAAAGGATGCAGTTTTCATATTTGAGTCCTTACTGACTCACTTATTATTCTATGCTACAAGGAAGTTTCCTGGATTGATAATTTGGGATAGTAGTGAGTGCTCAATGAAATTGCTGACACAATGTTGCACATCAAAGACAAAAAATGTCAGAGATAATGGCATTGATAGGATGATGAAGGGTTTTTAGACTGAGATGAAACAAAGCTATAAGATACCTCCCTCCATGGTGGAGAAATATAAGGATGAATTATGCTTCATGGTGGAAACAAATAAAACTTGTATAGAAGTTTTTGTACCAAGTGTAAAGTTTATTGAGCCTATGGGATATGAGATGAGTGCAAATCTCTCATAAAAGGGTATGTGTAGATCATACTCTAGTCAGATAAGGACACAAAGTGCCCTAGATGGAGAACTTGTGAGGAGAAAACAAGAGTAGTTCAATATGAACTACATAGCGAAGAAAGCAAGGAAAAGGTAGAAAAAGAGATAGATTTCATCCTTAAGGAATCGGGCATGACTAGGAAAGAGTTTTATGAGATAAAAGACATTGCACTAGAGATGAAAGCCAGTGGATAGATTGGATTGTTGGCAGCAACTCCCATTGCTTTTGCAAGACCTTCAGAAGGTGTGACAATGGCACAACCTTGTACGCAGGCCCCTATTGCGCCTTATGTAGCAATTGCAAAAGTGCAACCAGTTGAAACAAGGAATGAACAATCTAGGAGGCAAACAGAAGTGGAAGCACCTATTGCGTAGAGAAAGTCTAGGAGATTGGTAAAGGTAAAGCAAGAACCTGCACCATCAGCCAAGAAAAGGGTCAAGCAAACCACTAGCAGACCATGAAAAAGGAGAAAATCAATGCAAGTAAGCAGTTTAAAGAGTTCTGAGGATGAAGTTGGAGATAAACCTATTGAACAAGATGCGTAGGAAGCCAGTACAAAAGATGGAAAAGGAGCTTGGTAGAGAATCTTAACATGCAGATAATTAATGATGATAATTTTGTATAGTTAAATAAGTATTATAGTATGTATATAAATATGGATAGAAGGTAGTTAGAGAATTCTATTATAAGGAATATGATTTTGAGGAATAAGAAGTTTTAAAATATACATAATAAGATACCTAAAGACCTATACAATAGGTTAACTGATAGAAAGAAGAGAGTGTTAGAAGAGGATCTAGGTATGAGAATCACAAAAATAAATAAACTATGTGATGTTAACTCCAAGGAGGAATTAGACATAGTTTTGAAGGGTATTAAACCCTTGCTGAGGAACAAAAAAAGAGTAGTTCTTTTGATGGGAGGCAATTATGAGGATGTAAGGAAAGAAACATAGGAGGAAATTGTAAAGTATATGAATTCTATACCAAAAGTGAGTGTGCAATCCAAACCTAACAACCCTGTGTATGTGCAAGTCCATATACCTTCCAGGGAAGAGGAAGTAGAGGAGACACAACAAGAACTTTCACCACCTCACATTGTTATGAGTACTGAATCCATGCAAGTGGATAATATGTGTAATATCCATAATTTTGACATATATTTTAATAATAAATAAATAAATATATTATAATTACAATATAAACCAATAAAAATTATAATATATTTAAATATTATCACATTTGCATATATATACCATTAATAACTAATGATAATAAATTTATTAATAAATTAATCGATATAATATATATATATATATTAATGATAGAAGAATTAATATAAATAATAATACAATATGGTATTATATTTACATAACATATAATTAAATATGTTATAATAACATATAATATTATATAACATATTTAAATACTTATGATAACAAATATCTTATAAAAAATATATATCAACTACAAATACTCTTTCAATTAAATATAACTCTTATATAATTATATTATAAACACGTTTTATATATTCAAGGATGATATTATAATATAATTGAGAATTAAATATTATCAGAAATAATATATAAAGAAAACATACTATTTAATAGTATTAAGAATAATGATATTACTAATACTATTATTAATATAACATATGATATGTTTATAAATTAAACTCATTGATAAAATCTATATATGAATATAACATATGTTGTTATTAATATAATTACATGATCAATGTAATATAATTGTTATATTATGAAAAGATGTGTTTCTATATAATACCATATATATATATATATATATATATTGAATATTAACTATTGAGAACGGATATCATATACAAATTATTATCAAATTTCTACCATTCAAGAGGAAAATATCCAATGTCCTAAAAGGGGACATTATAGTATGCACATAAATATAGACACAAAGGAAAATCCTTTTGCAGATTTTGACCAATCCATTGTTGGAAATATCACTACATATACTAGCTTTGATGATGATGAGGAAGAAGAAAAGAAGAAGAAAGAAGAAGAAGAAAAGACAAGAAAAGAACAAGAGGGAAAGAAAAAGGAAGAAGAATAAAGAAGAGGAAGAATAGAAAAATAAAGAAGAGGATGAAAAGAAGAAGAAAGAAGAAGAAGATGGAAGAAAAGAAGTTGAAGATAAGAATAAAGTTGAGGAAGAGAAGAAAAAGGCAATTGTACTTACGCTTATGGTAACTTTAGTAGTAACAATAGCCTGAGCATCAACATCAATATCAATTCCATCAAATGATGAAGATCAAAAAGGACTGCTAAGCACTTTAAGCAAGCTATTTGAGAAGAAAAAATCTATGAAGTCTTTGGAGAAGACTCTAGCTGAATTCTTGGATCAAATGCAAATGATAGTTATCACAAATATAGTCAATCTAGACTTGTAGGTAATGGCCAAAGAGTTGGTGAAGACCTTTGTTAGGGAGTTATAACTCTAGCAAAAGTAGCTTCAACACAAGCATAGGTGAAGCATGATGCATCATTGTTTCATACACTATGCACAAATGTCAGAAATGATCTAAAAACTTTAGATGTTTACATAAAAGATTTGAGGAAGAGCATAGATGAAGGTAAAAAGTTGTATGGACAATGTGCTATGTCATACAATTACCTATCAGATTTTGATAACAAGATCAAAGGCCAAATGAGTGAGCTTCATATACTCACTACAAGATTGCAACAACTAGAGGCCAGAATTGAAGATTTCAAAACTAAGATAGAAAAGATCCACAATGCTATCAGAAGCATTGAGTTTGACAAGGAAAAGGTATTAAGGAGATTCTCTATTCTTAGAGAATACTTATCATCCAAAGTTTTCATTTTGTAGAGGCAGTTGGAGTGTCTAGTAGCTAAGACTTCCTATGACAAGTTTTCCTATACTGACTTGAGCATGATTGAAGTGGCATCTTATGCACTTTGTGCATCATTAGTATATTTGATACAATCAAAGTGAACTAGAAGAAGGACTTTGACAAGCTAAAACATGATTTTGCAGATTGCATTTCTAGAATGACTAGCTGATCAACAGAAGGTAACAAAGTTTTGTGGATACATTTTTTGACACCTTTGCCATTGATGTCAAAGGGGGAGTATTATGTAGAAGGAAAATTGTATATCTAGATATGTATATGTAAGGGGGAGCATATTTATGTATCAATGTAAAGGAGTGATAAGGAATGTAGTGATCCATCAAAACATGAATAAAATTGTTATGTTTTGAAGGCAATTGTGTGTAGTTACTTTTATTTGTTTTTTTTATTTATGACATCATTTTGGGACTTAGCTAATTTTCTCAAATGTTGCCATTGATGAAAAAGGGGGATATTTTTGGCAATATGGTCAGATAGATGTCTTGATGATTTTCATTTATGGAAACATACATTCAACATTTCATTTATGCATTTAGAGTTAGAAAATTTTTTAAGTGTTAAATAGTTTACAATAGCACAGTGAACATATGTTACATGTATAGATGACTTGCTAAGAGTTAGCTTATGTACAATTAATGGACACTTCATGATAGTATCATGATGATGTGTGCCCATGCATAGATGTGTATGGACAATATGACATGACTTATGATTAAAAATACTAGTGCGGGTGTTTAATAGTGCATAACATAGCATAGCTGAGATTTAGATTGTATGACCTTAGGAATTATTTTGGTTATGAAATAATTACTAAGTTATGATGAGCCGACTATGTGGATATTATTCCATAAGTTATTTTATATTATGTCAAGTGTGTGAAGATATAAAGGCTAACTGAGTAGAGATTTGTAAATATGCAAGGTATAAGTAAAGATCTTATCTTGCACAGTTAGAAGAAGTTATGTGTCACATATGTGAGATGTATGTGACATGCAAACTACTGTGAGAACTATCTGTAAGCCTTATGTGAAGTGAGTTTTGATGTATGATCAAAAGAAGTGCAAAGTACAATAGTGAGAAAGTAGTGTATGTATATCTATTCTTGTGAAGAAATAAATTGTATTATTGCCTGTTAGGGCAGTAGGCTCTTCTTGCATACATTGTATTTGTTCAACCAACTTCTAATAGGGTTGAAGAAACTCCTATCAGGATCCTATTTTTTAGTGAATCATCTAGTGGGTATCATCCCCACCAGGGTTTTCCCTTGGCCAAGGTTTCCCTAGTTAACAAATAATGGTGTTATGAGTTCTCTATGTGCATGGTTATATTTACCATCTAGCATTTTTGGTTTACTTTCATATGAAAGTTATAAAGTAATTAACAATATTTAATTGTGGGCAAAATTTTGTAGAATACTGATCCACCCCCCTATCAATATTATCTATTTCTAACAATGTCTTCAATAGTTATTTTGGATATGTCTTTGATATATCTAAGTTCGTAAAAAGAGTTATGAAGTTTTGTTTGAGTTAAATAATTTCTTCAGAGGACTGGTTGCATGCTAGTGTTCAGAGGAAAATATGTTGAAGATTGAGTTGTATGTTTTTGGCAAGGTTAAAACTTGTTAAACAGAATTAAGATTTGGCTAGAGACATGTTTGTGATGCTATGTTTAAGATGGTAGAATTTGCCTATCATTTTGTGAAGAATTGTAAAGGATAACGTGTGGGTATACTTGGAGTCTGATTGTATTATGTAATTGATGTAATGAGTTTCATAGCATGTGGAACTTCATTCTAATATCTTCATATATTATCATTGTACAATGGGGAAACCTCAAGGGTCACTTCATTAATTATTTTAGGACATGGTATAAAGGAACTATGTTTCCCTTGGTTGTGGTGTAACAATGCATCATTGTGCTTTAATGTATGACCATTATCATATGCGAGCATTGGATATGAATTTGATGAGATCATAATAGAGAATGATGTTGAGGTTTAGTTAAGGATTTGAAAGGAACTATATTGGCAAGATAAGTTGTTGTTTTAGTCAGTTTATTTCTTGTATATGTTATCCTGAATTATTTAGTGAAACCCATTTTGAAGTAATTTGGATAGTAGGTTCAACTGATTTCTTATCAACTCCTTACATGTTTGGAACATCTTGTAATAGGGTTGGAAATCTCTAACATAGATTAAATTCCTCCTAATGGGGACTCATATGTACTGATTGTATTGAATTGACTCCTAATAGGGTCACATTATTTCACAAGGAATTTTTATTTTTGTACATCATCTTGTTGGAATTATTCCCATCAAGGTTTCCCCTTTTCTCAATGGTTTCCCTAGTTAATATTTATTGTGTCACTGTACATGGTTATCATCTTATGGTAGTTGTATCTTTTTGTTATATGTTTCAAAATTGATAAAGTTTTTAAAATTTTTTTTAAGTGTATAATTAACTCACCCCAACTCCCTCTTATTTATATTAGTGGAATTTTATTTCTAATAGGTAGAAGAAATTATTAGTACAATATACACCATTAATATAGTTTAGATCAGACAAGGAATGTAGTGTAGGAGCACCTAGGTAGGCTAAGGGTAGACCTAGGGATTCTTTGATGTTTTGGCTTGTAGTGATGCTAGCCACATCACTAGTTCAATGAGAGGACTAAATTGGTCCTAGGGTGTGGATAGATAGGTTGAAAGAGCCCAAAATTGTAATGTTACTCATAATTGCTGAAAATTGCTTATTTGGCCTAGTAGAGAATTTTTGGGTTTTGAGGGATAAATAGGTCAAGTAGGTGTTTGGGTGACCTTATTAGGTTTTTTTTAACCTATCTAAGGCCTTTTTCATGGTTTGGTAACAAATAGAGAAAGTTTGACAAGCAAATATGCAAAATTGAAAAAAATTACTCATTCTTGCAAAGTTGTCATTTTGACAACTTTCGCAATTTTCTTGCAAAATGGGTAATTTCTTTGTGAGAGATTTTCAACCACCAAATTAAGTTGGGAGTGCTCTTGGGAAGCCTTTATAAGGCCAATATCAACCTTTTCAAGGGGTTGGAGAAACTAGAATTATTTTTGTATGAACTATGCAAACAACATTTGAATGACAATTTTGTGTTTTCAATACTTTTAGCATGAAATTGAATTAAATTTGCATATTTTTGTGTTGGAATAGTTAGGCTGGATTTTTTAAAGATTTTGTATAGTTAAATTTAGTTGTTTTATCAAGTTTTATCTGTTTACATTAATTGTTTTATATGAATTGTACAATTTTTGGGATATGGAACTATACTCCATGTACTATATGTATAGTAATGGAGGGCCCATGGAGAGCAAAATTGTAGCTTTTAAGTTGATGCCTTAGGAAAGCCATTCCAACTTGGTTAGGGATCACAAAGCATAAAAGGAGCTATGAAGGGGATTGAGAGTACTAAGACATCAACCCAAGAATGTGGAGTAAGAAGAAGGTGTGGGATAACCCCAATCCTAAGGAGGAGCCTTGGTAAGGAACCTAGGGAGGTTTTTGCATCAACCAACAAGCTAACCCTTGAAACCCTTAATATAAGGTTAAAATTGTGCATGTACTGTACGGACAATTTGGAAACCCAAGACCTTTAAAATCTTCAAGATCACTAAAAAGGATACTTGGAATGGTAATTTTTTTAGGTGCTTGTTAAGGGATTTTTCATGATATCTTGGTTTTTGTGCATTTGGAGGGCTAATCCTTGTAGCCTTTTTCCAAGCATTTGAGTGCAGTTTCACTTGTGGATTGCAACTTGATTAGGGTTTTAGGGTGGATTTTGGTGTGGAAGCTTGAAGGGATTCAAAAAAAATATAAAGGTGGTTATCCATCCATTCAGAGATAAAAACAAGCATTTGGGGTTATTTGTGTGACTAAGAAATAGAAGCAAGTTATTCTACCCTATTGGTGTGTGCCAACTGAATTATTAGGAACTACTAAATAGATTTCTATGGAGCATAGGGAAGTAGAAACCCTATTTAGGTTAAGTATCTAGCCTAAGGAGACCCGTAGATATCTTGGAGAAAGAGTAAGGTCGGTCATCACATTAGAGTGGTGTCAGAGAAAGTTAAAGATTTGGGAAAAAATGGTGGATGTCTGCAGCTACTAGAGAGACAGTAGGTGAGACCACCATGTTGACTAATGTAGAAATAGCCAAGGAAGTTTATGAAAAAAGGGAGAAGAACATGATTTTTGAAGAATCCCTAGCAGAGGTAAAGGTGATATTGGATTTAGTTCCTAATGCAGTCAGGAGGAAGGAAGAAGAGGAAAATGAGAAGGGTAAGGAGGTAGTAGAGGAGGATGTATTCCCTGAACTTGACCCTATCTTGATTGAATATCCCTTCTTGAAGGTTATCAAAGCCCTAGGAGGAAAATCTTTGGAAGGTGTGCCACTTTCAGTGGAGAGATGGACATAGATGCAGTCATGGACTAGATAGATGGAATAGAGAACCATTTTGAGTGTGAGGGGGTATTAGAGGGACAAAAGGTTAAAGTAGCTAAGTCAAGGCTTAGAGGCTTGGCTCAAACATGGTGGAAATATGTACAAGATGAGAAAACTGGCATGGGTAAGACTTCTATAGCTAATTGGAATGCTATGGTCACTAATGTGAAGGAGAACTTCCTACCTTAAGACTTTGAGATCCAACTCCATAAGAGAAGACAGGGACTAAAGAAAAAAGACCAAATGCAACCTCCTATACTAAGGAATTTTAGAGGCTATGTCTAAGATCCAAAAGGAAAGAAGGGGATCCAATCAAAGTGGCTAGATATTTAGATGGTTTGAAGTCAAATATACAAGAGGAGCTTAGTTTGTGAGCACCCACTACTATCCAAAGGTATCATCAACTAGCTCTAAAGGTAGAAGAAAAGAAAAAATAAAAGGAGATTCCAAATTCAATGATAGATGCAATGTTCAAAATTAGAGAGGACAAAGAGTAGGTTACCTAGGTAGAGGTATTGAGCAAAAGAATCAAGGTGAAAGAAAGCTCACAGAGAAAACTAGTGACAACTCTTCAAGAGGTGGTTATAATAGAGGAAGAGGTAAACAAGGAGGAACAAGTGGGGGAAGAGGATCAGGTAGATCCAACTCATACTTTGCAAGTATGAAATATTATAACTGTGGTCAATTGGGTCATCTAGCCTATAGATGCCTAGAGAAGCCTTCTTCCTCAAATAAAGACAAAAGGATAGCATATGTGCAAGAGGACAACTACAACAAAGACTATGATGTGGACCACATTGAATCTAAAAAAGGAGAGAATATCATGTTTAGGAGAGTGATGATCAAACAACCATCTTCTAGTGAACCTAGACATAGAAGGCCATTATTTAGAATTAAATGCAAAATTCAAGGAAAAGTATGCAAAGTGGTGGTGGATCAGGATCTACTGATAATGTGATATTAGAGGAGGTTGTTACTAAACTAAAATTGCAGATAATTCCTCATGACAACCCTTACAAGGTTACTCAACCTAACAAAGGGCAGAGCATCTTGGTGAATGAGCAAGCTTGGGTGGATTTTTCCATAGTAGGATACAAGGACATATTATTGTGTGATGTATTGCCTATGGATGCTTGCCATCTTTTGCTAGGTAGGACTTGGAAATTTGATAGGGAGGTTGCATATAATGATAGAGCCAATTTCACAACCTTTAAAAAGGGAGGAAAGACCTTCAAAATTCAATCTTTATTGGAAGGGGAGGAATCACAGTCCAAGGTACCTAGTGTGTTATTTTGTAGTGGGAAAGAGTTTCTTAAAGATCTCAGAAATGAGGAATCTCATAGTTATGCAGTAATGCTAAAGTTTGAAGCAAAAGAAAATGCAGTCAAGGAACCCTTACCAATTGAAGTCCAAACTTGTCTTGAAAAGTACAAGGACATACTGAGTGATGGCACTATTATCTCCAAAATTTGCACCCTAAAAATTTGCCTCAAGTCCTAAAACTCGCAACGATTTTGGAGAAACATGGGATCAGCCAAAAGTTGTGGGTAACTTATAACTTGGCTGAACCTCCAGATTTTAGGCCGGTTCCTGTATGATATATCTTATACCTTACTTATACTAATGGAGAAATTAAACTTTCAGATGGAAAAGGGTAAAAATATAACCTAAAACACGAAAAACTTAAAGAAATAAGGTGATACACCAAGATTGATAAGACAAATTACTACTATACCTAAGACACAATGAATGATTTGACAAGACAATCATGAGAAACCTTATTTGAAGATCTGCTAATTCATATCAATAATTTAAGAGGAGGTTTATGAACTTTTGAAAATATATGAAAGGAATTTGGTCACAATCGAATACATCAATAACGAAAACACAACTCAAAACCTATGAACAACTATTTAGATAAAGAAGGTACCAGATAAGACATCATTCAGAAAGGCCTATTATTAAAACACAATTTGAATAACATCAATCACCTTAACGCACACAACTAAATCTGTCAACTCCAAAACTGGTTCCAATGAAAACTTTATTTCCATCAAAGGCCCTCAAAACAATATATCTACATAATGGATCAGAATAATGGAGAAAAAAGACACTGAGGATGAAATCACATAAGCGTCCTCTCTTAAAATCTGAACCCCTTCCTCAAAAAATAAGAGCAGTATATATCAAGAATACAACTGTCTCAAAATAGGAGAAGCTGGGTCGAAATAATGAGTTAACTCATTATTAAACACCTCTCAAAAGTCCAAAAACACGCTCAAAATATCCCAAACTGAAGTTCCACCAACCATGCATAAGAAAAGTGTAAAAAAGTCCTCCAAACTGTCAATAATCACTCCATAATGCACTCTGAAGTTTTCAGTATGAACTTAAGCCTCTAAAAATATCAACTGCAGCTGTCCCTTAAAATTTGGCATTTGAAAATACCAACCTCTCCTTTAACTCGTCTTGACTCTTGACTTTTAATTATTTTTAACTGCATGAAAGTTATTATTAAATAATTGATTTGAAGAATATCAATTACTTAATAATAATTACAATTTGATATTATGCAATTAAAAAATGAAAATAAAAGTGCAAGACTAAAGTGGCATTATTATTAAATTGCATAAAAATTTATCATTATCTATTAGTTGATTTATAAATTATCAACTAAAGATAAATAATAATATAATAATTACGTTAACTGCAATGCAATTTAATAATAATGTATAGACATTATATTATAAGTCTATACCACTATTTTAACAAATTGCATAAAAAATGATGACTCCATGGACCCGAAATTTTATACAATGTAATTGAGGAAAGGTAAAAAGAAAGGATTGTGAGTTTATCTTTTCATTCGGAACTTACGGGAATGAGCAGAAAAGAGATTAGGGTTAAAAGAAACCCTTATCCGCCATGAAGCACCCAGATCTTGCTTTTTCATTGCTGAAAATTGGTCATTTTGTGTGGGTTTCAATGTTTGCTGAGTCTTGGAGCAAGTCGACTGGTGTCTGCTATCATTCAGAACTGGGCCTTCATTTTTTGATTGCAGCTTTCTTATTGCTTGCCAGATTTCCATCATTTTCACCTTTATTTTTGCTATATGGATAAGCATGAAAATGACTCCAGCCTTTTCCTTTTTTCTCTTGTTGTACACAAAATTTTCATGAAGATGTATGCAAGATTTTTTGCAGATAAAGATTGCTTTGCTGAAGGTTATTATATAGACGCCATTTTATGCAAATTTCTGTGGTTTTCTAATGAAATCTTCTACTTGTTTTGCCTCTTTTCTGGAAGTTAATTTTTAATCACTGGGTGCCAATTTTTTAGATCTACTTCAGTTAGCAAAGAGGGTTTGTGCTGAATACAAATTTTTTTCACAGATCCCTGCAAAAACTGTTGTAAATAATGCTTATTCCTTTGCAAGTTGCCACAATACTAAACTCATCTGTTACTTGCAAAAATTTTTGATGGAAATTGTGATAGTGTCGTATTTCTATGGGAAGATTTTCTGCCTTTTGGCATTCCATCATTTTGGCTTTTCTGTGTTGCCTTTATCTATACGGGTTTCATCTTGACTGTATTTGAGGCCTCCATTTATGAGCTTAGACTCAAATCTATGATTTCTTTTGAAGTTCTTCTGTTGTTGCCTGATTCTCTATTGCTTGGAAATAAGACACCTTATTATGAGGTTCATGGGCACCAGTCATTGCCTATAATGACTGGTGATGTGGCATCCAACTGTGTCCATCCTCTCGTTGCTCCAGATATCACCCATTCTGTGCTTCCAATTCCAATATTCACAAGGAAGAGAATGGGTTATATCCAATGGATCTAAGCAATGCTGATGACTCACTCAAATCTCGCATTTACCATCCTACATGCTATTCATCTTAGTAAGATACAAGCATATATCAGTGACAGAGAGATTGATAATAGAAAAATAAAGTATTAAAGGGACAAAGAAAACTGTTGTCAATCAGGATTTGCACCTTTAGTGAGATGTAGAATCAAGCTATCCTGTGAAATAGTGAAAACACTCTCGAGTGGCGGGTTGTCCTAAAATGAGAGAAGAATCTCTGGAAGCTAGGCCAGTTCCTAAGTTGTGATCACCTAATCCTAAATTGTACTCGAGATAAGGGTAAGAAATGAAAGAACAAATGATTAAAACTAATCTAAATGAGGTGATACACCAATGATTATGAATGTAATTTTGATTACTTCAGCACAAACTACGAAAAGATAATTGATTCACAATATCAGACAATCACATAATCACAAAAGTGTTTTTATGTAAGGATTGAGATCTCCTGCTTTGAAAGGGATACCTAAGTCTCACCAATTTTTTGCAAGAAAACAATAATCACAAACATAGACCTACAATCACATGTATCACGATTCAAATCTGCAACTAGGAATGTAACTATAATGAAGGCGAACACAACATTAAAGAAAGGAATTCACAAAAATTGCACAAGAATCTATGATAAGGAACCGTTGTATCTCTATAATCAATGCTGAAAAATCTCCGTCACAAGTGCCCTTACAATCAACTCAAAATCTGCAATCTGCAAAAAATTTGAATCCGAAAGAAGGTCCCTCATAATGAGGTGAATGTACAATATATAGAAAAATAACCAAAAGTCGGATTCCAAGATCATGCCTAGAAAAAATCACTCAAAAATGATGAAAGATATGAAGAAGCCTCTGAAAACTGCTCTCAACCACCTGCCCAACTGATAGATCACTCGAAAACTGTCTCTAGCTCCTCAAAATCATGCACAAAAACCCAAACTCGGATGCATCAAGTAACCCAAAAATATAGCATGTAAAACTGCTCTTAATTATGCAATATATGTATAAAATAGTCTCTCAATATGAACTGCATGCATAACTGATCTTAACTGCTTCATAAACCGCTAAAAATAGCACTTTATAACCCCATTGCTACATGAGAAACTGGAACTGTCCTTAACCTCCATAAATAGCTTCATATTCAAGTGTTAACTGAATGTCCTCTTTGGGGTCCACTGAAAGCTTCTTGCTTTTAGGCATTAAATATCTGAAACTCTTACATTTCCCTTTAATTAATTAATAAAATCAATGGTTTTATAATTGTAACCATTTGATTTATCAATTTTACAATAAAAGTTCTTTTTATTATATTCAATATTATTAACGTGTTTATTAATATATATTTTTATCAATTTTTATTTTTACTTTTATAAACATGTTAGTAATATTAAATATAATAAAGGGAATGTATATATATATATATATATATATATATATATATATATATATATATATATTATAAGTGCTATAAAATTATGATAGATATTTTTAAAACTATAAAGCACTTATAAAATATATATTTCCTTTATTATATTTACTTAAATTTTACGAAGTATTAAATGATACATATAGGCATTTATTATTTAATACTTATTAAGACTTAAGTGAATATGTCAAAATTTCCCATTTCCTTTGTATGGACCCGAAATCTCTCTTAAAAATAGAAAAGGGCTAAGCTGAAATACGTCCAAGGCAAAAGGTAAATCATTTGTTTTTGTTTACACTTTGTTCATTCACGCAAGAGCAAGGAATAGAGGGTTTTTTCCCAAACCCTAGCTGCCATGGATGAAGGTTTGTGATTTTTCTCCTCCTTGTTGCACTTCTAGACACCATTTTCAATTGGTAGCTTGCGTTTTGGGCATGCACACTCCTGCTGTGACACGCCATGATTTGGATGTGGCGATTTTCCTTTTCTCCCTACGATTTTATGCAGTCTTGGATGCCAGTTTTCACTGCGGGTCTTGATCTTGGTATTTGCTATATGTTATTTCTTCTTGCTAGAGCTCGGACCTAAGTTCTTGGAATTTTTTTATGCATGGATGACTATTGTTATGCTGTTGTTGGGTATGATCTTCCTGGGTTTTCTCCATGCATCAGTCGGCCATTGTTTCTTGGATGCCATATATGATGTAGATTTTGGGCATTATTTGCTGTTAGGTTTTGTTGGATCTTGGACTCCAATGAATTTCTTGATGAGTTCTCCTTTGCCAAAAGTTTAAAACTAGTCTTCATGGTTATTGTTGTGAGCTCAGATCCGAGCTTTAGATGCTATCTTTTCCTTTTAATGGGATCGATTCAGCTCTCCCAAGGCTATGAGCAACATGTGTTAAACTTTCTTTGAGCTTCCAGCTTTGATGTCACAAATCTGGGTATCACTTCCTCTCATTAAGTAAAGGGTTTTTTCTACATGTGCCATGCTGTTAGTATATAGCAGATTTCTTACAAATTCGTTTTATGCATTTGATAAAATAGCACCATTAAATCTGCATATGTAATTGGTAATAAATATGATACTGCTAATATCTTTCTCCAATTTGATGTTATGAATAACAGTAAATGTTGGTTAAACTTAAAAATAATTGGATTCTTGTAATGGATATTTGCAAAAGATTGTAAAAAGAAAGTGGAATCTCTTTCACATTCGGCATGATGTATATGATCCTTCTTATTTTATTTTTATTGTTATACTTTGCCTGAAGTTTCTGATGAATTTGAACACTAATTAATCTCTTTAAACATTGGAAAGACCCAATCACGCCTTCTCCCCTTACTCATATGTGCAAATAACGTCTTTGTGATAACTGACAGTACAAATAGGAACACAGTAGTATTTGTCTTGAATTGCAACCCCTCTGCAAGTCCCTTCAAAATTTCAGTGACTTTCAAATTTTCTTGTATAACTGCCTCCTTGTAACTATTTAATGCTTCTTCTACTTTTGGAGTAGTATACCATTCAGTGCCTATTTTCTTTCCTTTTGCATTTGCAATCTCGCTACATTCTGTTACCAATGTTTCAACATCAATATTCAGCCCTATTTTCGGATTCTACAAACCTCAATGTGATTTGCTTACAAACCTCAATGTGATTTGCTTCCTTAGCTTCAATCAACTTCATAATCTTTGGAGCTGGCACACATACAAAAGCAGGAATTGCACAGGTTACATTGCTCATGTTGCTTACTACTGCACTTTCAAATTTGTATGATGAGACTTTTCCCTTCATAGTTTTATCTTTTACTTGTGTTCCTGACCAAATATGTCATTAGATTCATTTGTTTCTTCTTTGTGATTGGCTTCTAACGTAAAACTCGACTTGCTGATACACTTTTTCCCATTCTAATCTTTCTTTTGTAGCGTATCTGAGAGTGGCTCTCCTTTCATATGTTGTTGTGCCTATTTTTTGTTGCCAAAATGAATATCCCAGTCTGCTTAACAGTATAAGTTAATGATTTTTCTAATGTTGATAATCCTGTTTCTCTTATTTATTTGGCACTGATAAGTAATTTTGATTGACCTTGTGACTGATTGCATATGTACCTTCATGATATATGCTGAAATATGCTTGTAAAAACAACTAAAATTTCTTTAACTTCAAACTTTGAAACTATACACATCCTCCATGATTTGACCGAAGGTCCCATACCTGAATTTATGTATGCCCCCTCGACGGTCTTCTCTCATCCTTTGCTGCTACATGATTCAACCAAAAGGTTCCACACTTGTAATATATTTGTGTTCCTTCAATGATCTCCTCAAAGTCTTTTGTCTTCGCCCCTCCTTGATTTGACCAAAAAGTTTCATGCTTGTAACTTATGCACGTCCTTTCTATGATCTCCTCAATGTCTTTAATATCTTTTGTCTTTGCCTGAACAATCTCAGCCAAAAGGCTTCATGCATGTAACTTATGCATGATCCTTCTATAGCCTCAAGTCTTCATACCTGTATCTGCACATCGAACAAACGCATTAGTAAAAATAGTTTTTATCTTCTTCAGATTGTTCTTGCTTTCTTGCCTTTTAGCATAGTTATCTGGATAACCATGTTGTACAAACAACAGAGTATAGATGATAGGAAAGTTTTCTATTGCTCAATTCGTATGAACTGATCCATTTCTTTACTCCTTTTTTGCAAGTTTTACTCCTAGACGGAGATGTGGGATCGATCCTTCAGCATTCAATGCAACAACCTTCCATTCAAGCAATGGATGCCTTTCCTTTCTATCTCTTTTTCAGTACTTTTCTATTTGTACAATGTGTTTAATTCAGATATTTATGTTAGGGGTTGAGAGCACTAGTAATATCTGAATGCATTGTATTCAAGTACTGTGTAAACATGAACACTTCGTAAAAATATTTTTTGAATACTTTGAATATTATTTCAGTACTTGTATCCTAAAAAAGTGATCAATTCTCTTTCTTATGCTTTATGTACTTTTTTTGCTGCATTCTTTTCATTCTGTACTGTATACTCTTAGCAGCTAAATACACTTAGTCAGTAGTTAAAACATAACCAGTTTAGCGTAAAACATAACCATTTAAAAGACATGTTAAATTGGTAACATTTTTTGTGACCTCTCAGGGTTGTTTTCCTGCTAAACAGTAATAGACCAGTTGTTTTGTCAATCCATTTGGCATAGAGTCATCTTCAGTAGTTAGAAAACTGAACCTTCTCAAAACTTTAAAAAAAACTGAAACTCTGAAAATTGAAACTCTAAAAACTAAAACACACTTGCTGAAATAAACACACCTTACTGAATTGAAAACTGAAAACTGAGAAAAGAACGTTTTGTAGTGCCTCTCCCATTTGACTTTTGTAAGTCATCCTGATAGATGCAACCTTGCTGATCTTTTGTTGTGATGGATCATGATTGTGACCCTGAGTGGTCTACGCTGTCGAGGTGTTCAGATTCATGTTTCCCTATCAGTTGCTTTGATTATGCTGTTGACTGATCTTTGAGATTATGATGTGATTTTTGGTTCACTGAAGTTTGTGCCAGTGGTTACCAGGATCAATGTGGTATCATGAGGTTATTTTGTGATTACCCTAAGATGTGTGCAGAGATTGCACTATGTTATTTTACCATGCTACACTGGACTAGGTTCCTGTAGCAGTGGTTAGTCATGTTTATGACTGTGTTTGCTTATGTGTTTTAAATGCCTTTTTAATGTAGAGTAATCAATCATTATTAAATGCTTAAGTAATTAGAATGGATTGTTCTTGTTGGATTATTTGGTTATGTACTGCGGACATTTATCTTGTTTTATTTTGATCTGAGAGATATCTGTTCTCATGTTATGTTTACATTTGAGATGACCTGAGGGTCAAATGTTACTCTTTGATTCTAGTATCATAGATATTAGACTACTATGTTGTTCAGTTGATCATATTGCATGATGATGCTATTTTGAGATGATAGTGTGTTTTATGATGTTATCTGGTTATTTGGTATTTGGACATACCTTTGATTTTGTTATGTGATGGATTTAATGCTATGGTTATTTACTTCATTCCTGTGTTGTTATGCTTCATGCGAACGTGAGTGATGTAAATAGATTATTTTAATATAATTAAATAAAAGGTTAAATTAGGTGATTTAATGCATTTATTACTTCAGCTATGTTATTATATGCAATTGCACTTGATCATGTTGTTTAATGTGCAGGATTTATATCCCTGGCAGTGGCACATGGAGTTAGTGATTCAACCTTTCATATTTTACCAATGTCGTCCTTGTATGGTCGATGTATCCTTTATTAAAATGTTTAATTTAAACCTTTCAATGATTATTAAATCTAAACTCATTTGCATTATGTGATTAGACCAGTAAGCGTGTTTGTGCATTTAGAGGTTCACATTGTCGCGAAAGTTGTTTAAGGAGATTTATGTGCTTTTGGGTTTTCGGGCTTTTTAATTGATTTATTTTATTTTCTGGCAGCTTTGCCATAGATGAATTCCTATTTATAGGAATAGCCTATTTTCGTTTGGGTCGATTCGAGATTTAACTAGGTTGGCTGGTTATTTGCCCTAATCGATTATTCACTCGAAAAGTGAATAAATATCCAAATAGGAATTTAATTCCTCACTTCTCACTTTTGAATTGGAAAGTTGGAGAGTAAAACCCAAAATCCTCTTCATGAGGATTTACTATTTTGTTCGTTGTGGGAGCTACGAGCGTGGGATCGTCGCGAGGTTGAGCTCGTTGGATCCAGCTCGGGGAAACCTTGGATTGCCGCGATTTTCAGCTACTTCTGCAGGATATTTATTTTATGGTTCTGATTCCCATTTTGCCCTTTTGGCTATGAGGTAGGGCTTTCCTGTTTTATTGTTTCTACTCTGTTTCTGCTTCTGTTTTTGGTAGCCGTTTGTTTGAAGGCTGAGAACTAGTGTTCCCCTCTATTTCTGTATGTTAGTTCTACCCGGTTGGGCGGGTATGAACATTTCCCTATTTTTTGGGATGAGGGTTTGGAGTTTTGCACCGTTATGCTAGCCATTTTTGCATACGGTGTCCGATTTCATTTATTTTTGGATTTTTTGGGTTTTTGAACCCAAAGGCCAAATGGGTTTTAATTTTGTAGTTTTCCAATTTTTTGGGGTTTTTACCTCTTTTTGTGTGTCGCCCTGTTTTCTCAAATTTTCTTGGCACAAGGTGGGTCGTGGACCTTGATGATCCATTTGGATATAAGTCAGACCACTTTTGCACTTTTATGTTGCATTGGGATGCGTGTTGCATCCGTACTCCCGACGTTGTGTTCGGTTGAGTGATTTTACACTTGTTATGGTTTCTTTTGGACCTTTGCTTTTGTTTCGTGAACGCTAGGATTCGTGTAGAATCCATACTCTCAGATTGAGGCCGGTTGAGTGATTTTATGATGTATGGTTTTATTGGCTTTGGGATTCTTGTAGAATCCATCCTTCCCATGTTGCTTTCAGTTGGGTGTTTTCTTTGCATTGTGTTCTCATTCCTGTCCTTGTGTTATGATCTTTGTGATGGTGGTGCACCACACACGAGTATGTGCGCGTACATTTGTTGGGTGACTTGCGAGGCTCAATCTTTCATGGATTTGTCGAAAGTTATGATCATTGGGGTTGGGATGGGAGTATGCATGCCCACGGGCACTTGTCATAGGATGAGCATGGGTAGGGTAGGGTAGCATATGGAGGGGGCTTCTACCTCGCAGCCTGGTGATCATTGTGCCCAAAGGGTTGGTGAAGGAAGCTTTAATTAAGTAAAAATTAAATAAAATGTGTGACTGGTAATAAAACTTAAGATAATAAAAAGGTTTGGGGTGCAAGAGCCTTTCCATTGAGGGATGTTGAATCTGCACAAGTCCTGGCTTGGGCTTTTTGATGCCAAGCGACTCTCCATGATGTTAGTCCCTACATAGTAGCCTATTGAGTGTCTGACCAGGACCTGTACTCCTTGCATTGTCTTAGGTTCTTGGTTGCAGCCATCATACTATCTAGCGTGAGTGTTAGCCATGGATGTTGTGTTTTATGTGTGTTTGCGGTTGGATCATTATCTCCATCAGCACGGCGGGTGTGGACCTACGGCTGCCACCTGGTTGGGAGGTGTAGCTACCTTCACCACTGCTAGGGATTGGTGTACAAAGACTATCTCTTATCCTTGTGTGACCGTTGCTGGATGTTTTCACTTGGTACTTCGAGTTTCGGAGTATGCTTTCTTGTGATTTATGCTTTCATTAGGATGCTTGTATATCATGTTTAGATGATGTTATTTTATTTGACGCATTCCCTTATTATGATGTTTAGCATATGATTAGATGATGTTATTTGATTTAGTAGTATATCTGTTGCTTATTGTTGTTTAGCATGTGATAGGTGATGTTATCTACTGTAGGATTATCTTATGCGTTATCACTAGCATGTTAGATTTCTTTATGCTTATATTGTTGCATGTTTTTAGTAGCGACGTCCCTATTACGACAGTACCAACGATCTGGTTGGTGGCTTGGGATATTACGCACGGGGGATGGCTAGGATCCACGATGGTCTTATGATGCTATTGATGGTTGGGAGGAGCCGCGTACTTAGTTTGGTTGTTTTGCTCCTGTGATGTATTTTTGTACATTGCGATGTTGCTTTTGTTCTCTACAATGTTTATTTCAGTGTGTTCTTTGTTGTTGTAGTTTAGATGGATAGATGTTCTCCTTTCTGTGTTGTTCTTGCGCTCGAGTGTTCATTCCTCGAGCCTTCGTGGATCCGATACTCCTTGGTGTGGAGGTTCTTTGCTCTATTTTGGTCCTTTTTTCTTATGGGAGTGTTCTCGTGTTTCTATGGGCGACATTTGTTTAGCATTGTGCGACACTGATAAAGTATCGCACGCCCATAGAAAGAATGTCGTATGATACTGTAAAGTATCGCACGCATTACTGGAGAAGTTTCGTATGACATTGGAAGAGTGTCACACAGCTTTATGAGAAATGTCGCGCGATAATTTTCCATCATCGCATGCCTTCTTGAGAAGTGTCGCACGTAGTAAGGGAGAAGTGTCACCCTCGCTTAGTAAAAAGTGTCGCACAGTTTTTGTGAAAAACCTGCGTATGCCATCAGCGGGCACTTTTCTTCGTGATCCAATCTTTTTGAGAGTGGTTTTGGATACCCTTTTGGGCGTTCTTCAAGCTTATGTTGTTGCATTTTGAATTCAAGAGGTTTCTTTTGAAATTCAGTTTTTGGGTTTCTGTTGTAGTCCTTCGGGGTTTTAATATATGCGACAAATCGTTTGAGATAGGTTTCAGACCTCTCGGAGATAAGTTATGGATTCTAGGAAATTTCAGGGCTTCAGAAATCCAGACTTAGCCAATTTTTAGGGCTTTAGGATTTCAGGCTTAGCCAAATTTTGGGATTCTACATTTTACCCTAGCTTGGTGTTTTGTTGATGAGTGGACTTTTCTTGTGCCCTCATCTTGTTGTGGTGGTTGTTGGTTTTGTTTGGGTGTGTCGGTTTGGTAGTGGCGTTTGGAGATTCGTTGGTTGCGGGGATTGTGTTGAAGTCTTCCATTGCGATCTTTGTGATCCCTATATGATGTTGTCTTGTGCATTCACACTTGTAAAAAAAAAATATCTTGGCTTGATTTGAATCCTTGTTTCCAAGGATCTCCGGGCGGGGCATTACACCTTTTTTCAAACAGATCTGCTAGCTGTCATAGGATCGTGTAGCTATTCGTTTTGATAACCAGGATAGAATTGTATCATAGTAAAGGGAAAAAATTTGTTTCCTTTATGATCCCTTTTCTATGATAATAATTGTATTGTGGTTGTGAAGATTGATAGTTGTTGGCTTGCGTCATAACAGCAATGTGGTGTGTTATTCATGATTGTACTAGGGTGGTATGCCAACTGTCTTGGAGTGACCATTCCTCCTTTTTTCAGTATTTCTATGTTATACACAGCGGTATATTAGTCTAGTATGATGATGGATAACACATCATCTTGCTGCTATGGGGTAAGATATTTATTTGAGCCAACCAATAATCAAAACTAGAATTTATGATTGCTGTTTTTCTAAAAAATATTCTGAAGAGACCTATACCAGCAATGTGCTTGAGTGCTTTCTGATTTCTTTACGGCTGAATGGCTGGGAATTTCATCATGTAATCATGAGCCTGTCATGAATCTATGAGGCATGTATGATTCAGAGCATTTGAATTCATTCCATGCTTTGTATGATATGTATCTCATGTTCTGATGGCAGATTGATAATAATGTGGTGTAGTTTCCAGCTTTATTACTAACCACTAACATGCTGAAATTTGAAACTAGATGTGTTGGAATAACACTTTATTGAAATCTGAAATTAAATCATGCATCTACTCTACTATGCCAAAGCACTTATTATAATCTGAAAAAATACCTCAAAAGCATCGCTTGAGGTGAATCCCATTAACCAGGATTTTCAACTCTTCTCCTTCAAGTGTAGACAAATGGAAAGCATTGTTTTGTGTGGTTTTGGTTATGATGTACAAACCAGCCCACATGGCATCGAATTTCGAATTCTTTCCTGGCCTACTTTTCAATTCATCCCATTTTAGTACTAAGTCTCCCAGCTGGAAATCTTTTGGAGATTCCTTTTTGTCAAATGTCTTCTTCATCTGAACTTGATGATGTTCAATGGTTCGTAAAGCATCTTTTCTTTTCTCTTCTAGTTCATTGAGTTGGGCCAGCCTTACCATCATTGGTTCTTCATCAATCATATCTAACTGATGCATAAAATCTAATGCTGGAAACTCAACTGAAACTGGTAATCTAGCTTCTTTATCGTAAACCAGCGTGTAAGGAGACATACCAGTTGATCTCTTGGAAGTTATCCGATCAGCCCACAATGTTGATTTCAACTTCTCGTGCCAAGAATGTTGATTCCCTTCTAATGTTCTCTTTATGATGCAAATCATATTCTTGTTGGTGGATTCAGATTGCCCATTACCTTGTGGGTAATAATTTGATGAAGTATTCAGATACACGCCATTCTTAACAGCCCATTCAACAATCTTATTTCCTATAAAAGCAAGTGCATTATCTGAAATAACTGAATCTGGTACACCAAATATGCAAATTAAATCCTTGTAAAAATTTAAAACAACAGTCTCATTTGCATCTTTAAGGGCTACTGCTTCAGTCCATTTTGTGAAATAATCTGTGGCTATCAATGCCCATTTATGACCTGCACTTGAAGGTGGGTTAATGACGCCAATGAAGTCTAGACCCCATTTCATGAATAGCTAGTCTACTTGAATAGGTTTTAAAGGCATCGCTGATAACTTTCCTTTACCTAAAAAAATTGCAAATTGTTTTCATCTTCTTACCCAAAGATGTGCATCTTTAAATACGCTTGGCCAATAGTAGCCTACCTTCATCACCTTAAGAGTTGTGGCTCTTGGTGAGAAGTGACCTCCAGCTGGTCCTTCATGAAATTGATACAAAATGTGCTCGATCTAATCTGGTTTTATACATCTCAGCAATACACCCTGTAGATCCTTTTTAAACAAAATACCATTCATTAGACAATAAGGAATAGCTTGTAATCTGTAATACCTTCGTTTTGATCTCTCCAAACCTTCGGGGCAGCGTCCTGTTTGCAAGAATCTTATCATATCTTCTACCCAATCAATCTGAATATTATCTACAGCAGGTTGTTCCTTATCTAACATGGTCAAGATAGCATCATTATCATTATTCAAATTATTAATTATGTTTCCAACTAGCTGTTTGCATAATCCCTTACCTCTAACCAGCTTGGTTACATTGATTTCAATATCATATTCCATGGCTTTAGTAATCCAACCTGCTCTTTTAGTATTCAAATCTTTATTGAGCAAGAAATCTTTAACAAAATGATGAGCTACCATTATTTTGATTTTATTATTGGAAAGCATATGCTTGAATTTTTTCAAACTTCTAATAACAACAAGAACATGCTTTTCCACGAAAGAATAATGTAACTCATAATCTTTAAGCCCTTGGCTAAAAAATGCTAATGGCTGTTCAGAACCTTCATCATTCTGTTGTACTAACATAGCAGTGATAGAATCAATGTTACCATAAGCATACAATATAAAGTCCTTAGAGAAATCTAGATTTAACAATGTAGGAGCAATTGCTAATGCTTCTTTTATCAGTTCAAAACTGCGTTTACCTTCCTTAGTCTAGCTGAAAATGATACCTTTCTTAAGCATAGCTATTAATGGGATCAACAATTCAGCAACATTTGGAATAAATCTTCTTATAAAATTTATTCTTCCTACGAAACTTTGCAATCCCTTCTTATGTGTTGGAAGTGGTAGAGCAATAATTGCACTTACTCTTTTCGGTTCTATGGTAATACCTTCTTTTGACACAATAAATCCTAATAATTTACCTTCATGAATAGAAAAAACACTTTTTTTAGGATTCAAAGATATACCATACTCCCTGCATCTTTCAAATATTACCTTTAAGTGCTGAAAGTGATCTTTTGCATTCTTTGAAAAAATAGTAATATCATCCAGATAAACTAGCATAAACCTGTACATTAAATTCAAAAAAGCCTTATACATTGCTTTTTGAAAAGTTGCACCAGCATTTGATAAACCAAATGGCATCTTTTGATAAGCCATAGTGCCCCATTTGGTGGTAAAGGCTATTTTAAATCTGTCTTCTTCTTTGACCAAAATTTGGTTGTAACTAGAAAAACCATCCAGCAATGAGAAGCGTTCTGAACCTGAAACAACTTGCAAAATTTGCTCCATTGAAGGCAAAGGATGTCTATCCTTCAATGAAGCCCTATTTAAATCACGAAAATCAACACATAATCTAATTTCTCCATTTTTCTTCCTAACAGGAACCAGATTAGAAAACCAAGAGGTATGCTTAATAGGAAAAATAATATTGCTTTCTATTAACTTATTTAGTTCCTTAATCATGAGAGGTTCCAGCTTGGGATTAATTGGTCTCTATTTTTGTCTAACTGATTTTGCACCCGGTTCTAACTCAATGGTATGTTGAGAAATGTTAGGATCAAACCCTTTTAAATCTGAATAACTCCAAGCAATGACATCCTAAAATTCATTGGTTAGATTGACGAAAAAATATTTCTTTTCAGGGGTGCATACCTTGCCAAGTTTGAGCTTCTTACCTTTTGCAATTTCTATTTCTTCATAGTGCTCTTCCTTAATCTGCAAGCTGGATTTATCCTTTTTGAACTGATCATTAGTATTAAAAATAGATTCTAAGGTTACCAAACTTTTTGGCATCTTGTTTGTTCTTAACTGGATAATCTGATCCTCATATTGTTCCTGCAATTTTTGCTGGTTAGGCTGAGAAAAATTAGCTTCTTCTCTCAAAAAATTAACAATGTGTTGATCAGACTCAAAAACTTGCCAACTTTCAACGTTGTTTGGTACAACAGGTCTAACAACCACTTTTACATGATTATTTCCTTTGTTCTTGCTGATTTTAGTAGGAATATCATATTGTGCACCAATTGCAGCAAGTTTGTCAGCATGCTTATTCTGATTTCTAGGGACAGATTACAGATTAAAAGCTTCAAATCCTTCAATTAAATCCCATACAACATGTTTGTAACTTTTCAATAAATCATTTTTTGTAGCATGAGCATTCCTAACTTGATTAACAATCAGTTTAGAATCACCATAAACCTGTAAGCAGCCGATACCTCTTTTGATAGCCCATTTTAATCCATTTACCAACACTTCATATTCAGCAACATTGTTGGTACAGCTGAAAGTAAACCTGAAAGATGCATAATACCTTTCATTGGCTGGTGAAATCAGCATGCAACCTCCTCCAGCACCTGTCTTACTGCGTGAACCATCAAAAAATAATTTCCATACCTCATTACCCTATTGTTCTGCATTTAAATCTGTAGTTTTCATGACATTTGGCAGAAAATTAGTAGTCTCATGAATAACGTAATTGCCCAAACTTGGTTCTTCAACCTGTGATTTTGAAATTTTAGCATTTTCAGCAGCCCATTCATCCAATAATATATCAGGAGTATCGTTTATGGGTGTTTTGGACTCATAAACAACATTAATTTCCTCTTTATCGAATAAAACAATTGCTCTATTATTTTCAGCAGCAACAACATTAAGTTTGAGACAATCTTTGGCAATAGGTTCAGATGGAATCATCACCTTAGTATCGTACCTAGTGCAAAAAAGCATATGAGACCAATCAGCAGACACATAACCTCCTATTTTGGTTGTAAAATCACATGATAGGCATATGGAAAAATAGGGAGGTAGGTCAATGATGTATATATCCATGGGGACCGAAAAACTAGGACAAGCATGCAAGGTCAAATCCATATTCCTTATAACTCCAATTGTCTCAATGGCTATCCCATCCAGCTGCACTACCCCCTTTTCAATTGGTTCATATTCAAGGCCTAGCTGGTCTACAATCATCTTTGGCATAATTGAGGTAGTGGCACTCGAATCTATCATGTAATTATGGACAAGGTAAGTGCCTATTATGACTGTAACATAAAAGGGTGGTGGCTTGACTATTTTGGCTAGCTGTTGTGAATTATTAACGTTTGTAGATATCAGGACTATTGGGGTTTGCTGTGCCAAAGCACTATCAGACAGGGTGAGTGAATGTAATGCTTCCTGTAACATGTCTTTTTGACTCGGGAGTGCTAAAACATCCCACATAGAGACAGGAACATGAGTCTTCTTCAAGTGCTCCACAATATTGAAATTTTGGGTACTAACCTTTGACTGATTCTTTGGTGCAGCAAGTTCTTTCTGCTGTTGTGATGGCTATAAGCTCATTTTTGTGCTTGATTTTGTTGTCCTTTTGGTACATACTACATTTTTTGCGCACTTGATGGTCCTAGTTGAGTGTTACCAGAATTGGCCTGCTGCTGTTTTGATTTATCAACTTGTTGTTGTAAATTATTTGCAGCTTGGTCTTTTGACCTTGTCCCCACTGATACAGGCTTCCAAGTCTGATTTTGATCAAAATTTGCTGCTATAACAGCCTCATCTTCAGTCAAATTCATCAAAGTAGCATTAGAATTACCTTGTTGTTGTACTTGTTGTTGCACTTATTCAGGATGAACCTCTCCTTGTTTTGTAATCTGTTGTTCTTTCAAAAGATCTCGCTTCCTTGCCTCAAGTGCATAGGCACAATCCAACCAATAATGACCAACGTTACAAGTATTGTACCATTCTTCATCATGTGCATAGTTGTTTTGATGAACAACTACCAATTCCTTTGAATTGCTAGGAGTTGCATAATTGTAGGGCTGGTTGGTTCTTTGACCAAAATTCCTTTGTTGTCCTTGAGGTTGTCTTTACTGGTTTGAACCTAAAGCTTGTTTATATTGCCTACTTTCCTGATAGGAGGCTTGATTTGACCTATTATATTGACCTTGTTGTCTCTTTAAATTCATTATCTCATTCCCATAAGTTTGCAATGTTTTCATCATACTGTCACTTTTCTCAATTAAGCCTTGATTCTAGTCTCGTAATTCTCTAATGGGAGTTGTAACAGCATGCTTCTCTACTGCAACCTGTATGTTAAATGTTGGTAGTGCTGGCATTGGCGGAATTACAGCCAATGGTGGTATAACAGCTGGTACAATCTGTTGTATTTTTGCATAATAATCCATTGGAGGCCTAGGAGGTAGTTTACCAACTTGTATTAAGTTGTTTTCAGCCCTTACCGCAACATTAAATGCATTAGGCAAAGTACGCTCTCCCATAGATTGTATCATAACTAAAATATTGCTGTTAAAAGCCTTTAAATAAAATAAATATGCATAATCATTAGAAGGCTTAACAGTTACTGAAATTGTATCCCAAGTTCATTGAAAATGAAAATGAAAATCAGAAATATGCTCATTAGGATGCCTCTTAATGGTAGTCAACTGTTCAACCAAAGAAAGATTATCAAACTTATCTTCAAACTTGTTGATTAACAAGCTTCCCAATTCGTCCCATGTATCAATTGAATTTACTGCAAGACTTCTAAACCAAATTAATGTTTTACCTTTGAAAGATGCAGCTAATAACTTCAAGGCCGCATCTTCATGCTGAACTTGGTGTAATTCACAAAGGGTAGCAATATCCTTAATATGTTCCATTGCTGAAACATGATTTTCACCAATAAAATATGGCACACTTTTCAATGCTACTGGTGGAATATCATGATGGACAACAATCTGCAAGGGCCTGCCAGCATTGAAAGCTACAAATGGCAAATTTTGGTCCATTTGATGAACTGGTGGTATTTGTCGTTGTGCTACAAATGGTAATGAAGGTCGGATAGGCTAATTTACCTTCTGCTGATACGTTTTCAGTCCTGTAACAGTAGTTGTGGCACCACTTGTAGATGTTGAAAATACAAATTGGTCCCTTGATAATGGCTCAAAAATGGGCCCTTCAGATTCAGAATGATCTCGAACACTTAAGTCTTCAGGAAAACCAATATCTTCAATAACTATCACGGATTCTTCAGAATTTGTTAGCTATTCTTCAATTGTAGGATATTCACACGCTGAAAAATTTGATCCAGATGGTGAAACTGATCTTCCCCTTGAAACTGCTGGTGTTCTTCTTCCTCGTGTTGTCCTTCTAGGAGCTCTTCTCATTAAAAATACCAAACTGCAACTGAATCTATGATAAACATTAAACATAGAGTCACCACGTGTTAATAAAATACCTTCAAAAAGGCTAAAATATTGCTGTTCACACCAAAACAGTAGTAAAATCTTGAAAATCAGTGAACTGTGAAGCAATTCGTGGTCCCACTGGGCGTGCCAAAAAATTGTTGTCAATTAGGATTTGCGCCTTTAGCGAGATGTAAAATCAAGCTATCCTGTGAAGCAGCAGAAACTCTCTCGAGTGGTGGGTTGTCCTAAAACGAGAGAAGAATCTTCGGAAGCTAGGTTGGTTCTGAAGTTGTGATCACCTAATCCTAAATTGTACTCGAGATAAGGGTAAGAAATGAAAGAATGAATGATTAAAACTAATCTAAATGAGGTGATACACCAATGACTATGAATGTAATTTTGATTACTTCAGCACAAACTACGAAAAGACAATTGATTCACAATATCAGACAATCACATAATCACAAAAGTGTTTCTATGTAAGGATTGAGATCTCCTTCTTTGAAAGGGATACCTAAGTCTCACCAATTTTTTGCAAGAAAACAATAATCACAAATATAGACCTACAATCACATGTATCACAATTTAAATCTACAACTAGGAATGTAACTATAATGAAGGTGAACACAACATTAAAGAAAGGAATTCAAAAAAATTGCACAAGAATCTATGACAAGGAACCACTGTATCTCTATAATCAATGCTAAAAAATCTTTGTCACAAGTGCCCTTACAATCAACTCAAAATCTGCAATCTACAAAAAATCTGAATCCGAAAGAAGGTCCCTCATAATGAGGTGAATGTACAATATATAGAAAAATAACCAAAAGTCAGATTCCAAGATCATGCCTAGAAAAAATCACTCAAAAATGATGAAAACTATGAAGAAGCCTCTGAAAACTGCTCTCAACCACCTGCCCAACTGATAGATCACTCGAAAATTGTCTCTTGCTCCTCAAAATCATGCACAAAAACCCAAACTCGGATGCATCAAGTAACCCAAAAATATAGCATGTAAAATTGCTCTTAATTATGCAATATATGTATAAAATAGTCTCTCAATATGAACTGCATGCATAACTAATCTTAACCGCTCCATAAACCACTAAAAATAGCACTTTATAACCCCATTGCTACATGAGAAATTGGAACTGTCCTTAACCTCCATAAATAGCTTCATATTCAAGTGTTAACTAAATGTCCTCTTTGGGGTCCATTGAAAGCTCCTTGCTTTTAGGCATTAAATATCTGAAACTCTTACATTTCCCTTTAATTAATTAATAAAATCAATGGTTTTATAATTGTAACCATTTGATTTATCAATTTTACAATAAAAGTTATTTTTATTATATTTAATATTATTAACGTGTTTATTAATATATATTTTTATCAATTTTTATTTTTACTTTTATAAACACGTTAGTAATATTAAATATAATAAAGGGAATGTGTGTGTGTGTGTGTGTATAATAAGTGCTATAAAATTATGATAGATATTTTTAAAACTATAAAGCACTTATAAAATATATATTTCCTTATTTCCTTTATTATATTTACTTAAATTTTACTAAGTATTAAATGATACATATAGGCATTTATTATTTAATACTTATTAAGACTTAAGTGAATATATCAAAATTTCCCATTTCCTTTGTATGGACCCGAAATCTCTCTTAAAAATAGAAAAGGGCTAAGCTGAAATATGTCCCAGGCAAAAGGTAAATCATTTGGTTTTGTTTACACTTTGTTCATTCACGCAAGAGCAAGGAATAGAGGGTTTTTTCCCAAACCCTAGTCACCATGGATGAAGGTCTGTGATTTTTCTCCTCCTTGTTGCACTTCTAGACACCATTTTCAATTGGTAGCTTGCATTTTGGGCATGCACACTCCTGCTATGAGATGCCATGCTTTGGATGTGGCCATTTTCCTTTTCTTCCTGTGATTTTATGCAGTCTTGGATGCCATTTTTCATTGCGGGTCTTGATCTTGGTATTTGCTATATGTTATTTATTCTTGCTAGAGCTCGAACCTGAGTTCTTGGAATTTTTTTATGCATGGATGGCTATTGTTCTGCTGTTGTTGGGTATGATCTTCCTGGGTTTTCTCCATGCATGAGCCGATCATTATTTCTTGGATGCCATATATGATGTAGATTCTGGGCATTATTTGCTATTGGGTTTTGTTGGATCTTGGACTCCAGCGAATTTCTTGGTGAGTTCTCCTTTGCCAAAAGTTTAAAATTGGTCTTCATGGTTATTGTTGTGAGCTCAGATCCGAGCTTTAGATTCTATCTTTTCCTTTTAATGGGCTCAATTCAGCTCTCCCAAGGCTATGAGCAACATGTGTTAAACTTTCTTTGAGCTTCCAGCTTTGATTTCACAAATCTGGGTACCACTTCCTCTCATTAAGTAAAGGGTTTTTTCTGCATGTGCCACGTTGTGAGTATATAGCAGATTTCTTACAAATTTGTTTTATGCATCTGATAAAATAGCGCCATTAAATCTACATATGTAATTGGTAATAAATATGATACTGCTGATATCTTTCTCCAATCTAATGTTATGAATAATAGTAAATTTTGGTTAAACTTAAAAATAATTGGATTCTTGTAATGGATATTTGCAAAAGATTGTAAAAAGAAAGTAGAATCTCTTTCACATTTTGCATGTTGTATATGATCCTTCTTATTTTATTTTTACTGTTATACTTTGCCTAAAGTTTCTGATGAATTTGAACATTGATTAATCTCTTTAAACATTGGAAAGACCCAATCATGCCTTCTCCCCTCACTCATATGTGCAAATAATGTCTTTGTGATAACTGACAATACAGATAGGAACACAGTAGTATTTGTCTTGAATTGCAACCCCTCTGCAAGTCCCTTCAAAATTTCAGTGACTTTCAGATTTGCTTGTATAACTGCCTCCCTGTAACTATTTAATGCTCCTTCTACTTTTGGAGTAGTATACCATTCAGTGCCTATTTTCTTTCCTTTTGCATCTGCAATCTTGCTACATTTTGTTACCAATGTTTCAACATCAATCTTCAGCCCTGTTTTTGAATTCTACAAACCTCAATGTGGTTTGCTTCCTTAGCTCCAATCAACTTCACAATCTTTGGAGCTGGCACAAATACAAAAGCAGGAATTTCACAGGTTACATTGCTCATGCTGCTTACTACTGCACTTTCATATTTGTATGATGAGACTTTTCCCTTCATAGTTTTATCTTTTATTTGTTTTCCTGACCAAATATGTCATTAGATTCATTTGTTTCTTCTTTGTGATTGGCTTCTAACATAAAACTCGACTTGCTGATACACTTTGTCCCATTCTGATCTTTCTGTTGTAGCGTATCTGAGAGTGGCTCTGCTTTCATATGTTGTGTGCCTATTTTTTGTTGCCAAAATAAATCTCCCAATCTGCTCAACACTATGAGTTAATAATTTTTCTAATGTTGATAATCCTGTTTCTCTTATTTATTTGGCACTGATAAGTAATTTTGATTGACCTTGTGATTGATTGCATATGTACCTTCCTGATATACGCTGAAATATGCTTGTAAAAATAACTGAAATTCCTTTAACTTTAGACTTTGAAACTATACACATCCTCCATGATTTGATTGGAAGGTCCCATACCTGAATTTATATATGCCCCCTCGACGGTCTCCTCTCATCCTTTGCCGCTACATGATTCAACCAAAAGGTTCCACGCTTGTAATGTATGCGTGTTCCTTCAATGATCTCCTCAAAGTATTTTGTCTTCACCCCTGCTTGATTTGACCATAAAGTTTCGTGCTTGTAAGTTATGCACGTCCTTTCTATGATCTCCTCAATGTCTTCAATATCTTCTGTCTTTGCCCAAACAATCTCAGCCAAAAGGCATCATGCATGTAACTTACACATGATCCTTCTATAGCCTCAAGTCTTCATACCTGTATCTGCACATGGAACAAACTCATTAGTAAAAATAGTTTTTATCTTCTTCATATTGTTCTTTCTTTCTTGCCTTTTAGCATAGTTATCTGGATAACCATGTTGTATAAACAGCAAAGTATAGATGATAGGAAATTTTTCCATTGCTCAGTTCGTATGAACTGATCCATTTCTTTACTCCTTTTTTGTAGGTTTTACTCCTAGATGGAGATGCGAGATTGGTCCTTCAGCATTCAATGCAACAACCTTCCATTCAGGCAATGGATGCCTTTCCTTTCTATCTCTTTTTCAGTACTTTTTTGTTTGTACAATGTGTTTAATTCAGATATTTATGTTAGGGGCTGAGAGCACTAGTAATATCTGAATGCATTGTATTCAAGTACTGTGTAAACATGAACACTTTGTAAAAATATTTTTTGAATACTTTGAATATTATTTCAGTACTTGTATCCTAAAAAAGTGATCAATTCTCTTTGTTATGCTTTCTATACTTTGTTTGTTGCATTCTTTTCGTTTTGTACTGTATACTCTCAGCAGCTAAACACACTTAGTTAGCAATTAAAACATAACTAGTGTAGCATAAAACATAACCATTTAAAAGGAATGTTAAATTGGTAACAGGCAACACAGCTACCCTACCTCCTAGGAGGGTTATACGTCATCAAATTGACTTTGTTCGAGGTGCATCCTTACCAAATAAAGCTTCTTACTATGCACATACATACATGCACAATGGAGGATAATCCACTCTTAGTGGTCATGTGCTTAGTTGTTATACTTATCTCTTTGTTGACTCCTCATCATATCAGTTGCTTTTATATACAAGGCACTTCTATAATGTATTAATCCAATTATCTGACATCAAATCATCTGATATCCATTATCATTTTGATCATTATTGAGATTCTCATTTGATCACTACTTATCTCTCTTTTGCTATCTATTGAGCTTCTTGGTCTTGGCATTGACTTATTTCCTTAGGAAAATTCTTACATGGTATCAGAGCTATACCAAATTCTTACAAAAAGTACAACGACATAGTGAGTGATGGAACTTCAGCAACCCTACCTCCTAGGAGGGTTATACATTATCAAATTGACTTTTTTCCAGGTGCATCCTTACCAAATAAGGCTTCTTACAAGCTCACTCCAGATTAGAACTTAGAACTGGCAAGACAAGTACAAGAATCTATGGATCAAGGTCTGATACAAAAGAGCATAAGACCATGTGCAATCCTTGCTATGTTGGCATCCAAGAAATGAGGGAATTGGAGACTATGTACAGACTCAAGAGCCATCAATAGGATTACAATCAGATATAAGTTTCCCATACCTAGGATTGAGGATCTCATGGATTGCCTTGGAGGAGCTAAGTATTTCAATAAGCTGGATTTGAAGAGTGGGTATCACCAAATTAGGAATAAGGAGGGAGATGAATGGAGAACAACATTTAAGACTATTTATGGTCTTTATGAATGACTTTTAATATCATTTGGTCTTTCCAATGCTCCTAGAACATTGATGAGGTTCATGAATGAAGTGCTCAAGGACTTCATAGACAGATTTGTAGTTGTATATCTAGATGATATATTTATCTTTAGCAAGACTAGAGAAGAGCATATGAAGCATGTTAAAGCAATTTTGAAAAGACTTCATGAAGAGAAGCTAGCCATCAACCTTAAGAAGTGTGATTTCTTCAAGCAAGAACTTGTGTACCTAGGCTTTGTGGTGTCTCAAGGAGCCTTGAAGATGGAAAAGGAGAAGGTTGTTGCTATACTAGATTGGCCAACACCTATCACATCTATTGAGGTAAGAAGTTTCCATGGATTGTCTCAATTCTATAGGAATTTCATTAGGAATTTTAGTGGTATTTGTGCACCTTTTCTTGATACTATAAAGGGTGGAGTCAAGTCTAAGTTTAAGTGGTCTTTAGAAGCTAAGAAGTCATTTGAAATGTTGAAGAAACAAGTAGCTACTCAACCTATCCTACAATTGCCTAGTTTTGAAAAATTATTCACCCTAGAATTTGATACAAGTGGCTTAGCAGTAAGTAGGGTTTTGAGTGAAGAAGGTAGGCCAGTAGCCTTTTATAGTGAGAAACTTAATGAGGCCAAGAAGAAGTATTCATCCTATGACTTAGAGCTCTATGCATTAGTTCAGTGTCTTAAGAAGTGGAGACACTATTTGTCACCCAAAGGGTTTTTTGGGTTTATAGATAATCCAGCTCTTAGCTACATCAACACTCAAGAGAAGTTGAACAACAAAAATTTGAAGTGGATGGATTACTTTTATGCCTTCACCTTCATAATCAAGCACAAGAAGGGGCAATTAAACAAAGTGGTAGATGCACTAAGTAGGAGGATCATGACAGTTGAAGAAATTTAGCTCCAAAGCATTGGGATAGAGAATTTTAAGAACCTCTACAAGGAACATTGTAGGGATTTCTTCATCATCTTCAGTAAGATCCATGTCTCTATTACCACTTGATGCAACAGAGCCTAGTGGGACTGATCACAAGTTGATCAACTATTCCAAAAACCCTCTTTACTGAAGTCCTTCAACCAAATCTCTTGTTAAAGATGATCAAATGTACAAGCACCAATCGCAAGTGCTACTAGGATGATACTAGGTTATCACAACCCTACACCCAAATAAGGAAAACCCTAATCACTAGGGAACCCTATGAACAAGACAACTTATCACAAGTTGCTCAAAATGCACAAATTGACCAATTTGGAAAAATAACCTTAAACTTCTTTAAATGACCAAGGAAGACTCCAACACATTGGAATAGTCTATTTATGTCACTAATGACATGAAACAATGGTTAAAACCAAACTATGTAAGTTTTCCCACATAGTTGCTTTGTTAAATCATCCAAAAAGAGTAGTAGCCCTTTTTGATGAAAATTAGATTTTAAAGGAAATATCTCCACAAAAAATAGGGAAAAAATTCATTTTTGGACACCCTTTTGGGACTTACATAACATACTAAGGCACCAAGTTTTTGATGACACAAAAAATGAGCTTTTGTTCACTTTCTCGCTTAGGAAACTAGGGAAATTAGGCCTCCATTTACAAAGGAAGTACATGTTCTAGGACTCCATCCTTTAAAAAATGATGGAAAAATGTGAGGAAAACCCTAGAAAAGTTACAAAATTTATTCCTAGCCTTGACACCAAGTCTGGTTGGAGTTGTGGGAGATGTTGCATCCTTTCACTAGCATGCACATGGGTAATACATGCCTAGGGCGTCAAATTTCTCAATGATCCCTTTAAGTATAAACTTAAATACACTTGCATATTAAAATACAAATCCAATACTAGGATTTCATCATAGGCCATTAAATTCCCATGGTGAAATCCCTCTCTATGCTTGAAAATGCTTCAAAACCCTAGGTTAGCAAGAAATCTAGACCTACTTACACAAAAATGTGAATATCTTGAGTTAGGGAATAGATGGGGACTTCAAACCAGAAGCATTGGGAAGTTACTTCATGCACCTATCCAAAAATGTAAGTCTTAAACTTTGGAAGAATCTGTACAAATCTATATGACATAGAACAATAGGTTGTTTGCAATAAAAATAGGGTATCTTTATTGATTGAAAATTGAAAATACATTGTCTCTGCCTATCACCTACTTGAAAGGGCTTCTTATAGGCCTTCCAATGGTCACAAAAAAAATTCAAACTTCTTATGTCTATTGGGGAAGTTTTTTCTTTGAATTATGAAAAATTGCTTAAAAGTTGCTTAACAACTTTTCAAGCAATTTTGCATTTTTTGCACTTTTTGCGCTTTACAAGAAAATGTTATGAATACTTAAACCTAATGACCCAAATAGGTTCTAAACATGATAAATCCAAAATTCTTAAGATTCTAGGCCTTTTGACCATCTTTGACCATAGTTGACCAAGGGCTTATAACAATGCCAATCTTGGAACTAGGTCATGTAATTTTGGTCTAGATGCCTATTGGTTAATCTTTCTGAGGTTTTATATTGAGATTCGAGGTTTGATATTGATTTATTGTGTCTTAAGACTCCTAATACTCCTACTTTTTGTCTTTTCCAAGTTTACCTTGTTCTACTTCCCCTTACACCTCCATGTGGGATCCCTTTCATTTCAATGCATTAAAGTCTTAGGTGATCTAGGTATGGTTGGGATGTTGTTTGAGCATCTTCCCGATGAGAAGGGAGTCTTACTTCTTTCCGCAGTTCTTCTCTTACTTCAAAATACTTGTTTCCTATATATTCTAAATCATTTAGCTAGCTATTTGCCTTTGGCGAACTTCAATGAGTAGGAATTTGGAGAATTATGATATCATTTGCAAATGTACACCCACTTGACTTACGATGAAAAGATCAAGAAAAGTGAAAGCCAAAGCTAAGAAAGTCTCAAATCAGAGTTCCAAGGTTTGAATCCATTTTTTTGCAAAGAAATGAGGATGCATGTTTCCAGTTGCCCATCCGCTGGAAACGAAAACTTATGTTTTGTTTCAAAGCTAAGAAGGCCCACACTCTATTCAAAGATTTTATGCATCAAGTGGGACCCAAATGCAGTGCTAAAAATAAATAAATCTGAGCCTTTAATATGCATTACTAAGATGGTGAATCCATGGTCGAGATTTATCTCAAGGATACATAAGGTAACTAGCCAAAACAAGGGAAAATGCTTCGAAGTGGTTCTTCCCTCAAAAAGCAATGGTCTCAAAGGTGTTTTTCTGTCATTCATAAATGTAAAAGGCTACTTCTCTAAAAGACTAGAAAAATAAGGAACTATGCAAATATAACATGAGAATATTTTACAGAGATGCTAGAAAGATGTTTTCGATGAAGTCAGTGGTAAAGATGCATCCCCAACATAAAGGAAACCAAGTGTCCAAGTGCTTGATGCAAAGAGCAATAAAATGAAGTACCCAAGGTATCAAAGGATTACTACCCACATTACGATCCCAAATCAAAGGGAAGGAAAGCTTGTGGAAAGATGGATCTATGATTTTTCCTCCTCATATAAAGAATTATCATGTAAACCCTTGCTCTAGATTCTGAAGTAAATAACAGACTTCCTACTAAATCAAAATCCCTTGGATCGATAACTAGCTATTCTCGCTACTATATAACTTTTCTCACTACTATATAACTTTAAGTGAGTAATATGGTTTTTAGATTTTTGAATCCTTATATGGGTAGAAATGAAAAGTTTTAATTAGTCATTAACTATCAAATTTATTACAAATCCTACCCTTACAACTGTTGGTTGCATTTAATTTCATTTGTGTGGTACCAAGTTTGGATTTATGCATCTATTTGATAGGATTTGTCCCAAACTTGCTTCCTCGTTATTTTAATGGCTACTTATCAAGCAATTATCCCCTTTGTGAGATTATAAGAAAAAGGAAATTTGAGCAGTAGGATATGATCGACTAATTACTTGGAAAGTGGATTGAAAAATCTCATAGATACTTCATTTAAATTTTACGACTCAAGTGATCTTCACAGAAGGCTTAATTCTCAGCTCATTCATCCAATAACCCAGAAGCTGAAGGAAAGTAGATTGGTAGAAGTTGCCAAATTCCCCATGGTTGTGCAAGCACCAAAGATCGTGAGAGAATGTATCAAGAGATATAACCCAAAGACAAAGAAAATCTTGCCACTTGATCAGTCCATCCTTCTCTCGATATTAAGGCCTTGATGCAATCTGCATTTGGAGTATTGGTGAAGGAAGAATATTGTGACATCGATTTTAGGTACTCTACGTCAATGTTCAATGAAAATAAGACATTGAGAAGAGAGGATATGCAGAGAACTTGGTTCCAAACACCTCATTCCAAAAAGAGTAAAATGTCAAAGAGTCTTTTTGAAACCAATTTAAAAAGAGAGATCATTGACATCTTGGCACTATTGTTGACATTGAAAGGAAAGGGAGAAATCCTAGAATTCATTGAGCATCACTCCTTCTTGGTGCAAGCCATATATGCCGAAGGACTACAAATCAATTAGGCTGAAATCATATGTGATGATCTTGGCTTGTGGTTAAATTTAACAAAGGCATTCAAACAATTCTATATGTCTTCATATTTGATATATGCCTTAGCCATACATCATCTTTGGCTGGGTCTTCCTAGTATCAAAGACTATGATGAAAATACAAGGGTGTATGAATTGTACCCCCACCTTCAGTTGCAAAGGAGCTTCAAAGAGTACATGAAAGTTAATGATTCCTTCACAATGAGATTGTGTCGAGAATCAAAGGTTTTCCCAAGAAAAGGTTTCCACCTGAAGATCTTTTGGCTATAGGCCAGTTTAGATTCTCTTTCATTCAATTCCTAAACTTCTCCTACTTACAGATTGGTGCCTTTGATGGGTTTCCCAAAAGATTCCCCAGGTATCCCACGGACAAGGTTGTTCTCATCAAATTCTGTAAAAAAATATTAGAAATAAACACCTTTTGCTCCAATTTAAAGAAGATAGTCATGATTTCCTTCCCACTAGTATTTGGACCTTACTCCAGTGCTTCTAGATCCAATGCTTAGAATCTAGTTAAAATTTTAGAAAGAAAAATCAAACTGGTTGATTATGAAGTGCTCAAGCCTTAGTATGACCTAGTGAATTTTGTGAGAGATCATCTAAAACTGGGAAATGCTCACAGACATGTTATAGACATTGAAGACTATTGGGCTAGATGCTATACTAAATACCAGACCAAGGAGAGGTATTGGTCTAGGCTAACAATTGATGAAATTAAAATGTATAATGACTCTGTTGATGTTTCTCTTCTTATAGATGATGGCTCCTACATGCATCCCTCGTCCTATGAGAAAATCAAGAAGATTACCATTATTTCAACTTTGCATGAAGGTCCTATTATCGACATAATGGAGATCCTAATGCATGGGATCATCAAGAGAACAGATAAATTGGAGGAATGGACTAGAACAAGAAAGAAAAGAACAAGAAGTAAAGGATCTACTAGTGGAGTAGCTTTTGAAACTACTCAATCAACTACATCTACGACCACAATTGTTGCTACCTCAACATCAACGAGTCCAAACTAGTCCATTAGTGGAGGTAGAGATCAACCTCCAAAATGTAAGGAAACTTGCAATAAAGAATATAAGCATTTCCACATAACTCATAATAGATCTGAAATAAATATGTAATTAAAATCTACATGCAAGAGAATAGACAACATACCCACAAAAATTGTGACACACGATATACCCTGGAAAATCCCCATTGAGGGAAAAGCCCAACCTCCAAAAGCATCCATCACCATGTATTATCCAGCAAAAAATAGCATTGCAATACAACCATGGAAGCCTTCAAAGCCATAGCCACTACCAAGAAATCCATGTGAAGAAGCATGAATCCACACATCCCATGCCATGCTTCCATCCTTCCCAAATGCTCCCTTGGCTAACTTGTCAAACCTTGTCCCACTCGACTCTTGCCTTTTTTGTCTTTTGTCTTATTTTTCACACCAACAATTACCCTTGTGGTTGCTTATATAGTAGCAAATCCCACAAAACCACCAAGTGGTATTACATAAACCATGTGCTAAAATGATGTGCTACCTAACCTATTGACCCCACATTTAATATTGGAAATTTAATTGTTTTCCCTAATATTAAATAATTACATCAAATATTATCATAATGTTACAATACAACTCATAAAGTATATCCCGTGGGAATCTTTACATGTTGCATGCACATCTAGGTGCAAAATTACATAATTAAATAAAATAATACAATATAACAATATTATGCAATGTGTGAAACACTTATTATCTCAACATTCTCCCACTTGTTGTATACATTGCATAGGGTCAATCTGTAGCCACATAAATGAATAAGGGAACAATCCCTCCTAGCACATCCACCATCATGGATCAAAGTACACAAAGTGCTCCATCCTAGTAACCACAACAAAATAAGTATCTAATATCTCAAACATGAATAAAGCCACCTCCTATTATGTCACTACTACTGGACATACATAGAAGTCATCCGAAGAGAAAGCCATCCAACCTATTACATTAGAAGATCATAAAATCCTATACCAACTGAAATGCCAAGCACAAAAAAAAAAGCATGATCCAAAGGTAATCACATGTATCCATAGTTGTCAAAATATCCATAGTTGAAATAACACCCACATCAAATTCCAAACCCATCCAACTATCCATACCTCCAAAGGTATACCAAGTGAATCTCACATCATCAACATATCCAATCTATAACCTACAATCACAAGCCTCAAGAGAAATACCTACCACATATATACCAAGAAGCTCCCACTACCAAATACAATGTCAAATGTAGAACCAATCCACTCACAACATTCAAAGAAGTGAATCCATGTAGTATTAAGGAGTCCACCCACAATACATAAACCAATAACTTACAAGAAAAACTCTCATAAAAAATATCTAACAGTCTCCCAAGCTCTCTACAACCAATAGAGGAAAGAGATAAAGGAATAACCATGTCATCTCTCATATGACATACATGAGCACAAACCAGTGATCACAATCTCTAACCAATCTCAAATCCAATGTAAGTAAAACCAAACATCTAGGAAGATAACCAAGTCTAAAAAGAAACCATGCAAATCATAACCTGTATCATGTCCTTCGACACACACCTCTAGATGTAAATTGTGCAAGTATGATCTCCTCCATAAAACCCCAACCAAGAAGCCTCAACAACACCCGTACCATACCATATAACTAATCATGAATGTAAGCCTCTCACAAGAAGACCAAACTCATAAACCATTCCTAATCCAAGGAATATGCCCAATATGAAACCATCTCCCAAACTCAACCAAAATAAAAATATATGCACATGGAGATAACCAATGCTACACCATCTCTCAAATGAACCCTCCAGAACTAACTCATGTACCATAGCTCAAGATCCATATCCATGAACGACAAGCATTAACATAATGCACCTGAGAGAAATAATGGGATATACCTCTCAAGTAGTAAACCACCGAGTAGACCAAGAGTGGGGAATGAGAATGCTTATCAAGATATCCAAGTCTCCAACCAAGACTCATCTAAGAACAATCTTTTCTCAAGTCCATATCAGGTGAATTCTCCTTAGAATCTCTCTTGCTGAAACTATCAACCGTCCCAACAAATACTTCTCTAATCTAAGAGAAATCAACATCACCACTATCTCTAAGTATCCATGAGCACCTGTGACCAATCAATCGATGGCAACTCCAAATTCAAAATAGCAATATCATGAGGTATCCAGCTTATAATCAATGTACTCAATACAAAGAAACTAAATCAAGATCATTGTCAAAGTTCAAACCATGGCCTCAGGAACATAAATATGACAACATGATCTAACCATCTCAACCAAAGAGATAACATGCTCCATATGAACATACTATAACATGTCAAAACTCTAAATGCATATCAAGAGTATACATTGACATAATAATAAAACCATTCTCACACCAAGGATAACATGCCAAATGAAAGCATAAACCACACCTTTACCAAGAACCCCATAAGTCCTTAAGATGTAACCATCTCCACACACCATGAAGAAAAAAAAAACCATCTCCACATACCATGTATATAACCAAGAACCCCATGAGTCCTCAAAATCTAACCATCTTCATACACCATGAAGATAACAAGTGCACCATGAAAATGTCAAAGATGCTTCTATAGCAACAGGATCTAAGAGAAACCTCCAACATCTGTAAACACTTAATAAATATGCCAACAACTCTAACTCAACCATGGTACTGAGTCACCCATGGCATCATAAAATCCATCTCCTATATGAAGATCCTCCAATGTCAGTACCAAGTGAAACCAAGATCTCCAAACCTAAGAAGATACAAACCAAACTAGGAACTAATCCTACACTATCTCCTCATCACTACCACAAGCTCCCACTAAATTGTGTATCCAAGCTATATAATACAAAATGATGAAAAAAGTCCTCTAACCATGAGAATCAACCAATGCATCAAACCATTAAAGAAATCAAAGTGCACATCATGAGCTCCTCAAAAGAAACCAAATAACCAAGAAGATATGTCACCATAACCAAATTAGGAATTCAAACTAATGAACATCAAGGATGTACTTGTATATCCAATCATGTCATGCCAAAATCCAAAGCACCATGATCACATCCATGAATTGAGCATATGGCTCTCAATATGTCCAACCTATCAGCATAAAATAGTCAACCACAATCCTTCACCATGACTATACTTGGTAACAACATATCATCCCTTCTACATGAAGAAAAATCAAGAAATCATGTGACTTAGGGCATAGACAACCCAAATCTAAGCCACCAATTTGAATATGCATCAATAATGAAATATCAATGGGCAAAGACAACCCATAACCAAGCCATAGATGCAACTTGTAAGTATAGACCGCTTACCACACTGCACAACTTGTAGACCCAACAAGTCGTCACACTTATCCAAACCAAACACTGATAACCATATCATCATGAGACCAATCTAAAATATGAACTGAGTACATGATGATATCAAATTTAAATCTCCAAAATATACAATGTCATAAACTCACAATGCTACCATAGTCAATATAAACCATAAATTATTGAAATCAATATATCACCAAATAAACCATGCCAAACCTACACAAAATCTAAACCAATGTGGAGAGCTCTCCAAGAGCTTTCCATTGACTACTTGAAGTTCAATATTCGACTCTGTATGCCCAAATTATGCCCTAATCTATGCTCAAAATAAATAACATCTATAATGAAATAATTTGCACAATATGTTAAAGTAAATAATTAATTATTAATTATTTATTCTATTTACTTAAGCTTACTTAGGTTAATGCATTTATTTAATATTTAGTATTTAGTAGTTGTAGTGACGAGTTGTTGACAACATGGGAGTTTGTTCCCTTCTAGCATGTTCCACCTTTTTGTGGATGCTTAGTTGTCAACCTTATCTTCTACCACTTTCCAGCTTGTTCTACAAGCTTCCATGAGGCCTTTATATTTGGTCTCTCTCATTGTATCTCACATTCCATTTTCATTGTAAATACATTTTCATTATTTTGTATTATGTTCTCTCTCATGTCCATTTAGGGTTTTTCCATGCTCCACCTCTTCCTTCTTGGTTTCTCTTTGAGAGGTTATTTGCATGCAGGTAATCTTGGGGAGCTATGGAGTTGGATTTCATCAACTCCTACACGGTATCAGAGTTGCCCTGTTGCTGCTTCGTTGAAGGATTTTTGAAGCTACACAAACCCTAGTTTGTTTGTGCATTTTTCTTCAATCTGGGGGAAGAACTTTTTTTGGAGCACTTTGGGCCCAAATAGATGCTGCTATTGGATCCAGAAGGCCATTTGCAGTCAAGATTCATATTAAAAAAAATATTTTTGGTGACAGGGCATCTAGGAATTTTTTTTAGGCCCCCAGTAGGCCCTCAACAAGTTGTCGTACGAACTATATGAAATTTGGAGCAAAAAAAAATTTAGAAATATATAAAGTGCCACGCCACCGAGTAGCCACCGTGGCCCCACCAGTGCGCAGCCTACAGTGACCATGTCGTCGCAGTGAAGCCGCAACACCACTATCGCCGGTGGGCCACCCACTGGCCACCACAGTTGGGCGGTGCCCCCAACTCCCACCTCCTCCACCAGCGTCACCTTTGATCTCGCCAGCGCTGTTGCTTCTCAACACTCGTCTGCCACCAGTCTATAGCACCCACCCAATTACCTTCCTGCATGGCAGTTTTACATAGTTGGCAGTTACAGTCAGCGAACAATTGGACACAGTCAGCAGCATTCGACAGTTCTGAGCATTAGTCCACAACTGACATGTGGCATGGGTGCCACGTGGACCCTGCCACGTGGCACCTTTTTTTTTTTTGCTACAACTGCAAAGCCATCAAATTTAATCCAGTAGATTGCTGGCATCAACACTGCATCATCAGCCTCTTGCACCTCTCTAGGGTCATTTTGACCTACTTGCAATTTTTTGGCCATATCTTGAGCATACAGAGGTATTTTTCTGATCTGAAAGAAGTGCCAAAAAGCTAGTTCTGAGACGAAGAAATTGGTATAGTTATTTTTAGGTTTTGATGCAATTTTGTTGCTTATTTTTGTAGTTGAAGTCTGAAGTTCTATTTTTGACTTCAGCATGCATATCTTTTGCGTCCCATGTCCATTTTTTGAAAACGTTATACTTTTGGAAGCTAGTTTTTTCATCTTTTCAAAAATGTTGTCTTTTTCCTTAGATTCTAGCCCATGCTCTTTCTATCATATTTTTGGCATTTTTGCTCTCTGGTGAATATCTTGGGTGTTTTAGGTCAGAGGATCATTTTCCTAGCATGGAATCTTTTGTTTTGGGTTGAACTATCTTTTGTGTCAACTTTTTTCCTTTTTTGATCATTGTAGACATCATTTGTAAGCACTTTTATGTATACGCACTGAGATAAAGTACCACTCTTGCATTTCGAGTTCATGGACATTATTTTAAGACAATTGTACTTGCACTCTTTTTATAAAGCACCATGGGGGGAATAGTTGTTGCAATTTTTGTGCCCTCTTCCTTTGTCAAGTGAGTGTCCCTTCCATGACATTAGCCCCATGCAGAGTCGGTGTGACTATGTCTTTATAGGTGTTTGTACCCCTTCCCTCTCTAGTCATTCTTGGTTGTATCTGCAAAGGACTTTGGCTTACCTTCTCAATTGCCTTTCATATCACCCCATCTGCATTAAGGGGGGGTTATACTATTGTTCTAATGGTTTGATGGTTCGATAGTGTGAGCTATGTATTCAGTGGTTGATCTTATATACGAGGTGATTGCAGTGGTTGGCTACCTATGCATTTCGGTGAGATGGATCATCTACCATATAGACACGCTCAGTTCGTGCCTTCTTCTTCCACTAAGGTTCTTTAGATCAATAGTTTCTTTCTGATGGCAAATTTTGTGACTTCTTCATGCTTCAATGATGCTCTTCATGATTGTTCCTATTTTATGGGACACTTCACTAGTTGGAGGCTTCTTCAATTCTCCACTAGGTTTACCTCTTTTTGGGGGAGGGTTTTTCCCACGTGGTTTTCTCTCTTTCCTTGTTTTTAGAGGTTGCATCTCTTTGCATTGTACATGAGTACCTAACATGGCCTTGTTGCCAAGACCCATTTTGCATTTTCATCTTAGCTTTTGTGAGCTTAAGGCATTCCCCTAAGTTGCACTTAAGGGGGGGTGTTAGAGTAAATAATTAATTATTAATTATTTATTCTATTTACTTAAGCTTACTTAGGTTAATGCATTTATTAATATTTAGTATTTAGTAGTTGTAACTTGATGAGTTGTTGACAACATGGGAGTTTGTTCCCTTCTAGCATGTTCCACCTTTTTGTGGATGCTTAGTTGTCAACCTTATCTTCTACCACTTTCTAGCTTGTTCTAAAAGCTTCCATGAGGCCTTTATATTTGGGCTCTCTCATTGTATCTCACATTCCATTTTCATTTTAAATACATTTTCATTTTTTTCCATTATGTTCTCTCTCATGTCTATTTAGGGTTTTTCCATGCTCCACCTCTTCCTTCTTGGTTTCCCTTCGACAGGTTATTTGCATACAAGTGATCTTGGTGAGTTGTGGAGTTGGATTTCATCAACTCCTACACAATAGAAGAAATAATATGAAATATTATATAAATACTTGATAATAACTGAGAGTAATAGGTCACTTCGAGGGGGAAACCTCCAAATATCTCCAATGAGAAGAAACTTCACAATATGATGTTGAAATAAGACTCACAACCTCCTATATATACTTAATTCTGCTTAGGCTAAATAGTCACAACTCCACATAACACCTAGGCCGACCTACCTACCTAAATAATAATATAATAATGATAATATGACTTAATTAAGGATTAAGATGGCCACAAGTTTACTATTCATAACCCTATCTAGACCAATGTTAAGGGCATAGCATGCCCCCTCTCTTGAAAGAAGGATTGTCCTCAATGATAACTAAGTGTGGATTCTTTCGAATGAAATCTTCATCCTCCCATGTGGCCTCTTCAACTAGTAAGTTCTTCCATTAGATAAGATATTGAGTCAGGGTTCTGTTCCTCAACTTCTTTGTGCATGTTTGAAGAATGCACTATGGTTCCAAAATTATTCTTCCTTCTTCATCAAGTTTTGGTAGTACTGTCTGAGTAGGAATATTCTACCCAATTACCTTCTTCAAACAAGAAACATGAAAAACTGGATGCATCATTTTTGTTAGTGGCAACTCAAGCTTATAGGAAATACTACCAATCTTTTGCATGATTTGGTATGGTCCATAATATCTTCAAGACAACTTATTATTTTTTTTTTGCTTCATTGAGTTTTTTTATAAGGCTGCAATCTCAAGAAGACCTAGTCCCCAACTTCAAAATTTCTTTCACTACGATGTTGATCTGCTTGTTGTTTCATTCAATTTTGTGCCATAGCTAAATTCTCCTTGAGTCCTGAAAGTACTTGTTGTTGATGAAGCAAGTGGTCCTCTACTGCCTGAACTCTTGGTGACACCTTTAATGATGATGTGATGGAAGGAGGATGATACCCATAAAGTGCCAAAAATGGAGACATATTTTATGAGCTATGAAAATAAGTATTGTACCACCATTCTACAAGAGGTAGCCAATCTACCCATTGAGATTGTTTTTTTGAAGTGAAACAACATAGATATCCTTCCAAACATTTATCAACAACCTCAATTTTCCCATCTGATTGAGTATGGTATGAAGAACTATGATCCAATTGAGTACCCAAACATGAGAATAAATCTTTCCAAAGGTGGCTAGTAAAGATAGGATCACAATCACTAACAATACCCTTAGGTGTACCATGTAGCTTTTGGATATTCTCCAAGAAACAAATTGCCACTATACTTATTATAAAAGGATGTGATAATGCAATGAAATGTACATATTTAGTGAGGTAATCAACTACTACCATGATGACATTATGACCTTTAGATATGTTAAGCCGTATGATAAAGTCCATGGATACCTCTTCCCAACGTTGGCTAAGAATAGACAAAGGTTGCAAGAGACCTGGTGTCTTGATTGTTTCCCCTTTATTTCTTTGACAAACCAAACATTCAACCACAAATTTTTGAACATCACCTTTTAGCCCTTCCCAAAAAAAAAATTGCTTGACCTGATAATATGTCTTCAAAAATCTTGAATGACCACCAATTGGGGACTCATGTAGTTCTTTGAGAATGTTGTGTTTAAGAGTGGAATTCTTGTAGAGATACAAGCACTCTTTATACCAAAGAATATCCCCCATTAAACAAAACTTATCTAAACTACTATGGTCACTTTTTATTTGCTGGATGAGATTACTTATTGCAACATCATTCTACCACTCTTCTTTGGCTTCTACCACCCAATTTTCTTGTAATATGGAAAGGGCACACAATAAGGCTTCATCTTTTTCATCCTTCCTAAAAAGTGCATTGGCCACAATATTTTCCTTTCCTTTCTTGTATACAATTTCAAAGTCATATCCCAACATCTTAGTGACCCATTTTTGTTGCTCTTCTAATGATAGTCTTTGTTTGAAAAAATATTTTAGGCTATCATGATCTGTCTTAACCTTGAAGTGTTGACCCATTAAATAAGGCCTCCATTTTTTAACTGCATGAAGGACTGCTAGCATTTCCTTCTTCCAAATAGGTTTGAGTTGATTTTTACCTTTTAATTGATGACTCTCAAAAGCAATCGGTTGACCTTCTTGCATGAGAACTTCTCTTATCCCATTTCCAGAAGCATCACATTCCACAATGAATTCTTTGGTGAAGTTTGGAGTGGCAAGAACTAGAGTTGTACACATAGCCTTCTTCAATTGCTCAAATGATACATTAGCAAATTCATTCCAATGAAAAGAATCCTTCTTCAATAGAGTGGTAAGGGATGTTTTTATACTACCATAATTCTTCACAAATCTTCTATAGTATTATGTCAATCCCAAGAAACCCCTCAACTTCTTAATAGTTTTTGGAATAGGCCATTCCATGATAGCCTTAATTTTGTTAGGGTCCGCCTTTACTTCATTTTGAAACTATGTGTCCCAAATACTCCACCTCCTTAAGACCAAAAGCACACTTGGATGGCTTAGCATAGAGTTGATGATCTTCGAGTAATTGCAATGCTTGATCTACATGCTACAAATGTTCTCCCCTAGTCTTACTATAAATTAATATATCATCGAAAAACACTAACACAAAATTTCTCAAGAACTTCTTAAAAATGGAATTCATCAAACTTTGGAATGTAGATGGTGCATTGGTAAGACCAAATGACATCGCCAAAAACTCATAATGACCCTCATGAGTTTGAAATGTTCTCTTATAAATATTTTCTTCCTTAATTCGAATTTGGTGATAACCCAATCTAAGATCTAACTTGGTAAAATACTAATTGGCTTGGAAAGTGAATTGAAAAATCTCATGGATACTTCATTTAAATTTTATGACTTAGGCGATCTCCATAGAAGGCTTAATTATCAACCCATTCGCCCAATAACCCATAATTTGAAGGAAAGTGGATTGGTACAAGTCATCAAATTCCCCATGGTTGTGTAAGCACCGATGCTCGTGAGAGAATGTATCAAGAGATATAACCTAGAGACAAAGCAAATCTTGCTACCCAATCAGTCAATCCTTCTCTTGATAAATAAGGTCTTGATGCAATCTGCATTTGGAGTGCTGATGAAGGAAGAATATTATGACATCAATTTTAGGTCCTTTGAATTGATGTTCAACGAAAAGAAGACTTTGAGAAGAGAGGATATGCAGAGAACCTATTTCCAAACAACTCATTCCAAAAAGAGTGAAATGTCAAAGACTCTTTTTGGAACCAATTTAAGAAGAGAGATCGTCGACATCTTGGCACTATTGTTGAGATTGAAAGAAAAGGAAGAAATCCTAGACTTCATTGAGCATCACTTCTTCTTGGTGCAAGCCATATGTACCAAAGGACTATAAATCGATTGGACTGAAATCATATGTGATGAGCTTGACTCATGGTTAAATTCAGCTATGGCATTCAAATAATTCTATATGGCTTCGTATTTGATATATGCCTTAGCCACACATCATCTCTAGCTGGGTGTTCCTAGTATCAAAGACTATGATGAAAATATGAGAGTGTATGAATTCTACCCCCACCTTTAGCTGTAGAGGAGTTTCAAAGAGTACGTGAAAGTTAATGATGCCTCCACAAAGAGATTATGTCAAGAATTGCAAGGTTACCTTGAGCGAAGGTTTTCACTTGAAGATATTTCAAGTATAGGCCATTTCAAATGATCTTTCATCCTATTCCCAACCTTCTACTTATGGATTGGTTCCTTTTACGAGTTTCCCAAAAGGCTCCCAGGTATCCCGAGGACAAGGTTGTTCTCATCAAATTATGTTGACAAATATTAGAAGTAAACACCTTGTACTCCAATGTAAAGAAGATAGCCATGATTTCCATCCCAATAGTGGTTGGACCTTGCTCTTGTTCTTCTAGATCTGATGCTCAGAATTTAGTTAATTTTTTTGAAAGAAAAATCAAACTGGTTGATTATGAAGTGCTTAGGCCTCAGTGACGCAGTGAACTTCGTGAGAGATCATTTGAAACTGGGATACACTCATGGACATGTTCCAGACTATTGGGCCAGATGCTATTATGAATACTAGACTAGGGAGAGGTATTGATCTAGGCTAACAATTGATGAAATTAAAATGTATAATGACTCTATTGATGTTTCTAATCTTGCTGATGATGGCTCCTACATGCGTCCCTCATCCTATGAGCAAATCAAGAAGACTCCCATTATGTAAGCTCCACCTGAAGGTCCTATTGTTGACACAATGGAGATCCTAATGCATGTGATCATCAAGAGGACTGATAAATGGGTGGAATGGACTAGAGCAAGAAAAAACAAAATAGGAAGTACATGCTTTACTGGTGGAGTAGCTTCTAGAATTGCTCACTCAACCATAGCTACGACCACAACTACTACTACCTCAATATCAGTGGGTCCAACCTAGTCCATCGGTGGAGGGGGAGATCAACCTCTAGAAAAGAATGTCCAGATTACCCCAACTTGTGGAGGAGGATCTCTACCAAACACAGGAAAGGTTGGGGATAAGGAGAAGAACAAAGAGAAGGAACACAAGTAGGCAGTGGCCAATCCTTCCTCCTCTATACAAGTTATCAACCTTGATGGTGACAAAAATCCCATGGATGTGGTCAAGAATAAGATGCATATCAAAAGGGTGATATCCTTGCCCTCTCAGTTAGTAAGGTGATTACTTTCCCCACCGTAACTTAGAGTAAGAAAACACCCCTAGTGGAAAAGAAGCACTTCGATCCCACAACCCTTTAGTCAGTGATCAATGTCATTTAAATTGAGTCATGGTTGGAAGAGACCATTGAATAGAGAAAGTGAAGGTATGAGGAAGCTGACCCATCCAAAGACCTCATCACGCAGACAACTTCTTCTTAGTCATTATAAAATATGACAAAGAAGCATAATACAATAGTAGCATTGGCCACAAATTCTTCTACTGGTCATATGTTGATGGAGATAGTAGAACCTTAGAAAGAGGGCAAGTTTCATGATGTAGTGTCTGCCCCTAGTTCGCATTTCTGTTATCTTTGATAAAACCTTTTAGGCTAGTTTTATGCTTATGATTAGTGGCATTGTTTTAAGATTATCAGTTATTGTACTTACATTAAGTTTATTATATGATGAAGTCACTTGGTACTCTATACTTCATGTACATATGATGATTATTACAATGTTTTTAGTTATTGATGATGTTTAGTTAGATGGATTATCATATGTGTTTTCTTATAGATACTTACCCCATACTGCATGTGTATGGTGTGCGTGTTTTTTTTCTTTATGTATAGTGTTTCTGATGTGGTTAAGGAAGGGAGTCGTAGTCATCTGCTAGTCAAGATCTACACGATGCACCACTTCCTGCCATTGCCTATTTAGCTTAGTATATATTGTGTTTGTACATGCATGGATTTTATACAGGTTGTAGGTACCAAGTATTGACTTTCCTGAATTGCCAGGATGAGCGTACCCTATCACATTATCTCAATGGTAAGAAAAGGGAGATAAATTCTTAAGTCCAAATCCTAGACCTTTAAGCCATTTGTCCTAATTGAAAATTAGGACAAGTATCTGAGTTGAGTACCCTCTGAATGCGTCAAATGATGTTAATTCATAATTATAACCCTTTAGTGTGATTTTGTATGTGTTTTTCTTTGATGGGCCTTCATATGTTTTTTTATGAGTCTTTGGTGAATTTTCTATTAATTAAGTCTAATTAAAAGATTAAATTAATGATTTAATTTAATAGAAAATTATTATGATATTTTAATATTAATTATATTTAATTAATTAAATAAAGAGAATTAAATTTGAAGATAAAAGTTGTAAGTTTAAATTTAGAACGTGATAATATTTATTTAATTTAATAATAATATATGTAGAGTTCATTTTTAAATAAATGTTAATTATTATTATTATTTAAGTTAATAAATATTTTATCAATTAAGTTTTTAAAATAAATTAAAAAGTGAAAAAGATATTAATTTATGAAAAGTTTTAAGTTTGCATGAGTTTACACTATGAAAAATTAATTAAAAAGATAAAATAGTGAGCTTAATAAAGATATTTTAATTTGCATAAAGTGTGCATGGGATTAAAATTAATAAATTAATAAAAAGAGAAGTCAAGTGGAAAATTAAATAAAGTAATTTAATAATTCTTTTGACGTGCATGAAAAGATAAAGAAGAGATTAATAAAAGTTATTATAGAGTTGAGTCTGGTGAGCATGGAGTCCTCTTGGGTGAATGCACAATTAGTGCCCTGAATTGAGGGAGAGAACTCCTTATTAGCAATTGAAGGTTCATTCTCGAGGGAGACGAACTTTGGACGTGAATTTTGGGAAGCAAATTTTGGAAGGGAATTTTTGGGAAAGTTTCAAAAAGAGATTTTTGGATAGAAGCGAATTCTCTCACAATCTTCGGGTGGTTGCGTATTAGCATCAAGTTTAGGTAGGGTTTTGTGTTTTGATCTCTGATTGAATTATGCAATCTGATATTCCTGTCTTCTTCGTGACTGTGAATTGTTTGTGTATACTTCTCTGTGACAAATCTTCAGTATTATATTAGAAAGCTTGTGGGGATTTTAATGAATACATGGGGGGATATAATATGATGGAAAACTTTTTTCAATAGATTTGATTATGGGAAAGTAAACGAGAAAATGGGTTTGAAATAATATGGAATTTTTAAATCAAAATTTGAATGGATATTTGTATTTTTCCTATAGAATATAATTTGTAAATGTTTATAAAATAAAACTATTTAGAAAACCTCATCCTGCGATTAGAAGAAATTAGTTTTAATTGGGGAGGGTTTTGTTTTGAAAAAGAAATTTCAATAGAAAATTTAAAATAAAGAATTCGACCAATTGGTCATAATTCCCCTATTAGATTAAGGCTAGAATTTTTGTTTTATATATATATATAATAAATACATTGTGTTATTTATTTTTATTGACTAAGAAATAAATATAAAATAAATTAATTTAAAATTTTTTGAAAGGAAAACATTTTAAAAACGTTATTGACAATTTTTAATTAAAAAAGGAATTTTTTTTTTTAAAAAATATGTTTATGGGGAGGGTGGGAAAAAAGTCCCATACCCCCCCCCCAGTACCTGTCAACGACTTTAATGGCTGCGGCAGCCGATACCTCTATTGTTGCAGGTAGCAGTTGTACTCTTGTTGCGCATAGTAGGGTACCTTGCTGCCGCAAGTACCAGGCCGACAGGCCTCTAAACATGCCTATATAATTTTTTTAAGTTTTTTTAAAATTTAATAATATTTTAAATAAATAGATTTTATTAATATTAAATTTAAATTATTAATAATTCTTTTATAATTATATTTAAATTTAACAAATTTTAATTAATGAATTATATTAATAAACATTATTAAAATTTATAATTTTTATAATTAATTAATAAGTATTGTCATTAATATTATTTAGTAAATAAATAATTAACTAATATTAAAATGGTTCCTTTTAAGATATTTATGTACTAATTAATTTAGTTAAAATCTTATTTAACTAAGGTTAATTAATAAAGGGAGATGTATGATTACATATTGAATTTATTTAAATTAGTGATAATACTGACCTTAATAAATTGTAAATTATTTTAGTTGGAAATCGATAGGTATTATTTAATAATTTGAATAAATTAATACTCTATGATTATTTTGGAAAAATTGACCTAAAACAAATAGGGGTAACTTTGTATATTATTTAAAAACAAAAAAGGTTAGTTGTAAGGGTGAACTATAAGACTATTTTAGGTTGTTGACTTTAATAATGAGGGTAACTTTATATATTGAGCTGAATAAATAAATGGGTTATTGGGTGGAATAAACTGAGAACCTTATACACTTGAAACGTACTTTGAAATGAAAATTGAAACCTCATATATAACTTAACCATGTGATTTCAAAAGCAAACCAAAACATGTACTTGCATCTTGGTTCTATTTGTTGTCTATGCTTTGGGGGTTATGGGGGTTGATTAGATGTCGACCAGTCTAGGATGTACACTAGAGGCTTTGTGAGATTTCTTTTATACCATTATGTGGCTCGATGTTATGATGTGTCTTGTGATTCAAATTGAAAATTATATTTATGAGGTTAACTTTGTAGAGCATTTATGTGTACTTGGGTGGGAGAACCAACTTATTTTCAGGTTGCTTGTTAAGGGACCGAGTTTGATCATTATGGGTGTTGTGGTATGGGACACAACTGTGTTTTATGTTCTTAGGAGAGGTTGTCTAGGTACATGTCTTTGGGAGTGGCTTGCAATAGGGGTCTGGGACCCAAAGTGGTCAATGCCAGGGTAACCTATTGTAAGTTATGTAATAAGTGATAATCTAGTAATTAATATTTTGGGGGGGAAGCACACTAAAAAGATAAGTTAGAGATATTTTCCCCGCCCATGCCTTGAGGGCTTGTATAGACTAAGAATAGGAATGGGATGATAATATAACTGGTTGCCTCATCTTCTTGAGAGGGGTTTCTGGTTCCACATGTGTCACGTTGAGGGTCCGAGGTTCAAAGTAACCAATCTAGAGTAACTCAATGCTTGAGGGTCAGGGGTCCATTGAGAGACCAGCATAGGGTAACTCAAGTAGTTTGACCATTTGATGACACTCCCTAGTATGTAGCCTGAGTCTCCTCTGTAGATTTTGTGTACCTCTGGTGATGTACCTATTGTTGGATGTGTTTATTGTGGTTATTTACTTTCATTGATGATGATTGGTGATTCATGGATGATGTACTTTTGACATGTGGTTCTTGACTTGAGGTGAATATCTTTTTTTGACTTTATCTTATGATCTTGGTATTTGATTTATACTTGGTTCATGTATGATGTTTGGTTATGTGGTGTTGGTATTGGATTGAGTGTTCTTTCTTTTTAGATTATCTTATCTTCTTGAGCAACATGTGTTACCTTTGAGGTAGTTTTGGCTATAAGGAATTCCTTGCCTAGGAATGTTTTATGTTTGATATCCTGTTTGGGACTTGAGACTATCTCCTCAGTGCAGTGGGAGTGGGCCATTTAGGTTCCACGTGATCGGTCGGTAGTGCTTTTCACTCTTACCATTGAGATTCGTCTATAGTCACCTTGGCTGGAGCTTCTTGGGATGCTTGTTTATCATGTTTTAGGTGATGTTATTACTGATGTATTTCCTTATATTGATGATTAGCATGTTAGATTTTCTTATGTTTATGTTTTAGTATGTTTTAGTAGTGATGTCCCTATCATGATAGTACCGACGATCTGTTCGGTGACTTGGGATGTTACGCGTGGGGGATGGCTAGGGCCCACGATGGTCTAATGATGCGTGACGATTGGGAGGAACCACATGCTTAGATAGTTGTGTTTTATGATGGATGGATGAATCGTGTATGTTATTAGTTTATTTTATTTTATTGTACTTTGTATCATGGATTCAAGGATGATGATGTATCTTTATTTCTACATATGTATATTCTTTTAAGCCTTTCATACCCTGTGACATGTATAGTAGATGATTGAGCATTTCAAATTTCATTTGCCAAGAGGCATTTGGAACAAATGTAAATTATGGACTTTGGACTTTCTAATTATTCTTTCATGTGGATGCGGTAGTTAGACTTAGTATTAATTAAATTTAAATGTGATTTAACGTCTTGGGATCCTTAAAGAGTGTAACTTGTTATGTATGCTTTTAGTTGATTGTGTGTTATTGCTTCCGCTACTATGTGTTTGATGTGACTAATTTATCTTTCATGTTTCCAAAAAAAAAAAAAACTTGGCAAACTTATTAAAACTTTACATTAATTCTTTTGGATCCCTTGGCGAGGCATTACACATGAGTTTACTACCAATGATTATTAGATCAGAACGGTTGACATTGGTATTCATGTGCATGATTCCATGGTTAATATATGGAAATCAACCAATGAAAAGATAAAGGATATACTAGAAGAGTTAAGGGCAAAGAAAGAGGTACTCAAGGCCTCAAATAAGGAACTAATGGACTACATCAGTGCTGCACTTGGAAGCACCTCTATAGGTACATTTGACCCTAGTGCAGGGGAGAACAACAACTTGCTTTTGAAGCTACAACAAGAGAGGCAATTTAGTCAAATTGGCTACTCATGGATTGATCAAATAAAGGCCCAAGGTTCCCCTCACATTGAGAACCTTGGAAACTTGCTTTCAGATACTGATAAGTTAAGGGAAGCAGTGTCTAATCATTAGACCACAATGCACAAGGCATCATAGAACTTGACAGAGCAATTGGCCTTGTTGCAAGAGGTAATTGATATGAAGACCAACGTCGCCATGATCCACAAGAGTCCCAAAATAGGTTAAGAACAATTGTTCTATTGGAAGCAATCATTAGAGTTCATAGTGGAAAGCTCTATAAGATTTGAAAATGAGCTTAAGGATGTGCATGATCTAGTACAGAAGGTCATGGAAAAGATTTTTGAATATTTAAAGGTGCTACATACATAATCATATATAACTAGTAATGGTCAATTGGTGGACATTGAGCGAATGAAAGCCAAATTTCTAGCATTTGTTGATGAAGCCATCAATCCAGCTAACTTCCAAGTGTCAAAGATCTAAGAAATTTTAGCGACATATTCCATCTTACAGAATGCATCGAAAAAACTTCAATCAAAGATCACCAGAGTGGAAAAGTTGACAGAGATGCATGACTACTAGATGATTTGAGGTGAAAACATCATGATTCTAGGTGTCGATGAATTGAACAATGTAACAGATGCAATGAAAGTATATAGAGCTAAGGTTGTGACCCCAAAGAAAGTTTGATGCTCTGACACTCTCTAGGACAAGTGTCACTTTCTCTTCCTTCTCAAATTCTCTATTGTATCCATTTTTGGCATTTTCTCCATAGGCTTAAACTCTGTAATGGATAAAGACCCAATTAGATCCTATTTTAGCATCCTTTCTTCAAATATTCTCTACAATTCAATCATTGAATGTAACTGGTCATCCCTAGAGGCCCATATATGTAATTTTTTGAGAAATTAATAAGATTGGTAAAATTACTTTGTGGGAAAACCCCTGTAGATGGGACTACTGTGAGTGACTCTGAGTCTACATTTTAATGTTTGTTGTTCTTTTAGTTTCAGTATGGTACTTAGGATGAATGTGTTGTGAATGAAAACTAAAAGATTGAAAATAAACTTGGTTTTGTTTCTTTCATTTTAGTAGATTGTAAGCTTTACTTTCTTCATTGCAATCTTACTTTATCCCCATGTTCTGTGCATGTTAGTTTATATGCACTTCATTGATTGTATGAGAAGTTTAGGATTTGATTGATGAAGTAGCGGGATAGAAGATAGTCCGGGTATTGTCAAATCTTAGTCACTTTAGCTATCTGGGCATTGCCAAACTAATCATTCTTTTTCCTCATCCAAGGTAGAATAAATTGCGTATTAGGAGCTAGATTTTAAAATTGCCTAGATTGTTTGAAGTATTAAGAAATATGGCTCTACTTCTTCTGCTCTCTAGTTAATAGCATATCCCAAAACTTAAAACAAATTCATTGCAAATCTTTGCATCATAAGGGAGTTGTACCTTCGAATTTAGGGGTCTCTGATAGACTACTACACTAACCCATTTTGTCGTTAACTATTATGTTTTCCAACACTACTGGACACATTAAGAGTCGAGGTACAAACCAAAAAACTAAGGAAGACAAATTGTTAACCAACAATATGTATATATACATATATGTGTGTATATATATACATATGTATATATACACATATACATATACATATACACATATAGATACACATATACATATACATACATACATATGTTGAATGATTTAGAAAAATTGAGAGGGGGGGGGGGGGGGGGGGGTGAATCAATTATCCTTGGGTCCAAATGTACCAATTCAACTTTTAATCACTTCAATTCCTTCAGATCTAATCGTTAAGTAGCTCAGTCTCTATAGCAAATAATCAACAATATAAAACTTATAGTCCATTGTCCTAATAGTAACAAACTTGCAGAATGTAAAAAATTAACAGTAAAAAATCTCAAATAACATCCACACAAGTATGACACTAATATTTAATGTAGAAACCCAATTTGGGAAATACCACCAGTAACATGCTGCTGATTTTCACTCGTTTGAAGTGAGCTTTGTGAGGAGCTAACCTTGTTAAATGTTACAATATAAACTATCAAATGTGACCCTATTAAGGGGTTTAATCACCCTAATAGGAGTGGCCTGGTGAGAGGGCCTTACAACATTTCATTAGAATGTCATCTTGATTAGAGGATTTACAAATGACTATTAGGTCAACCTTGGTTAAAGGATTTCAAATTGACATAACAGTTAGAAAGTAACAGTAGGTTGATCTGATAAATACAACTCACTTTGTAAATACAGATCACAATGTAGCTCACATGTTAATCCACTGTCCACTGACTGGCCTCCATTATCATCTTTGTCTCTTATCTTCTTGGCAATCCTTCAAGTGATCACACTTCACCTCTTCACAACTCTTCTCAGCCCCTTGCTTAAGCAGTCAATGGCATCAACAAACATAGACTTTTCTAGGTCTTTTCCATCTCTGCCTACCTCTTATTAGATTAACACTTATGCCTCCTTATATAGATAATTTTGATCATTGTCGCTTAAACATCGCTATAGATCTTAGGGTTTCAATGACATTCATCGAATCCTTCCATCATTTCATTCTCCTTCTCCCCTTCTAGATACTTCTCCAAACTTCTTTTTGAATCCATGTCTAGGAGCACACAATCATAGTTTGTTATGCATTAAATGCTCTAGGGCATCCATCCTTATCTTCAACACGCTTTCTATATTCCAATAATTCAATTGTGTCAGTTGGAAATCAAGATTTCCTCATAAACTGTCAAATGTTGACAGTTAGTCATCATAGTCTTCTGACACTCAGTCAATACTAAATTACTCAATCAATACTAACTATTTTGTTCAACACACTTTCTGATACTCAACTGATATTGATGCTCAGTCTACACTATATTTTGCTTGGCTTACACTGTCACTCGGTCAACACTAGCATCACTTGGCATATACTTCTGGTTCTTTAATCTTTTGCTCTTTTGCTCAGTCAAGTCTATACATTTTTTCTTCCTTTGATTATTCCTTCCAAGGTTCAATACAATTATCTTCTTAACTTGGGTTATGATTAAACAATCACATTATCTTGTCAAGGTATAACTGATCAAGTGCCCATTGTAGTTTCAAATAACTCAACCTTTCCTCTAGGTCATTTTGTTATCTCTTCTTCTCAAATCCTCTTCATCAATCATCTTGATATGTCACTCTACTCCAGCATCAATTGTCTTACCAATAAGGTTTGACATCAATGACAACATAACAATTGTACCAATTGTAGTTCCAACAACACACACACACACACACACACACACACACACACACACACCATATATATATATATATATATAGAGAGAGAGAGAGAGAGAGAGAGAGAGAGAGAGAGAGAGAGAGAGAGAGACCAAATATATATGTGTGTGTGTATATACGTATATATGTTTACATGTATATATGTACATGTATATATACATATAAGTATATATACACATGTGCGTGCGCGTGTGTAATAAAGAATAAAAAGGTAAATATATCATAACAATGTAGATGTAAGTGATTACTTTCATAAAAAAATTTGGAACAACCAACCTTAACAAGTATTTATTTCAAAATCTAGTATAGCATACTAATTGCATTCAACAAAATATATGAAGAGTATAAGAAATGAGAATATATATATAGAATGATTCCAAGCGAGATCTTGACTAGTGAAGAACATATTTTTTAACTATTATTATTGAATCTAAAATATAGTCGAACAAAATACAAAATTGATTCTTATAATTGAAGTGAACAAGGTTTTTTTTTTATACCCAAAAATATATTACAGTAATCAGATAGTGTTAGTGATAATCCTTTTATCATTTTAATTGATAGTATTACTTGCATCAATATTTTATGATGGAGGATTATTCATCTTCTGTAGCTAAAGAGCAAAGCATGAGGGGCATCTATTCTACAAAATTCGTCGGAGACATGATCTTGACCTCAAGACTTAACTCCAAGTGGACTAATTAGGAACATTTCCACTTCACCAACATCTCAACTTCACATAAGTCCATTGACTACTTGATGAATATTTTTACTTAACTCCAAGTGGACTAATTAGGAACATTTCCACTTCACCAACATCTCAACTTCACATAAGTCCATTGACTACTTGATGAATATTTTTTTTAAAAATAGTAACTAGAGTATAGAATAAGGTTGAGCTCTCCACATGGGGAAGGGGGATTGATAATGTTATCTAACAAAATAATATAGAATATGATTATACACAGGATAAGAGTATACAATAACAAGGTCGAGGTCTCCATATGGGGAAGGGGTAAAGGGATTGAATGAGCTGGCATTGACTTTAATTCAATGTTTGCTCCATGTTTTTGTGTTGTAAAAACCTCGAAACATTCTCCCACAAACGCTCTCGGCCCTCCACTTGGAAGGAATAAACAAAACTTAAAATTTAAAAACAAGACATTTTCACCATCCTCGAAGTTGTCGGAAGGAAACAAGAGTGTTTTCCATTTCCCCAAGCTAGGGAAAACTGCCAAGCCGTAACAAACATCATATTTAAAAAAAATCTTCACTGCGGGGTGAAGGACGGGCGGTAATAAATGAAAAACCGTAGGAATAATAATAATAAAATACGTTCCGGCATCGTATAGGGTGACGGCAATGCGACAAAGGAAAAAGCATACGCACGGTAAATCTCGGCGCTTCTGACAAGGAAAGCGACAGGCGATATATCGGCCGGCGGTCGCACGGAAGGTCGAGAAGGTCGTATGCTCACGCGGGAGACGGTCAGCCGTCGGATCGGGGGATTGGACGGTGCAGATTCGTGGAGGAAAGGAATCTATAAAGTATTTTTTCCGCCTCCGCTAACCGGGGTGTTAACCCGGGGTTAGACTGGGCCGTGCGGGCAGGCTGCCCGTTGAAAGAGAAGAATTGGGTTCACATTTCCGCGGCTTTTGGAGGCCCCGAAAGAGGATTTGGCGGATTGTGAATGAGATGGATGGATGGCTGGACTTTAGTCCACCGGTATTTTTATTGTTCGATGCGCCTTTATTTTTTCCCATTCATTGATTGTGCGTGTTTTTATTTGCGTTGCGCGCGGCTACCAGGCTCTGCATTTACATTCTGGAAATATGGGAGGGAGATGAAAAAGGGAAGGGAATCTTGAGAGAGCTGGGTGGGAGTGTTTTTGTGGCCGGGTGGTGAAGAAGCGGCCAAATTTAACAGGATTTGTGGCTACAGCTGGCGAAGGTCTCTTTTGTTTTTAATCCTGCTCTACTTGCGCGATTTCCGTGTTTGCGGTGGATTTTTGTCGACGACCGCCATTTCTTGCAGCGCAAGGAATCATTTCTCTCATTTTTTCACTCACTTTCTCTCCGTTTCCTTCCTTGCCCGGATTCATAAGCACGGCTTGTTTTCTCAAGATTTTCGCTCTTTCATGACTGCGACAGCCGGGGAAAGCGTAGGAGGCCAGGAAATCGTTCAAAGGTAATGGAAAATGAGTTCAATGCTTTGTTGTTGTTTTTTTTGTTGACGTTTTTGGAAGGGTTTCGTTTCGTAAAGAGTCGTTTTTGCTGAAGTTTTTTTGCGCGCTTTGCAGTCGGAAGAGGATGAGTTGCAATGGATGTAGAGTGCTGCGTAAAGGATGCAGCGATACTTGTATTCTTAGGCCTTGTTTGCAGTGGATAGAATCGGCTGAGGCGCAGGGCCATGCCACGGTGTTTGTGGCTAAGTTCTTTGGACGCGCGGGGCTCATGTCGTTTATCAGCGCCGTGCCTGAAAATCAGAGGCCTGGTGAGCATAAATTTGATTTTTGATGAGTGAGCAATCAGTGATTGTGATAATAGGCTTATAATTTAGGAAATAATGGAAGTATTTGTTGAATTTTGACCGCTTTGAGTGATAATGCTTGCGGGAGCCGGTGGTTTTTAAGCTCTTTAGGGAATAATAAAAATATTTCTTGAATTTTAATGGCTTTGAGTGGTAATGCTTGCGAGAGCGTGTAATTTTTATGCTTTACGGCTTTTTATTCCCGAAATGAATAATTTTATGAAGAGAATTCTAGGATAGCTGTTAAATGTTTCGGTCAGCGAGGTCTTCTCGATTCCGAGCGAGACGGTAAGAAGTGAAGAATTGCAAGGCTAAAGAGCAAATCATCAATTATTTGAAGCCCGAGAGGCTGGACATTTTTCTGGTTTAATATCTTTGATTTACGAAATAGGCGAGTATATCTGAATGAAAAGACTTTTGAGCTATAAATGCTTAGAGCAAGGACGTCTGTAAGAACAATAACCAGCCGGTAGGGATAGATTTAACTATTAATTTGCTACTTGCTCGTCTTCTGGTGGCCAAATGCTCCGCTTGTAGAAACTTCTGTGGTGGATGGACAATTTTGTAAATGCAATGCTTATGACCTGGTTATTAAAAGGTCACGTGCTAAATACTGTTAGACGCGTGGTAGTTTAAATGTGAAATTCCTCGACGCCTTACAATTGTAGCCTTGTAATATCGTTCCCTTCTGTATGCTACTTAGTTTTCTCTCTAAATGAATGTGAAAATCCACGCACTGGATGTTTTGTGCGATTACAATTTCAGTTTTTTCCACAAATTCCAGTTGTTTAAATTTAAAAGCTTATCTGTGATTCTTTAATGGAAACTCTCTGCTTCTCGTCGCTAGGGATAATGCGAGTTCTCGTATGATTTTTGTTTGCATTTGAAGGAAATGAAATATAGGTTTCTCAGTATATCGCTATTGTCATGGAAGAATCTTTGGTTCTTTATGCGAAGATTGTAATTGCATACTGATGATTTCTTTGCCGCTCGAATTGTTGTGTGTATTGCAGCCCTTTTCCAGTCGCTTCTGTACGAAGCATGCGGAAGAACGGTGAACCCTGTCCATGGCGCGGTAGGATTATTATGGAGCGGGAACTGGCAAATCTGTCAGGCGGCAGTAGAAACTGTTCTCAAGGGAGGAACTCTGCGTCCGCCTCAGTCCTCTGGAGTAATCGCGACGTGCTCCACACGGCCGTCGTCATTGAACAACAATTTTCAGCGAAACAACAGACAGCAATTAATTAGGCCAGCAGAGGAGGAAGACTCCAAGTGTGCTCCAGATCTCTCAGTCCATCGAGGGATCTCTCACTCAAACTACTGCATTCCGCAACAGCCGCAGCCATGGACGACTTTCAAGATCAAATCCGAGCCCTTCGAGCCGGCGAACGAACTCTCCCTGGCGAGAATTCACCAACCTCCGCCGCCAGAAATGGCAGCAGCAGCGCGCAGGGTTCGACCGCGGGCTGACGTGAACGAGACGAGTTCAAATTTCTCAAATTTCACAAATTTCTCGGCGTCGGAGATCAAATTCCTGGGGGAATTTCAACCGGAAGTGTTCGAAATCAAGGCGAATCTGGACCTGACGTTGAATTGCGACCATTCCTTCAAGACCAGGGTTTCGAGCCCCTCCATTGTTTCCGTCAACTCCGAAGGATCCGTCACAAGCCTCGAGAGCGGCAGTCTAAACCCTAAAATGACCTCTGTCGCCACAGAGCACAAGGTCCTGGATCTCTTTCCTTGAAATTCGGCCATTGAACAATCACAATCCAGATGCCGTCTCCGAGGGACATGAGAAGAATTCACGGATTTTGAATGGAGGAGATACGTACATTGTACGATCCATCCCATCATTATCATTCGATCCTAGTTCTGGTTTTCCTTGACTATCGTCGAGCTCTGCGGGAGTTAAAAAAAGTTCATTTAAATTTTGTTTTCTTTTTTCTGTTTCAGGCATGCCCTGCGGAAGAATGTTTAGAGAATTATGTATATCAATCGGTTTCTAATCCAATACTGCGGAAACTGTTGTTGCATGAAGCAGACATGGAATAAATTGTATTTACAGCATATAAGTCTATATAAAACCATCCGATTTTCTTGCATGCTCATATTTTTTTTCTTCTGAATGTTCATCAGATCTGTTGCAATCGAAAGCGCGTGTGAATGTTTTTTTTGGGGGTCCATCGGTAAATTTAATTTAATTTAATTTTGTAGCGTGTAGAAGTAAAAACCAAGTTGCACTTTACTTGGCCCTTGTGGGCAGTGGAGGGGCGCGAGAGAGAAGTGAAGTGGGAGAGCAAATTCTGTGGGCGCCGAAGGAAAGGGAAGGGGAGGGATTATTTTGAGGCGGCCTCGTCAACAACATGTGGGGTGGTGGGGCCAGGTGGCACTTGCCGACACGGAGTTTACGGAGGAAAGGAGGGGAGGGACCCACGGGGTATGCCCGGACGGCTGCACAGCATCGGCCCGCCGCGTCCCTCTGCACGCGCACGTCACTTCGCCGCACCTTTCCTAACTTTTCCCAATAGCCGTAAACGCATAAAATGCTAAACAAATGAGGGCACCTAATGAATTGTTTTCAAAAGTACACGTGTGACGTACGCTTAAAGAAGCGGCGGGATGCTTCTCTGGGCTCCCATCCTTTAGAATGCAAAGCGACAAACCGTAGGAAATAAAGATTTCTTTCCATTATTTAATCTTGAGATGGGGCCCGGCTTTGTCCGGGAGCGACGGTGGGGTGTGGGAAGATGCAATGCATGATGATGGTAATGGCACCTCCAAATCCGAGGGAGCTTTTGAGCGGCATGGCATTCGGGGAATCTCGCAACTTGGAAACTTTGCTGTCATGATGACGACGGCTGCGACCACTTTTTACCCCGCCCAGACCCGCCCCGCCCCTGTCCGCTAACTTTAGTATGTAAAACAATTCTTCAAAATTAAGTTACGAGTAGGAGATATTTTCCACTCAAATCATATTGCCATCGATATTTAATGTTTAGTTTTTGAGTCAAAACTTATTGACTTATGAATAGTGATTCACACAATTTTTTTTTCATGAGAATAAATAAAAGATGTTCACGAAGGTGAAATACTATGATTTCGAGAGAGGTGTATTAATTTACTGCTAAGTTTCCTCTATGATTAAATCCCTCTACTTGCAACCCCATTACCTTCCCACCCAATGGATGGTGAGTAATTTTGACAAAAATGTTACAGATTAATTTGTGGAGAGAAGTGATGATTTAGTTTAGAATAAGATTTTTGTCACAGATTTGTAAGCTTATAAAAAATAAATATCAATGGTGGCTCGATGTTGAAGTTATCCTGATTAGGGTGTCCCATTATAATCTTTACATGTGTTTAGTTCCCTTTTAACAACTTGCTGGTTGCTATTATTCTTTGTATTCTTGCCTTGTCTCATATAAAACAAAGTTTGAAGTAATAATAATTATTATATTACTTTCTTCAAATGACTTTTACAATGAAATTTATCTTTATAATAAGGAATAATAATTAGATGTAAATTGTTAAACTAGGAATAAATTGATATTTTAATGTTCCTTTTTAACGAAATAGTTTTATATTTTTGAGTTGAGTTTGATTCATTTAATTTCTATTTTTGTTTTATTTATTCTCATTCAAATTTATTTTCTAATATTTTTAAGATCACTTTTGAGTGGCATAAATTTGTTTTAAATCCACATGAGAATATCAATATGGGAACAATTCTTAAAACTTATAGTTTCAAATTCAAATTTAAACTTAGCCACTTTTTAAAATTTTGTCATAGATTTTTATGTTATTTTTCACATAGTTTTATGTCATCTTTTGAAAAAAAAAACTAATTTACTAACATTGACAAGTGATTTTTTTAAAAATGTTGAGCTCGATTTACTGTGTATATATATAATGGACACTTCTTAAAGATTACGTTTTTGGGTGACCCACATGAGTTTGTTCTAAATTAATATGAGAATATGAATACAAAAATGATTCTTGAAACTCATAGTTTTGAATTCAAATTCGAACCTTACCACCTCTTTCTACTTTGTCATGCATTTCAATTAACATATTAGTATCTCATTGTATTTTAAGATCTTAAATATGCATTCACTTGCATATAATAATTGAATGATAATCTTATGATATAAGGAGAACAATTAGAGCACACTTCAATTCCAAGTGTTAGTAAAAAAATCAAATTAGTAGCACCACAAATGTATTGTTGTAAATCTTAGTCTTCTATATTTCTCATTGTTGTCAATTTGATACATCAAGATGTTTTCCCAAATAGTACCTATTCATCTTTTGAGTTGGTAAGCTCCTAAATGTTTTTTGTAGATGCCATTTCATTAGATTGAGATATCTAGGTAGTAGAACCAAGCAACTTTTAAAAGCATACTTAATGTTATAGATCACTATCATGTAGCTCAATTAAATTTTGCATATCAAATTAAATTTGCAATAGTCGAGATTATTGTTGTAGAACATGGAATTGATCCAACAAGTTTTTGTGCTCATTCAAATTGAGCATTTATCAAATTGACAATTAACGTTTCGATAATCATAAAATAACTCAAAATAAGATCAAATTTAATCTTTTGTTTATTTGTGTTCTTATTTATATAATACAATGAGGCAATGCAATGGAGAAATGATTACTCCACATGAAAATAAAGTTAAATGGCAAAATGTTGTGTGCCATCTTATATCTTGATTAATTGTATTCTTATTAATGCACTTATATTAGCTAGATGACAACATGTGATTTGCTAAATGCAACCTACACTATGCTACTAGGATGTTTGAACATTCAAAGAAGGCGCTTGATAGAAAACTACAAAATCTTAACTTATCCATCAAGTTTTCATATTATGTTGCAAGTTGACGATCTCTTTTAAATGTTCTTCGTATGCAAAGTAGAAAAATTAATCAAATAAAAAAGGAATGCAATTTTAAACCAAATCAATATATCACATATATAATACCCACCCCTACAAGCTCTATCTAAATCCATGGATTTCATCCATAATATAGTTGATAGATTTGTTTTCGTTCCAATCTAGATTACAAACAAATTGTTATTACAAGAGTTATTATTTAGTTTACTTTTACATTGTGCATACATGGTCCCTACTTGCACTATTCATAAACTCATTTAAAGAAACATCTCAATTTTTTTCATCTCAGTTCATGTGGACACACCATCTTTTCTACACTTGTCCATATAGTTCTACATGTGTTTCACATTCAAAAGCTAGCTGGAGTTTTACTTCTTCCTTCTCACCTCTTCATCCTTGCCATTATGTGCAAGCATCTACTTTGTACATTTTACACATGATAGTTTGTTTCCTCTTATCATAGTTCTTATTTAATATTTGTTCTGTGGACTTAAAAATAAATTTTGATTTCTTTACCATTTCTAATATTAAAACATTAAATTTAACGAAATATCAGAATTGTTCATTTTCTTAAAACTAAATACAATCTTCTTTTAAACTTAATTTTATAACATTTTCTTAAAACTAAATACAATCTTCTTTTAAACTTAATTTTATAACATTTAATGTTTCAATCAAAACTCTTACAATTAATTAATTGTTAACCAAAACAAGATGTATGTTAATATGTATACAATTCTTTTAACAAGCTTACAAAATATTTTTCTTTCCATTATTGCATTACACCAAACATTCAAAGATTGCCCTTGGTCTTGGACTCTTACACCTTTCTCTTTGTCGCAAACCTCATGCGTGACTTATCTTTTTTGGCTCATCTAAGATAAGGATTTGCTTTGCCTTGTTTTGTTTTCTTTGTGAGTGTTAGATTGTAGGGTAGCATGGAGAAAGATATAATATTTTTTAACAAATTCTTTGTTTGGTGCACAATACAAGTGGGACTATGTTTACGATGGGTCGTCCTATTTTCCTTCACTTGTTCTTTTCAAACACATAATAAAACAAAAAAAAATGCATAAGAAATGAAGCTGAACGACACATTATACCACATGAAAACAAGATGAGGAATACAAGACACATTCATTTCTAGAATATTGTTTTGGACTTTGTGATTGTCGACAAATGGGTTTAAGATAGGCATAACTTACATATTCCCCTCCCCTCTTTTATAAAGAAATAATATATAAATATAGGAAGCCTCGTCAACAAGAATTACACACATTTAGAACTAAATCATCAAATGCTCATGTAAAAAGTTTCGGTGAATGTTTACATACAAGTTTTTGGTAAAGCAGATTTAAATATATTTAAGAAATTTAAGTTATTGTATCAAAATAATATAAATATAATAATTATTTTCGTTTCTTTTTATAGTTATGTTATATCTATTGTAAATTGTTGTTCTTGTTGATTGAGTGATTTAGAAAATTAATGTAATTGTATTTTTACTATAAAGAATTTGTCTAAAGTTAACAAATGTTCAGAATTAACAATCAGCTTGTCAACATTCTTAATGAGACCACTATAATCTTTAAAATTGCACCTTTAAAGCATTTGTATATAATGTCCATTTACCTCTCAAGTTGCATGTTGCACACCAATGTTTCTTGTAGTATGTTAGTAAGATTCAACACTTAAATAACATCCTAATGATGGATCACAGAGTGTGATATACACAATCGAATCCCACAAATTATTTGTCATCATTAAATAACATTGTTAAAGAAGAGATCTAAAAATACACTACAAAAGAGAGTATTATTCGAAGAACTACATTAACATATCTATTTCAAAATATATAAAATTATAGTGCAAACATGATTCAAAGTTGGCTTGACATGATACATAAGCTCTTAAGAGCTAAAATTTCTAAGTTAACATCATACAAAAAGAAAATTAGCAAGGGTGAGATAATAGAGTTAGGTATCCACTAATTCATGTGTGTCTCATATGTTATGACAAGATTCTCCACTCTTTCTTTTGGTACCCAAAGCTCAAAATATTACTTAAAATGAGATTTTGAAGACAACTACTATTACAATGCTCCATCTTCCTTACAAATGCATATGATACGTAATCAAGATTCTAGAAAAATCTAAAATACAACTTATTTATTCAATTACACCATAGACATCCAATTACATCTTCTAACAATGTTGGGATCATAAAAATATACATAAGACTTACACTTGACTTACAAGGTTTATCTTAACACTATGTCTTAACCTTGTCCATATAAACAAGAATTTCTCTTATTATACATAAATACCATTTTGTATATATTTTATTCATGTTTTGACAATGTGACAATCAGATTGCTTCATTCTTAATTAGAATTTTATTTTGGTGATAGGTGATATTCGCCTCATATAGTATTCACCAACTCTTACACTACTCAAAAAGGTCTTTCTAAACATGTGGACTCTATTACAAGCATTTCTTCCATGGTGGATAGTGGCAAGACCAAGCCAAGATCAACTAAAATATTTTTTATTACAACCATTTTTTACTCTATTATATTATACACGAGGAAGATGAAGGTTGATTGTTACTATTCTTATATTTGAATTGTGCAATCCACAATGATTAGGACACTACTTTTAGACCAAATTTTGCGGTTTCAGATCATACTCTATGAACCATCATCAAGACGAGAGAAATATAAAATCATAGAATGCAATCTATTGTCTACACCTCAAGCAGTCTAAAACACTAATATAAATAAATAGTTTTACAAAATTTACAAACATGAAACATTATTTTTCAGCTTTATTATTAAATGTTTAAAGAGGCTCTTCATTGTTCTTACTCCACTTACTATTGCCCAATACCTGGAAAAGAATGGACCTTAAAAAAAATACTTGTGATATGATAGACCACATGTGCACATATTTAGATATAGTTTGCAAAAGGGAAGATGACATATTATAGAATTAATTCACCAACAACTCCTAGAGAGGAGAGAATATATATGGTCCCACTTAAATTAGTGACATTGTTGGGTCCATTTTCCCGAGCTTAAGGGAGTTTGCCTAGTTTGACCACATACATACTTCTATATGAGGAAACTTGGAAGTATCTTCTCTTTGGTGGGGTTACGTGGCTCTTCAAACTTCAAATGGCTCAGATGCCTACACGTATACAAACTTTATTAATATTTTATTTCCAAAAGACAGCAAAAATAATCAAGTGTATTGGTCAAAAAGTAGTAAGGAAATTTAATGTGACCCACATAGTGGGATTTCCCAGGATTTGGGCGGTGCAATGCAATGTATTTTGTCTTCGTTGCTACGTTGGGGAATACAACACAAGGTTGGTTTCCTTGAATCATTTAAAACCAGCTCAAGGGACAACGACCCAACCCACATAGTAAACCCCATTCATTCTACAGTTTGATTTTGTAAAAGTGGAGCATATATACTAAAGTGAAATCATTTTTTAAAGAGATAGACAATCACAATAGCCAAGAAAAATTGATGGGAACTTTAGCGACCCTTCAAATATATAATTGTCTTGGAAAAAAATTATAAATTGATTTATATTTGTAAGATATTGGATAAAGAGATGAGATACTGGGTAAAGGGATGAGTTTGATGGTTTGATTGATTAAGTTAATTAAGCTTGTGATTAGATATGCAATGAATTAGGGTTATCAGTTAAAAAAATTAGTAACTTTTTGATTGATGTGACATTATCATATATATTTGATAAAAAATAAGACATTTTCTTTGTTCAAGTGTGAATTGTTCTTTCGTTCTTTTTAATTATGGAAGAATTGAATTTCACGACCCTTCACATATATGAATATGTTTCAAAAAGATATGAATTGAGTTATGTTTATACTATGTTAAGTGGAAGAGTTAAGTGAGCCTATGATTAGATATTCACTGAATTTAAGATGAGTTGGACCAAAGATATGTATCTTATGTTGTCTTAACAAGCATTTAGATTAATGTTATATTGATACATGTGAGTAATTAGAGATGCAATATTTCCTTAGATTATAAAGCTTGTCCAAATTTTTCACGAATATATCTTATGTGGTTTTGATCTTTACCACCTATAGAAAATACCCTAGCACAAATGTGAGTAAAGAAAATAATTGTGGTGCTAAGGAACACCATGACATTTTAGAATGCAAGTAGTGCAATATAGGATTTTCCCATATAAGTTAAAAATAAATAAATGGATGTGTTAAATTTTTTTTTTAAAATTGATGAAGTTCACATAATAGTGGGCATAAGAGTTAAGAGTTCAATGATTTGACTAGATAAGTTAATTGAGATTGTGATTAGATATGTACCAACTTAAAGATGAAATTGATTAGGGTAATGTAATTAAACTTTTTCAATAAGAATTATGAGTGATGTGACATTAATATCTATGATTTGTTTAAATATATGATATGTCCTTACCCCACCATGTAATATATAAAGCTTTTGGTAGACAACTATGCATAACTTTTTTTTTTTATTAGGCTTGACAACTTATGCGATGCAAAAAAATTGTGTAGAGATATCTACTACAAGTGTTATTCCAACATTATAATTTATAAGATTGATTTATCAAAAATTAGATATACAAAGAATAGACAACTAAAATATAAGGATTTGAATGTTGGGTACATGGCTAATGAAATGCGAATTATGAAATTAGTAGAAAAAATGAAGATAGCAATACCATATTTACTCAACCACTCAATAAAGCATGAAATCAATATTAAAATAAAGAATCAAACCTTTACAATGACTCTATATTGCTCTATTTTCCTTCAATTTACTTTTGAAGTATTGATATGTGAATTTCTATAATAATTAACATAAATTAAATTGTGCAATAATTGTGATGAACTCGTTATCAACATAAAGGATCAAAGATCGTGGAAGAATCATATATATGAAGGTGGTTGTACAATAAAATGTTGCATATACCCCCATTTGTAATTTAGGAAACAACTATCCTTTAGTGTCACATTTGCATTATCCACATGTTTCCTTTGTCACATGTCATTTTTTAGAATGATTTATTTGGACACTGGTGCACCGTGTGGACATTCATGTGCCACACAATCATCTATCAACATCATAATGTTCAAATGTTGGTATTGTGCATGATTTATACTTTGTCACTTACTTTTGTTGGTGGTATATTTGGGAATTCCTAGAATGATGCAGGGATGGATGGAGAATTAGGGCCAAAGGCACACCTAACTATCCAAACAACATGCTAAGTAAACACAATGGAAGCAAAACATAGAGAACAACACCAAGGAGAGAGAAACAACAAATATCTTATTGATTCATCAAATGATCTGCAAACATGCCCAACTATGAGGCCTTTTGGGTTACAACCAATACAATGGTCAAATATACATCAAAATGCATCCTACATGATACAATTGTGATCAGATATCTTGATTCTAGCTCGCTAACTTCTACAATTCTTCTACTTGATCCCTTCCCCTAAACCTAAACTAGACTCGCTACTTATACTTGCCAAAATGACTTACATAAGATTCTAGATCTTCACATTAGAGAAGGCCAACCTCATAAAGGTCAACATGCGTCCCAATGCATGATCCTTGCATTAAATGAACAAGTCAGTTCTCACTAAGAACCTACACAAACAAACTCGGTCAAAGAAGGAATTGAGTATCAAAAGAAACCACCAAGCTCACTCAAGATATGAAGGAACTCGACAACCAGAGGAACTCAACCAAAACAAGAACTTGACTAATACTATAGGAACTCGGCCAGAACAAGAGCTTAACCAACACTGTACGCACAAAGATGAGTAGGATAGCAAAGCAATCTAGGATGCTCCTGCATCAGACAACCAGGGTTAAAAGAAATGATTTTACTAGATCATGAAGGCATCACAACCTGAGTTGAATCCAACTCAAAGTGAGAAATCCATGTAGCATCTTCAACTGGTTTATTCTTCCACTTTACCAAATACTCAAAGTAACTCTTCCCTACTGTTTTCTTGCCAATTCTCTGATTCAATATTTGTTCAATCTCTTCAATCTGCTTCTTATGATAATCACTTGAGATAACAACTTCATCATATGACTCATGATACCAATACAAAACAACAACATTGAATAAAGGAGATATATCCATGCCATCAGGTAACTCAACTTCATATACATTACCATTGTCAAACTTCCTCAAGATTCTATAAGGACCAAACTTCTTCATTTTCAACTTATTGTATGTACCAATTGGAAATCTACTTTTCTTCAAATGAACCATCACCTCATTACCAACCTCAAAAACATGGTATCTTTTAGACTTATCTGTGTTTTCCTTATACTTCTGCTTACTTTGTTCCAACCTCAACTTCACTTCCTCATGCAAAGACTACATAACTTTGGGAACACTTCTCTTTTCTTCATAAGAAATATCCCTCAAATCTGATATACCTCTAGGCTGCATTCCAATAACAATATGAAATGGTTTTTTTCTAGTACTCCTCACAACATTGTTATATGCAAACTCAACTTGTGTCAATACCATATCCCAATTAATCAGCTTGTTTCCAACTAAAGATCTCAGTAAATTACCCAAGCTTCTATTCATGACCTTTGTTTGTCCATCTGTTTGTGGATGAAATCTAGAACTAAACTTGAACTCAGTATCCATTTTCTTCCACAAAGTCTTCCAGAAATAACCAACAAATTTGATATCTTAGTCAGAGATAATACTCCTCAACAACCCCTGTAATCTAACGATCTCTTTGAAAAAATGCTCTGCTATTTGTACTGCATCAGATGTCTTCTTACATGGTATGAAATGTGTCATTTTACAAAATCTATCCACAAAAATCCTTGCAATTTGATCTATAATTAATATATTAGGTCACATCTAGGAAAAAGATGCTACATAGACAAATGTCATGAAAACTCATCGTGATGTTTCAAATTAACACATCAAAGTTTACAATTACAAATATCAAGTCTCTCTACCTTAATTCAACTTAGCCCAAGCTCAAAATGCTCAACTCTACAAATATAGGGGCAAGATATTCTCTACATAACTGCTTCCCCTAAGGCTATACTAGCCAATTCAAATTCATGAATAGGTTTTGTTTCTTGGCATCAAATCTCCCTTTTTTTATGACATATTTTGATCCTTTCCCTTCTATAGCTTCTTATTTCTATCCTTTCTTTCCTTCACAAATGTCTTATTGATGTTCTCATAGTTTATGCGGTTTGAACCATTATTCCTTCTTACATTGTAATTGTTCCTTTTAGCATTAGGCATTCTTCCATTGTTCACAAATCCATTAAATCTATAATATTTAGCTATATGACCTAGATTATTACATCTAGAACATGTAACAACTGAATTTTAATACCATGGTCCATTTTTATTCACTTTCAATTTGTAATATCAAGGTGTATGCACTAGATGGTGTGTGAAAAAGTGGACACCATAAAAATGTCTGAAGTATACATAATGTGATCATGTTATGTGTGCTTTTCATTAAATTCTAAAATGGAGCTTTGTTTGTTAACAAGCCAAGAAAATAACATATAAAAAATTGAACTTGGTCAAATGTGATCACGTTATTCTTAATAAAATGTGATTGCATTATTAAGAACTCAAAGCATTGCTTCTAGTTCTCCATAATCTCATTGGGCTATGAAGAACTAAAAGCAATTAGAGTGAGATATATATAGGGCAGGGGGGCTCTAGTTCTCCATAAGCCTATCAGGCTACAAAGAACCAAAAGCAATGAGAGTGAGATATAGAGAGAGCAGGGGAGTGAAGGAGATGTAGGGGAGGAGTTGGGGGGGGGGGGGGGGGGGGGAAGAGAGAGAGAGAGAGAGAGAGAGAGAGAGAGAGAGAGAGAGTTCCACAACACTTGTCACTTCTTTATCTTTTCTCTTCTTTTTGAGTGCATGTGCACTGAAGACCTTCTTTCATTGCCTGAGCTACTAGCTCTCCATAAGCCTATCGGGCTACAAAGGACCAAAAGCAATGAGAGTGAGATATAGAGAGAGCAGGGGAGTGAAGGAGATGTAGGGGAGGAGGGGGGGGGGGGGGGAGAGAGAGAGAGAGAGAGAGAGAGGGAGAGAGTTCCACAACACTTGTCACTTCTTTATCTTTTCTTTTCTTTTTGAGTGCATGTGCACTGAAGACCTTCTTTCATTGCTTGAGCTACTAGTAGATGGTGAGTATTCCTCATCATCATCATCTAAAATAGGCTCACAATCATATCTTACTTCTTTCCCCTTTTTATCTCTTCAAGTCATTATCTGTAACTTTTGTCATGGGTCCATGAAGCCCTTCACACTCTTTTCCCTTAACTAGGTGGGCTTTGTTTCTTAATCCTGAGTAATTTATTAATAGTTTCATCTTAATAGAATTCATAACTAGATTCTCCATAGTGATTTTTCTTCTTGATCGCTACAATATTTTCTCCTCAATTGAATATTTTGTAGTCAATAGATATATAATCATAGTTTTCTCTGGGTCAATCCTTTACTCTCTTGATTGAGCTCGTAGATGCACAAAAGGGTTGAAATCTAAGATCTGGTGGAAGAATAGTATTAGATATATCAAGTGTGTCCTAAGGGGTTGTAAGTGTTAGAGTGGGGTTTTCATTGCACCAAAAGACTAATCTATCAAAGCTCGATACAACCACTCAACTTATAGTATGCTGGAGGTAGTTAAGCCCTTGTTACAAATCCTGAGGGGAGCACTGAAAAAATCTCCAACAATCTCCCCCTCAACATTACCCGAGGGTCTGAGAATTCAAACCTATGACCAAGCTCTGATACCACTTGTTAGAGTGGGGTTGTCTTTGCACCAAAAGACCGGTCTATACAACCACTCAACTTATAGTACAATGGAGGTGGTTAAGCCCTTGCCATGAATCATGAGGGGGTTGCTGAATAAATTTCCAACAATAAGACCCTTAAGGAACACTTGATGGTTGTAATGTGTCCTAGGGGGTCATATGGGGTCTCACTGAGGGCTTAAGTAAAAGTAAGGTTTCTTCTATTGCAATTGCTCTTCTAGGTTATCATTGCTTGAATAAAGCTTCTCAAGATGTAATTTTCTACCACAAGTTCACCCTTGACAATGTTTGTATACTTTTCAAGTTCCGATTTTACCTATCCTAGCTAAGAACTCAAATTGTAGCATTCATATGTTTTCTTCTTTAGATCTGCTTCAAGATTTTCTATTTGTTATTTCCCATCTTCAATCTCTTTGGCTATCTAAAGTGTAGTAATCTCAAATTCATGTCTAAGTGTTTCTTTACCTTTCTGATGTTTCTCAACTAGACTTGATTCATCTTAATTTGACTTAGTCTCATTGATCTACTTAGTAAGTTCCTCCATCTTTACTTTTGAAATATCAATTTGATCCTTGAGTTTTCTGATATAATCTTGTGCATCTCTAAGCTTACATTTCAACCTTTCTTTATCTCCATTTTCTTTATCGAGATCTTCAAGTATTGCATTGGAATTACTCTATACGTTTCTTGCATCCATTAGGATCCTCCTCAAGTTGTAAGATGTCTTCTAAGGAACTAAGCTTTGATACCAATTGTTAGGATCAAGCAACACTTGGGTAGGCAAGGGGATGGGATGGATTAATGATGTATTCAATTTATTACTTCATAAAATAATCATAAACATCCACAAAGAACATGACATAAAAGTAAAACATACATCAAGAGAGAAGTCATAACTCCATTATTGTGTTCTCAAGGAAACTTTGGAAAAGAGAAACCCCCAGCGGGGATGATACCCACAAGATGATGCACTAATTTAAAAATTCTTTATTAGGAGGCTTGATCTTGTTACAAGTCATTGGATAGCATTTAGTACATATGTCCATGTTAAAGGAATAGACCCTACTAGAGGCCTACAACCATGTTAGGAGTTGATAACAAAAAGAGAGCACATTCCTAAAGGGTTGAAGGTTAAATTCACCTTTTTGATTCACAGTCAGAGTATAAAGAAAGTATTACAAAAATTACAAATTATACATGAAATCAAAAAAATTGATTTTTCTCAATGAAGCTCACATCCAATTCGACTTAGCATCAAGACTTGCACATCATATACTGTACACATCTACTATTGCTATCCAAACCTATTACCATGCTCGCAAACAAAACAAGTCCTTCCTTTATACCCTTCAATATAATTTATCTTGTTGGCTTACAAAACACTCTTCACAAATGTATAACACAAACTCCAAAAAATAAAATAAAATAAAATATTTCTATCCACGGGCTAATATCTTGGATGTCATCCTTGTATTACTAAGTAATTGAATGCTAGGCCAAATTCTCCGATCATACAAACTATCTTGAACCGTTGTTATACTGCATTAGTTATCCTTCACACTACTAAACCATATGCCAATCATCACATAAACACAAGTAACCATACTAAAAGAAAATATACATTATATATACCATGTTTCCAAAGTTGTATATATATCTGATAACTCTATTGTTGTCACTAGCTAAAACTATTTGATTGTATCTTGAATCCCTACTTTGGACTTAGGCATTTTTCATGTTTTATCCTTAACAAAGCTGATTCTCGATCCAAGCAAGCAGGCCAATGAGACATGTTTTTGTTGAAGTTGATGAAAGATCAACCCCACAACTCCCAAGAATCACCTACATGCAAACACCTATCACAAAAAGAGAGAGGCAAAAGCTATGGATGCTAGAATTCCTAGATCCACAAATGGGACATTCTTGATGAGCAAAAAGAGAAATTGTCCTAATAAAAAGTCAATGAATAATTACAAAGAGATCAATCCTTATAAAAGAAGATCAAAACCCTAATAGGAAACTAACCTAGGTTGCATGATAAAAATTAATAAAAGAATGAATTATTATATGCCCAAAGTTTAGCTTAAGTAAACTAGAGATAATAAGTGCCTTAATAATTAAATCAATATGATTTAATTAATAAGAAAATACTTTATTACTCCAAGATTTTCCTTCATTAATGACAACACCTGAACTCTCATCCAATATTCACTTGCCAACAATTCCAAGCATCATGGAGAACAAGAATAATTAAATAATTGGTTCCAAGCTTTCGTGTACATTAATTTTCCCATACACTTCATTCCAATAATGTTGAAGACATCAATACCATGCATAAAATTTGAAGTGAATGACACACTAATCTTATCATTTTAAATACATTGTAATTCTTATCAATGAATACAATATAAATCATGTGTAATATCGTCTCTTTCATAAGTTACAACTTGTGGTCATTTCAGAGATGCATCAAATATAAAATTACTAGCATCAAATATTAGCTTGTGATGAATTCTTTTAACATTTTGTATTTTTACCTCAAAAGAAAATCTAGGATATTGATGGAAAACCAAAGGAATTACCTTAATTTAATCCATCAATAGTAGCAAAAGAGATATTTCAAATATATTTCAAGATTGTATCACATGCCATAGAATATACAATTCCTTAGGTCCAGTTGTTAACTATATAGTAAAATTCAAAAATCCTCAAAGAGAATATAAAAAATGTAAAACTAATGACCAAATAAGAAAATACCATTATAGGAGCTGTAAGAAACCTTTGAATAATCATCCTTGGATACGACGAAATTCTATTCTTATGTTCACTTGATGTAGGCTTATGTTTCTTATCTTTGTTGACATTTTGTGGGGTTGGTATTTAATAATATTATATGATATTACCATTACATTAAATGAGAAATTCTTATAAAGTCAACCCTAGGAGCATGTATACTATATTAGAAGATAAAAATTAAGCCTCCTAAGATGATTTATATAGATTTTGTACTCTTTCTGCTACAAATGAACACACCAAATATATTTAAATATTTTCACTCAAACATCAAAATGTATCAAATTTTTGTTTTGTTGAGCTAGTGTAGGAAGGTGAATGGGTTGATTTGGCAAGTTAGCAACTGCAACAATATTCTAGAGTTTGCAAACAAATAGACCAATGTGACTAATGGCTAAATGGAAATGAGTTTACAAATACATGCAATAAATGTTGGATCTATAGGTGAAAGTGTAGATATGTCTTAATACATGTTAAGGTAAGTGCATAGCATGTCTTATTGATGTTCTCATAGTTTATGTGGTTTGATCCATTATTCCTTCTTACATTGTAATTATTCCTTTTAGCATTAGGCATTCTTCCATTGTTCACAAATCCATTAAATCTATAATATTTAGCTATATGCCCTAGATTATTACATTTGGAACATGTAACAACTGAATTTCGATACCATGGTCCATTTTGATTTACTCTCAATTTGTAAAATCTAGACATATGCACCATATGGTGTGCAAAAAGTGGACACCATAAAAAAAAAAGTTAGAAGTACACATAGCGTGATTGCATTATGTTTACTTTTCATTTAATTCAAAAATGGAGCTTTTTTAGTTAACAAGCCAAGAAAATAACATTAAAAATTATGAACTTATAAATAACGTGATCACGTTATGCTTAATAAAATGTGGTTGCATTATTAAGAACTCAAAGCATTGGTTCTAGTTCTCCATAAGCCCATCGGGCTATGAAGAACCAAAAGCAGTGAGTGTGAGATATATAGAAAGGGTGTGTGTGTGTGTGTGTGTGTGTGTGTGTGTGCGCGAGAGAGAGAGAGAGAGAGAGAGAGAGAGAGAGAGAGAGAGAGAGAGAGAGAGAGAGAGAGAGAGAGAGTTCACATTGCTCTATGGATAATTCCACAACACTTGTCACTTCTTTATTACAAAATTTTAATTTTGAGTGCAAGTGCACTAAAGACCTTCTTTCACTACCTGAGCTACTAGTAGATGGTGAGTATTCATCATCATTATCATCATCAACTGACATAGGCTCACAATCATATCTTACTTCTTTCCCCTTCCTAGCTCTTGAGGTCCTTATCTGTAATTTTTGTGATAGGTCCATGAAGCCCTTCACACTCTTTTCCATTAACCAGGTCGGCTTTGTCTTTTAATCTTGAGTAATTCATGAATAGTTTCATTCTTAACAGAATTCATAACTAGATTCTCCATAGTGAGTTTTCTTCTTGATCACTACAATATTTTCTCAACAACTGAATATTTTGTAGTCAATTGATATACAATCACAAATTTCTCTTGGTCAATCCTTTACGCTCTTGATTGAGCCTATAGATGCACAAAATGGTTGAAATCTAGATTTGGTGGAAGAATAGCATTACATCTATCAAGTGTGACCTAAGGGGTTGTAATACCCCTTAAGGAACACTTGATGGTTGTAATGTGTCCCAAGGGGTCATATGGGGTCTCACTGAGGACTTCAATAAAAGTAAGATTTCTTCTATTGCAATTGTTCTTCTAAGTTACCACTACTTGAATAAAGCTTCTTAGGATGTAACTTTTCTTCGACAAGTTCATCCTTGAAAATGTTTGTATACTTTTCAAGTTCCCAATAATTAGATCTTGGATCTTCAAGTTCCTATTTTACCTATCCAAGCTAAGAACTCAAATCGTAGCATTCATATGTTTTCTTCTTTAGATCCACTTCAAGATTTTCTATCTGTTATTTCCCATCTTCAATCTCTTTGGACATCTAAAGTGTAGTAATCTAAAATTCATGTCTAAGTATTTCTTTACCTTTATGATGTTTCTCAACTAGACCTAATTCATCTTAATATGACTTTGTCCCATTGATCTACTTAATACGTTCCTCCCTCTTTACTTTTGAAATATCAATTGATCCTTGAGTTTTTTGATATATTCTTGCACATCTCTAAGCTTAAATTTAAACCTTTCTTTATCTCCATTTTCTTTATCAAGATCTTCAAGTGTTGCACTGAAATTATTCTATAAGTTAATTGCATCAATTAGGATCCTCCTCAAGTTGTAATACTTCTTCTAAGGAACTAAGCTTTGATACCAATTGTTAGGACCAAGCAACACTTGGGTGAGCAAAGGGGGAGGGGGTGAATTAATGATGTATTCAATTTAATACTTTATAAAACAACCATAAAAATCCACAAAGATCATGGTGTACAAGTAAAACATACATCTAGAGAGAACTCATAACACCATGATTATTTTCATGAGGAAATTCTGGCAAAAGGAAACCTCCAGTGGGGATGATACCCACAAGATGATGTACTAATTTGAAAATTATTTGTTAAGAGGCTTGATCTTATTAGGAGTCATTGCATAACATTTAGTACATATGTCCATGTTAAAGGACTAGACCCTATTAGAGGCCTACAACTATGTTAGGAGTTGATTAAAAAAAGAGCACATTGCTAAAGGGATGAAGGTTGACTTCACCTTTTGGACTCACTGTCCAAGTACAATGAAAGTATTAAAAAAATTACAAAACTATACATGACATCACAAAGTTTGATTTTTCTCAATGGAGCTCACATATGATTTGATCCAGCATCAAGACTTGCACATCATATACCATACACTTCTTCTATTACTATCCAAACCTATTACCATGCTCGCAGACAAAACAAGTCCTTCCTTTATACCCTTCAATATTATTTATCTTGTTGGCTTAGAAAACACTCTTCACAAATGTATAGCACAAACTCCAATAAGAAATATAGAATTTTGCTATCCATAGGCTAATATCTTGGATGCCATCCTTGCATTACTAAGCAATTGAATTATCCAAACAATTCAATTTGCTAGGCCAAATTGTCAGATCATACAAACTATCTTGAACCATTGTTATACTACATTAGTTATCCTTCACACTACCAAACCATATGTCAATCATCACAAAAACACAAGAGATCATACTAAAAGAATATATACATTGTATATATCATATTTCCAAAGTTGTAGATATATCTAATAGCTCTATTGTTCTCACTAGCCAAAACTATTTAATTGTATATTGAAGCCCTACTTTGGACTTAGGCATTTTTCATGTTTTATCCTCAATAAAATAGATTCTCAATTCAAAGAAGCAAGCCAATAAGATATGTTTCTATTGAAGTTGATGAAAGTTCAACCCCACAACTCCCAAGAATCACCTGCATGCAAACACCTATCATAGAAAGTGAGAAGCAAAAGCTATGGAGGCTAGAATTCCCACATCCACAAATGAGACATTCTTAATGAGCATAAAGAGAAATTGCTATAATCAAAAGTAAATGAATAATTACAAAGAGATCAATCCTTATAAAAGGAGATCAAAACCATAATAAGAAACTAGCCTAGGTTGTATGACAATAATTAATAAAAGAATCAATTCTTATATGCCCAAAGTTTTGCTTAAGTCAGTAGTACATTTGGGGGTCATTTTCAACCTAAATTTTGATGGCAGACCAATTTGGCTTGTCAATTTCATTCTTTTAAAAAAAGGATCCCAATAACATCGAAAGTTTGACGAAAGATAAGGTTATCATTGAAAGTTTGATGACAATTAAGTTTATCATCAAAATGGTGACGTTGTCGTGGATATAAATTAAAAAAATAAAAGTGAAACTTCATTTATTCATGCAGCAAATTATTGACAGGAGGCTTCAGAGGTGTGACAGAGATCTTTTTAGTGCCATTCAAGGTAAGGGTTCATGGATTAACTTTCATTCTCATCCTCTTCTGTTTGGAACTTTCTTTCAAGGTAAGGATTCATGGATTAACTTTCATTTCCACTAGATAAACTACCATAATTGTTGTTTTGGCACTTATTTTCAATCTGACAGGAGGAAAGGGTAGTTGCCTAGCTAAAAATGGCCTGGTCGCAAATTCCTCTGCTTTGTTGTTTTTTTTTACAACAATTACACCAATCTACATTACAAAAATTAGGCTCCTCTAGTTTTGACCCAAAGCTCTATGTCAATTTTCCTCTCCGCTATAATTTATCTATCGCTACACAAGCTTTCTTAGCCTTGCCTTAGCCCATACCAAAAAAAACCCTCTCTAATTTTCTTGGGAAGTATTTTAGACAGGCAAGAGATGATGTCGGCATCCATTCTTTGCTAGATTTTTTCATAGAGCTAGATAGATTTTTAAGGAGCGTTAAAAACCCTTGGAATGTACTGAGTAGGAAAGTTAATAAAAGTGTGGACGAATAGCCTAATGTCCATACCCTTTTGTTGTTACTAGACGATTTCATTATTCCCAACTCATGCTTTAGAGAAGTTTTTTACTAGGATAGTTACTAGATAATAAGGTATTTCTGAGATATCTATGCTTCTATCTTCTATAATGTATAAGAATTAATATTATATCCATAAATTGATAGTCATTCATAACCATAATTTTTTTAAACTGTTGCTTGACAACCCCGTGATTCACTATTTTCTTTCATTCAGTTAGTTGGTAGACTATCACACCCATTAATATCTTTTATTTAGTAACTTGATAAAATTACACACCCTTAATGAATCAACAAGTCAATTAATTCTAACTTTCACAACTAACTATTAAGCTGATAAACACTTTCAACCGCAATTGCTTAATGGCTAGTCACAAAAGCACACACTATTAAATTAATATTAAGTAAACCTTTCCATCCTCAAAAATATTAAACAATAAAATTGAATATATTGCTAAAGCCCAAACCATTGGAAGCATAGTAGCAAGCTTAGAACATTGTTAAGGCCATGAAGTTCTTTAGCTATTTGTCTGGGGCTTGCTAACATGCCATAACTCCATCTTACTAACCAAATATGGTCTACCAGAACAATAGGTGGCTAGTAAATTGACAATTACTGAATATGGTCTACTAGACCAGTAGGTGGCTAGCAAATCAACAATTAGTAATGGCACATGATTTTATGGAGTTATGCAAATTTGGAGTTATTTTAGAAGACAAAGATTTCTCTAAACAAGTTCAATGTATGTTGTGTCAAAATATCCACCAACTAAAATATGAATGGAAGATCTTCTAGCTAAGTTGTCAGTCTAAGTATATGGGTTTGGTTACATGTGTAAGGATATGGTATGGTGGTTCGCTAATGGTTTTGTCCCATGTTCCATAGGACTTGGTCATGACTATACAAATATTTATAAAGATTCTAGCCATGTAAACAAAATTAATGATAGTATACATTGAATAAACAAATTCAACCACAAAATAGAACTAAAGGATGACACTCTAATGCTATGAGCCAAAAAAATAAAATGGTTTATAAAGTTATATCTCCTAGTAAATATAGGATAATACACATTTGTCAAACTACATAGGACACATAGAAACTCAAAATAAGTCATTGTATTGCTCTTCAAAAAGTGCATCAACATCATTGATCACATTTTGAAAGAAGCTAGAAGCCTAACAATGAAATTTGAAAAAGTTATCTATAGACATGCTTAGCAAGAAGTGAATTGGATATCTTGGATAGTAAGGGTGTAGATTTGGATGCTTTAATTTCCTTGACCAAATCCACAATGGATGATTGTTAAAAATCAAGTGGTTGTAAGATGTGGATCCTACCCCTTAACAAGGTCCATTTTCATCCTAGAAGTGTTCGCGACCCATTTGGGAACCCTATGAAATCTATGACCAAGTGTAAAAGGAAGCACAAATCTCTTAATATTACCTTGACATAGGGAGATGGTGGTCATGATGTGATAAATTAAAGGCTAGATCTTCAGTAGAAGCTTCATTAGATCCAAAAAAAGAAGAAGCTTCAACACTGTAATTATAAGTGAACAAATCTAAGGAGTTTTGGCTAATATGGTTGGACAATTGGGCACCTTCACTTCATTCATCAACTTGAAACTGTATGATTAGCGAGGATGGTAGGTTATTAGGTACTAATTATTTCTTGTGAATATCCTCTTCCATTCTGGAAGTATCTAGGTTGATTTTTGCTCTCGTGAAATCTTAGCTAACTTGAAATCCTAAAGAAGTAGAATATCAGGGAATATTAAACTCTCTAATCTAGCCAAACTCTAACCAAGTTCAAGATGAGCATTAATCCTTTTTTTTTTCAAAATATTATTCAATTTCTTGAAATTTAATTACCAGAAGAAAAATGGATCATATATTTAAAATTTATATTTGGAGAATCTTTACTGCTACAAATAGGTGACAAAATGGGTCATCAATATAACAACCCTTGTAGACAGATTATTGCATAAATTTAACAGTTTCTATTTCAAGAAGATTCAGAATAGAAGAGTTGAAAAACTCACAATCACCCAAATATATTGCTTGAACAATCTTAAAAATAAGTTAACTCTTGAATCTTAGCCTTAGGCATTCCTAATTTTGCTTCTCTAAGGTCTATTTGATTGAATTTAAAATAAAAGTAGAAATCCTTTGTACTTTCTATAAGCATTTTAAATTTCATGCCAGATCAAGTATCTCAATGTCATTTGAGGCATATTTTTTCTCTGTCAATAACATAACGTGAAACCAATAAGTAGATGTTGCAGACCCAGAGAGAAGATAATAGAGACGTATGAGAAATGTATCTTGGAACAACATGTTTTATCCCAATCCACAGAAACTCAAACAACAAAATTAACCATACCATTAACTTCTAAATAAAAAAATTCTCAAAAAGATGACTAGCGTCATTCAAAAGGTTATTTCTAGAAGATTTCAAGTTCCAACGTGATGCACATAGGATTTCAAACAAACCCAAATCTACATATCACTGACATTAAACATTCAACATAGAGGCATTTTATGAGGTTAAACACAACCAAGCTTAATATTCTCTCATTCCCATAGCCTGGTTCCTATTTTGGGGTTCCATTATTCATAATATTTGTTCCAAAAAATTTATTGCCAAACCCTTTGGATGAATTATTTAAAATTAGTCCGTCTGAATCATATCCAAAGTTGAGCCTAATCCAACAACCCAATTATAATTTATGATCTCTGTATCAAGACCTAATTTTACTATAAAAATGCAAAATTAAAACTCAAAACCTTGCCTAGGGAATCCAATATCTTTCTCAAAATAACTCCAAATGAAACTAAACCAATTTAAAAATGACCACTTCTGAGTCTAGTTTTAAAATATGTAAGCCATTCATTATTCCAATCTATAAATCATTACATGCATGCAACTCTATTGAAGATATAAAAAAATTAATTTCCATTAAAACATTCATAGCTTCCATAAATATGATTTAAAATGAATCAATCCAAAAGGAAATGAAATTATATTCACATATATATCCAATGAATCTATTTAGAGGTCATAACTATTCCATATGTGTCAGTACCAAGTGCTACAACATGACATTTTGTCAAGAAATCTGAAATCTATAAATAACCACTTTCACTAAAATATGCATAACTTCTTCAAAACAAAATGCAACTAATCCAAACAAAAAAGAGAAGGAATTTTATTCAGCCTTCTATCCAAAAATACATATTATACATGGTTTCTATTCCATACATGTCCCTACAAGACCTAGAAATAACATTAAAACTGAAAAGTCAATCAAAATAACAACTTAGAAATTCACCAAATTTGTTTCAAATGTATCTCTTTCTTTCCATTCTTCTTTGGCTTGACCATACATCCATTTTTATAGTTTTTTTGGTTGGTTATAACTTCCAAAACACCTCCTTACATTCTTTTAAATCATTATGCAATTTTGACAATATTTATGCACTTTATGCATTTTCACATTACAACTTTTGCAAGTATAACTCCAAATTTGACAAATATTTGCATGGACCCTAAAATGGACTTAAATGGATATTTTACATCAATTTAACCATTAATAAGGCATTCTTTCATTATTTTTTTCCTTCTTGACCACTTTGAGACCTCCTTGCACAATTTTGACACTTATTACAAATGGCTTCTCTAGCCTTTACATTTCAACTTATGGACTCAAAAAAATTATAAATGTCTTAAAAAATAATTTAATATGAGATATAAGGAATTTTAATGTCCTTGTGCTCTTGTGCTTTAGGTGCTTCTGCACCATACTCCTAATTTTGAAAAAAATTCATGTCCCATGGAAATGCTTTTGTGAATAATCTGCAAACAAGCTTTTCTCCATGCTTCTACTGCTCACTCTAATGCTATAAATGACTCCATCTCTTGCAATGTTGCATAACAAAAAACTATCCAACATGAACCATCCATCTTACCCAATAGTAGACTCGATCTGATGATGCACTTCCCACTCTCGCTTGGTGGTTTCCTTCGGCACCCTACTCCAAACGTATCTTTGTCGAAGAATGGTTAGGACAGAACTTACTTACCTACCCACAAACTCTTCATGAACTTCTTTCCTTCTTGCAACTAGATGGGCCAAGTTCTTTCATCACAATATCTGTCTACCTAAATGTTTCACTCACTCTGATACTAATCTGATGCAAATAGGATTTCAAACAAACCCAAATCTACATATCACTGACATTAAACATTCAACATAGAACCATTTTATGAGGTTAAACACAATCAAGCTTAATACTCTTTCATTCCCATAGCTTGGTTCCTGTTTCGGGTTCCATTATTCATAACATTTGATACGAAAACTTTCTTACCAAAAACTTTGGAGGAATTATTTTAAATTAGTCTTTTTGAATCATATCTAAAGCTCAACCCAATCCAACAACCCAATTATAATTTATGATCTCTGTATCAAGACCCAATTTTATTGTAAAAATGCAGAAGTAAAACTCAAAACCCTGCCTAGGGAATCTGATATCTTTCTCACGATAACTCCAAATGAAACCAAACCAATATAAAATGACCAATTTTGATTCTAGTTTTAAAATATGTAATTCATTCATTAATCAGATCTATAAATCATTACATGCATGCAAATCTATGCTTGCAACTCTATTGAAGATATAAAAAAACTAGTTTCCACTAAAAAATTCTTAACTTCCTTAAATATGATTGAAAACAACTCAATCCAAAAGGAAATGAAATTAGATTCACATTTCTATCCAATGAATATATTTAGATGTCATAACTCTTCTATATGTGTGAGTACCAAGTGTTGCAACATGACTTCTATCAAGAAATATGAAATCTATAAATAACCACTTTTAGTAAAATATGCATAACTTCTTCAAAAAAAAATAAAACTAATCCAAACCAAAAAGAGAAGGTAGATTATTCAGAATTATATCCAAAAATATATATTATACTTGGTTTCCAAGTCAAATGGCTGTACAAGACGTAGAACCAACACTAAAACTGAAAGTCAATCAAAATAACAACTCAGAATTTCACCAAATTTGTTTCAAATGTATCTCTTTCCTTCCATTCTTCTTTGGTTCAACCATAAATCCATTTTTATAGTTTTTGTGGTTGGTTATAACTTCTAAACCACTTTTTAAACCATCTCTTTACATTCTTTTAAATCATTATGCAACTTTGACAATATTTATGCACTTTCTACATTTTCACATTACAACTTTTGCAAGTGTAACTCCAAATTTGATAAATATTTGCATGGACCCTAAAATGGAATTAAATGAAAATTTTACATCAATTTAATCATTTATAAGGCAATCTTTCATATTTTTTCCTTCTTGACCACTTTGAGACCTCCTTGTACAATTTTGCCACTTATTACAAATGGCTTCTCCAGCCTTTACATTTCAACTTATGGACTCAAACACATTATAAATGTCTTAAAAAAATATTAATATATGATATAAGGACTCTTAACCTCCTTTTTCTCTTGTACTTTAGGTGCTTCTACACCACAATGGAAAATTTCATGAAAGTTCTCACTCAATAATGTTGAAGTTGAGTTGCTTGAATCACATGCACTATTTTTTGTCCTTTTCCTTAATGTCAACATTGTCTGAAGTTTGATGCTTTGAAATAACAGTGTCTAGATTTTTTTATCCTTCATACTATGACTCCTACCTTTAAGTGTTTCACATTATACTTTGACTATTGTATATGGTGGAATGTATATGCTATGGATTAGTTTTAAAAATTATCGATGTATTATCTCTTATTTACTAAAATTTACATGTTTCTTAATATGGAAGGTAGAAAAAAGGAGAATTTCCCTTGAAGCCTCAACATTGGACCCAAAAATGTAGGCCTAAATATTTCTTTACATGACTTTCTTTCTTTAACTTATCCTTTCTATTTTTTTTTTTGATGGATTAGTATCTATGTTATGAGTTTGTCTTTTTTGCCCCTGCAATTAACTTATTGATATTATATGAAATAACATCTCATATAGATGAGTTTGATATGATACTTTCGAGGGTTGTATTATTCATTAGCTTCCACTTAAAAATTCTTAATTGGTTTGAAGAAACTCTTTCCCTTGCTGCAATATTCCCCTTTTGCCAAAATATTGATGCTTCTAACTCCTATATTGCAACCTACAAATTTAAAGATTCATTCCAAGAATTACATGTATGCATATCTCTGTATTGCATAAAAATGTAACTAAAGGAATAGAAGCTAAGCAACTAACATCTATTCCTACATGATTATGCAAACCTCAAAATATGCAAGGTAACCATGTAAGAAGCATAACATGAACATCAAAGTAGCACTATGCAAACCTCATGAAATCATCAAGTGTAGATGATTTCATTGTTGTGGGATGTGGTTGCTCACAAATCTAACAACATAACATGAGGTAGATGGTGCTTTATGAAAATGAGGAGAGGGCTCTCCTTTTATAGGAAAAGAGATGAAATGGATGGTTGAGATTGAATGTGAGATGGAGGGCTAGGATCTATTAGGATCGATGAGGTTTCAATGAGGTGGAGACCAAGTAGACTCCTTGTGGAGTAGGGTTTTTGACCATTCAAAGGGGGAAAGATGCTCACAGATGTGTGAGCAACCTTTGATGTGACAAGTCAATGATAGGTGTAAGAGGGTTGGAGGCTCAACGTTTCTCACACATGTGTGAGACACCTTTGAAAGTGATGATTCAGTGACATGTGTAAGATCATGTTTCCTCACACATGTGTGAGACACATTTGGTTCACATGTGAAGGGGGACAAGTGTGTAAGTGTGTAAGAGTCACATGTCACATGTGACTAGGGTTTGCTAATCCTTTGATTAGGATTGTGCAAATGATTAAGGATATGATGAGATGAGGAACTAAGATTAATTAGTGGATAAGTGGATTGACCTAGGTTAGAAGGATGGGTTAGGTTAGGAAAGTGAGGTTAGGCGAGGGTTAAAGTTAGGAGCCATGTGCTCAAATAGAATTAAATTTAATATTTAATTCCAAGTGAGATTAGGCAAAATATTAATCAAGTAAATGAAGTACTTAATTAAAGTGAATGAGTTAGCATTTAAATAAACCTTAGTTTATTTAAATAAAGGAAAGGTGAATATAATTAAAAATAAATAAATTTATTTAATTAAAGGTAGAGTAATTAAATAATAATAAATATCTATTTAATTGGTCAGGAAATGGGTTTGGACAATTTTAGGTGTCTACAATCCCAAAAATATAAGTCTACTCTAATTCCATGAAGAAAATGACAGGAAGCAGAGACTAATTGTATTATTTTTACAATGGAAAGTAGAGAAAAGTATAACAATCAAATCAAACAAAACAAGGCAACGAACACAGAGTTGAATAAAGCATATATTCACCCTAAAAATTTATAATTTTTTAGATAAAAAACTCTATTTTTGTATCTCTTAAGATTCCAATTATAAGGAACTTATTTTCTATCTATAACTTGTATACTGCTTTTCTATATATCGTGAATAAGTGTTTTGATATTGATGAAGACTAATTTGTAAGGAGTATGTTGCTCAACAATAATTTTGATCCATAGTTGATAATGGAATTTTCCTCCAATAAAAAAGATTGACTTCATGTCCCAATTTCTTTATCCAATGTAAATAATATTTGATGTAGGAGCATCCTAGGTTGCCTTGCTATCCTGCTCATTTTTGTTCATTCTACAAGTTGGTGCCTAGAAATTCCTTCATGTGCTTAGCAATTCCTTCATGTGCCTAGAAATTCCTTCATGTGTTGAGTTACTTTAGCAATTCCTTCATGTGTCGAGTTACCTAGTATATGTCGAGTGACTCTTCATGTGCCGAGTTGCTGAGCGTCAACTTTTGGACATGATTTCTGTGAGCTGACTTGCGAGATTTATTTTGAATGCAAGATTTATGTTAAAACCTTTTCTTGGGATGCATCTAGAGCATTGTTGGTTCAGCCTTCCTCTTATGTAATGTTCTAGAATAATCTGTAAGCCATTTTGACAAGTACATATAAAGTGTTTAGGCTTAGAGTTAGGCAAGTTTTTGAGAAGAGGAATTCTGAGAGCAAAACTGAAAGTGCAAATTTGTAGTTGGATCTTTGAATATGAATGTATTTGTAATTGGTTGTAACCCAGAAGGCCTTACAGTTGGGCATGTATGAAGATGTTTTGATGAATCAATAAAAGTATTTCTTTCCTCCTTTGGTTGTTGTTCCTTGTGTTTGCTTTCATTGTGTTAACTCTTGTAGGGTGTTTTGGATAGCTAGGTGAGCCTTTGGCCCTAGTTATTCATCCTTTTCCTACATCAATATTGTAATAAGTTGATCTCATATGTGTTTGTATTCCTTATGTTAGCCTTAATACAATAGAAGTACTACCCATTTTGTTGACATAACTAAGCCTTTCTCTAATGTATATATGGTATTCTTTATTGAGAGTTTTACTATTGATCTAAAATATATCTAACCAATTCTAATATCTCTATGTTCTTATATGAATCCCATGAAGGACAATTAACATAGCAATGTGCAATGCCAATACGTTGTTTTGATCTACTCATGCATGTGATGATTTTTTCTTCTTCAAGTGTTGATTTTACAGAAAAGCTAGTTGAAAGTTCTTTATCTTTGTCATTGATATGATGCATATTGCTCACACTATGTTCTGTAGTTCCACCAATTGATCCAGATCTTCTCCATGTCATTGATATCTTTTATGCCTTTACTAATTGTCTGATTTGTATATGTCTCAATGTCATCAAACACAATAACCATTTAACATACCACAAAGGCAAATTTGATGCAAACAATATTATGACCCCCTGATAAAATTATTACCATCAATGATATAGGTATTCATTAAACAAAGTTTATTTCTTCTAATGATTATGGATAAATTTATGATCCTTGCCACAATGGTTAATAAAGTCTATTATAATTGTGTGCAATCGTCTTCTTTTCTTAGAATTGAATTCTTCAATTCAAACTACTAATAGAAAATCATATCATTGGTCTTCATATTCCCAACTTGTAGGTTTTTTGAATTGGAAGACTTTTGTGAATGTATGTAGATTTCATATGCTTTGAGTATACGATAATTTCCTTCAACATGAACAATCCCCACAATAATTAGTTTATTGGCACATACTCTATGTCAATATGGTGTATATTAATGTGTGTAATATATTCCTCCATCCAATCTTTCTTCCTTTTTTCCTCCCTTGTTGACGTTGTCCAAGATAGGTCTTCACTATGGGTCAACCCCTGTCTGAGACTCCTTCATTTAGACATTGTCATCATTGTTCATATTCACCTTTTTGGTCATGAATAGTTTCAATAAAAAAAAATGTATCTCCTTATTGTCATTGGCTTGGATATAATTTACTACTGACACTTTTTTATTCCTTACTGCTCATTCTTTTTTAAACATTCATTTCATTTATTTGAATCTCCCTACATCAAAGGCTTGAGCATTGATTCAATTTTCCATACACATCTCTTCCTTCATAAACTTAGGCAAAGTTTACATCTCCTTTGCTCCTTGCAGAAATGGTGGATTCCTCAATATATTTCATTGTTTTGGAATATAATTCTGATCTCTTTTTATATTATGTTCGACTGTTCTGGAATTTATATTTCACTGTCCAACCCTCATTATCCACGTATGGCTCTTGCTATCCCCAATTTTTATTTTGCAGAAAATAAATTATTTTATGCATTAAGAAACAAATGAAGAAAAATCCTTCATTTTTTTTAGAAACCATTACATATGCAGAGAGGAAAAATATGTAAGCATGACTCTAATCTAGATAACCAACACATCAATGTGACTAATTTTATCTTAGGGTGATAAAAAATATGATAAATAGGGCTCTATTAAAGTTAGGAATTTGGTCAAATAGTTTATACACAAAGTTTGCAATGGTTATTTTCTATAGCACCTTGATAAACACCCACACACCTTGTTTTTATTGCATACTTGATTAAGAGAAAATGTCTAACATGGAGTTTTGTGTATGAAACCTCTTGTTTGACGTTTTATCAAACAAGTCATGTACAAAGGAGCAATTAAATGGTTAGTGTGTGGACAGAAAGGAATATGGACCCACCACAAACATTACAAAGGATTTAAAAAATAAAAATCAAGATTATAAAAATTCTTGATTGGTTTGAAATTGCCACAACACTTATTCACGCCCCCTAAACCCCATCCCCCAATGTTTCTTGATCCTAACTCGATCTTGCTAAAACCATCCATACCTTTACTCACATTTGTTGTAGCAACATATTTTGAGTGACAACATACATAAACAAATTATTTTTGTTCAAAATCAATGCCAATATTTATATTGTATAATTCATTTGATTTGTTTAGATGCCATCTTTACTAAAGAGATAGTAATATTTAAATATTATTGATTATATACAAGATACTACTAATGTTTGTATGTTTATATTTGATATAATTTTATAGCCTGAATATTTGCTTGTGAAGAAAGTCCACGCCTAACAATATGAACCCAGAATAAAATAAGGCGACAATTGCTAGATTGTGGTCTTAGTTCAAAAAAAAATGATGATGAAAAATGTTTTTGTCCTTATGAAAAATGCAAGGGCTTAAAGAATTGAAGAATTGTAATCACAATAGCTCAGAGACATTGTAGGAAACATGATCATATTGAAGGGGGAAAGGATTTTCGTCCTTTCATGAATGTGAATTTTGAGCTAGTGGAACATGGAGGTGTGAATATCGAAGTAGAAGGTAATGATCCCATAGAAGAAGAAGATCTTGAGGTAGAGAACACAATTGAAGATTTTGCTATTGGTGCAACTGATAATGTGCCAGAGAACTTGATTGAATAAGATGTTACTGGTGCAACAGATGAAGATGATGATAGTCGTGCATCTAATGATGATGATGAAGAGAACCTTGATATACTTGTAACTGAAAAGGCATACAAGCCCCTATACCAAGGCTCCCAAATAACACTTCTCTTTGTTGAATTTTTGCTAGTAAACTTCAAGGTTATGAATGGTATATCCAATGTAGCAATCTTATGTATGCTAAGGTACAATATCATTTTTTCCATCTTCTATGTTAGCATACCATTAATGTTCTTTATATTAATAATATTTTTCCATAGGTTGATCGGTGAGTTTTTGTTACCACCATCAAACATTCTACCTCGCTTTTACCGAGAATTATCAGCCATTATGAAAGATATTGGAATGGAGTATCAAACAATACATGCATGTCCCAATGATCATATTATATATCACAAACAATATGAATTTGTAATAGAATGCCTTGATTTTCACATTAGTAGATATCAATCAGATCAAATAATGAAAAAGGTGCCTTGCAAGGTTCTTCAATACATTCCTATTATTCCACATCTGCAACAATTATTCAGGTGTACTAGCTTGGCACAATTTATGGATTACATACACGCAACAGAAGTCAAGATGAAATTATGTGAATGCCTATGGATGGTTCTGCATTTAAGAACATAGAAGATAGGTGACCAGTATTTTAAGAAGGACCTCATAATTTGAAGTTTTCATTGGCAGAAAATGATGTAATCCATTTGGAGAGATGAGATTTTTTTACTTGGTCTGGCCTATTTTTTTTATTAACAATAACATTCCTCCTTGGGCATCTGTAAAGAGGGAGCACATAATGTTGGGAATGATTATAATAGGACTTTTTTCATTTAATAGTCAACTAAATTAATTTATAAACTTAGTATCAAAATGGTTGTAATAATTATGTTTTGTTTATGTTCATTCAATTAGGTAAGTACCAAGTGAAAGATATGAATGTATATATAGAGCCCTTGATTGATGAGTTGCTGGAGTTATGGAATGGGGTCACTATGTATGACATCTCTAGACCAATTGGTGAAAGGCAATTTCTATTATGTGCAATGCTTGTATGGACAATACATGATGCCCTTGGACTAACACATTTTTGTGGTATGTAGAACTATTTATGCATATTTTGGTATGTAATAGTGCCAACACATTTTTTTTGTATGTTTAAGTTGCGTGTGATAATTGTAAATATGAATCTTATAGTACACATGTCATCCAATTACACACGATCTTGTAGGTTTTCAAGCAAAGGGAAAATTTGCATGTCCAATTTGTGGTCCAAATATAAAATCTCATCATTCAAAAAGTTCAGGAAAGTAGGTGTTTGATGAGCATAGACACTTTCTCCAAAAAATCATAAGTATAGAATTGCCAAAAAACATCTTTTCAATGGGAAAGAAGAGAAAACATCAAAGCCATGAACAATAACACCTCACATGTGGCAGTTGGAATACAATAGAATAAATCATTGAGGTAATGCCATTCCATCTGATGCAGGTTAGTGTAGGAGCACACTTGAAAACATCTCCATCCAAGGAATAAGACATCTCAAACTCTCCTTTTCATTTATGTGATAAGCTCAATTTGTGAGACCAAGGGACACAAGATGCAAATATAAACCTTGTCATCCACCTTGGTTAAAAAGGGGTTTTTCTTTCATTTTCATCCTAGGAATAGGATAATAGCTGTTAGGAGATCTTAGTAAGGTTTTAAACATGTTTTAGCATCCTAGAATCTATTCTTGATCAACATTTTTCTCTTGATAGCTTTTTGGAAAAAATTGTCAAGTTGCAAATTTGAAAAGTTTAAGTGAGAAAACAATCCAAACCACTTTGTGGTTGTAGGACTGGTGATGGAAATAAAGTCCCAAGACATATTGGAGAATAGGTTGTATGGAGAAAATATTGTTGCAATAAAAGAAACTAAATTTTTGAAGCAATTTGACTCATTTTTGGCATTGTACAGATCAGTATGGTCTGGGAATTGTAAAATTTTGAAATGGTTGGATAGAGGGTTGAATCACATCTCTAATTCTTTTGGTTTGAAGGCCTCATCAATCATATCAAGCAAGTTATAATCATTTTTGTGTTGGTTGCTACATTATAGGCCACACCTAGAGTTTTAGTAGAAAATTGGCCATATCTTGCAAGTCCACCATGGGAGAAATCTAATTCTTGGTGATTTGAAAGGTATGAGGATGTATTTTATGATTTTTGTGGTTTCATATTGTGGCAATGTATTCCATGGGAGAAATCCACAAAACCCTAGGACAAGCATCTCTATGTGATTGTCATAAAGTGTGCATTTGAGTGCATGGAATGAGTTGGGGGTGGGGTGTGGTGTTGAAAACTAAGACTTAAGACTTTTTCATCATCCCTGACATGTTCCAAGGGTTTATGGTGTCTAGGAGGCTGTAGCTAGGGTAATTCCTTTGTTAATCAACCCTACTTAGGCCTAGTTCCTAATTGGCAATCTTGAGGAAAAGTGGAGTTGGAAGATTGGTCTGGTGTTCTCCCTTTGATGATGCTTGAGGGTAGTTTTTAGGGTCCAATTGAACCTAGATTTGGGTTTGTTCAAGCCCTTGGAAGCCCTAGAGATCAACTTGTTAATAATTTTCCTTATAGCCCTCTTAGTAGGACATAATTGTCAATTGTCCCATCAACTTGGGAAAAGGATTGTGAAGTTGTAGAAATTGATTGTTTGAGTTATTTGTAGTCAGTTGGGATTGGATTCCACCCTAAAAGGTCTATTTAAGCCTTAAAGACTCATGTTCCTAATTTGGTCCTTGTAACTAAATACAAAGGGAAGGTGTGGGAATGGTCTACCTTATAGAGCCCCATCTTGTCTAAGATAACATTGTGATTGTTTTAACCATTCTAAGTCTAAGAAGGGTGTTTTGAACTAGATAACTTGGGGCTCTACATGAAGTGGTATTAGAGAAATGTGAGGCCTTTGGAAGAAGAAAGTTTCTAAGATGGCAGACAATGAAGATGTGGAACTACTTGGCAATATGACAAATGTTGAATTGCTGAAGATTGTTAAAGAGCATGATGCTGAGAGGAAAAAAAATGAGAAAGGACATGGAAAAGCTTAAGGAAAAAGTCAAGAAGGGAAGTAGTGAAAACTCTAGTGTTGAAGAGTAGGTTAGTGAAGGAGGAGAAGAACCTTTAAAGGATGAGGAAAAAGAGGATATTCCTACTGATCAGAGACTACTTATAAGGACTTTGAAGTCCATTGAGAGAAGAATTATGGATGGTAAGCTTGACCTACCTATTTTCAATGGTAAGATGGATTCTTAAGAAGTAATTGATTGGATTGATGCTCTTAACAGTTTCTTTGACTATGAGGAGATACCTAAACATTAAGAGGTGAAAATTGCAGAGTCCAAGTTGAAGGGATCAGCCCTAACTTGGTGGAATTTCATTCAATCAGAGGTAGTGAAATTGGATAAGAATCCTATTGGCACATGGAACAGGATGGAAGCCTTGGTAAAGAAGGCTTATATGCTTGAGGATTATGAAGTGCAACTTCATGCAAAGAGACAAAACTTGAGGCAAAGGGAGATAGATGTCTCTAGCTATACAGAGAAATTTCATAAACTTCCCATGAAATCCAACATGGTGGAGCCTAAGAGTGTTAAACTTGAAAGGTACATGTAAGGGATGAGACTTAACATTCAAGATGAATTAAGTCTATGCTCTCCTAATACTATCTAAAAATGCTTTCAATTAGCATTAAAGGTTGAAGGGAAATTGAAAAGAAGACAAGGCCAAAGTGGAAGAGGTAGAGGTCAAAAGGACTTCAACAATAAAGGAAGAGAGACAAATAATGGGAGAGGACAAAATGTCAAACAATTTGGTGACAGTAACCAAGAGAATAATTAGGTTGAAGGAAGTTCTAGAGGATATTCAAGGGGGAGAAGAGGAGACTCTAGAGGGAGATTTTGAGGGAGAAGTTTAGGACCTCCAAGATGCTATAGATGCAATCAAATGTGGCATATAGCCTCAAAGTGCCCTAAAAAGCTAAGCAATCAAGTAGAAAGAAGAGTTTCTCTAATAAGAGAGGATGATAGTCAAGAGGAACAATACACAAATGCCTATGCACCACCTGAGGAATAAGAGAATTTGATGATGAGGAGGACCTTGCTAAGGACACCTACACCTAAAGAACCACCACAAAGAAAGTCATTGTTCAAGACAACTTGCAAAGTTGGAGGCAAGATATGCAGAATGATAATTGACAGTGGATCTACTGACAACATGGTGTCAACAGAGACAGTGGAGAAACTAAAATTGAGGAGGGTACCTCACCCTTTCCCCTACAAGGTGTCATGGCTCACAAAGGGTCAACATGTTTTTATTGAAGAACAAGCTTGGCTGGAGCGGCAACTTGGAAAATACAGAGGTAAGGTACTTGTTTCTTGGGAGACCATGGCAATATTATGTGGAAGCACACCATGCTAGGAGATTGAACACCTACACCATCAACCAAAATGGAGAAAAGATAATCTTCTTTCCCATCTCTGATAATGAAGAGGAACAAAAGGAATTTTTTTTTTCTTGTAGGTGAGAAAGAGTTCCTAAGGACTATCAAGAAGGATAGATCTCCATCTTTTTCTTTGGTGATAAAGCCACAGGACAAGAGGAAGAAGGTGGAATCCCCTAAGATAGAAGAACCAAGGATGAGAGTGGGTCGTAAGGAGGTTTCAGACCTACTAGATATGTATGTTGATATTCTAGCAATAGACATTCCAAGCACACTTCCACCAGTCAAAGAAGTGAACCACAATATTGACTTGATTCCTGGAGCAACCTTGACAAACAAGGCTTCTTATAAACTCACACCTTAGCACAATGAGGAGATGACATTGCAGATTTAAGAACTCTTGGACAAAGGGTTGATAGCAAAACATTTGAGCCCTTATGCAGTTCCAATCCTCTTAGCTCCAAAGAAGGATGAAACATGGAGGTTATGTGTGAACTCCAGATCAATAAACATGATCACCATAAGGTATAGGTTCCCTATGCCTAGAATTGAAGATTTTCTTGATCAATTGAGTGGAGCAAGATATTTTTCCAAGGTTGATCTAAAAAGTGGGTATCATCAGATAAGGATAAGGGCAGGGGATGAATGGAAGATTTCCTTTAAAATAAATGAAGGCTTGTATGAGTGGAGGGTGATGTCATTTGGGCTATCAAATGCCTTAAGTATATTCATGAGACTAGTGAATGAGGTCTTAAGACAATTCCTTGGAAAGTGTGTTATAGTGTATCTTAATGATATACTAGTGTTTTGTAAAACATAAGGGGATCATTTGCAGCATCTTGACTTGGTATTGAAGAGGTTGCAAGAAGAAAGGCTATTCATCAATGTGGAGAAGAATGTCTTCTTACAAGAAGGACTTGTGTATCTTGGGTTCATCTTAGGAGGGAATATAAAGATGGATCTTGATAAGGTAGTATCCATACTTAGTTGGCCTTCTCCAAGGAACATGTTTGAGGTAAGAAGATTTCATGGGCTTGCTTCTTTTTATAGGAAATTTATAAGAAATTTTAGTCCCTATTGTGCTCATGTTTTGGACGTAATAAAAAAGTGGTCAAAAGTGCAAGTTTGTGTGGAATAAGGAGGCTAAAGAAGCATTCCAAATGTTGAAGAAGAAGGTGATAGAGAAACTAGTACTTGCAATCCCTAATTTTTAAAAGGTGTTTACCTTGGAATGCAATGCATCCAATGTGGCAGTGGGAGTGGTACTAAGCTAGGAGAGTAGGCCTATTGCATTTTTTAGTGAGAAGCTGAATACCTCCAAGAAAAGGTATTCATCCTATGATTTGGAATTGTATGCATTAGTTCAATCTTTGAAGAAATGGGGGCATTACTTGCTATCTAGAGAATTTGTGGTTTTTACTAATAACCAGGCACTTAGCTTTCTAAATAGCCAAGAGAAATTAAGTCATAAACACATGAAATGGGTTGAGTCTATTCAAGCGTTCACCTTTTCAATAAAATAAAAAAAGGGAGTGGCTAATAAAGTGGCGGATGCTTTGAGTAGGAGGAACTTGGTAGTGCAAGAGGTCATATTGTAAAGTGCAAGAATTGATTCCTTGAGACGAATGTATTAGAAGGATGAATATTTCCAAGAGATATATCAGACATGTTCTAATTTTTTAGAGGACTACCATATCAAATATGTAGATTTCTTGATTCAAGATGGTATATTGCTCAAGGGGCACCAATTATACATTCCCAAATGCTCAATGAGGGAAAATATCATAAAAGAGAAACACAGGCAACATGAGTGGCCATTTTGGCTTGGACAAAACTTTGGAGTAGGTAAGAAGGTACTAGTTTTGGCCTAAGGTTAAAAATGATGTAAGAAGGTATGTGGAGGCATACACTATATGTTAGAAGACCAAGGGGACTTCAACAAATGCTGGTTTGTACCAACCTCTTTCTATCCCAACTAGACCTTGGATCAGTTATAGAATGGACTTTGTTATGGGTTTACCCAAGACACAAAAAGGCTTTGATAGAATATATGTGGTAGTTGATAGGTTTAGTAAAATGTCTCATTTCATTCCTTGTAAAAGCACTAGTGATGCTACCTATATTGCTAACTTGTTTTTCAAAGAAATTGTAAGGTTACATGGATTATTGTAGTCCATTATTTTAGATAGGGATGTGAAGTTTCTTGGGCATTTTTGGAGGACATTGTGGAGGATATTGGGCACAAATTTTAGTTTATTTTTGCCTACCATCCACAAACGGATGGGCAAACTGAAGTGGTCAATAGATCACTTGGAAATTTTCTAAGATGCCTTGCCAAGAAACATGGTGAGAAGTGGGACCAAATACTGCCCCAAGCTGAGTTTTCCTTTAATGACTCAGTGAATAGGAGTATGGGGAATAGTCCCTTTCAAGTTGTATATGGCTACAACCTAAAGGACATATTGGAACTCAAAGATATTCCATTATATATACCAATCAGTTGTGAACAATTTGTAGATCACATGAAGGATGTTCATGATCAGGTAAAGAAGGCATTGGAAAAGAGTGCTTTGAAGTAGAAAGAAGCCAAAGATAAAGGCACAAGAGATGTACAACTTCAAGTGGATGATGTAATGCCCTGCCCAGAGATCCTTGGAACAAGGATAAATAACATCCAAAATAGTTTTTTTTTAAACAAGTATAGATGCACACGATGATCAACATATGAGGATCAATAAGATCATAATGGAAGACTTAACCAAAAATCCTGGCATCCAACAAATCTCCAAACACCGGTACCAAACAAATACACTCGAATAGAAAATGAAATCCAAAGATGACAACAGAACATAAAATCTTTGATCTATTGAAGCATGGAGATTCAATCAATCCCAAAGGTTACTCAAAACACCAAATTGCAATCTCCAAAGAATAGTGGATATACCCCCTATTTTCCACATGAGAAAAACCAAATAGATAGTTTTGTGCAAGGAAGCACAACATGCAACATGATAAATTACCCTCTCGCATGAAGAACTACTTGGCCCAACATCTAAACTATTACACTAATGTCAAGGTTCATGTAAGGAAGTACAAGACCCCACATGAAGAAATGCAAGCCTGTGCATGAGGAAATACCAAGTCTCGTGCATGAGAGAGTACAATTTTGTGTAAGGAGAATACTATCTCGTGAAAGTATTTACAAAAACAAGCAAGGTAAACACAAGACGAGAAAAAAAGATAAAAAAATTCCTTTGCACTGGGGAGTACCAGATCCACAAATTGAGGCTTAGATAGTCAAACACAATAACTACAAGATGGAAACTACATATAACCATCTAAAACATAGCAGTAAAGGAAATGTACTAAAAGAAACATCGCAATGAATGAACATAACATAACTCATGTGTGGTTCCTCCCAACCATAATAGCATCATGAGACCTCAAAGGCCCTAGCCATCCCGCATATGTAACATCCCAAACTGGCAATTAGATAGTTAGAGTTGTCTTATGAGCGTGTTGCTACTAAAGCATAATAACATCATAAGAACAAGAAAATATAACATGCTGACAAGTAAAGAAATAGATATTTCAACTAATCAAAACACATCATCTAACCATATGCTAAACATCATAATACATGAATGCATCAAATAAACTAACATCATCTAAACATGATATCCATACATTCCAATGAAAGCATAAATCACAAGGAAGTATACTTCGGGATCCTAAATATATCAAGTGAAACATCAAGCACCGGTCACACTGGAATAATAGACCATCTCTGTACACTAGTCCCTAGTAGTGGTGAAGGTAGCTATGGCTCCCAACCATGTGAAACCCCTAGGTTCACTTCCACTATCCTGATGGAGATAATGAACCAACCACAAACGCACATAAAGAAAATGTCCATGGCTAACACTCACACCAGATAGTAAAAATGATGGAAACCAAAAACATGAGACAATGCAAGCACTATAGGTCTTGGTCACACACTCAGTGGGTAACTATGTAGGGACTCACTGCATGGAGATTTGCTTGGCATCGGATAGCCAAAGCTCGGTATCATGTGGACTCAACTTCCCAATGGAAGGATCTCACACTCTGTGTCCTTTTATTATCTTCATTTTATTACCTAGTATTTTATTTAGTTATCACTTGATTAAAACTTCTTCACACCAACCCTTTGGCACAATAAACACCAGGCTACAAGATAGAAGCTCCCTCCATGTGGTGCTATCCTACCCTACCCATGCTCATCCAACAATGAGTGCCTTTAGGCATGCATATTCCCAACCCACCCCCAAATGATGATAACTCAACTAAAATAAAAATAGGATATCATGGCTTGTAAGTCAACTGACAAATGCACGTGCATGTGCTCGTGTGTGGCACACCACCATCACGAAGATCATAACGCAAGGACTAGATGAGAACACAAGAGAAATTACACTTAACCCAATACAAGCTCGAGAGGATGGATGTGACACACATACCAATGCAACATAAAAGTACAATAGTGGCCTAATTAAAATCCTACAGATAGTCCAATTCTATGACCATCATCATGCCAAGAAAACTGAAGAAAACTAGACAACATGAAAAACAAGGTAAAAACCTCAAAACTTAAAAACTTTGAAAGTTAAATCCATTTGGTCTTAGGGCACAAAAGCCATGAAAATCCAATAAAATTCAAGTTTGAACATCGTATGCATAAATGACCAGCATAACAGTGCAAAACCCCAAACCCTCATCCTGAAATTTGGGAAACCGTTCATACCCAACCACTTGGGCAGAACCAACAATCAGAAACAGAGGGGAACACTAGTTCTCAGCCTCCTAACAAAAAGCTACAAGAAATGGAAATAGAAACTTAGCTAAAACATGAAAATGGGAGAGTCCTACCTGATAGCCAAATGGGCTAAAATGGGAATCGACCAAATAAAATAAATATCCTGTACAAGCTTCTAAAAGTTATGAAAAACCAAGGTCTCACCAAGCTAGATCCAACGAGACCGACCTTATGAAGATCACACACCCATAGCTCTCAGAACGAACAAAAATAGAATCCTCTAGAAGAGGATTTTGGAATAAGGTCTCAAATTTGTAATTTCCAAAAGCGAGAAGTGAGGAATTAATTTGCTCTTTTTATACTTATTCACTTTTTGAGTGAATATTCAGTTAGGAAAAATAGCTAGGTAACCTAGTTAAACTCCAAATCAACCCAAATGAAAATAGGGTATTCCAAGTAATTGGAATTCATCTACAGAAAAGCCACCATAAATTAAAATCAATTAAAAATAAAGCTCGAAAACCCAAAATCACAAAAATTTCTTAACAACTTTCGTGATAAACGTCAACCTCTAAATGCATAGACACGTTCATAGGTCTAATCACATAATGCAAGTGAGTTTGGATTTATCAAATCACTACAAGGTTTAATTTAATGCTTAAATAAGATATGTTGACCATATAGGGACAACAGTGGTAAAATATGAGCAACTGAATCACTAACTCCATGTGTCACTGCTAGAGATATAAATTTGGCACACTAAAACACATGATCAAGTGAAATTGCATGTAATAACATAGCCAAAGCAATAAATGCATTAAATAACCTAATTTAACCATTTATTCAATTATACTGATATAATCCATTTACATCACTCACATTCGCATAAAGCATAGCAAATCAAGAATGAGTTAAATCACCATAGTATTGAATCCAACATGTAACATAATCAAAGATATGTTCAAATACCAGGCAACCAAATAGCATCATAAAACACATTGTCACCTCAAAATGGCATCATCATGCAAATATGATCAACTGAACATCATAGTAATCTAACATCTATGATATTGAAATCAAAGTATAACACCTGACCCTTAGGTCATCTTAAATGTAAAACTAACATGAGTAACAAGTATCTCTTGGATCAAAATATAACAAGGTACAGATTGCAAACATGAGAGGCACTACATCCTTGCCCACTAGGCATAAGCTTACTCCTAGAAGCTTGCAAAAAGATAGGGGTACAAATCTCTCAATTGTGTAGCATCTTCCCAAGTAACAAAGGTCTCATTGCTCGGGTCCCACTAGACCCTTGCCTACTCTATGTACCAACCTCTCAAAGTTAGTCTCTAATGCTAAAGGATATGAATGGGCTCCAAAGAAAGTTGTTTGTCCTCCACATGTAAAGCATCCCAATTAAGAACATGGGTCACATTGGAAATATACTCTCACAAAACAAAAACATGGAAAACATCATGGATGTGCAATAGGCTAGATAGCAATGCTAGTCGATAAGAAACATGACTGATCCTCTCGAGGATCTCAAACTGTCCAAAAAAACATGGTGCTAACTTAGATCCTTTCCCATAATGAATGGGGCTCTTCCTCTGACACACTCATAAAAACACCCTTTCATCAATAGAATAATGACAATCCAACCTATGGGCATCAACATACTTTTTATGCATGTCCTGAGCAGTAACCAAATACTGTCTAATATGAATAGCCTACTACTCCATATCCTAAAGCATCTCTAGACCTAGAAGTACTTGGTCCTCTAAAAGATCCCAACTCAAATGGGTACGACACAGTCTACTATACAAGGCCTAAAAAGGTGACATGCAAAGAGAACTATGATACCCATTTTTATAAGAAAACTCAACAAGTTATAAATAATCCTCCCACTTCACCTGCCTATCCATCACATACATGTCAAACATTTCTTCTAGAACCTGGTTCACTCTCTCTATCTAACCATTAGTCTCTAGGTGATAAGCCAAACTAAAATTGAGCTGCATGCCCAAAGCATGCTAGAGAAATGTCCACAATGTTGAAGTAAACACTATATCTCTATCCACAATAATCTAACGAGGGATCCCATGCAAATGAACAATATCTTCCAAGAAAACATGTGCTACAAAAGAAGTTGTGCAGGATGTCCTCATGGGTGAAAAATGTGCTACATTGAGCAACTTGTCCACTGTCACCATGATACAATCATGTTGTCACAATGATATAGGAAACCCTATGATAAAAACAATAGATATCATATCCCACTTCCATTCTAGAATGGTATGTGGCTGTAAAAGACCCATTGGATGTTGATGCTCCGCCTTCACTCTCTAGCACTTGAGACATTGAGCAACAAAATCAACAACATCATGCCTCATCCCTACCCAAAAGTACAACCGTTTAAGGTCAGAATGTAACTTATTGACATTGGGATGTGTGGAGTATGGTGCACAATGTGCTTTCAACAACACCAAGGTACGAAGATCACTAGACACTAGTATATAGATATGCCCCAAGTGTCACAGTAGTCTATCGAACTTGAGAACATATCCTAAAATCCTCCCCTCAAGGGTACGTCTAGACTCGATCTTCACCCTTACCTCTTGATACCATGTGTCTCTAGGAAAGGCCTTCAAGATACAACCTCACAAATCTACACCTAAACACAAAACTAATATCCCATGTCACCTCCTCCTCAAGGCATCCATGAAGACATTTTCTTTCCCTTTAATGTAGTGAATGTCAAATTCATATTCACATAGGAACTCCATCCAATGGCATTGTTGTGCATTCAAGTTTGGCTGAGTAAAGATATATTGTAAGCTCCTATGATCACTATGCAACTCAAACCTATATCTCAAAAGGAAATGTCTCCAATAAGTAAGAGCATGCACCACAATTGTGAGTTCTAAATCATGATTAGGTTGGTTAAGCTCATGGTCCTTGAGTTTTCTAGACTCATATGCAATTACTTGACCATCCTGCATCAACACTGTACCCACGCCTTCCAATGAAGGATCTGTGCAAACCATAAAATCACCTATAGGATTAGGCACTATCAAGGATTGGTGCACTGGTCAAACAGTCCTTAAGAGCATTAAAAGATGCCTCACACTAGTCTGATCAAACAAACTTCTTCCCTTTCTGCTAAAGAGAATTGATGGGATGAGCCACATGTGAGAAATCCCTCATGAAGAGATCGTAATAACCTACAAATCCCATGAAACTTTGAACCTTTGTAACATTAGTGTGTACCGACCAATCCATGATAGCTCAAATTTTCTCTAAATCCACTACAATAACTTCACCAGTGATGACATGCCCCAAATACTTCACCTCATATTGGAAGAACCCACATTTACCCAAGTTTCCATACAACTAATGATCTCACAAGCATTGCAACACCTGGTGTAAATGGACTTCATGTTCCTCAAAAATCTTCAAATAGATCAATATGTTATCCAAGAATACTATGACACATTGATCGAGGAATGTGTGAAATACTCCATTCATCAGATCGGTGTTTGTTCAACCCAAAGGGTACAACCATGAACTCATAATGCCCATATCATGTGTGAAAAGTTCTTTGATGAATGCCAGCCTCCTAAATACAAAGTTGATGCTATCCCAACTTAAGATCAATATTTGAGAACACTCACACTCCCTTCATCTGATTGTACAAGTCATCTATCCTCAACAAAGGCTAATGGTTCTTCATCATCACCTTATTCAACTGCTGGTAGTCAATGCATAAATGCAATATCCATCTTTCTTCTTCACAAAGATGATTGGTGCACCCCATACGGATACACTAGGATGAATATGGCCCTTGGCCAACAATTCCTCCAACTGTAATCTAAGCTCACTCAACTCCTGAGTAGTCATGCAATAAGGAGTTCATGAAATCAGCTCCACTCCTGGTATGAGATCAATTCAAAAATCAATGTCACGTTGTGCTGGCATACTGTATATTTCTTTAGGAAATATGTTTGCATACTCCTAAAGGAGTGGATGATCATCAAGTGTCACTATATGACTCTCAACTTCCTCAAGATCACTGACAGAAACTATGAACAACTGACATCCCTTTTGCACACTCCACTTTAGTTGATTAGCTAAGATCATCCAAAGTGAGACTAGTCTTTGGACTCCTAAAAGTTCCACTTGCCTACCTATGTCATCAACACACTATACCAACTTATGGCGACAATCTATATTTTCCTAATGGGCAGCTAACCAATCCATACCCAACACAATGTCATATGATCTTAGAGGTAGGATACAAAGATCCACTATTGTGGTGAAGGTACCAATGTTCAATCTACAACCACTGACCAAGGAGTCTACCATCACTTTAGATCCTGTGGCTAACTCAACTTACCACCTATCGACCTAACGAACTACCACTAGCCCACACCGTTGAACAAGATATGGTGAAATAAAAGAATTTGAAGCACCTGAGTCAAATAATACTGAAGATGAAATACCATGCAATATACTTGTAGCCTCAACTATGATACCTTGATGCTTAGTTTGACAGTTATCAACTGTTGCAAAAACTTGATGGCTTCTACTTGCATCTCCCATAGTAGGTTCTGATCTAGCTACACCTCTACCACATCCTGAAGATGGTTTAATAGGACATCCTAATGCTTTATGGTCAAGTTGGCCACAAGAATAATAGTTTCCCACAAAGCTGGAAATAATTCCATGACCACCCTGAGTTGCACTGGAATATGGTGTACTTCCCTTGCTAGAGTTCTGCTGACTACTCTAAGGAGGGTGATCCTGCTGAGACTTTTGTTAATGGCTCTGGTCATCCCCTTTCTTCCCTGAGGTACCTAAAGACTATTCACCCTTGGTCCAATACCCTCGCTGATGACCATGCCATTTACCACTCTGAGAGGGTGTTGATTGGGCTTGGCTCTTTCTTGCAGATTGAGGAGCTTGTACATCCTACCCTAAATTTTGTACACTATAGCCCTAAGAGCCTAATTTTCTACTAAATCCCCTAGCCACACTGCTCTCGAGAATTCTTTCCTTCTTCACAACAAGTGCAAGTGTCCTCAGCTGGTGAACATAGACATCTCTAATGATAAAGTCCCTAAGGCCCATAAAAAAATGTTGGGTGAGGAGTGCTTCGTCATGATGGTAACTTGAATACTACCTCAACCTAAGAAACCGCTTCTCATATTGATCCACCGTCATATTCCCCTACTTGAGTTCATATGAGGGAGTCACTACCAACTAGATAGTCAAAGTTGTCTTATGAGGGAGTCACTACTAAAGCATAATAACATCACAAGAACATGGAAATCTAACATGCTAACAAGTAAAGCAATATATATTCCAACTAATCAAAACACATAATCTAATCATATGCTAAACATCATAATATAGGAATGCATCAAATAAACTAACATCATCTAAATATGATATCCATACATTCCAATGAAAGCATAAATCACAAGGAAACATACTCTAGAATCCCAAATATACCAAGTGAAACATCAAGCACCAGTCACACTGGAATAATAGACTGTCTCTGTACACTAGTTCCCAGTAGTGGTGAAGGTAGCTATGCCTCCCAACCACATGAAACCTATAGGTCCACTCCCACTATGCTGATGGAGATAATGAACCAACTAAAAACACACATAAATAAAATGTCCATGGCTAACAATCACGCCAGATAGTAAAGATGATGAAAACCAAGAACATGAGGCAATGCAAGTACTATAGGTCTTGGTCAGACACTCAATGGGTAGCTATGTAGGGACTTGTTGCATGGAGAGTCACTTGGCATCAAATAGCCCAAGCTTAGTATTATGCAAACTCAACTTCGCAACATAAGGCTCTCACACTCTATGTCCTTTTATTATCTTCATTTTATTACCCAGTATTTTATTTAGTTATCACTTGATTAAAACTTCTTCACACCAACCCTCTGGCATAATAAACACCAGGCTATGAGATAGAAGCCCTGTCCATGTGGTGCTACCCTACCCTACCCATGCTCATCCAACGATGAGTTCTTGTAGGCATGCACATTCCTAACCAAACCCCAAATTATCATAAATTTACGAAAATACAAACAGGAGATCGAGCCTCACAAGTCTCCCAAAAAATGCATGCCATGTGCTCATGTGGGGTGCACCACCATCATGAAGATCATAACACAAGGACTAGATGAGAACACAGGCAAAATCACACTCAACCAAATACAAGCTTGAGAGAACAGATGCGACACACATCCCAATGGAACATAAAAGTGCAATGATGGCCTGACTGACATCCTATAGATAGTCCAAGTCCATGACCATCATCATGCCAAGAAAACTCGAGAAAATTGTGTGACACGCAAAACAAGGTAAAAACCTCAAAACTCAAGAACTTCAAAATTGAAACCTATTTGGTCTTAGCAGCTCTCACAATGAACATAAATGCAATCCTCCAAAAGAGGATTTTTGAAAAAGCTCTCAAATTTGTAATTTCTAAAAGTGAGAAGTGAGGAATTAATTTCCTCTTTGGATACTTATTCACTTTTTGAGTAAATAATCGATTAGGACAAATAACTAGGTAACCTAGTTAAACCTCAAATCAACTGAAATGAAAATAGGCTATTCCAAGCAATTGGAATTCATCTATGAAAAAGCTGCCAAAAATTAAAATCAATTAAAAATAAAGCTTGAAAACCCAAAATCACAGAAATTCCTTAACAACTTTCGTGACAAATGTGAACTTCTAAATGCACAAACACGTTCATAGGTCTAATCACATAATGCACGTGAGTTTGGATTTATCAAATCACCACAAGGTTTAATTTAACACTTAAATAAGATATGTCGACCATATAGGGATGACATTGGTAAAATATTAACAGTTGAATCACTAACTCCATGTGCCACTGCTAGGGATATAAATCTGGCAAACTAAAACACATGATCAAGTGCAATTATATATAATAACTTAGCCGAAGCAATAAATACATTAAATAACCTAATTTGACCATTTATTTAATTATACTAAAATAATCCATTTACATCACTCATGTTCACATAAAGCATAGCAAATCAAGAATGAAGTAAATCACCATAGCATTGAATCCAACATATAACATAATAAAATGAGTAACAAGTATCTCTTGGATCAAAATATAAAAAGGTACAGACTTCAAACACTAGAGGCACTACATAATTATTTGGTGTGGGTCTACTTGAAGAAAGAAAGGTTGCCTAAGGGAAAACACACCAAGTTACTCATGAGGAAGGTTGATACATGCAAGGTATTAAGAAACTTGGGCACAAATGCATATTATTTTGAGCTCCCAACTCACCTTGGCATCTCACCAATCTTTAACATAGCAAATCTCACCTTATAAAGGTGGTGAAGAGGAAGACAGGGAAACACACATGGAAGAGTTTGAAGAGGATGTTTCAGCCCTACCTACACATGCAAGGAAAAAACTAGAGGTGATCTTGGACACTAAGATCATCAATAAAAGTAGGAAGAATGTCCATAAGAATTACTTGGTGATTTGAGTATGTTATCCTGAAGAAGAGGTTGTTTGGATGGATGAGGTGGATATGAAAAAGCATGGCACAAGCTTACAAGAAATCATCTCAAATGGACTTGAGATCAATCAACCCCAAGAGTATGGTGTAGGAGCACACTCTAAAACATCCCCATCCATGGAATAGGACATCTCAAACTCTCTTTCTCATTTATGTAATAAGCCCAATTTTTGAGACCAAGGGACACAAGGTGCAAATATAAACCTTGTCATCCACCTTGGTTAAAAAAAGCATTTTCTTGCATTTTCATCCTAGGAATACAAGAATAGGTGTTAGGAGGCCTTAGTAAGGCTTTAAACATGTTTTTTCATCCTAGAATCAATTCTTGATTGGCATTTTTCTCTTGATTTCTTTTTGGAAAAAGTTGTCAAAAAGTTGTCAAGTTGTAAATTAGTAACTTTTTGCAAATTTGCAAGTTTTAGTGAGAAAATGATCCAAACCACATTGTGGTTGTAGGAACTACTAGGATTTATCATATGGTTATGGAAATCAAGTTCCAAGAAAGATTGGAGAATATCTTGTATGGAGAAAACATTGTTTCGATAAAAGAAACTAAATTTTTGAAGCAGTTTGACTGGTTTTTGGCATTGTACAAATTTGTATGGTCTGGGAATTGTAAAATTCTAACATGGTTGGATAGAGGGTTGAATCAAATCTTTAATTATTTTGTTTTGAAGGCCTCATCAATCATATCAAGCAAGTTATCCTCATTTTTGTGTTGGGTGTTGCATTATAGGCCGCACCTAGGGTTTTAGTGGAAAATTGGCCATATCTTGCAAGTCCACCATGGGAAAAACCTAATTCTTGGTGATTTTCAAGGTATAAGGATGTATTTTAAGATTATTTTGGTTTCATACTATGGCAATACAATGCATGGCATGAGTTGGGGGTGGTGTCTAGTGTTGAAAACTAATACTTAAGACTTTTTCATGGTCCTTGGCATGTTCCAAGTATTGATGGTGTATAAGAGGTTGTAGTTAGGGTACTTCCTTTGTTAATCAGCCCTAATTAGGCCTAGTTCCTAATTGGAAATCTTGAGGAAAAGTGGAGTTGGAAGATTGGTTTGTTCTCCCTTTGGGGATGATTGAGGGTAGTTGTTAGGGTCCAATTGAACCTAGATTTGGGTTTGGTCAAGCCCTTGTAGGCCCTGGAGATCAACTTGCTAATAATTTTTCTTGTAGCCCTCCTAGTAGGACAAAATTGTCAATTGTGCCATAAACTTGCGAAAAGGATTGTGAAGTTGTAGAACTTGATTGTTTGAGTTGTTTGTAGTGTGTGGGGATTGGATTCCACCCTAAAATTTCCATTTAATCCTTAAAGACTCATGTTCCTAATTTGGTGCTTGTAACTAAATACAAAGGGAAGTTGTGGGAGTGGTCTGCCTTGTAGAGCCTCATCTTGTCTAAGATAACATTGTAATTGTTTTAACCATTCTAAGTCTAAGAAGGGTGTTTTGAACCAGATAAATTGGGACTCTGCACCATAGGTTTTCATATGAAATCTAAATTTGGATACTGTCTTTTTTTTACTAATGATATAACTAATGTTCGTGAAGGTCGTCAAGGCATTGATGAACAACTTTCAAAAGTACTTAAAAGCTATCCTAGATAATTTAGTAGGTTGTCATACTACGATCACCTCACAATCATGCATTTGTTTGATGCTATGCATATTGAAAAGAATGTTGTAGAGACACTTCGAAAAATATTGTATAGAAGGTGTGACAAATAAGAATTGGTCAAAATTTGCAATGACATTGATGAATCGAATCATGCATTGAAGTTTTCCCTTGAACCAAATAGCAATGGAAACTAGATTAATACAAGCGCCCTTCCTTGGTTATTAATGCAACAAAAAATTGATGCAATATACGAATCCATGAAAAAATAACTAAATTACCCACAAGATATGCTGCAAATATAAGCACTCTCATATCAAAGAAAGGCAATTTTTGGTTAAGGTTGAAAATGCATGATTGGCATACCTTCGTCAAGGTAAGTCATATTCTTCTCTATTTACAATAAATTTGTAAAACATCCATGTACTTTTGATTTTTTTATTTTATAATATATTGAAAAGATCATTTTATTATTACTGCAGTACGTTCTACCTCTATCTCTCCCACACAACTTCAAGAACATGAGTGTTAAACACATTATATATGATCTTAGGAAATACATGAGTTTAGAAGTGTTATTTGTTAGATTTTTTGTATAGAAGTGTTATCAGTCTCATTAATATATTTTTGTGTGATGAATATCTTCTAGTTGGTTTTTATCTAAAGAAATTGATAAAAAGACATAAAGCAACAGAAGGGAAAAATTCCTCAGATTTTGTGTGAGATGCAAAAGTGCATACCTTCAACTTCTTTCAATGCACAAGAAAATTACCTCATACATCTAATTGAGGAGATCAAATTGTGTGGACTTGTACCAATTAGGTCAATGTGGATGGTTGAGAGGCACTTCAAATTTTTGAAGGGCTTGGTTCAATAGAGATAATGTCCTGAGGGTTCCATGGTCGAGGGATATATGGTCTACCAAACCATGGTGTACATTAGTGAATATCTTCCCAATTTTGCATCAAAGATCCATGTAGATCGCACTTGGGATCCCAACTCCATTAACAAATTCAAAGGGGAGTACTCGATGGGGGAAGGTAGATTGAAGAAAGTGAGAGGTAATTATAAGATGTTATTGTAGTTAATTAATTCTTATCCATCATCAATATAAGTTGTTTCTAACTGATCTATTTATTTTATATGGTTGGTCATGAGTGGGATGTACTTCATTTGTATATTGCAAACAATCTTGATTGGATGATGTTATGGATTGAATGATCTCAACAAAATGGTCACTCATTAACATTGGAAGGTGTTGCTTCATTGGTTAAAGAAGCTCATCGTAATGGTGATCCCAATGTTACGCCAATGGTAATTGATCCAACAAATGGTTTAAGAGGTGGAAAAGTATGTATAAGCTAATCTATCATGGCCCATTTTTTTAATATCAACTCATGGATGGATGCATAATTTTGACATGTTTGAAAAATAACAAGTCAAGCACCATAGATCTATGTGCTACAATGGCCATAAATTTTGCATAAAAAAGGTGGACGAGACTAAGAGAACTTGTGATTCTAGGATAACTGTAGTCTTCAAGGTCACTAATATTTGATCTAGAAACAACATGCATCCTCAACAATTTGAAAATAGATACTATGGAGTTTTGGATGATATAATGGAGTGTGACTTTAATTCCTTCAAACAAGTTCTATTCAGTGTCAAATGGTATAGGCTAAGACTGAATCAAAATGATCTTGATAGAAATGTTATTGAACATGATAATGGATTTACAATGATTAATACAAGTCGTTTGAGCTAGTTGGAAATGAGCCCTATGTTCTTCCAAGCCAATGTGAGAAAGTGTTTTACTTTGGCGTTCCACATAAACTAGGTTGGTCATTTGCTGTTAGACACGATCCAAGAGGAAAATCAGTAAAGTATAATGTGATTGAAGAAGAAGATACCAAAGAAGTGGAAGACAAAGTAGTTAATGATGATGGCAAAGATGAAGAAATAGATGATGATGGTGGTGGTGATGGTGATGTTGATGATGATGATGATGATGGTCATAGTGATGATCATGATGTTGACGATGGTCATTCTGACGATTTGGATGATGATGGCGATAATGATGATGTACATGATGATGACATGGACAAAGAAGATGATCAATGACATGATCAATGGAAATGTATTAGGTGTTGATTAGGTTGAAATATTTGTCATGGTGCTCAATTCTTGGTGCTGATTACTTAAAAATAATTTTTTTTGTAGAGGTAACCAATTAAAAAATATAAAATATTATGTTTTTTGTGATGTATGCCTATTTTTCATGTTATGTTCTATGTAATTTTTAGCATAAGCATCATGTAATTTGTAACTAACTCAAGAAAATGATTTACATATGTAGAAAACTATACCTCTTAAATGAGGATCATACAAAGTGACATGGATCGGGAGGTATAAGTTTATTACATGCTTGTTTTCTCTTTACCTTCAACATTAACTTTAGGCAAACTTCATCAATATTAGCCTCATTTTATAGCAAAATATTTTGCTCCTTCAACTATATGTCTCATTTGATGGGCTATAGGTACCACCAAATAGGTATCTGTTAGATTTGTCTTCCTTTAGTGAGGCAAATATGAGAATAGAAGAGGATAGTGAGACATGTAGTAGGTCTATGAAAGCGAGACAAACTAGAGGTCAAAAGATTAAAAGAAAAATCAATAAATGCATGCAATTTTTCCTTGCTCTAGGGGGGTCATGTTCTTATGATGATGAGACAAAGGGCAACATCAAGGTTCCCTTGAGGTACACACATCTTGAGAAAGAATGGGTACCCAAGGAATTACCTCTAATTAACACTATTTTTTGTGTTAATGAGAGTATATATCGCATAACTCCATCATCATTACATGGTTTGGGTCTATTTTCCATGGATAGCATAAATGTCAGTTATAAAAAAGTTGTTGAATTAATGGAGTATGCAGGACTTTGTTACAATTACAATAATTGGATGTAGATAGTTCAATATAAAAAAGTATGTGTTGGTATGCACTATTAGCAAATTATCTACAATGGAATTAAAATGATCAAAGTAAAAGACTTGCTGTGTACATTGATGGAAGATCAAAAGCAATAGGGAAAATTGTGAGTTTTGTAAATCATACGTGTCTTGGGTCAACAAATAAGTGACCCAATTACATTTTCGAGGTGCGTGAGGGAAATCACGTTTTTGTACGTGTGATAAAATCAATAAGTTCAGGAGAAGAGTTGGTAATAGATTACAATTTGAATCACATATATACAACGAAAGTTAGTATCATGGGACTTGTAATACTATATATGTAATATTTAAACTAATTACTTCCAATTTGAACTCCAATATACAATATACCATTTTAATAATAATTTTTTTTGCTAAATTGACTATTCCTTTCATTAAGTTGATGTTTATATATATATTATTTATCATAGAGCAACATGGTCAATCCATTGGATGACAGAGGCAGAGATGTTGCTCCCACCCCTTCTCCAACGTAGGTAAACCTTTTGTATAAAAAATTACACATTTGTAATTTTACAAAATGTCATATTATTATGTTACTTTCATTAAGGTTTTGGACCTTTTTTTATTGTTTTACTAATGTTTTGGTCATAATTTGATTCTTAGGGAAAGGGAAAAGAACATCTTACACAATAGCAATTACTTGTTGATATGGTGGCCACAATATTATGCAATGATGACATCGCATATAGTAGTGACCCTGTGTAAAAAAACCCTCAAGAACATCAATATACAAATTCTTGGGCTTGTGATGGATCCAAATCCAACATAAGAGAAACATGCCACAAGAAATGAATTGTGTCGTAGAGCACGCTGTTTGGAAGTAAGCAACAATGAGTCTTTTTCCAGGACAATAGTTCAATAAAGCTTTATGTTTTATACTAATTTATGGATCATGAACCACAATATGTATGTTTTGTTACAAGATTTTTTGAGACCACGCCGAGTTGTTCCACCTAACGAGGGTACCTGTGTAGGTCCTAAAGGTATGTGATTTCAATTCTCATTAATCATTAGAAGGGACATTATTTTCTTCGTGATTATTATTGAAGTTTTATATTACTATTGTCATATTTTTGCAATCTATATTTTAAAAAGATAATACATTGTGTGTGTGTGTGTGTGTGTGTGTGTGTGTGTGTGTGACTATTTTTTAGGTGCTGATGATTTCCATATGCCTACTTCAATGAGGATGGCCAACACTCTGAGATTGCTGACTGCAGGATCACCAACAAGGAGCTTGCAAACATCAACACCTGCTACAACTAGAGTTGGAAAATCCTTGTTTTTCTACATTTTGTTATATGTTAAATATGATTTGATTTGTACTTTCTTGTTCATTTGAGTATAGTATGACATTGATTAACTTTGTGCAAGGACATGTACACCTTCTCATGGTGATAGAACTGATACTTGTACTAGTGATAATTTAACAACCTTTCCTAGAGTAGCCCATGTTACTCGTATTGGATCATTGGAGGCATCATTGTTGATGGCTGAGAAACATATGATTCCCTTAAAATTGCCTAAGCTTCTAGGTACTTTAAAATTGTAATTATTTAGAGTGTAATTATAGTTTTACTTATTCCTAACTCATTTTCAATTAATGATCTCGTGATGATTTTGTAGGAAACAATTTTTTATTATTATACTTTTTATGATTTAATATTAAAGATATTTGGGCCCACATTACGTAAAAAGTATGTAGCTTGATATAATTGGTTGCTACATTTTTCCTTTCATCCATTTGTTGTAATATATTCAATGTGCATAGCTTGAACTAATTTTTTTATCTAACAATTTTATTTTTGTTAAAAGGTGGAATGAGCAAGGCCTTGAATTAAAAGATTAGCTCATAAAAACTATGGAGGAGTTTTTTGGTCAAAATATTTTGAACAGAGCCCAAATTCTAAAAAAACTTGCAAACATCTAAAGACTGTGAGAGACCAGTATAGAAGGGCTCTAAAGCTCAACCCAAAGTACAAGCATCCTCATATGGTGCCAAAACTAGAGTGGTATGAAATCATTGAAGATGCAAAATAGACGAGAATAAAAGATAAAGGAATTAACCCACTACCCAACAAAAATAGGTATGTGGTAGTATTAATATCATTATGCACAAATTAGTGATATCTAGTTATTCATTAACATGCTTGACTTGATTACAATAATTTTAATCATATATCTAACATGTATAATATTCTATGTTAGATATTCACCTTTAAAAAAGATTACAGTTATATATTTAACATGTATATGATTCTGATGCAAGAGAATCTTGGGTTTTCTTGGCGACTACTTTGGAGTTCATGGGAGAAGGCTTTGTAGTTGCTTTCAAGGGTGTTTGGACTAGTATTCGGTAAAAGAAGAACTGGTGCTCAACATGCTTCGGAGCTCAACATGGTCTAGGAGCTTGAAATGATCTATGGGACTCGGCATGGTCTTTGGAGCTCGACATGGTCAGGGAGCTTAGCATGATCTATGTGACTCAGCATGGTCTTTGGAGCTTGACATGGTCTAGAAGCTCGGCATGGTCTATGGGACTTGGCATGGTCTTTGGAGCTCGACATGGTCTTTGGTTGCTTAGCATGGTCTATGGAACTCGATCTTGCTTAGAAATTTGGTACCTATTACAAGTCGTGAAACTAAATTTCCACAATGAGTTAGAGAATGAAACTTTTAGGGATTCAATAGGGCCTAGAGTACTAACTACAATTCAAAGAATGAGTTCTAATTTAATCAGAGCTAGGAGATATCACAATTTTACTCAGATATTGATTTTGGGCATTTAATTGCTGTTGTAGGTTTACTTGTGGCGTTTAATTTATGTATTTATATTGAATTTTCATTCTGGGTCGACTTGTGGCTTAGATTGGTATAAGTAGGGATTGTGGGGGAGTCTTTTGTGATCATTCATCCATCATGGAGAAGAAGATGTGGTAGAGGAGCGAATTTGGAGAAAAGCTAGTAGCTGCGACTTGGAAAACAAGGAGATTGCTTAGGGGACTTGCGAGCACAAGTTGAGATCTTCCTTGGGGGTTTCTACCTGAATGTGGATTTGGACTAGCTAGGGCTTAATTTGGATCTTGAGGGACCTTGTAGAACTATTACTTTCTTTTTATTTGGCCATAATCAGGAAGGCCTTACAGCCCAGTACATTGCATGTAATTAGTTATATTTTATAAATATATCAGATCTTGCATTTTTGCTTCTTGTTGTTGTGTTTTCGCTACGTGGTTGTATAGCTAGGAGCTAGGACATCTCCTCTAGTGATTCTCCTACCCTACACTACATCATATGGTATTAAAGAGAAGGTTGTTCTTGAGTGTGTAGATAAATTGCTGAAGTTGAGGCAGTTTGCACTAGGACTTGGTTGGAGAAGTAGATCTCAGTTGATCTTGAACTGGTGATGGATTTTCTTCTAGAGTCTTAGATCTCTTGGTTGTGAGGTGGAAGATTGTGGTTTTGACTTGAAATTGTAGAGGGCTTACAAATGGATCGATGGATGCAAAGATGGAAGACTAATCTTGTTGAGGCATGATTGTAGAGAGTTTATGGATTGCAAATCCGCGATGATAGACTTGTGATGTGGTTCCTGATTGTTCATGTGAGGTGGCAGGTTGTGATTTGACTTGTAAACAATTCAATTTTGTCACAAGGAGCGTGGGAAGGATTTTTTGTAGAGGGTTTACAAAGACCTTGGGGGATGGCTCCAAGAGGATTGGACCCTAAGATGATTGCAAATCTCTGTGATGTGGTGGATAGGAGGTTTTCTGAGATGTCTGCTTGGTTTGAAGCTAGCTTGGCTTATCAAGTTAAGGATGGGGTGAGGAAGGAATTTCATAGATGTTTGTTGAGCTGGAGTCTACCGATTCGGAAGAGAGTTGTTTGGCTGGTTAAGAGACTTGTTTGTGAGAGAAGATGACATGGTAAGGTAGAGGTTGGTTTTGTTGATCAATTTTTGGAGTTTGATACAGAACTTGTAGAGCAGCTAGAGGTTGTTGCTAAGGATATTCCTAACCTTGTTGATGCTGAGATGGACATTGGTTTTCATGATCAGTTGGTTGAGTCTAACATGGAAATTGCAGAGCACTTGGTCATGGGTGATCCAGTTGTTGTTGGTGATGAGTTATGTATTGTAGAGCATCTTGTTGTGAGCAATGAGATTGCTAGTGTTTTGAGTTTGGCATGTGTTGATGGAGATCTACATGTAGCTACTAATGTGGGGTTTTTTGCTACTAATATGGAGTTTTTTGTGGTTGACATGGGCCTTGTTGTTGTTGGTATGGATTCACTAGTTGCTAATGTAGAGGAAGGTTTGTTGTTGAAGCATCATGTTCAGTTTGTTCTTGGGTGTGAGCATGCTAATTAGATGGTTGAGATTCTAGTGTTTGGAAAAATGATACATGTGTGGATGATGTACAAATTTCTTTTCTTGTCCCTATTGGAGTGGAAGCCTTTGGTAAAGATGAAGTTGGTTGTTGATCTTTCTTTGGGTATCAAAGTGTGGGGACAAACTTTTCTATTTACTTGGGGATTTTGAGGCTGGAGCATCTTGGGTTTGCTTGGCAACTACTTTGGAGTTCATGGGAGAAGGCTCCACAGTTTCTTTCAAGGGTTTTTGCATTGGTATTTTTTCAAAGAAGGACTAGTGCTTGGCATGCTTTGGAGTTCAGCATGGTCTAGGAGCTCGACATGATCTATGGAACTCGACATGGTCTTTAGAGCTCGGCATGATCTATGGGACTCAGTATGGTCTTTGGAGCTTGACATGGTCTGGGAGCTTGGCATGGTCTATGGGACTTGACATGGTCTTTGGAGCTCAACATGTTCTTGGAGCTCAACATGGTCTTTGGTTGCTCGACATGGTCTATGGAGCTTGGCCTTGCTTAGGAATTTGGTGCCTGTTATAGGCCGTGTAACTAAAATTTTTACAGTGAGTTAGAGGATGAAAATTTTAGAGATTGAATAGGGCTTGGAGTACTAACTACGGTTTGAAGTGTGAGTTCTAATTCAATCAGAGCTAGGAGATATCACAATTTTACTTAGATATCAATTTTGCACATTTAATTATTGTTGCAAGCTAACTTGTGGCATTTAATTTATGTATTTGTATTTAATTTGTGTTCTAGACTGACTTGTGACTTAAATTGGTATAAGTAGGGGTTGCGGGGAAGTCTTTTGTGATTATTCATCTATTGTGGAGAAGAGGAGGTGGTAGAGGAGCAAATTTGGAGAAGAGCTAGTAGTTGTGACTTAGAAAACAAGGAGATTGCTTAGGGGGCTTGCAAGCAAGTTGAGATCTTCCTTGGGGGTTTCTACCAGAGTGTGGATCTGGACTAGCTAGAGTTTTATTTGGATCTTGAGGGATCTTGCAGAACTATTACTTGCTTTGTATTTGGCCATAATCGAGAAGGCCTTACAACCCGATACATTGCATGTAATCAATTATATTTAATGAATATATCAGATCTTGCATTTTTGCTTCTTGTTGGTGTGTTTCTGCTACGTGGTTGTATATCTCATCTAGTACCTTGGGGCTAGAACATCTCCTTTGGGGATTCTCTGGTCTTCCACTACATTAGATTCAATGTTATATTAAAATGTATAATATAGGATTTTTTCAATGGTGGAAAGAAAAACAATCAATTAATTTGTATTCATACCCTGGAGTTTAGAATCTACTTGTAAACAATTCCTATAAAGAAAATGAGAACCATGAAATCTGAAAGTGACATTTTATACGCCACCTTTTTGTAACCATGTAAAGACAAAATATATCTCAATTGCACCTCCAAAGAATCAAATAACATTATATGACTTGGTAGAGGTAGAGTGTCAAGCATATTTGATGCAAAACCTGACTAATCTCTAATAAAGCGATCTAATTCATCCATGATCAACTCTGTACTACTGCCAACATTACACCCACTCATTAATTAGCCATTCCATTAGATACTTTAGGATAACAAAAATAAATATTGGAAAACAATCTTATTCTATGCATGAATATCAGATCATTACTTAATTTGTTATCAAGAGAAAATGAATCTGCACATTCAGATTTCAATCACACACATACACATTTGCAACACATTTTAAGCATAGTTGTACACATTGTGGTAGATATTTGACTGAAATTAAAAGATACAATTTCACAAAACAATGATATTTCATATCATCAACCTCTCAAATGGTTGTGTTGTAGATTGTTTTTGCTAGATATTTGGATTGTGGATTTTGATAGATATTTGTAGAAGTGTGATTGTGGATCTATATAATCTAACATATTTCAAAGTCTACATATACAAGTTGCAGGACACGTCAAAGGCGACACAAGCTAGGAAAGAAAAGGTTGGTCAACACCATCTTGGCTCTAGTAGATATATGAAAATTCAATCACGCTTTGTTAGTAGCAGTACATGAAATTTCATATTAAACTTTTTATATAAAATTACTAATAAGAAATACATTCAAAATTGATGATATTATGCAAAAAATGTATGGCATTGATTTTAATCTAGCGCCCACAGAAGAGGACAAAAAATTGGCTTCAAGCAAGGCTATAAAGCAGTAGTTTCTCGCCACTACACAGATTCCAGTGGCCAAACAGATGTAGAAGGTTTTGGTGCACCAATTCAGACACAAGTAAATAGGCCTAATGAATAATAATAGTAATTGAGAACTTCATGGGAAATAATCTATTTGATGCTAATTTTGAACAATGATAACAATGCACGCATGATATTTCATTGCAACCTATTACTAGCCGCACAGATCTTACTCATGATGATGAAGGCACAGATCCTACACATGACCAAGACCTTTATGTGCATCACAATGATATAGGTACATATTCAATTTCTATTGAAAATTAATCATGTAGTTATTAATAAAATTTAACATCTTAAATTGCAATTGGTGTAACCTTTATGTGATAATTTGTGAGTATGCAAAGCGTGATGTTAGTGTTGAGCATGTTGAGGTTGGGGTTGAACAAAATGTGAGAGTAGATGATGTGGCACTATCAGATAAAGAAAAAACCCTGTTATGTTCTTTAGATTAATGAAATACTTATAACATTAAAATAAATGTTTACAACTAAACCCATTTATTTCTTATTGCAGGGGTGCATCAGCCTTGTCCTCGAAAAAAGAAGAGGAAGCCTCATGCTATAAGATCATAACCACAAGAGCCACAGGAGAATGCCAAAGATAGTCACGATGTGCCTATTAGCCTTTATCTTCAACAAAAGAAAAAAACAAGAAGAAATGAATGTTAAAAACATTGTTTGATGATGAATGGGTTGATGAATTTTTATGAATGTTGCTTATTAATGAATTTCATGTCATGTTATTGAATATTGTTATGTGATTATAATGATTTATGTGTTCACAAATTATTGATGAATGTTTATAGGTATTAATGAATTATATGTCGTGTTAATGAATGTTATGTGAATATAACAATTGATGTGTTCACAAATTATTGATGAATGTATTAATTAATTGTATGTCATCTTAATGAATATTATGTGATTATAATGATTCAATGATATACTTCTAAAATGAATGAATGAAATATTTAGTTAGTTGTTAATGGGGAATTTAGAGTGATTATAGGGGTGGGGGGAGAGGCCAAATGAGCTTCCACCTTCACATGGTTGACCTTGTTAAGTAGATAATATGAAAGGATTCTCAAAACCAAGTGAAGCTCAAACTAAACCTATCAAGTTGGAAGAAAACAAGACTTTCAGCTTGGAGCCAAGTGACATCCGATAGTGGACTAAGTTGAAAGTGAACTAGACACTTTTTGTTTTGCGTTATGTGTTTCAAGGTCTCAATTTAGGTTATATGCTTTTCATACATGATTGAGATAAATAATTCTATATCAACTATCATATGTTTCTAATTTGATATGATTTTATTTTTGAAATGCAAGTTAAAATTGTTTTTTTCAGCAATCTTCCAAACAATTTTAAGAAAGCTGTTTGAACCTTTTGGGAAGGTATAGTTTTTTCTTCATTATTTATTATAAAATGAAAATTTGACAATGGTCAATTTTCTTAGCTGGTTGTTGGGATAATTTTTGTGTGGCTGCACTTAGAAAGAGCTTCTATATCTAGAAAGAGTAATGTGCATGATGCCTTTGTTCTCTTCTTGACACGCGATGTAAGTATAAAATTAGATGTCACAACAATAATTTGTCATAAGTATGCTTTGTTCTTTTTTGATGCCATAGTTTGATAGATATAAAATTACAACATTTTTTAACACATTTGATGTCTGATGTATTCTTTTGACTTATTTTTTCACATTCAATAATGGTTGTTCTGCTTGGTTTCTTTGTTGAGTGTGGATGGTGCATAATTTGCAATTTGATGCTGAATGAGTATCATATGTTTTGTAACACGATCTTGATAAAGTAATCAAAGGACTTGATGATACAACTATTGATGGTCTTGATAAAGGTCCTAAGTTCAAGATACAAGATATTTTTAAAATTTTGGAAGCTGAGAACTTTAGTAGATATGTGGATTTGTAGTTTTTGAAGTTGAAAATCATATAGTTCAACTAGGTAGGCATAGTTTTTAATCCAAAGTTCTTAAGGTGAGTGCGTATTATTGTCTAAACATGGTCATCTGTTGCAAAATCTATGGTTTACCTTCTTGTAGTGCATAGGGTTTGGGAATGTCAGATTTTTAAATTTTTGTGCTATGATATTCTCCTCTCCCACTGCAAGATTTGGGTTTTCCTCTATATTTGTTGGTCGAAGAGTTTTAGAATTGTTTTCTTTTTATGTTATGGTATCAAGCTCCGTGCTTTGTTATTTTTGCATTATTCTTTTCTTTTCATATTATTCCTTTACGTTTTTATAATATGAAAATGAAGAGAAAGGGAAAAGATATTTCATCTAATTATGTTTCATCATGGCTACCTCCAACCTTGTCCATTGCATTTTATTTTTCTTTCTCACATCTGTATCTTCAAGAGTTAATGCCAAGTTCAATGATGAAATAGATATTGCATGGGGCACTCAGAATGTTAAGATATTTAACAATGGCCAAGCTGCAATTTTCTCTCACTACGGATTCTGGTAGACATTTGATTTAATCCTTGAATAATATTAAACACACTATAAAAAATGATGATTCTTTTATTGATAGAAAGATTTTACAATATATAATATTACTTTACATTATTTTCATATTTAGTTGTGTCAGTTTTTAATACGAATATTTTGGATTATATTCATGATTTCTACATCTCAGCTTCACTTTATATTTCTACAAGAACAAACGAATTGCTCCTAAATCTCATTTCAGTTCATGATTTACAAAAATAGGTTCAGTAACTCACTTATAGCTAATATTTTCCTAGTAACTCACTTATAGAATTTTTTATGTTCCTAGTTGTGGAGATAAATTAAGAGTGCAAATCACTCTTTGTCACTATTAGTGTAATGTAAATTAGTTTGTATTTCATCCATATGAGTCCATAGATTACAAAGATAAAGGTCGGACTGGGAAGCTAGGTTTCAGTTCTAAAGAGATCTCATCATTAAGGTTGCTCGACATTTGGGTCAAATTATAATTGATATAGAAGAGGTTAATTGTCTTCTCTTCCCTTCATTGTTGGTGTAATCTAATTATCTTTATGCATTTTTTCCCAGTAAAGATTTTTTAATATTAATATCTATAAGGCTATGCTAATATTTTGTGCATTATGTTTTAAAGATTTGTGACATCCATGGATTCCTTTTGAATGGATCTATCAACAAACCTATAACAAACCTCACTAAATGTCTATTTGGTGGTTTTACCGATGTGGCCAGATTCATACTTGGTTCATGGTAGAATTTTTATCCATAGCCGATGAGAAGCTCTATCTTGAGCTATAAGCCACATATATCGTGCCTAAACATAGCCTATCCTCACCCTATTTATATTCTTCTATAACTCATTTCAAAATGATGTACTCCTATTCATAGGGATGAGGAGATAATTAGACTAGGAAATTATGTGCACTTGAGTAATGGGCCCTCAAACATGCTTATATAGGTAACTAGGTTCACAACCCTTGATATGGTAACTCAAAACCCAATTGTTCTCAAAGCCAATTCAGATGCAAACAACTTTATTGGGCCCTCTTTCAAACTGCAAGACTCAAAGTTCAACCCCTTAACTATTTGTGTGACAAGATCCAAATATCATTATCCCTTGAGTGTATACTCCTCTCCACTAAGTGGTAAAATAAGAATTTAGTACTTTAGGTATGGGTAGACCCTCAAGCTCCTATTCTCAGTCATTTGGATGCAAACTACCAAGGTTCCCAAAACTATTCTTCCTCCAAGATTTGAACTCTATACTTTAGGCCTAAAAGAGACCTAATTACAATCGTCCACTTCTCACTTACGTGTAACACAATATGAGTTTCAAAAGGTGGTAAAATTGAGAGGTGTTGTAATGATAAATGTCGACAATGATGTTATTATAACCAAAAAAAAGATTCAACAATCATAAATGTTTAGTAATGATGTTATTAGCCTCATATATAGTGAGACTATTGGATATTTTTTTTAAACTCTCGTTGTCATCGATATTTCGACGTGGCCTGTTGTCGATGGTATGAAAAGCCCTTTGAATCATCTCTTGATGTCGTCGATATTTCAACGTGGCCAAACGTTGATGATATGACAAACTCGATGAATCTTCTCTAGCGGGAGTTGATATTTCAATGTGGTCTGTCATCCAATATAAAATTACTAGTATCAAATATTAGCTTGTGATGAATTCTTTTAACATTTAGTATTTTTACTTCAAAAGAAAATCTAGGATATTGACTAAAAACCAAAGGAATTGCCTTAAATTAATCCATCAATAGTAGCAAAAGAAATATTTCAAATATATTTCAAGATTGTATCACATGACATAGAATATACAATTCCTTAGGTCCAGTTGTTAATTGTATAGTAAAATTCAAAATTCCTCAAAGAGAATATAAACCAATGTAAAACTAATGACCAAATAAGAAAATACCATCATAGGAGCTATAAGAAACCTTTGAATAATCATCCTCACATACGATGAAATTCTAGTCTTATGTTCACTCAATGTAGGCTTATATTTCTTATCTTTGTTGACATTTTGCGAGGTTGGTATTTAATAATATTATATGATATTACCATTACATTAAAAGACAACTTCTTAAAGTCAACCCTAGGAGCATGTATACTATATTAGAAGATAAAAAGTAAGCCTCCTAAGATGATTTATATAGATTTTGTAGTCTTTCTCCTACAAATGAACACATCAAATATATTTAAATATTTGTACTCAAACATCAAAATGTATCAAATTTGTGTTTAATTGAACTAGTGTAGGAAGGTGAATGGGTTGATTTGGCAAGTTAGCAACCACAACAATATTCTAGAGTTTGCAAACAACTAGACCTATGTGACTAATGATTAAATGGAAATAAGTTTACAAATACATGCAATAAATGTTGGATTTATAGGTGGAAGTGTAGATATGTCTTAATACATGATAAGGTAAGTGCATAGTCTGTCGGGATGTAGTGTATTCAAAGTGGTAAAAGGTTGGGGGAATAAAACCAACATTATTATGTACTATGTAAAGATATTTTCTCTAAATTTAACACACAACTAAATAGAAAGTGTCATAATATATAAATTTTACCATTACATATCCATATTAACTAACTATTAGTAATTGAAGGTAAATATATTTTAAGGAAATGTTTCTTTACAAGTGATTGTATTGGTGAAGTTAAAATGGCTAACAAAGAGTCTCCCAGAGATAAAATTTTATAAACTACATGATACATAACACTTCAAAGGAACGAGACTAGGATCATATCTTAGGCAACCTTGCTAAAATGGATACACCTAAGCTTGGAGGTAACTATTCTTTTAACAAAATTATAACACTACATGAGCCCTAACCACCCCAATTACTAACTTTCATGAAACAAAAAAAATAATAATAATAACTAAAAGCCCATTAGCCAACTACTTGTTTATCCATAGTTAGTTTTTTAAAGTGGTCAAGACAATTGTGCATTAGTATTGAGAATTTTTGAATGACTACTAAAAAATTTATGCTAAACTTTTACGCCAGACTGAATTTTTGAAAATTTAATTGAATGCAATAAGGACAAAATGCATTTGTGAGGAATAAAAAAGAAGTGACGATGTCCTTGGACCAAAAAAATCATTCACCAGTCTAAATCTACAGTTTTTAAGGAAGATGTCAAATTTGCCTCAGGAAATTTTATCATGTAGCTGCAGAATATGACGTAATAACTCTTTAAAAAGAAGGGTCTCTGATTCACGCAATAGTAAAATAAAATGAGGACTTGTGAGAGTTTCTTAATTTCTTTCGCCTGAAGTTAAAACCCTAGACTTCCTTCAGGCGCCATTTCTGGGAACCCTGCCACGAATATCAAGCAAACCAGGTAAGCATTCAAAATAGAAAAGAAAGGATTTTGTTTTGAATAAAGATAGATCTTGATATTCTTTGTTCGTATTTTCGGTTTTCTTAACAACTTATGACCGGCGTCCTTGGAGAAAAATAAAATAAAATTTCTTCGAATTATTTAGGCAAAGTTTCCTGTTTCGGCCAAACCCTGGGGAAGAATATTGATCTGTAGCAGGCGTGGTATGGAAATAAAGCGTACAGTGACTGCACACTGCCCGGAGTGCAAGTTGAAATATAATAATATCTACAAACCCTACGGTGCCGTCTCGATCTTCGGCGCAGAGAAACGCGCGGAAGAGATGAATCCTTCTACGGCGGGATAAAAACAAGAGCGCAGAAATAAAAGAAAAAGGCGCGGGCCAGGGTGAGTCAGGTGATAATAAAAGATATTTCGTTTTTGCAGTGTGAAAATGCCGACGCCGTTGCTGTGGGATCCGCCGTGTTTACGCGGATGGCTGTACGGCCCAGCAGCGCAGCGTCCTTGGAGGCTGCAGCACGCGAATGTCATTTCACTGCTGGGCCCTCGAATCCTCTCACACCTTCCGGTACATTTCCTTCATCCCTCAATTTACGTCCGAGCTGCCGTGGGATTCGAACACGCGACTCCTTTTGAGTTCTATTTCACATTGATATTTCAATATTTGCTTTTTTTTCGAAAAGTAATTTCAATTTTGCTAGGTCAAGTCAGGTCACTTTTGAGAATTTTTTCATTGGAACTACCATTTAAAAAATAAAATTAATTAGAAAGCTTCTGAGTAAAATGTGTATGAATTGATTGTAAATTAAAAGAAAATTTATGTGTTTGGATAAAAGTTTTTAATTAATTTTTTTAGTTGAATGTTCACTCTAATGGCTATTCTCCAAATTTGCTTGAGGCATTCAACAAGACTTGATCTTACTAAATTAATGAATTTTGAAAAATTCTTATAATCCATTTTTAATGCTATTATATTTCCATTAATTTTATATATATATATATATATATATATATATATATATATATATATATATATATATATATATATATATATATATATATATATATATATATATATATATATATATATATAGGGTTTTTGGGTATTAAATTTTCAAGTGGACTGTTTAGATCACCTCAAGATTTAACTCACTATATGTGTTCCTTTGGATGTGTTAATAGCACTCCACAAAAAACCAATATCAGGCAAGGGAGCATGAAGTTGTAGGCCAAGGTATTGATGCAAGTTGTGACCTCTAGCACTACACATCATGGAAGTATTAGGGATTACACTTTGAGACCTCACATGTTCTTGTATCATGTACGGTTTCTTTGTCCCTTAAATTATTGTTTGAAGACTACTCCATGTGTTAGTATTTTTCTTGAAAGACTTACATTTAAATATCAAACTTGTTATTTCTATTGAGTCTAAATATTGTCGCATCAACCAACATTGCTAAAAACATCAAAACAATGAATCAGACTAGGTCTTGTGGTAAAAACCTTGGTCATTTTTCTTTTTGAGATTTGTTTATCACTTGTAGACCTAATGTATGCCTTATGATAATGTAGATTATCCCTTGGTAGTTATGGGGTCTATCACCTTCCTTCTAGCGATCTGTCATTTGGCCTTTATCCAAAATATTTCCCCAAAGAGTTTCATCATCTCCCTTTTGAAAAATATCATATTGTTGTCCTTTTGTTGCCTAGTTCACTTTGGTTTATCATATGACTATTGTTCTGAGTCTCTTATGATTGAAACTTGTTCTTGGTTGGTTAGGGAAGCCTATACTTGGTCTCTCTAGTCTTTAGACTATTCTAGTAGGTTAGAAGTTGTCTCTAGTTGAGAATTTCACTTGGATCACTTGACTACAAACTTGGTCAACGAAGTGTTCACTTGTCCATATCATCTCTTTGGTTTCTTTTACTTTATCTCTTTGCTTAGTCCACAAGTGTTGTACATAGGGCATATCATGCCCTTAACTTGGACATCTCATGACAAGTTAAAAAATTCTTATCATCTATTTTTTAATGCTATTAGATTTCCATATATATATATATATAGGGTTTTTGGGTATTAAATTCCCACTTCTTTTATAGTAATTTCATTTTGACTTGGTAAAGTTAGGTCACTTATGAGATTTTTTTTTCATTGTAAAGGTAGATTGAAACTCACTATTTTTTTCCCATTTTTTTAAAGCTTGTGAATATAATGTGTATGAATTGATTTGAAATTAAAATATTTGTAAAAAATTAAAATTAATGAGAACTTTTAAAAATTCTTATCATATAGTAAGCTATTACATTACTACAATTTGCCTCCTAACTTTCACTGGATTAGAAGGAGTCCTTTTGAGTCGAGTAAATTTTTATATTAATTTCAATTTTTGATAGGTCAAGTAGGGTCACTTCTTAATTTTAATTATAAATTTTGTGATAAAATGTGTATGAATTGATTGGAACCTAAAAGAATGAGTCCTCTTTCAAATATCTCATTTTCCACTTCTTTTATAGTAACTTCATTTTGACTTGGTAAAGTTAGGTCACTTTTGAGTTTTTTTTCCATTGTAAAGGCCGATTGAAACTCACTATTTTTTTTCTCCTTTTTTCAATTGTATTTGAAAGCTTGTGAATATAATGTGTATGAATTGATTTGAAACTAAAATAAAAGAAATTTATCCTTCAAATATTTTTAAAAATTAAAATTAATGAAAGTTTTCAAAAATTCTTATCATCTAGTAAGCTATTAGATTTCTACAATTCACATGAATGCTTAAAAGTTGTTTTAGAGTTTGTAAGAGTTTTATCAAGTTTTCCCATCTCAAACATTAATGATAAAAACTCTTATAAAATGAGAATCCAAAAAACATGTATTCATATATTTTCCAAATTTTCTTTTAATTTAATTTAATTTAATTTGGATCTTCTTTTAAATTGATATTTTTCATTTTTTTTAAAAATGAATAATGATTGCAAACTTAGTTCATATTTGGGTTTAAAATTTAGTGTCATATTAGAATATAAAAACATTTTTATATAATTATTTTATTAATTTTTTATATATATGTAATTGTGGAAACTGAAATTAATATCCATATGTTATTTTTAGGTGGGAAAAATTAACTATTCACATGCATTTATAATTTTATATCATTGTTTGATTGATTGTATAAATGAATATAATGGTGAAAATTGAAATTTGTATGTTTATTAAAAAAAAAATCACTATCTATGATAATCACCAAAAGATAAGACTTGAATTCTATATTTGTATTTAGCTTAATTGTTATACACAAGGTGATAAGGCTATCGTCACCACTACAGATTTGAAGTCTTTTAAGATGAAATTTGTTCTTCCCATGAGCCTATAAAGTTTTTTTTTTTTTTTTTAAAATAGATAAATGACCTAAGCCTTGATATTGTAAGGAAAGCAATGTGTGGAAACACCTTCCTAATATCAATTTACAGGGGAAATAAGAAAGATTTCATAGCTACTTTAGAACATTGAGATGCACACAAAAAACAAGAGCATTGAAAAATAATATGCACAAAAGATAAACATAGGAGACTAGATTTAGCGTGTGTAACCTTTTTGGGAAAAACCCACCACCCAAAAACCCCCCAAGAAACTTTGTATTACAATAAACAAATTACATACAACAAACTCTGGTTTCTAGACAGGCTCATATTGTATCACAATCAACCTGATTTTCACCATTTTAGCCCCTATCGCCCTCATGAATCCCACATACATTTATACATTATGTAATTAGTTATGGAATCTAGTACATTAACTTTCAAGAACAAAATGGTTACTAGCAACCTTGGAACTCATCCATCCAATGATCATTCATCCATCCGACAATCACTCCTTCAGGTATCAAATGTCTCTAGTCACTTGAATGCCTCCAGTCACTTGGACACCTTCGATGACAATCACTCAAACACCTTTGGTTATGTAGATGCCTTTGGTGACATAGATGCCTTTGGTCATGCGAACGCCTTTAGTCACGTGGATGCCTTCGATGACACAAACACCTTTGGTCATGTGGATGCCTTCGATCATGCACCTTCAGTCATGTGAACACCTTCAGTCACATGAATGCCTTCAGTGGCGTGGATGTACCTTCGGTGATGCAGATGCCTTCTATTACATGGATGCCTTTGGTCATGCAAATGCTTCAGTCCTGTGGATGCCTTTGGTCACACGGATGCTTCAGTTGCATAGATACCTTTGGTTGCACGAATACCTTTGGTTACACAAACATCTTCTATCACTTGGACACCTTCGACATCAAGTCAATTCCTTCAACATACTTGCTTCGTTGCTAGGCGTACCATGATACAAAGTCATGATAGACCCTTCCCCATTCAGTAGAATCACATGTATGATGTTTCACTGTACAAGTACAATATCTCACCGTGTAGTGAAAGCCCATTGTATAGACTTGTCATTCTCAACAATCTCCCACTTGACAAGTACACACTAATATTCGTAGAGATACTTCAAAGGACCATGTCCATCATATAAACTAAACCATGTCCATTTGCAACAACAAACTTGTAGCATCAAGAACATAAACAATACACTACCCATGTACCATGTCCTACTTACACCTCTAAATACTGCACAATCCTCCTATTGAAACCTTCAACCATTCCAAAAAACACATCTCTAATCACGAGAGATGACATCATCATCTTCATCTCTAAGTTTCCACGAGCACTTGCAACTGATCAATCCATGCCAACTTCGAATGCAAAATTACAATATCATGAAGTATCCAAGAAATGATCAATGTACTCAAAACAAAGAAACTAAACCAAGATCAACATGCCAAAGTTCCAACCATGGTCTCAGGAACATAAACATGCCAACATGATCTAAACAATCTCAACCATAGAGGTTACATGCTCTATTTAAACATATCATAACGTGTTAAATGAAAACATAAACCAAACCCTTATCAAAGATTCCATTGAGCCCTCAAGATGTCAACATCTTCAGTCACATGAAGATTAACATCTCCAAATATTACTTCAACAAATGTGAAAAGATCCTTCTGCAACATCAAAATCTCACGCCTTCAACATCTACAACACCAATGAAGATCAATTACTACATCATTTCCAACAACTCCCACTAAACTATGGTGTTGAGTTACACATGGCATCTACGTCACTGCCAACTACTCCCACTGTATAGTGGTGCCAAGTCACACATGGCATCATGACAAACATCTTCCACATGAAGATTGAATTACTCTAACCAGTCATCATCAGATGACCGATTTGCCAAAGAAACACTACTTTCATCTTCATCATCACTCTGAGAAGACACATAATGTGAAAAAATCTCCATTTTCTTCTTCTCTTTGCAGTCCTTTTGGATATGACTAGTCTGCCTACAATTCCAACACTCCACTTTGGAATGCTTTTGTCCTTCACTTTGCATTGAACGATGAGATCCTCCTTAGTGACCTCAAAAGATTTCCTCTGCATTTCCTCTGACAGAAGTGTAGCAACCACTTCATCCATTTTAAATTGGGTGGTAGTACTTCTAATGGCCATCACAAGATGATCCCATGAATCAAGCAAAGAGCACAGTAGTAGCATGCAACGCTCTTCTTCACTAACAGATACACCAATAGATGTTAGTTGTGCAATCACTATATTGAACGTGATTAAATGATCTTCCATAGTCATTCCTCCATCCATCTTCAAAGAGTACAACTTCTTTCTTAGGAAGAACTTGTTTACCAAGGATTTTCCCTGATAGATATCTCCCAACTTCTTCCACAAAGAATGCACAATTTCCTCCTCATGAACATTCAATAGAACATAATCCACAAGACACAACCTAATCAGTCCTTTGGCCTTTGGATATGCTAGATCCCAATCTTTAGGCTTCATACCCAAAGACTTGTTACTAGATATAGCAATCCACAAATCTTGGTCAACCAATATATCCTCAACTTTAAGTTTCTACAACTCAAAGTTTGTGCCATTGAACTTTTCAATCTCTACTCTCCCTATACCCACCATCTCAATTACTAGATAAACGCTTTCCCAACTCCCACTACAACAAAATTGACATAGAAAACAACCTTATCCGATAAGGATAACCTAGGCTCTAATACCATTTGTAAGGAAAGCAACGTGCGAAAACACCTTCCTAATATCAATTTATAGGGGAAATAAGAAAGATTTCATAGCTAATTTAGAACATTGAGATGCACACAAAAAACAAGAACATTGAAAAACAATATGCACACAAGATAAACACAAGAGACCAAATTTAATGTGGGAAACCTTTTCGGGTGAAATCTACCACCCAAAAACCCCTGAGAAAATTTATATTATAGTAAAAAAAAATTACATACAACAAACTTTGGTTTCTAGACAAGCTCACAGGCTCAAATTTTATTACAATCAACCTGACTTTCACCATTTCAGCCAATATTACCCTCATGAATCCATTAGACATTCATACATTATATAACTCATTATGGAAATTAGTGTATTAATTGGCAAGAAAAAATGGTTATTGGCAACCTTGGAACTCATCCATCCAATGGTCAATCATATGTTCAATGGTCACTCCTTTAGGTATCAAATGTCTCTAGTGATTCAGATGCTTCTAGTCACTTGGACACCTTTGGTGACAGTTGTGTAGCAGTGATGTGGATGCCTTCGGTTACATGGATGCCATCGATCACACACCTTCGGTGATGCAGATGCCTTGGGTGATGCATACGCCTTCAGTCATGTGAATGCCTTCAATATGTGGACACCTTCAATCATGCAGATTCCTTTAGTCACACATATACCTTTGGTCATGCAAATTCTTCAGTCACACGGATGCTTCAGTCATGCGAATGCCTTCTGTCACATGGATGCCTTCGGTCATGTGGATGCTTCAGTCACACGAATCCCTTCGGTGATGCAGATGTCTTCGATCACTCAGACACCTTCAACATCCAATCAATTCCTTCGGTATACCTGCTTCACTACCAGGCATACTACAATATCAAGTCATGACAGACCCTTCACCATATGGTGGAATGAAATGTACGATTTTTCATCGTACAAGTACAATATCTCATAGTATAGTGAAAAACCACCATACGGACTTGTCATTCTCAATAGATACATCATAAAGTACATAGACACATCTGGATAATTAGTTTTTAGTCCCAAGTTACAATTTTCTGCCTTCTTTCTAGGTTGTTCCTCATACCGCCCTTCTTTTTTTTGCCTCTAATCAAGATCTATCTATAATCTAAGCACTATACCTTGTATTTATGTTAAATATAAAGCTTTGAGAAGTTATGAAACATGAATACATAAAGGGCATAGAAACAAAATATAAAGTGATAAAAGTATTTTCTTAAACAAAAATGAAATATACATCTAAATCATCAGAAAATACATCTAATAAAGTGAAGTAGTCAATCCTTGACTGAGAAAACATATCTTAAGCAACATGATAATTGGTTTGTTACATTGAAGGGTGTTTTTCTATCTTAGCTATATAAAAATACATCAGTAATAAACCTATGTTACTCTATTCGCATAAAATGGGGGGAAAAAGGCTCCCTGTCATTCTAAATGTCCATCAAGTCCAAACTGGATGATTCCAAAACCTCTTAATACACCTGAAACTCATTTTTTCAAACTCCAACACCATCTTCCATAATAAATATGTCTATACAATCATACTATTTCGGGATGTGAGGTGTAGGTAGTGGGTAAAAGCTGAAAAAAAGACCCTTGGATCTTCCCCAAGATAATGAGATTTAAACTATGGTTAAAATTCTAAAAAATCTAAACCATCTCTAATTCATATGGAGTCCCTATATTTATGTCTTATCTACTTCTATACCTATATTAGCTAATTCATCTGCTCTTTGATTGCCCTCCCAATTTTTATGACTGATTGTGATCTTGTCAAAGGTTTGACATAGCTCTAGATAAAATTGAGTCCAGTCTCCAATTAATGAGGGATCCTTTTGCTTATAGCGTTTATTATGAAAGCTTATTTTTCATTTATTATACATTACATGTCCCTTTTAAAGAAATCTTCTAATACTATTTATTTTTCTTCTAACAATATTTATTTCTCACTATTTGTTTATTATATTAGTAATTATACATTAGTTTATTAATATTTAATTAAGGAAATTATAATGTATAAGTTGTCAACAAACTTAACTAGTCTTAGAATAAAAAAGACCAATAATCCCACCTCTAACACAACCACTCATTGAGAAAATGTACAAGTTGAGAATGACCATGCCAAAATAATTATCTCCACAAATGGAAAGATAATCTAAACAAACCAACCAAACTCATGCCCCTAATCAAGAAAGAAAAAAAAAGATCTACACCACCAAGTACATATGTAAACCATTATATCTTATACAAATAAAGATAAATTTTGGGCAAGAACCCAAATGGAAAGAAAAAGAAAAGAATGATGGAAAACACTCTGCTAGGGTTTTGCATGCAGTATGACTTTCCTTCTTTATTCATCTCTATGTATTTTAGGATCATTAGGGGTTTTTATAATGGCTCCAACTAACTTTAGCCCAGTTGATTTTGGTGTTGGAGTTGTTGTGATGAATTCTCATGGTGCCTCCATCAAACAAACACCCCCGCAAGTTTATTCCAAAAGTGTTTCACAAGGTAAGGCCCCCTTGATATTGTCTTAACATTTAGGATTTTGATAATGCTTGTAACTGGTCAGAGAAGCATACTTTGATAGGATACTTTGTGGACCCCTCTTGAAAGCATGCTCAAAGAATGGTTTCCAAAGCCTAGACTCCTCATGGGGTCCAACCTGAAGGCATTCAAAACCTCACTAAGGGTTTTTTAATGTTTCAATTTGCTAACCCTTTCCAAGCCGATGCAATTTTCAACCATGGGACCTAGATAGTTAGGTCTTCATGACACTTTTCTAACACTAGTCTTGAGATTTTACTTCACAGATGACAAGAAATTGAAGGTTCCTATATGGTTTGAGCTCTCAAGTCTCCCTGTGCCATGTTGGCCGTTTATCCATGACATTACCCAAACCCTTGGTAGGGTGGTGTGCATGGAGCCTAAAATGTTTTTCAACACTCATCCTCAAAGGAGGGCCTGCATTGAAGTTGACATTTCTTGTGACCTTAAAGAAACTATTGACATCTAGGTTGAAGCCCATACCTTCACCTAGAAGGTTTTTAATTTGAATATGCTAAACACTTATTATTAGCGTGAATCAACTCAGCATAAGATCAAGGATTTATTACTAGTTGTGCCTCGCAAGCTAACTCCTAACAAACACACGTAGGCTAAGACTGCTAAGAATGGTAAAAAAGATGAATGGACAACAATTGTTTGCAAGGTTAAAACTTCCTTGCCTTCTAAATACTCATCATCTTCATCCTTCCAACCTTCACTAGAGATTATTCTAGTGACTTCTGTGAGTGCTCCAGATCGGTGATGGCTCTTGAGCCTCCACCCATTTCAAACCCTATTGGATAGGGGATGATGTTTGCAAGAGTCTCTTGGATTACTTGGTTCCACACTCCACATGTAGTTTCCATGATTTTTATTAGCCTTTGTGAAGACCTCATAGCCGAGGAGAGGATCCTGATGGTGAGTCTAAGAAGAAGATAATCATCCTCAGTGGATATTCTGCTCCTACCTTCACCACCAGTCTTTCTTTCACAACAATTTATCCCCTTTGGGGGATGAAGATGACATGTAAGAAATTTTGTCATGAATTTCCTCTCATAGAATGTGGGGGGTCTCATAGAACTTCCTTGAAAATACTATGTGTGAGAGACCAGATGTCAACTTGGTAACTTGGATATTTTGTGTCTTTAAGAAGTAAAATCTTTAGGGTTTTTGCCCAATGTTGCTTGCCGAGTTATTTAGCCAAACAATGTAGTTTTTTCTTGCCAGCATGAAGCTGGATGAGGTGGTGTGATAACTTTCCTTTCCCCTTGTTAACTTCTTTATTTATTTCTCATGGTTCTGACCTCATGGAGTGAATTGTTTGGATTTTATATCCTTCAATAATCATTCGTTTGGTATAGTTAATATTTATGCTCCCAATGATGTCATTAAAAGATCATATCTATGGCACTAGATGGCAGATTCTCTTCCATTGGCCACTTGGGTAGTGTATGGGGACTTCAATATAGTTGAGTTGGCCTCTAATAATGATGGGATTTTACCTTTTCTATGGACAACATGGGAAAAAGAATCCTAGTACTACATGTGCAATAAATTAGGCATATTTGGTCTAAATTTAGAGTTGACTCCAATAGGATTTTTAAGATTCTTGATCGTGCAATGATATATGCACAATCTTTTTCCTTTTTTTTTTAATATAGTGAATTACTCATCATTTCTCTACATGATGTGACATTGTTAGACCACTAGCCCATCCTATTTACTATCACTTGGAAAATAACTTAGAGGTGTCCTTGTAAGATATAATTTTTCCTTAACATGTCATTCCTAGGTCACAATACCACTATGGCTCACATTCACGTGTTTAGAACTTAGACCCTCTATGATAAGATTTATCTGCATCTATGACATACAACTTGCTTTGTACCACAGGCGGTCCTATGACACCACCACCAAATATTTTTGTGCAACTTTTGAGGTCCTAGCCTTGATTCTATTTGATTCAAACTTACAAATTTGACTTGCTAATCTCTACCACCAAAAGTATATTGTTGACAACTATGTTGCCAAGGTTGCTTAGATCAAAGGTTGTCTCCACTCGCTTGAAGTTGGAGACTAAAAGCTTCTGAGGAATTCTTCCAAGCCTATTGATCTTGTCATACCTCTTTAGGGATTAAAAGATTAAGGAAGGCCATCAGATCTTCTCTCAGCTTCCTGACATTCTTCAAGGTTTTGTCTAACACTATGAGAAGGTGTTTATAGCACAAGGAAATTCAATTTAAAGAGACCAAGCCTTGAAGGAATGCACTATTGTGACTCTAGACCAGCTTGCAGTTGAGCAACATGCTTTCTTTGGCCAAATGCTTTCCCTCAGTGAACTTAAGGAAGTCATCTTCTCTATGGAAGATGACAAGGCCCCTAGGTGTGATGGCTTCCCTTGCAAATTTATAAATCATTTTGGGATTTCATTGGGCTAGATTTGCATTAAGTCTACCTTGAAGCCTTCCATTTCAAATCCCTCAACAATATTATTAACAAAGGTAATATCAAATTCATACCTAAAGTCGACAATCTAGAAGCCATTTATAATTGGGGGCCCATTACCTTGTTGATTGTCTCCTACAAGATCATAGCTAAGGCCTTGGCTCTCAAGATTCAACACCTCTTGCCTTTGATTGTGTGCCCAAAGAAAATTGGAATCATCACATCTAGATATATTCTTGAGAACATCATTTTCATTTGGGAAGGTATGAAATGGGCTTGTAGGTTTAGGAAGAAAACCCTTTTTTTAATCAAAATTGACTTTGAAAAAGCTAGCTTATGACCACATTGAATGGCCATTCACTCTTGTGATGCTTCGGGCCCCTAGATTTGGTCTTGTCTTTCTTCAATTGGTTGAAATTCTATTTAGGGATACTTTATCCTATATCACTATAAATGGTCAATAATCTAATGCCATTAGTCTCTTTCGATCTATCCATAACAGATATCCTTTGGCTCAGGCTTTATATCTTATGGTTGTTGAAGGTTTTGGGTATTTTCTTGCCAATGCTATCTCCTCTAACTTTGTCAGAGGAATTTCCCATTGGAAATCTAATAGGGAAAGTAAGATGTTGAGGGGGGGGTGTGGGGGTGAATGAAGATCTTCAAAAAATTTGCTACTTCAAATATAAATTGCATCCACATTTAAGTCACCACACGCATCTTTGCTAACCATGAACTTTTGCATGCAACATCATATATCAACATGTACTATCAGATCTAACATCTAATAACATGAATAAAACATGTAAGTAAAAAATTAATACATGACAAAAAGATGGTAACACAAAAACCCTCCTAGGTGAATGTAAAAGTGCAATGGGGATGACACCCACAAAATCTTCACTAGTTCAGCAATAAAGTGTGCCTATTAGGGCTACAAAGTTTGATCACTTATGATGATCTACCTTATGAGGGGTCTTCCCTATTAAGAGCTTGTAAGACTTATTTAGTCTACCTTGACTAATGCATTTTAACTACACAATTAAATGAGCACTCTGTTAGAAGATTTACATTAGTTTGTTAGGACCAATCTGTTAAGAGATTTATTCTAAAACACATGTGAAAATGTATCTGTACCTAGATCCTTTGGTATACACTTTTAATTCTTATGACAAATCACCTCTATACAATCTGATATCATCTCTCTATGATAGATATGCTTTATCTCCTCTCTATATTTCTCAGTTGCTTTACTACTCCTTAACACTTGACTTCACAAAATTCACCTTCAGCTTTGCATCCAAACTTCTAACTCACAAGAAACAAGAATTATATCTAAAAACCTCTTAAATAGTTGTTTGGTTAAGCTTGTAGATCTCAACTAATGATCTATATTCATCATTTTTTCTGCTTAGTCTTATTTTTTTTATTGGTTGGTCACCTTACATAGGGATTAATGATCCTCAATTACATGTGTAATTAACTCCTTTATTAACTCATCAATATTTAGAACACATTTCCCTCTTAGAAAAAACATTTACATCAATGTTTCTGTCATTCAAAATATTTATACAAAATTGTGCTACTTGGGACTAACAACTTCCTAACACTTGATGCATACTAGTTCTTCCTGCTATTCCTCGGCTAATGTTATTTACTGCTTCTACTATTCTTCTTGACATCTATATCACTTGGCTTATATATTGCCACTTGAACAACTCAACAACCACTAGAGTACTTGATGACACTTAGTTTTCTTGGTAGTAAATACTACTCAACAATAACTAAATAGTCATACTTCTCCTTTACATAGCTCAAATTGTATAGAGTGGCTCAATCACAGTGATGACCAACCACCTATGCCTTGTAAATGACTAAGTTTATTTCACTCATTGACAATACTAGATTTCCTTTAGGGTCAACAATCTCCCCCTTTGGCATTAGTTGCAAAAAAAAAGTGTCATGACCAAAACTTGTGACTCTGAACTAGCTTTCAGTTGAGCAACATGCTTTCTTTGGCCAAATGCTTTCCCTCAGTGAACTTAAGGAAGTCATCTTCTCTATGGAAGATGACAAGGCCCCTAGGTGTGATGGCTTCCCTTGCAAATTTATAAATCATTTTGGGATTTCATTGGGCCAGATTTGCATTAAGTCTACCTTGAAGCCTTTCATTTCAAATCCCTTAACAATATTATTAATAAAGGTAATATCAAATTCATACCTAAAGTCGACAATCTAGAAGCCATTTATAATTGGGAGCCCATTACCTTGTTGATTGTCTCCTACGAGATCATAGCTAAGGCCTTGGCTCTCAAGATTCAACACCTCTTGCCTTTGATTGTGTGCCCAGAGAAAATTGGAATCATCAAATCTAGATATATTCTTGAGAACATCATTTTCATTTGGGAAGGTATGAAATGGGCTTGTAGGTTTAGGAAGCAAACCCTTTTTTTAATCAAAATTGACTTTAAAAAAGCTAGCTTATGACCACATTGAATGGCCATTCACTCTTGTGATGCTTCGAGCCCCTAGATTTGGTCTTGTCTTTCTTCAATTGGTTGAAATTCTATTTAGGGATAGTTTAGCCTATATCACTATCAATGGTCGATAATCTAATGCCATTGGTCTCTTTCAATCTATCCATAACAGATATCCTTTGGCTCAGGCTTTATATCTTATGGTTGTTGAAGGTTTTGGGTATTTTCTTGCCAATGCTATCTCTTCTAACTGTGTCAGAGGAATTTCCCATTGGAAATATATTAGGGGAAGTAAGATGTTGAGGGGGGGGTGGGGGTGAATCAAGATCTTCAAAAAATTTTCTACTTCAAATATAAATTGCATCCACATTTAAGTCACCACACGAATCTTTGCCTTAACCTTGAACTTTTGCATGCAACATCATATATCAACATGTACTATCAGATCTAACATCTAATAACATGAATAAAACATGTACATAACAAATTAATACATGACAAAAAGATGGTAACACAAAAACCCTCCTAGGTGAATGTAAAAGTGCAATGGGGATGACACCCACAAAATCTTCACTAGTTTAGCAATAAAGTGTGCCTATTAGGGCTACAAAGTTTGATCACTTATGATGATCTACCTTATGAGGGATCTTCCCTATTAAGAGCTTGTAAGACTTATTTAGTCTACCTTGATGGATTTTAACTACACAATTAAGTGAGCACTCTGTTAGGAGATTTACATTAGTCTGTTAGGACCACTTTGTTAAGAGATTTATTCTGAAACACATGTGAAAATGTATCAGTACCTAGATCCTTTACTATGCACTTTGAATTCTTATGACAAATCACCTCTATACAATCTGATATCATCTCTCTATGATAGATATGCTTTATCTCCTCTCTATATTTCTTAGTCGCTTTACTACTCCTTAACACTTGACTTCACGAAATTCACCTTCAGCTTTGCATCCAAACTTCTAACTCACAAGAAACAAGAATTATATCTAAAAACCTCTGAAATAGTTGTTTGGTGAAGCTTCTAGATCTCAACTAATGATCTATATTCATCATTTTTTCTTCTTAGTCTTATTTTTTTGATTGGTTGGTCACCTTACATAGGGATTAATGATCCTCAATTACATATGTAATTAACTCCTTTATTAACTCATCAATATTTAGAACACATTTCCCTCTTAGAAAAAACATTTACATCAATGTTTCTGTCATTCCAAACATTTATACAAAATTGTGCTACTTGGGACTAACAACTTCCTAACACTTGATGCATACTAGTTCTTCTTGCTATTCCTCGGCTAATGTTATTTACTGCTTCTACTTTTCTTCTTGACATCTATATCACTTGGCTTATATATTGCCACTTGAACAACTCAACAACCACTAGAGTACTTGATGACACTTAGTTTTCTTGGCAGTAAATACTACTCGACAATAACTAAATATTCATACTTCTCCTTTACATAGCTCAACCTGTATAGAGTGGCTCAGTCGCAGTGATGACCAACCACCTATGCCTTGTAAATGACTAAGTGTTTTTCACTCATTGACAATACTAGATTTTCCTTTAGGGTCAACAATCTCCCCCTTTGGCATTAGTTGCAAAAAAAAATTGTCATGATCAAAACTTGACATTCCAAAACTTCAAAATATGTACCCCCCTTGCTAGAAAGTAAAGTCCACCAAGATAATTGTGGGGGGGGAGGTTGAATCAGTTATCAGATCAATATAAATTTTATCAACCTTATTAAACCTTAAACATATGAACAATATAACCAACAACCATAAGAAGACACACATACACAATAACACCAGATATGTTAACTAGAGAAATCCTTGATTAGAGGGAAAACCCTAGTGGGGATGGTGCTCACAAAATGATGTACTAATATGTAAGTTCCTTGTAAGAGGAAATACTCTATTAGGAGCCAATGAAATACATTCAATACATAGTAGTCCCTATTAGGAGACTTTGAATTTGTGTCCAATAACTTCAGGAGAAAGACCAACAAACTCACTGTCCAACTAGCTTTTGTATTATTCCTTTCAAAATAATAGAAATGAAGTTGATCTCCACAATTCAAACTCTTTCTCTACCCTCTTTCTATGCCAATACCACACCAAATACTTCTCAGATCTCAATACCAAAACTTCAAATTCATATCATGTTGATCCCTTTGATTACTCACTTGCATTTACGAACTTCTCATATCCAATAAAAGTTTTCTTACAACTCATATAGATACATCTATCATCACAAGAAAATTAACTTTCCTTTATATCATGTCCTCAAAACAATTCACTGTGTTGGCCTTGAGGTTGTCTCAACTAATTACAATAGGATATCATTAAAATGATACATTTAACTACATCTTTTCACAATTACAAAATACCGTCGGCTCACAGTAATTACATATTTTCATACGTGCAACCTCTAATTTCTTTCTCACTGACATCATCATCAGGTTGTCTACTATAACTGTCTACCCTCGCTCATCACGATTCTATCCCTATCAAGAGATACAATCCAAACACCACAAACCACTTCTTAAGTACTCTATCTACACATTGGCTTCTGTAAATCACAAATAACTTTCACATGTCTTTGAATTCTACATGCACACTTGTCCACATCATCAAGACATACTATACAAAATATCCTCAACTGCACTCGACTTCATCATCAATACTTAGTCTATACGACTTCATTCTCTATCTTCTATTATGTTAGTCTTTATAGAAATAATTGTTGGAAATTTGTTTAGCGCTCCCCTTAGGATTCATGAAAGGGCTTAAATGCCTCTTGTGTACTATACGTTGGGTGGTTGTATTGGGAATTGATATATCGATCTTTTGGTTTAATGACAACCCCCTTCTAACAAGTGGTATCAGATCTTGGTCACAGGTTTGAATCCTTAGACCCTTGGGTAACGCTGAGGGGGAGATTGTTGGAAATTTGTTCAATGCTCCCCTTGGGATTCATGAGAAGGGCTTAACTGCCTCCTATGTACTATAAGTTGAGTGGTTGTATTGGGAATTGATAGATCTATCTATTGGTGCAATGACAACTCCATTCTAACAATAATACTATGCTGAAATCAATGAAAAATACCATCATGAATGCAACGTGTCAATCTCCCAAATGTTTCGGCAATGCTTAAGATACTCCCTCAAAGGAATACCATCAACTTTCATGCTAACAATCTCCCCCTTTGGCATTGATGGCAACATAGATGAAAAACATCTAAGTCTATGAATACTATTCATCTTTGTTGTTGTATTTGTTGTTACTCTCATCTTTTCAAATCCTCTTCATCAATCAAATCTAAACTTCTCCCCCATTGATATAACTCAATTTGATTATACATCTCCTCCATAACATCAAAATATGTTTTCATATGCACTCATTCTCCCTCATTCATAGGAGATGTTTTTCATGCATTCTCTCCCCCATTGACATCAATGAAAAGGTATCATTATGTCAATCAAATGCTCAAAGTCTTCAAACAACTCAAGTTTCCAAAGACATTGCATCATACTAGCTACCAATAGTCCTTGATGACTCTGCTCAACCATAGATACTCCCCCATTTAGGAAGCATTAACATTCAATCCAGATAAACAATAGTGTTATGTACCATTGGACTTATGCAATCTCTACATCATCTAATCTGAAGTAGGTAGGGGCATAACCCCAAGAATACCTCACAAATACTCAAATGTATCCTTAGGAAAAGGATTCATAAAGATATATGCAATCTATTCTTTTGTATTAAAATACTCTAATATGATTTCTTTCTTTGCAAATTTCTCTCTCTGAACATGATACTTAATCAATATATGCTTTGTCTTAGAATATAACACATGATTCTTAGACACACTCATTGTACTTGTGTTATCACAATGTATGATAATAGGTTTTGAAAACTCTATCCCAATATCCTTCAGCATCTTTTTAATCCACATGATATGATTACAATTGTTTGTTGCTGCTACATACTCTTCTTCTACTATATTTTGTGAAATATAATCTTGTTTCTTGCTCAACCAAGAAACCAATCTTCCTCCAAGGAAAAATGCTCCACCACTTGTACTCTTTCTGTCATCCATATTGCCTGCCCAATCTACATCACTATATGAACATAGAGTAAAATCATTTGATCTATCATACCACAACCTAAAATTAGGTCTACCCTTTAAATATTTAAATATCCTTTTTATTGCTACATAGTGTGATTCATTAGGATCTTCTTGAAATCTTGTTACTATACTAACTACATTTTCTATATTTGATCTTATTTGAGTAAGATACTGCAAACCTCTACTCATGGATTTGTACTTCTTCTCAAATGTAGGTGTCTCATCTTTTCCAAATAAGTTGTGACCAATTATCAGATCTACCAAAAGGCTTACAACTTTCCAAGCCAAATCTCTCCAACAAGTCTTTCAAATACTTAGTCTAAAATAGGAAAATACTATCACTATTCTACACAATCTATAAACCTAAGAAATATTTCATCTCACCAATCATGCTCATCTCAAATTCATTCTTTATTTTATTATAAAATTTTTCACTTGCTTCATCATTGCCTCCAAAGATATCATCCACAAATATCACAATAATCAACAAGCCATTCTCAAATTCTTTCAAATATAAGTTACTGTCTGCAGTACCTTTAGCAAATATCAATTTTTCCAAATACTTGTCCACCCTTGCATACCAATTTCTAGGTGCTTTCTTTAGTCCATACAATGTTTTCTTCAACTTGCATACCATGTCTCTTCTTTCTTCAAGTTCCCCATTCAAAAATGTTGACTTCACATCCATCTAATACACTTTGTATTTCTTACTTGCTGCATAAGCCAAGAACATTTTTACTGCTTCAATTCTTGCAACATGTCCAAATGTTTCTTCATTGTCTATACCTTCTTATTGTGTATATCCTTTACATCCCAATCTTACTTTGTTTCTCACAACCTCACCTTCTTTATTCATCTTATTTCTGAAAACCCACTTGTAGACACCTAAATCTAACTACATATATTCATAATCAAATTTAGTCATCTTCTAAAGTATATATTGATTTAATATTAAAAATTAAATTATTTTAGTACTATCCCACAATTAATTAATTTAATTAATTAATTATAGCCTAATTAATAAATTAATAGACAACCAATAGTTTACTTTATTATATATAAAATCCCTCTTCCTCTATTAAATTAAATAAATGAAAAACCCATTTAATGCAATCTCCATAACCCCTCTCTATTTAATTAATTAAATCACTCCACCCACACAAGCTAACTCATCCTCTAAACCAACAGTTACCCAAATTGAATTCATGCACCAAATATTCATCTTTCAATTAAATAATTCATTTATTTAGTTAAATCCCATGCACCAATAATTCTTCTTTAAATTAAATGATCCATTCATTTAATTAAATTTCATACACCAAATATTCCTCTTTTAATTAAATAAATCAATTATTTAATTAAATCTCACGCAACAATAATTCTTATTTTAATTAAATAAATTTATTTATTTAATTACGCTCACCCACCAACCTTTTCTTTAACAAATCCATCCACCTCCCACATCATCCAGTTAACTAGTCCACCTCACCGACCTTAAATAAAACACATCACCTCTTCTTCTATGTCTAAAATCTCTCTCCATATCTCTTACATAAATTAAGACATGATTTATTCCCTCTGACTCAAGCCCAAGTCCACTCTCATGCCACATTTCCCTCATCCATTTTTAAATGTAGAAGTCCATCTCCTCCACTTATCTCAGTCAGCTCAAGTCTATCTCACACCTTACCTAGTTTACTATCTATCTAAAATTCTTATCTCCTCCTCACCCAAGTGCCTATATGTTAAACCCTTTGCTCCTTACATATCATCCATCTTCTGAGTAGAATTTTATATCAGTTTGAGAGCTAATTAATTTCAAAACGCTATTTGGCAATACTCGAATTTCCATGCATCTATCAAATTCATCCATTGTTGAAGCTTGAGCACCAGATTTAATGCAAGAGCATCCTAGTTTGCACTACTATCATGTATATTTTACTTCTTTCTTGTTGCTTCCAAGTTTCTTAACTAGTTCCAAATTCATAGTGGTTGTTGAGTTCATAGTTGCGACCATGTTATCCTTTGGTCATTAACTGTTCTTTGGTTTTTGAGTCATCCTATGGTTGTTGAGCATTCTTTGGTTTCTGAGATCTCCTTGGTTTTTGAGTTATCTTTTGGCATTTGTTTGGGTGTCAAGTTCCTTTGGCTATCAAGCTTGTTTGGATGTCAAGTATCTTTGGTTGCTAAGCATTACTAAGTTCGCCGAGTTGCAGCATTTTTCTTGGTCTTTGTTTACTGAGTTGTCTGTGTGTAGTTTCTTGTTGGAGCCAACCTTTGAATTTTATTTTGTGATATGTTTTTTCTAAGCGCTGACTTGTGGCTTGTTCTAACATTTAATATGAGAGTTTATTTTGGTTGTTTTGCAATAGGTTGACTTGTGGTCGTGCATGTATTTAAAGAGATCTTTGGTAGAGCTTTAGGATATAAGGTCTTAGAAGGTAGAAGTGTAGTAGGAGAAAAAGAAAGCTAAGATGTGAAGTTTGATCTTTGAAGTTTGAATTTGATTGTAATGTGGTCATAACCTAGAAGGCCTTACAGGTGGGCATGTATTTGATATCTTTGATGAATATATGAAAGTACTTGTTCCTCTATCTCTTGAGTTTGTTGTATTTTGGTGTTTGTTTCCACTGTGTTTAGCTTTCGTATGTGGTTTGGATAGCTGAGTATGCCTTTGGCCCTCATTATCTCTTCCCTCCCTGCATAAGGTGGTATCAAAGCAGAGGTTCATCCTTGTAGAGATTGGATTGTGTAGAACCCTATGTGAATTTGTGTTGTAGAGTCGTAGATCTATGGCTTCGACCTATAACTTGTAGAGGGTTACGATCTTGCAGGAACCTCATTGTAAAGATGGTTTGAGGTAGAGGAAATATTGACAATGTCATGTTGGATACGTTAAGACAAATTGTAGCTAGATTAGATGATGTAGAGACAACCCAGAGAAGAGGAGCACATTTTGATGATGTGAGTGATGATGAAACAACAACACCAAACCCTAATCCAAAACCTGAAGATGATCAAGATGACACAAGGTTGTTGAGAGTGTTGTCTAGGGAAAATTCTAAGCATGCTATAGAAGTTGTTCCTTATGATGGGAAATTGGATACCAAAGTTTTGCTAGATTGGATCTCTAAAATGGTAAAGTTCTTTGAGTATGAAAACACTCCTAATAATAGGATGGTGAAAATTTTAGTTACAAGATTGAAAGGACATGCCTCACTGTAGTGGGAGCATTACAAAATGATAGACAAAGGATAGGAAAGGAAAATATTAGGACTTGGTTGAAGATGTGAAAAAGGTAAAGAACATGTTTCTTCCTGTTGATTACCAAGTTAGTTTGTTGAGAAAGATGTAGAATTTGAGACAAAGAGACATGATTGTGAAGGAGTATACTAAGGAATTCTATAGATTGGACATCAGATCTAGACATGTGGATGATGATGTTGAAAAAATTGTAAGATACATAAGTGGATTAAGATCTAGAATTCAAGATGAGATAAGTTTTGTGCAAGTGGATACTATGGATAAATTTATAGTTGCAGAGGTTGGAGCATCCTAAACCTTATCATGTTTGATGGATCAAAGATGAGCATAATATATTGGTAAGTAAACAATGTATTGTAAAGTTCAAAATTGGACATTATTTTGATGAAGTTTTGTGTGACATTATGCCTATGGATTGTTGTCATATTCTGTTGGCTAGACCTTGGCAATATGATATATATTCTATGCATGATGGAAGATTGAATCAATATACTATTTGGATGAATGAGAAAAAGAAAATATTGTTGCCTTTGATTGAAAGTCCAGATGAGATTAAGTGTACTATTGTGAGAATTTGCATGGTTAATGGAAAGCAATTTGAAAAGGAAATGAAGAATAATCAAGTTTTTTTTTCTATAATCCCTAGGATACCGAGTTGTGCCAGTAGCAACTGAGTATCCGAAAATAGTGTTAATCGAGTGCTAGTCAAATGTAACCGAGTGACAACAAAGCCTGGTAGTATTGACTGAGTGCCAGTAGAAATTGTAGAATTATTGAATGAGTATAAGGAAATTGTTCAAGAGGATATACCTAATGGTTTACCTCCAATGAGAAGTATAAGTCATTGTATGGATCAGATTCTTGGAGCTAATTTCTCGAATAAAGCACCATATAGATTGACACCTACTAAGAATGAAGAACTTAACAGAAAAGTACATGAGCTATTGGAGAAAAGTTTGAAAAGAGAAAGTTTGAGTCCATGTGTTGTACCTGCTATATTAGCACCTAAGAAGAATGGAGACTAAAGAATGTGTATTGATTCTAGAGCTATTAACAAGATCATGGTGAAATATAGGTTTCCTATGCTGAGGATGGGTGACATGATGGATTGTTTGAGTGGAGCAAAGTATTTTACCAAGATTGATTTGAAGAGTGGCTATCATTAGATCAAAATCAGAGAAGGTGATGAATGGAAGACCACTTTTAAGACAACAGATGGTTTGTATGAATGGTTGGTAATGCCTTTTGGTTTGACTAATGCACCTAGTACTTTCATGAGGTTGATGAATAAAATTTTGAAGTGCTTCTTGGGTAAGATTATGATTGTTTACTTGGATGATATTCTAATATTTAGTAAGACTAAGGAAGAACATCTTGAGAATGTTAGACAAGTATTGTAGAGATTAAAAGAGGAAAAGTTGATGATTAATTTAAAGAAGTGTTCTTTTATGCAAGGGGAGATTGTGTGTTTGGGATTTCTAATGGTTTGAAGATGGACCCTAAGAAGGTTAAATAAATTTTGGAGTGGCCTACACCTAAGAATGTGGGTGAGGTAAGAAAATTTCATGGTTTGGGTAGTTTTAACAGAAAATTTATAAGGAATTTTAGTTGTGTTTGTAATTCTATGATTGAGACAATGAGAGGAGATAAATAAGAATTCAAGTGGACACATGGACCTAATAATAGTTTTGAGACTTTGAAACAAAAGGTTATTGAGTTACCCACATTAGCATTTCTTGATTCCAATAAGGTATTCCACGTTGAATGTGATGTAAGTGGTAGTACAATAGGAGCTATATTGATTCAATAAGGTAAACCTGTTGCTTTCTTTAGTGATAAGTTGAATGATGCTAAAAGGAAGTATTCTATGTATGATCAAGAGTTTTATGCTGTTGTCCAAGAATTGAAGAAGTGGAGACATTATTTGATTCCTAAGGAGTTTGTGTTTTATACTAATCATAAAGCTTTGCAGTACTTGGGAAGTCAACATAAGCTAAATCAAAGACATATGAAATGGATTGAGTATTTGTAGAGTTTTACATTTGTGATTAAGCATAGGAGTGGAGTCACTAATATATTTGTTGATGCATAGAGTAGAAGAAATTCTTTGTTGACTGAGATGAAGGTTGAAGTTCTTGGTTTTGATGAGATGAAGGAGTTATATGATACTGATCTTGATTTTTCTGAGATGTAGAGAGAGTGCAGAGCACCTAGTTTGATAGAACAACCAAATAAGTTTGATGAGTATTTTATTCAAGAAGGTATGTTTTTTAAGGGTATTCAGTTGTGTATTCCTAAGAGTTCTATGAGATTGAATCTTATTAAGAAAAAGCACAGTGGTGGATTGGTTGGACATTTGGGAATTGATAAGACATTGAGTTTGTTGAAGGAAAAGTATTATTCGCCTCAAATGTATAAGGATGTACAGAAGTTTGTAAAGAGTTGTGGAGTTTTTCAAGTTGTAAAAGGAGTAAGTCAAAATACTAGTTTCTATACACCTATTACTATTCCTAAGAAACCTTGGAGTGACATCAGTATGGATTTTGTTCTTCAATTGCCTAAAATAGTAAAGGGATATGATTCTATATTTTTTTTGGTAGATAGATTTTCTAAGATGGCTCACTTCATACCTTGTAAGAAGACATCAGATGTTGAGCATATTGCTAAGATTTTCTTTAAGGAGATTGTGAGATTGCATGGATTACCAAAAAGTATTATTTATGATAGAGACAGTAAGTTTGTTGGTTATTTCTAGAAGATTTTATGGAAGAAGATGAGTACTGAGATGAAGTATAGTTCTACTTTCCATCCACAAATAGATGGAAAAACATAGGTTGTGAATAGAAGCTTGGTGATTTGTTGAGATGCTTAATTGGAAATGAATCACATAATTGGGAAATGGTATTAGCACAAGCTAACTTTGCATTTAATAATTTTGTGAATAGGAGTGCAAGGGAGAAACCTTTTGAGATTTTTATTGGAATGAAGCCTAGAGGAGTATCAAATTTAAGGGATATTGCTGGCAAAGAGAAGAGTAAAGCATGAGAAGGTTTGATGATTTCATGGAGTCTTTGCATAAGAAAGTGAAGTTAAATTGGATCAAAGTAATTAGAATTATAAGGAGAATGTTGATAAATCTATAAGACATCATATTTTGGAAGTTGGTGATAAGGTGATGGTTCATTTGAAGAAAGGAAGATTTCTTGTTGGAACATACAGTAAGAATATGGATATATCTCCTATATTCAATGTTGCTGATTTATACAAGTATCATGAGTTAGATGATAAATTTGTTGTATTAGATTATTATCTTAAGAAGAAAATTGAAGAGATTGAACAAATATTAGGTCAAATAGCTAGTAAAAACACAAGAGGAAAAGATTACTACGAGTATTTGATAAAGTGGAAGAAAAAACCAATGGAAGATGCTACATAGGTTTCTCAATCTGAGTCAGATTTAACTTAGGTTGTGACATCTCAATGATTTAGGAGAATCATTTCTTTCAACCCGGTTGTATAATGTAGGAGCATACGGGGTTGCACTGCTATCCTGCATATTTTCCTTCTTTCTTGTTTCTGCTGAGTTGCAATGTTTTGCATTGTTGAGTTTCTTAGTTGGTGCCAAGTTCGCAGTGGTTGCCAAGTTCACAGTTGTTGTTGAGTTATCCTCTGGTCACCAAGTGTTCTTTGGTTGTCGATTCATCTTGTGGTTTCCAAGCATTCTTTGGTTGCCAAGCTCTCCTTGGTTGCCGAGTTATCATTTGGCATTTTTTTGGGTGTCAAGATCCTTTGGCTACAGAGCTTGTTTGGATGTTGAGTGCCTTTGGTTACCGAGTGTTGCTGAGTTCATCAAGTTGCAACATTTTTCTTGGTATTTTTTGGTCGAGTTTTCTATGTGCGGTTTCTTGTTGGAGCTGATCTTTGCATTAAATTTTGTGATAGGTATTTTCTGTCTAGCATTTAATATGAGAGTTTATTTTGGTTATATTGCAATAGGATGACTTGTGGCCATGCATGTATTTAAAGATGTCTTTGGTAGAGCTTTAGGATATAGGGTTTTAGAAAGTAGAAGCATAGTAGGAGAAGAAGCAAGCTAAGATGCAAAATTTGATCTTTGAAGAAGTCAAATTTGATTGTAATGTGGTCGTAACCTAGAAGGCCTTACAACTAGGCATGTATTTGATATCTTTTATGAATATATGAAAGTATTTATTCATCTATCTTCCAAGTTTGTTGTATTTTGGTGTTTGTTTCTATAGTATTTAACTCTCGTAGGTGGTTTGGATAGTTGGGTGTGCCTTTGGACATAGTTATATCTTCCCTCCATGCATTAATATTTGAGCATACATCCATGATCATGATCACATCAACACATTAAGGAGGCTACATAGAGATGAATGTTTTGTTATTTAGTTTCCTTATTTGGTTTATCATATATGTTTGTTAATTGATTTAGTTTGTTATATATTTGGCTTTGCCTTATATCTTTTGCATTCTAATTCTAACACATCCACCACTTAGTTCCTCTAACATTCTTATCTTTAGGTTGAGGATTTGATACCCATGTCCTATTCTTCACAATCTAGTCTAGTTCTTCCTTCATTACTTGAATCCAAGAGAAATCAAATATAATTCTTCGTGAACTTCATTTCTTGTCATAACTCCTCTATCTTTGCTTACAAAAATTTGATTAAGAGGGTGATTCTTTGTCAAATTCTTGTTTGGCGTTGGTGTTACTGACCCAATTCTTACTTCTCTAGGTTTAGATATTGGTTCTTCTCTTTGTTCCAAAATTTGAATGTCATTATGTAAATAATTGTTAGTCCTAAAGAAAGTTTTAACATTTTATTGAATAGGCTTAGGATTATCTTCTTCTTCATTAGAATTATAATCTAACATTCTCTCTTTAACTTCAAATTTCTCATCCACTTTCACATTTGCACTCTCAACCATAGTCTTACTTCTATGATTAATACATCTATAAGCTTTTCTTTTCAATGAATAACCAAGGAATATACCTTCATCACTTCTTGAATCAAACTTACCAATGTCATCATCTCTCTTGATATAACATTTACTTTCAAATATTCTAAAATATTTCATTGATGGTGCATGTCCAAACCATGGTTCATAAGGTGTCTTGTTTGTGCCTTTTCTGATATGCACTTTGTTCATTGTATATACTATTATATTGACTTCTTCTCTCTCCAAAATGGCTTTGATACATCATTCTCAAACATCATAGCTCTTTCTATTTTTGTTAATGACCTATTTCTTCTCTCAACAATTCCATTCCGCTTAGGAGTCTCCAAAGCTAATAGCTAAATCTTAATGCCATTCACTTCAAAAAAGGTGTTAAACTCATTCAAGATAAATTCTCCACCTCTGTTAGATCTTAAACATTTAATCTTCAGTCTAGACTCATTCCCAACTCTATTCTTAAACAATTTAAACTTCTCAAATGCTTTATACTTTTCTCCAAGGAATGCTACCCACATCATCCTAGTAAAGTCATCAACAATAATCATGAAGTATCATTCACCATAGAATCCTCTTGTCTTAGTAGGACCACTCAAATCTTTACGAACAATTTTCAATTTTTGTGTTGTAGTAAACTTTTTTCTAGGAAAGGAACTTTCTACTGCTCCACCATAACACATTCTTTGCACACAACATTATTAGGCTTCACAATTTTGGTTACCAATTGTTATCAAAATTTTCAACCAAACATGCCATCTCTATAGGGTTCTATTAGAATATGTAGTCCACCAATATAACTAGCTGGTGAGGGGGTGAATCATTTATCCAACTAATATCACATTTGTCAACCTTATTAAACTTTAACCATATCAGCAATATAATCAGAAATCACAACATGATACACATGCACAATAACACCAGATATGTTAACTAGGGAAACCCTTGATTAGAGGGAAAACCCTACTAGGGATGGTACCCATAAGATGATGTACTAATATAAATATTCTTTGTTAGAGGATGACATTGTTAGGAGTCTATAACAACATTTAGTACATATCAATCCCTATTAGGAGACTTTGAATCCCTGATGGGAGATTCCAACCTTGTTAGGAGCTATAGAAGATAGATGGACCCACTATCCAAACAACTTCAGGGTGAGAGCAATGGACCCACTGTCCAAATGATCTTTGTATTATTCTTTGTAGAATAATAGAAATAAATGGTATTGTTCCTTCCTCTTTCTTTGTCCTATCAACTAGATTTTTTCTCCTTCTTGATCTTGTAACTAGATCACAAATATCACATCCAATAATCCCTTGGATTGCTTACATGCATTCACCAAAAAATCTGCTCCTTTTCACACTTCACATTGAATACAATGATTACTTCTTCTTCTTAAACAAGGAAAACATTTTTTATTTATAATATATCTTCAAAATAATTCCTTGCGTCAGCCCTGAGTCTTTCCCAATCAATTATAACAGATAATTAATTAATTGATAATTACAATAGCACTATCAGCTCACAGTCTATACAAATTATCACACATGAGACACTAAGGCTTGCACATTCTCTGACATCATCATTAAACTATCTTATGTCACTGGCTAACCACACATCTCAAGATTATATCTCTATTATAAAATTTCATACAAATGTTAGAAATTTCCACTCAAGTACTCTATCTTTGTATTGCTCTCTATAAATTAGGCATGTCTTTTCTACAACTTTAACTCAAATGCTATGCATTAAACCTTGACATTAGGACACTGTATCAAACATGTCCATAAGCACACATCACCAAAAAATAAAATATTATCTGTACAACTAAGATTTTTGTCTACTTCTCTATTAGTCTTCACAGACTTACTACTATGTTCACATCAATGAAAAGCACAACCATGAATGAAACATGTCAATACTCTCCAATGCTTAGGATGCTCCCACAAAAGAATACCATCAAAATTCATGCTAACAATCTCCCCCTTTGGCATTGATGGTAACATAGATTTAAAAAAAAAATCTAAATTCCAAGAATACCAAACATTACTCTATTGATGTTATTATTGAACTCATCTTTTCACTTCATCAATCAAATCTGAAATCCTTTGGAACACTTCTCTTTTCTACATCTTCTTTAAGATCAGTAATAATTGTTCACATTAAACAACTCACCAATCATATCTCCCCATAGAGATATTCCTCATTCTTTCTTACATGAATTTTCATGTACTCTTCTCCCACAAATATACTTAGAAGATGTTATGTTTTACATGCACTCTTCTCCCCTATTAACATCAATTGAAAAGGCCTCATTATTTCAATTTATTGTTCCAAGTCTTTGACCAACTCAAGTGTCTAAAGACATTGTTCAAGAGAAACTATCAAGAGTCCTCAATGACTCAGCTCATAATAGATACTCCCCCATACATGAAGCATCAACATTTAGTCTAGTCTAATAATAGTGCTATATACCACTAGATCAATGCAATCTCTGCATCATCTACTCAAAACTAGGCAGGGGCATAACCCCAAGCATACCTCTCAAGTACTCAATTGTATCTTTAGGAAAGGGCTTCATAAAGATATCTACAATCTAATCTCCTTTTCTGTTACTTTCTCTCTCAAAACATGATACTTAATAGATATATGCTTAGTCTTAGAATGCAACACATGATTCTTAGACATATTGTGCTTGTGTTATCATAGTATATGATAAATAGTTTTGTAAACTCGATAAAATATCCTCCAACATTTGTTTCATCCAAACAACTTGATTACAATTATTTGTTGTTGCCACATATTCTACCTCAGTTGTACTCTGTGAAATAAAGTCATGTTTCTTGCTCATCCAAGAAATTGATCTTCCTCCAAGAAATAATTTGCCACCACTAGTGCTATTTATGTCATCCATACTGCCTACCTAATCCGCATTAGTATATGGACATAGAGTGAAATCACTCAATCTATCATACCGTATTCCATTATTAAACATTCCTTTCAAATATATGAATATCCTCTTAACTGTTGCATAATGATATTCTTTAGGATTAGCTTGAAATCTAGCCACAGTCCCAACTATGTTTGATATATTTGGTTTGGTGTGAGTTAGATATTGTAAACCTCCAATCATGAATATGTACTTCTTCTTCTCAGCTATAGGTGTCTCATCCTTGCTAGATAGCTTGTGACCAGTTATCATTGGTGTACCAATAGGCTTAAAAATTTTCAATCCAAACATTTTCAACAATTTTTTTAAGTACTTAGCTTGTGAAATGAAAATGCCATCACTATTATGCACAATCTGCAAAACTAGGAAAAACTTCATTTCTCCTATCATACTCATTTCAAACTCATTCTTCATTTCTTTAGAAAACTTATCACTTGCTTTGTCATTACCTCCAAATATTATTTCATCAAAAAATATTACTATTATCAATAAACCATTCTCTATTTCTTTCAACTACAAGTTACTATATGTCATACCTTTAGTAAATCCAAGCTTCTCCAAATAGCTGTCCAACATTGCATACCAGGTTCTAGGTGCTTGCTCTAGAGCATATAGAGCTTTCTTCAGTCTATATACCATATTTTTTTCTTCTATTAGAGCGAATCATTCAGGTTGCTAAATGTATACATCTTCTTCAAGTTCTCTTTTTAGGAAGGGTGATTTTACGTCCATCTAATACACTTTGAATTTATTATTCCTTACATAAGCCAAGAACATTCTTATTGCTTCTATTCTGGCTATAAGGGCATATGTTTCCTCATAGTCTATTCCTTCTTGTGATGAATATCCTTTATGCACAAGTCTAGCCTTGTTTCTTACAACTTCTCCTTGTTCATTCATCTTCTTTGATATACTTCTGGTCGGACTTGTCAACTCAACTCTTTCTTCTACTCTAGGATCAGATGGTTGTTTTTTAATCTAATTCCCATTCTACAAATCATTGTTAGTCTCAATGATAATGTCCATATTTTCATGGTTAGCCTTTAGATCAACAATAGTTACCAAAACTATCTCTTCTACTACTTTCTCTTCATTAACCAATTCAGGCTCATTATCTTTATCATCACAATCATTCAAGAATCTTTCCATTCTTACTTTAAATTCTTCATCTTCATCAGAAAAAAAATTATTTCTAGATTTTATTACTCTCTTAGAACATCTAGATGAAAAATGAGCAAACTCTTTACATGTCCAACAAACAAAAATTTCCATACCTTTTGGCTCTCTTTTTGTAAGAAGATCAACACCTTCTTTGATCTTTGTGCCTTCTTCATATCTAAATTTGTCTTTGCAAGTGCTTCTATTCTTTTTTATGCAACAAAAGGATTCTGGATCTAAAAAATTGATGCTCAATTATTTACACATTTATGATCTCTCACCAAGAAGCTCCATCTTCTAGGTGTAAAAATTTACTCCATCAAACTTAGGACTATCCTTTCTAAAATGACTTGCCATTGATCTCCCAAAGCTATTAAGAAATCTCTTCAAGGACCTAATGCTCTGGTACCAATTGTTACAATATATAGTCCACCAATATAACTGAGAGGGGTGGGGGGTGAATCAGTTATCCAACTAATATCACAATTATCAACCTTATTAAAATTTAACCATATGAGCAATATAATCAGAAAACACAACATGATACACATGCACAATAACAGTAGATATTTTAACTAGGGAAACCCATGATCAGGGAGAAAACCCTGGTGGGGATGGTACCCACAAGATGATGTACTAATATAAATATTCCTTGTTGGAAGATGGACCATGTTAGGAGTCTATAACAACTTTAAATACATATTAATCCTTGTTAGGAGATTTTGAATCCTGGTTAGGAGATTCCAACCCTATTAGGAGTAGTGCCAACCCTATTAGGTGTTGTAGAAGATAGATAGACCCATTGTCGAAATAGCTTCAGGGAAATACCAATGAACCCACTATCCAAATTATCTCTGTATTATTCCTTGTAGAATAATATAAATAAATGGTACTTCTCCTTCCTCTTTCTCTATCCTGTCAACCAAACTTCTTCTCCTTCTCAATCTTTTAAGAAGATCACAAATCTCATATCCAATAGTACTTTGGATCACTTACACACATTCACCAAAAACTCTTCTCCTTTTCACACTTCACATTCAATACAATGGTTAGTTCTTCTTTTTAAATAAGGAAAGTATCTTTCCTTTATACCATATCTTCAAAATAATTCCTTGAGTTGGCCTTGAGGCTTTCCCAACTAATTATAATAAGATAATTGATTAATTCATAATTAGAATAATAGTGTTAACTCACAATCTATACAACTTATCACACATGAACCACTGGGGCTTGCACATCCTCTTACATCATGATCAAACTATCTTATGTCACTAGTTGACCGCACATCTCCAAATTATATATCTATCAGAAGATATAATACACACATCAAAAACCACTTCTTAGGTACTTTATCTCTAACTACTCTCTATAAATTAGACATATCTTCTGTACAAATGTGACTTAGGTACTATGCATTAAACCTTAACATTAGGACATTTTATTGAACATGTCCATGAATGCACATCACCAAATAGTCCATACTATTAAGACCTATGTTGGTTGCTTTGTTAGTCTTCACAGACTTACTGCTATGTTGACATTAATGACAAACATAGTCATGAATGCAACATGGGAATACTCTCCAATGCTTAGGATACTACCCCAAAGGAATACCATCAAAATTCATGCTAATAGGTTCAAATGAGAAATATTACCTTTGGATCTTGTATTAGTGCCAATCAACTTACCATCTTTGTCTTTAATAATGCATGTCTTTTCTGTGAATTGTAATTGATATCCCTTATCAATCAAATGGCCAACACTCGATTGGTTATGTTTTAATCCATCAACAAAGTAAACATCATATGTGTTAGTTTCCCCATTAAGAGTAATAAAACCTACCCCCTTGATATAATAGGTCGCATTGTTACCTACTCTAACAATTCCTCCATAATGATTATTAAACTTAACAAGTTTATTCATGTCACCACTCATATGATGTGAACAACCATTCTCTATGCTCCAATCAAATTTCTTTTCAACCTATGACAATGGGGCTTTTCTCTTCTTTGACTTTATTCTTCTTCATGATTTTCTTCTTTTATAGTTACAAACCCTAACTCATCATCACTTTCACTTGAACTCTCTCATCAGATTCATAATCTTCACTTCCATACAAATGATCTCTGGTCCTTCTAGACTTGAAATTCTTTTTTTATTTTTTCACTCTTTTAGGAAACTTAGGCCCATAATGACCAAATTCATCACAAGTGCAACATCTTAAGATTTTATTTACTAGTCAGTTCTCTCCTTACAATAAAGTAAATTCCTTCTTCAATTTTTATCTTCTTCAGATCTAGATCTACTACTACTAGCACGGTCTCCAGTAGTGCTTGCACTTCTTGATAAGGAAGGTCGAACACTCAATGCACTAAAAGTAGTTTCAACTCTAGGAAAATCTTCATCATGTTTCAAGATTACTTTTGGTGCTTCCAATCTTCCAAGAAGAGTCTCTCTAGTAAATTTATCAGTATAATGTATCACTTGCTCAATTATCTGTGTTGTCTTCTTGAAAGGTAGTGTCAAGATTTCAAAATATTTCATATGATCTTGCTTTCATATTTAGATCCATTACAATAATTAATTCTTAAAACAATTTCTAATATTCTACCAATGTAACTTCTTACATATTCATCTTCCATCAGTTTATCCTCTTGAAACAAACATATCCAATTTTGTAATAAGATTCTCTTAGCATGATTATCATCTTAAAAAGTAGATTCCAAAGCTTTCCAAATTTCATGAGATAAATCTATGGATTTTACCTAACTATATTCATTTTTAGGAAGACCTGACAGAAGTGCTTTACACATAAATAAATCTCTTTTAGCTTCATTGCATTCTTCAAGTTTTCTTTCTTCCACAGGTTTCTTTCCATTCTTTGTCATTTGCCAATATCTTGGACCCATGCATAGAATATGTTTCAACTATCTGTCATAGTTAACTCCATCAAACTTAGAACTTTCTTTTTCAAAATGACCTACCACTGATCTCCTTAAACTGTTAAGGTTTTCCTTTAAGGACCTAATGCTTTGATACCAATTGTTAGAAAGTAAATTCCAAAATGATAACTAAGAGGGGGTGGGGGTGGGGGGTGAATCAGTTATCAGATTAATATAAATTTTACCAACCTTATTCAAAATTATCCATGTGAACAATATAATCATAAATAATAACACTTGATATGTTAACTAGGGAAACCCTTGATCAAAGGGAAAACATCAGTGGAGATGGTACCCAAAAAATGATGTACTAGTGTAAAATTTCCTTCTAAGAGGATGTAATCTATTAGGAGGCAATGAAATACATTCAATACATATGATTCCTTGTTAAAAGGCTTTGAATTCCTATTAGGAGATTCCAACCCTGTTAGGAGTTGTAGAAGGTAGATGTACCCTTTGTACAAACAAATTTAGGGTCAAGACTACCAAACTCACTGTCCATCTGACCTCTTTATTATTCATTTCATAACAATAGAAAAGAAATTGATGTCTGCAACTCAAACTCTTTCTCTATCCTCTTATTGTGCCAATACCATGCCAAATACTTCTCAGATCTCAAAACTAGATCTTCAAAATCCTATCACACTAATCCCTTTGATCACTTACTCACATATCACTTACACACATTTCACACACTTACATACATCATCAAAAGGAAAATAGCCTTCCTTTATACCATATCCTCAAAATAATTCTTTGAGTCGGCCTTGAGGCTTTCTGAATTAATTACAATAGGACCTTATTAAGATAAAATAATTCATTACATCTTCTCACAACTACAAGACATTGTCAGCTTACAGTAATAATAATTTATCACATGTGTGACCTTGGACCTTACAAAATCACTGACTTCATCATCAAGTTGTCTACTATCACTGTCTAACTTCACTCATCGTGATTCTATCACTGTTAGGAGATACAATCCAAACACTAGAAACCACTTCTTAGGTACTTTGTCTACACACTATCTTCTATAAATCATGAATAACTCTCACATGTCTTCAACTTTTTGCATGCATGCTTGTCCATGTCATCAAATACATACTGTAGAACTCTTAGAAATATGAAATACTAAGAAGGGGTGGGGGAGGATCAGGGGTGAATCGATATTTCAAAAACTTTAGCCCAAAACTAGACATCTTTAATAACTTTATAACATGCAGAAAAAAGTAAGCTAACTATGTTGAATAGATAACATAGCCATGCAATAAGAGAACTCATAACACAATATTTTTTTAACTAGGGAAACCTTGGCCAAGGGAAAACCTCGATGGGGATGGCACCCAAAAATGATCTACTAATCAAAAGTATCTTGTTAAAGATATTGACCCATTTAGGAGTCTATTACATCTATATATTGTCTCAATCCTTGTTAGAAGACTTAAGCATTCTTAGAAGCCTCAACCTTGTTAGGAGTTGTTATATACAATTACAAAATGTATGCAAGATGAGCCCACTACCCAAACATGCAATATACAATGTAGTATTTTAGTACAAAGAGATAGATACAAAAACCTCCTTACACTAATGTTGATATCTTCAATATTTGATACTACCTTTTCTTTTCATTACAAAAATTGAACTCCTCCAATCATACATCAGAATTCACTTCACAAAACATTACATCAATATCGCATTAGCTCACTTATTCATTTTTTAACTTTGCATTTTCAACCTTTCCTTTATACCTCGCTAATTATAAATATATGTCCAGTTGGCCTTCATGCCTTTATATAGTTTACAAAAATACAAAGTTAGATTTTACCCACTTAGGGTTAATATCTAAGATGTCGTTCCTAATTAGTTAAGTAATTATTTCATAAACAAAATAAATCCTCAACCCAAAATATCAATTTTCTAATCATGCTTTGTTCTATATGTATACTACTGAAACTAGTAAACGTATCATAAATATATTTGTACAATTTGTACTACCCTGCACAATTACATACATCATCATCATAGTCTCAGGTATCTATACCTAACTTCACACATGTCTATAATGTGCTTGTGAAGTTCACCAATCAAAACTCTATCTATTCTACCTAATAAACTGCACAACACTTAGACAATTTTCTAAGGACAATTGTCACATCTTCATTTTCATATTTTTCCCACTTCATAGGACTGATATGTTGTCATAAATGAAAATATCAAAATATTCCAACAATCTCCCCCTTTGGAATTGATGGCAACATTTGGGAAATTTGGCTAAGTCCCAAAATAAAACTTCAAAACTTTAGAAAACTTGGTCTTTACAAAACTACGAATCATTATATACAGATACCATGTTTTCCTAATCACTCCCCCTTTAACATCAATGAAAAATGTGTCAAAACTTATGTAAAAGTCAAAATTTGTTGTCTTTACCTTCAAGGTTACTACTGATTGGTAATTTGTGAGATGCAATCATCAAAGTTCTATTTCAAATTGGAGAACTCTATTTCCCATTTGTACTTTACTGCATCTTCAATACTCAACATTGTACATAGAGCATAAGAAGTAATGTCTACTGCATCCAGATATGTATAGGATAATTTCTCATAAGATTCCTTAACTAATAAGTATTCCTCTGATTGTCTTTATACAAGATCAATTTTCAAGGTAAGGTGCTCCCTTAACAAAGAAAATCTTTTTAGCATCATCTCCTTTTATAGCTCCAAATGCCTAATTTCATCATTGATTTTGTTGACTCTTCTTTCTATATCAATAATCTAAATCGAGGGATGTTGCACTCCATTCATAAGTGCCTCTAACTCTGTGAGTTTAGTGCTTAGATCATATGGAATACCTTTGACAAATGTAAGAATTTGGTATAGCTATGATACCATGAAGAATTTTCCTTAGGGAAAAATGAAGCCAAGATCAAGAAGCACAAGACTAGCACAATATGGACCAAATAATGTATGATCAGAATAACAAAATGAGAATGAATATTTGATTATCTTTAGATATGAGACCATTCGATAATAGATAATTGATGTACAAGTACACTAGAAGTGTCTTTATATAAAGGCCCCTAGAATGACTACGAGTTAGCAAAATGATAAGCCTCACAACTAAGTACATGTCCACCAAGAGTGGATTATCCTCCATTAAGCATAGGAGTTAGTGTAATGATGAGAGGATAAGCTTACATAGGTGTGTTATGTAATAATTATGTTGTAGACACCATGTGCTTAATTAGAGTGCGAACAATTGTGTTGTCTGCATGACAACTCAATTGATTATGCAAAATCCAGTGTTGTAGACACCATGTGCTAAAATAGAGTTGCTAACTCTTGTTTTGTCAACATGAAAACTCATATGAGTGTGCATACTCCTAGGTGTCTAACTAATAAATAATAAAATAATACATTTATCCTAAGTAAACTTAGGTAAAGTATAAATAATAATTATTTACACTAACGCCCCCCCTTAAGTGCAACTTAGGGGAATGCACTTAAATTCACAAAAGCTATGATAAAATGCATAATTGGTCCTGACTACTAGGCCATGTTAGGTACCCAAGTACAATGCAATGAAATGCAATCTCTCTAAAAATGGAGAAAGAGGGAAAACCTCATGGGAAAAACCCTCCCTCAAAAAGAGAGATAAGTACAACAAAGAAGATGCATGTATGGATGGAGTACTCAAGACCCCCCATTATGACATACATCATGTATATACAATAAATAATCCATCCATGAAATCCCCCCCTTAGTGAAGGATCTCATAATGATGAGTGCTTGAAGACAAAATAAAATCCAATGTCAACAAACAACATTTCACCCTTGAGGAAGACTAAACACCAAGTATAGGTCCAAATATGATTCCCACTATGGATAGGAAGATGGAAGAGGGATCCAAATTTAGTATGGTGTGGATGCTACCTCTAAAGTCTACTCATATGTCAACAAATCCTTGATGAATGTAGATACCATGATCCAATCTGGTGGATGCCCAAAAGAAGGTGGAAAACAAGGCAACATGTCCATGTATGAAACTAAATCAACCTCCAAAGATGATGAAGCATAGTGATAGGAAGATATAGGAAGAGAAGAAATTTCACCTCTCCTCAATGATGAATGGACACCCATAAAAGAAGCTCCTTGATGATTGAAGAAGTTGCACCATGAAAGCTTAATGATGTTCCTCCTTGTAGGAAGAAATGGTGCCATAGGTTTAGTAGTGAAAGCTCACCAACTAGAAGGAAGAATCCTCAAAAAGTATGATGTCTAAGGAAATTGAAATACAATTTCCAAAGACTAATATGTCTCCTCTAAAGTGAAAGAGTTCTCCTCCAACTACTATAAAGAAGTATCCATAATCATGTCACTCTATTTTGTACTAGTTCTTGAGCTTCTTGATTTTGGGTGATTTTCCCTAAGGAAAATTCTTACAACAAATGTGTGTACTCCAACACAGTTTACATACACAATCCTCCCTTTTATTAGACACTATCTTAATACTTTGATCTTCTCATTAAGGTTCTTCAAATCACCTCTGATATTTTCACAAGATTTTCTAAATATCTCTGCACCATGCAACATTTGTGCCTTCACAATGGCTATATCAGATAAGTTAGTGAACTTTGTGTCAAAATCTTGAATTACAACTTTTTCTCTATTTTGTGGATCTGACTTTCTCATCCTCATTGATATGACGCTCTGAAGTTTGTCTGTTACTTCCATCAATGAACTCTAAAGACTTTTCACCTTTATGTTCTTCTCTATAATCTTGTTGAGAGATGAGATCAATTCTACTTGATCATCATCATCAAATCTTGTGAAGGCTACTAGTGCAAGGGATTTTCTAGAAGAACTAGGTACACTTGCCTTCTTTTCTTCTTCCTCCCTTTTCTTTTCTTCTATTATTTTCTTATCCTCTTCTTCTTTCTTCTTTCTTTCCTGCTCCTTCTTTACCTCTTCTTCTCTCTTCTTTCTTTCTTCCTCATTCATTGTTCATCTCTTCCTTTTCTTTCTTTCTCTTCTCCTCTTCTACCTTATTCTTCTCTTCTTCTTTCCTCTTCTTTTTCCTAACTTCTTTCTTTTTCTCTTTCTCTTCTTCCTTGCTCCTTTTCTCTTCCTCATCTTCATAACTTGTGTAGCTAATCAAATTTTCAGAAATGGATGGCCCAAAATCCTTAGATGAATCTTTTTTTTTTCTAAGTTAATGTTGGAATTTACAAGTGGGAAGATTAACTTCTAAGAGTGGGGAGGGGGGGTGTGAATCAGAAGTAACTAACTTTAACCATTTCAAAACCGTTTAGCTGATATCATTCACATGCATCTAATTCATCTAATAAACATGAAAGTAAAGACATGCATGCTCCAAAATGAGAAGGTCAAACTGGGGTGGGGATGACACCCACAAAGTATCACTGCAACAATATGTAAATGTTTAAGGTGACAAAGTTTGACCACTTCCAATGATTTTCCCTGTGAAAGGTCTATCTTATTAAAGACTTTACACCTTGTTAAAAGTGATCTAGTTAAAGGATTCACAAACATTCACTTAGAATGTTACCTTGTTAAGGATCTACAGTATGGCTACTAAACCAATATAGCTGCTAAGCCAACCTATCAACATAGGATTTTCATTATCACAATACAATGGTTAGAAACTATGGTAGAATGTCTTGACTTGATGACTTGCAATCCCTAATTTATGATTCTAGATCCTTGTTTTTCTCTGTCTACTTTGATCTTTGCTTGATTTGATATGTCTCTCTTTGAAACTTTGATACTCTACTCTTGATCAACTAGATTCTGCAATGCTTCTCTGCTCTTCTCTGAGTTTTTACACCCCTCTGTACTTTGTTATAATTCACCCATACACTTCTCACATGCACATACAATGGGGTTTCATCCTCCTTTTAAAGACTTTGAAGACTTAGGGTTAGGTATAAATCTACGATCAATATTTATTCTTTCATTTCTCGCTCAATTCTTGCACTTTTCCTATTGGTTGCATGCCTTCTCCATTTTTTTATTGGCTGCATGTTGATTACATAGGTAATGCAAAAGATTCGATCTTATCTTCAAGATCCTTCAAGATTCATCCTATGTTAGCTCAAAAAATGGTTTATATCTAAGTTTGTGAAGATACAAACTCGTATGTTGATTCTGTGTTACTTGGCACTTACTAGTTGCTGGTGCTTGACACATATAGGAATTTTGTATCACTTGGCTCCTATAGAAATTTTGTTTCACTCGGCTCCTATACTCTGCTCAACACCTATAGTGACTTAGCATCACTTATCACTCGGCACTTGAAGTTCACTTGGCACCTGAAGTTCACTCGGCACCTATTGAATTCTTTGGCTCGACACACATTGTAGCTCATCTTCTGTATTATACTCAACTTTAACTGAAGAATTGGTTAAGTGTGTTGACACTCAATTGTCAAAACTAATCCAAGAACAACAATCTCCCCCATTGACATGAGTGGCAAAAACACTTAACTAAACATTATGAATCTGATCTATATGACTATACGACACATTTTTTTTGGCATATGTACAAGACTTTCAAAAAAACTTGTTGAAAATTTTTGTATACCTCAAAATCTAGTAACTCCCCCTGAGCTGATGTGCCAATTCTATAACCAAAACTTCTTGTGCTGAATTTGTCTCATGCTAATGTGTCTGATACTCTTTGCTTTGTATGTACTTGACATCTGCTTTTGTGTACCCTATTTTTGCTTTGTGTTTGTACTCTTCCTTTGTTTCTACTCCCCCTTTTTCACATCTTTCTTGCATTTTTTGCATCCTTTTGGCTTTATTCCCTTATTACTTCCTCAAAATGTGAATTTGAATATCTCTCCCTTTGGATATTCTTTATTACCTTCTTCAAAGAATGTAAAATGTAATTTCCCCCACTTTCTATTTACATCTCCCCCAAAATATTATATCTCCCCCTTTTTGACACTTATGTCAAAGGGTCCTAAGAATGAATAGAATATTTAGCCAAGAAAGTTTTATTTACCTCCATGATCATCTTCAGAGAAGCATCCAAATTGTCTAAGGCAATTTCTAGTGATTTGTGTTGGATGGTTGTCTCTACTGCAAGATGTACTAGGCCTTCTAAAGTAGAAAGATTGGGGTCTTTCTTTAGAACATTTTCTACATAGGCCATTTCTTTATGGAGTACTTCTAGATGTGGAGTAATGGCAGATTGAATCTATATCAATTTGGCATTGACATTGACCTCTTCTGTTGTTAATACAACTAACTCTTTTTGGGTGTGGAGCGTTGTTGCAAAATGCTTCCCACTTTGAGTTGGATCTTTGGGTAGCTATGTTCTAGAAATCTTGAGGTTTCATTCCAAGCTCAGAATCCTTTGTCTAGTTTCTTGTGTGAAGTATGACAAGTCACACAATTTAGAGTATAATGAGAAGATATTCTCAAGTACTGCTTTCACCTTTCAACCTTCTTAGCCAATTCTACTTGTGAAAGTGCTATTTCACTACATATTTTCTCATTGAGTTTCATTTAAAACTTCTTTTCAGACCATTCTAATAACTTAACATTAGTATCAAATTCTTCATTTTGTACCTGGTCCACTATGTTGGACAATTTCTCCATGATGGGCTGGGTTTCATCAGGTACTGGCAAGCTAAATGCATCAAGGAATATGTCTTTGATTTCCACAAGTGCTTGCTTCTATCTATACTCATTTCTAAGTATCTCCTGCTTCTTCCTTCTCTCTAATGCCTTTTGTACTTCATTTATTTGAGCTAGGTTCATTATTTTGGAGTCATAAAGGGTTTCCATAGTGAAGTACCCTTGCAACCTTACTGAGCTCGAGCCTGGTGTTGAGATCTGTAGTGGTATTGCATCAATGCTCAGCTTTTTGGTAGGAGTCCCTAAGGTAGGCAAGTTCACCAATGTCTGTGTTGCCTCCTACTCTTTTTCCTTAGGGGTTTTCTCCTCTTCCTTCTCTTCTTCTCTACTTCTTTGATCAATAATGATGATTTGAGGAGATGCACCTAAGATTTGTGTTGTAAGAAGATCTTGTCTTGTTTGTTCCTTTGTTGGCTCCTCGGCAGTTGTTCTTGTAACTATATGATCAACCATAGTAGTTGTATCCTGTGTTTCTTGATCTTTTGGTTGATCTATTATAACTATGGGAGGTTGTGAGGGTGGTTCTTGTGTGGTATACTTATGATAGTGAGTCACATTCTTAGGTTTTTCATGTTGATGAGAATTCTTACTCCTACAAACATTAGAGGTATTTCCTTTTTTACCATAGAAATGACAAGTAGGTTTAGTGTTCTTACCTTTGTTACTTCTTTCTTTTGCAATCTTGGATGACTCTCCTTGTTTAGTGTTGGTGTATCCTAGTCCTGAAGTATCATTGCTAGCCCTTGGTGATTTAAGTAGCTGCTCAAAGTACTTGATGGAATCATTAGATTTATTGAAGATCTTTGCAATCTCCTTCTCTCTTTTCAAGTCATTTTTTAGTTTTTCATTTTGCATCTTTATTGTAGAGATCTCAATGTCCTTGAAATTCAGTTCATGGTGTGCATTCATCATCTAGCTTAGGGTGTCTAGCTGCATGTTTGAAATTCTTGCAAATTCAATTGATTTTTCTTCCAATCCGTTAGCAAGGTTTCTCTTTTCTTCTTCTAGCATAGCCTTATCTTCGATGGCTTCTTTTTTTTTTCTTTCTGTTCAATCACTTCATAAAGCATCATGGCTTTTGATTCTTGTTCAAGCTTGAGTGTTCTGATTTCTTTTGCTTGAGCTCTATTCTTCTCCATTAGGTTTGTTATTGCTACATCAAACTCTTTGGAATCTCCATCTGTAAACAGTTTTGAGGTGTAAATCTCCTTGCATTGTGTATCATTCTCAGCTATGGCAATCTCTCTTCTTCTCTTTAAGGATTTTCTTAGTTGTTCTCTAGCTTCCTCCAAAGCATGTAGAGCAAGTTTTATATCAATTTCCTGATTCTCCATGATCTTCCCAAGTTTGTAGTATTCCATTTCCAAATCTTTTCTCAAGGCTGTAAGGCTCCTTCTTATGAGAACTTGGCTCTGATACCAATTGTTGGAATTTACAAGTGGGAAGATTCACTTCTGAGAGTGGGGGGGGGGGGGGGGGGTGTGTGAATCAAAAGTAACTAACTTTAACCATTTCAAAACCTTTTAACTGATATCATTCACATGCATCTAATTCATCTAATAAATATGAAAGTAAAGATGTGCATGAAAAATAGATAACACAAGATTTGGTAACCTAGAAACCCTCCAAAATGAGAAGGTAAAACTAGGGTGGGGATGACACCCACAAAGTATCACTGTAGCAATATATAACTATTTAATGTTACAAAGTTTGACCACTTCCAATGGTTTACCCTATGAAAGGCTTGTTTTGTTAAAGACTTTACACCTTGTTAAAAGTGACTTGTTAAAGGATTTACAAACATTCACTTAGAATGTTACCCTATTAAAGGATTTAGAATCTTGTTAAGGATCTACAATATGGATGCTAAACCAGTATAGTTGCTAAGCCAATCTATTGACATAGGATTTCCATTCTCACAATACAATGGTTAGAAAGTATGGTAGAATGTCTTGACCTAATGACTTATAATCCCTAATTTCTGATTCCAGATCCTTGTTCTACTTTGTCTACTCTGATCCTTGCTTGATTTGATATGTCACTCTTTACAACTCTGATACTTTATTCTTGATCAACTAGATTCTGCAATGCTAATTTTCTCTTCTCTAAGTCTTTACACCCCTCTGTACTTCACTATAATTCACCCATACACTTCTCACATGGACATACAATGGGGTTTCCTCCTCCTTTTAAAGACTTCAAAAACTTAGGGTTAGGTATGAATCTACGATCAATATTTACTCTTTCATTTCCCACTCAATTCTTGCACTTTTCCTATTGGTTGCATCAGCTCTAAGAAGGAAGAAGAAGAAAAGAAGGTTGAAGGAGAGAACTAAGGAGTCTTAGCCACATTGGCTAAAACTCTTAAGAATATATACCCTAAGATGAAAACTAATTGGAGAATAATAGTGAAAGAAACATCATCATTTGCACCATAGCTCAAGCACAAACAAGTAGAGAAAGAAGAAGTAGAAGTACAAAAACTTAAAACAATAAAAGAGGGTAGAGGAAAAGGAAAAGAGGTAGAGAAATCAATGGCAGGAGATAGAGTAGAAAAAGACTAGGAAGATAATCAAAATTTACAGATTCAGCTAGTCACAACTATGAAGGAACCAAGCATAGAGAACGCTAACACACCAAAGACCCCAATGGAATCACTCCTAAGAAGTATGGTGGAAAGCTCTACAAGTACATAGGTAAGATATACAAAAGAATTGGGATTAATTTCTACAAATTCTATCAACAAAATCATTGAGAAAACAAAGGCCAATAAGAGTACACAAGAAACTCTTGAGAAGATGAAAATAAAATTGCAAAGTTTGATTCCAAATTAGTGAAAGTCAAAGTGATCCTTGAAAGAAAGAAAACAAAGTATTAGAATAATATGATAATCATTTCAATACATTAGTAGAGGTAGCCACTATTAAAGCCCAAGCTGAACATGATGCAAATCTTTTTAGTAAAGGTATGTAACAATGTCACGGATGATTTAAAAAATTTAGATACTAGAATTAAAGAGATGAGGAAGTATGTGATGTAGAGATTCACCTTGGAAAACTTAGGAGGAAATCGATCACTCAACTAAGTTGTTTCAAGGGGCACATACACCTTCTATGATCAATTTTAAATCAATCTTTGATTGCTATCTGTAATACCCCAAAATTGGCTCATTGCCATGATACCAATTCTGGTCTATTTTGATCATTGCTAAAGTCCTATTTCATTAGACACATTCTTGATCTAACTCGCTACTTGACTTAATTGTCAGATGCAAATGATCCTAATCTGCATTCATCACATCTCTTATTTAATTCCTATAGTATGTACTCATATTAGTCGCATTAAACCTACTTGATTTAATTATAATTTAATTTAAAAGTATTTATACTTTATTAAATTAAATTATCTCCTAAGACTAATGTACTATGGGATTAAATTTGTTTAATTTAATAAATACACCTATCTTGATTAATTAAATGTAATTATTTAATTAAATGAGAAAGGTGTTGGAATTATGATATATTTGTCATTTGTTACAACACTTATTCGATTCTGACTGCTTACCAAGCTCATCACTCAGTCTACAAGTTTATACCAAGCATTCCTTTGGAAATCGAGCATATGGGCAGTTCAACAGTGTTTGCCAAGTTCATAGTGGTTACCGAGCAGAACAGTGTTCTCCAAGCAGTTAGTGGTCACCGAGCTTCGCAGTGTTTACCGAGTGGTCAAGGTAAACAAAGGACTTAGTTTTTACTGAGTGATCAAGGTAAACAAAGGGCTTAGTGTTTACCGAGTGATCAAGGTAAATGAAGGAACTTAGTGTTTACTGAGTGATCAAGGTAAACGAAAGACTTAGTGTTTATCGACTGATCAAAGTAAACGAAGAACTTAGTGTTTATCGAGTAAACAAGATAAATGAAGGAATTAGTGTTTACCAAGTGAAGAAGGTTATCAATGGATTCAATTTTTACCAAGTGACACAATATTCATCGAGTCACCAATGGTTACCGAGTTCCAAGCTACTTAGAATGATTAGTATGGATCATGCCTCTACTCTTACCAAGTGCATGATGATGCAGTGTATTGTAGTGGATGCCGAGTATCAAAAGGTCACCAAGTCAGTTTGAGGAACCCGAGTTTTCTACTATCTAGCCGACTCAGTAAAGATTTGTTCACTTGTGTTTGGCCGACCTTGCCAGTGTAAATATTGGAATGGTATATATCATTTGAAGAGAAGAAATGTTGTATGTCATTATTGGTAATATATTGCAATATTTTTAGAAGAAGGAAAGTGACTCAGCAGCAAAATAGAGGAATACAACAAGGTCAACATAGATACAGAAAAGTTATATCTATCACATCAGGTGATCAAAGCATAAAGGATCTTATCAGCAATCAGTTGTAACCAGATCCACTGCTTCATTCTAACAGGTGAATCAGTTTGTAAATCTTTTAACAAGGTAGACTTAACAGTCTTTTGTAAATCTCCCAACAGAGTGCATACTTCATTGTATGTTTGTAAATCCTCTAACAAGGTGGATCTAGCAATCCTACTTGCTCCTAACAGGGCAGATCATCAAAAGTGATCATTGTAAGCCTTAACAGGCCAACTTTATATTGTAGTATTGAAGTTTTGTGGGCATCATCCCCACCCCAATTTTACTTTCTAATTGGAAGGTTTTTGGGTTACCAAATCAGTGTGTTCATGTGTTATAAATGTTTATCTTTTCATGCATACAGTAGATTAGATGGATGAATGGTGAATATGTTATTATGCAGAATTAATTTAAAGTTTTAGAGTTACTGATTCACCGCTCCCCTCTTAGTAACCTTGTTAGTCTTGATTATTTCCAACAAAAGGTATTTCTAATTAATTAAATGTAATTATTTAATTAAATGGGAAAGGTATTTCTAATTAATTAAAGAAAATTATTTAATTAAATGGAAGGCTATTCTTTAATTAATTAAACAAAGTTATTTAATTAAATAGGAGTAATTCTTAATTTTTATTTTTTTTGTTAGCGCCTGGTAAACTTTTTAACGTGACCGGTAGCGCTGGCGCGACACGCCCACCAGTACCACGGGGACGAGGGAGACTAGAACCCGTGACCAACCCCCTGCAACAGGGAAGATTTAGTCAACCGAGCTAGGGCCTTCGCCCAGGAGTAATTCCTAATTAATTAAATATAGTTATTTAATTAAATAAGAAAGTGTCTCTAATTAATTAAACAAAATTATTTAATTAAATAGGAAATATATTTATGAGAGCATATCTCATTTTATTAAATTAAATATCTCTCCAAAATCCTTCTTCAATTCAAAAAGGGAAATTCCCAGTTCACTGTTGATCAAAAAGGAATTAAATCAGTTAACTCCTTATTCTACTCAAATTAAATCAATTAACTCATTATTTTACTCAAATTAAATTAGTTAACTCCCTTTAATTTGAGAATCTTCCTTTTATGACTGAACTTCATCTTCAATCTTGACCGTTGATTGAAATCAATCTCAATCGTTGATGGATTCCACGAAAGTCTATTTAAGAGACCCTCATCTCTTCATTTTGAAGGAGGATGAATTAGAATTTGCATTGAATTTCTGTTGAAATTCATACTCACATTTGCTCACATTTTTACATACATTTTGCATCCTTAGCTTAATTTCATTTAGCTTAATATGCATAGGTTAATCTAGTTTTGTTTCAATTGTTCCTAGATTAGAATGCATTTCTCATTCTAGATTAATTTGCACAATCATATAGATTAATTTCATTTCTTAAATCCTTCGTTCTTAGAGGGTCTGGTTGCTTAAACACCTCAAATATGAGGATATCTAACAAGCAATTCCCTTTAGATAGAAGGCAACAGGTCGCCTTGTCAGTTGATTTTCGAATGAACAATCCAATGTTCATCCCGGGATGAATCCGCAAATAAGGACCATGTTGAAGTGTGTGTGTTAGCATAGGCTGCATTTTCACATATACACTATCCAACTAATTCTCTTAGTACTAATTCGTAGACTGACATGTGATAGAAACCTCTTTAATATCTTGTAGCAACATTTGTTTTCTGCATCAACTTAACATATACTAACTGGATTCCTCCACATTGGAATTAAAATACATGGACAACTTATTCCTTTCAAAAGTAAAACTAAATAAATTCAGACTAATTCTCAATCAACAATAAACCATGTTCAAATCCACACTATATGTTTGCATGCAAAATACGAAACTTGAACCCAAACTAGTTATTGAAAATGACATTCCAAACATGAATCAAAACTATCATTTCAAGGTTTGGTTCAATTCTTCTCACCGTCTCATAACAACTATGAGATTAAACATATCAGTGAATACATGGACCATATTCACCAAATTTAAATATTGGATTCCATGTGGACATAAGTAAGAATAATTAAAATAATTTTTAAAAAAGGAAATGAAACACTATAATAAATAACTCCATGATCCTAGAAGTTAGATCATGGAGAGTTTAAAAGACTCCCATCAATGAACGCAACTCTCAAAATAACAAAAACTACATTCACTTTTTAGAATTTAAAAGATCTATAATAATTTAGGAACCTGAAAACTTTAGGTTGGAATATCGTTGGTATAATCTCATAATTCAATGTTTTAGTTTAGGAAAAGGAATTAGGAAAAAAAAACATTCCAATCAAAGTCCCACGAAAAAAGAAATAAGACTCACAAAAAAAAACTTTCTATTCCTCCTGTTACATTCTGATCCCCCTTTACATTCAAAAATCTTCCTTTTTAATACTTTCCTATCTCAGATGTAGGAAGCTGAAATGTCATCCAAAATCAAGAACAGGGAGCCATTTTTCAAATCATGAGGAATCAAAATTTGCTGCCAACTTTATGTAGTTTTTTATTGTTTTGTTGGCTTAATTATTGAACACACAAAACATACTTAAAGAAAATTGACTCAACATCAAAATGAAACACACTTTTTCCTAAGTGACTATAATTGGAGATTTTATTGAATCACTCCTCCCTTTATGCAACCACAACATATAACTTTATTAAAAATATTAAAATTGAAAACATTTAAAACATGACATTAACTTTCTGCATAACTTCCTGTAGCATTTTCAACCATGTTAGTTCCTGTAACATCTATTTGATCTACCACTACAACATACTCCCCTGTAGAATGAATCTCAAGTCCACTTGAGATGAGATGTTGTAGTGATGAACCGTGCTTGCTGATTTGTTTCTCATCCATCCAAATAGCTTTTGTTCCTGATCTATTCTTCCATTTCACTAAATACTGAGTATATTATCTCCTTCAAGTCTTCTTTATCTTTGTATCAAGTATCTTCTCCAATTGAAGATGCTAGTTTGGGTACTTGCTGCAAATCTGTTGTTACTGAATCTATTGTTACTATTGGTTATCTGAACCTTTGTATGGTGTGAGATCACAAACATTAAATATAGGTGAAATACCAATATTGGTAGGTAAAGTAATCTTGTATGCATCGTGTCCATATTTTTCTAGAATTTTACAAGGACGAATCTTCTTAGGTAATAACTTTGTATGCTTCATTTGAGGTAATCTTTCTTTCTTTAGATATGTCCACACTAAAACACCAACATTGAACTGCACTTCTCTTCTTTTCTAATTAAAAAATTCTTTATATTTCTAATTTTAATTCTATAGCTACAACTTGACTTGATCTTGGACCTCTTTAATACCTTCAGCAAATTCTTCACCATGTGAACTACTTAGAAAAGAATTTGGAAGTTCTCTTAGCTTGAGAATTCCTCTTGGGTGTGTACCATACACAATCTAAAATGGAGATTTACCTATACTTCTATTCACTATATCATTGTATCAGAATTCAACTTGAGCAATTATAGAATCCCATTTTTCTCCATGCTATTTTGTAAGACATCTTAACAAATTTCCCAAAGATCTATTGACAACTTCCACTTGACCATCGATTTGTGGGTGATATGAAGATGACAAAGATAAATTTGTGCCAAGTTTCGTCTAAAGGATCCTCCAAAAATGACTTGCAAATCTACCATCCCTATCTGAAACAATATTCAATGGTAATCCATGAATTTGAACTATCTCTTTGAAGAATAAATATGCTAGTGTATGAAGCATCTTTAGTGGATTTACATGGTAAGAAATGTGCTCTTTTACTAAATCTTTCTATAAGAACAAAAACACTATCATACCCCTTTTGAGTTCTTCGTAAACCCATAACAAGATCCATTCTGATACTTTCCCATGGTCTTGAAGGAATAGCTAGGGGCTAATACAATCTTGTATTAGTACTTTTACCTTTTCTTTTCTAAGAAATGGTGCACTCTTCCACAAATTTTTGCACATCTTTCTGTAACTTTGGCCAAAAGTAATGTCTATGAACCGGCTCTAAAGTCTTATCTAGTCCAAAGTGACTGGATAATGCTCTACTATGTTTCTCTTGTATGATGTTATCTATCATAGAAGATTTCGGTATGCAAAGTTATCCTCCTTTGAATAATAACCCTTCTTGAATCAGAAAATCAGCCTACTCACGATTGTATCTATCATCTAGATTAGTACATGATTGATAAATCTCTTGAAAATCAACATCATTAACATACATATCTTTTAGATTTGAAATTCCTGTAGTTTCCAACTGAATTTGTGATGTAGTCAAAGTTCTTCTACTTAACACATCAACAACTTTATTTGCATCTCTTTTTTTTTGCTTAATAGAAAAAGTGAATACTTTCAATGTCTCTACCAATTTCATATGCCTATGTTTCAGTTTCTCTTGACTCTTTATGAAACTAAGGGCCTAGTTATTTGTGTATACAATGAATTATTTGGGCAACAAATAATGTCTCCATTTCTTAAGGGATTGGACAAGGGCATAAATTTTCAAATCATATGAAGAATATTTCTGTTTAGTTTAATTAAGTTTCTCACTAAAGAAGGCTATAGGTCTACCCTCTTGACTAAGTACACCTCCTATTGCTATGTTCTTGGCATCACATTCTATTTGAAAGACTTTTCTAAAATTAGGAAATGTGAGGACTAGTTGTTGGACTACTTTCTTCTTAAGAAGTTCAAAGGCTTCACTAGCTTTTTTTGTCCAAACAAATTTACATTTATGCCCTCCTTTTATGCAATTCAAAATAGGTGCACAAATCAAACTAAAATTTCTAATGAATTTTCTGTAGAAAGTGGCTAAACCATGAAAACTTCTAACTACTACAATAGTTTTAGGAATTGGCCATGAAAGAATTGCACTTACCTTATCTTGATCCATTTGGAGTGTTCCCTTTGAGATTAAAAATCCAAGGTATGTCAGCTCCTCTTGCATAAAAATGCATTTCTCCAAATTAATCATCAACTTTTCTTCTTGTAGTCTCCTCAATACCAAGTCTAAATGTTTCAAATGCTCCTCTTTTGTGTCACTGAAAACTAAAATGTCATCCAGATATACTATCACAAAGTTTCCTGTAAAATCTTTTAGAACTTCATTCATAAGTCTCATAAATGTACTATGAGCATTAGACATTCCAAATGACATTACCTTCCATTCATATAATCCCTCATTTTTCTTGAATGTTGTTTTCCACTCATCTCCTAGCCTGATTCTTATTTGATGATATCCACTTTTTAAATCAATTTTTGAAAAATATCTTGCCTTACCCAAATATTCAATTAAATCTTCTATTTTAGGCATTAGAAATATGCACCTTATAGTGATCTTTTTCAATGCTCTCGAATATGTGCATAGTCTCCATGTTCCTTCTTTCTTCGGTGCTAGGACTATAGGTATTGCACATGGGCTTAGAATTTTTCCAATCAAACCAGTTTCAAGTAACTCTTTGATTTGCCTTGCCATTTCTTCATTCTGTTGTGATGTTAGCTTGTATGAAGCCTTATTGGGTAATGTTGAACTTGGTATGAGATCAATGTAATGACTGAGTTCTCTCAATGGTGGGAGACTTCTTTGTATTCCATCAGCTATGAATTCCTTGTACTTGTCCAAAATTGGTTTAACTTCTTCCACTACCTTTTGTTTCTTCTTTTCTATCACTTCCACCTTCAAGTTTGAATGTTCCATTTCTAATTTTTCTTCCTCAATATGATTTTTAGTATCATTCTGTGATTTATCTTTGAGTATTGGAGCTAATGCAAAGAGTGGACACTTCTTTCCTTTAACTTCTTTCAAAAATTCTTTCTTACCCATTACCATGATCTTAGCTTCTATAGCTTTTGATTCTTCTTGGCTTGGTTTGATTATAGGTATCAATTCAATGACCTTTCCATTATATGTAATGGTGTATGTGTTCTTTACTCCATCATATTGTGCCTTGAGATTGTATTTCCATAACCTACCAAAAAGTAAATGGCACACATCCATGTTGACAATGTCAAACAATAATCTGTCTTTGTATGCTCCAATTTGAAATTCAACCCAAGCTTGCTCTTCCACTATAGTATGTTTTCCTTTATTCATCCAAGACACTTTGTAAGGATATAGATGTGGGGTTCTTGGTAACTTTAACTTCTCCACCATTTCAAGAGCTACAAAATTTTCTGTAGAACTAGAATCTACCAATACCTTGCAATCCTTTCTTCCAGACTTACAAGTAGTTTTGAAAATAGACTTCCTCTGTGGTGGTTTTGCTTTTACAGGAATCTTCAACAGTGTTCTTTTCATCATAAGTACTTCTCCCCTTTTTGGATAACCATAAGTTTCTAAATAATCTTGTAAATTAGCTTCTTGTGTAAGGTTTATTCTCCTTTCTCCATGAGTACTAGAACTTTCCTTTGCTGGACATTTGCGTGGCATATGACCTTCTTGGTTACAATTGTAACATCTTATTATTCCATTCATTCTTCTTGGTGATCTTCCTCTAAAATTTGGTCTTCTACCTTTGAAACTTCCTTGAAAATTATCTAACTTGTTTACTTCATTGTATGTCTCTATTTGTGGCTAAAAATTTGGGCTTCTTCCTTTAAATGCACCTCTTCCTCTGAATGATTGTCTTCCTCTACTTTTGTTGTTATTCTCTTGTGTCCTCTTGATTTTCTCCTCCACTTTCAAAGCTAGTTGATAACTTTTAGCTATTGTGTTAGGACTCAACAACTGCAACTCTTTTTGTATATTCATTCTCAAACCATTTAGGTATCTTGCTACCTTGATACTCTCAAGTTTTGCAAATTTTGATCTTAGACTCAACTTCTAAAATTCTTCTCTATAAGTGTAGATATCCATATCTCTTTGTTTCAAATTTTTCCTTTTCTGATGTAACTGTATTTCATAATCTTTACAAAGATACATCTCTCTTATCATAGGCACCATCTTCTTCCATGAACAAATTTTCCTCTTCTCTTCCTTTACTCTTTCTTCTTGTATAAAATTTCACCATATAAGGGCTGCTTCCTTCATTCTAGACTTACCCAACTTGACTTGTTGTGATTATGAAATCTTCTCACATTCAAAGTGATTCTCTAAAGCTTCAATCTGTTCCAATATTAATTCGGCATCCATCTTTCTTAGTTTTGGATACTTCATCCTCATCATCATCTGGGACTTCTGCCTTGCCCTCTTCTTTTGCTTTAATTTCTTTCTTCTCAACCACATTCTTCATGCATTCTAATTTGCTGGCTAATTCTGCCAATATCCCTTTCACTTCTCTATTCTCTTTCTAATAGAGCTCTTCCTGCTCCTCAACCTTTTTAGCTAACTCTGCATTGGTCACCATTGTGCTTGACGCTACTAAAGACTCATGCTCAGGAATATACAACATGTAACTTCACACAATCTAAAAATTCTTTAGCTCTGATACTAAAAATGATGCAAGGCCTCACCTTGGAAAACTTAGGAAGAAATCAATCACTCAACTAAGCTACTTCAAGGGGCATATACACCTTCCAGGATCAATTTTAAATCAATCTCTGGTTGCTATCCATCTAATTCTCTTAATACTAATTCATACATTGACATGCGATAGGAACATCTCTAACATCCTATAACAACATTTTTTTTCTGCATCAACTTAACATATACAAACCAGATTCCTCCATATTGGAATCATAATACATGGAAAACTTGATTCCTTTCAAAAGAAAAATTGAATAAATTCAAATTGATTCCTAATCCACACTATATGTCTGCTTGCAAAATATGAGACTCAAACCCAAACTAGTTATCGAACATGACATTCCAAACTATGAGATTAAACATATCGGTGAATACATGGACCATATTCATCAAATTCAAAGATTGGATTCCATGTGGACACAAGCAGGAATAATTGAAACAATGAAAACAAAAGATAGTAAAACACTATAAAACATAACTCCTCCACGATCCAAGAAGTCAAATTGTGGAGAGTTTAAAAGACTCCCATCAATGAACGTGACTCTCAAAATAACAAAAATTACATTGACTTTTTAGAATTTGAAAGTTTTGTAATAAATTTACGAACCCAAAAACTTTAGGATGGAATTCAAAAATCCACCCAAGGCCTTTTATCCATCTATTAATATATCATTCGTATAATCTCATAATTCTATGTTTCAATTTAGGAAAAGGAATAAGGAAAAACACGCATTCCAATTGCAGTCCTATGAAATAAGAAATAAGACTCACAAAAAAAAAACTTTATATTTCTCCTATTACATTCTAATCCCCCTTTACATTCAAAAATCTGCCTTTTTAATACTTTCCTACCTCTGATGTAGCAAGATGAAATGTCATCCAAAATCAAGAATAGAGAGCTATTTTTCAAATCATGAGGAATTAGAATCTGTTGCCAACTTTCTATAGTTGTCGATTGTTTAGTTGGCTTAATTATTGAACATACAAAACATACTTAAAGAAAATTGACTCAACATCAAAATGAAACACACTTTGTCCTAAGTGGCTATGATTGGAGAGTTTATTGAATCACTCCTCTCTTTATGCCACCACAAAATAGGACTTTATTACAAACATTAAAATTGAAAATATTTAAAACACGACATTAACTTTCTACATAACTTCCTATAACATTTTCAACCATGTCAGTTCCTATAACAATTGTCTGATGTGCCACTACAATAGTATGTTCATGAAGGAAATGAATTGTATAAGAAATGTGCCTTGTCGCATTAATACATGTATACCTTTACCTCATAGATCAAGAACAAGGAAGATCAATTAAAAAGTGTGATCAGTGAGCTGAAAAAAGCAGATGCTCAAGTTATTAAATTGGAGAAAATGATAAGCAAGATTCATGATGAGTGAAGAATGTTGGAGGTTAGCAAGGAGCACACATTACAATGATTTTCTCTAATAAGAGAATGTTTATCCTTGAAGATAGACCTAGTGCAGTAACAACTTGATGATTTCTTGAAGGCCAAGATATCTTATGAGCACTTTACTTATCCATACTTTCATGCCACTTAATTAGCATCTTATAGATGATGCACACTTATCACAGTACCAGATTCAGTCAGAGATGCATGGAATAAAGGTTTATTCAATTTGAAGAGCATTTTTTCTGATTATATTGCATTGTTACACCAAATTCATCAAGATAAAATAATGAAGGTAAAATTAAATTCTGACTTGTACATAGTTTTTTGACTCACCCTTTTCATTGATGTCAAGGGGGAAGTGTATTGTACAAAAACTTGTATGAAAGTACGAGGAGGTATAAGGTAGAGTATAGACTAATGGGGAGTATAATATAAAAGATGGTATATGATAGAAATGATCCACATTTTGAAACTTTTGTATGGCCATGTGAAGAACTTCACAAATTTTGTAATTTTGGGGCTTAGCCAAATTTCTCATATTTTTTTATAAATGCCAAAGGGGGAGATTGTTGGAAATTTGGCTAAGAGGTGAATATAGAAATACATTAAGGTTGTCATTTATGGAAACATATCATCTATATTAAGTCAACAAGTTGTGAAGATAAAGTTTTGGATTAAAGACTTAGAAAGTTGTCTAAGTGTTGTGAAGACTAATTGTCAGTAGAGATACCTTTTTTATTTGCACATTTCACAAAGAGAAAGTTGGCAAGTGTACACTTGACAGAAGATAGAACAATGTATGATGATGTTATATGTTAGAGCACATATCATTATGAGATATAAGGACAAATTTATTAATTTTTACCATTTATAGGCATGTACAAGCCTAAAAGAGCAGAGATAGAAACATAAAGTTCACATCATATCTAATTTTTCGAGTACCATCCCCACTGGGATTTTCCCTTGGCCAGGGTTTTTGTAGTTAAAAAATAATAGTGTTATGAGTTACATCGTGTTATTGTTATGTTTACTTTTCAGTTTAACAACATGTGCATGTTTTAAGATTGTTAAAGATATCCATAGTTGGGAAAACTTTTCAAAAATACTGAGTAACTCCCCTCCCCCCTCTCAGTATTTCTTATTTCTAACAAAGAAGTCTTGGTTATCAGAAGAGTCTTGCTGAGTGATGGGAATGAACCTAAACAAAGGTTGAATTTGTTTTGTACCATGTGTGAATGCAATGGTAAGGTATGTGATGTCATTATTGATGGTGGTAGCAGAAATAATGTTATTTATAAGGAAATGGTTAATAAGTTAAATTTAGAAAGAAATAAGCAACCAAATCCCCACGTGATTGATAGGTTACAAAAGGATCATTAGGATTTTGTCGGTGAACAATGTCTGGTAAAGTTCAATATTGGGAACTGCCATGATGAGGTGTTGTGTGATATTATGCCTATGGATGTTTCTCATTTTTTCATTTGGAAGACTCTTGTAGTATAATCATCATGCAATATAATATGGTTTGAAAATACCTCTTCTTTGACAAAGTTGGACTGTGATAAAAGTTGAAACCATTGAAGGAAACTAAGGGAATTGTATCTAATTCTAGGACCCAGGTTGCCAAATAACAAAATTCATAAAATAACTCCAACAAAAAGTGAGGAATTGAATAGACAAATGCAATAGTTATTATAGAAGGGTTTGATTCATGAGAGTTTGAGTCCATGTGTTGTACCAATAATTACACTACATAAAAACAATTAATTAAGGATGTGTATAGATTCTCAATCCATCAAAAAGATCACTATCAAGTACAAATTCCCTTGCCAAGGATGGATGATATTATGGACTTTTTGAGTAGATTTATGTATTTCAAAAAAATAGATGTGAAGAGTGGATATCATCATATTCAGATTAGAAAAGGAGATGAATGGAAGACAACCTTCAAGACAAAGGAGGAATTTTTTTAGTGGCTAGTCATGGCTGTTAAGCTAACTAATGCACCAAGAACATTCAAGCAACTCATGAATGAGGCATTGAAAGAGTTAAATAAACTGATATATTTCTGGATTCGATTGTGTAAAGATTTTTTACCATCAACGTTTCGAATCACACCAAGTGATCCATCATCAGGATGAAGAGAGCAAGAGATGTCAAACAAAATCTTGCTTGACATCTCTTGCTCTCTTCATCCTGATGATGGATCACTTGGTGTGATTCGAAACGTTGATGGTAAAAAATCTTTACACAATCGAATCCAGAAATATATCAGTTTATTTGCTATGGATTGTGGAAATTTAATCTCTTTAATTGAAAGAGTTTCTGGGTAAAATTTTCATTGTTTGATATTCAATAAGACATTGGAGAAGCATATAATGCATATTTGTAGGATTTTTGAGAGGTTACAAGAAGATAATTTGTTAATTAATCTAAAGTAGTGCACTTTTGTGAAGGAGTTAGTGTATCTAGGATTTGTAATTTTAGTAGAATGTCTAAAAATGGACCTATTGTGGTTTCACAATGCATGCCCCATTTCACCTAGAAATGGGGACCCCTTACTTTATTTTTTAGCATTCTGGATCCCTAGTCTGGGGTCTGAGTCTTGTTTATGGTTTTACCTAGTGTTTTTACCTAATTCAGGGTCTCTGCCTAGAAACCCAATTCCTAGAAACCACCTTCTGAAGGAGAAAAGTGTTTTTTTTCAATGAAGGGGTGCACTAGCACACCTAGCAAACCTCACTAGGTGTGCTAGTGTGCTAGTCACTTAGGGAAAACACTTCCCTATTGGAAGTGTGCACATGTGCACCTTTAAGAGGTGCGTTGAACCCTGGGACCCCACCCCCTTTCTTCATCATTTCTCTCCTCCCAACTTTGCCTACTACACCTCCGCAATGCTTAAGGTGCACCACTTTGTGCCTTCCTACATACAATACACAAAACATTAAACAACAACACCTAAGCTAAGGGGTGCACAAGGTACACACCTTGTTCATTAATTAAACAAAATAATTTAAATAATTTAAAACTTAAAAAGCTTTTACCCTAGATAAAGGTGCACAGGTGCGCACCAATCCAAGGTGTGCATCTACACATGTTTACTAAGGATAAGAATTTTGCTAAGAATAGAGAGGGTTTGCATTTAGTGCACCCCATGAGGTGCACTAAGTGCACACCCTTTTCTTTTGCACTTATCCTATGTTTTGCACAATGAGGGTGCGCCACAAGGTGTGCTAGGTGCACACCCTTAGTGTTGAAAGTCTTGTAGGGGAAAGCTCACTTAGCGAATGTTCGAGGTGTGCAAGTTGTGCCTTTTTTTTATCTTCCAAAGATAGAAAATGGGTTTTTTGGTCTTTTATTACCTATTTCATAAAATTTAGTGTTTTTGGGTTGGTTTTTTTGTCATAATTAGGGTTTATGTTTGTTAGTTTTTTCTACCTTTGGACTACTGGATGTTAATTTTTTGCAGATTCAATGGCTTCTTTCTCATCTTCCCTCGCTATAAAGATGGCCTCGAAACTAGTAGTTTTCAAGTTTCAAGGTGTTCCGACAAAATCATGCTTCCAAGATGAATATTTAGAAATCTGGGATACTGAACTTAGCCATATAGATTGCAATGCCTTCCTAGTTTTATGCAACAAACCATTGGAGAGGTCTTCAATGATATCTTCTCTTATCAGATCAAGGCTAGTCAATGCAGCATCTCACCCAGTATCAATACAGTCTTTGGAATTGATCATGGCATTGGCAAAGAACTATGTCTCAGAAGAAAGGGTTGTGAAAAGTATAACTAGAGAGATTGTGCTAGACCTAAGACCTAAGAACATAGAGAAGGTATTCCATCTTCTAAGAGAAGATCAGTATATTAATTTGGCATATCATCAAGTGGAAAGATGGTACAGAGAACATGGAGAGGAAACATCGAAAATCATCCAATCTTCTTATCTTATCGATAAGACTCCTCTTGGATGCAAAGCAGGCAAAGTGGATATGACAAGGGGATACATGAAAGATGATATCATATATTCTATAATACTTTTGATTAGAGTCAATATGGATGGTACATTTCATTGAGACCATCTTGGGCTTCAATTCTCAGTTAGAATTTGGATGAGCAACTGGTGGTAGTCAAGAATAATCAAAAGTTCTATATGACAATCTATTTATTGTACCTATTAGTTGTGAGAGCAATAGACTATCCATGATTATTCAAAAAGGGAAACATGCAAGATGCAAACACATGGCCTTACATGGTATACCCGTAGTTGGTAAAGAAAAAACTTTCAAAGCATAGTAAGGAGTACAAAATAGTGAATGATGCCTTTATTTTTTCAATTATTCAATTCATTGAGCGGGATTGTGCTAAAAGGATGTTAGATAAGGTAGGGACAAATATTATAGAAATTGACACCTAGTACATCCAATATAAGACATTCACCTATTTAAGGGTAGTGGGTATGACTATCAATCCTAAGAAGCTCTAGAGGTATCCATGTGACAGGCTCATGTTGGTGGATATTGCATAATAGCTCTTGTTTGTATATGAGAGAGTGAGTAAGCAACACAAGAAAACCTAGGTATGGCCTATCACTATAGGCCCATTTAGTGTTATCTGGAAATAGGATATTGTGACTTTAGAGTTTAAGTGGGATCAATATCCCTTGGAGGAATATAACTCTCCCATCCCTTCTTTGATAACTTTGGCAAAGTGTAGTACTTGGCAGGGAAATAGTTCCAACATGAAAATGACATAGAAGATCATTGGATGAATGCATCAGATGACTACAAAATCCAAATAATGGATTGTTTTAGGATGAATCTCTATTTAGCAAGCAATGTCTTGAAGATAAATGTCCCTTTAAAGATAGTACAACAAGACACTAAAGAGGTCCTAGATCCATTGTACAATAAAGGTAAGATATTTGATTGATCTATCATGAATGTTGAGATCGATAAAGAGGAAAATTCAGACATTAATCATAGGGCAAGGCATGTCATCCAATTGACCAAGGATTGGATCAAAATACTATTCAATTTGGATCCAATTCCTCAAACGATAGTTTTCCAAGCTCCAGTTCGCCTACCGAAAGGTAGAGGAGCAAAGGTGACAATGCCCAATTTCACAGCTCAGTCTCTAGTGAGGCTAGAAATAGTGCACCACCTTGACAGAGAAGTTTGATACTTTAAGACTTAGAAGGGTAAAGTCAAGAGGAAAAGAACTTACCCCCAAAAATTTGAGCCTGGAGAAGAGGCAACTCAAGCACTAGAGAAACAAGGGGCAAAGAATGTGCAAAGAGCAGAAAATGTAGAGGTTATCCAGACTCAGGATAATCCTCAAGTGCCACTGCCAAAACAAGGGCAAGAAGTTGAAACAAAAATTCAAGAAGTTGAAACAAAAATGCAAGAAGTTTCTCTGCCTAAACAAGAGGTAGAAGCTTTCCCATTGGCTCCCAAGAGAAGAAAGATCAAAACTCCAATTAAAAGGAGACAAAAAGTGATAAAAAAGGTTATTACTTTTCCATCAATTCCTGAGGTTATTCTAGAAGAGGAAGAAGAGGATGATGAAGATGAAGAAGATAAACTTCCCTTGAGTCAAAGGAATCATATTGCTAGGGCTGCAGAGTTAGAATGGAGAAGAAGTTCCACTATTACTCCACCATCCATTCCTACACACCTTATTCACGCTACAACTTTGGAGGATGAGTTGCAACAATGGATTGATGAGAAAGAGGATGAAGGGGTTGATGTCTTTAAGATGTTAAATTTTGATTTCATGCCGATGGGCACTAAGTTGGTAGGTGATAAAATAAGGGATACTCCAACAAATAAACCTCCACAAGAGGATTGGAATCAATAGCCACCTTAGTCACCAAGACCTTTAATTGCTCCACCATCACCAAATCTAGATTTGTTTTGCGTGGATAAAGATTCAACTACTCCTCTTCCTCTGGGTAATGAAGAACAAGTTCAAGCTAAATAGAAAGAAGAGGCACACCAAATTATCATCGATGAAGTGTTAGAGGAAGGGAAAGTATATGAAGAACCTCAACAAACTTCCCACAATAAAGAGGTGAGGACTATGGATTTGACAGACACAAAGACACTCAATGTAGATCTCTCACAAAAGGAGAAGACTCCGAAAAGGCCTAGCAAAACAAACTCCTTCTTCTAAAGGTAAATCTCTTATGGTAAACACTTTGAGATGGTTAAGGAAAGAAGTAATGGTCAAAAACAAAAGGCAAGAATATTTTACTAAGGAAGAAGGGATGGGAGAGTTAATTGAAGCTTTCAAGAAGCCTAAGTCACCTGCAGGTGATGCATAGACACTGGCCTTTTTCATAAGTGATCAAAATTAGGACTTGTTTTCCCATGTTGCTAGCCCTCCTCCACATGCAGATATCAAGGAGTTGACCCCAAATGATTATCAAATCAGGGAGGTCATTTGGAAAACCCACTATAGATATTGCCAAATTAATGGTCACAATGGGAATCAAAGAAGTGTTTAGGCACTTAGAACAAGATGAGACTAAATTAATAACCCTTCAAAAGAAGAATGATATCCTAAGGGGATATCTAAATGAATTAGTTGGTCCATTGGATCCTGAAAATCTTGAGGAGACTCTAAATACGGTGTTTAAGAAGAGGGATGAGGAGAATATACAACTTGATCCATTTTCTAAGGCTTGTCAGCAGTGGTGGGAAAATTTTGATGAAAAAGGTGTGAAAATTATACAAGGAAATCTTAAACTACTACACCATATGCAGAATAATGTGGATAAGTTGGTTTCTATGTTCAACCAAGATTTTGGGTTGATGGATAAAGTACATACCTAGGGCAAAGACCTACGAGCATTACAATCAATAAAAAGTCAAAGGTATTAGATGTTGATGGATGCATATATAGCAAAAGAGTTAGATAAAATAGATGACTGGATAGAAAATATTGCAAATGGAAATAAAGCAATGGAAACATTACATTCGGATATTCATAAGCTCATGGATCAAATCCATGAGCAAATTTTAGAGGCAAAGAGACATTATAGTGATGCTTGCTTAGACATTTTTGAAGATGATTCAAGGGATAAATAGATAGCTGTAGAAGTAGTTGTTGAAAAATTTCAGAAGAATTTGAGGATGCTTCCACTGATGAAGATATTAGACAACTATTTAAGACTAAAGAGGCATTGCTTGAATTGGATGTGAAATTGGGAGATTTTGTAGAGACTCGCATTGAAGTGGGTAACTATAGGAAAAAATTAAAGGATGAATATGAAGCTTTAAATTTTCCAAATGCAACCCAAGTCACTTAGATTATAGAGAAATTCAAGAGAAAGTGCCCAGACATAGCTCTAGTATGAAGGGGAACAAAACCTAGAAGCTAGAATTTCAATTTTGTCACTTGGTAAAATTTTGCATTTTTTGGATGTGTTTTCAAGGTGCACAAGCTTCTGAGCTTCCAAGGTGCACTAGGTGTGCTACTTTTGAGGTGCTCTTCTTCCAAGGTGTATCGAAAGTTTTTGAAGAATTCAGAGGTGCATCGACAATTAACTGCCAGTTCCAAATTTAGAGCTTTCCATGCACTAGAAATGCATTCTGACAGTAGTTTAACTCCTAGAAACATCTAGTGAACATTGAGCTTTTATTTTTTGCACCTCCAGGGACTCCTACATCATCTAATGGCTTTCTTCTTCTTATTTTCTCATGATTTATCTGTTTTAAAACATGTAAAGGCTTATGCATCCATTAAAGGGCATAAATAAGGATGAAGTCCTACTAAGCATTAGTTAGAGAGTCAATTTGTACATAAATAGATTTGCTTTATTAGTTTAGAAGCATATGTTTGCATAAAGAGATCTCTCACTCTCAACACAAATTGAGGAGATGATTTCTTATAAATTCAAGAATGTAACATGTATTCTAGGCTATTATTTTGATGCAATAATATATGTTATTGGTGCTCTCATTTGGAGTGTAGTCATTCTTGCCTAAATGTGTTATATTTTGTGAATGTATGTTTATGGAATGTAATGGAAGCAATAGTTTTATTGTGTTATTTTGATTGAGAAATCTTTTAATTTTGGTGTTTGCTACAGGTTTACAAATTCTGTTGATGTACTTAGTTTGAGAAGAGATCACCTTATTTTTCCTGCATAGCTTCTTGTCTCACATGAGCACACTTTTCATGGCCTTTTCATCTGATGAAAAGTAAAACATCTTATAGTTATTGAATACCCATCGACGATTGCATCAGTGGAAGTAAGGAAGCGTTGCTCCTATTTTCATTGGTTACCTACTAATATTTTCAAAGTCTTAATTCATAGATGTGTTGTTTCTGTGGCTTATGTTCGTTAGGGATTTACTTTTCAAGTCATTTGCTTAAACTTCTTATTACCTTATCTTCATTATTTGCTTTTATAAACACTTGGTTAATTTAGGAATTCATATAGTTGCATAGTTAAAATTGCATTCATTAAAAAAAATACAAAAATACATTTATTTTTGTGTGGTTATTCTTTTGAGATAGTAGGTGAATTCCACATCTTATTCAAATCGTTCAGAACCAACAAAGGCCTCCTCATGAACACTCACATTTATCTTCTACTGAGCGGATTTCAATAGGTCACAAGATCACCCAAAACCTTGAAGTTGATCCCAGATCAGCCTTCCAAGAGAGGAGTTTGAAAGGATTCCCGTTGTTAAGCATTGTGTGATAGCTCAACCGGACCCAAAGAAGGTGAAGGCTATCCTCGAATGATGTACTTTATGAAGTGCTAGTGAGGTAAGATATTTTGATGGCTTGGCTAGTTTATCAAGAGTTTTAGTAGTGCCTATTGACCCTTGACTGAAACAATGAGAGGGGATACATAATATTTAAAGTGGACTATAGGAGAAGGCTAGAACTTGCATAGGTTAGACATTTTAGAGAAGTTTGGGGCTTTTATGAAATGGGGCCATAATAGTCAATTAGAGCAACTGTCAATGATTTATAGTCTTTGGAAGTCACACCACCTGAAATGGGTGAAAATGAAATTCCTTCAAAATTTCTGTTAAGTTTTGAAAGTTGTTTAGGCCTACTCTAATGTAATAAAAAATGAATAATAATAATATTTTAGGCTTGTGTAGTGAAAAATTATCAATATGAGGAAGGCCCATAGGGTTGTTTAGAATAGTTTTGGAATGTTTTTGGTGGTTCTGGCTTACAGAATATTGTTAGGAAAATGCCCATGTGGCTTTGTAGATTATATTTCTAAAATTTATAATTCCATACTTTTGGAGATAATAAGAAGACAATTGTTTTTTTCTTGCAACTTGTTTTTATTTCTCTATTATATTGTGTATGTTGTGTTAATAAGGGGAGTACCTTCATCACTTGTATTTCGTATTCTACCATTTAATTAACTAATAGATACATCTTGAAGGTAAATACAATAACAACCATACTATTTTGAAAATATAAAAAAGGAATAAGATTAATTAATGAAGATGTGGGGAAGAATATTCTAATATATTTTGTTGACTATTTATTATTTATTTAACTTGTTATTTAATTTTTCTATTTATTTGAACTTTTTCTTAATTATGTTTAAAAAATTATTATTATTTTAGTAAGTTATTAACCCTACGATATTTCATTCTTGCTCTTTTCTTGGGGAAATTTTTATTATTGAACTTAGATAATGTTTTAGTTATCTAATATGGAAGCACAAGCCTTAGGTTGAAACTTCTTTAATGTCATTTTTGGGTGTCAAGGTTGTATATTGTTATGACATTTGATCAACCAATCTGTTTTTATTAGCTCAGTTGTTGTATATACTGTTATTATAGCCGTTTTTTTTTTTTTGATATGAAGTTCCCTTCGACTGCCATTCTTATTATTATTTATAAATTTAAGATTCAATCAATAAAAAAATAGAGACATCTTGAAGGTAAAAACAATTTCAACAATATTGTTTTAAAAATACTAAAAAAGAATAAATTTCAGAAACTAATGTTACCAAGAATTATAGTCAAACTCCCAATTTTCTTGTTAAAAATATGAAATATAGCAATCAACTTTTCATCACACTTAGAAATTATAAATTACTAACCTAATAAATATTATAATTTCGAATATCTATAACAATTATAAAAATTCTAAAATGTCAAATTGTGGAAAACCCATAATTTCATTTATCAAATGAGAAATAGAAGAAAGAATAGTTGGGACCACAAACCATGATGAGACATCATTTGCACAAATTTATTCCTTTGAATAATATCTAATACTTGTTCACAAGATAAGATATCTACATTTTCCAACTTTATTGAGCTTCTATTTTTGACCATGTTGTCCAGCTCTATGTAAAGGAATAATAAACAAGAGAATAGATAAGGATAGATGAGTTTAATGACCCTTGGGGAGTCAAGCGGCCAACATACTTTGAACGTTTTCATTAGGGACGGGATTTGGTCTTAATCAGCTCTCTATTATATTGGCAAGAGGAGATGCATGTAGGGAACATTAAGTTGCCACATGTCCCACTTAATACTTTTAATTTTTAAAACGTGTACTCACATTTGGGAAAAGCTAATAAAGCTAGGACAAAGAAGTTTATGGGGAGATTTTTAAATGAAAAAACAGTTGAGAAATATCCAAGGGAAAACTTTATACAAACTTTACTTCTCACTTACTAAGGGAAAAATTACAATTAAGATGTTAAAAATCATTTAGGAAAACCACCCTAACTAATTTAAGTATGAAAAGAGTTTTTTCAAAATCTAATGTCCAATCTAGTGATGCAATGGCGGCAAGTGCATATTGGAATGGTTTTTTGGGGATTTTATATTTTTTAAATATGATAGTTAATACGTAAAGTGGTGAATTTAGTGTGCAAGTTGGTAGATAATTGAAAGTTTTTTTTCTTAGGAATATAATGTTTTCTCTTATTTTTGTATTGTTTGTATGAGTTGGATTTACAAACATGAAAGTCATTTAAGTCATTTTGATATTCATATAAATGATTTTTTTTTCAATACATAACAAAAGATTTACTAAACAAATTCTAGAGCGAAAACCCCCAATCAAAAAGAGAGGCCGAGCTTGCATTATCAATATAATTATTTTCTTACAATACAACAATTTTCATTATTTTCTTTGTCTTCACCATGTAGCAACACCTATGTATATATAAACCTCCTTATGCCTACCACTTGTCTTTGTTCCTATAAGAAAAACTCTAGATTCCATTTTTACACATAATATTTCTACACCCAAAAGGTTGAATTTATAGAGTGGCAAGATTTCAAAAATAGTTAATAACTTTTTTTTAAAAAAAATTGACGTACAAGTTTTTCTCTATAACTCATTTTTTCATTTTCACCATCTTTTTGTAAGGGATATTTAAATTGAAGTATAGATAAGGATAGATGAGTCAATGACTCTTGAGGAGTCAAGTGCTCACAAATTTTGAGTTTTCTATCATATCAACAAGAGGGGAAAAGTAAGGCAAAGTCATTTTATGGTCCATGATATTGACCACATGTTTTGAGGTTCACATGTGGTGACCATGTGCTCCTTATGGGAGACACCTAACTATGCTACAAATGAGGTGTACATATTGTAATACCTCAAAATTGGTCTCCTAAACCAATTTGCTCCTAACTTTGAAATATCAATCTATGATCATAATGTCCTAAAATCACTAGGCATTTCTAGTCCCACTTGATGCTACTTGATTTGAATATTAGCGACATAAAACCAATAAACTGCAATAATCATTTAACTTTGATAAATACCTAAATGTTAGATTAAAATTGGCTAATTAAACCTCTTTGATTAATTAATTTAATATGAAGTTCTAATGCTTTCTATTAAATTAATGCACCTTGGTCAATAATACATAGCAGAGGGATTTATTAAATAATTTCAAATAAAGTTGTCTCCGCATATCTATTTATTTGAACTTAAATATTCAACTATGAGACACCTTTTGGAATATTCAAATAAAGGACACTTTTCAAAAAGAATCTTTTAAAAGGGGACAAGTTGGAAGAGGGAAGACATGTCGTATTTCCACTCTTGCAGAATCTCCCAAGAATAGTTGAATTCCCTCCACTCCTCTCCTTAGACTTTTGACTACTTTCTCTACAAATAGAGAGCTCTCATCTCTCACAAATGATCCAACTTTTGAGTAAAGAAACTCTATTGAATTGATCACTCACTCTTTGAGAATTCAAGTTTTGTTGCATTTTACTTAGTTATTTCATTTGCATACATTTCTAGATTAATTATTCTTGTTCATTCATAGCTTAGATTTGCATTCAATCAAGTTTTGATCTCATTTTAGTGCATTGAAAATCTCAGAAACATTGCTTAAACATTAATACATTCTAGTTTAGATCTCTCTGCTTATTTGTTCTTAGATTAAATATGCATTTCATATAGCTTAGGTTCATCTATTTGCATATAAAATACCAAAAAGTCTAGTTTAAGCATTGCATTCATCTTTATGCTTTCAAATCCTTCGTTCTAGCTAGGTCTATGGTCATTGACCTCTTGATTGTGAGAGCAAGCATTCAAACCCCTACTAGATAGAAGACAATAGGTTGATTTTCTTGGATCTTTCAGGATGAACAATCTCGTGTTCATTCTTAGATAAATCTGACATGCATTGACTATGTTGAAGTGTGTGTAGCCCTATTTTGACACTTACATGATTGCTGCCCACCGTGGGGCCTAAAAAATCAATTTTATGATCTCAACTTTTCTCAAAATCACATTTTTCTACATTTTTGTTTTTGCACTCTTGTGTGCTAACTTGTACAAGTATTCGAGTTACTTTTGTAAGGGTTTATTATGGGTCATACAAGTTTTGCAAGATCCATTCCTCGTCTCAATTCTAATTATGGGTCATATGAGGTTTTTGGATCCTTGTAAGGGTATTTGTTGTCTTGTACATGTTTTCCTATTAGACTATTTACTCATATCAATTTCAGAGCTGGTTTAATATAGGTTTCTCTAATGGATTTTCACATGTTTTTGATGCTCACCTTTTTCTAGATTGTTGTCTATGTTTTGTATTTCATGCAACTTAACATTTTCTATAGGACAATTGTCAAAGACACCTTGAAACCTCTACAACTCTACTAACAGTTTGGTTGCAAGACACATGTCAAAGAACAATTGTTGAAGACCAATTTAAAACCCACTCAATCATTGTGTCTTCTTTTGTTGCTTTCAAAACATAGTTTAATTAGGACTTGTGAACTATTATAGGGATCTAGATGAAGAGATATGGAAGTATACTCATTACTACATGGAAGTGATTTCCATCAGCAAATTAGAAACCTAAACCTCTTAGATGACGAACCCCTTTGAAGGCAAGGAAGGATAGTGAATCTCTTGGGAAATCCTTTAGCGAGGGGAGTATGTTTTTTCCCTTTTGGGAGAATTAGAAACCTAGAAGCTTCTAGATGCATTGGGAGACAAGTAGCTCAGTGATGAACATGTCTGGTGTGTTTGGTAAGGTGAAGAGGTAGATGAGTATGCTCTTTTCCCTTTTAAGGAGAATCAAAAAGTTGGACCCTTGAATTTGAGCCAAGTATTTGAGTCACCTTTAGTAGGCATGCTGAAGTACTCAACCTCTGAGAATGACCCAAGTGAGCACACACCTTTCGCCGGTGATTCCAACTAACAGTAATAAAGAGGGTTTGTAGATCAAAAGACTCCAAAGCCATGGTAATTTCTCTCTCTTGATCTTGTGTCATATATCTTTATAGATCCCTACATGTTGTACTAAGCGGCACTTCTCCTAGCCTTGCTTGCTAATGATGTAAACTTATAGGTGTTGGTGTGGTTGAGAGACCATAATCTCATTTGCAAGACCACCGAGGGTTATTGTGAACAAAAGACTATTAAAAACTTCCTAATTCAAAGCTACCCGAGACACTTGAAGGTAGTATATGACACTGGCCCCTGCTTCAAGGGTAACCTTTGAACATATATTATTGAGTCCTTAGAAACTCCAAAAACATAGGCACCCTCTAAGGGGTGACATGGCTTTGTGAGGTGCACATATACACATAAGAAGTGAGACAAAGGTTTTTCCTTCTCCACAATTTTATTTCTATGGAAAGCATATTTCTGGGTCTATCTTGTCCAAACTTGTCCAAATTATCAAAACTTCCCCCATAGTTCCAAGGTTCTTTTTCCTTGGTTGGATTTTTTTTTACTATTGCATGTGTCACAATTTGTGTTGTTCACAAACTATCTAAAAAATCATATTGAAAATTGAAATATGGTCAAATCTTACCTTGAAAACTATGCAAACTGAGAAAATGATATGAACACTTGTATGGTCCTGTGCCAAAGCTCATACGAGCCAAAATACAAAAACTTGTTGTCTTCCTTTAATTGTATCATGATTGATATTGACTCTATAAGAATTTGGTATAGCTCTGATACCATGTAAGAATTTTTCTAAGGCAATAATTCAACGCCAATGTCAAGAAGCTCAGTAGATAGCACAAGAGATACAAATGATGATCAAATGAGAATGGATATCAGATGATTGGATATTAGATAATTGGATGAATACATCATAGAAGTGTCTTGTATATAAAGGCAACTGATATGACTAGGAGTCAACAAAGAAATAAGCATAAAAACTAAGCACATGTCCACCAAGAGTGGATTATCCTCCATTGTGCATGAATGTACATGAAACAATGAGAGGATAAGAATGCAAAGTTGTATCTCATAAAGAGATGTAGTAGACAACATGTGCTCAATTGGAGTACAAACTACTATGTTGTCAACATGACAACTCATGTGAATATGCAAACTCCTAGGTGTCTGCATGACAACTAATATGTTAATGCATTAACCTAAGTAAACTTAAGTAAAGTGTAATTAATAAATACTTAATTGCACCAACACCCCCCCTTAAATGAAACTTAGGGGAATGCACTTAAGCTCACAAAAGCTAGATGATAATGCAATATGGGTCCTGACAACTAGGCCACATTAGGTACCCATGTACAAAATGCAAAAATAATGCAAGCTCTCATAAAGCACAGAAAGAGAGAAAACCACATGGGAAAAACCCTCCCCCAAAAAGAGAGATGAAACAACAAGATACATGGATGGATGGAGTAATTAAGAACCCCCCCCCCCCCCCACTACAACATACATCATGTATATACAATAGAGAAGTATGAGAAGGAAAAAACCCCATAAGAGGAAAAGGTCCCCCCATAAGAGAGAAGAAGTAGAAGAAGAAGAAAGGAGACAAGGTAGTCCCCCCTCAATACAGAATGCCCATTAGTGATAGCTGCTCCAAGATGAATGTAGAAGCTAATTCATGATTGTTGAATAATGTTACTCCCCTTAGAAATAAATAATGTCATAGGTACATATGAGATGCTTCCCTAATGTGTAGAAAGAATCATGAAGATGAATGGTGTCTCCAAAAATTGCTCAACTATCTATGTGTCAATACTAATGGTCACCCCTTCCAACACTGCTAAAAAGAACAAGTTCGGATCTAGCAAGGATGGATGTAGAGCATATCCGAAAGAACCATCTCCTCAAATGATAAAGAGACCTCCTACAATTGTTGTACATAAAGATCCACAATCATATCAACCTCATAAGACTGATCATGTAGAGAATGGACAAGAGGGTCTGAGTGTTCCCTCATAACAACTAAAGAAGGATCTTCTTCATCAAAGAGAAGATGTATATCATCGATAATGTCTCCCAAATCTGCTATGTAGGACTCCACAAAAAAACCTAAAATGTTTGTCAAGTAGTCATCCCCTGATGCTAGAACTAGAAGACAAGATATACCCTAGTGTAGTGAATTACATGGACCTATCTCTATAGCAATGTATGCATGTGGAATTTGCTGATGTTGTAACCTCATCCTGCATCTATCAGAAGGATCCCCCACAAGTGATCCTGTTGAATCACTATCACTATTGTCACTATCAGTTTCCACAATGTATGAAGTATGGAGAGGATTAGAGGATAAGCTAGATGAACTTTCCTCAAATTGAACATTCCTCTCTATGAATATCCCATGAATCTCAAGATCCATAAGTCTATATGCCTTAACATTTTCTTCATATCTAATGAAAGTACAAGGCCTTGGTGGTGGTGCCTTACATTCCCTTAAAGATATGTGTGCCCATGCTGGACAACCAAAAACTTTGAAGTTTTTCACAACTATTATTCTTTCACACCATGCCTCAAAAGGATTCATTCCATCTATAAGATATTATGAGGAGATCTATTAAGTATGTGATTGGCACTGTATATGAGCAATGTTAGTATGCTAATAGAAACCAAATTTAAATAAAGCTTCTACAAACTAAACAAAATTCATAAACTCCAAGATAGACTAAGATGAGCTCTTAATTGAGAATATGAGCCATTAATGGACTCTCTCAATAAGAAGCTCTCTTGTTGAGTAGCTTTATCTAAATGGATAGGATGTATGCTCAATATGCTTCCAAAGGCTTCAATGGATGATTGTGGATTTTTGGTGTGGATAGATGGCTTTAGTATGGATTTGGCTCTCAAAATAGCATTATAACTTTACTTCATGGATTGTGTTATTTTGCAAAGGGGAAGGATCCAATTTATAGGCAAGAGGCTTGAGGGATTGAGGGCTAAGATGCAAGGATGGGAAAAAGTTCATGGAGGGCTTAGATTGCATGAGAGGAGAGCACATGGATTGTGCTTCCTTACAACCAATCAGGGAGTGACACATGTCACATGGTGAGAGGATGGAGGAAAGGGGAAGGATGAGTCAACAAAGGAGGCTCAAGGGATAAAATCTTCATAAAGACCCTCATAATGGCTTGTAAGAGCAATAAAAGGGCTTGGAAGAGTCATTTATGGCCTAGTGGACTTCATAAAGTTTTATGGTTGAGATATTTTGAGGGTGATGAGAGCAAATTCGACTTGGACTTGATTAGGAAGGTTTTAAGCTTGCTTAGGCTTGTGCAAATGATTAGAGGATGGATTAGGATGGTTTAGGATTAGCTTAGGGATAGGCAAGTGGATGGCATTTAATGAGGGTGGGTGAAGGAGGAGATATTTGTTAACTTTGGCTTGGGTTAGTAAGTTTTAACCCATGTTTAGGGAATGTGACAAGGTTAGGAGGGGATTAGGATTAGGTTTAAAGACATCTTCTAGAAGAGTCTAGACTTTGGATGTGGATAAAGACTTTCTAGAATAGTCTAGAATTTCCTAGGATGAGGATGAAGACTTTCTAGAAGAGTCTAGAACTTCTTAGGATGAGGATAAATTAAATTTTTAGGAAATAAATAAAGTTTTATTTATTTCAAGGGTTTGGGTTGAGGAGATATTTATTAAAACTTTTTTAATAAACATGAGGATTAATATTTAATCTTAATTAAATATTTTGAGTTGGGATTAGGGGTAGGAAATGATGGGATTAGCCTTTAATCAAAATTAAAGAAGGATTAGAAGATTTTGGAAGAGGTTATTGGTCATAAGGAAATTGGCCAAGTTTTTGGGCAAAAAATAAATTTTTTATTTATTTTAGGATTTTTGTCAATTTATTAATTAAATAATTAATAAATAAAGAAATAATGTTTAAATAAGATTTAAACATTTTTGGGAGGGATTCCTTAATTAAATATTTTTAATTAAGATAAAGGGATTTAATGGCATGAAAATTAATTAATTAATTAAATAATTAATTAATTAATAAATGATGATGTCATCAGGACTTTTTCAGAAAATAAAAATACTTTATTTTCTAAAGGTTTTTAGGTGTCTACAGGCACTACTTATAGCTTCTACCTCAAGTGATAGATCAAGAAACTTAGCTTGAATCATACAACTTGCCATTGACTTAGGAGTTCTAATCCTCATTGCTGCAACACTTGTCTTTTACGACCTAAATGTTGTAGGATTCTAAAGATCAATACCCTCAAGTTCACAAAAGTCTCTAAGTCTTGAGCTCACATATCTACTTTCATTGTCCATACAAAGAACCTTGATTGCTTCCCAACATGACTCTTGAAGGCTAGAAACTTATCAAACTCTTCATTCTTGTGATCAAGAAAGTAGACCCATGTGTAGCATGAAAAGTCATTGATGAAAGTGAGGACATAGAGACCCTTGCTAACTAATGTCACTAAAAAAGGGCCTGCTAGAACCGTGTGAACCAAATCAAGAACAATTGATGCTCTCCAAGACTTCCCTTTGTCAAACTTCTCTTCTAGATGCATATCCATTGAACAAGTTGAACATTCACCCTTATAAATTTTGGTTGTAGGTAGACCTTTGACAATTTTTTTTTAGCTAAGTTGATGAAGATAGCGGAAGGCAAGATGTTCATACCGCTTATGCCATAATTTACTTTGTGATTGTTAATGTGTCAACAAGGCATGTGAAGGAGAGTTAGGCACAAAGTGGGAGAAAGAATAAAGAATTATGTCATGATTAACTTTACCCACTACAATCAATGAATCATCCTTAAGATTTTGCACCATTACTAAATCAGGAAGGAACTCAACTTTATTTCCACCTCTAGAGTGAGTGATTTGGTAAATTGAAAGGAGATTAGTGCTAAGGTTAGGAACATAGAGAAAATCTTTGAACTCTCCATTTTCCATCTCAACTTGTCCTTTCCCTTCAACTTCCACTTGTGTATCATTCCCTACAAAGATGTGAGGTACCTTAGATTGCTCCAATAAAGAAAAGTGTCTTTTTGAAGAACCCATATGATGTGAGGCACCTGTGTCAAGAATCCATTCCCCTGAAGAACTTGAGATTGCTATAAGTGCTTGCCCTTTTCCCTTTGAAGTGGATGGATTTGAATCCTTGCAAGCATTTGGCACATTGATTTTTTTTTTCCTAAGTATTTTTTCCAACTCATCTATTATCTTAGTCTTGCAATGATGCTCATCATGATTTGGTTTCTTGCAATATGCACAAAGTAGTTTATCCTTCTTGTTTTTGTTTCCCTTCTTGTTGGAAGAAGAATTGCCTTGTTGTGAGGAGGAATATTGTTGTGTATTTGATTGTGATTTTGGCTTCCACTACTTTTTCTTGTTGTTGGTGAAACTCTTTCCGCCTTGATTTGTTTGGTTCTCATTACTAGCCACCAATGCTTTAGACTTTGATGACTTGAGAATTCCCATATCTATCAACTTGGATTGTTCCAACATCAATATTTCTACAAATGCATCAAATGAAAGCTTAGTGAAGGCACTTCTCATGGTCAACTTGTGAGTGTTGTAACTCAAAACAAAAGATCTGTACTCTGAAGGTAGCCTCTTTAAGATGTGATGAATCAATCTATCATCCTTCAGGGATTACCACAATCCTTAAGTAGTACTCTCAATTCATTTTCTTTTTTGACATAGTCTTGAATTGTGTCAAAATTCTTAGGATCCAATAGAAGTAGACCATCCTCAATTTGGAAGCCTTTTTCCTCATCCACCTTACCATACAACCCGTCAAGTTTGTCCCAAGCACCCTTGGCACCCTTAAAGCTAGAAATGTGGAAGAAAAGATCTCTATGAACACAACTAATAATAATTCCTAAAGCCTGGTTTTCTTTAATTTTCCAATCAACTTGTGCATCAGTATCAGTGGGTTTTTACAATTGTACCATCAACATATAGATTTTAACGTTTTTCCAATAGTCTACTCCATACAATATCTTTCAATGTAGTATAATTATGTGAAGTTAAAAGTGGAGTTTCAGGTGAACCCATGATGCAAAAAATTAAAAGAGAACAAGAGAGAAAGAGAGACACAAGAACATAAGACACACACACACCCTTTTCACTCAATCAAAGAACCCCCCCAAAAGTGATGCTTTTGGCACTTTATATTTATAGTGCGGGTACAATAGCTACTTGCCAATTTTGGGCCAAAGTGGAACTCTAATTTCTGATATTTACAACTGAAAATATGAAGCTATATATGACTCAACAAGATAGGACACAAGATCTCTCAAGGATCTCATTAATTACAAGTGTCAAATTAGGCCAAAAATAACCAAATGTTGAAAGTATTATGTCCACTCAAAATTCTCCAAATTGATATCAGATCTAGAAAGTAGACAAAATATTTTGCTCTTTTGTTAGCGAATATATTGTCCTCCAAAGAAAAATTTACAAATTAATCCCAAAGCCTAGATAGGAAGATTGAAAATGCACTAACAATTGAGCCACTTCGCTATTGAAAAGTGTAAGTGCTCTCTGAATTTGTCTAGGTATAGCTCCCCATGTGTGATCTACAATGAATTCACAAAAATTTAAATACAAATGCTTTTAACTAGAATGCACAAAAGGCATACAAACATGTATCTATAAACACAACATAGATGCGAAAAGACTAAGTGACAGAAAAGAAAATGAATAGTAAATGACACACAGCTCATTTACCCAAATGTTGTATTACAATGAGAACAAAATCAAACAATACATCTTTCATCTTCTTGAGAAAGTGAAGAATCAAAGATTTGAAGATATCTTGAAATCAAAATGTATCTAGGAAACAACGACATTAAAATGCATGTAGAGAAAACTGAAAGTTATACAAAGATCACAGTCAGCAGTAAGAAAGTTGCCCAAACTCAAAGTTTTGTTGTGCAATTTTCTTCCAAATCTCTTTTCTCTAAAGCAAAAAAGATTATACAAATCTTATTACACATTTACATCAAAATTACTATCTAAAAGAAAATTGGAATTCCCTTCCCTGCATTACACTTTAAAAACAAGATTTCCCCCTTTTTCGAACACAAAGTTCAGAAAAATAAAAAAGCTCTGCTCTTCCACAACGCAAAGTCTAATTTCTTTCCCCTTTAGATTGACTGGAAAAATAGAACCCCATCTTCTTCTCGACTTCACATATTCATTTCCATCTTTTGATCAATTCCCTTTTTAGTTATTAAAACTTATTCTTGAAACTCTTTACAGTTTCTCTTTTACTCGTAACCTTTTCACTCCCCCACAAACAAAATGCTTGATTTCTAATTAAATGTCAACTTGTGACACTACAGACGTATGTCACCAAAATTATCATAAAATAAATTGTGTTTCTAAGTCTTATATCATCTTTCATTTTCTTCTTTTTCTCCCATTCACAAAACAAAATGCCTTTTTAGATTCGTGGGAGTTTCTAACCACTTTCTTGCACTTACATATTCCCTATCTAGGCTTGGTGACGACTGAAAAGGCCATGAACGGAATGTGTTTTTGTGTCAATTCAGGGACCAAGAAGTGAATTTAGTCAATTACAAGACTACACTAGAATGAGCTAAGGCTATATGATTGGGCCCTTCAGATATACTTTGTCCCTGATGATTCAGAAATCCTAACTCTTCCACATGCGTCATGGATTCCTGGTAAGATTTGATGGGGAAATTCTTAGATGCAAATTCACTTTGTACAATTTGAGGTTGATGTCATTGTGAATGTCTATAATTGGGATTTGTGTACCTTTGTACCTATTACTTAAAGTAAACATAATCCTTTTTGGCATCATACCTAACTCTTTCCATTTTTGCATTCATTGAACTGAATCCATACTTTGATTTGATAGTGTTCTTTGAATGGGTTCTCAATTTACATATTTTTTGAGTGGAGGAGATGTCAGCTAGTAGTGATATCAGAGATCATTATTCCCATTTTCATTGCAACCCAAACCATGCATAAACTACACTTGTGTTGCTCTATCATGACTCTTGGAAGTTGGTTTAAAAGGATTAATGTTGATTATGAATCTTGACCCTGTCTTCTTAGCATTAGGCAAGAGATGGATCAAGAATCCTATCCATGACACACTTGACAATCATGTAGTCATCAATTTATCCAACATTGTTCTTTGCAATGATATCCAGACCTGTGGGATTGATATTCACCATTAAGAATGATGGCGTTCTTTATTTCTCTTTGTTTGGAAAAATCAGAGACATGAGCAAACATGAATTCGAACCCTCACATTCTCCACCATAATCTCTAGTTTGTTGATTTCCTTGGTGCATGGGTGTAATGGAGCATGAGGCATCATGTTTGTGGATTTCTCATCTAAACCATGTCAAACTCTTAGAAGGTAGAAAATGTCATGTCCATTGTACAACACTAAAAAATTTCACAATTCACAAATTCCCAAATGAGAGGTTGTTGCATTAGGGTGTGTGGTTCATGAGAAATATTGTCAACCGATATACATAGGTAGGAAAAAAATGGGCTCTGGCATTATAGACTAGAGGATATATAGAGAGTATACAGAGACTTGATATCTGGTCATGAACATGTAGGGTACTTATTGTTAGAATCTGAAAAGATTAATAACCCAGAAAACTAGTGCAAAGAGTAAATATCTAAACTATGAATGCAAATGATACAAAATTAAAATAGCATCATAGAGTTAGTCTCCAAGAGAGTAATGCAAATGCTGGAAGCAAAATAGCATTAAGAGGGTGCAAAAATAAGAGATGCAAATACAAGCCAGGTAGCATGCTTATATAGGCTAGGAAGAGGGAGGAGGTGGCAACACCAACCAATGAGGAGCAACCATCTATTGGACTAAAGATAGCAAAGTATCTTCCCAAGATAGCTAATGGATGCTCACATGTAGGAAGGTGACACCTCACAACCATTCACCTAATAAGACATGCTTTATTAACCTAAGCAAGATTATTAAAAGTGTAGGAAAAACCTAGCAAAATAGGAAAAATAAAAAACTACACTAACACCCCCCCATAAGCAAAGCTTAGGTGGATGTAGAAATGGGTCCCGGCAAGTCAAGCCTGATGAGGTACCCATGTACATAAAATTCCCCCAAAAGAGAGAGAAAAGAGACTCCCCAAAGAAAATTAGGACTCCAAGTGAGAGGAAGAGGCCCCCCCAAAAGATGAAGCATCCTGCACCTCCAGCAAAGCTTGCAAATTTTGTCCGGTTGATCCACTTACATCGAACAAGTTTTCTTCCCTTAGGAAAAGGGACAAGATCCCAAGTGTGGTTCCTCATCAAGGAACTATACTCTTCCTGCATAGCTGTATCCCACTCAAAAATACCATAAGCCTCATGAAAGGACTGTGGATTTGAGGCAGTAGCAATGAAGATATGTAGAGCATCCTGGAATTGTGAACGAGTCTGCTTGGTGTCTGATGGATCCCCAACCCAATCACCTACAAACTGCGAGGTCTATCTAGCCCAAAGTGGACCAGAAGATGGAGAATCTAGAGGAGAATCATCAACCTGTAAATGATGACTAGGAGAGGAAGGAGGCGAGTCCTCTGAATCACTCTCTGCATCAGAAGTGGAGGTAGAAGACTGCTCAAGTGAATCTGACCCATTAGAAGATCTATCATGTATTCCAAGTGACTCCAATGTCAAAGTAGAAGGCAACCCTGTGACCATGCTCTGCTGGTTAAGATGATGCAAGTAGTGGAAGTTAAGATGGCCAAACCGCTCATGCCATAATCTGCTCACATCATTAAAGTGAGTGAGTGAAACAGTCAAAGGAGGAGTAGGAACAAAGTGAGAAAAAATATAGAGTCGTGACTGATGATCTGCTCTCCCAACTGCAACTGTAGAATCATTGTGCAACTCACATATCTCCACTGAACTAGGAGTGAACTCAACCCGCTTGCCTAAACCTGTGTGAGTGATCTGGTGTACCGATTGGAGGTTAGTTGATAATGAGGGTACATAAGGAACATCATAGAATGTACCATCCCCCACATCAACAGACCCTCTCCCACACACCTCAACAGGAATGTTATCACCCATCAAAATAGAAGGCATAGTACACGGCTCCAAGGATGCAAGTTCTTCCTTAGATGAAGCCATTTGGTGTGAAGCACCCAAATCAAGAACCCAAGTGGATGGTGAGGAAGCAACTGCAAAAAGGGCCTTGCCCTTTCCTTTCCCCTTGCTATTTTCTTTTTCCTTGTTAGACCCTTCATTAGAACTTTGTTTGATAGACTCAGTAACACTGATATTATTCTTCTCAAGAATGTATGTCAAGTGATCAAGTTGTTTCTGCAAACATTTATGTTCATCATGACCAGGTCTTTTACAATAATCACATTTGACCTTTTCTTTCTTAGGCTTATCGCCCTTGGAAGATGGTGTATCAATAGTTGCTTTTGAAAAAACTGGCATCTGATCCTTCTTCTCCTCGCTATTCTTTTGTTTCTTGTCCTTACTATTGTTGTTACTACTTTGTCCTTGTTGTTCTTTTGTGCCTTGGTTGGCAGCCAAGGCATGTGACTTAGAGGACTTAAGAATGCCCATCTGGATTAGCTTGTCCTGTTCTCGAGTGAGATTGACAGAAAAATCATCTAAAGATGGCATGGTGAATTGAGTACCAAGTGCACCCTTAGTAGCATAGAAGGTAGAGACAAACACAGAATATTCTGAACTTAGCTTAGAGAGAATACTAAGAATTAGTTGTTCATCTTTCTTTTCAATTCCACATTGTTTTAACTGCAGCCTTAGTGATTTCAATTTGGTGAAGAAATCTTGGATTGTGTTGAAATTGCCTAGACTCAAACTAATTAATTCATTTTCCAACATATGACCCCTCATTGAATCTTGTGTGCCAAATAGTGTTTCTAGCTTTGTCCATACTTCATTTGGTGTATCCAAAGACTCAATGTGAAATAGCAAGTCAGGAGAAACAGACAAACACAATGTTCCAAATGCCTCATCACATTTGTTAAACCACCTAGGCTTATCTTCATCTTTAGCAGGTTCAGTTTCAAGTCCCATAGTTATCCTATTTAATCCAGCTTTCCTTAAGTGAATTATCATGCGTGATTTCCACTCAAATTAATTTTATGGAGTTAGGATGGGCATATTTGTTTGATCCATGATGAAGAAATGCTAAAAAATGCTAAAAAGAAGAGAACCCAGCCACGACAATGCCCCCCCCCCTCTTTACTCAATCAAAGAACCTCCCCTCAAAGAAATATGATTTGGCACTTTATTTTAGTGCATTTACAACTACCACTAGAAATAATTACTTAGTGGTATTGATTTCAATGCATTACAAACCCTCATGAAGAGCATATGCTAGAAGTGAAACTTGAGCACAATAATCAAGGAAACAAATAGCACCAATGTGATCTACTCAAAAAATCATGCACTTTCAAAAAAAGAATCACCTCGATACGAGGTCGTATGAGAAAGTTATGATCCTCCGAAGTTTCTAAAACGAGAACTGTGCACAGTCACGACTTAGAATCTGCAATTTCTAAAGAATTCATGCATGAAAATCAAAAAACAACTCCACTAGTGGATAGAGCACAAAAAAAATAGCCAAGTTCATAACAAGAATCATCAAAATCGGAGTCCGTATGAGCAAGAACGAGACATTTGAAAACTGCATTCAAATCTGCGACTGCCAACGGAGAGGGGTATGGCTGTAGCTTTGCATGCTCGATTTTGAAAAATATACAGCTTTCATGCAAAATCTAAAAGATACCCAGATGGTTTTTCAGGGCTGCGAACAAAACCCAAAAAGCGTTTTTCTTGCTGATGTACAGAAGATGTTGCCGTAGTGTAAATCAAACGCCTTTAACAATAAAAAATAGCTCCAAAAATTAAAAAATGACCCCAGCAACCAAAATATGACATGCAAATGTTGGATCAGCTTCTTAAGTCCATCAATGGCATGCTGGAACCTGCAAAACTGATTGAAAACTCCAAATATGCAAGTTGGTTGTTAGATTTGAGATTGAAACCCCAGAGAAAAACCGTTTTTGTCAAAACTTTTCTGATTCTCAGGTTCATCCAAAGATGCAAGAGAAGAGCATACTTCGTTTTTCAAAAAACTACAATAAAGTTTATTAGCCCCTCCCCGAATCTCTCAAATAAGGAAACTAAAATCTACTCTTGCACATAGAAAAGCTCTGATACCATGTTAGAATCTGAAAAGATTAATAACCCAGAAAACTAGTGCAAAGAGTAAATATCTAAACTATGAATGCAAATGATACAAAATCAAAATAGCATCATAGAGTTAGTCTCCAAGAGAGTAATGCAAATGCTGGAAGCAAAATAACATTAAGAGGGTGCAAAAATAAGAGATGCAAATACAAGCCAGGTAGCATGCTTATATAGGCTAGGAAGAGGGAGGAGGTGGCAACACCAACCAATGAGGAGCAACTATCTATTGGACTAAAGATAGCAAAGTATCTTCCCAAGATAGCTAATGGATGCTCACATGTAGGAAGGTGACACCTCACAACCATTCACCTAATAAGACATGCTTTATTAACCTAAGCAAGATTATTAAAAGTGTAGGAAAAACCTAGCAAAATAGGAAAAATAAAAAACTACACTAACACTTATTGGTTCATCAATTGAATGCTCTATTTCAAAAGCCTTCATTCTAAGATAGATTCAAGTCTGAATCTTGTATTCCTGTCATCTCGGTCACCCATATTGCTGTCTTGATCAAAGAATACCTCCGCTGTGTCTGTATGACTGGATTCTATACCCCCCTGTATGGGTGAACTAGACTGTTTTCTTTGCAGGTCTGAACTCCTACTTTTTCTTGCTCTGGCATTGCGGAAATTATAAGGCCCCTGTCGCATGCTCAAACATAAATGCTCTGATTTTAGTGTTTTGACATTTCATCAAACACTTTCCCCTCTATTCGCCAGTTCCAAATTTCCTATAAGACCTCCACAGGATGGCAGGACTTATAGCTCTGATACCATTGTAATATCCTCCCCTGATTTGAACTTTGACTTGCAGAAATTGAACTTAAGGAATATTGTCAAACACTTTGTATGCAAACTCATAAAGCTGATTTCCTCAATAAATTGATTTCCAATGAGTAGATTTACGAACAACTATGAAGTGACATTAAAATGCATAATACACATCATAACATTTTCACAAACACTTGGCACACATTCAATAGTATATGAAAAATCTGGAAACTCTTTCAATCTGCTAATAAAGGGTGATTTTTAAATGTAGATGTGCACTTACAGCTGCCTTAAAGGCTGCAACAACTATTCCGACTTGTATTCAACAATTATTATGCAAAATATCAAAATTTGACAGAAGAAACCTGGAATTAGTTGCCGTAGTATTTTGCAGATGTAGTCGGCCAGCCCTCCAAACTTCTAATCAGTCAGAAAAACAAGTAAACTTGATACCAACACTGTTCACGCCATATTGTAGCAAAATATTGTTCATGCCGACTGTAGCAAAATATTGTTCATGCGGCACTATAGCAATAACTAACTTCAGATCTGCACCTCAAACCCTTGTAAATTTCTTTCTGCAAACGCCCCAAATGAAACCCAGTGTGTTTCCTGAAGTGAAAACACCCTTGATCCTACTGACTGTGTCTTCCAACAGCGAAGAGAATGCTAGCAAAGAGGGATTCCGTCCTCCAAGCCCGATAATCAGATATCCAGCAACATAACATTAATCTTCATCCAAGCATACAAAAAAAAACTCTTCCATTTCTTTTATAGTGTTCTCACAAGAGCTCAATCCTTCGTTTTCTCAATGTGGGATAAAACATAACTCCCTTTATGTACCTTATGTCTCCAATGTGTTATAAAAATAAAGGGAACTCTTTTAATTTAAATATTTCCCACAAACTATAGTCTATGCATTAATAAAGTTAAATATTTAAATTTAACTTTATAAAATGGCTTTATCAATGCATAACAAATCTTATCAATGATAAATAAGTCTTCCTGTCGATTTTAAACAATTACCATCGACATACCACTATGACTGAATGTCCGGCCATGTCCAAGATGACTTACTATAAATAGTAGTATGCCCAAAGTTGCCTCAGAACCCCTCAGAAAGACCTGCAACTAAAACTGTCTAGGCCAAATGGCCTCTAAGCCCCTTTAATGTCCTAGTTAGCCTATGGGACTGTGGGGAAATAGGCTAATGACAACATCATGCTATGAATGTTGGAAAGGGGACATTACAATTTGTGGACCTATGTTTACCGAACCAATGATGAACCTATGGGTACAAACTATGCCGCCTTTTGCTAGTATTATATATATTTATGCAATATTTCATATAGTTATCAAAATATGCATTCTTATATTCGAATTTAATTTGATAAATGTTTATTTGCAAACATGTCTTTGTATTGTAACTAACCTATTAATGAAGACTGAAAGATGATTGGAAGAATTCAAAAGATGAGTGCCAACAACATTCAAGGAGAAGAGAACCCTAAGGAGCAGCCACAGTGGAAGAAAGTTGTAATAGTTCCAGAAGACACGGTAGTAAGTAAAGAGGAGCTATGAAGACTTATTACCTTCTCTGCATTTATTCCATGGCGAGTAGATGTTCAAACTTTATTATTCCCACCTTGATCCATTATTTCTTCTTCCCACCTTGAGTTGTTATTCCCTTCTTTCTCTCCTATGGATTTTAAGCTAGGCCATTTACTTTTCTATTATGGAATAAATGTTGATCTCCTATATATATATCGGAATTGACCAAAGTGTGTTAGTTTTTAGCCAATTAGAAGAAATAGTTTATGAGAACAGACTGTTGACTTTTATAGTTGTGTTTTTACAAGTTCTGCATTATGTAATGAATTTATGAAATCTAATGAAATAGTTTTTCGCTTCTATCTTTTGTTAGTAGTTTAGTGAAGTCGATCAAGGGGGCCCACTTGGAAGGTGGATTAGATTAGGACAGAATAGATTTATTTTCAAGCATTCTTAGTATTGTAATTAGAAGTTGCAAGTTCCTTCCTGTAGCATCACACTTCGTGAATGTTCCTGCAATATATGTGAGAACAGTTATAGTGGATGAACCAAGTTGGAATATTTTCTATCCTTTCATTGTATTTCTAGTATTCATAGAGTTAAGTGTGTTAGTTTCCTACGGCAATAGTCTAAGTTCTTTTCCTTGCATTTTACTTTCCTGCAACATAAGCTTAGTGACTCATTAAGAGACCTAGTGCACATACTGTGCCAACCATTTCGAAGGTTGGCAAGATTGAATGCACCTCAACCACGCTTTCCTTTCCAAGGGGTTAAGCTCGGCATCTGCATTTCCACAACATAATGACAAACCATAACTCTAAAGGGCAAGTCAAGGAGAAAGAGTACCCCTGCATAGCCCCTACTATTCTATAGGCCAACTGCTCGAGAAGGGATTACTCCCCCTCAATTATCGAAAGGGTACCCCCTACTCTAGTTATAGAGCACCAAGCTTTGCCTACTATCTATAGGTCAAGTTGTCAGCTAGCGATACAAGATATTCTAATACAATAGGCATTGAACCTGCAGACTAAACCTACAATGGCTGACATAATCTATTTGTCCTAGTAATCTCCCACTGAAGAAAGTTTTGGGTGAATAATAGCTAGTGGTCTTGATGTTGATCTCGTGTAGGTGACTGCTAGTAAGGCTTTTCATGCAGAAGCCTGCATCCTCACTGGTCTCTCACAACTGTCTAGAGCCTTAAACTCCTCTGAGGAGAGATGCCACAACTATTCTAGGTCATCCCCTATCAAAATAATGCCCATCCTCATTATAGAACTTCATGCAACAGAGTGACTCTGCATGTAGTCCAGCCAGTCCCTATATATCCATGGGCAGTCGATTATGTTGTGTTGGTTCAAATTGTTCTACGTATACCTGGAACTAATGAACCAACAACTCCAATTGGGACTGCTACTTAGTATACTGGGTCTGCATGAAAACTGCCCCCTACTATCTATAGGTGACTAACTCAACAAGATCAACCACTAGAACAACCGGCTTCTACTTATGGATATGCTTATTCTGCTCCTACTTTTGCATGGATCTTGATCCAGAACTAGAACTGCCCCGTAGGGGTGGGTGGGAGGAGGTAAAGGCCCCTACTATCTAAAGAGAGGGTTGCATGCTTCAGGATATGAACCTACAAACTAGCTCTACTGGCAAAAGATGTTGGTGGATCCCTTCGCCCTTAACCCATTCAAATATAGGGGGTGCTTTTTCGATATTTGGATTTGGCTTTGCTTACTCTCTCTCTGAGGGAGATATCATTGTTTAAAAATCACCTCTGTAATTACTTTTCCTGAATTGTTGCCATCGCACCTCTAAAAATCAAATGATGCTAGATTTCACCTCAGATGTCCAATTTTTATGAAACAAAAGTCGATTTGGGGGTTTTTTGACCTTCTGAATGTGAAACCAATATTTGATTTGCACCAACAAGCTCCAATCTTGACCTACAAAAAAAAAATCTCTCCAATGGCTCTAATACCATGTAAGAATTTGGTATAGCTCTAATAACATGTAAGAATTTTCCTAAGGCAATAATTCAATGCCAAGATCAAGAAGCTCAGTAGATAGCACAAGAGAGATAAATGATGATCAAATGAGAATGGATATCAGATAATTGGATGAATACATCATAGAAGTTCCTTGTATATAATGACAACTGATATGACTAGGAGTCACCAAAGAGATAAGCATAAAAACTAAGCACGTCCACCAAGAGTGAATTATCCTCCATTGTGCATGAATGTATGTGCAACAATGAGAGGATAAGAATGGAAATTTGTATCTCATAAAGAGATGTAGTAGACAATACGTGCTCAATTGGAGTACAAACTACTATGTTGTCAACATGACAACTCATGTGAATATTCAAACTCCTAGGTGTCTACATGACAACTAGTATGCTAATGCATTAACTTAAGTAAACTTAAGTAAAGTGTAATTAGTAAATACTTAATTACACCAATAGAGTCATATTGTCCTAGTTATGTCTTGTACTTGAGTTTGTTGAAAATTAATTAAAACATGTTCAAAACTTGTCCAAAGTGATTTATGTTACAAACCCTTTTGTAACTCTACATTTCCTCATATGAGCTAGGCAAAAACTCATTTGGAAATGCAATTCCTCGTATCAATCTGTTAGTAAATTGTCTTCAAGAGCCTGAAAACTTGTTGTTTGATCAATTGATCTATCCTCATCTATTAAGATCTCCATCTAGTTGTTCTCTATACACTTTTGTGTCTATAAATAGTTTAAAATATGACTCTATAATCCTTAGGTTAAATACTTTGTCCGCATGCAAACTATTCTCTCACTTTGTTATTCTTCTTGTTCTACTGTGTTGTCACATCATGTTGTCATGATAGTCACACAACTCACCTATTCTAGCCACTATTTTGACAATTCCTACCTTGGTGAACATCACTCTTATTTTCATTTTTACTTACCTTTGAGACAAATTTTAAGTGTGGTCTTAGTCAAAACATGTCATACTGTTGTTGTCTATGACTAGCAACTAGGAGTGGAAGAGTGTTTTGTTCACATAGACCTAAGAAGAGGTCAAGGTGATGATATAGATTGAGGTAGAGGTCATACCAAGTACTCAAGACATTCTAATTCTATTGAGGAATCTTCACTATCACACAGTCTCCTACATCTAGCACAAAGTTTTCACTATCTCCTTCTTTTGTTGATAGACCTTACACTCAATATTTTTTTCCTATAACTCTCACTTATATTCAAAACCCACTATTTCAAAAACATCCTAAAAATCACATCTTTAACAAGTCATATCCTAAACAAGATTTTACTACTCAAAATGAAACAAAATTACCTACTACTTCAAACACAACACCTTTTCATACTGAACCTCTACATACTAAAAACTTTCACAAAGACAAAATGGTTGACCAACATCAAAATCAAGGGGAGCATAGTCAAATAGAAAGAGATAAAAAAGTGATATCAATATATCTCAAATGGTTATGATGAAGAGATACCTCAAGAAGAAATAGAAAAATGTTGAATAGAAAAAGGCTTTAGGAAAATGATGGAAATCTTGATGAAGGAAGAAAAAGGGAAATACTTTTTTGAACTTGCTAAAGAGGGAGCCAAGCTACCTCAAGACTATAACATAGAAACTATTATGGTCAAAGAAGAACAAATTGTAACATCTAGTCTCGAAAGAAAAGTCCAAATCCTACAGGTCCAATTGCGATAAGTAATGATAGAAAAAGACAAATGTGTTAAAAAATACACTCTTGATGTCATTTGTCCTTTTCCTTTTGACAAAGATCTCTACATGCCTCCTTTTCCTAAAGGATTTGAGCTACCTAAATATGAAAAATACATGGGTACCTCTAATCCCCAAGATCACTTAGGGGAGTTTGGTGCCCTATCCTATAATTTATGCATGATTAGACATATATTATGTGCATGTTCCCACATAGTTTGGGCATACAAGCTATGGAGTACTTTTCAAGGTTACCCATTAGGATAAAAATCTTCATCAAAATCACAAAGCTATTTATCCAACAATACTCACACAAAATTTAACATTTTGTTAACATCAAGGACATTTTTAACCTCAAGCAAAGAACTAGAGAAAAATTCTAGACTTTCCTCTAGAGATGGAGACAATTGTATACCAAGTGCTCTCACAAGATACCTGAAAACCAAAAACTTGACATATTCATAGACAACCTTCTACCTATATTTGGGTAAAAACTACAACTCCAAGGACCCACTATTTGATGAGATGATTAAACAAGGTTTCCTCATAGAGGAATTCATGATCAAGAAAGGTGAGTTGACTTTACAAAAGGATGACAAACAAGGGTCAAACTTAAACAAAGACAAATCCAAATATATCAACAAAAATCATGGCATGGTGAACGATGAATTAGTGGAAATAATCACTCCCAAACAATCTAAAGTCGCCTTCAATCTCACAAAAAGTATACAAGAAGCTAAAGCTACTGAGAAAGCCACCATTAAAATTAAACAATCTAATAACATCTTCAAATATAGACCTTGGGCTCCTAGAGCCAAGTGTAACTACACACCTCTTGGAGAACCTCTAGAAGTAGTGTACAAGAGACTTCTCCAAAATTAGATTATCAATCCTTTAGACAACTCTCAACCATATTATCCACAACCTAGACCTAAGGGGTGGAACAATAATGAGTATTGTGAATACCATCATAAAAATGGTCATAAAAGAAACAATTGCATACAACTAAAACACAAGATTCAAGACCTCATTGATGATGGTGATGCAGTTGTTCATGGACATAACAAAAAATATGATCATAAGGCATTTAAAGAACCATTTCATCCATATGAAAAGGGAGAGACATATATACCAAAGAACAATTCCAAGGTTAACTATACATATACCAATGATGATAGTGTAATTAGCATGCTTGAATGTATGGAATCTGAACATTGTGACATTATCACAATTAAAGGGAAAAGTGACAACATAACAAAACCAAAAACTCCATTTGTCCTTAAAGGAGTTACATCTCTTGAAGATGGTCAAGGGTAATTTCCTAATTCTATGCAAACCCTTTCACATGATCCTATTCAAACATAGTGATCCAAGGACCTATGCCGTCTACATCTAAACAAGAATAGACTAAATACAAAATTATTGTTGGAACTAGCAAGAACATAAAATCAACACATTCCTCTAGAAATGAAAACTATAGCATCTTAGATCAACTACAAAGAAACAATGCTCTAATCACGATCTTTAAACTATTGAAAATCTTACCTTCCAATAGAGAGATCCTTGATATATCTCTTGCTTAGTCTAGCATACTAAAGGACTTAGATCGTGATTGCTTTTAATCCATGGTGGGTGATTTGACTACACCACACTATATTTCCTTCTCTGAGGAGGAAGATCACTCTCCAAGTCATCCTCATAATCAACCACTACATATCAAATTCTATCTGTAACATGTGTGTTTGTCATGTTGTGATAGATGGAGGTGTTGGTCTTAACATTTTTTTTTTTTTAGTCTATTGACTTAACTAGGATTTTATGAGAAATCTATTGATCCTTGCAAGAGAATTACCATCAAATCATGTGATGAAGAAAAAAAGAAAATCCAAGGGATTTGTTGTGTTATCTATCAGAGTGGGGCCTATAGAGAGAGATGTTATATGCCAGGTCCTTGAAATTTTATTGGCATATGATATACTGCTAGGTAGACCATGGATTCATGAGATGCAAGCAATTCCTTGTACATACCACCAGTGCATAAAATTCCCTTTTCAAGGGGTGGAAGTAACCATACTTTCTAATGTCATTTATTCCTACAATACTCTTACCCAAGTTGTTGATAGTCTTGTATCAACCTATCAAGAGGCTACTGAATACTATGAAGAAATGTTGAAAGATATGGTAAATTCCCTCATACTAACAGATATTGGTATGAGGGAATACAAGATCAAACATGTGCCCCTAATTTTATGTGATACCTTTTGAAGCAATGAAACCTTTTGCCACACTTCCTAAGACTATTCATAATGGTACTTTTGTTTAGTTAATTATACCTCTAGAAGATGAGGACAAAGATAGAGCTATTTCAGCCTAGATATACAAGGGAGAAAACATTGTTGATAATGAAATACAAAACTATAAAATAACACATGAGAGATATGGATGAGGCCTTATACTCATGAAAAGACTACGATATAAGGGAAATGGTCCTCTTTGAAAAACAAAAAAAGATGGATAGACCCTATTGAAGCTAAGTTTAGAAGACCTCAAGATACAAAAGGTCTAGGCTTCAAGAAGGTACCATTTCATCTAGGAATCAAAAAAATTGCACCAAAACCTGATATCAAAACCTAAGAATCAGGAGAAAATATCAGGTGAGGAGGATACTTTTCTCTTCCCCATTCTTGTAGACCTTTTTATACTACTTACAGAACCTAAAGTACTACTAAAACTAATAGTGGCTCTACTAAAACTACTTTTGTCACTCCTTTGACATAACATGAACAAGGAGAATCTAGCAAATCTCTAACCACTGAACAAGTTGAACAAGAAGATGATGAAAGTGGAGAGTGGACACCCATGAGTGCAGGGGAATATTTCAATCTACCTCCATGTAATACTAATTTTCATGAGTATGATTTGATTCTTTTTCTAATGATACTATTGGAAAAGACATAGACATGGTTCATATTTATGAAGACTAGCTCAAAGTAGGAGAGGGATATAGTGTTAGGTCTAACAAGTCTGATTCTACTGATGTCAACTTGTCATCGTCTAGTGTTATTAGGGGTCAAAGGGATTCAAATGTGCATGTGTATGAGATCATGTTATGCCTTGACTTGTTTGTCAATGCTTTTGATGACTATGTTGTAAATGCATTAGAACCACCTAACTCTCTTTCACTCATTCATCCCAAGCTCATAGATTGGAATTCCAATTCTACATCCAGTGAAATCCCCATGTTCCAAATTGACTATGCTCTTTCCTGGTGCCTCAATGTTGTTGAACCTTTAATGTCTCCCACCAGTGAACAAAGTATGAGTATCACCAAAGATGACATCAAATAATTTAGTCATACAATTAAAAAGAAAAATAAAAGGTTCCCTAATGGTGAAAATGACATTTTAGTAGTATCAGAGCCTAAAATAGTAAAAATAAAAGACATATCTAAGTGGAAAAAACTCTTTAAGGCACCCAAAGATGGGATATTTGAAGCACTTTCAAGTCATTTCTAGGAAATATTGTCTATATTGATTGAAGCAACACAACCTGTGAACTTGGGCACCTAGGAGAATCCACAAATCATACATCTTGTGCAATCATTGTCACCTAAAGAGAAAGAATAGTTTATTGCCTTCTTCCAGGAAAAGAAAATAAAAATTGCATGGTCATCCTCTGATATTCCAAGTCTAGATACTCATAATGCATCATCTATCCATTGCACCATGTGTGAAGCCTATGAAATAAAAAATCCAAAAGATGCATCTACATGTGGCACTCCCAATTAAAGATAAATTAGAGAAACTACTAAAACATGGATCTATACGAGCCATTGACTATGCTAAATAGATCTCTAACATTTTGCCAATTTTTAAGCATGACAAATCTATGAGGGTATGCACTAATTTCTGAGACTTGAATTAAGCATGTCTGAAGGATGAATTTCCACTATCCAACATTGACATGATAGTGGATATGATGGTTAGATTCAAAATGTACTCATTGATAGATGGTTTCCCTAGATATAATCATATCAAGATTTCTCCTGAGGACCAAGAGAAAATAACTTTCATGTGTGCTTAGGGTACCTTCTACTTGAACGCAATGCCATTTGGACCTAAGAATGCTAGAGCTACATACCACATAGATGTATCTATAATATTCCATGACATGATGCATAAAATAATGGAATATTACGTTGATGAAACTTTAGCTAAAAGCATGTAGAGAAATCCTCATCTCAAAGACTTGGGCTCAATCTTGGACCACATGGAATAATTTAATCTTAGACTCAATCCTAAGAAATGTGAATTTGGAGTTATTTGACTCACACTAGACTTGATATAGCTAATGTAGTTTTAATTGTGCAAAGATTTCAAGTACATCTTAAAGAGACACATTATGCAGTGATAAAAAGAATTTTCAAATATTTGAAAGGCACACCTGATTATGGATTATGGATTATGGAATGACCAATCATATGATTTTACTTTATGTGTATACACTATTGTAGATTGGGCATGAAGTGCAGATGATAGAAAGAGCACCAGTGGTGGAGCATTCTTATTGGGAGGAAGATTGGTTTCTTGGATAAGTAAAAAATAGGATTGCATTTCACAAAGTACAATAGAAGCAGAGTATGTAGCAACAATAAATAATTGTAATCATTTTATTTGGATGAAGCAAATGTTCAAAGACATTGGAATTGAATTTAAAGAGTCTGTTATCATACATTGTGATGACACAAGTACCATGAGTATGTCAAAGAATCTAGTTTTACATTCAAAGACAAAGCATATATCCATTCAGTATCACTTTTTGAGAGAGAAAGTTACAAAGAAAGAGACCAAATTTGAGAATGTTAGCACAAAGTGTTAGGATTAATGTGATAGAAATAAAAATTATATACAAATATAACCAATATTAGAAAATAATAAATGGCATAGAAGAGAACACAAGACACAAAGATCTAACATGGTTCATCCAATCCTTGAACTATGTCCACCAAACAATGAGTTCAATATTCTTATTATCCAATTATTACAACCTAATTACAATATGTAATCTTGTACAACTCAATACTACCACAAGAAGCTACATTGTCATCATACATAATAAAATCTCTAACCCTACGACATTTTATACAAGATTTTTTCTACTTATAAAATTACGGCTAGAATAATTTGTCTAATAGAAAAATAACAGCCAATGCCTTTTACAATAATAAAGTCAGTTGAGCTTTCGAGGTATTGTTGCCCCTGAAAGCCCCTACGAGGTTGTTGCCCCTCAACCCCACCCTATACTACAACATGGAGCACACCTAGGACTCTTCCCCAAGACCTTGCAAGGGGTGTTGGTCCTTGACCTCATCTTTAGGGTGCTACCCCAAACTCTCATAGTAAAATCTAGGGGGGAAACCATGCCGAATCAAATGGGCAATATTAAATTCTAAGTCTAATTAGGCTCCACATAATAACACAAAGGAGTATATAGAAGACACATTTACAAAACATTTGGAAAAGGACACATTTGAGTAGTTGATGTAGAGATTGCATAGGTCTAGTGGTAGTAGAGCACTATTTCTTTATCTGGACTGAATGCTTGATGCTTCTCTTGTGGGGGAGTATCTGTGTTTGAGAAGAGTCATTAAGGACTCTTGGTATTGGTATTTAATAGTGTCTTCAAACACTTGAAATTATTTTATATTATACTTAAATAATTGACATAATTATACCTTTGTCATTGATGTCAATGTGGGAGAGAGTAACACATGAAAAATATCTTTTGGTATGCATTTTTGGGAGAGATGAGTAAATTACACATGATGCATTATATAAGGGAGAGATTCATATTGATTGATGAAAATTATTTGATTTATGAAGAGGATTTTAATGATTTTGATGTATGGGGGAGATTAACACCTTCCTTGTGCATGGTGACATTCATGGACGACATGAATGGGGGAGCATATACAACAAAGATATATTTGGTATTCATGAAACTTAGATGTTCTTCATCTATGTTGCCATCAATGCCAATGGGGGGGGGGATTTTTAGCATGAATGCTAAGGATATTACTATGGGGGGGTATCATGACAATGTTGGATACATGTTTTAGTAATTATGTGTTGCATTCGTGACAAAGTTTTTCACTACTCTCAACATAAAGGTTATTCTGTGAAGACTAGAAGGGTAGCGGATAAATATTGAAGTCATGTCATTTGAGGATCAAAGATCACATTATGTGCTCTTTGGATTATGTTCTAGAGTATTTCTATATGCTACAACTAAGATCACATATGGAAATGTGAAGGATGGATAGAGTTATGAAGGATTTGGTGAAAACAACTTTCAGACAATGTTTCTGTAAAGTGGATATCATTGTTTGGGTTTTATTTTCCAACAGAGATGGAATCTAGATGAGTGAGCTAAGATAAATATTGAATACATGTTGAAGATGGCTTGATTAATCACACATGATCATATGTTCATTTTATGGAAATTTATGAAGACTGTTAGTTGAAAGATTGCTTGTAGTCATGAAAAGATGTAATATTATAATCTAACATGTAATGTAATATCTTAAGTTGGTTGTATATTATTATTGTAAATTGGGAAATCCTCAAGGCTGAATCAATAATTTATTCTAGGACTTTGCACAAAGGAAAGGTCATTTACTTATGGTAGAGTGTGTATTGTAGATCAGTGAGATTGTATTATGACACGCAAGATTGAATGCAAATATATTTTGGATCAAATCAAAGATTGGTGTAGTTGAGGCACAATGAGCTTACAAGGAATTATTTTTGGAAAGATAAGTTTCTATTAGACAATTTCTAATATACACATGTATTATTCAGTGAGGATAGTAATCAATTTTTTTGGATAGTGGGTCCTTCTTTCTTCCTTTCAACTTCTATCAAGGTTGGCACAACTCCTAATAGGTTTGGAATCTCCTAATAGGGATTGAAAGTCTCCTAATAGGGACTCTATGTATAGATTGTATTTCATTGACTCTTAATAGGGTACATCCTTTCACAAGGAACATTTATATTAGTACATCATTTTTTGGGTACCATCCCCACCTAGGTTTTCTCTCTAATCAAGGATTTCTGTAGTTAACAAATATGGCGTTATTGTGTATGGTTATCTTTCTATGGTTTTTGCATCTATTGTTTACATGTTGCAGAATTAAAGAAAATATTGAGATTTATTTTAATTGTACATAACAAATTCACCCCCTCTCCCCCTCTTAGGTATCTTGGTGTACTTTACTTTCTAACAAAATTTACTTAGTATTGCTACCCATTTTGCTAGTATTCCTTCCAAAGTTGTTTTGCTCAATAAGTACTTCAATGGATCAATATTTGCAACTAGATTTGTACAGTGAGAAAGCATGTAGTTTCTAAGCTTATGGGAAGAAAATAAAACTACCAAGCACACCTTTTTTATGATGTTATAGTTCATATCATAAGATACCAATGTTCTAATAATGTAATAGATCTCTCTTTCTTTCTTTTTTTGACTTCTTGAGCCAATACGACACCGAATATGTGTCTATTGCTAAGATAAACAAAATGAGAGGCTTCCCTTGAATATGATGCATTAGTATAGGTGGGTTAGAAAGATATGATTTTATTTGAGTCAAGATTCTTTCACATTCCTCATTCCATTCATATGTTACACCCTTACACAAAGTCTTAGTGAATGGTTGTGATTTATTTGCGAGCTGTGAGATGAACCTATGAATGGACTGGAGTCTTCCTTGTAATCCTTGCATCTAACTAATATTTTGAGGTGGAAGAATTTTAATGATATCTTGAAATTTATTAAGATCCACCTCAATGGCTCTAGTTGAAACAATGTACCCTAGCATTTTTTAGATGTGATTCTGAATGTGATAGGAGTTCCAACAAGTTTACAACTAAATTTCCAATCCAAATCTTTTCAATATATCATTAAGATACTTAGCTTGTGATATGAAAAGGTTGTCTTTATATTGTAAAATCTACAATCTCAAAAAGTACCTCATGTCACCAATAATACTCATTTCAAATTCTTTCTTCATCTCCTCTAAAAATGCCTCACTTTCTTCATCATTACCTCCAAAAATTATGTCATTGACAAATACTACAACAATCAATAATCCTTTATCATTCTTTCTCAAATACAAGTTACTATCAACAATACGTTTCACAAATCCCAAGTTTGTCAAATGTTTATCCAATCTTTAATATTAGGCTTTAGGTGCTTGTTTCAGTCCATATAATGTCTTTTTTAATATAAAAACCATATCATCTTCATCTATAAAAGGAAAACCATTAGGTGCTCAATGTATACCTCTTCTTCAAGATCTCCATTTAGAAAAGTTTACTTTACATCCATTTGATAAATGTTCAAGTTCTTGTTAGCTACATATGCCAAAAACATTCTTTCTTCCTCTAATCTAGCAATAGGTGCAAAAGTTTTTTTCAAAATCAATTCCTTCCTATTGTGAATAACATTTATATACCAATCTTTCTTTGTTTCTTACAACTTCACATTTTTCATTCATCTTATTTTTGAATACCCATTTAGTTCCAAAATTATTATTATCTTTAGGTCTAGGTACCAATTCTCATGTTTGGTGCTTTTCAATCTTCTCTAGTTCTTCTTTCATGGATTTTATCCAATAATCATCTTTACAAGATTCATCAATATTCTTAGGTTCAACTTGAGAAATTAAACACAATTCTTCTTGTACCTTGTTTCTTGTCATCACTCATTTTTCTATGCTTCCAATGATCTATTCATTAAGGTGATTCTTTATCAAATTTCCATTAGGTGTCATTGTCTCAACTCTGATTTTTTCTCTAGGTTATCTTCTCTATTCTTCTCTCTGAATTTTAGTCTTCAAGTCAATGTTAGTCTCATAAAATATTTCCTTCTCAAAATTCTCCTTGTTAGTTCTCAGATTAGTCTCTTTATAAGAATTATAATCAAGTATCATTTCTTGAATTGTAAACTTTTCATCAACTTTTCCGTTAGCATTCTCAACAATAGTCTTAGATATTTGATTAAGACATCTATATGCCTTGATTTTCAATGAATATCTAAGGAAAAAACCTTCATCACTTATTGAATTAAACTTTCAAATATCATCATCTCTTTCAATGTAACATTTACTTCTAAAGATTCTAAATTACTTCACAGAATGTGTATGTCCAAACCAAAGTTCATAAGTTGTCTTTCTAGTGCTTTATTTGATATGTATTCTATTCATAGTGTATACTGTTGTATTTGCTTCTTCTCTCTAAAATATGTTTGATAAATAATTTTCAAGCACCATTTCTCTTGTTTCCTGTTAGGATTTAACCATGGATAGAAACAACAATTACATGCAAATATAAACAATATTAGAAAATAATAGATCACATAGAAAATAACACAAGACACCAAGATTTAACGTGGTTCACCCAATCCCTGGGCTACATCCACCAAACAACAAGTCCAATATTATTATGATCTAGTGATTACAACCTTATTACAATCCATAATCCCCTACAGCTCAATATCACTGCAAGAACCAATTTTCGCATCACACACTTACGAAACAATCCCTAAACCTAAGCCCTTTTATACAATTTTTTTGTCACTTTAGGGTTAACATTAGTTACAAAATTTTGGCCATAAATTGGCAAATAAATAATAGCCAATTGGCGAATATTAGCCATTGGTGAATAGTAGTCATTGGCGATGCCCCAAACCCCAAAGAATTTATGAAGTATGTATACTACTTCCCTGATCAGTCACCACAAACTAACACTTCCTTTGTTACTATTATATTTCTACTTTCTGCTATCACATTCTGTTTAAGTGTCTTAGGGGCTCAAATTTGTCTCTTTATACCATTATCTTCATACAAAAATTTCAACACATTTGAAGTAAACTCTCTTCCTTTATCAAATCTCAAACATCCAATCTTCAAACTGGATTAATTCTCAACTCTACTCTTAAATATATTGAATTTCTCAAAAGCTTCAGATTTGTCTCTAATAAATGGTACCCACATCATTCTAGTGAAATCATCAACAAGAATCATATAATACCTTTCACCATAGAATGCTCTTGTCTTTGTAGGACCACTCAAATCTGTGTGTACAATCTCCAATCTTAGTGAAGTGGTTAATTTATTGCTTATAAATAAACTATTCTTATGTTTTTTCATTACACGTTATTTACACACCATTTTAGTAGGTTTCAAAATCTTAGGCAAATCTCTAATTGCAAATGTAGTACTGACTTTCACAATGTTATCAAAGTTGATATGACAAAATCTCGTATGTCATAACCAACTATCATTGACTTTTACAACTAAAAATGTCATTTCAATAGAATTCAACCGAAATGCATTACCTCTTTTCCTTGTACTAGTAGTAATCAACTTGCCATCTTTTATCTTTGATAATTGAAATCTTATCTGTAAATTGCAATTGATATCCCTTGTCAACTAGTTGTCCAACACTCAAAAGATTATGTTTCAAACCATCCACAAAGTAAACATCATTAGTGTTAGTTTTCCATGAAGTGTAATTTATCCTTTTCCTTTTATTTGTCAGGATGTACTATTTTCAACTCTATCTACTTCTCCATCATAGCTATTGAATTTAACAAACTTATTCATATTTGTAGTCATATGATGGGAATAACCACTATCTATAACCCAATTAGATTCCTTCTTTTCAACTTGTGATACTAATTTTTTTTCTTTGCTAATTTCTTATTTTTCAATGCTTTCTTATTTAATAGCAAAAAATCCTATTTCATGGTCACTTTCACACAATAATTATTCCAATTTAGAATCAAACTCATCCTTATCAGTGATCCAAGAGCAGCTTGGGTCTTTGAGCAATATTGTAACAAACAAAAATATTTCTTATTTTTTATACTAGTCTATTGTTCATGAAGTAGTGATTGTTATTTTTGGTTTTGTGTCATGCACAATTAACATGTTGATAATGAACTATCCTTGATCCTCCTCCTAAGAGCACAATCTTTAATCATTTGTATTTCTCGAGTTGTGAACTATTCTTGACAATCTCTATTTTCAACGCATTTCCTTCTAATGAGGCATGTTGTTTCTTTTGGCATGGTTTCTTATGTTAATGTGACATGTTGTAAAGTTAGGATCCAGCTCCTAGGACATGTGTTGATCCACCTTCAAGTGTGAAATGTTTTATGTTTCATTTAGAGTTAGTTTTGGTTTACTCTTCCTAGGTTGGACCTATAATATAAGTAAATGCTTTATTAGTCAACTTGTGGCTTAGTTGGCTATACAAGAAGCTTGGTTAGAGATAGAAGAGGTATAAGAGGAGGATATGATTATGAAGAAGTGGTATATGATGTGAATTTAGATTCTAACTTCATAAAATTATTGTATATGACAGAACCTAGAAGACCTCACAATCGGGCATGTTGAAAAACTTCTTTTAATTATTAAATCAGCATGGCTACTAATCACCTATCCTTATGCGGGTCTTGTTTTCATTATTTCATATGATATTTATATTGCTTCCATGTGTAACTCTAAGAAGGACTTGTTGTATGTGTTAGTTCAATTTTTCAGCTTGAATATACCCTACCCCTACATCAATCAAACAAAAGGCAATCTTTAGGTATTCTTGATTTATATGGATATTAAAACTTATTTACTCTCTTAGAACATTTAGAAGAATAATGACCAATTCATTACAAGTCCAATACTAGAAAATTTTGTTACCTTTAGGTTCTCTCTTCATAAGTAGTGAAAGTCCTTCCTCAATCTTCTTGTCTTCATTTGCTTTTGTTCAATTGTTGTTAGAATATTTAAAATAAATGAGGAAGGTGGGGGGGGAGTGTTGTTGAAACAATTGATTAATTGTGTATTGTTCTTGATGTTACATAAAATTTCATATCATTATCAGTCAGTGTATGTTGAGCTCACTCAGGCATTAAAGACAGTTTTCTATGGCTACCGAGCATTCTAGAGCTTGTTTAGTTCAGATGAAAGTATCTACCGAGTTCACTTGGGTGCCAAAGGAAAGTCTATGGAAGTTGACTGTTAACTGAGCTCACTTAGTTAATTAAGGGAATGTTGGATGGAGCCATTTCACTTGGTTAACACAAGGAAAATCATTCTAAGTTAGTATCTACTGAGTAGGGTTGGCTAATAAAGGATTTTTTGAGTTCAATTGATTTATTTGTTGGTTCTAGTTGACTAAGAAGATGAACATTAATTATTCTAAAATTGTATTTGAGTCAACTTGACAATATGAAAGATATAAATAAAAGGTCAATTTGTGGGTTAGAAAGTGTATAAAGTGTGAATGAATGGAAGATAGTTCAAGATGCTAAGAGGAAGATTAGAAAGATTAGTAGAATATCCTTGTGGAGTAGTAATGATATATTTGATTGAGAAGGATCAAGTATACATGCCAGAACTAAGATCTATAATGAGCAATTTAGTTTCATCCAAATTAGGTCATGTCATTGTTACTCTCTAACTATTGTAGCAGTGATCTAAATCTCTTAACAGAGTTGGCTTAACAGTTATTTGTAAATCCTCTAACAAGGTGTTATTTCTATTGAAGTTTCTAAAGACCTCTAACAAGGCCACTCCTAATATGGTGATTAAATCCTCTAACAAGGTCACACCTAATAGTGTGTTTTGAAACCTTTAATAGGGTTGGCTCCTAACAAGGTTCACTTTATAAGAGTGAAATTAGTAACTAGTTGTAATTGATGGTTTTTCTCAAATTGGGTTTCCACATTAAATCTTGGTGTCAAATGTTTTCATGCTATTTATTTTATATGTGTGCAACTAAGTTTAAGTAATAAGTAATCACAGATAACATCTTAATACTTTCATGTTCAAGAATTTTTAGTATTTAACGAGTTACAACATTTTCTATGTGTTTATCGAGCTTCAACAGAGTTCATTTTTTCAAGACTTTATTTTGTAACTAACATTCACCCTTACCCTTTCAATTACTCATCTTATATTTCCAAAAATTGGTATCAGAGCTTTTGGTGCTTGTAGAAAAGGTTTCAAGGACCTAAGCTAAATATTGGGATGTCTTACAGAAGAGAGATTCCCAAGTTGAACCGAAAGAACTTTGAAGAACGTCAAGGACTTATGAGATTACATCTGACAACCATCAGCTATTTAGGTTGTAAGTATCTTGATACTAAATACAAGACTCCTTTTGAAAAATTATTAGTTGAAGACATTGTTGAAAAGAAGAATCACAACATCATGATGATTAATATTACATCTGCTTAGTTATGTTGAATTTGATGAACTAAAAGATTGAAAATCAGCTCATGCAATGTGGATCAAACTAAAAGACATTTATGGAGGAGATGACAATGTAAGAAGAGCAAAAGAAGAAAGTCTCAGAGGAAAATTTGATCAAATAAAAATGAGAGAAGATGAAAACATTGCAAAATATGTGGAAAGAATCAAAGCATCTAGAGGAGACACTGATGACAAAATAGTTGTAAGCAAGTACTCAGAACCCTTCTTCTTATCTATGCAATTAGATTGTTTGCAATTCAATAAATGAGATGTGATCCAAATTAAAAAATAACTTTGGATGCTCTAGTTGGAAGATTGACAACTTTTGAGTTGGATAACTATGATAACTATGTTCCTCGTTCCAAAGGTATTGAGTCTGCATTTGAAGCCAAACTCTCACTCAAGAAAAAGAGCAAGAAATCAAAGACCGATCAATCAGGAAGTGAAGAAGAAATAGAAGAAAGTTCTAGCAGTGATCTTGAAGTTGTTAAAGCCCTACTTACAAAGAAATATTCCAAAGGTAGAGGAAAGTACAAAGGAAAGATTCCTCTAATCTATTTTTATTGTGAAGAAATTGGTCACATTGCTGCTAGGTGTCCAAACAAAGAAAAAAAGGATGAAAAAAAAAAAAAAAAGTACAAAGGCAAGAAGGAATTCAAGAACTACAAGGAAAAAGTAAGAAATCTTGTTTTATGGTTAAATATTTTGATAACAGTGAAGATGAAATGGTATATACTACTGTAAAAGATGAATTTGGTTATGAAGGAGATAAGATGGCACTTATCTCTCATGTTAGCAAAAATGATACTTGGATTATTCACAATGGCCACTAACATCATATATGACTAGAGATAAAACAAAATTTGAGCACATGTAATATTTTGATGGTGGTAGTGTGAGATTTGGAAATAGTGAACCTTGTTGCATAAAAGGAAGAGGATGTATTTCTTTGACCAATGAACTTATTTGTGATAATGCTTATTGGGTTGAAGGACTAAAGCATAATCTACTGAGTGTGGAATAGTTGAATAACATTGGATTCAAGATAGAATTTATGAATGGGAAGGCCAAACTGCTGGATGGAAAAGGAAATATGGTTGGATCTGGAAAACAAACAAAAGGTAACCTATTCTATCTTGATCTCAGTAAAAGTTCATGTTTTATTGCTCAAATAGAAGAAAGTTGGTTATGGCACAAAAGATGATGTCATGTAAACTTTGATAATCTAGTTAAGATAAGCAAACATAGAAGAGTAAGAGGTATTCCTAGCTTGAAGAAACCTGATATGGGTCTATGCAAAAATTGCCAAATTGGTAAGATGGGAAAGACTAGTTTCAAAAACAAGAACTATCATTCTAAAGAAGTCTTAGAACTTGTACATACAGACTTATGTGGACCTATTGGAATAGAAAGTTATAATGGAGACAAGTTATTCATTCTTTTTGTTGATGACTATTCTAGAATGATAATTATAATGTATCTAAAAGAAAAATCAGAAGCTTTTCAAAAATTCAAGTGGTATTTGGCAAGAATAGAAAAAGAAACATGAAATAAATTAAAATGTTTGAAATCAAATAGAGGTGGTGAATTCATTTCCAATGAATTCAATCAATTCTGATTGAAAAAGGAATTAAAAGACAATTATCAACCCCTGGTACACCTTAGCAGAATGGTATAGCCAAAAGAAATAGATCCATCATGGATTGTGCAAGAACATTGATGATAGAAATGAATGTTGCAATCAAATATTGGAAGGGAGAAATCAGCACTACAGTACATACCTTGAATAGAGTACAATTGAAGAAAGACTCAAATCAAACTCCTTACAAACTATGGTATGGCTATATCTTGAAAGAATCTAGAAAAGGAAAATTTGATGTCAAAGGTGATGAAGGAATACTCCTGTAGAAGTAAAGCATACAAATGTTTGAATTTTTCTACTCATAAAATCATAGAAAGTGCACATGTGAGAATTGATGAATTTGCAAAAAAGATTGAAGAAGAAATTAATAAAAAGCCTGAGGATTACAAAAGATTTGTTTACTATGAACCTGATACCCTACCAAACCTATCTAGAAGAAAGGAGGATTCACCTCCTGAGTCCCCAAAATCTCCAATAGCTACCAAGTTATAGATAGTGCAACCCAAGTCACAGTTTGAAGGACCTAAGTCACATTCATAGGCTATAGAGCTAGAGCAAACCAAGTCTGATGGACCTGAGTCATAGACAGTAGGACCCAAGCTCAATACTAAAGTTCATGATGAAATTAGTGAAACACACTCCAAATCCAAAGAACCTATGTTAACAAGATATGTTAGAAGGCATCATGCACCTGATCAGATCATTGGAGACAAATTAGATGGAACAATGACAAGAAACAAATTGAAATGTACATGTTTACTCGTTAAATTTGAACCTAGAAATGTTAAAGATGCTTTGGAAAATGAAATTTGGATTGAAGCAATGAATGAAGAAATAGAATCGATAGAAAAGAACAAAACTTGGACTCTTGTTCCAAGACCCAAGGATAAAAATATAATTGGTACAAAGTGGGTATTCAGAAACAAGCTGAATAAAGAGGGAAAAGTTTCTAGAAATAAAGAAAGGTTGGTATGTAAAGGCTATTCTCAAGAAGAAGGTATTTATTATGGTGAAATTTTTTCTCTTGTTGCAAGATTAGAAGGTGTTAGAACTTTACTAGGATATGCCACTCACAGTGAATTTAAAGTTTATCAAATGGATGTAAAATCAACATTCTTGAATGGAATTCTTGATGAGGAAGTCTACGTTGAACATCCTAAAGGTTTTGTAGACCCTAGCAAAAGGGACATGGTCTGCAAATTACACAAGGCATTATATGGTCTTAAGCAAGCTCCTAGAGCTTAGTAAGAAAGACTTCATAACTACTTGATACAAATTAGTTTTCAAAGAACTAATGATAATAGTTATCTATATATCAAAGAAGGACCAGACAAAAGAATTGTGTTGGCAAAAATACTTGTTGATGATACCTTATTCATAGGAAATGATGACTTGTGCAAGACATTTTTAAAAGCAATGAGTAAAGAATTTGAGATGTCTATGTTTGGTGAGATAAAATTCATTGTTGGATTGCAGATTCAATAGAAGAAAGATGGTATTTACATTACTCAATCTAAATATATCTAGGAGATACTAAAGAAATTTGGAATAGAAGATTCAAGATCAGTTGGAACCCCTATGTCTACTGGAAATAAACTTTCCAAGAATGATGATTCCAAAGAGGTAGATCAGACCACATATAGATCAATGATTGGAAAATTATAGTACGTAGTACACACAATGCTGATATAGCATTGGCAGTTGGTATGGTGGTAAGATTCTCAACAAATCATAAAGAAAGTTACTTGATGACAGTTAAAAGAATCATGATATATCTTAAAGGTACTGAAGAATATGGTTTCTAGTACAAAATAGGAGGCAATTTAGATTTAAAAGTATTTACAGATGCTAATTGGGCAGGAAGTATTGACGTTAGAAAAATCACTACTGGTGGAGCATTCTTTCTTGGTAAAAGACTAGTGTCTTGGACAAGCAAGAAACAAAATTGTATCTCTTAGTCCATAGTAGAGGCAGAATGTGTGGTAGTAGTAGTCAATTGTTTGGTTCAAACAACTGATGATAGGTCACCCTGGAATGTCACCCTGTTAAAGGATTTAGATATGACTATTTGGTCAACCTTGATTAAAGGATTTCAAATATTATTTACAATGGTTAGAAATTAACAATAGGTTTTGATATGTCAAGCACAACTCACTTTGCATAGACAGATCTTAGTTCGGCTCATAAGCACTGATTCACTAACTGTCCCTTACTGTCATGCCTTCTGCTCAAATTTTCCAGTCAATAACATCAGCAACTACTCCAAGTTTCAATAAAATTCTTGAAATCTCTTAAATTTTTCCCTTGTACCTCCTTAAATTGGTAATTATGATCCTTTTCCACTTAAACATGATTGTAGATCTTAAGGTTTATTATTAGATCCACTACATACAATGAATCTCACGCCATCTTATTTATCTTGTACTAGTTTAAAGACTTCTCTTGGAATCCATTCCTTAGTTTGTTTACCTAATCCTCTCCTAGCATTAAATGATCCAACTCATCAATCCTTATCTTCAATACCCTTTCCATACTCCAAGAAATCAATTTAGTTGGCTAGAAGATATGATTTCTCACAAACTATTAAAATGTTGTTCTTCAACCAACACTATGTTCTGACACTAGGTCACTACTAAATTTCTTTCTCATCACATAAACTATAACTAGGTCAATACTAATTCTCAGTCAACACTAATTCTGCTTGACTTGTTCTTGCACTTGGTTAACACTAGCATCACTCAATATAGACTTCAATTTCTTAATCTTATTCTCTATTTCTCAGTCAAGCCCATGCATTTGATATGTCTTTGATCACATCTTTAAGGATTTAGAAGTATTTTTTTCTCCACTTGCAACATGATTTAAACAATCACTTTATCTTGTCAAAGTCCAACTAATCAAGTGTCCATTTATAGTGTCTTCTTCATAACTCAACCTTTCCTCTAGATACTTTTGTTATGAACAACTTCTCAAAAACTCTTCATCGATCTAATAGACATGACACTCAAATCAGATAGAAAATTGTTTCACTAATAGGTTTGACATCAATGACAATATAACAATTTTTCCAATTGTAGTTTCCAAATATCTCCCTCTTTAGTATTGATGGAAACACCTCTAGTTACAATGCAATCCAAAAAATTTACTATCTCAAGCAACATCCTCTTTGTACAACATCAAACCTTCATTGATATCCTTAGCTTCATTATGATTCTCATCTCTATAACTCTGTGTCCAACAATCACTTTCTTTTAGTTTGATTCTGGTTCACATTCATGTAACTTTTATATGCAATACATAAGCTCTTTCTATCATCTCATATCTGGAAACACCTCTAGTAAGTCTTATGAACTCCGAGTTAGTAATTTTTGCCTCTTGCATGGATATCTTACTTTCATTATCTTCCCTCTTTCATTTTGATCTTCTCCTTCTAGATGATTTTTCTCTCTGTTAGATAACCTCTATTTCTTTCTTATGGTAACTAGATAATCTCTCCCTTTTTGAAAACAATTCCAAAGACATTTCAACTCCTGCATCTTTTTCATGGAGATACCTTCATGTCAATTCTGAATTCTTCTTCTATCATCTTTGTATGACTAATCCATCATTTTTTTCTTTGTGTTGACTAATGTTTTAGGCAACTCATAAAGTAGAACTATCTGTAATGTCCTCACTTTAGTAGTCAACTAAGTGTGTGTACATTAGCTTACTTCTACATGGTCTTGAGGGCTAACAAAGGGTTTAAAGGGATCTTAGAGTGTTTTGGCCTAGTCATCTACATTTTGGGCCAAAATAGAGTTGATTTACTTAGTCTCGAGCATACTTACTATTTTTAGTAAGTCAAAAGGGCACAAGGGAGGCTAGTTTTGGTGATTGAATTTGATACTCCTTGGTGAGAGCTTTCTAATGAGCTATCACTCGCATTGCTTAGAGTTTGATAGCTAATATATTTTTAGTTGTAAAATATTAAAGTGTTACTTTAATATTAAATTTTATGGGAATCTGTGCAAATCAAAGGGGGCACCTAAGGGAGATGTAAGTGATTATTTTAATATATTTTATATTGCACATCTTTTATCTCACATTGCTCATGTGAGTTGAATTGACCCTTGGAGAAAGAATTAAATGGAGCATTAGTGGCTTCATTCGGCAGGTTGAATATGAGAAGAAAATTGATGTGTGAGTTGTAAATCTGTTCTTAGAATTAGAGAACATCTATCCTCTCTTGTGACATTCTAGACATCATTCCCTTAGGGTTTGGCCTTTGGAATTCATTGCTATTAGCTTCATTAACAGGCAGATTGGTTGTTTGCTCATATCTTCTTCTTTACTCATCTAATGCTTATGCTACTTTGAGGGAATGATTTTATGAAGATATTAGACTATTTAGAAGTCAAAATACTATAGCAACACCATTCACATGGGTATTTTCCTGTGGCACTATTTATGCAGCACTATTCATGTCACTATAGTAGCAAGTTTAAATAACATTTTCTGCAGCATTATGTCAATAATAATGGAGCAATTAGTGAGTTGATAATCTACCATGTATTTGATTTTATTTAATTCTGAAAATGACATCTTATCAATTGTAATACAATTTCCAATTTGCATATTATTGTACTTTATTTTTGTTTATGTTGAGTGATTTTCAATTCCATGCAAGCAAACAATATAAATGTCTCATTTCGAAAGTCGTAAGGGGTTAAATTAGTAAATAGAGGAATAAGGGGTTGAATGCAATCTATTTGAAAAAATTCCTATCAATAGTTGTTTAATTTTTGTGCATTTCCAGGGTGTCTATTATAGTGTTATTAGAGCTTTAAATCCTACCATCCTATGGAGGCCTTACATGGAACTTGGAACTGCTAGATAGAGGCAAAAGTGCTTGATGAAATGTCAAGATACTAAAGTTAGAAATAAAATAGGTTTAGAATGTATGTTTGAGTATGTGACAAAGGCCATTAACTTGTACCATATGAGAGCAAGACAAAAAAAGATTCAGACTCACAGAGTGAGAAGTCTAGTTCATCTGTCCAGGTGGACATAGAATCCATTCATATAGACATAAAGGAGATCTTCTTTGAACAAGATGATAGTATGGGTGACTGAGATGATAGGAATATAGGACTAGGTGGAGGCAAGAAAGTTGATCTAGATCAAGAGGAGGTAATGTTTAGATGTTTACTAGGTACGTTAGAGCAGGGGCAACGTATGCAACAGGAGCAAAATAGGTGAATGGATATGATGTTGTAGCTTATGGCTAGACATATGGGTGTCAATATTAATCTAGGTGATGAAAACAATGGAAATGAGGGCACTGATAATAAGGGAGGCCAAGGCAATAGCAATGGTCCTAAGAATAACATTAATGGTAATAATAATGGACATGGAAACAATGGGAATGAGGTTGATAACTTTAGAAATGTTGCATGCCTAGATTGAATAATGATCTTGAGACCTCTTCTACCCACCTTTCCACCTAGAGATTTGGTTCAAGTAGTAAATAAACTATAGATTATCGAGTTACAAGATCAATTTAGGAGGGACTAGGAGGCTAGTGGACTAGAATTTGAAGTGAATATTTTTCTTAGAGATTATATGGACTTGAGGATTAGACACATGCCTAGACAAAGAGGGAGAAATCAAAACTTTATGCTGAGAAAGAAAGTTGGAAAATTTTCTTTACCTTATTATGATTCTTTAGGGAAGATGACTGCACAAGGTTGGGTGCAGAAGGTAGATACATACTTCCAACTAAATCTAATGCTTGAGGAGGAGGCTATCAAGTATGTGGCTATTCATTTGGATGGTCTAGCATATGAGTAGTGGCACCAAGAAATGGTAACCTTGGGGCATAATCAAATCATATCGTACAAGGATTTTATTAAGAAACTCATAGAGAGATTTCATACCAAAGATCCCAAGTTATAATTTAAAGAGTTGGCACAACTCAAGCCATGGGGATCAGTTCAGACATACATCAGTGAGTTTTAGAGGTTAGTTGTGTTGGTTACAAATATTTTAGAGAGGAGATTAGTAGTGCTATTTATGGATGGACTCTCAAATCCCTTGAGGGATTGGGTCAAGGGGCATGACCCGACTACATTACAGGAGGCAACTAAGAAAGCTTGTGACTTAGCACCTTCTTTTAAGAGTATATTTCAGCCTAGGGATTCACATATGAGGAAGGATAAGGATAAGGAAGAAAATCATTTTTACCTGGATGCATAGCCAAAAGGGGATAATAAGAAGTTGGTTAATGACACCCTGAATGAGTTGAGGAGGAAAAAGTTGTGTTTTCATTGTAGAGAGCCTTAAGACTTATCTCATAAGTGCCCTCTCAAGGCTAAGGCAAATCAAACTGATTATTTGTCAGCGAAGGAATCACAATCAGAGGGGGGGGGGGCAGTGGTGGGGGATCAACACTCTGATTCAGATGAGAGTAGCACTCCAGAGATGAATATCATTCCTAAGCATGATAGGTCATTGGCACAATTGACAGGGGCTCAAAAGGCGACCACATTTAGGGTCAGGGGTACTATCTAGGAGTAGAAAGTGATCTCTCTCATTGACATTAGGGCTACACATAACTTCATAAATGAACAGTTTGTAGCCATGAGAGGTTTTAAAACTAAGGAGAATGTTGGGTTTAGTGTCATGGTAGCTAATGGTGACAAATTATTATGCACTTGGAAGATATCTAATCTTCACATCAAGTTTGGAGATGGCTATGAGTTGGAGGATGAGTTCTATGTAGTATAGACATGGGAGACTATGATGTCATCCTCAGCATGACATAAATGGCCTTGCTAGTTGATTTCACACTCAACCTAGCAAAATTGGAGATGAGATTCAAGCATGAGGGTAGAACTGTTGTACTTAGAGGACTTTCAAATGAGAGTTGACAGTAGTCTCCTTGAGGAAAATGTAGAGACTTTTTCAACATAATGACATAGAATGGGCATCAGAATGTTTCATTATGCTAGCTCTATAGGAGCCAAAGGTAAAGAGTTGTTCACTAGATATCTAGGAGATACTTGACAGACATGCTAAAGTATTTGGTGATATTCCACGTGGCATTCCTCTTGACTAGAGCATGTTATTGAGCTCAAGAAGGGAACCAAATCAATCATGATTACCCCCAATCATCATCCTAAGAAACACAAGGATGAGCTAGAGAATGCAATTAAGGAGCTATTGGAGATGGGGCACATTAGGTCTAACAAAAGCCCTTTTCCTTCATCAATAGTTATAGTGAAGAAGAAGGACATGATGATGCGCATGTGAACTGATTATAGGGCACTGAATAAGAAAAAAGTAAAAAATAGGTAACCCATTACTAGGATTGATGAGCTGATTGATGAGTTGCATGGTGCACGCTTCTTCAACAAAATCAATTTACAACCTAGATACTACCAAATCAGGATGAGCATAGAGGACATTGAGAAGACAACCTTCTGATGCCATTATAGCCATTTCAAATTTATGGTTATTCCATTTGGACTAACCAATGCACCTGCCACATTTTAGAGTTGTATGAACCAAGTGTTTAGGGGGAAATGGAGGAGATTTTTCTTGATCTTCTTTGATGACATCTTGGTCTTTAGTAAGATTTGGGAGGAGCACTTGCAGCATCTGAAGGAGGTGTTATCTATTCTTGATAGAGAGTAATTATTTGTCAAGGATTCAAAATGTGAGTTTGGCACAATTGAGCTCTTTACCTTGGGCATATCATTAGTGTTGACGGTGTTCGAGTTGATCCTAAAAAAATTAGAGCTATTTTGGATTGACCTACTCCTACAAACCTCACATGGCTTAAGGGGTTCTTTGGTTTATGTAGTTTTTACAAGAGGTTCATTAGGAGGTTCTTATAGATTGCCACACCTTTGACAAGTCTCACCAAGAAAGGAGCCTTCACATGGATTGAGGCATTGCAAAGATGTTTTGACCACTTCAAATAGGTGATGTCATCTTGTCCAGTTCTAGCTCGACCTGATTTCACAAAGCCATTTGAGCTTCAATGTGATGATTTAGGAGATGGGATAGGACTAGTATTGATACAAGAGATAAACCCCATTGCATTCAAGAGTAGGAAGCTCTGAGGAGTTGAGAGGAGTTATTATGTCTATGACAGGGAAATTTTGGCCATAATGCATGCATTGACCATATTCTGATCATATTTGGTAGGTGAGAATTTTGTGATCAAAATTGATCACAATAGTATTAAATACTTGATGATCCAATGTCATCTTAATGATCAGCAGTAGAAATGGGTTACTAAATTATAGGCTTATGAATTTGATATAGAGTTTGTCAAAGGTAAGAAAAATGTGGTGGTTGATGCTTTATCTCAGAGATCTCACTTATGTGCTCTAGCAGAGGTTTCAGGAGATTGGAGAGAATGAATTACAGTGGAGTATACAAGAGATGACTAGGCTTTTGGGATAGTTGTAGGCACCATTCAAGATGACAAGTATATGGTGTTGGATGGGTTGATTAGATTTCAAGATGGGGTTTATTTGATCCCTACATCATAGTTTAGATAAGAGATTCTGAGGGCATTTTATGATGCACCTATAGCTGGGCATCTAGGGGTCTTCAAGACCTATAGGTAGAACTAAGAGTGGTTCTCGTGGAGAGGTCTCAAGGATGATGTTCATAGGTATGTCAGGGATTGTGCAGTTTGTCAGCAAAATAAGAGAGAGCACACATTTCCTATAGATTTACTACATCCCTTGCCCATTCCAAATAAGAAATGGGAAAGTATTTTTATGGACTCCATCACTCATTTACCATGAGTGCAGGAAAGAGATTATATTTATGTAGTGGTCAATATATTGACAAAGTTTGCTCACTACTTTGCTATTCCTTCTACTTATATAGCAGCTCAGGTGGTAGATTTATCTTTCAGAGAGGTTTTTCAGTTGCATGGGATACTGAGATTTATTCTTAGTGATAGGGATAACAAGTTCATGAGTGCCTTTTGGTAGGATTTGTTTAGGTTGTACAGTATAGATCTTATACCTATTATGAGTTACCACCCTCAAATAGATGGCCAAACAAAGATAGTAAATAAATTGGTAGAAGGCTATTTGTAGAACTATGTGACTATGTAGTAGACAGTCTGGGTCAAGTGGTTATACATGGGGGAGTATTGTTATAATACCACATATCACATGACCATCAAGATGACTCCATTTATGAAATTGTATGGGTATGAAGTACCCAGGTTCATGGATTTAGTTTTGGGGAATAGTTGAGTTCCCAAAGCCAAAGAACTATTATAGGATAGTCAAGATATCCTGAGAGTGCTCAAGGAGAACATACAATAGGCACAAAATCAGCCAAAGTTGTATGCTGATTAACATAGGGTAGAATGCAGTTTCAAGGTAGAGGTTATGGTGTATTTGAGGCTACATCCATATAGGCAGTCGTCACTCAAGAGGAGTGGAGTAGGGAATTTGAAGCCTAGATTTTATGGTCCCTACAAGGTGATTCATAGATGAGTGAACTCACCTATGAGCTTAAGTTTCAAGAACGCAATCAAGTGCACAATGTATTTCATGTGTTGAGGCTTAAGAAAGCCATTGGTCAAAGTGTAGTTCCTTCTACAGATTTACCCACTTTGGATGAGGAGGGGAAGCTTGTGTTAGTACCTAAGGCTATTCTAGACACCTAAGAGAGGAAACTCAGAACTACGATAATGAAGGAGTATTTGGTCAAATGGAAAGACCTGCCAGAGGAGGATGCTACATGGGAGAGTGAGCAGGTTATTCAGCAAGTTGGACTAAGATTGCTTAAGGACAAGAAATTTTAAGGATGGTAGACTATAATGTCCCCACTTTAGTGGTGGATAAAGTATGTGTGTGTGTGTGTGTGTGTGTGTGTGTGTGTGTGTGTGTGTGTGTGTGTGTGTGTGTGTGTGTGTGTGTGTGTGTGTGTGTGTGTAAGCCTAGTTCTACATTGTCCCAAGGGCTAATGAAGGATTTAAAGGATCATAAAGTGTTTTGGCCTAGTCATCTCTAGTTTAGGCCAAAACATAGTTGATTTACTTAGTCTCATACATACTTACTATTTTCAGTCACTTAGCAGGACACAAGGGAGCCTAGTTTTGGTGATTGGATTTGATACTCCTTGGTGAGAGCTTTCTGACAAGCTATTAGTTGTGTTGTTCAAAGTCTAATAGCTAATACATTTTTATGCCTGAAGTATTATTCAAGTAACATTTAATTTAGTTGTAAAATATTAATGTGTTACTGTAATCTTAAATTTTATGGTAATGTGTGCAAATCAAAGGGATCACCTAAGGGAGACATAAGTGATTATTTTAATATGTTTTATATTGCACATATTTTATCCCACATTGCTCATGTGAGTTGAATCAACCCTTGTAGAAAGAATAAAAAGGAGTGTTAGTGGCTTGATTTGGTAGGTTGAATATAAGAAGAAAATTGATGTGTGAGTTGCAAATCCTTTCTTGGCATTAGAGGATGTCTATCCTCTCTTGTGACATTATAGATACCATTCCCTTGGGGTTTGGCCTTTGGACTTCATTGCTATCAGCTTCATTAACAGGCATATTAGGTGTTTACTCATATCTTCTTCTTTACTCATCTCCCACTTATGCTACTTTGAGGGAATGATTATATGAAGATATTAGACTATTCAAAAGACAAAATACTTTAGCAACAATATTCAAGTAGGTACTATTCATGTGACACTATTCATGTAGCACTATTCATGTCGATGTAATAGCAGGTTTAAATAACATTTGTGGGAGCATTATTTCAATAATAGTGGAGAAATTAGTAAGTTGATAATCTGCCATATATTTGATTTTATTTAATTATAAAAATGACATCTTATCAGTTGTAGTACAATTTCCAATCTACATATTGTTGTACTTTCTTTTTGTTCATGTTGAGTGATTTTCAATTCCACTCAAGCAAACAATATAAATGTCTCATTTCTGAAGTCATAAGGGGTTAAATTAGTAAATAGAGGAATAAGGAGTTGGAAGTAAGTTGTTTGACAAAATTCCTATCTGCAGTTGTTTTGTTTTTGGGCATTTCTAGGGTGTTCATTACACTATCTACATCAATTTGTAAGATAGTCTAATCATCATATTTGATGTAGAGAACCATCTTCTCTTAAGTAGCTTTTTCTAAGGGAATCAACCCTAGTTTACTCTAAGATATTCATGAGCTTCTTTAGGTAAAACTTTGGTGAGTATATTAGCTATTTTCTCTTTAGTGTTCACATACTTCAATTTTACTTCTTTTTCTTGAACTAGTGCTATCAAGTAATGATACTTGATAGGAATATGCTTGGTTTTTGTGTGCATTACAAGATTCTTTGATATGTTAATAGCACTAGTGTTATCACAATAGAAAACCACTAGATTTTTTTATCTCTTCCTTCATACTTTTCAACAAATTCTTGATCCATCTGATATTTAAATAATTTACCATTATTTCCACATACTCAGCTTTAGCTATTGATTGAGAAATCTAGTTCTACTTCTTGCTTGTCTATGAAATTAGTCTCTTTCCTAGAAAGTAAATACCTTTAGTTCTAACTTATCTAGGTGGTGTGCTAGAATCATTGTCATTCACATATATGAATTAACTATTGTCTTCAGGTTTTGTCATGCATTCAACTTCATTCCTTTCTATATACTTATCAACTTTTGTATTTGCACTTTTCACAACTTTGTTAGTGTTAGAGTTCAAACACTTATAAGCTTTTCTCAAAGTGGAATAACCTAGGAATATGCCTTCATCACTTTTGGCATAGTTAGTTAAATGATGCAGTCAAACATGTGAAGACTCCATGAGGTGGAAAAAAGAAATAATATGGTTGGTCCACGTGGAGGTTTCTAGTTGCTCAATTGGGTCGACCTGCTAAATTTACTTATTGATATGCCAAATATGAAGGGAATTGGTTTTTCTTATGTATCTGATCGTCTTGATTGATCCCAACCACTTCCAAATAAATGCAAGGCCAAAAAATGACATGAAGGACACTTCTCCCACTATCTGATTGCCCATTTTGGGGTTTTTTGCATTAAATAACATCATTTTTATCATTTCTAGGGTCCTTCCAGCTAGGGTTTAATGATTATGCTATGTCTGGGGTTGCTTAATGATCAGATTTCTTCCAAATTTGCAGTAATTGCTAAGTGTAATGGTCATGTTTGGTTTAGGGAGGAGAAATATCTTAGTTATGCCTAAGCTATAAAGGAAGATTTTGTAAATTTTGTAAGGGGGGATCTTTCTCTAATTCTCTAATATTTCTTCCATGCACACTACTATAATTTCTCATGCCTTTGAGCCATTGTAATCCTCTAATGAGTCTTTTTTAGCCATTAACACATTGTGCAAGATTTCTTTGCCTCTAGTTGATGTTCTTGTCTATATTCTGCAATTTACATGATTGTATCTATTTTTACATTTGAATAATATTAAGTGAAGTTTCTTCCTATAGAATTCTTTTGTTGTCTAATCTACATGTGGTTGTTAGATTAAGCAATGCTTGAATTTGTATTCTTTGAGGTTATAATTGGTTGACTATGCATTTATGGGTAGAGATAAGATCAAACACTCTATTTTAGTGCATCACCTCCTTAGATTAGATTAGGTAGTTTTCTTCTATGCATTCCTTCTCCCTTTTTCTCTTTAAAAGTAGTTAGGTGCATCCTGATAGCAAAGGAAGTCGGCCTTCCCTGAAGACTTGACCTCACAGTTCAAGTCCCACAACTTGGAGGTTGTTTACATGTTTCACAAGGTTTTCCTTAGGTAAAAACTTTGGACATGCAAACTTTTGTGACAAAAATTTCTTCTTCAACAATATAACAAGGCTTCTTACCTTTATTACATAGATTTCTTCTCTCCAACTTGTGATACTAATGTGTTTTCTTCTCTAACTTCTCATTTTTCAAGGATTTCTTCCTTAATAGCAATAAATCCTATTTCATCATCACTTTCACTCAAGAATTCTTCCAATTTAGAATAAAATTCATCCTCATCAACAAAAAGGCAATCTGTAGCTATTCTTGACTTTTAGGGATTTTAAAACTTATTTTCTATCTTAGAACATTTAGAGGAATAATGACCAAATTCATTACAAGTCCAACACTAGAAAATTTTGTTACCTTTAGGTTCTCTCTTCATAAGTAGGGAAAGTCCTTCCTCAATATTCTTATCTTCATTCACTTTTGTTTTGGTGCTACTGGCATAATATCTACTTGCACTTGCACTCCTTGTCAACATAAGTTTTACACTTAGTGCGTTGAAATTAGTTTCAACTCTAGGAAATTCCCCACTTTGTCTCATCCACATTTCAGCTAACTGTAATATCCCAAGAAAAGTCTCTCTTGTAAAATTAGATGTGTTTGAAATAATGTTTACAATCATCTATGTTGTTTGTTTGTATGCAAGTGTCAAAGTATTCAATTATTTTCCATGCAACTTAATCTTCTAATTTGTCTCCTTCACAAGTCTTAATTCCTATATCAATCTCTAGTATTCTACCAAACTAACTTCTTATATATTCATCTTCCATCATCTTAGCATCTTGAAATAAGAATATCTAACTCTATAATCAATTTTTTTTAGCATGTTTATAACCTTCAAATGTACTTTGAAAAGTATTCCAAACATCTTGACCAAGTCTTAAAGATTTTACCTGACTAAATTCAGTTTTACCAAGAGTTGATAATAATGCTTCTCTAGAAAGCATGTTGAAAATTAATGTATCTTTATGTTTTTCTTCACAACCCTTGGGATCTTTTTCTTCAATCACATCATTTCTCTTCATTGTAATCAACTAGTAATTTAGACCCATGCATAGCATACGTGTCTTCATACTTTCCTACCAACTACCATAGTGAATTCCATCTAACTTTGGAGTTGCTTTCCTAAAATGTGTAATAGATCTCCTTAAGTTGTTAAGATTTTCTTTCAAGGACCTGATGCTCTAATACCAATTGTCATAAAATAAAGTCCACCAAGATAACTGGGGGTGTGAATTAGTTATGCAATCAAAATAACTCTCAATATCTTCTTTTATTGTGAAAATGCAAACAATAGATGTAACAACCATACACAATAATACTATATTTGTTTACTAGGGAAATCCTTAACCAAAGGAAAAACTCTATTGGGGATGGTACCCACAAAATGATGTACTAATATAAATTTTCCTTGTGAAAGGATGGACCCTATTAGGAGTCAACAAGATACAATCAGTCATAGAGTCCCTGTTAGGAAATTTCAACCCTATTAGGAGTTGAAAGGGAGATAGAAGAACCCACAATCCAAACAAATTCAGTACAATAAAAGTGTACATAAAAAACTATCTAATAGTACCCTATTTTGCCAAATACAATTCCTTATAAGCTCACTGTGTCTCAACTACACCAATCTCTACTCTCATCCAAAATATATTTGTATTTAAACTTGCATGTCACAATATGATCTCAATGGTCTACAATACACACTCTACCACAAGGAAATGGCCTTTCCTTTATACCAAGTCCTAGAATAAATTATTGAGTCAGCCTTGAGGATTTCCCAATTTACAAAATAATATAGGATCAACTTAAGATATTACATTATAATATTACATCTTTCCATGATTACAACCAATCTTTCATCTCATGGTCTTTATAAAATTTCATACAATGAACATCTAATCATGCATGATTAACCAAGTAATATTCAACATGTTTGCAACCTCCGTCTCATCTTGCTCAACTAGATTCCATCTTTGTTAGGAGTGAAAATCCAAAAAATAGTACCTACTTTCTAAAATGTTTTTCAAAAGTTGCCTTCACCAAATCCTTCATAACTCTATCCAGTATTCATAGTTTTGTGTGCTCTCTTAGTTGTATCATATATACATACTCTATTACATAATCCCAAGTGCACATAAGTTGATCTTCAACCCTCAAACTGTGCCAAGCTAATCTCTCCACGTTTCTCTACTAGTCTTCACAAAATAACCACTATGTTGACATCAATGACAAACTTTTTCATGAAAGCAACTTTTTCATGAATGATACACATAATTACTGAATCATGTCTCAAACACTATTAGGATACACCTCGATACTAATATCATTATCATTCATGCTAACAAGTTTGACATCGAATATGTGGAGAGGAAAAATATTAAAGGGAAATATGTTGCCGATCAATTAGAAGAAGCAACATTACAAGATCAACTCCTCATAAATATCAAATTTCTTGATGACTCTATTTCCATGAATTTTGATGATATTCCTATGGGGAAGTTACCCTAGAATTGTTGGAAAGTTTGTATAGTGATCATATGTTGCATTCACAATTTTATTTGTCATTCATGTCAACATGCATATTATTTTGTAGAGATTGGCATAGAAGCAGAGAGAGATTGATATTGTGCAGCTCAAGGATTAAAGATGAAGCTATGAAAAGTTGAGGATGTGATCTATAGAGTGTCTTGATGATGTGGTTAAATGTGCACGTGGAAATATGAAGAGAGTTGACAGTTATTCAAGATTTATTGAAGATAGTATTTAGACATAATTTTTTAGAAGCAGTTATTGATGTTTTGATTATATTTCCTAATAGAGATAGAATCTAGTTAAGAAAATTTTTACAGAGATAGAAGGCATGATGATGTAGTAGTCAAACATTCACATCTAGATGAGCATCGAGTAAAGATTTATGAAGACCGTGAGCTGACAGTTTGGTTGTAACTGTGAAAAATTGAAATATGATATTGTAACATGTATTTTAATATCTTAAGGTCATCCTATATTGTAATTGTAAATTGGGATATCCTCAAGGCCAACTCAATAATTATTTTTAGGACTTGGTATAAAGCAAGGATGATTTCCTTCATTGCAATCATCAATAAGAAAGAGAAGGAAGTGGTTGAAGAAGATAAGCTTGAGGAGTGTACTGAACCTTAGAGATAATTCTTTATGTGTAATATGCTTGCCAAAGAAGTACTTTTGACAACTCTTCTTGAAAATGAGCATAGTTAGGTAAAATATTTAAATTTAGCACATAAAATTTGGAAAGCTTTGGAATCTACTTTTGAAGGTGATAAGCCTTCTAGAAAAGTTAGATTGCAAAATTGGATATGCTTGTTTTAAGAAGCTAAAATAATAGAAGATGAATCTATAAGAAGTCATTTTGGTAAAATTTTAGAGATTGTTGTAGGACTTAAGGCTTCTGATGGAAAGAAGGGTGAAGATAAAAATTTATGGAAGATCTTGAAAACTTTGACACCTACATATTAGCAAACAATGCAAATGATTGAACAAGTTATACCTTGTGTTGGCTCTTGATTTGACAGGATTTTAATTACCCTTTGAGATGGAAAAAACCACCTAGGAATTAGCAAAAGACCTTGACAGACATTCCCACACAAGTCAAAAGGACCAACAAACAAGACTAAAAAGGCTTCTCCCCTTTGAATTCTGCAAAATTCAAGCCGATATACCTTGGAATGTATTGTATCTTTTCTTGACAACAACAATTATTGTAAATTCCACATTAAAGAAGAATATATCCTTCAATTATTCTAATCTAGAGATTTTAATAAGGATGTAAACCAGCTAACTTTCCATACCCTAAACACTTCCAAATCAAGCATAGGCTAACTTTTCTCAATCTATAAACAAACATAAGAAAGTTGGCATTGATTTCAAAAGTATTTGCTATGAAATCTTTAAATCTACTCAAATGGTAATTTGATTAGTGCTTTATCCATTGGGGAACTCTCCTTGTGAACTTGACATCAAAACCACATGATCTACTTATTTACTTTGGAAATAAGGTCAATGTACATCTAAATCTTATGCTTATCAAAATCTCTTGTTTACAACCAACGACTTTCCCAAATTATATTAAGCCTTTTACACAATCCATTAGATTACCATAAAAACATAAGATGACATATAATTCAAAGAGAATTACAACTAAAATTCAACTTTGTTATTGAATTGCAGAAAATTAGAGGTGAAAACAAAAGAGAAAAGATCCAAAATATAACTTCAAGTGCTTGCATCTTGTATTAATTTCCTTGAAAACAATGCATATAAAGTATCAGTTAATGACTCAAAGAACTCGAGATAGACTCAAAACTTCTATACCTTTAGAAACTCTTCATTACTGAGTACGTGAAAGAAAATATAATTGGACCAACTACAGATTTTGCACTTGGCATAAAAAAAGATTTTCAAACCCCTCTTCCAAGCCTTGGAAATCCTTTTATAGAACAAAGATTGCAACAAGCTTTAGGCTGGAAGGAATAAACACATGTCACATTTTCATTTGACAAATAATATTGTTTCACAAGAAACAAAATAACAATATGAAAGAATCAGAGATACTTCAAAATTTAACAAGTGGCATCACAAATGCTTAGGATCAATTCTTTGTTTACAATGTGAGTATACACATAGTGTGTGAACTGCAAAAGTAAGGTATCTTATTCTAATGATTGTGTTTCCTCTATTTATTTTCATAAGTTCTATAACTTCCTGAATGGTAATATTAGTGTCAACATCTAGCCAATGGTATCTCTAACCTATTCAATTCACTTAGGTACTTATTCCACCTTGCATCAGTTATAGCCTTCACATTTGCAACTACTTTATTCATATCCATCTCAATATTATACAAAACATCAACCATTTCATACATACTCAACACATCAGCTTCATCTTTACAATAGGCCACATTTTTTTCATGATTCAAAATATTTTAAAAAACATGACCCACTCTTTCCATTCCTTTAAATTGCCATCATTATCGAAAATTTGGGGAATAAGACCAGGTGTTCCATTTACAATGATTTTCATCTTATTTTGTATTATTTGCATCCTTCCTAAAAAGAAACCATCTAGTTCTTTAACCTTGCCAATCATTTTTCTAGTGGGAATAATAATTTCCTTTGGAAATTCCTTCTTTTGTGTCAACATTGGGACCAATTTATCAAAGAATTGGCTATACGCACCCCGCCTTTTGAAAAGAGGAGATAATGATTGATGTTGTACACCTTGCAATGAAATATAAATACTATTACCATTTTGTGACACCTGCTCAACATATTATTCCTATGGGAAAAGACACCCTTCATTTTCCTTTTATCTATCTCCCCTTCAATGTCCTTTTCATAAATGTACATACTTGAAGGTTGATCAACCATCATGGTAGAATCTGACCTTTCTTCCCCTTTTTTGGTTTCTTTGTCACTAACCTCTATTATAGGTCAGGTAGCACTCTTCAATGATCTAATTTTACTTTAAGTTTTGTGACCTTTTGTTACATAAGTCTTTTTCATTTCCTCCTCATATTGCTTTCTAGTAGTTATGTAATTTCTATAGGTCTGATGCAATTATTCTTCCATTAAATTCATTTTATATGCACTCATAGCTGAAACTATGCTTAATAAACTAGAAATATCCTTATGGGATTAGGAGTGTACATTCCAAAAAACCACACTTCCTTAAGGTGTGTCCCTCACCTTCATTAGCTTTGGCTTATCATATTTTGGAGAAATGGCCTACACAACCATAGTCTGTGCATCCACATTGTACCCTGATCCTCTTTGTGAACCAACTTGACCAAAAGCTTTAAAAGAATTTTATTTCTCATGCCTTCTAATCTGATCTAGCATAAATAAGGAACTTAAATCCCAACTGAGAAGCAATTGTTAAGATTAATCCACAAACAGAAATAATAATTACATGCAAATATAAATAATATCATAAACTAATAGATCACATAGAAAAGAACACAAGACACCAAGATTTAACGTGGTTCACCCAATCCTTGGGCTACATCCACCAAACAACAAATTTGATATTATTACGATCTAGTGATCACAAGTTGATTACAATCTGTAATCCTTTATAGCTCAATACTACTGCAAGAACCAATTTTTGCATCACCACAATGAAACAATCCCTAACCCTAAGCCCTTCTATACAAGTATTTTTACCACTTTAGGGTTATAATTAATAATTCATGTCGGCACAAAATCTTGATAAAATAGGGCCCAAATTTTGAATAAAACAGGGGACATCTCCACTGGTTTTTAGGGATCAATTTTTGTAAATTCTAGTACCCATTGGGTTTACTTAATTTTCCATTCCTTGAAAAATCTTACATTCTTATTATTGTTGTCATTTTCAATTTTTGTTTCCTATTGTGAATGTGTCAGTTCGGTAGTGGCATTTGAAGATTCATTGGTTGTTGGGATTGTGGTTAAGTCTTCCATTGTGATCTTTTTGATCCCTATATGGTGTTGGCATGTGCATTCATACTTGTAAAAAAATTATTTGGGCTTATATTTCATCCTTGTTCCAAGGATTTTCGGGTGGGGTATTACATTAGAAACAGAAAACCAAAGACAGCATCAGAACACAAAATCTCTGATTTGACAAAACATGGACCCACAAGAAATCCTAAAGGGTACTCAAAAGTCCAAGTTGCATACTGAAGAACAATAGAGAGCCCCCATATTTTTTGTGCGAGATGGTGTTTCCTCACGTGGCTTTGTGTACTTTCTCACATGAACTAAACACAATGTCGAGAGTACAGATACAGCATGCATCGCAATGAAAACATAAAAGTGTAACAATCATCTAACTGAGATCAAAATGGATGATCTAGGTCCATGACCAAACTCATGACAGGAAAACTCAAGAAAATAAGGTAGCATGCAAAATGGGGTAAAAACCCCAAAAACTAGAAAAGTTTGAAATTAAAACCCATTTGGTCTTTGGGCACAAAAACCCCAAAAATCAAATAAAATTTGGATTTGGACACTGTATGCAAAAATGGTAGCATAACACTACAAAACCCCAAACCCTCATCCCAAAAAATAGGGAAATTCTCATACCTAACCAACTGGGTAGAACTAGCAAACATAAGCAAAGGGGAACACTAGTTCTTAGCCTCTTAACAAATGACTACCAAAAATAGAAGTTAAAAAAAAGCAGATACAATAAAATGGGAGAGCCCTACCTCATAGCCAAAAGGGAAAAATAGGAATCTAAATCATAAAATAAAAATCTCGCAGAAGTAGCCAGAAATCACAGCAATCCAAGGTCTCCCTGAGCTAGATCCGACGAGCTCAACCTCATGATGATCCCACACCCATAGCTCCCACAACAAACAAAAAAGTAAATCCTCATGAAGAGGATTTTTGGTTTTACTCTCAAACTTTCTAATTCAAAAGTGATAAGTGAGGAATTAAATTCCTTTTTGGATACTTATTCACTTTTCAAGTGAATAATCGATTAGGGCAAATAACCAGCCAACCTAGTTAAACCCCGAATTGACCCAAATAAAAATAGGCTATTCCTATAAATAGGAATTTATCCACTGAAAAGCTTCTAGAAATTAAATTAAATAAAAATAAAAGCTCGAAAACCCAAAAACATAAAAATTTCCTTAACAACTTTCATGACAATGTCAACCTCTAAATGCACAAACATGCTCATTGGTCTAATCACATAATGCAAATGAGTTTGGATTTAATAATCACTAAAAGGATTAATTAATCAATTAAAATAAGGATACTTCAACAATACAAGGACAACATTGGTAAAATATGAATGGCTATATCACTAACTCCATGTGCCACTCCTAGGGATATAAATCTTTCACACTAAACAACATGATCAAGTGCAATTGCGTATAATAACATAGCTAAAGCAATAAATGCATTAAATCACCTAATTTAACCAATTATTTAATTATACTAAAATGGTCCATTTACATCACTCATGTTCACATAAAGCATAACAATGCAGGAATGAAGTAAATAACCATAGCATTAAATATGTCACATAACATAATTAGAGATGCATCCAAATACCAAATAACCTGATATCATCATAAAACACATTGTCATCTCAAAATGGCATCACCATGCAATATGATCCACTGAAAAACATAGTAGTCTAATATCTATGATACTGAAATCAAAGTATAACATCTGACCCTCAAGTCATCTCAAATGTAAAACATAACATGAGTAACAAAATATCTCTCGGATCAAAATATAACAAGGTAAATATCTACATCACATAACCAATGAATCCAACATGGAAAATTCATTTCTAATTATTTAAGAATTTAATAATGGTTGTTTAAACAACATAAAAAGGCACTTAAAACACATAAGTGAACATAGTCATAAACATGAATAACCACTACTATAGGAACCTAGTCCAGTGTAACATGGTAATAGTGCATAATGCAATCTCTACACACATCTCAAGTTAATCATGAAATAACATCATGATACCACATCAATCCTAGTAACCAATGGCACAAACCTCAGTGAACCATAAATCACATCATACTCTCATAAATCAGCCATAAGCATACTCAAAGTAACTGATATAGAAACATTAATCCAATCACCTCAACAATGTAGACCACTCATGGTCACAATCATGATCCCTTTTCAAGGAGAGATCAACAAGGTTGCATCCATCGAGATGACTTATAGAATTCAAATGGGAGAGGCACTACATCATCCCCTGCACAGACTAGGCTTACTCCTAGAAGCCTATAATCCAATAATAAAAACCAAAGCACACCAAGAGAAAAATCAAAATTGAATGCAAGGAATGACTCATCAACTTCTTCAGAAGTCCAACCAAATCATTCCAACATTCTCAAACCATCATGTCAACCCCTAGATAGGTTAACCACAAGAGAATAGGTGTCACACTGACACAAGGTCCTCCAACAAGAAACCTTTTATGTACTAGGAAAAACCCATCTAGCCATAAATTCAACAATACAAGGTAAGGAAAAATCCACTCTACCTCATCAACAAGTGACCCATTAAACATGCACCTACCATGTGATTGCAAAACTAGGTCAAAACACTATGCACTTCCAACAAGAGTTGGAATCATGGGGAATAACCATCCCAAATTCACAAGAATACTATCACGCCACACATGAGCATCCTTGAATCCATGTAAACTCACCCTTTGAGCAAAGAGGATGAAAGTTTACAACAAAAGTGTACACCAAAGGATACCTACCACTACTAACCACCATGCATAGGAGCACTTAGTCTCTATGGTACAAAAGCTCAACTATCACTAGGAACTAGGGTTACATAACCCAACTAGACAAGGTATCACATTTCCACAAGGTTGAAAAGAATTCAATAGTGGAAAAAACCATCTAGTATCTACATACCAGCTTATAAGACGGTAACATGTGTCCAATGATACCATGTCCCTCCAACACCATGTTGGGAATACCACACCCAACCTACCACTAAACTCAATCTCTAGCCTCAAGTCAATGGTCAATGAGAAAACTCGACTGAGACAATACCCTTGAAGAAACAATCTTAGGGAGAAAGAAACTATAGAGTATTAGGACTGAGAGGGAGTCTCTCTCAACATCTACACTAAATCAGCCCAAGATGAGTTAGGGAAAACTCACAATTCCACCAACCACCAACACACTCAAACAACACTAACTGGGCTAATGGTATAACCATGCTAGCCTACTTACTCAAGAGAGAAAAGGATACAGAGATTCACCAAAGTCAACATCCAAAAGGGTGATCTTGATTCATCAAAAAATTGATTCACTCTCAAACGACAAGGCAACATCCATCGCAAACAAGGAATGCACACAAACCACACTTCACCTCTAAGGGTGGGTCGGTGCTACAGGAAACACACAAACCCAAGCACGAATCCCATCAAGTATCTAGTAGATTATGAAGACTTGTTAAATCTTCCTTAAGAATAACATGAAGGGTTAAACTTCTCCAATGGCTATAAATGTGATATGTCATGATTGAATTGGCCTCTACTCGATAAAGGGTACTCAGAACATCAATCTGCACCTTCATAAGTGTGAAAGAGATGCTCATTGTTCCCTAGGAAAAATTTTGCATTATCACAGTCTCACACAAATTTTTTCATCATACTAGGAAAGAAAGTGCAATGAACTAGGTGATAAAGTGCATGATCACTAGTTTCTTGCCCGAAATTTCAAATCAGCACTAAAATTGCCTTCACTCCTAAGGCCATAACTTTCACGTCCAGACTCCAATTGACTCCATTCAAAAAGTGTCAGAAAGATATCGATGAGGAATACAACATGATGGATCTTAGAGATTCCTAAGACCTAAGATTTTGAATCACCACTCAAGATAAAACATCATAGGCAATTCAAACCATCTCGATTACCGAGACAAGCAACGGATGAAACGTCCAAAACAACCAAAGAGCACACAAGACCAACATAAGACATGAAAATCAACGTAATTCAAACATTGAAACTAATATTACTTCCCTTTCATAATTTCATTTTTTAAACATAAAATAAGCACTAATGCACAATGAAACTGAAAGGTTTTCAAAGAAAGGGTTCGATAATCACTTTCCATCTAACAAGTACCTATCTTTTCAAATTTCTTTCCAAAATAAAATTAAGTTTAATCAACATTTAAACCATCTAATTACATTAACTTTACAATTATGACAACCACACTGGTTTGTTCTCTATGATATAATCCCTTGTACATACTACCAGAGGTTCGAGATGAACGTGATAGAGTCACAACACACAATTGGACAGTAGCTAAAACACATTCAAAATAGTCATCATGAAATATGATAAAAAGGCCCAAATGGGGGAATTGTCAACTCCAACGATAAATCAAAAAAGAGCTCATTCCAACAATAATTCAAGTGATAATAGCCACAAAGAGAGTGATAGATAAAATTTGATGACTTGTCCAAGAGAGGAAAAAATACAGAAAATCAGTGCTAGCCCAACAACATGAGGAAAGTACCTCCAACAAAATAAAATAAGGCATCAAAAAAACCACATTACATGTGACGACTGAGAACAGTCACACAAGAGGGACAAATCACCACACAACACTAAGGATTGCATCATCCCAACAGTGTTAGAGAACACACTCACACATCAAGCAGTATACCATCAATAACCTCATGCATATGCAAACAACAATAATTTTTCTTAATTATTTTCCATGCAATGCAACATTTAGATATCCATCAATTTCAATACAATTTCCATATACTTATGAAGTAATTAGATTGGAGACTTAAGTCATTAACCCAAGGATATAATACAAACCTACTTCCTTGCAATGATTCATAATAAACACTCATTTCTCAATGAAAGGAATCATTTCATTACTATAATGACTAAACACAGAATCACAAATAAGATTCATTTATTTACTTGCAATTAAGATAAAACAAGGAAACAATGCACCTTACTCCATAAGGAGAAATGAAAGAGGCACTTAAGCCAACAGATGGATACCAATCGGTGGTTCCATCCAAAAAGGGTCACACAAGCAACCAACCAAACAAGGCACATCAATTCCATCTACAAAACAAGGAAGATTTGCTTCCTTCTCCTCACACTGCTCTAGTCACATCTACTAGACAAGCAAGTCCATCACAAGTAGATGCCAAAGCAAAAAACTCACAAGCTCTCACCAAGACACTCGCACTCAGCCAATGCAGCAACAACCATATGGGAAACATAAATACAGAGATCCCAATGTTTGAACATGAGCTCTGATACTAGATCTAGAATCAACCAACCGAACACAATGTTGGGAATAAAAATATGGTACACATCCCAATGCAAACATAAAATTGCAACAATGGTCTGACTGACATCCAAATGGATGATTCAGGTCCACAACCAAACTCATGCCAAGAAAATCTGAGAAAATAGGACAGCACGCAAAATGAGGTTAAAACCCCAAAAATTGGAAAACTTCAAAATTAAAACCCATTTGGTCTTTGGGCACAAAAACCTTGAAAATCAAATAAAATTTGGATTTGGACACTGTATGCAAAAATGTTCCGCATAACAGTGCAAAACCACAAACCCTCATCCTAAAAAAATAAGGAAATGCCCAAACCTGACCAACCAGGTAGAACCAGCAAACAAAAATAAAGGGGAACACTAGTTCTCTGCCTCCTAACAAACGACTACCAAAAATAGAAGCTAAAATGGAATAGAAACAATAAAACAAGAGAGCCCTACCTCACATCCAAAAGGGCAAAATGAGAATCTGAACCATAAAATAAAAATCTTGTAGAAGTAGCCAAAAATCGTAGCAATCCAAGGTCTCCCTGAGCTAGATCCAACGAGCTCAACCTTGCGATGATCCCACACCCATAGCTCCCACAACAAACAAAATAGTAAATCCTCATGAAGCAGATTTTGGGTTTTACTCTCAAACTTTCTAATTCAAAAGTGAGAAGTGAGAAATTAAATTCCTTTTTGGATACTTATTCACTTTTCGAGTGAATAATTGATTAGGGCAAATAACCAACCAACCTAGTTAAACCTCAAATCAACCCAAACGAAAAAGACTATTCCTATAAATAGGAATTCATCCATGGAAAAGCTGCTAGAAATTAAATTAAATGAAAATAAAAGCTTGAAAACCCAAAAACACATAAATTTTCTTAACTTTCACGACAATGTGAACCTCTAAATGCACAGACATGCTCGTTGGTCTAATCACATAATGCAAATGAGTTTGGATTTAATAATCACTGAAAGGATTAATTAATCAATTAAAATAAGGATACATTGACCATACAGGGATGACATTAGTAAAATATGAATAGCTAAATCACTAACTCCACGTGCCACTACCAGGGATATAAATCCTGCACACTAAACAACATGATCAAGTGCAATTGCATATAATAACATCGCTGAAGCAATAACTGCATTAAATCACCTAATTTAACCATTTATTTAATTATAGTAAAATGATCCATTTACATCACTCGCATTTTCATAAAGCATAACTATCCAAGAATGAAGTAAATAACCATAGCATTAAATCCATCACATAAGATAATCAGAGATTTGTCCAAATACTAGATAACCAGATACCATCATAAAAAACACTATCATCTCAAAATGGCATCATGCAATGTGATCCACTGAATAGCATAGTAGTCTAACATCTATGATACTGAAATCAAAGTACAACATCTGACCCCAAGGTCATCTGAAATGTAAAACATAACATGAGTAACAAAATATCTTTCGGGTCAAAATATAACAAGGTAAATATCCGTAGCACATAACAAATGAATCCAACATGAACAATTTATTTCTAATTATTTAAGCATTTAATAATGGTTTTTTAAACAACATAAAAAGCTACTTAAAACACATAAGTAAACACAATCATAAACATGACTAACCACTACTACAGGAACCTAGTCCAGTGTAACATTGTAATAGTGCACAGTGCAATCTCTGCACGCATCTCAAGGTAATCACAAAATAACATCATGATACCACATCAATCCTAGTAACCACTAGCACAAACCTCAATGAACCATAAATCACATCATACTCTCATAGAATAGCCATAAGCATACTCAAAGAAACTGATACAGAAACATAAATCTAATCACCTCAACGTGTAGACCACTCGTGGTCACAATCATGACCCCTTCTCAAGGAGAGATCAATAAGGTTGCATCCATCGAGATGACTTTCAGAAGTCAAATGGGAGAGGCACTACATTTTCCCACCACCTTTGGGATTTCTCCCTATTTCTTCTTGGCAAGAGGAATATACTTCCTCATGACCCTTCTTGTAAAGAAACTCTTATGTGTTTGGAATGTTTTTTCAAACTTTTCCAATTCGATTTCCACAACCATGGGTCCACCCAAATCAAAAGCTTTAATTAATGTTTCTATGTCTAGCATGCATAGCACACTCATATACTTCTTATGAAATTAATGGTTGGTAGGATTTTAGGCTTTAATCAAAGCTTTAACTAGATCAACATCCACAAAGCCTCTAGCAAAACTAACTTACCCAGATTTATATTCCATGGGTTTGATGCAGGAGGCTTTTTTAACCTATTACTATAGAAAAACTAGAACAACCCATTTCCATTTATGTCTAGCATAATTGTATCTCTACAAAATTTATAAGGGTCCCTTAATTCATAGGAATTTTACACTTGTGCATTAGAAGAACCTAGGAGAAAATATACCCATTTGTTAGCAAAAGGGCTCAGATTTCTTGCTCTAACATGTAATGAACCTGCTGATACTTCCTCTTTTTCTACTTGGTCAATCAATTTTCCCTCTTCTACTACCATTTTTGAATCAATGAAAATTCTAGCAAACTCTCTGTGACTTTCTTCTTCTGCCACTTCAAGCACTTTCAGAACTACGATACAACTCTTGTCATAACTCCCTCTAAAATATTCTTTGAGTTAGACATGGCATTAATTGCATTAAATATGCATGCATGAAATCGTGCAAACTCTCATAAAAAGCACTTTCATTTATACTTTATAGCATACATACTGCTCTATCATCATTTTCTCTTTATCAGATACTATCAATCTATCATTGCATGCCTTGTACTTTGGATCCATGATGTTGCACTTAGAAATTTCCTTACCCCAACCGCCAGATCACAAGTGTCAATCTCTAAAAACCTTCACTTTTTGCAAAAATGTGCTATAGCCTATTCTCATTCATCTACATTTTTATACTATTATGTTTGGACTACATATCTAAACTAAGAAGATGCACTTGACTATTTCTTTTGGCCTTTCATAGAATCACAACCTTCTATCATAATCTAGGATTCACCCCTATACACCTAGCCATATCACCCAGTTGCTACCTTCTTGACTATCAATTCTTCAAATCGGTCAAGCTACACTCAACAATTTCCAAACCTCATCGCAACCTCTCTCTAGTTATGAAATATATGTATGCCTAAGTGGAGGTGTACTACTTACCCTTTATATCATTCATCATAAACATCATTTCCATTTCTATTAAACTTGGTGCATAGTCATGAGGATGTTCTTGTTAGAAATATATAATATTAAGAGGGGGGTGTGAATTAGTATTCTACAAACTTTTTCCCACAACTTGATATTGTTAATTACTTTACAACATGAATAAGAAAGTAAACCAATAATGTTAAATAGTAAATAAATCCATACACAAAGAGAACTCATAACATCATATTTTGTTAACTAGGGTCACCCTAACCAAGGGAAACCCCCTGTGGGGATGGTACCCACAAAATTATCCACTTAAAAAAAAATCATGTTAAGGATATTGACCCTATTAGAGGTCTATGAATTACATATAGTGTCTCGGTCCTTATTAGAGGACTAGGCCATGTTAAAAGCCTCAACCCTATTACGAGTTTCTTCAACCCTGTTAGGAGTTGGTAGTACAATTACAACTATATGCAAAAAGAGCCCACTACCCTAACATACAATAATAAAATGTAATTCCTTTACAAAAAATAGAGATACATAGAAAAACCTCTTATTGTTGTACCTCACATTCCTTCTGATCATTCATCAAAATTCACATCATACAAAGTTCACATATCATACATGTAGTCTTTGCATGAGCTCGAATATCACTTACATGTCATTATTACATCCACACAACTTCACAAGTTATCATTCATCACTTATACCTTTCTTTTTACAAAATTATTGACCAATCAGCCTTGATGCTTCCACACGTTTGGCTATATACAAAATTAACACTTGGCCTCTTAGGGTTAACATCTAGGATTTCATCCCTAATTAGTTAAGTAATTCTTTCATAAATAAAATAATTCCTTAACCATTTATTCCTTTGTTTCTATTGTGCTTTGTTCTTCTATGTTTGTTGCCTTTACTAGTGTTTGACCTATGTCATGTTTTGTATTGTCTATATTGATTTGTGCACTTAGGTACATCATCAAGACACTTTTTTCTACATTTCATTAACTATGCATGTGACAATTGTCACTATAGACTTCACAATAGCAAAGTAGTCAAATATATATGTTGTCGTAAATGAAAACTCTTTACACAACTTAGTTAGTCATATTGCCAACAATCTCCCCCTTTGGCATTGATGACAACATATGAAAAAATTGACTAAGTCCCAAAATGTTACTTCAAGAAATGTCTCAAAATTGACCTTTAATATTTTCCTTATATCTCCTAATACTACTACTTCCCTTTCTTCATATATTAATGCAATTATTTTTTTACTCCCCCTTTCATTATACTTTATACTTTATACAAATACTTCTCTCACAATTTTCTTATATACTTCTCCCCCTTTGACATCAATGAAAAGGTGTCAAAACTTATATACATGTCAAAATATGAGTTTATTACCTACTTACTAGGCTAATAGGAAATAAAGGATCGAAAGGTTATTGTCAGACACTTCATGTTCTTCTCCCATGAATCCTTTACTCCTTATGAGATGCTGAGGAGAGCACATAATCCATAAGATGCAATCTCTACTTCATTCAAATCTAAGTAAATAAAATTGTCAAAAGATGTCTTCATTGAAAAATAGTCTTCCAACTGATGCTCAATGGTGCTCAAATTCACAGATAGGCATTCTCTCAAATGTGAGAACGTCTTTGTAATCCTTGTCTTTGATAGGATTAAACCTTGGACAAAAATAACAATTACGTGCAAATATAACCAATATCAAAAAATAATAGATCACACAGAAAAGAACACAAGACAACAAGATTCAATGTGGTTCACCCAATCCCTAGGCTACATCTACCAAATAGTAAGTCCAATATTATTACAATCTAGTGATTACAACTAGATTAGAATATGTAATCCCTTACAGCTTAATACTACCACAAGAACCAATTTTCGCATCACTCCTTAATAAAAATTTCTAACCCTAAGCCCTTTTATATAAGTAATTTTATGCCACTTTAGGGTTACAACATGTTGGTCATATGCCGATCATATGTTGGCCACAATGTCGGCCATGACCCAAAAAAAAATTCCAAAGAATTTATGAAGTATGTATAGTACTTCCCTAATTAGTCACCACAAACTAATGAACTCCCACTTGGGGATTGATCAGACTCCATAGTAGACAACAATCTCCCACTTGGAGATTGATCCTAGATAAATACCGCTACCACATGGGGCTCTCACTGGATCAAACCACCCTGGATGTTGTTGTTCTTTTATTCATAGTTAGTTTAGAAGACCAACCAAAGTTGAAGAGGACTGCAACTTCTCCCTTGTCACTACCTTTGTAAACATATCCGCTAGATTTTCATCTATAGGTATCTTATCTAACTTTAACTGTCCATCATCCAAAACTAACCAAATGAAATGATACCACAACTAGATGTGTTTTGTATTTGAATGTAGAGCTAAATTCTTTGCAAGATGAATGGCACTTTGGCTATCTGTAAACAAATAATTATGCCTCTAAGGGTGGCCCAATTCTTCCAAGAAGAACTAAAGCCATATCATCTCCTTAGCTACCTCTATAGCAGCAACATACTTTGCCTCTCTAGTGGATAAAGCATTAACCTTTGGTAACCTAGAAATCTAGCTCATGACTGCCCCACCAACAGTAAATACATAACCTATAATACTCTGTCGAGTATTAATATCCCCTACCAAATCTAAGTCAACATAGCCCTATAAGTCAGTAGTAGAGCCCCAAAAGTGTAAACACTTAATGGATGTTCCTCTATAATATTTGAGAATCCATTTGACTGCATTCTAATGCTCAATTCTTGGATGACTCATATATCTACTAATGGCACCCACTACATGTGCAATATCTGGCCTTGTACATACCATAGCATACATCAAGCTTCCTATAGTTGAAGCACAGGGTACCTTTGACATCTTATCCTCCTCTTCTTGTGTCTTGGGACACATCTCCTTAGTCAACTTCAAATGAGTAGTGGTAAAGGGGTGCTGACAGCTTTAGCATTCTCCATAGAGAAATGTTGCAACACTTTATCAACATAATCAGCTTGAGATAGCATCAATGTCATGTTCTTCCTATCTCTACAAATCTTCATACCAAGGATTTGTTTTGCTGCCCCCAAATCCTTCATAGAAAATGCATGTGTTAACTGGCATTTCAGCCCCTTAATGTGATCTATGTTAGACCCAACTACAAGCATATCATCAACATATAAACATAAAATAATGTAGCTATCATCATCCAACCTCTTAAAGTAAACACAATGATCTGAATGGAATTTGATATATCCATGCTCATGCATAAAACTGTCAAATTTTAGATACCATTGTCGAGGTGCTTGTTTCAAGCCATATAAACTTTTCTTTAATTTGCACACCAAGTCATTACCTTTGACCACAAACCCCTATGTCTGAGTGTTAGTAAATATTTTTGTCCTTCCAAAATTAAATACAAAGAATGACTCCAAATGCCCAAATAGAAGAACAACTGCCACTAACGGTTGGAAATACTATCATGAGATTGATAGCTTTCCTCTGAATTGAGAGGTACAGCTCCCTCTTAGAAAGATATTCAAAGAATTTTAATAGCTGGTTATGCCTTTTACCAGAAGACACCAAGGCTTTCTAACATCCACTCATCAACATGAGATGAACGTGATTATAAGGTTAATAAGTTGATAATGAGAGAAAAACCAACAAATAGCCATAGGACTATCTACCAAGTCTTTCACATTGCAGAGAAAATTGGGAGAGAGAAAGCTGTAAACATCTTTATGCAAAAGTGTGAATACATAACCATAAGATACATATATCACATCTGACATAATAATAAAGAACTGCATCTAAAACAGAAATAAAAGGACTCCAAAATCCTTTCAAATCAGCAACACAAATGTATATGACTCTAAAATCAAACACACTAATGTCCCTCTTTATTTCAGAGGCATGATAAAACAATAATAGTATTGTTCCATCCCCTTATTACAATCAATTTGCATAAAATGAAACTGCTTCCTCTGCTACAAAATAGAAATCTCTTCTCCCTGTAGCAGTAGCTATAGAAATCCTCCACAGAAAAAGAAGAACCCCTCTCTTATTATTCTCTGTACTATTTATCTTCTCGTTCTGTCCATTCTTTTTCAGTTTGAATAACTGTTTCTTGAAACTGCTCCCAACCTTTCATATTCCACCGTCCATTATTGAGAAAGAGTAATGTATCAAAAAAGATAAAAATAATTTTTAATAAACATTATGATATTGCTTAAATTTTTCCAAACTCCTCTTATGGACACCTGTCACTACAAAAATGAATTGCATGTGCATGTTGGACAGGTGGCATATGCTGGTTTTAGGTTACTGTCATGATCTTGTAACAGCCATAACTTTTGATCCGTTTTGAATTTTGTAAAATTTCTTGGAGAGAATTTAGATAACTAGGTTTCTTCAAACATATCCGAAATTCAACTCAATCCAACAGTTGTATTAAAATATGTGGGCCCCACAACATGACTATTTTTCTGATTGCAGAACATTTTGTATTTGCTGGTATGTTGACAGACCCGCATACAGTCCATCATAACTTTTGACTTTGAGAAAATTTTGAAAATAGCTTTGGTGAAGATTTAGAAAACTTGATTTTCTACAACATATCAAAAATTGAGAAAAATCCAACAATGTGATAAAAATTTATGCTCCCCGGATTGTGACTGTTATTTTAATGCAGACAAAAATCTGTAGTTATAGGCTGTATTAAAACTGACAACAATATATACACCAATACCTGCACTTGAATCTGATGTTGGAATTTACTTGTAAGTTGCATAAGAGCCTACCTATTATGTCTCCACCGTAAATGCCCATATTCATTTACGAATTTATCAAGCGCCTTGAAAGCCAAAACATATTACTTATAATGAAATAAGGCCCGATTTTGAATTCATATCCTCCATTACCATCAATGCATCTTTCAGGGCAGATAACAATGATTTCCTTTGACTTCCATCTATCTCATTATCCACCATCCTCTTCTAGCCTCGGGTCTTACACTTGGAACCTTGGAACGGGGTCTGAGCTTGATTTTGAATTTGAGCCACACATTCCAACTGTTGAATCTGGGTCATTGATCTGTGAACTGCATACTTGAAACTGTCCATGAGCTTTGAACTTAAGAACGGTGGATTCTTTTCAGGCTTCACCATTTCAAATACAATTTTGAAGCTCCCGATCTTGATTGAATCATAATAATTCTTGAACTTCTGATTGCTAGGGCTAAAACTAAAACTTTGAACTAACACTGCACTTTGCACCGACCTAGCATGAACTCAAAGTTGAAGTTGAACTAACCTTAAACTTCAACTTCAACTTCGACCTCACCATATGTGAATAGGAATGCTGACAAATAGGAGAATGACTGGCCTGTTTTTAACATTTTGTGCTAATGAAAAATCTTGAAGTTGAACTTGAACTGGCTAGAAGATTCAACTTCGACTTCGACACTCGAAAATATATTATGAAATCACTAAACTTGAAGTTGAATTGAACTGAAGTTTCAACTTCAACTTCAACTTGGGCACTCCCACGACTTAAATGTTTGACGTTAAGGCTAAAGAAAAATATAAGTGTAACACTGAGTCATAAATATCTCTTCATCCAAATCACCATGAAGGAAGGTTGTTTTAACATCAAGCTACTCTAAATGAAAATTTTCAATAGCCACAATACTTAAAACAATACAGATAGAAGTCATCTTAACAATAGGAGAAAATATCTCATCAAAATCAATGCCCTTTTTCTACACAAATCCTTTTACAACTAACCTAGCTTTAAATCTTTTCTTACCTCCATCCTCTTCTTTTAACTTGTAAACCCACTTATTTTGTAAAGCCCTTTTACCTACAAGCAACTTGCATAAATTCCATATCTTATTTTTCAACAAAAAGTCCATTTCATCTTTCATTACAGACTCCCATTGAATCTTAGTATCCACCTGCACAACTTCATCATAACATTTAGGTTCACTAGCATCTGTACCTAAAATAGAATACAAAGAGGGATAAAATCTTTTTGGAGTCTAATTTTTCTTGTTGACCATCTAACATTCATGGGTGTGTGTGGTATTTGTTGTTGTGCTTGTTGCACATCATGAGGAATGGCTAAAACATCATCTTTTGGAGTATCATCCAATGCTACATAATCATCTTCTTTCTTCTCATGTTGCTGCAACAGATCTTTGTACAACACTTTCTCATTAAATATGACATCCCTACTTCTTACAATTTTATGATTTTCAAAATCCCAAAGCCTATAACCAAATTAATTAATTCCATATCCAAAAAATACACATTTATTTGACTTAGCTTCTAGCTTGGTTGTATTTTTAGAATCTATATGAGCAAAAGCTTCATAAATGAAGGTCTTAAGAAAAAAAAATAACTCACCTTCTTACCAATCCATGCTTCATTTGGAATACCATAACCCAAAGGAGTAGAGGGACCTCTATTAATCAAATAGACAACATTATTGACAGCCTCCGCTCACATGTGTAAGGGCAACCCATCATGCAACCTCATGCTCCTTGCACACTCCATTATAGTCTTGTTCATGTGTTCAACCACTCCATTTTCTTGTGGAGTCCTTGGAATATTTTTTTGTCTATGAATACCATTAGTGGAGCATTAACTTCAAATTCATGACTGCAATACTCACCACCATTATCAGATCTAAGACATTTTAATTTTTTACCAATCTCATTTTCAACCAAGCATTTTCATTTCTTAAGAGTTTGAAATACATCAAATTTATGTCTAAGGAAATAAACTCATACTTTTCTAGTTACATCATCAATGAATGTAACATAATAATGAGAGCTACCAAGGGAAGATACCTGAGCCAATCCCTATACATCTGTATGCACAAGCTCTAATTTCTCCCTTTTATTTTCCTTTCCAGTCTTCAGAAAACTCACTCTCTTTTATTTTCCATACACACAACTTTCACAAAAATCCATATTAATACATTTCAGAGCTGGTAAAACTTTCTTTGAATGAATTAATTTCATACCTTTCTCACTCATGTGGCTAAGTCTATTGTGCCATAGCGTTGTATCAAAATCTACAATAGCTGTTTGTTTTCCCTGCTCAACTGTAGCAACTATTCCTGAACATTCATTTTTCTCTAAAAAAATTAAAGTAGAAGGAATAATATGGCCTGTATAAAGATATAAGGTCCTTACTTTCACACCTTTTGCTACTACAGGAGAACCTTTTGAAACCTTCAAATTTTTATCATTAAAAGTAACTACACAACCCTCATCACCGAGTTTCCCTACTGAAATTAAATTCCTACTCAACCTTGAAACATGTCTTACATCATGTAGTAGCCAATGATTCCCATTCTACAACTTAATCTTAACTTTTCCCTTTTCAAGAATCTAACAGGGTTCATTATCCCCCAAATAAACAAGCTCAAAATCTCCTTGGACATAATCAATGAAATAACCTCTATGAGGTGTAGCATGAAATGAAGCACCAAAATCTAAAACTCATGAATCATCAACACTTTCTAAAGACAGACACAAAGCATACTCTTCAAATTTGTTACTTACCACATTTGCCTCCTTGTCTCCATCTAGTTTATCTCCTTCATTTTTCTTTTGAGTCCAACAATCTTTCTTTTTATGCCCTGGTTTCCTACAGTACCAACACTCATTCAGTCCTCTCAATTGAGACCTCCTCCCCTTTGACTTTCCTCTTGATTTCTCACAATTTTTAGAATTACTTCCTCTCTTAGTCATTATGCCTCTTCTTTGTACATTCAAAGCACTTCTTGATGTAGATCCACCTGATTTGCAATAGTATTAAACTCATTTAAATGATTTGCAATAGATCCACCTTCTGTCATTTTCATATTAAATAAATGCTTTATGAGAAATACCTTGTTTGAAGTGAAGGGCTTTTCATATAGTTTCGCTAGGGTTTGCATCAACTCTTCTATCATCTTCTCTTTTTTAATATTAAATGCCACTGATGGTTCCAAGCATAATAAAATGCTTCCAAGTGCCTTTCTATCTAAAAGATCCCAGTTATCATTTTAAATAGATCCTCAATTCTTGGTCTTTCCTTCCAATGGCTTCCATAAATCTTTCTAATAAAGATAGTCTTTCATTTGCATCTTCCATGTCTTCCATTTGCATCTTCCATAACTGGAAGTTCTACCCATTAAACTTGTCAAACCTTAGCTTACCCTTGTATGCCATCGTTCCCACTCAACTGCAAGACTTTCCTATACAGGATAACTAAAAAACAACCTTGCTCTGATACTACTTGATCGAATTAAACCTCAGATAGAAATAATAATTATATGCAAATATAACCAATATCAAAAAATAATAGATCACACATAAAAGAACACAAGACACCAAAATTTAACATGGTTCACCCAATCCCTAAGCTACATCCACCAAATAGAAAGTCCAATATTATTACAATCCAATTATTACAACCTGATTACAATCCATAATCCCTTACAGCTCAATATTGTAGCAAGAACCAATTTTTGCATCACTCCTTAATAAAAATGCCCAACCCAAAGAATTTATGAAGTATGTACTATACTTCCCTAATCAGTCACCACAAACTAACATTCTTTTTGTCTTCCAATAGACTTATCTCATCATAAGTCTTACTGACCCGTGCTTCAATCTCTACACTAGGTTGACTCACCTGATCTTCTAGTGTTTTTATTTCTATGCGCTTCTTCTTAAGCTCATCATCAATGTCTTTTGTAAAAAATGAAAGGTATTGCACACTTTGCATACAAGATTTTACCTTCAAGCTCACACTTTCTCAATTCCTTGATACAAGCATCCAGAGTGATCAAATCATTCCTAATGTTCTGACAAATAGTGTCAAACATATGTGCATCATGCTTTCCTTGAGCTTGTGCTACTGCAACTTTTGACAAACTTGTGAATTCAACATCAAATGCTTGAATCACAGCTTTGGCCCTATCTTTAGGGTTACGATCAAAGGATTTCATAGTCAAGGTTTCTTGTAACTTCTCAATTACCTCCATAAGATTTTTTTGCAAACTCTTTACCTATCTATTCTTATTGATATTCTTGCTAAGTGATGATATCAATTCTGACTGATCATCATCATCTGAGCTTGTGAGTACCGCAAGGGTAAGAGCAGTGTTTGGTGCACTTTCTTCTACCTTCTTTCTTTGTTCCTCTTCTCTTACCTTCTTATATTCTATCTTCTTATCTTCTTGCTATTTTCCCTTCTTCTCTTCTTCTTCCATTTTTCTCGTCTCTTCCTCTTCTCTCCTCTTCTCTTGTTCTTCCTTCTTTCTCTTCTCTTCTTCTTCCTCTTTTTGTTTCTTTTCTACGTCTTCCTTCCTCTTTTGTTCTTCCTCTTTTCTTCTGTTTTTCTCTTCCTCTTCCTTATGCTTCTTCTCTTTTTCTTTTCTCTTATTGTCTTCTTTAACCTTCTTCTTCTTTTCTTCTTTTTTACTCTGTCTTTTCTCCTCTTCTTCATCAAAGATATTTCCAAAAATTCAAGAGCCAAGATCCTTAAAAGGATCCTCTACAATATTTATTGTCACCTGTGTGGCACCAACTTGCATGGTGTCAGCTCCAATTGTGATATGTGATGATATTGTTGTTGATTTCAAATCCTACATCATCTGTACAATTGTTATCTTTGTCTCCACATTCACTTCCTGATAGTTGCCTCCCATAATTAATATGGCTCTCTTCGTATTCCTAAGATAAGGTTCCAAACCTTTCAATAAGCTCTGCAACTCTCTTTCTTTTGTTTATGAATCTCTCATAGAGATCCTTAGGAATATGATCCTTTACATCTTCAAACATCTTATTAGACAAAATAATATGCCTAATCACAAAATTTTCTAAATTCAATCTAGTTATACTAGTGTACAAATGATAATACTTGTTTAATTGGACAAAACTATCATCATTAATTATTGTGCAATTTACCTTGTCAATTTTAGGCTTCCAAGCCTTCCTTTCTAATTGTGCAATTTTAGGTTCCTACTCTTAGGTCTCCTGATGTTCTATCTAACCTCACATCTTCTTTCTTGGTATGGTTGGAGTGATTTCCTTCTTTCTCTTGCTTGGGCCAAACACCATAACCTTCATTATTTTCTCTCATGGGGAGTCAAGTGATCCTTGTTTCACCTCTACAAGACTTACTAAATTTCTCTTGACCTCCACAATCTCAACTTCTTTAACCTCAAACTCCTTAGAGAATGGAATAGCAAGAGTGATAGAAGCTTGATACTATGAAACTATTGCATAAGGGGCAATAGGGCCTATGGTAGGAACTATGGCTACTATCACAATTTCAGTTGGTCCCACTGAAGCCAAGGATGGAGCATACATCATCCCTTACTAACCTATCTACTACATACTAGTGAGAGTCTATCTCACTACACTAGCCTCCTATATTGTCATCTTAGCTTGTTCATGATCTATAAACTAGGATTTACAATTTTTTAACTTAATCCAAATTACAGATTTAATTCCTAATCCAGGCAGTAATTGTGTGGCTATGTGTTTTAACCATTGAAATTATAAGAATATTTATGCTTAAAACACTTAATTAAATAATGTGTTTAATGCATATAAAAGAGAACAATAATGGATGGGAGAATAAGAAAGAGAATAAAGAGACAAACAATTTGATACGGAGTTCGTCTAAGTAGGACTACGTCTCTGAGCCCACTTTTCAATCGGGGGACTACTCTATTAATTCTGCCAAGCAAAACACTTTGTTACAGAATCCAAGCTTCGAACATTCACAGTCTCTTCTATACACTTGAAGGCACTAGACAATGCCTTCGTGCTTACAAATTCTCTCACAAGGAAAAACTATTCCTTCCTTTACAAAAACTCTCTCTACAAAAATTCTCCAAGACTATTTTTTTCTCAAGGACTAGTTGTCCTTACAAAAGGAAATAACCCCCTTTTATACAAAATATTTTCCTTATTTGGTCTAAAACCAAATAACAAACATAATAACTATTTTCCCCAAACAATAATTAACAAATAACTCCCTATTTTGGCCTTTATAATTACAAGCCATACAAACAAAAACATCCCTTTAATTAATCAAACAAATAACAATATTTGTTTGAGTTGTATGGTAAAAAAGGTTTGAATATATTCCATTCCCATATTTTAAGGATTATTATTAATCCATATTTTATGTTGGGGTTTGGAAATATATATATATAATCACGTTCAAAAGACCATTTTCATTTTAGAAAATGGGGCTGATTTTCCATGTCATTGGGCTAATTGGGATTGATATCAATGTTGATGTCATCATTTTCAACCTTTTTCCCTCTAACTTCAAACAAGCAGAACTTCTACATACAGACTCCATTTTTGATGAAATGAGCACCATTGGAAAGCTTTCGATGAGGTCTTTAATTTAAGACCCATTTGACCACTTTTGAGATGGTCAAATTTCACCTCTTTTTATTAAGTCAACCTTTGGTTTGCCAATTTGACCCAAACTTTGACCAAGCATAACTTTTCACCATGACCTCCTTTCAACGTGATTCAAAATGTGTTAGGATCGTATCAAGAAGCTCTAGTCACTAATGTTGATTCCATAAGATTCTAATACTATGAAAATTTTAGGCATTGTAGATCCACCTAGATCATTCATCCCCACTAAGAAGCTTTTGGACCTCCAAAAGTCTATTTTTACATAGAATGAAAGTGAGGGCATGTTCACCTCACTTGTCTAGTATCACCTATATAAATTGCTAGAATTTTGAATATTTGAATCATCACACACATTATGAAGAATAAAATAGCACTTCTAACATAATCAACCATGTATCCACCAGTGTTCATTGTTACATCCATCACCCACATAGTACCAACTAGTAGAAATAGAAGTGACAATACTGAAATAACTGATGAAATGGAAAAAGTATCAACATTTTGGACCTCCCGTATAGAAATATCATTAGAAAATGAACCTTTCAAATCCTCTTTTACCATCATTGGTTGAAGACTTGATTTTGCTTACACCTGATCCTCACTAGCTGCTATAGACATGAGAGTTAGTTTACTGCTTGCATTTACAATCATTTTTAAATGTCTTGTGTTTATAATTGATCCTTCATTCTTCATATGATGAGCTATTATAATGTATTCAATTTCATTTTTAAACAACTAATACCTGTTATGTTCCCTATAGAAGATAGCTTTCCTATCATATAAATATGGGCTACCCAACACAATCCCACAGATATCAAGTGGAACCACATCAAATTCAACCTCATCTATGAACTTAGATGTTATTGCAAATCTTAACTGACATTGGTTAGTGACTTGCAATCTATTATCATTGCACACCCAACCTAATGGATAAGGTCTCTTCTGTGGCTTAGTTTTCAATCCCAATTGTTTAACAACTTCCTCTAAAATTAGATTAACTTGGAACCCACTATCTATCAATGTGTCAATTTTAGTGTTCTTAGAAATCACCCTTATATGAAAAAGTTCACACCTTTTACTATCATTTGGAACAACATGACTGTTGGAAGTGGAAATATATGAAACATCAGTGGTAGAATCAACAAAAGCTTTACCTTTCAAACCCACAACTGATATTTTTGTTTTATCATTAGAATCTGATCCAAGATCCTAAACAATATTCGCAGTCTTTTTCTTTCCTTTGTTATTATTCTTAAACCACTTTGGTTTCAATTTAGGATGTAGTTTCCAACACTTCGCATCTGGATATCCTTTCTTTTGACAATATGAACATGTAGGATTTTCACCTTCCTCTTTCTTCATTGTGGCTACTTTCTTGCTCTTCTTGTTACTTTCAGGAGGAACAAATTCTTTCTTTGAATTGGAACTTGTGTTTCCTCCACTTGCTTCAATATGGGTTGCTTGAACACATACTTCATCAAAGTTAGAAGGACTAAATATCAATATTATATGCTTCAAATACAAATGCATTCCACCTATATACTTTAATAAAGTATCTTGCATATAAAGAGGAATTCCAAGAGTTAAAGCCTTCTTCCTAAACACCTGTGTATAATCTTGCACAAACTGCCCTTTACCTTGTTTTAGATTTTTCTAGTCCATAATGGCTTGTTGCATATAACCCAAAGGATAAAACTTTTTCTTCAAAGCAGAAGTAAATTCATACCAAGATGAAATGATTTTACCATGTGTAGCAAGATCATCTTAGATCTTCATCTCCCACTAGACTAATGTAGTGCCTCCCATCCTAAGAGTAGCTAGCTAGATTTTGGAAGAATTATCCAAAATATTTTGAACCCTGCAGTACACTTTGATATGCTTAATCCAATTATCCATTTTTTTAAAATCTAATTCACCATTATATATAGGCAAATCAAACTTCACATCAAGATTTAACAAGGGTGTCTTCACATAATGTTTATTTTTAGAAGAAGTAGATAGAGAAGAAGAAGACAATGAAGAAGATGGAGATGGAGGTTCAAGAGGGCCACTACCACCTCCTGCTCCTTTGCCTTTGTCATATTTTGATGAAAATTGAGCTTCTTCCTTCTTCCTAGCCTTGTTCGCCTTTCTCAATTGTTGTTCATGCCTCTCTTGAAGAAGAATGTCCATCAAAGCTTTCAATTCCACAAAAGCTCTTTGGAAGCCTTCTACATCAAACTCAGAAAGATTTTGATTAGATGTCATGATTCATCAAAAAGTTCTTCTTTTTCCAATCTTGGGATTGAACTCTACAAGTTCACCTTCTCCTTGTTTCAACTTCAACCTAGTTAACATTCACCACCTGCAATTTCTCTACAAAAATAGGCTTTGATACCAAACTTGATCTGTGAACTAGGATTTACAATTTTTTAACTTAATCCAAATTACAGATTTAATTCTTGATCCAGGCAGTAGTTGCGTGGCTATGTGTTTTAACTATTGAAATTACAAGAATATTTATGCTTAAAACACTTAATTAAATAATGTGTTTAATGCATATTAAAGAGAACAATAATGGATGGGAGAATAAGAAAGAGAATAAAGAGACACAAACAATTTGATACAGAGTTCGTCTGGGTAGGACTTGTTAGGATAAACCACGGACAGAAATAAAAACTACATGTAAATATAACCAATAACAAAAAATAATAGATCACATAGAAAAGAACACAAGCCACCAAGATTTAACGTGGTTCACCCAATCCCTGGGCTACATCCACCAAAATAGCAAGTCTGATCTTATTACAATCTAGCGATTACAACCTGATTACAATCCATAATCCCTTATAGCTCAATACCACCGCAAGAACCAATTTTGCATCACAACATAATGAAAAATACCCAACCCTAAACCCTTTTATACAAGTATTAAACCGCTTTTGGGTTATAACATGTCAGCCATATGTCGGCCATAATATGTCAGCTACCATGTCGGCCACGGCCCAAAAATTTTATGAAGTATGTACAGTACTTTCCTGATCAATCACCATAATCTAACAATCTCCCACTTGGGGACTGATTAGGCTCCACACTAAACAACAATCTCCCACTTGGAGACTGATCCTATAGCAATACCACTACCACATGGGGCTCCCATTGGATCAAACCACCCTGGACTCTGATGTTCTTTTATTCATGTTTAGTCTAAAAGACCAACCAAAGTTGAAGAGGAGTTCAACTTCTCCCTTGTTACAACCTTTGTCAACATATCTACTGGATTGTCATTGGTATGTATCTTCTCCAGCTTTAATTGTCAATCCTCCAAAACTGATCGAATGAAATGGTACCGCAACTGTATGTGTTTGGTCTTAGAATGAAAAGCCGAATTCTTTGCAAGATGAATGGCACTTTGACTATCAGTGAACAAATAATTATCCTTCTGAGGATGTCCAAATTCTTCCAAGAAGAACTGAAGTAATATCATCTCCTTGTCTGCCTCTGTAGCAGCAACATACTCTGCCTCTGTACTAGATAGAGCATTAATCTTATGTAACCTAGAAACCCAGCTCACAGCTACCCCACCAACAGTAAAGACATAACCTATAGTACTCCGCTTGTTATCAATATCCCCAGCCAAATCTGAGTCAACATAGCCCTATAAATCAGTAGTAGAGCCCCCAAAGTGTAAACACTTATTGGATGTTCCTCTCAAATATCTGAGAATCCACTTGACAGCATTCCAATGCTCAAATCCTAGATGACTCATATACCTGCTAACAACTCCCACTACATGTGCAATATCTGGCCTAGTGCATACCATAGCATACATCAAGCTTCCTACAGGTGAAGCATAGGGTACCTTGGACATCTTATCCTCCTCTTCCTGTGTCTTGGGACACATCTCCTTAGTCAATTTCAAATGACCAGGTAAAGGTGTGCTGACATCTTTAGCATTCTCCATAGAGAAAGGTTGCAACACCTTTTCAACATAATCAGCTTGAGATAGCGTCAATGTTCTGTTCTTCCTATCTCTGCAAATCTTCATACCAAGGATTTGTTTTGCTGCCTCCAAATCCTTCATAGAAAATGCATGTGCTAACTGGCATTTTAGCCCCTTAATATGATCCATGTTAGACCCAGCTACAAGCATATCATCAACATATAAACATAAAATAATGTAGCTATCATCATCCAACCTCTTAAAATAAACATAGTAATATGAATGACACCTGTTATATCCATGCTCATGCATAAAACTGTCAAATTTTAGATACCATTGCCGAGGTGCTTGCTTCAAGCCATATAAACTTTTCTTCAATTTGCACACTAAGTTCTCCTTACCTTTGACCTCAAAACCCTGTGGCTGAGCCATTTATATTTCTTCATCCAAATCACCATGATGAAAGGTTGTTTTAACATTCAGCTACTCTAAATGCAAATCTTTAGTAGCCACAAGACTTAAAACAGTACGAATAGAAGTCATTTTAACAACAGGAGAAAATATCTCATCAAAATCAATTCCTTTTTCTATGCAAATCCTTTTAGAACTAACCTGGCCTTAAATCTTTTCTTACCTCCTTCCTCTTCTTTCAACCTGTAAACCCACTTATTTTGTAAAGCCTTTTTACTTGCAGGCAACTTTCATAGATCCCATGTCTTATTCTATAGCAAAGAGTCCATTTCATCTTTCATTGCAAACTCCCATTGAATCTTAGCATCCACCTGCACAACTTCATCATAACTTTCAAGTTCACCAGCATCAGTAAGTAAAATAGAATACAAAGAGGGAGAAAATCTTGGTGGAAGTCTAATTTGCCTTGTTGATAGTCTAACATTCACTGGTGTGTGTGGTATTTGTTGTTGCAGTTGTTGCACATCATGAGGAATGGCTGGAACATCAACTTTTGCAGTATCATCCAGCACTACATAATCATCTTCTTTCTTCTCATGTTGCTGCAACAGATCTTTGTACAACACTTTCTCATTGAATATGACATCCTGACTTCTAAAAAATTTAAGATTTTCAAAATCCCAAAGCCTATAACCAAATTCATTAATGCCATACCCAAAAAAGACACATTTTTTTGATTTAGCTTCTAGCTTGGTTCTATTTTCAGAGTCTATATGAGCAAAACCTTCACAACCAAAGGTCTTGAGAAAAGAATAACTCACCTTCTTACCAGTCCATGTTTCCTCTGGAATACCATAGCCCAAAGGAGTAGAGGGACCTCTATTAATCAAATATACTATAGTATTGATAGCCTCCGCCCACATGTGTAAGGGAAACCTAGCATGCAACCTCATGCTCCTTGTGTGCTCCATTATAGTCCTGTTCATGTGTTCAGCCACTCCATTTTCCTGTGGAGTCCTTGGAACAATTTTTTGTCTACGAATACCATTAGTGGAGCAATAATCTTCAAATTCATGACTTTAATACTCACCACCATTATCAGATCTGAGACATTTTAATTTCTTACCAGTCTCATTTTCAACCAAGCGTTTCCATTTCTTAAAAGTTTGAAATACATCAGATTTCTGTCTAAGGAAATAAACCCATACTTTTCTAGTTGTGTCATCAATAAATGTAACATAATAATGAGAGCCACCAAGGGAAGATACCTGGGCTGGTCCCCATACATCTGTATGCACAAGCTCTAATTTCTCCTTTTTGGTTTCCTTCCCAGTCTTTACAAAACTCACTCTCTTTTGTTTTCCATACACACAACTTTCACAGAAATCCATATTAACACATTTCAGACCTGGTAAAACTTTCTTTGAATGAAGTACTTTCATACCTTTCTCACTCATGTGCCCAAGTCTATTGTGCCACAGCGCTGTATCAGAATCTACAACAGCTATTTGTTCTCCCTGCTCAACTGCAGCAATTGTTCTTGAACATTCATTTTTCTCTGAAACAATCAAAGTAGTAGGAACAATATGACCTATACAAAGATATAAGGTGCCTACTTTCACACCTTTTGCTACTACAAGGGAACTTTTTGAAACCTTCCAATTTTTATCATTAAAAGTAACTACACAACCCTCATCACCAAGTTGCCCGGCTGAAATTAAATTTCTACTCAACCTTGGAACATGTCTTACCTCATGTAGTAGCCAATGATTCCCATTCTGTTAATCTTAATTTTTCCCTTTCCAACAATCTGACAGGGTTCATTATCCCCCAAATAAACAAGCCCAAAATCCCCTTGGACATAATCAATGAAATAACCTCTATGAGGTGTAGCATGAAATGAAGCACCGGAATCTAAAACCCATGAATCATCAACACTCTCTAAAGATAGAAGCAAAGCATCCTCTTCGGATTTGTTACTTACCACATTTGCCTCCTTGTCTCCATCTGATTTATCTCCTTCATTTTTCTTTCGATTCCAGCAATCTTTCTTTTTGTGCCTTGGTTTCCCACAGTACCAGCAATCATTTGGTCCTCTCGATTGAGACCTCCTCCCCTTTGACTTTCCTCTTGATTTCCCACGATTTCCAGAGTTACTTCCTCTTTCAGTCGTTTTGCCCCTGTTTTGTGAATTCAAAGCACTTCCTGATGTAGATCCACCTGAGGATTTCCTACGAGTTTCCTCACTCAAAACAACACTGATCATATCATCATATTTTAGGGTACTAGATTCGAGAACAGAATTAGTCACTGCCATTACCAAGCCATTCCAGCTTTCAGGCAAAGAACACAAAATCAAGAGGGCCCTAATTTCTTCATCAAAATTGATACCCATAGAAGATAACTGACTAGTAATAGTATTAAACTCATTTAAATGATCTGCAACAGATCCACCTTCTTCCATTTTCATATTAAATAAATGCTTCATGAGAAATACCTTGTTTGAAGCAGAGGGCTTTTCATACAGTGTCGCTAGCATTTTTATCAAATCTTCTATCGTCTTTGCTTTTGTAATATTAAATGCCACCGATGGTGCCAAGCATAACCAAATGCTTCTGAGTGCCTTTCTATCCAAAAGATCCTATTCAGCCTCTGACATAGTTCCCTAATTCTTGGCTTTGCCTTCCAACAGCTTCCATAAATCCTTCTAATATAGATAGTCTTCCATTTGCATCTTCCATAACTGGAAGTTCTACCCATTAAACCTATCAACCCTCAGCTTTCCCTCATCTACCATCGCTCCCACTCAACCGTGAGACTTTCCTGCAGAGGATAACTGAAAGACAACCTCACTCTAATACCACTTGTTAGGATAAACCATGGACAGAAATAAAAACTACATGCAAATATAACCAATAACAGAAAATAATAGATCACACAGAAAAGAACACAAGGCACCAAGATTTAACGTGGTTCACCCAATCCCTGGGCTACGTCCACCAAAACAGCAAGTCTGATCTTATTACAATCCAGTGATTACAACCTGATTACAATTCGTAATCCCTTACAGCTCAATACCACTGCAAGAACCAATTTTGCATCACAACATAATGAAAAATACCCAACCCTAAACCCTTTTATACAAGTATTAAACCACTTTAGGGTTATAACATGTCGGCCATAATATGTCGGCCACTATTTATGAAGTATGTACAGTACTTTCCTAATCAGTCACCATAATCTAACAGGACTACGTCTCTCAGCCCGCTTTTCAATTAGGGGACTGCTCTATTAATTCTGCCAAGCAAAACACTTTGTTATAGAATCCAAGCTTTGAACATTCATAGTCTCTTCTATACACTTGAAAGCACTAGACAATGCCTTTGTGCTTACAAATTCTCTCACAAGGAAAAACTATTCCTTCCTTTACAAAAACTCTCTCTGCAAAAATTCTCCTACACTATTTTTTTCTCAAGGACTAGTTGTCCTTACAAAAGAAAATAACCTCGTTTTATACAAAATATTTTCCTTATTTGGTCTAAAACCAAATAAAAAACATAATAACTATTTTCCCCAAATAATAATTAACAAATAACTCCCTATTTTGGCCTTTATAATTACAAGCCATACAAACAAAAACACCCCTTTAATTAATCAAACAAATAACAATATTTGTTTGAAATGTATAGTAAAAAGGGTTTGAATATATTCCATTCCCATATTTTTAGGGATTATTTTTAATCCATATTTTATGTTGGGGTTTGGAATATATATATATATATGTGTGTGTGTGTGTGTGTGTGTGTGTGTGTGTGTGTCTATACATACATATGTATGTATATATACATATATATATACATACATACATATATATATACATACATACATACATACATAATCATCATGTTCAAAAGACCATTTTAATTTTACAAAATGGGGCTGATTTTCCATGTCATTGGGCTGATTGGGATTATGACACCAATGTTGATGTCATCATTTTCAACCTTTTTCCCTCTAACTTCAAACAAGCATAACTTCTACATACGGACTCTGTTTCTAATGAAATGAACGCCATTAGAAAGCTTTTGATGAGGTCTTCAATTCAAGACCAATTGTTGACCACTTTTGAGATGGTCAAATTTTACCTCCTTTTATTAAGTCAACCTTTGGTTTCCCAATTTGACCCAAACTTTGACCAAGCATAACTTTTCACCATGACCTCCTTTCGACGTGATTCAAAATGTGTCAAGATCGTATCAAGAAGCTCGTCGCTGATGTTGATTCCACAAGATTCTAAGACTGTGAAAATTTTAGGCATTGTAGATCCACCTAGATCAGTTCAAGTGTCTTCTTCATTACTGCCTCTACTTTCTTCTTCAAATATTTCTCTATCTGAGTTTGGCTAGCTGACTGCATTATCTCCTCATAAGTTCCAAATATGTTCTTAAGGATGATTTGAGCATATTCTTTTATCTCTTCTTCTGACAAATCATACCCAAGATGTTCCACATAAAGCATTTGAGGTTCAACTACTTCAACGTAAGTGAAGTCAGTGTTAACAATGAAGTAAATGTCTTCCCTATACTTGTCTAACATAGAGGGTGGCACTCTAATTCTCTCCTTCATTTCTGTCTAAAAAAATTTCACTATCAGGTTTGTGTTATCATTCACCTTGTCAATAAGGTGTCTTTTGTATATTCCTAAAATCTTTTCCATGGTACATGAATCACTGCTCATCAAGGTTGATGACTACATAAAAGGAAATCTCCTAATTAGGTGGTAAAACATGTATGTAATCAAGGATTGGAATCTAAATCGATTGTTCTTCACTTTCTTAATCCTTTCTAGGTTTTCAGTCAATTGTGTCCTTAGAATTTCACACAAGTTGACTTTCTCCTTGTCAATACAAATTTTATAAGCTACTTGTATGAAGCTTGTTGTCATGCCATCTTATCTAGAACCATAGCATATTCTTGCACAAATGGTTCTACTCAAGAATCTAACATCATGTTGTCTAATTTTTCTAATGACCAATCCTCTGCCATTATATATTGTTTTGGTGTTGTCACTCAATAGCTTCTTGACATTTTTCTCATTCATAGGAATTTTTCCCTCATTACACAATCTTGTCACTTCATGAATCAAATTTGCAAAAATTTCTACTATATTATCACCTAGCCAAAAATTTCCATCATGAATTTTGATTAGGATTATTCTTGTCCATTCCTCATTGTCAAATTCATAGTAAAATAGAAACTTGATTAGGTCACTATCCCTCAAATTCTCAAACCCTTGTTTATAAATCAAGTCTTGGTTATAAACATTGTCAAACTCCTTAGATATGTTCTCTTCTTAACCATTTTCAAGCTTACTTCTCAAATAGATGCTAACAGCTTGCAAATGAAGAATGTTTGCAAGCATTCTTGATAATGCATATACAGGGTTATCACTAGTATCTATAACTGGGTTAACCTTCATTTGAGGTCTCTCAACATCTTCCACCTTGTAAATTAATGATCTACCCATGCTTTCAATAGAATTATGTTCACAAGTTTGAGATTTAAAATGAAATACCTCATTAAAATGAGTAACTAGGGTTCCCCAAACTTCACACTTTCAAATGCTTGAAATATCCTTCAATTTGTTGTAAAATCACTCTTGAAAGCTTCTTAACTCTTCACATCATTGAATGATAACCACAATCATGCTAGCACAACTTATATATTTTCGTAATGATCTCTGCATTAATTGTGCAACTACTCAATCCATAAAAAGTGCTCTATGTTAACTAGTAAACATGTTTTCATTCATACAAATTTGTACGATCTCCAAATGGCTTGTGCTCTTAACTAAAGCTTCCTTGTGATCTCTTTAACCTTCTGTTAACTGTGTAACTTCTAACTCAACCTCTAACTTCTATTCCATCATTCTGATGCTCTTTCTTCAATAGAAAAGTGTTTAATTCAAATAAGAAAAATCACACACTATGGCTGATTTCAATCTCTCATAAGTTGCACCAAATAATTTTCTTCTAAAAATTTATGTGAGCTTTTTGGATTGTTTGCTTTCACAAACACTTCCTTATTTTCCTCAACATGCTCTTTAAGCGTCTATTTCTGACTGTTATTGCTACTATTATCATTTCTTTTTTCATTTATGTTATTGTTCCTTCTGTAATTTGGATTCCTCTTAAAATTTCTTCTATCCATTTTGCAAAATCTTGCTATGTGTCCAAAGTTATTGCACAACTAACATACTAGTGTATTCTTCCTCTCATTAGGTTCATTATGATTATCTGGTGCTCTACAATTCTTCACAATGTGTCCAAAGTTATTACACTTATAGGGGTGAGTTCACCAAGATGGTGTGCAAAAAAGGGGGCATAAGTGGACACTTTTTTTTCCTGAAATCAGGTAAACCTAAAATTGGATGAGACATTTGAGGGTCATCCACTAAGAATGACAAGATGTGTAAAACATATAAATTGTAGTTCTCTAAATCTACTTTCTAAAGTACTGAATTTTTAGAAAGCATAACATAGTTGTTTTCATTTGCAGTACATAAGACCAAGTTATATTTAGTATCTTGCATATCCCTTTGGTAGGATGATAGTTAAGAGTCATATCTAGAATGTGTATTTTTTTGTAATATTATGATGAGTATTTTTTTAATTATGAATTATTGAACTAACTACATCCTAAAATTTTGGTGCCTGTTCGTGTGATGAGCATAACTTGCATCAAAATAATCGAAAATGAACTTCTTTTTTAAGTGCAAAACAATAATATATAATTTATTTTGAATTTGGTTAAGTATATAAAACCTTATTAAAAAAATGGTAGAAATATGTCTATGAGGAATGTCAAGGCATTGGTAAAAGTAATTAAAGTTTACAATGTTAATGTTATCCAAAAAAAGAAAAATTTATATGGTTAGAAAGCTAAGAAGACATGTAAGATTATGGTGGTGATTTTATATTGATTATGTGTATAGGATTAAGTGCAAAACAATAATATATAATTTATTTTGAATTTGGTTAAGTATATAAAACCTTATTAAAAAAATGGTAGAAATATGTCTATGAGGAATGTCAAGGCATTGGTAAAAGTAATTAAAGTTTACAATGTTAATGTTATCCAAAAAAAGAAAAATTTATATGGTTAGAAAGCTAAGAAGACATGTAAGATTATGGTGGTGATTTTAAAGATATCTACTTTACCATTAGAAAACCTAATGAAGGAAAAGATGAGAATTCATCTTAGAAGATGAAAAAATGTCTAAAGGAAAAAAAAAATGAAGGGAAAATAGTCTCCCAAGCCTTTGGGTCATTTTCCTAGGCTATCACCAAGCCATAACCCGATTGGGTTTTTGGGATTCAAATAACCCAATCAGGTTATGAAAATAAAAAATGCATTCAGAACCCAATTAGGTTTTGTAAAACCCGATCAAGTTTTTTATTACTACATCACAAGGTTAGATTAAGGGAGAGAGTGAGGGGGAGAGAGAGAGAGAGAGAGAGAGAGAGAGAGAGAGAGAGAGAGAGAGATCAGGTTATGTATTCTAATAAAAAGTGTCTATCATATCGCCAATCCTTGTCTCCATCCCATTCTCTCTCTACATCACTCCCTCTCCCTCATTTTTGCTCATTATCCTATCCCCATCTCTCTTTCTCTTATCCCCTTCTCTCTCTCACTCTTTATATCGTATCCCCTAATTTATCTCTCTCTCTCTCTCTCTCTCTCTCTCTCTCTCTCTCTCTCTCTCTCTCTTTGTATCTCTCTCTCTCTCATCCTCCATCTTTGTATCTCTCTCTCTCCCCCCCCTCCCTCTCTCTCACACACACATTCATATCCCCTCTCTCATTCCCTTCTCTCTCTCACTCTTTCTATCATATCCTCTAATTCTTATATCCATCCCATCCTCTCTCTCTTACATTCTCTCTCTCTCTCTCTCTCTCTCTCTCTCTCTCTCTCTCTCTCTCTCTCTCTCTCTCTCTCTCTCTCGCCCCCCTCTCTCTCTCCCTCTCTCTCACACACTCTTTCTATCATATCCTCTAATTCTTCTATCCATCCCATCATCTCTCTCTATATCTATCTCTCCCTCTCTCCATCCTCTCCCTCTCTCACATTCTCTCCATCTCTCTCTCTCACTCTTCGTATCATATCCCCTACTCTCTCTCTCTCTCTCTCTCCCCCCATCACTCCCTCCCTCCTTAAAACTACCTTTGTGTAGTAGTAAACCAGAACCCAATCAAGTTGTTTGTCCATATGGACAATGCAATTAGAACTCAATAACATGATTGGGTTATACAAAACCTTATTAGGTTATTGAAAACTATAAATAAAATAGCATGTCAACGGTTATTATGTTGTTTCAGTGCGGTCTAGACTAGATTCTACTATTGTTCACATGTATTTGTATACCAGGTATGCAAGTGTAAGGTTTTTTGTGCTTGGAAATGCTAAATTTTATATTTTTCATGTGCCAACATCTTATTTTATGTTAGTATCTTATGATTGAACATAAAATAATCATATTAATATCTTATTATTTATTTTATTCATGTTATTTTTTGTAGGGTAATTTACATCTATAATCATGGGAAAGAACAAGAGAGGAACAATTGAAAAATGAGAGGTAGTATAGGCAAAAACAAGAGAGTGTATGAGGAGATTACATGAAGGTACATCATCAAATGCCTCCAATGTAAGTGATAAAAATCTACCTATTGATATTGATGTTGAAAATGTACCTAATTTGACAAATGAAAATGTTCAACATACCCCAATTGAAATGATTATGACAAATACTCTTACATCAACTGATGCCCCTAATACGACATCTCAAGTTGAAATGATGAATCCACATGATGTAAGTAATGAAAATATAGAGCATGTGCATACATCAACATTTCCTAGAATAATTTGTTGAAAACCAAAGTTTCTAATTGATATTGATGAAAATATTTTGAAGCCAATGCATGATAAAATGTTAGAAAGAAATTGTAGGAGAATTGTTCGAAAGATTTGGAATAACTACTTTGAAAATTTAAATCAAAGTGGAAGATGCCAACTTCTTGTTGAAATGGTTAAAAATCTAAAATTTAGAGAAACAATGAGAATTTTGGGGTTAAGAACATCTGAAAATAGTAGTGAAAGAACCATTGTTAGAAATCTCTTTGATGCATACAAATTCATTGGTCTAAAAGAACATACTAAAGATGCTAGTACAACTCGACGAGTCCTCACATCAACCATAATGGGAAAGGAAATGGAAAAAACTCATATGGTAGGCAAAATAAGTAAATCATTAAGGATAAGTAAAAAAATGTTAGTCAAAGCCTGAGTGAGGTGAGAGAAAATTGAGAATTTTATTGAGACTTCTTTTTGGTCATTCCAAGGTAGACTCCTATGTAAGGATAAAGTTATTGTTGATGCACTAAGAATGTTAATAGAAAACTTTTGGCATGACAACACAAGGGATTCACAAAATCAAAAAGATGTTGTCAAAAAAAAAATTGGAAAAACAAACTGTGAGCCACATGCAAAACATTTTTTGGATATGACTCAAACACAATTTTATGAAATCTTTCTTCAAAGATTTCCTCAAATTAAAATCAGCCAAAGAATTTTTGTGATGACAAAACCATTCTATGTCAAGATAAATCATACGTACACTACATGTTGTTGTAGGGTTCATGTTGAGTTTTCTACGCATTATGATGTTTATTGTTATATATGTTGAACTTTGCATACTAACAAAATATTGTAGGAATGTGGTCTACAATTACCTCCTAAATCACTAAGAGAATTTATCACAAGTGTATCATGTAAACGAGATCTAATGGGTGCATTTATTATAAGACCATGTGTTTGAAAGGTTTTTTCCCTTAATATGGTGGTTTGCAAAATTTTCATAAATGTCTACATCTAGATAGCACACATAAAACTAGTAAGAGACTAGTTTCTCTTGGAAAGTACAAATCATTTATATATGGTGTTAAAGATGGAAAAAAATTAAAGCAATGTGAATTATGTGTAGCTGATTTTATGAAATAATTTCAACAGAAAATAGTTTATGACTACATAGGTCATACACATAGAGCTAGATGGTTAGATGAGCAATTCAACTAGTGTAAGGAAACGTTTCCCTTGGGTACAATTGTGTTAGTTGTTGACTTCACTGAAAACTATACTCAAAAACTCAAAATGAAGTGCAACCAATGTATTACAACTCTACACAAGTGTCAATTTTTGTACACATAGCATTTATTCATGCACATGATAGCACAGATGATGATAGAAAAATATTAAAAGAGTATCACTTCTATATTAGTGATGATCAAACTCATTCATCAAATTTTATGCAAGCATGTTTTAGAGTTTTTTACGACAATTTGAGGGAAAGAGATGAAAGATACAATCAACACATTATATGGTCAGACAATTGCACCACATAATTCAAGAATGCAAGGATGCTCTATTGGTTGAGTAGGATGCATGTGAGAAGTGGAGTGCAACATTTTCGGAATTTCGTTGAGGTAGAACATGAAAAGGGAGAGCAAGATTGTACTAGAGCATGTGTGAAAAGAACCCTTAGTAGAGAGGAATTAAAGTACGAAGGTGGTACAATATTAGAAAATGCTGAAATAATTGTCTTATGGTGCAATTCTACGATGGGACTAGGTAATACAAGTAAGTTATGGTTTCTAGATATATTTTTTTGATACGTGAACCTAACATTGAAAATTTGCAAGATTGTTCTACACTTACAAGATCAAATGAGATGCATCCATTTTGAAGTTCAAATGCAGTGTCACTAGCTATTCATACTACAAAGCTTGCATGCTTTTTTTCTTCGTGTATGTATCATTAAATGAATGTGAATAAAAAGAGTGGTTTGACCAATGGTCTTCTAGACCTTTGCATCCAATTGATTCATATCAACTTCCTATAGCACTACAACTCGACCAAATTGAAGCATCCATAGATTTTGAGCATGTATCTGACCTAGTTGAACCATTACTAATTTATCAATTTAATACTTGGTTAAAATAGATTACTTTCACTTTTCCATTAACTTATCCTTCTATATAATGTAGGGCATGTATATGTAGTTATTTCATATGAGAATAATGATGAAGGAACAAATTGCATTCTATGTCGATGTATTGAGCCCAAAAAGAAACTGATAGCTACAGTCATTGATGGTGAGGATATTGAGTACCCAATAGGATCTGTCGTTGTGACAAACACATGGCTTAGAAGGTAGTATATTTTTGTCTCAAGCTACCATGAATATCTATTTAAGTCAATTTGCCATGTATAATGTATTGAAATTTTGACTTTAAATTGTCTTTACAATTAAATGTAGGTACCCTATCAAGAAATCTACCACATGGTTATTTGAGGATTTTGAGAGACACAAACATATTCTTCATTACTCTAACCTTATTGTTGCAACAAATATTCAATTCATACAATATCATGGTAGGCCTCTTAACAAGAAGTTGTGGAAAGTACGTGAATATGATTACGAGGCAACACTTGATACAATAAGGGCTAGAGTTGATCCAGAAGGTTCCCTTGATTTATTGTGTGTTTTATAGCTGAATCATTCTACATATGGTAGAATAATTTTGAAAATTTTGTATATATGTTATGCGAAATGTTGCAACTTCACAATAATGTGCATATGTAGATACCAAATTTTGTATATAAAAAAGACAAGACATGTAACATGTGCATCTTTGTATGCTATAGTTTGTATAAAAATCTGATAAGAGATGTCTCATGTGCATACTTAGATGTCCAATTTTGTATATAAAAAAGAGAAGACATGTAACATGTGCATATTTGTATGCCATATTTTGTATAAAAATTTGATAAGAGATGTCACATGTGCATATTTAGATGCCAAATTTTGTATATAAAAAAGAGAAAACATGTAACATGTGCATATTTATGTGCCATATTTTGTATAAAAATCTAATAAGAGATGACACATGTGCATATTTAGATGCCAAATTTTGTATATAGAAAAGAGAAAACATGTAACATGTACATATTTGTATGCCATATAATCTTTTTTGTGGGTTTGATGATATCCTTAAAAAAATATTTAATTATCATCAACTTATATGGATTTAGTTAAGATTCCTAAGATGTATTAAGTAACCTAATACCTCAGTTGTCCATCCCTAACAACTTTTAACCTATTCAACAACTTTTGGCTCATTGAGAAACCTTTTACCAACTTAGGACCTAATCAACAATTTTGGCTTTTTCTAGTAATTCACAGCTGCTTCATTAGCTTGGGTTTGTTGGGTTTCGGCTAGGGCCAACTTTGTTTAAGCCACAAAGTCCCTCTAACAGTATTGACCACACTAAATGGAAGCATCCCTAAGGGTCTCTAAGCACCATCCGATTGTGATCTTTGATTGGGCATTTCTCTGAGCTTGTGCAAGGTATTGACGAATTGTTAGGTACTTCGGGATTGCATTATCTAGGCCTACAACTAACTATCTTAGTTTTTAGAGATTTAACTTTCTTTGGATTTGGCATCTATATCTTGCCTATTGCCAAAATTTACCATGTTGCTTAGTTAAAATGAGTAAGGTTGTGTATATTTCAAACTATTTCTCCTAGGATTGAATTGTCTACTCTGTTAGCTTTGATTAGTTAGTTTTAGCCTAGGACCAACCTCATTTCAGCCACAAAGTCCCTCGGACGGTATCGACCACACTAAACAAAAGTGTCCCTAAGGGTCTCTAAGCACCATCGGGTTGTGATCTTTGATCAAGCATTTCTCTGAGCTCGTGCAAGATATTGATGAACTACCAAGTGATATAGGATCGTGTTATCTAGGCCTATAAAAAATTATCTCAATTTTTAGAGATTTGACTTTGTTTGGATTTGACATCTATATCTCACCTATTGCCAAAAGTTGCAATGTTGCTCAGTTAAAATGAGAAAGGTTGTGTATATTTCAAACTGTTGGTCCTAGGATTGAATCATCTCCTCTATTATCTCTAGTTGGTTAGGTTTAGCCTAGGACCAACCTTATTTCATCCATAATGTCCCTCCAATGGTGTTGACCACACTGAATGGAAGCATCCCTAAGGGTCTTTAAGCACCATTTGGCTGCGATCTTTGATCGGGCATTTCTCTGAGCTCATGCAAGGTATTAAAAAACTATCAAGTGCTATAGGATCACGTTATCTAGGCATACAACAACCTATCTCAATTTTTAGAGATTCAACTTTGTTTGGATTTGGCATCCATATCTTGCCTATTGCCAAATGTTTCAATTTTGCTTAGTTAAAATGAGCAAGGTTGTGTGCATTTCAAATTGTTGGTCCTAGGATCAAATCATCTACTTCATTAGCTCCAGTTGGTCAGGTTTAGTCTAGGATCAACCTCATTTCAGCCACAACATCCCTCCAATGGTATTGGCCACACTGAATGGAAGTGTCCCTAAGGGTCTCTATGCACTATCAGACTGCAATCTTTGACACAAATACAAAAATCATGACATATTTTTACTTTTCATGTCTTATTACATCAAAATAAGTGACATATGATTACATGTTATAATGAATTTGATAAACAGGTTACATTTTCTATATAAAATAATGAAAATTCATGTGTTTGATTAATTGTAAGAAAGTAAGTTGAAATAAAAGTTTGTATGCACACATTGAACAAGTTGGATGGAAATCCAAGTTTAATGTATATCAAAATGAACAATATATTATGTCATATCAATCATATAGTTACAAAAAGATGTCATGTCTCATCAGTACAATACAAAAGTCGAATACCCGACAAATGTCGAATGTGTATAATAGAAATGTCAAATGTACACAATACAAATATCAAATATATACAATACAAAAGTTGAATACCCAACAAATGTCAGATGTGTACAATATAAATATCAAATATGCACAATACAAATCTCAAATATATTCAATACAAAAGTCAAATATATGTCAATGTCATGTGATGACCACAACTACATATGTATATCACTATCAATATCTATGATGTGCATAATCATCAAAATTGAGCCTCTTTAATGCAGTTTGTGGCTTGCCAAGTGTCTATAGAAGAAAAATTAGAATACACTATAAAATATCTTATCTATAAGTAATATGAAAATAACTAGAAATCAGGTTCTAAATTATGGATAGTTGAGTTGTTCATTACCTCATCCCTTTGTCCCACAGTTGGACTAAATGATAGCAGTAATGAGCTCCTTCATCGATGGGTGGGACTCCTCACAAAATGATGAGGTAGAGTGACGATGGAAGACACGATTGTCGATGAATCAATGCTCACAGGAGGCACAACCTATATGATAAGAGATGAAATGTTAGCATCATAGAGTGGCATTAGGGATTACAAATAGAGTAATAAAATAAAAAATGTACTATAGCCTGAGCTAGATTTCTCATGCTAGTAGGAGGTACAAGCACTAATGAATCAATATTGGTATGAGGCACAACTTATATGATAAGCGATAAAATGCTAGCATTATAAAGTGGCATTAGGGAATACAAATAGAGTTAAAAAACAAGAAATGTACTGCAGCCTGAGCTGGATCTCCCATGCTAGTAGGAGGTACAAGTGCTGATGAATCAATGCTGGTATCAAGAACAACCTGTATGGTAAGCATTAAAATGTTAGAATTGCAGAGTAGGTGTTAGGTATTTCTATCACACACACAAGCAATCCAAATTGAGATCATAAAGGGCTTCAACTAAGACTCTACAAGCACACCTCTAGCCTCTATTGTGCTTGGCTCTATCTTTGATGCTTAGGGCTCCTAACAAAATGAAATGGAAAAGGATTTTCACAAAGTCTCAAAGAGTGCTATAATAGGTAAAAGATAAATAACACATGTTAATAAGATAAATTATTGATAATTATTGTAAAACTGGACAAAAAAAAAGCATGTACTCATTTGTAAATACAAGTATTTAATATGTATATAGAACAAATTCATACTATAACCTAAAATTTATGAGAAGGAAAATATGAAATTTTACCTCTTCTATTGCCTCAACTTCGGCAGTCTCAAGAGCATTCATCAACTCTACAAAACTAAATTGTTTCTACATATATTCAACAAATAGTTCAACATGTATTCATCAATATTTAGTACATGTATATACATTCATTCATAATAAATTTTAAAATATAAACTTGACTTGTATTTAATACCTTTTTTGTTTTGGTGTTGTTGATGATTTCATTCCCTTTCCTCCATACCTTGAGCTATGTGGAGTACCCTGAATAAGAAAAAAATATAACATAATAGGAATCAATGAGACACATCATGAATTCAACTCAAATCATATACTTGATAGGTGTGCAAGCGATGATACCGCATAGCTCTCAAGGCCAAAGTTAATGGTAGAAAGCATGGCATCATCAATTCGAGAAATTTCAGCCCCTGACAAGCCCTATAAAATTGTAAAGAGTATTGTTATAAATATGAGATAATGTTGTAAATGGAAAGAAGGCATAATAACAAAAACAACATCATAGGAGGGAAAGAAGACAAAAGGACTTGAAGGACGATATTGGAAGGATAGTACAAGGCCTAGAAATTGAAAACAAAGAGACCGAGAAGGAAAAGAGAGATATGAATGAACTTTTGGCACCTTGTCAAGAAATAAAAGTAGAGATTCATGATCTCTACACTCCTGCAAGATACCCTATGTGATATGGAGGTTCTTCGATGCAGATGGGTATATGGAGGATGAACTCACATGAGATTCATTAGATGGAGTTCGGTATGCTAGGAGCAAGATATGTGGATGTGAATTGGATGGATTTGATGAATTTGGGAGGGTTTCAATGATGGTAGGAGATGGAAAGGTATTATTATACTTTTAATAATACCAATTAAGAAATAGCATTCCAAATCCAATGTATTATTGTACTTTTAAGAATATTTTAAAAACTTTACCTCAAGTGTTCTTGCTCCTAGCCTCGCACCTCTAAAAGAACAAGTACTATGCGATGTTCTTGTACCGCTTGTTGCACCCTGCATTGCATATTGTTTGAACATATCAATCTAAAGTGCTATGTAAAATTAAAAAAAAATTACTTATATGATATTTCTATGTGATTAAATAATATCATGTCACAACTCATGAGGTTCATTAGATGGGGTTTGGTAATGCTAAGAGCAAGAGATGTGGATGGGAATTGGATGGATTTGATGAATGAGAGGGTTTCAATGATGGTAGGAGATGGAAGCGGGTTGTTAGTGTCATACCAATTAAGAAACAATATTTTAAAGCCAATGTATTATTGTACTTTATACATCGGGTGTTCTTGCTCCTAGTCGTGCACCTCTAGTAGAACAAGTACTCTATGGTGTTCTCGTACTGCTTGTTGCACCTTGCATTGCATATTGTTCACATATAAATCTAGAATTATCTATTAAAAAAAATTTAACTTTTACGATATTTAGGTGATTAAATAATATCATGTCAAAACTCAAACAAACAAACAAACCTGTGTCCCCTGTCCACCAAAGACCATTGCCATCAAATCATCTATGAGTGAAAAATCCCCACCTCTGTATGAATAACAAGTATGCCCACAATGTACACATGGATGAGATGACACTCCATCCTAAGACATATCCAAATCTATCCCATCACACATGTGCTGACAACTAAAACAAAAATGTTGAATGGGCCCCGAAAACTATAATGATGCACATGATGATGATGCAGGTGGCACAAGTGATGATGACACTAGTGGTATAGGTGAAAAAAGTAGAGATGACACTAGTGGTGCAGGTGACACAAGCGGACATGACATTGGTAGTGTAGGTGATGCTAATGGACTTGTAGGATGTTGTGATTACCCTAGTGCCATAGCTTATGATGATGGAGATGTCACATGTTGTGATGACCCTAAAGGTGCATCTGATGATGGTCAGGGTATCATAGGTGAAGGAAAACCACCTAACTGTGAACCATGCTAAATGATAACATTTGTCAATGATGCAGCTGCATGAAGAGTCTATAAATCAATAGACTCCATTACAATTGATAGGAGCACAACATGAGGCATGCTTTTTAATGTTGTACATCTCCTCTCATGTTGTGGTACCACCTATGAGCCCCAAGTCTATCCTACGCAAAGCCTCTCCCTCTACGCCAAAACTAATGGATGTCAAAGTAATTTGGCTTCTCGCCAAGGATGAACTCACATAATAGCTTTCTCAAAAAATATTGAGGCACCTCATAATTATTACAGGGTGGTAGGTCAAATACCATATACCACCTATCCCAAAAACATGATCTCATCCTAGCATGAGTGCACCAATGAATAGGAAAAGTTTCGGTTGTGTGTAATAGGGAGTTGTTGAATATAGGATCGGTGAAAAGAGAACATATAGTATATTTCTTTATGTCTTTATCTTTCAGTTGTTGATATGATAACCCATCAGCATAAAATTCATGACACCTATCCCTCCCTGTACCCCATTTTGTAACCTCCCTAGACACCTCAATTTGCATTTTGGGCTATTTGTTCAAGTGTATTCGCTAGGGTTGAGTGGTGATCAAGTGTACTAGATGACCGCAACCTATTGACCATTTGGGTAATATTATCATTATTTTGTGAGAGGTGGTTTATGAGGTCCTCTTGTGTAATAGTTAAATGATGTAATTATATGTGCAGAGGGTTTATAAGAGGCAGTGGTTGTTGAACAAGAACATTGAGTGGAGGGTTTTGTAGTTGTGTCACTATGGATGGAGGGTTTTCTGGTTGTACCACAATGGGTTGAGTGTTTTGTGATTGTGTCATGACAAGTGGAGGGTTTGATTGTGTAGAAGGTGGTCTTTCTTCTCTCCTTCATTTTCTTGGATTCCTTAATGCATCTATATTATAAATAAATAAAAACAATTACAAAACTTATAAATTAAAAACCAAATTACAAAATTTGACTAAAAAATACATAAACAAGGAATATAATGAAGACTTACCTTGTTTTTGGGGTGACATGGATGGAGATGCAATCAAAAATCAATTTCTATGGTAAATATGATCTGGTTTTGGTGTTCTCACTGCACAATCCACGTTTTTGTTGTCATTTGAGGGTATAAAAATGCCCTCAAACGTGGACAGCAATAAAAATATATACTTTACAAAACCCAATCGAGTTTTGTAAAGTATAATGGCTAGGCTTGGATACCAAGCCTAGCTAGTATTTCACTTTTAAATAACCTGATCGGGTTTTTAAAAACCTAATTGGGTTATTCAAATTTTTTCTTTCTTTTTTTTGCGAGGGGGGGTGTCCACTTTTTTGTACACCATCTTGGTGCACTTACCCATAGCACACAATGTTCCTTCTTGTTCCATTATTTCTTTCTCCATCATTGGATCGGCTTAAGGATCTCCTTCTTTCATTACCTTCAAGGTTAGTATCCCTAAACATCCTACTATTGCCATTATTACTATCAAACTTTGGTTCGTACAATCAAATGCTTTATGTCCAAAACCATGACAAATATAACAATAAAAATTAATAATAGGTTTGAAAGACTTACCTGTGCAATCTTTTTTCAAATGACCAACTTCATTGCATATAAAATATCTACCTCTGAATTCATGTCTAACCTCCTTAGGTGGTTCAACTTTCTCTGTTTGTTTTGGTTCATCACATTTCTTAGGTTGATTTACTTGATCAACATCTTTAGATACTTCTGTAGACTTTTTTGGTTGAATCCTATTATGATATTCTCCTTAGGCTTAGGGGTTTTAACAACTAGATTTGGTTCCTTCCTAACTTCAGTTTTCTTTGCAGATTTTTCTCCAATAAGATATCCAAGACATGTCTTATCATAAGAAGATCTTTAATAGAATAATTGTTCATCAATTTTCTCACTACTGGAATATGACTTTTCTAACTATTGCTTAGCATGGGCCAACTCTCCTTTGACAATGATATTGTATTTTTCTAATTCTTTATGCTCTATTTTGATAGAATCTAATTCAAATATTACCTGAGTCAGATAGGATCTTAGATCTGCATTCCAAGATTTCAAATCTAAATCAAACTTGCCATCATCTTTCTTTAGACTCAACTTTACTTCAACAATCTTCAATTTGTTAAGATAATGGGTGTTAGACACATTGCTTAATATTGTTATATTTTATTATTTTATTTTATTATGTAATATTGCACCTAGGAGTACCTAGATGGATGTGCAATGTGTAAAGATTACCATGGGATATACTTGATGAGTTGAATTGTAACATTGTGATAATATTTCCTTGTAATGTAGGAATGGGGAGTCCAGGAGGACCTAGTAAGAGAACTAGGTAGAGCATAAGGAAAAAGGTTGTTGAGGCTCTTGAGGCTCCTATTCTTACTCTGGCTGACATAATCTAGCTTGTTTAACTCTAGATTCCAGGTCCTTGTAAAACCTGGTTGCTTTTTATGGTTTAAACTTTTCGTTTTAGGTCCTTATAAAACCTGGTTTCAATGTTTTAGACTTTAGGCTTCGAGTCCTTGTAAAACCTGGTGGGGCTTTAATATTTATCTTTAGCTTTTTGTAAAGGGTTTTCGGTCACTTCAAAACTTTCTTTTACCTTAATCTAAAACATTGTGATAATATTTGATGTAATTATTTAATATTGGGTAAAACAAATTAAATGCTCAATATTAAATGTGGGGCCAATGGGTTAGGTAGCACATGGTTTATGTAATAACACTTGGTGGTTTTGTGGGATTTAATACTATATAAGCAACTACAAGGGTATTTTTTATATTACAAATAGACAAAAAGGTGAAAAGGCAACAGTTGAGCAAGACAAGGGAGCATTTGTGAAGGTTGGAAGCATGGCATGGGATGTGTGGATTCATGTTTGTTCACTTGGATTGCTTGGTTGTGGCAATGGATTCGAAGGGTTCCATGGTTGTATTTCAATGGTATTTTTGCTGAATAATACATGGTGATGAATGATTTTGGAGGCTGGGTTTTGTTTCCTCAATGAGTGTATATCTTGTGTCACATTTTTTGTGAGTATGTTGTCTATTCTCTTGCATGTGGATTTCAATTGCATATTTATTTTAGATCTACTATGTGTTATGTGAAAATAGTTATATATTTTTGTTGCAAGTTTCCTTACAAGTGGTATCAGAGATATGGATTTGTTGTTGTAACTCTAGATTGAATCCATGGGAATGCATGAGAGAATAAAAAGAAGGGCAAGATATATGGTTCATAGATTATTTATTGCAAATATAAGGGTTTTGAGATTGTTGTTATGATGGGATGTTGGTAGATTTTGGACATGTGAAATTGTTGGACAATAGAATTCTTCAAATGTTTCATTTAAATGAAGGTTTTAGGGGGGATCTTACAAAAATGACCTCCTAGGTAAAAACAAACCTCACCATTGGATCCTGGTTGGTTTTTTCATAAATTTTGATATATAATATGCCCTAGTTTGGTCATGTTGATAGAAAATGCAAGAGGTTTTTAGTTTCATCCTTTAATGGCCGTCAAATTTAATCCCATTGGAATTTTTATCAAAAAAAAATCACAGTGAAAATGGTAAAAAGACTGCCTTGGTAAAATGACTGCACCTTTCTCTCAAGATATTGGATTTTAGACTTATTATAGTCGTTGGAAAGCTAATTTAGAGAACTACAACTTGGTGTAGGTTTAGTTCTGTGCTTTTGAATTTTTGTCAAGTTTTAAGAGCCCAAAAGTCAGATTTTTTTTAAATTTTGAGCATAGATTTAGCATAACTTGGGCATGCAGAGTCAAATTTTGGATTTTGTATAGTAAACAAAAAGATCTTGAAGAGCTCTATATATTGGTTCAGATTTGGTGCAAGTTTGGCAAGATTTATTTGGTGATATATTGATCTGAATGGTTTATGATATATATTGACTATGATAGCATTGTGAGTTTATGAAATTGTATGTTTGGAGATTTGGATTTGATGTCATTATATACTTGTTTATATTTCAGATTGGTCTCATAATGATATGTTTATTAGTATTTGGTTTGGATATGTGTGATGACTTATTGGGTCTACAAGTTGTGTAGTGTTGTAAGTGATCTATACTTACAGGTTGCATTTATGGCTTGGATATGGGTTGTCTTTCCTTATTGATCTTTCATTATTGATGCATATTCATATTTTTGGTTTGGATTTCAGTTGTCTGTGCCCTTAGTCACATGATTTTTTTATTTGTCTTCATGTAGAAGGGATGAGATGTTATTACCAGGTATAGTCATGGAGAAGGATTGTGGTTGACTATTTTATGCTGACATGTTGGACACATTGAGAGTTAAATGCTTGGTTCATGGATATGATCATAGTTCCATGGATTTTGGTATGACATGATTAAATATACAGATACATCCTTGATGTTCATTGGTTTGGATTCTTGATTTGGTTTTAGTGGTATATATATTCTTGGTTGAGGATTGTGGCTATTTAATTTCTTTTGAGGATCTCATGATGTACACTTTGTGTTCATTGATGGTTTGATGCCTTGGTTGATTCTGTTAGGATTAAACCTCAGACAGAAATAACAATTACATGCAAATATAAACAATATCAAAAAATAATAGATCACACAAAAAAGAACACAAGACACCAAGATTTAACGTGGTTCACCCAAACCTTGGGCTACGTCCACCAAATAAAAAGTCCAATATTATTACAATCTAGTGATTACAACCTGATTACAATATATAATCCCTTACAACTCAATACTGCCACAAGAACCAATTTCCGCATCACTCCTTATGAAAAAACCTAACCCTAAGCCCCTTTTATACAAGAATTTTTATGCCACTTTAGGGTTAAAACATGTCGGTCATATGTCAGCCATACATTGGCCACAATGTCAGTCATGGTCCAAAAAAAAAAATTCAAAGAATTTATGAAGTATGTACAATACTTTCCTGATCAGTCACCACAAACTAACAGATTCTAATGGTTAGATGATGATTTATTTATTATTATGTCATGGATAGCTTGGATACATGGTTTAGTGGGAGCTTGTAATAGTGATGAGGTGGCAATATGGAGATTAGTTCTTGGTTTGCTTTGTATCTTTTTGGTTTGCATCTTCTTGGTTAGGAGATCTTAGTTTCACTTGGTACTAAAACTTTGGTTGTGTGAGTGTAGACCAGGGGGATTTTCATTTAGGAGATGGATATTGTGATGTCATGGGTGACTCGGTACCATGATTGAGTAGGAGTTTTTGGCATTGATATATTTATTAAGTGTTTGCACATGCTGGATGTTTGTCTTAGATTCTGTTGTTGTAGAAGCATCTTTGACATTTACATGGTGCACTTGTTATCTTCATGGTGTGTGGAGATGGTTCTTCATGGTATGTGGAGATGGTTTTCTTCATGGTGTGTGGATATGGTTGCATTTTGAGGACTTATGGGGTTCTTAGTAAAGGTGTGGTTTATGCTTTCATTTGGCATAATATCCTTGGAGTTAGAATGGTTTCATTATTATGTCATGGTATACTCTTGATACGTGTTTAGAGTTTTGAAATGTTATGGTATGTTCATATGGAGTATGTTATCTATTTGGTTGAGATGGTTTAGATTATGTTGTCATGTTTATGTTCATGAGGCCATGGTAGGAACTTTGACATTGATCTTGGTTTAGCTTTTTGTATTGAGTACATTGATCATTTGTTGGATACTTCATGATATTGATATGTTGCATTTGGAGTTGGCATGGATTGATTAGTTACAAGTTCTCATGGATACTTAGAGATAGTGGTGATGTTGATTTCTCTTGTGATTAGAGAAGTATTTGTTGGGACAATTGTTTGGTTTCAGCAGGAAGTCTGCTCGATGGGCATTCACCTAATATGGACTTGAGAGGAGATTTTTCTTAGATGAGTCTTAATTGGAGAATTGGATATCTTGATGAGCATTCGCATTCCCCACTCTTGGTCTACCTGTTGGTTTACTACTTGAGAGGTATAGCTCACTATTTCTCTTAGGTGCATTATATTTGTGTTTATCTTGAATCATAGATATGAATCTTGAGCTATGGTACATGAGTTAGTTCTGGAGAGGTCATTTGAGAGATTGTTCAGCATTAGTTATCTCCTTGTGTATATTTTTCTATGTTGGTTGAGATTGCGAGATGATTTTATATTGAGCATATTCCTTGGATTAGGAATGGTTATTCTTATGTTTAGGAATGGTTAATGAGTTTGATCTTCTTGTGAGAGGCTTACATCCATGATTAGTTATATGGTATGGTTTGGGTGTTGTTTTGGTTTTTTAGTTGAGGTTTTATGGAGGAGATCATACTTGTACAGTTTACATCTAGAGGGGTGTGTGTGTGTGTGTAGAAGGACATGATATAGTTTATGATTTGCATGGTTTCTCTTTAGTCTTGGTTATCTTCCTAGATGTTTGGTTTCACTTACATTGGATTTTACATTGGCTGGAGATTATGGTCACTATTTTTTGCTCATGTATGTCATGTGAGAGATGACATGGTTATTCCTTTATCTCTTTCCTTTGTTAGTTGTGAAGAACTTAGGAGAGTGTTGGAGACTTGTTACGAGAGTTGCTCTTGTAGGTTATTGGTTTGTGTATTGTGGATATCCTTGATGCTACATGGATCATTTCTTTGATATGTTGTGAATGGATTTTTTATGAATTTGACATTATCTTTTGTGAATGGAGCTTCTTGACTTATATATGTGGTAGTTATTTCTCTTGAGGCTTGTGATTGCAGGTTATAGATTAGAAATGTTGATGATGTGAGATTCACTTGGTATACCTTTGGAGGTATGGATAGTTGGATAGGTTGGCACTTTTTGAGGGTACTACTTCAACTATGGAGTTTTGACAACGATGGATACATGTGTTGTTACCTTTAGACTAGGTGTTTGTGCTTGACATTTCAGTTGGTACATAATTTTATGATATTTTAATGTGACGGACGGATAGTTGGTACATGGTGATGGATGCTTTTGGAGGCTGGGTTTTCTCCCTCAATGAGGGTTTCCTAGGGTATATCTTGTGTCACATTTTTAATGGGTATGTTGTGTATTCTCTTGCATGTGGATTTCAATTTCATATCTATTATGGGTTATGTGGAAATAGTTATTTTTTTTGTTGCAATTTTCCTTACACAATTCATGCTTCAAAATATTATTTTCTTTCTTAAGGGTTGCTACCTCATCACTATCACTAATATGTTCTCTAGTTTCTTTTCTATTTTTGAGATGATCGATGTTATCTTTCAATTTACCAATGTAATCTTTAGCATCTTCATATCTTTCTTTTAGGTTATCTCTTTCTTCTGTAAGAAGATCAATTTACTCAAGGGATTCTTCAAGATTCCTCTTTAACTATTCCATATCCATAGGGATCTTACTCAAGTTGTTAAGCCTCTTTTGAGTAACTGAGCTCTGATACCAATTGTTAAAAATAGATAATACTGAGAGGGGGGTGAATTAGTATTATGCAAACTTTTTTTCACAACTTGATATTATTAATTACTTTACAACATGCATAAGAAACTAAACCAATAATGTTGAATAGTAAATAAATTTATTCACAAAGAGAACTCATAACACCATATTTTGTTAACTAGGGAAACCCTGGCCAAGGGAAAACCCTAGTGGGGATGGTACCCACAAAATGATCCACTAAACAATGTTAGAAATATTTAGAATAACTAGGGGGGTGGGGGTAAATCAGTTACTCAAGGTCCATAAGTATCATTTGAATAATTAAATATATAACTCTTACTGTTATGCTTATCTTGTTGTTGCTCAGTCTCTACTGTATTGATAAACCAAAATTACTATTCCAAATATAACATACTTTGTTGAATATAAAATGTAAAACATATAAAGCATTAAACACAAGTTTGACACTAGGATTTTACGTGGAAACCCAATTTGGGAAAGACCACCAGCAACATGTCACCACTTTATCACTCTTTCAAAGTGAGCTCTATTAGGAATCAACTATATTAAAGGTTACAATACATATTGCTAAATGTGACCTAGTTAGAGGATTTAATCAACTTGTTAGGAGTCGCCTTGTCAGAGGACTTTGATCATTCCATTTAGAATGTCACCCTGTTAGAGGATTTAGACAAACTGTTAAGTCCTTCAAATGACTGTTAGGTCAACCTCTATTAAAAGGATTTCAATACAAATTGTTTATAATGATTAGAAAGAAAATAGTAAGGTGTTGATTTGTATGATTACAACTCACTTTGCAAGTTTAGATCTCTATACGGTTCAGGTGTTGATTCACTAATAAGCTCTCCACTGTCATCTATGTTCCTGATTCACTCAGTCACCCTTCAAGCAATTAGTCTTCCCCCTTCAACAAAACTTAAGTCTTCTTCCTCAAATTTCACTTATCAATATCAATACTGTAAGTAATCTCTTTTAGCTTCGTATTCACACTCTCATTTGTGCATTTATGATCAACCTTCTTCTATGCTCACCTCATACACACTTGTCTACACACCACCTTCTATTAGTTCAACTATGTACCTCTTTAAATAGACAATTCTTGCTTAAATACCATTTTCCATGATCATCAGGGTTTACGAATCAGGTTCAACATGATTCATTGTATCTGTCCATCTTCTTGATCTTCCTCTAAAAACTTCTTTGGAATCCATCTGTTAGGTTTTTACGTAATCCTCACCTTGAATTTAATGATCCAACTCATCAATTTTATCTTCAACATGGTTGACATATCCCAACAAATCAACTAATTTAGCTAGGAATCACAATTTCCTCAAATTCATCTTCAATGGTGTTACTCAACAATTACTAAGTTCTGACACTCAATCATCACTTAACACTCGATCATTGTAAATATTTCTAGCTTGGCATCAACTATCTTTCTCATTTGATATTGATGCTTGGTCAACATTAGATTTTCTTGGCACTTATTGTGGCTTGGTTGACACTAGCATCACTCGACATTCCTCAACCATTTACTCTATTACTCAACTTATCTTAACTTTCTTGATATAAACAATCACTTTGTCTCATCAAAGTCTAACTAATCAAATGTCCATTGTAGCTTCCTTTTCATAACTCAACCTTTCCTCTAAGTGCTATTGTTATGAGCAATTTCTCAAATCCTCTTCATCAATCAAATAGATATGAGATTTAAATTATGTAGCAATATGTCTTATCAATAGATTTTACATCAATGACAAACCAACAATTGTTCCAATGTAAGTTTTCAATAAACAAAAGAATCTTGTTAAGGATATTGACCCTATTAGGAGTCTATGAATTACATGTATTGTCTTGGTTCTTGTTAGAGGACTAGGCCCTGTTAAAAGCCTCAACCCTATTATAAGTTGCTTCAACCCTATTAGGAGTTGGTAGTGAAATTACAACTATAAGCAAGAAGAGCCCACTACCCTAACGTGCAATAATACAACATAGTTCCTTCTTTTTTTTTATGAATTAATTACTTAACTAATTAGGATGACATCCTAGATGTTAACCCTAAGAGGAAAAGTGTTAATTTTGTATATAACCAAATGTGTGGAAGAATCAAGGTTGACTGGTAAATAATTTTGTAAAAAGAAAGGTATAAGTAAGGAATCATAACTTGGAAAGTTGTGTGGATGTAATAATGACATGTAAGCAATATGCGAGCTTATACCAGGATTGTATGTATGATATGTGAAATTTATATGATGCAAAGTCTGATGAATGATCAGAAGGAATGTGAAGTACGATAGTAAGTACAATATTTTTTTAGCTACTAAACAAATTCAAATTAGCATACTAGACTCCAACAATAGAAGGTCCTAAAGTTTGTTTCTCGATGATAGAAGACTTCATCTTTTGTGATCTAGCTACAAAATCATTTTCTAGACAATGACTTCAAGAACCTCTATTGATTATTTGTCTTTCTTATGGTAAATTGGGGCATGTCTCCCCTACTTTCTTGAAAAATAATAGAAACAAAAAATATGATAATATTTTTTCTTTATTTCTTACATTTAAGTGCCCCAAACACAACTTAGTAGGGTTAAATGCAACATAGATCTCTATTACATATGTTTTTATTGGAATTAAAATAGATTTAATTTAAATTAGACATTTCTCATAGACTACATAATTTTGATTATATAAAATATTACTAAATTTCCATTTTGCAAAAGTGTATTCCAAGACACAGCACGCTCATCAATGGCCAACATCAACTTCACTCTATTCCTCATTTGAGGTATATTTACTTCATACAATTTTTAAAAAGGTATTATTTCTAGTTTTAAATTAGTTTTCATTTATTTGTATTTAGACTTAATATTTTGAAATCAATTCATTCACATTAAAATTAATTATCAAAATAAGTGCAATTTTGAATTATACAATTTTTTATTCATATAACCATTGTACCTTCTTTTTGGTCCAAGTGTTGATTTGTTCTAAAGTAATGAAGATATAATGATTTTGATATAGTGATAAAATTATTCTATTTGAAGACTAAAACTAGGTCCTCCTTGTTAGCGGTTGACCTTGTAATTGGGAAAATTCATTAGCTCTATCATGTGTTGATCTATGAATCTATCACTACTATGGACATTGAACTAGTATAATGTGAACTTATATCTCTTAGTTCACCTTGAAATCTTCTCCTTTATTAGCAAGGATAGAAACAAATCTAAAATATCTTAAAGAGGTTATAAATCCCCAAGGACAAGATATCTTAGGTCAATCTCTCTAGAGAGAGGCTTTGTGCTTATAAAATTATTGAATGAAATAATCTTTTGTCATCCAAGTGTTGTAGAATGGTTATGCTTATTTAGATTCTTGTAGTTCTCTAATTAAAATGTTCAAACACATTTTTTCCTTAAATGAAAATGATAATCAATAATATTTATAGATGATTAATGAATGCATGTTGAATATATCTAAATATCAACACATAATCATTCAAAACAAGTATCAAGTCAACTCATAATGTGAAATGAGAACTTAGAAAACAAGTTTTAATTATTGCTATGGAAGTAGTAGTGTAGAATTATATAATTATTGAACTCACCTAAGACATGTAAATAATAATATTTAAGAAAGGAATAAATGTTTGACAAGATGATATACAAGAAATGTAAAATGTATGAAAAAGCGTGTACAAATAGATAAAATATAACTTGATATATATAGACCCATAAAAATAACTACTACAAAAGAAAGCCAACTTTACTCAAAATTATACTTTTTATTAATATATCATTATATCAATTCATTCAAACTCAAAATAAAACAATGATAAACACATATAAAAATTGTAATATTATAATAGTATTGAAACTAATAATTATAATATTCAATATAAAGACATTATATTTTGATAAAGTGGGCATTTCTCGAACAAGAAGAAAGAGCAAATGCATGAACTCTCACTAGACCACTACATGGGGTAGGTGTACTTTAGGTTGGGGAACGTAAAGTTGGTGGCAAGAATTTAATACCCATAGTTTAGTGTCTATGATTTAATATCTAGAGTTCGTGGGAATTTGATATCAATATGGAGCCTACCATTGAACAAATCTAAGTTGCACTCAACCAATAATGTGGGAAGTTGCCTCATATCCCACCTTCAAGGAAGTTGATGTTGACCATCTTTTTCCCAAATGAGGAAAACTTGAAACTAAATTATGAGGGGAGGGCCACTTATGGGAGGGACAACACAAGAAACAAAATTAAACATTATGTTATCTTAGAGAAAGGAACAAATCTAATGTGTTCCCCATGGTGGGATTTCCAAGGGTGTGGGCGGTGTTAACATATGGGTTGGTCTTGTAAAGGCCAGACAAAATCCTACGGATGAGGAGAAAAATGATATTTTTTGATTTGGGTTTCCAACCACCTAATACATTGCTTTTCCTCTCATACCACCTAAACGTGGGTCAAACATTCTACACATTTCCCACCAAGGATGACCATTTTACACACTCAAGATAGGAAGTTCCACTTTTTTGTGAGGCTCGATGCTCATATTATAATATAAATATACCCTACAAGTTTCGGAGAGGAGTCTCTAATATTATAACTTATATTCACACAAAAGCATGTGTTAGTGTGTTTTCAACCTATTGGTGGAGATAAAAGTGGAGTGAGGGGCCAAAATCTTGACATGGGAATTGGTGAAAGAGTATTAAATTTGGTAGTGGAAAATGAGTATAAGGCTTCTAATGTGGATACTTGGTATAGTGGTCATCAAGATCATCATAGTGGAAAATGAGTCCAAAATAGTAGGTATAAATGAATTGTTAATGGTTATGATGATTTATTTGAGTTTTAAATTAATTAATTAATATTAATAGTATTAAAGAATTATATATATATATACTTTTAAGTAATAAGATTTATTCTATCAAAATTATTAGAAAATTTACTTTAATTTTTTTTAAAGATAGATTTAATTTTATTAACAAATAGACACATCATCATGTTATCTATTGAACTAGATTTATCAAATAAATATTTTAATTATTATGCAATATAAAAATCAAGAATGAATCATTTTAATCATTATAAGATTGGATCATTTTAATCATGTTGGTAGGATTAAAGAGACAGAAATAACAATTACATGCAAATATAACCAATATCAAAAAATAATAAATCACACAGAAGACACAAAGATTTAACGTGATTCACCCAATCCTTGGGCTAAGTCCACCAAACAGCGAGTCTAATATTCTTATTATCCAATGATTACAACCTAATTACAATCAACAATCTCTTACAACTCAATATTATCACAAGAAGCTACAATCTCATCATACATTATGAAATCCCTAACCCTAAGCCATTTTATACAAGATTTTTCCAACTTACAAAATTAGGGCTAGAATAAGTCGTCTAACAAAAAAATAGTAGCCAACACGTTTTATAATAATAAAGTCAGTTGAGCTTTCAGGGGCATTGCCTCTCGACCCCACCTGTACTGCAACAAGGAGTGCACATGGGGTTTTGCCCCAGGGTGGTTGCCCCTTGACCTTGTTTTGGGGGTGCTGCCCCCAAACCCTCGTGTAAAATCTGGGGGGAAACCACGTCGAATAAAATGGGGAAAAATTAACCTCTAAGTTTGATTAGGCTTCACATTACAACACATGTTAGTGAAAAAATTGATCTTCGTATTGATATATTATTTACTAAGTATATTCCCTCCCCTTTTCTAAAGACGCAATGTTCATAACAATTGGGTAGGGTCAATGATTATCCTTCCTTTGAATTGTATAAGCTGGTACAGCTTCCTTGTTGGATTTTCAATGAATCCCTAAACTAAAACATATATTTATGTTTTTTACCTAAAAGCATAAAGGTAGCACAACTCATTCTTAGATGAGAGACTAATGATCTAATAATTTAGAATTAATGAGCGAAACATGAAGATAACAAATCCCTTCAAGTGTCTTTAGATTTAGAACTTATTAGAAGATCAACGATAACACAAGAACAAATTGAATCATCATTTTTAGAGATCATAATAGCATATGAAATTTAAGGAGTAAACATTCACAAAGTAACATTTCTCAATCCAATCACAGATAAAAAAGATCTAAATTATTTTCATAAAACTAATTCACCTTGCTCTGATTCAAAACCTAAAAACAAAATGACCTCTAAAGTGTCATATTTTATTTGATTCATGTATCACCGTCAAAAAGATAACATCCAATAACCACTAACAAAGAGAAAAAAAATTGAAATGTCATTCATTTTCCTCTATCTTCTAACCCCTAAAAATGTCTTTCAATGTCAAGAGGGTCTCCCTGATAACCCAACCCCCTTGATGATTAATGAAAGCAATTATAACAATAGAAAAGTTTGAAAAGGACATGTGTCCTCCAAGTTCAAATTAACATAAAGAAAAATAAGGGAAGATTCATTATATGGGAGAACTATGACCTCTGTCCTCAATCTGTTCCTCGTCACCAATTGTCCCGTGTACCAATTTCCAGCCATAATAAACACCTATGAACTCATGAATAGCATTGGAGCTCAGGTTCCTCAAGCTTAGTGATCACATTTTCCACATGTCTTTATCCCATTTAGTTATGGTGACTTGCTCCATGTAATCTAGTAAGTGCTCCATGCAAAGGACCAGCATAGCTTCAATATGTGCCACCTTTGTGAGATCCATGGTCATGGGATTAGTCACCTCCTTGAGTGCTTTCAAGTCTCCTTCAAAATATTTGACCAAAGTTTCAATGTCAATGTTCCCTTCATCACACTTGGCTCAACTGTTAGGGATGATGATATGTATGTCTCTCTACTTTAGTGATGGTTAGCCTATAAATCGAATATCTCCAACTCATATTTTACTTGACCATGTATAGCATGTAGGCATCCACCATTTTAAGAGGATTTTTTATCAAGAAATTTTCTATGCCATATTGTTCCACCTCTGAGATTTGTATAACAATAGCAGACCGTTTGCTTTCTTCTACTTCCCAGGCCAACAGTTGTGTATGAACCTCGCTTAATAAAATATTAGCATCATTAAAAAAGGTAGGACATTGCTAGAGGAACTCTTTTCCTTTCTTAATTACACCATCCACCCACTCATCCACGACCACTGCTATGGCCTTGCCACACTAAAGTTGGTTCAACAACTTCTTGTTGTTTGGTGAAGCAGGATCAAAGTTCTAAAGAACCTAAACTAGGGGTAGAGCACCACATCCACCAAAAGAGTCAATGTACTTAGCCATCATGTTGATCATTTGTTTCAACTCCCTTTTCTCCTTTGCATCTTTCTAAGATTGAACCAATATATGTTGAGTAGATTACTCTAACCAATGTTCTTTGGTTTCTCGGATCAGTACGCCTAAGCCCACTATTTTGATTTCAAAGTCACCAACACGCAGGTCTGTAGAACCATCTTTGGGCTTATATAAGGTGACCTCAGTCATGACCTCCCTTGTCTTGGCATCTGTAACTAACTGACTAGTATTCTTCATCCTTTTAGGCTTCAAGGTTTTAGCGATGTATTTACTCACCATGTCTTTCACATGTACAAAGACTAGTACAAGGCTCATCTTCTTGCTTACTGAGTTCATGAGCCAATTTGGTACCGATGAAGAAGACTCAACTTTTTCAATGTCCTTTATTAGTGTATTTAGGGAATTCAGAACATGTGAAATATTGTCTAAGGCCGTTTGCACCTGTTGCTCATTGCCATTAAACCCGCACTCTATTTTTTTTTGTATCAAGATATACTTGAACTTGTCCTTAAGATTTCATTTTGTTGTGTTTCTTGAACTTGGTCCTTGACCTTGCCCTCTACACAATTGGTTGGTTTTCAAATAGTTCAATGACTAATGCTTTTGAACTCTTCTTATCACCACAAAACTAGTGGAAAAGATAATGTTAGCATTAAGGGAGGAAGGAACTTTCTAAACTATGCCTTTAGATTGCAAGGCATGTCATCCTTCCTTTTATGTTGGAGCCACATTTTGGTGTGTTCAAAGACATTGCCAATTCTTTGTACTATGGCATCTTCTTCTAGTTCAAACCAGTCAATGGGAGGTAGGGTGCTTCTTGTTGTCTTAGGTACTCAGGTTCAATAACCTCCAAATTGTCTTCTTGAACTCCTTTAGTGTTCAATTTCAAGTAGAAATCAGAGACTTGTGGCAATAAAATTCTACATTTGTCTCTCCTTTGAACCTCTCTTTCACTTAAGCAGTCTTCCCAATAGCCCTCCAAGTGAGGTACAGGTGTGAATTGATCTTCTACCTAAAAAAATTTTCTAGTGAATTCATTATTGTCGAACTTGTTTCTCCCATGATAAAACTTGATATCAAAACCATAGAAGTTTCTCCCTATATTCATGGCATCTTCTAAACTTTTGCATGAAATTTTACCAAGCTTTACAAGAAACAAACTATCTCATTTGTCTTCAAACAAGAACTTCTTTGTTATAACAACAAGTTGCCAACAAATCCCAGCCAATACAAAGCAAGCAATGGAAAATTTGGGTAGTCTCAGTGGATCTTCATTGCAACCACATATCCTAAGGTATGTAAACTTGGGAAATTGAATGAATAGACCACCATATGTTTTGATCAATAGTAAGGCTTCCAATGAAGTTCTTTTCTCTGTTATACCCGCCAGCTCAAAAGATAACTTGCCCATGAAAACATCATGAAATCATGGTTCGATAAAATCTTGTTCCTTTGTAGCGAGGGACAGTAATTTTATATAAGGATATCACGATCCTAAGGTTCATGAGGCAAGGGAGAAAGATCCTAAGTACAAGACAAACAATACATAAAATAGGAGGACATAAAGAAATCATTTTTGATGGTCTGGGTTAATTTCAATTTTTCTCTCATTGTGCTAGCTATGATCTCGGCCCAGTCTAAGTATTGCTTGCCCTCTAATATAATTTGAATGAAGAAAAACATTCAATCTTCGAACAGAAATGCCTCTAGTGAACCCCTGAATCTATGTAACAAAACTACAAGATCATGGATGTAAGGTTTCATCTAGTATTTATTTACATTCTTTGGGAGCCACAAATTTCCTTTTTAGAACTTTTGGATCAAGTGACGGGCTATGACAGAGTGGTGCTTGTCAGGGATTTCATTGTGTTTATCTCTAAGCCTAAGTTTCATATTAGTATCTAAGACTTAGTCATTTCCAAGGCAATGTTGGATGGTCATCACTGTGATCGAACCATCCAAAGAAGGCCAAGATACAAAGGACTTGTTTATTTTTCATCACATGTCGAGCAAGTCAAAGGTTGTCGAGCACCCTAGTTCAGACTGAGGAAGCATAAAATTTGGGTAACACAACTGAGACCGAGCAAGTAGAAAGTCAGTTATTGCTAAGTGAACAGAATATGTTGAGCAAGTAGAAGCTAAGTGACAGCATGAATGTTAGTTATGACCGAGTGTCAGAACATTCAAGTGTTGAGTAAACCAATTTTGACATATGAGTTTGTAATTGTACAAACACTTATATAAATATTTTTAGTTGACTTCTACATGATATTTAAAGATTGTAGAGACAATTAAAGAGGAGATTGTTAGAATATATAGTCCACCAATATAATTGAGAGGGGGGGTGAATCTGTTATCCAACTATTATCATAATTATCAACCTTAATCAAACTTAACCATGTGAGCAAGATAATCAAGAAACCACAACAAGATACACATGCATTATAACACCAGATATGTTAACTAGGAAAACCCTTGATTACAGGGAAAACCCCCAGTGGGGATGATACCCACAAGATGATGTACTAATATGAATATTCCTTGTTAGAGGATGGACCCTATTAGGAGTCTATGAAAACATTCAGTACATATCAATCCCTAATAGGAGACTTTGAATCCCTGTTAGGAGATTCCAACCCTATTAGGAGTTGTGCCAAACCTATTAGGAGTTGTGGAAGGTAGATGGACCCATTGTCCAAACAACTTCAAGGGAAAGACCAATGAACCCACTGTCCAAATGATCTTTGTATTATTCCTTGCAGAGTAATAGAATTAAATTGTACTTCCTTCCTCTTTCTTTATCCTGTCAATCAGACCTCTGCTCCATATAATATTGTAACCAGATCACAAATCTCACATCCAATAATCCCTTGGATTACTTACTCACATTCACCAAACACTCTGCTCCTTTTCGCACTTTGCATATATTGCAAATTACAATGCTTGTTACAAACAAGGAAAACATCTTTCCTTTATACCCTCTCTTCAAAATAATTCCTTGAGTCAGCCTTGAGGCTTTCCCAATTAATTATAATTAGATAATTAATTAATTTTCAATTACAATAGCATTTTTGGCTCATAGTATATACAAAACTTCACATGTGTGATACTAGGGCTTGCGCACTTTTTGACATCACCATCAAACTGTCTTCAGTCACTGGTTAACTGCACCTCACCAGATTATATCTTTGCTAGAAGATATATTAGGATCATTAGAAATTGTTTTCCATGCACTCTATCTATGTACTGCTCTCTGCAAATCACTTATAACTTCTGTACATATTCAGTTTAGACTCTGTGCATTTAACCTTGTCATCAGGACACAAGGTACATGTCCTTAAATGCACTTCACTTGTACATCAAAACTTTGTCTGTACAGGTATGATCTTTGTCTACTACTTTACCATTCTTCACAAACTACTGTTAGTTTGTGGTGATTGATCAAGAAAGTATTGTACATACTTCATAAATTATTTGGGGCTACTATTCGCCAATTGGCTATTGTTTATATTCACCAATGTATAATCAACATGTTGTAACTAATTTTAACCCTAAAGTGGGAAAAATACTTGTATAAAAGGGCTTAGGGTTAGGGATTGTTCCACGAGGTGATGCAAAAATTAGTTCTTGCAACGGTATTGAGCTGTAAGGGATTACGGATTGTAATCAGGTTGTAATCACTAAATCATAATAATATTGGACTTGCTATTTGGTGGACATAGCCCAGGGTTTGGGTGAACCACATTAAATCTTGGTGTCTTGTGTTCTTTTCTGTGTGATCTATTATTTTATAATATTGTTTATATTTGCATGTAATTGTTATTTTTGTCTGAGATTTAATCCTAACAACTACTATGTTGACATCAATGAAAAACACAATCATGAATGTAATATGTCAATGCTCTCCAATGCTTAGGATACTCCCCCAAAGGAATACCAGGAGCATTCATGCTAATAGATATTATGTGTTTTGCCAAATGACATTAATCCCTAGATAAGCAAATTAACTAATCAAAAAATCAGAAGGGAAGACGGAAAAAGGATGAAATGTGAATCATTGATCCTATTATCTATTTAAGAAGGGTTCCTACCCTAGGATCAATGTGTATGAGAGAATGGAAGCAAAGTGAAGGAGCGAACAAGCTAAGTATAGAGGGAAGGAAGGTTAAGTCTAGAAGGAGTTTAGGCAGTGCAACTAGAGCAGTGAAGGATAGAATAGAGATATTAGATAAGGAGATCAGATTGAGATTTTGAAGAGAGGGGATCCGTAATAAAATTTCAAAGTAAACCAAAGGATTGAGTACTGAATCAATTTTAAAAGATTGAGTCAGGGAAAATCTCTGAACAAAGTGCTTCTAACAGACATATTTCAAATCTCCAAGCAACGTCCTTACTTTATTGTAAGTGTAAAATCCTTTAACAAGGTAAGACTAATAGTCTTAAACGCTTTTAACAAAGCATACCCCTATAGCGTATATCATCTTATATGATCAAAATTGTAACCCTAACAAGTTAACTTTGTTGTTGCAACAATGAAGATTTGTGGGTTTCATCTCCACCCCAATTTTACCTTCATATTGAAGTGTTTCTAGGTAACCAAAATCATTGTGTTATGTGTTAATGATTTTCATGGATGTCATGATTAGATAGATTTCATTTTAATCATTACATGTTTATGTTTGTATGGTATAAGATCTAAGATATGAGATATGAGATATGAGATGGATTAGGTGTGAATTGTTTTATCAAAGAAAAGTATTATAGATCCTGATTCACCCCCCTCCCCCTCAGTATCTTGTTTCCCATTAAGATTTTCAACAATTGGTATCAGAGCTAAGTTCTCTTGAAAAAGTCTAACAGCTTGAGAGGATCGAATCTTGGAGATGGAGGAATACAAAATGGGAAAAATCGTTGAAAACTAGATGATTGAAATCCATATCATATTGCAACTTCAAGGAGAAAAAGATGAGTTAAGGAAATCCTTAAAGAAAAGGAAATAAATGATCATTTGGCAAAATTATACACTATACAAGGAAGCACAAGGATTGCTTAACAGTGGGAATACTGATGATAGTGATGTAGCAATAGCATATCTACTGGAGAAGAAGAACATTCTGAACAAAGAAGTCAAAGAACTCAAGTGAGAACAATAAATTCAATTAGTAAGATTATGTGAAGTGACTGAACAAAAGAAGAAAGCAGAGAAAGACAAAATCATGGTTGAAGAAGACAAAAGAAAAATGGTTGCTAGACTTGAAGAAAGATCATTTGAGGTGCAAAAGCTCACAAACAACTAGTTGGACATGATGAACTAATTGTTAATTGCAAATTAGGAGTTGAATAAAAGGACATGGAGATCACAAATCTGAGATTACGAAGTGGCCAACTAAGAAATGAGTTAAGATCTGAGAAAGAACTACTGGAAAGAATGAACAAACCAAGTGAAGCTATCAGATACTTTGAAGAACTGATGAGATCACCAAGGTCATCTAGTGATTATTCTAGTCTAGGACATGACAAGCACTCTTCATCTACTGAGGAAGGAGAGTCATCAAAGAGTGGAGAGCAAAGAAATGAAAAATCCAAAGGAAAACTTACTTGTTATCATTGGTAAACTTCGACATACTGCTTATGTTTGCAGGAGCAAAAAAGGTATGCAAAACCCTAAACCTAATTTTATTGGTAATTGTTTTAATTGAAATAAGCGAGGAAACCAAGCAAATGAATATAGATCAAAGAAAATTTATGCACCTACTACACCTAGATTTGGAGGACACTATAAGAACTGTCAAAAATATGGACATAGAGCTTATGAATGCAAATCCAAGGAAAAATCTAACTAGATATCTGAAAAGGAAACGCGTGCACTTAGGTAAGGTAACTCTTACAATTGGGATTACAATACATGGTATAATTGTCATTATTGTGGAGAGTATGAGCACATTCCAGAGAATTGCTTTAAGACATATTTCAAGGGTAATTACAAGAAATGTTTAAATGAAAACCTAGTTTGTTTCAATTGTCTTAAGGTTGGACATGTTAGTAAGAACTGCAGGACCCAAGCACCAACACCAAACAATGGAAATGACAAAGGTGAAAGAAAAATTGAGATGAACAAAACATGGAAAGAGATTTTGGAAGCTAGAGGTAGTGGATCAAGCAAAGTTGATATCACCCAATCTAACCGATCAAGTGATCACACCACATCTAACTAGGAAAAAGAAGGGACTGTATACTTAATGTAATACCATAAATCATTTCCTAACAAGAAAATGGTTAAAATTCCATATCATCATGAATTAAGATGCATTAGGACAAATCTTAGAGAAGTACTGGGCAATGAAATATGTTTTACTATCAAGTGTTGAGCATCAAAATTACAGTCTATATTGATCGAGCATTGGAATATGGACCAAGAACTTACAACGATTGAGCTGATGTATTGGCCAAGCAAATTGGTATTTATCGGCATGGTGATAGTGACTGAATATTTGAATGAATAGAGGCATGAAAGGTCAAGACAGTTGTTATACACTTACTAAAGTACAAATGCATTTATTGTAGACCTAAGTGAAAAAATGGAAGGTATATATCAAATTTGGGCATTCATTTTTACTTTACCAAACGAATTCAAGTGCACAAGCGATTTAGAGGCGATCAAGGTGAATTTAGCAACAAAGAAAGTGAATCATGGTGTGCCATTGACAATTTGATAGAATTCAGTAAGTAAAACTTTTGGTATCAAGCTAGTTATTTTCTAAGGTTGTCAAAGAAAAGTTTGTTTTGAAACCCTAGTTTGAAATGGCATCATCTACATCTACAATTGCAAGTGAAATGTTTAAGGAGAGCAATGCACAGATTGCGAGGAACAATTAGTGTCCTCCACACAATTTCAAGGAATGTTCAAATTTTGAAGTAATAGAAGATGAATTTGGCGCTCTGTTGTCAATTCCACCAAAGGTTTTAACAATTCAGGATATACGAACTTGTTATATGAGCAAAATTTAAGAAGTTGGAGATTTTGAGCAAAGAGAAGCGAATGAGAAGTTGTGTGATAATGGAGTATTAAAGGATGAGTATAAGATTGTTGTCAAGAAAGGGCTTACATGTACCCTATGTTTTCTGAAAATTTTCAAAACGGAATGGATAAAGATTGTGTTGAGTCGTATTCACGATATGAAGGTATGGTTAGAAGGCGTGCCAATTAAGATGAACAAGGCCATCATATGCCAAGTTACAAGATACCCTACCCTGGATAGAACGAAGACAATGAGATGAACAGCGAGAAATAATATTAAGAAATCAATAAAAGCTAAATGGAATGGTCAAGGAATGTCAATCGATGGGATTGGTGACCTTATTTTTGAATTTGTACTATGATTGATTGCACATAAGTTTTATCAATCGAGCCAACTGAATAGTGTGTCATGCATTACAGTAGAGCTAGGTTACAAAGTTGTTAAAAAGGATCATAGTGATATTGTCAAGCTGCAACTATAACAATTGACAAAGAATCATGGAGCTATAAGGAAAGCAAAGAATACATCATGTAAGTTTGGCTCTATGTTAGTTTGTATATTTTTCTATGTACAACATTAATTTCCTACCGTCGGCACAATAGCATGGGATAGGAGCAAGCTAGCTATGGAGCAAATAAATGACTTGATAAGTCAACTAGGAGAAAATTTTGAGGCGATTATGGATAACTATTTTGAGGAATTCAAGGATAAAATGAGAAATTGAATGAAGATTCCAAAATCCGTTGTAGATAAGTATTTTGATAACAGATGTTTCATGGTAGACATGGATTTTTTTTATGTCTAGGTTGTACTACCTAGATTTGTGTGGTTAAGGTCGATGCCTTATGAGGTTAATTTTGTTGAAGTCATAGCAGTAGTGATTGCACTTTTGTCAGGGGACATTGATGTGAATATTGAGCCATTCGACACATGTGACACAATAAAGGATCAAATGACTATGGAGACAAGTGAGTCCAAGATAGATAAGAAAGAATGAGGACAATCAAAGGTCTTGAGGGAAAAGATGACAAAGGGAAATTATCTGAACAAGCAACTGAATCCTAAAGCAACAAAGCACAAGAAAATAATAATTGTTGATCCAAAGGTTAAAAAAGATCTCAAGAAAGGTGTGCAAAAGGTTGACACACACCAAGAGCCGAAAAGTAGAATACTAACGAGATCAAAGACATCTTAGCCCCTAGCTGAAAAACCAAAAGAAAGTCTACCAAAGAGAAAATTGGTCAATAATCAAAGCAGAACCTACTTAAGAGGTTGAGGAGAAAAGTAGTTGTAACACAAGAGGAAGAAGATGATGAAGAAATAGAGTCTGACAATCTGAGCAAACTTGAGATTGTGTCGAGACCACCTCCAACAATTGTAGATAAGGTACATCAAGAGATTAGTGAATTAGCAAATTTGACAGGATTCAAAGATATTAATTTTGATTCTTTATGTAAAGAAGACCAAGAGAAGCTTGAAAAAGTTATGATCGACATGATGATACAATTCAAATCTACACCTATAGAGTTAGGTCAAGGCATTCCTACAAATTTGTATAATAAAGTTGATGCTAAGTGGAAGTGAGAATTATCCATTAAAAGATAGATATGGAAGACCATGTTAGCACAAACAGTGTCAGATTTAGGGAAGACGCATATGTCTATAGCCCTAAAAGATTTTGTAAAGAAATTTATGCCTAAGGAGAGAGCTTATAAAACTCTAATGAATAAAGCTCATGAAGTTGAGAAAGAGAACATAAGTAAATGGAAGGAAGCATTTGATTTGCTTATTTCGTCGGCTATTAAGATGAGAAGAGAAGAAAGAGGTGGACAAGTCAAGGAAGAATAGGATGATACAGCACAAGTTGCAAAACTTGTAGAGGAAATCAGGCAATTGGTAGAAGGGTGTGAACAACAAGATGGTGTTACAATTGAGGATATTCCTGATTCATCCCCACAACATTGGAATGTGTTGATTAAAGAAGACCTAAAAGATGTTGAATTAGATACATCTCTACCATTCACCAATCTAGTGTTACTACAAATCAAGGATTATCCAAGGATTGAAAGTGCCAAAATTGATAGTTTTCATGTTACATCAGTTACTATTGATACAAGTGTTGAGCAACAAGACAAGGCTATAATTGTGTTTCTACAATTTACTTATATCCCAATGGGTCATATAGGTGAGAAGGTTGAAGAAGAGAAAGAAAAAGAAATGGTAGAAGAAGGAAAGAAACCCAAAGAATAAGAGGCTACACAAGCTCTTATACAACTGTCGAGTGCTAAGTTAGCTAAGATACTAACTATTACACCTTAACAATAGGTTATGACTACTCAACATGAGCATAAATAGGTTCTAGATTGATTGAAAAGGGTAAACAGTTGCATATATCACTACCCAGTGATACAACCCCTCGATCTCAGATAATGGCACAACAAGATGAGATGACAAAAGAGTCAATAAGTCTAGATGAGGTAATCACTATACCCATGTGTGACTTAAATAGTTTTACATTGGACCAAATGCAAGAGTTTCAAACTTTGTTGAGATGTAAGGAAAAGCAAGAACAACTAAGTAGAGAGCACAAAAAGAAATATGTATTACATAACATTAAAGACATTTTTGTTGGTGCATTTGGAATCACTGCCGTTAATAATCAGCATGCAATTTTGGATTAGTTGGTATACATAATTGACAAAGTTCAAACATATGATATTGAGACCAATGATAAATTGATGCAATGGGTTGAGAAGAAGTTGGAGCACAGAGTTTCGAAGAGAGTCAATAATCTAGTCAAACAACTGGAGGAAATTTTCAAGACTATTCATTCTTTATATATGAAGCTTTGTGATGTTGAGTTTTGCACATTGGAGAATCAATGATCAATTGATATGATTCAAGCAAATATGAAGGCATGTTCACATTCATTGGGAAAGAATGCAAGTTCAAGCTCACCTTCATATAATAAGTTTACATTTGATCAACAGAGGTTAGTCAAGTTACTAGCTAGAGACAATGGCATAAGGAACAAATTGATTTCTATTCAATTCATGCTACTACCACATTTGGAGATAACTTAGACGGAATTATCTATAGCTCAGAGTCTATTGAAGAAAGATACACATTTTTCAAGTGTTGAGAGCTTAATTGGTCTAACTGTCAAGCTAGAGATACATATTCAAGTCATGGAATCCACAAAAGGCAGATTGAATAAAGGACTTGAAGAAATTTTAGCTAGTCATCAAACATTTTTTGATAAGCACAAGATAGCCCTAGTGCACCCCATGCCATAAGTGACAAAAACAAGTGGAAATATCTACCTACATGACATAAGAGAAAGGGGAATTATAGAAGATGATAGAAATTAGAGATAGCATTATCAAATGAAACCGCATCAGAGATTATACACATGTATATATTGTATAGCAAAGATTAAGTTTTTCTTTTGAAGACCGAGTTATAGTCTCAGGAGGAGTATTCTTTTTGCATGGAAAGCTAAGTCATGACAAAGTGTATTTGCCCCTAATGTCAAAGGGGTAGATTGTTGATCTCTAAGCCTAAGTTGCCTATTAGTACCTAACACTTAGTCATTTCCAAGGCAGCATTGGATGGTCATCATTGCGACCGAGTCATCCAGAGAAGGCTGAGCTACAAAGGACTTGTTTATTTGTCATCACATGCTAAGAAAGTCAAAGTTTGTCAAGCACCTTAGTTGAGACTGAGCAAGCATATAAGCCGAGTAAGATAGTTGAGACCAAGCAAGTAGAAAGTCAGGTATTGCCGAGTGAACAAAATATGTTGAGCAAGTAGAAGCCGAGTGACAGCATGAATGTTAGTTATGGCTAAGCGTAAGAACATTCATGTGCCGAATAAACCAGTTTTGACATATGAGTTTGTAATTGCACAAATACTTATGTAAATATTTTTAGCCGACTCGTACATGACATTCAAAGATTGTAGAGACAATTAAGGAAGAGATTACATGTTTTGTTAGATGGCATTAATCCCTAGACAAGAAGATTAACCAATCAGAAAATTAGAAGGGAAAATGACAAAAGGATGAAATGTGGATTGTTGATCCTAATCTAGAACTTTCTATGATTATCTATTTAAGAAGGGTTCCTACCCTAGGATCAGTGTGTATGAGAGAATGGAAGTGAAGTGAAGGAGCAAACAAGCTAAGTATAGAGCAAAGGAAGGCTAAGTCTAAAAGGAGTTCAGATAATGCAACTAGAGCAGTGAAGGACAAAACAAAAATATCAAATAAGGAGATCAGATTGAGATTTTGAAGAGAGGGGATCTGCAATAAGCTTTCAAAGCAAACCGAAGGATCGGATACTGAATCAGTTTAAAAGATTGAGTTCGAAAAAATCTCTTAACAGAGTGATTCTAATAAACCTATTCAAATCTCCAAACAAAGCCCTTACTTTATTGTAAGTGTAAAACCCTTTAATAGGATAAGACCTAACAAGTCTTAAATGCTTTTAACAGATCAGACCCCTCACTGGGTAGATCATCTGATATGATCAAAATTGTAACCCCAATAGGTTAACTTTGTTGTTGCAACAGTGAAGATTTGTGGGTTTCATCCCGAACCCAGTTTTACCTTCATATTGAAGAGTTTCTGGGTAACCAAAATCATTATGTTATGTGTTGATGATTTTCATGGATGTCATGCTTAGATAGATTTCATTTTAAGCATTACGTGTTTATGTTTAAATGGTATAAGATCTAAGATATGAGATGGATTATTTGTGAATTGTTTAATCAAAGAAAATTATTATAAATCTTGATTCACACACCCACCCACCCCCCGCAATATCTTGTTTCCCATTAAGATTTCCAACACATTGAATTTGGCATAAGACTAAGTTGGAGTGAAGTAAATGAACGGCTCATTGGGTATTTTGAACACAAACATCATTGTGTCCCCAGTAACTGAGAGAAAAAACTTTCCCTTGTTCTTTCAAATACAATGAGACCTGTTATCATAATAGCTTATACATTCTTGAACCAATTCAAGGTTTACAACAGCTTGGGGAAAGACTGTGAGCTAATAATAAACCATTGTCTAGGATTTCACCCATAAAATGACCCTTTGCATTTTCTTGTATTTTATTACAAATGGTGTCTACATCAACTCCCCTTAAGTCTGTATCAGTCGACAGGGGACCTTTGCAGTTCATACTAACACTTTTTCAAAAAAATGAAAGGAAGACCTCATACTTTCCTTGAATTCACAATAACAAGCCTTATTGAACCTTGTCTTGCATTCTCCACAGCTAACACTTAAAGAAAGAATGAACTTACCACTTTAAGATAGCTTTTAAAATACCAAACCTAATGAGCAAATTAGGAGGGTGGGATTTGGAAAGATTTTTTCATTTGAAAGTATCCTACAATGAGACTGCTCAAGGTAAATTGCTATAAATAGATGTATTGTCACTTTTCACCTCTGACTTAATCATCATTATTCTTACAAATGATTACCTTCCTTAGATTTCTGCACCTTACGCCGTGTACTTGACTATGCACACTCAACATTTAATGATATTGTACAAGTCACACTTTCTCATGATTACCTTATCTCTTATTTCCATATCACCCTTTTCACTACTTATATCACTAGATGACGTGTCAAGGGCCCACCTTGGTATTCGCCATGTCCAACTTCAGATGCTACTGCCATGTGTTCCTTCTGGGTACCACCACTTTTTTTGCAAGAACTACTTTCACAATTCCAAACTAGTTTGAACCGAGTTCAAAATGGTTGAGATGGTTCGAAAATGTTCAAAAGTTCAAATAGGTTCCAGGGTACAACATGTTTCAAACGTTCAAGACCTGTCAAATTAATAGACTTTGATCAACCAAAAATTGGCTAAGGGCTAGGACTGACTTAGGGCAACTTTGCAGGATATACAATTCGAAGATTTTTCATTTTGGGAGAGTCAAAGGCAATGATTCAAAATTAAATTGAAAACCAAACCCAAGGTTACTCTAAAAATAATCAAACTAACAAACCATTATATGTCTTTGAAGTATATGCTCTCGTGACTTTGGGTGCATAATATCATTGTAAATTTGATTTAAGAAATTGGAGAATGTAATGACCATACGTCATAATTAACCCTAGTGTATGAAGCTAATTATAGAGAATGAAAATATAGAGGTCAATTAGAAAAGAATGAAAGTCCATATTGTTCGTCAATGGGCCTCAGATGGTTAAATCTATGAAGGATGGTGTAGATAGACCAATGTGGCATTCGTTAGACAAGGGGTGGATTAAGACTAATTTTGATGGCACCTTTAAGGGTAACCAGGTAGTCTTTCGAGGTCCAATTTTGTGGCTTGTGAGAGAATGGGAGTATCCTTGCTCTAGATGCCAAATGGTTGGCAGATGGTATAAATAACGAAGTGGAATGTTTGGTGGTGGCTGGGGCTATCGTGGTGGCCAAAAAGTTGGAAGTTCAAAGAATTCATCTAGAAGGTGATTCACAACTTATTGTGGATGGCATCGCGGAAGGGGAGAAGGATACTTTGTATCTCAATAAGCACGGTAGAAGGATTTGTGCTCTTCTAAAGGAATTTGCAGACTTTCAGGTCTCCCATGTTCTTTGGGAGGTCAGCACAATTGCAAACAAATTAGCTAGTGTCAGGGTGAATCGGTTGTCTGTGGATAAATTTGATCTTTTTTAGGCCTTTAGATTCTTGGGATGTAAGGATTTCATAGCGGACGGTTATTTTTTTTTTTTTAAATCATTTATTTGTCATTATAATGATCCGACATCGAGCAACTGTATGGATTTGGAGGCAAGGGAAGTACTTTTTTATATGACCTTTACATTCTAAGGTAAGCCGGCAGCGTGCGTTGTATAATGCAAGATTTTTTCTGATTTGCATTTAGTAAGGTATCAAGTTGGGGAAATGCAACCCCTAGTCATTTGGACTTCCTCAAGTCTAATGGTGGTGCAAATGGTGGATGTTCGAAAGGAGTAAGAGACTATTTTAGGTTTTCTGTATAAAATGGTAATGGAGAGGTTGGAATTGGAAGCTAAGAGGAGAAAGGTGGAGCGCACGTTGATGAAGTCAACGACCCCTCTAGGGATTGATGGTAATCATGTCCCTTGACTGCATATTCCATCCAAATGGTCAAGTCATGGTGTTATCTGAAAGGGTGGCGGTGTGACTAGCGGTGGTGGTGATGCTTCAGAGGCTCGTCCATTTCTAATTTCTCAAAGGAGGAGGCAACGGATTGGTTCCTTTGATATCTAGTGTCTAGTCTATTACGGCAATGCCCATATGGGATAGTATAAGTTAATGGTTCCCGAGATGTGATGTTGTAGTATAAGTTAATGGTTCCCGAGATGTGATGTTGTCTCTTCGTGTTGTTTCTTGCTAGCACTATGTGCTTTCTGGGTTGTTTTTAGAAAAATATTGTTTGCATTCATTAGGTTTTGGGAGGCAAGAAAGCAAAATCTGCCATTGTAAGTGGCTTTGTAATTAGTCCTTTTTGAATCAATAAAATACATATTTGCGATCTAGAAAAAGAATGAAAACCCATGTCATGAGGGTGAAAAAAAGAAACTACCCTCTAACTCTAATATATGATTATAAATTAGGTTTTATTTTTTCTTGGGTATAATATTACAATAATCAAAGATCTAAAAATAAGGCACATTGGAATACAATGTTTAAACATATAGAATCTATCCAATAACCAATTTTATGCAATAGCTTGACAATATAACATGCAAATAGATTAGGTTGATGAAAATAGATTTAAAAAGAAAAAAGAAATGTGTGTAGAAGTTTGGTATGATTTTGGGGAATATACAAATCTTAGGAAAAAATGGTACTACGTGAATTCAAAAGTTCTAGGAGTAGACCTATGACAAAGGGGTGCCCTAGATGACTAGGGAGGCTTAGGTGGTGCCAACAATAGTGGGGACATCTTGCACTCAAATTTTAAGAAAATTATCAATATTATTTAGAAAACTTTATTGAATCATAATTTATCAATGTTTCAAAAGAAAAATGACAAGAATCAACCTACAAAACAGGGGAAAAGTAACAAATTGCAACTATCTCAATTGATAGAAATTGAATCCAATACAAGGAATGACAATTAGAAGACTATAAAAGGCTTGTAAATATAGAAGATTAATGAGTTGGTTTGTGAAAAAAATACTTAAAGTTGTGGCATTCGTAGTGATAGGATCATATTATACTCAAAATGCCTTCAATTTTTCATATTGTCTTGTCATTTGCATCACTATGTAAAAACATCACAATGTCCTAGATTGCACATATTCTTTCTTGTTTCACCTATAAACCAAGTTCAAGTAGAAACCCTACAAAATGAAAAGATAAAGTCTAAATGAATTTGCCCCTTGCGGGTATTCCAATAGATCTTTGTGTGTAGCAAGATGGTAATTGTGTATATTGATTCTATTAGGATTAGTGTCTCAAACATTCCAATTCCTAACTTTGACAACTCTTAGCCTACTATACAATTTTATTTATAGATGTTATTTTTCCGTCTTATGGGAGATGCAAAGCTAACTTGTCATCCTACTAGTAAAGTGACATGGAGACTCACTTAAGGAAATAGGCCTTCTACCTAGAAGGTCTAGGATTATTGATATGTACGTGTCATCTGACAAGTAATAATTATTTTATGACAATATCTTTGACAAATATTATAATGTGTATCATAGCTTATGACAAGATACAACTGACTAATCTTGGAGGTAAGTGTCTGTGTATGCAAGGTTATTGCAAGCATGAGGATTATACTATCAAATATGGTTGGTGGTTGGCTTGGACTCCCTACACTATGTATTCCCTAGTTGGGAATATAGATAAATTATATTATCCATCATATGATAATAAAGAGATTGAAAGAAAGGTACACATGAATTAGAACAATGAGAATTGAGCACGGAAATTTTCTGAGATTAACGTAAGAGTGTTTTTTGTGAATAGACCATGTTCATGAGTAAAAATGGGCAAAACAGAAGGTTGTCTCACCGAGACTTACGTGGAAGTCTGGTTATTAAGTCGAGGTGGCACTACTTAATAAACATAAGAGAAAATATGTTGGAGATCCCCTAATTAAGCTGATAGGCTTATACCTATTAGCCTTGCCATCGGATTGTTGTGACAATCTGGCATTTTTAGACGCTGAAAGGTGAATCATTCTTTTGTAGAAATGGAAAGCGGTGTCAGGAAACTGTCGATCTTCGAGTCACGCTGGATACAATAAACGATCACGTTGCATAGAACAAGTACTAATACTAGTTATCAGTTTGGAGTTGGAGCACTTGGATTTTATGTGTATAGAGGATGGGAGAGTAGATGTATTCAAGGGCCAAGCGATTTCGTCTGTAGTGAAACTCCAGGCTAGGATGTAATTCTATTCAAAAAGGAATGTAGTAGCTACTAAGAGACCAATGTATATTTCTTCTTCTACAATGTTGGATAGGAATATATTTCTCATATATAACAATGGTTTATGTGGGCAATCAAGACCAACTTCCCCAATGGTTACTTTGACCTTGTTTTTAAGATTGTCACAATTGATCCAAACTTGAATATTTTGTCCCCTTTTGAGATCCAAATCTTGGAATTGGTTGTCATTGAGATTTACACCAACATGATTGTCGTTGATATCAGTAAATTCAAAGTTTTTTGAAATTGAACTCGACTACAAAGAGATGCTTAAAGGCATTTCCCATAGCTAATAAATTCCTAATCAAGCCAACGCAGGGACCTGGTAAAAATCTCTTTGGGATCTATGAGGCGTCATTATAAACGCTAGTCGAAACTCATATTGTGAAGTAGAAGGAAGAATACTAAACACAAAAGTTGTGCTAAAACATGAAGTCAAATTCAAATCTTTCATATGCACAAGATGTGGATAGAAAGCACAGCACATAGTGAATTTGATTCAATCATTAAGGGATATGGAATTGGACTACACTGAAGCATTCCCAAACAATTGTCGGGTCAACGCGTTGAATTGGTTGAAAATGAAATTTGTGTGGGCTTGGGCAGTAAGCAAGCTACGAAGGAGATAAAATATAAGGACCGCTCTCAAGCCTTCTATTGTTGAGCTCCACCTTGAGTTCTGCCTATTTTTTCATTCTAAAACAGAAATAGGACTATGAATGGGAAAAAAAACATTGACTAAACATAGCTTTCAAAATGTTATAGATTTACCTCGATGTTGCACTCAATTGAGTGGCATAATTCATCTCCGTCATCTTTTATAAAATGTCTCTCGATTAATTGTAATTATTAGATTTGTATACTTCAAGGATTCTATGTTGAAAATAATGGTATGATTGGATTTAAATCTTAAATAAAATGCTTTGATTTTTCTTAACACTTTCAAATATGTCGATGTCTCATTTTGTGCCTACTAAGTGTTTCAAATTTAATAGTGAAGGCTATATAAAATCAATGTAAGAAAAAAGATTGTCTTTATCTAAAATATGAATAAAGTAATTTAACTTCTATCTAATTATTCAGCTATTAGCTCTATATGTTCCTTATACAAATTACTTGATGTTTTTATTACTTGATGTTTTTATTTGATTCAAATTAAATTATTAAAGATTCTTATAAGTCAATAGAATTATTATCAAATAATTTTATTTTTTAAGATTTTATGATTATATTTTCAAAGTACCAACTTATTTATTTTATGAATATGTTCAAAGCATTCAAGATTTTAAGCATCATTTTTTAATGGTGCAGGAATGAAAATATTTCTCTTATTAAGTCTTAGAAAATTATTTCATTTGTTCATTACTTCAATTATGATTGATGTTATAACTCAATTGTATAATTACCATTCTAAGATAAGCTTTAGTGTACCATTTTAGTTGAATTGGGTCTAGAGTTATGTCCATTAAATTGTAGTTAGTATATTAAGATTGAAATCGAAGAGAGAGAGAGAGAGGAGATTAAAAATAAAGAGAGATGGATGGGTAGGCCAAGGTAGAGAGGTATGGATATCGAAAAGGAAAGGTGGGCCCAAATAAGAGCTAATGAAATACAACACGATGGAGAGGAGATAAAAATGATTTTCAAATAAATATGCGGTTACAAATCCTTAAATCTTGTTATTTATGTTGAATCCTAATTCCCAATGCTATTCAAATCAATATTAAAAAGAGCAGGCATGTTCTGATTAAATTATTTAGAGAACAATACTAACAACTGTTAAATTGGTATTTTGTCATCTAAAAGGTTGAAACACCTTCTCGTGCCATTGATTAAGATAATCAATCCAAATGGCTGAAATGCGAACAAATTTTCTTTCATAATGTATACAGAATTCCTCTCAAAAGAGATTTCTCAAAGATGCATGCAAGCAATCGACCTTCAATGAAATCTGTTTTTGTTAAAAATTAAATATTGCCCAAGGATTACTCATTGGGTCGTTGGCATACTTTATGTGCTCTGTACACTTTTTGGTTTATGTTAGGTTACGTTATCGGAAGGATGTAAATCAATGGCCGAAGTGCAAGCTTTGAACGAACAAAACTGCATATAATCAGTTTACTTCTATGTTATTTTCTTTTGTATCCTATGGTGTTAAATACTCCGATATTTGTTTCACTCGCTAATGTCATTTTACTAAAGCATTTTGCTCACACTTCCCAATGGGTCTTCACTATGCAGTACTAATTTCTCTGTCCATTCTACAAGTTACATATAAATATCAAATATTTACTGAACCATCTTTTGTTATGCCTTTACAATTCGTAAATTGATATTTGTCGCTTCTCATTAACATGTTAGTATGAATCCATATTGTTTGCACTCGACGTATTGTTCATTTATATTAAAAACCACACCCAGAGAACTGAAAATCGAGCTATGCAGCACAAAAAATTTGAAAACTCCTGAATCTAATGACTCTATTATGGCCATTTCGGAAGTCAAGAACCTGAGGAGGTATTACAAAACATTAACCAATAACACAAAACGTATTGCTTAACATCGCTGACTATTTTTCTCAAAAATTCTGCACCATTAGGCTGGAAAGTGCATAACTTGGCCATCACAGGAATATAACATGAGTGACCCGGTGAATTAAAAGCTGATAGGATGCAGAGGACCATGCTGCAGTAACAAATCTCTTCTAGTGAACTGTAAATCAGTAAGAATTCAGGTATATCAAGGTAATACCCGTTCCCTGATAAAGTGCTCAACATCAGATATTTTTCCAGATATAGCAGATGCTTCAGTCACCGTGACTTTGTTGATACACTGAGAGAATGTAAACGGCTGCCCTGGGACACCTAAGGTGACTTCGTTTGCAATATCTGCATCTGATATACCAGTCCTTGAAGCACGCAATTTGTCTCTGAAAAATGATTATCACGTCAAAATTGTAGCTCAAAGACTCAAATGATCCGAATTTAGATACTGGCTCAGATTAGGCTATATATCAACTAATGGAACTCTGAAATCATTAATTAACAGCCAACGGCTAAAAGATTGAATTTATTACTCTAAAAAGGAAGAGATCTTGTATCAAGTAAAATATTTAGCTCAATCTCAAAAGAGTTAAAACATACATTTCCTTCTCCAATTGCTTTCTTATGAAATCCATCGAGTGGGCTGTGACTTTGTCCACTTTGTTGCAGACTATAAGAACTGGAATTTTGTTCTTCACGACAAGGGCCTTCGTCAGGACATCATAGAGATACCTTGAACGAACAGCTAGAAGGTATTAGGTTATGAAAGGCAGCTAATACATCAATCAGCTCTATAGTTCTGAAACACAACTGTATTTTATTGTCAACAAACCAATAAATATCTCAATCGTATATAAAAGAAACAAAATCTACAAGCAAAGATTAATGCAGTACTCAGCAGTGGCTCGACTGTTTGGCAGGAAATCCAAAGCATCAACAAGGAACACAATTCCAGCAGCCTGAGGTAAAAATTCATCCAACTTGGGTCTCAGCCTTGAATGACCTGGCAGATCCACAATGTGAACTGGCTTTATTTTTCCCCTCTGCATACAGATAAAGCACAGGATAATTTAGATGAGCAAACCTGATTATGTCTGTATGTTTGTTAATAGTCATTCCCAGTGTACCTTGCCAATAATCACCACCTTGCATTACACGGGGTGGTAACTAAATGGTATCAGTGATCAACTTGCACATAAATAAAATCAAACCAACAGGTATGGCTCGACAAGAAAAGATTCTTATAACATTAACAGACAATGATATATAGAAACCAATAAGATCAAACCTAAAAAGTGGAAAAGCAATTCTGATCAGACAGAAAACATTGACGTATATTTTGCAGTACTTAAGACCAAGAATAAAACTTGCAACATCAAGCATTCGTTAAACAAACAGCATGGAGGGCCACAATATGGGGCTCTAAAATCCTCGCATTTCTGGTTACCTATATGATTTCCTTAAAGCCAATAAAATTGAAAATATTTACTTTAAATTGAATTTTTAAATCAAAATTATCTAAACATTATATAAATAAATATTATATATATAGTATTACTTATTCTAGAATAATGCACTACATATCCTATATAGCAAAGGTTGTTACAAAGAGTTTCGATAAAATGCTGAACTGGTTTAGGCTAAGTTAACTGATTCTGGTTCTGATGCTGATGGGGGTGCAGGCGGATTTTTTTCTAGATTTTGGATGTGTTTGGGTGCGTCTATACACACACATATATACATATATAAAGTTAATATGTGTGAGTGTGTATGAAAAGAAATGCAAGAAATATACCAAAAAAACCATTCCACAGCATAACACTTCAACTTCAAACTTCACAAACACAAGGTGACAAATATACAAATTGAAATAAAAAGGAGCAAAAAAAAATTAAAAAATTGAATTAAACACATGCAAAATAGTCACTTAAGTGACTTTGGGCGTCAAGGCCTTCATATGCACGGGTGCTGTCTGGATGCGTCCAGATGCTCTTAGGGTGCTCCTAGGAAGCACATCTGGGACTGTGGATGCTCTCTGGATTCTCTTCAGTGCATCCCAAGAGCACCCACAGTCCCACGATGCGCTTCCTAGGCACACCCATGGAGAACCAGAACACATCTGCACACCAGCACCTGCAACCAGAAAAAAACCAGAGAGCACCGGTACAAGGTTTTAGCATTGCATTTGTGTAATTTCCAATACCAATAATCAATTCAGTGAAAGTATTTCAAAATCCAATAAAAGTGACAGGTGAGAACTCCAGCATGGACTCTGCAAGCTTTGTCTGGCACCAACACTATCCGGAAAAGATTTGTCCATTTCATAATTGTTTTGCATTCGAGTGTATTATTGAAAATAGGAGTTTCTGGAAAGGTTGCAGCAGAACACAAGAAAGCTAAGAATGGAAATATAAAACGAATGTGAATATAAACGGTGATGGCAGAGGAAAGCAAAAAATACAGCCTCTGTTTGACTTTTCAATAATTTTGCTATGAACCATCTGGGAAATATAAACAGACTGGTAAGGAAATTGCCAAGTGCACGGTTCATAAGTTTGCCAGTACATTAGATGAGACCATGCCATCAAATGGGATGATTTCAGAAGGGGTGAACGTTTCCAAATTTTCAGGAAAACAATGCCACCTGTGTTGTGCTGAACAAAGCTTGGAAAATCAAACTACAGAACCAAAAAGAGGTACTGCTAAATGAACTTTGTCCTCCAAGAGCAAGGCTCTACAGACCCAGCAAGGTCAATTGTTTATTTTTCATTCTGAATACTGCCCCCCTACTCATCACATTAGGGGACAAAGTGACATGGTATATCATTTGTTGAATTGCTTCTGAGGAGTCAAGCAAACCTAAGACACTTTATATAGAATTGTTACCTGATTTTCTCAAGGCCACAGAATTTGTAAACAACCACAACATGATTCATGGGCCATATAATTCAACCTCACGAAAAGGTATGCCACATAATGACAATTCAAAATATGATTATATTGTGCCCTCTGAAAATTCCTCTGAGAAACAGCACCATTGGACCTTAATCACCAGGTCTCAAATGGACTATAGGATTACCTGATTGTACGCTTGCTATCACACAAATCATGAGAAGAAAAAGCTCAAACCATGTTATGAGGCAGATGTAGAAGACAATGCTGCTCAAAATATGTGAAGAATTTGTCAGTGGTTGAGGAAAGTTGAGTGTTTTGCAAACATTTTAACTTCCTCATTCAAAGATAATATTGCTTGATAAAAAAAATTCTCTTTTGTACTGAACATTATCGCTCAAAAAAAATAGTTCTGATTCTTTTATTCTCAAATGGTGCCTACGAGTGTCACAGATTAGTTCTTACTGAATCTAAATTGCTAAGTAAACAAATGTCAAATACCCAGTCTACAATTCTAAATGATACTGTCAAATACATGCCTCAGACACTGACACAATATAAATGTGGCAAGACCAACCAAGACGTCCAACTCATCACAGTGTGTGGTGTTTCAGGTAAGGTCCGTCCCTTATTCAAACTGCCATGAGTGAAAAAGATGCACAGAATCAACCCAAAACAATGAGACAGAGACTCGGAATAAAGATTCTCCACCCCCAAAACCAACTCCATTGCATAAAAATGCATAGTAGTGAGAAAGCGAAGGCCTTTCTCAGAATAGTAGCTAAATTGCAAGCATCTCTAAAGGCATTGGGGAATCCTTCACAAATGATTCTTTTGTACTCATAGATAAAATACTCTACTCAGATATAAAATACTTGGCGAGTATTTGTGCAACTCCTAAAAAAGCTCACTGAGTTTCTAACAAGGTTTTCAGAAAACTCAGTCCATGTGAAAAGCTCAACTGCATCAAAACAAGGGGCCAAAGTGACTTCTAATTCATTTTTTGTTCTTTATTTTGCTACCCAAGAGAAAAAAACAGCCTCCCAAGCTTCTCCAAGGTCATTTGCAACAAATTTTAGTCAATTTGACTCACATTTTAATGGATTTTGAAGCATATAGGATTCCCAAGTACAATTTCTAGTTTTTTTTTCTTGTCTTTAAATCATTTTATCCTTTTTTTGTTGCATCTAGGTTTATAAAAACTCAATAATGGCCTTTCTTAAGCACTTTAAATTAATTTAGAGTCCAATGAGAAAGATTTAACACCACTTTTTGACAATTTTTCAATGACTTTGAACCCTAATACTTATTTTTGTTTATGTTTTCAAGTTTTATTTGTGAATTTAGTTTGAGAAAAAAAAATTAATTAAAATATTAACATGCAGCTAAACTTTGTCTGTGCAAGTTGATTTATAATGGGAAACTGCATAGTTGCACTGCCCTGGGGGGGTGGTTTATATACCATATATATGGTACTTAAAATGCTAGTATTGAAATATAAGATATAAATATGTAAAAGAGTAATTTCTTGAACATAACATTGAATTGGAACATCAAACGTTGAAATCACCCAGCAGACATCATCAAACATGATCCTAGAGGTTGTCTTGGGCCCCAGACTAACCTGCAAAGCGAGAGGGCAAAACTAGTCATGAGAGCATCCATAGCTGAATCTCAAGATGTAACGGTCACCCTTGAAGAAGCAGCAGCACTTGAGGATGTGTGAGCTTTCTTTGTGGCCCACATATCTGCAAATCCACCACCACCTTGGCAACCACTTTTGCTATTTCAAGTCGAGCAACACCATCAATGCCACAATCTATAAGTGATTATTCTGTTTGCGGAATCAAGAGCACAACCATCATTAAGGGCAACTGGGTGGAATAAGGAGGTGCGTGAGCATTACACGTGCTTGTGCTGATTTTTGAAACGTCAACAACATCCCTTTCAATCTGGTGAACAATCAATATCGAGTACTTCGTAAAAAGGATACAAGGCAACTTCTTAGGTAAGACTTTAGTGGGCGGTTAGTCCAATTGTTATAATTTTAAATGTTATACTTTTACTTTTCATAACTTACGTTGAGTTCTGATTTTCAAAATTCATACTAAATCTTTGTTCTTTTGAATTTTATACTAATTACTAATTTTTGTTGCATATCAGTTATTTTTTAATCAAAATAGTGTACTTAAATTTAACTTCACTTTGTACTAAAACGTTGCTCACAAATGCAATTGATAGTGCAAGAGAAGTGGCAGAAGAGGGAAGAAAGCAATGGAAAATAAATGGCTGCACTATTATTTCCGATGGGTAGATGGATGGCAAAACTCATATCACTAACATTTTAGAGGTTTGCAAGAATAATGTGGTTTTCTTGAAATCGGTGGATGCCTCCAACAAGGTGAAACCAAATGAAACTTTGAATCTAATGTTGGAGCAAGTTATTATTTCAGGTGAGAGTTAAAAATGTGATGCATATTATAGCCATTTATGCGATGCTTATTATAAATAATTATGCAGTAACATATGTGGCAGCTAGTTGAATTCTCCACTAAGAACAGACATTTTTTAGACAACTTGTGCAGCACATGCCATTGAGCACTTTTTGGAGGGCATAGGCAAACTAGATTGGGTTACACTAATTGTAAATGATGTAAGAAGGATCACAAAATACAGTCATCCTTGGGTTCTGCACTTGATCGAGTTGCAGCGATTGTCGTAACATTGCAAAGCATTCTTGGTTCATTGGCAGCTTTGAAGCAGATGTTGGTGAGTCAAGCATGGCTAGACTCAAGTTTTTCAAAGAAGCCTAAAGGAGAGGGTGTTGCATGCATTGTGTTCGACAACCCATTTGCACAAAAAGACAAATAAATTATGAAGGTAAACTCAAAACTTGAATATTTATTTATTTTTGTATTTAAGTCTTTCAGTATTAATTTCTAATTTTAATGATTAATCTTTTTGTATTTTTCAATTGTAGGTGTTTAAGCCCTTGGTTAGAGTTCTCCACTTGGTAGATGGGGATTAAAATCTAATGGGGTATCTTTATGAGGTCATGGATATGCCAAGGAGTCTATCAAAAATTACTCAAAGGGGGACAGACTCAAATTTGATCCCATATGGGAAATTACTGAAAAGAGGTGGAACAATCAGCTCCACCAACTCATACATACAAAAGGATACTTCCTCAATCCTCATATTTATCTTCTTAGATTTCTACTTGAACCCCATTGGAAAGGTCATGGAGGACCTCACTACATGTATTCAAAGGATGACATCCCAAACAGGTGAGAGACCTCATTGAGGCTGAATTGAAAATTTACCAAGAAGCAAGTGGTAAGCTATTCTCTTCATAGGTGGCCAAGAGAGGAAGAACCACTCAAACCATAGGTATAATATTTGGAGTCTTTAACCTATTTCAACAGTTGGTGGGAGTAGTCATTGAAACATATTTTTGAGGTTCTAAGACTTGAGACAGAGGCTTGAAAAATCTCAAAGGTGAGGTTTGGTCAAAAACCCTACAATCCATATATCATGTTTATATGTAACACTTTATCCTTTGTGTAGGTATTTTAGCAACTCCAAAGATTCAAATGCCTTGTGCCTTCCTGAAAAGTGCTCACTCATATTCTCTTGACTTTGGCTCTTCCGCATGCATGTGCTTTGGAGGGAAGTCTCTATTGATAAGAGATTGAGTTTAAATAAACTAGGTGAAAGTTTGAGGTTTCTTCACTTTAGGCATTTATTTCTCAGCAATCTGTAGGTCCATTAGGCAGCTAAGGGTGTTGATCCTTTCATCAAGATCTAGAAGGCAGCTTTCATCATTTTCAGTGGTTTCATATTCAATCTCAAGGAGCAAATAAGGTATAGGTTCAGTATCTTGCAGTTTCAAAGTTTTTACAAAGGTGTATGAAAGCAGTTTCATGTATGAATTCCTTCCTGAGATAGGATAGATCTTGCTAGTGTTTTAGTTTGATCATGGAAGTTGTTAATGTAGATTAGATCTATTGCATATTAGAATATATATACATCTTTTAATTTTCTATATCTTGAACAATATCCATGTTGAGTAATGATTTGTTGCAGATCACAATCAGCATGGGAATGCAATAATATTTCTTGACATAAATATTCTTGATCTGATAATGCTTCAGTTATTTCAGACTGTGGAACAAATTTCTGGATATATAAATTGAATGCTTATGACTTGCACTTATGGATTTCAGTACTTGTCATGATCCAATCTGCACTTGAATATTTATATATGTTTGACAAGACATATCGGTGGATGTCTCTCCATGTGGAGAGACGGGTCTCTCCATCAATAATTGTATTCCTTAATAATCGGTAAAGTGTATGCACCATTCAAACAAATAACATATTATCTCATGCCTGCTAGTTATTGGTAGAATTACAAGGCTTAATCAGATTCAAATCTGATACTTAATCAATGCAATTTTTCTCTTTATCGATAATGTATAGATACTTATAATATAAATGATAGTGCTTTAATCAATATTGATCAAAATGCAGATCAAAAATACAAATTATACTTGGAATGATAACCAGACCATTATGGATAGTAATTAGTTTTACAAATAAGAACACTATAATGACATAAGGTTAATATGTATATATATGAATATACACAATGTATATTGATATATATTGTTACATCCCAATTTTGGCTCCATTTGAAATGTTCATATAGCCGTTGAGGTTTCATGTGAAGTCAACTAGTTGACAAGTAAAATTAGTTACAATAATGCGAAATGGTAAGATGGTTAATTGTAATATTGCTATCCAGATTTAACTGTGTGATTTTGAGTCAAACTTGTTGACCCATGTTTCATGAGTAGTGATTCAACATGAGTGGAAGTCCTAGTGCTTCACCCCTGTGAGCATCACCTAGATCCAATGAGTGTTAAGTGTTCCATTTATTCTCATGTTGAATCACTGCTCATGAAACATAGGTCAATGATTTTGACTCAAAATCACACAGTTAAATCCTGATAGCAATATCACAATTTGACTTCTTGTGGAAATTATCTCCTACTTGTCAAGATGTTTAATCATTATAATTTCATATGAAGTTAGCATGCTAGTTAACCGTTATTATGTTATTTTAATGTTATCTTAGAAAGTTGATTATTCATCATGAATTCATGGGAAGTGAAATGGCGGTTAGCCATTATGATAGTTTATGATTAATAACTTGTTATGGTAATTGTTATTATATTGAGGAATATGATATAATTGTGGAGAAATTCCTTGCAAAAACACATCAAGGGATGGAAGCATTGTCAAAAAAGAATTGGGCACAAGGGTACCACCATCACTAGGCAAATAGGTACAAGTCTTGACCCACCATGGCTAAACGACTAGGCAAGCAAGAGTGTACATTGGGCAATAGCATGAGCTACTTGGTCAATTTTTATAACAAGAGAAATATTAAACATTTAATATCACGATAAGAACTATTACCTCTCTCTTGCTTTGAGACCTCGGAAGTGATCAACGTTATGAATTTCACATATATATATGATGTCACCATGATATTCTGATGATATCTATGAATTATATATGTGTGTGTGTGCGTGTGTGTGTGTGTGTGCGTGCATATATAGAGAAGATATAATAAGTATATGTACTCTCTAAATCGCACACGTATATAGATATGTGTATATATAGGTACAACTGTAGATATAGCACAATAGCATGATGACATAATATATATTTAATTTTATATATATATATATATATATATATATATAATGTTTCATTTTGTTTTTAAACCATGGAAATATAATCTTGATAACTCCTCTTGATGAGAGGTGGCCATCTTCAAGTTGGCATTCATCTTTTAAATATTTGAATTTTCAAAACCTTCTTGAAACCGATATTCCTTGAAACCAAGCTTTGTGAAACTATAAAATCTCACGACTACAAGTGGCCAAGCACATAACAAATCATATTATTATCAAGTGGCATCTCAAAACAAGAAGTTCAGTGTTTTCCTTCCTAAACTCATTCCCTATTCTTCTTCTCCTTCTCTATTTGCACTTTGGATTGAGCAACAGTGACATGGATGAAGTGTAGCCAAGAACTATCTCCACAAGAGCTGATCAATATTATTTTACAAGTCATTAATCGACCATAGAGATTTCCTCTTCCATGCTTCTTTTCATTTCAGATAATTATCTATTGCTATTGGTAACAAGTTCTAATCTTATCAATCAAATAATGGTTCTTTAATACAACCTACAATTGCCATGGTCTGCAACCACAAGTCATCATAGTAGTGGAACCCGAAAAGCATAAGCTCTGATTCTTTTCTTTTATTTATGATCTTGCATGATAACTACATAGGAGTGGATCATAGTCCCCATAACATGTTCTTTACTATATTATGCATGAAGTAATCTTGTGAGAATTTGAATCCTATATTATGATACTCTGATTTATTCATTGATATTTGTTGTATACTAGTTGTAGTAAGAATCAGAAAGGTATTCAAGGAAACTATACTTTGATTTTAACAATTTCTTTTAAGATGTTCAAGCAATTGAGAATTTGATCATAGCTTGTTCTTCCTTGCAAGATTCCTCTCCTCTTCACCCATGCACATGACTTCACTAGCCTTGGGTGCATCCTAGAAGATTGCACGATTGTCCAAGTATACTCAGTTGTCAAGTCGAGTGGTGGAATTAAGTACCAAGATGCTCAGTGGTTGGACAAAGTGTTCCATGTCTATTTTTGAGTAGGGAGGGCCTTTCTCAGATGATATTGTGTGGGGATAATTAAGGATCTGCGGTTGGGAGGTTAAGCCCATGACAAGATGCTAACAAATGCACAAGACAAAGATAAGTTATGCATTCAACATTTGTTGGTAACAAGTATTTTACTTTTATGATATTTGAAGTTATAAGTTGAAGATATGATAGATTGATTTATAACATTGAATCAGCTATTCCCTTAAATGAAATCAACTTTTCTTGTCAATGTAATTGGTCACTGGTTAGATCAGTTGATCTTCCAATTGAGCATGAAATGTATATGTATGCATTAGATAGGCTTCTTTGATGGTGGTTACTTTTGTCTTTCATTTATGTGAATAATGAATATGAATGTATCTTCTAACTATATATTATTGCCATAGTTAGCAATAGAAAGAAAAGGGATGATTGTAAAAACCCTTTGTCGGCTATAACTTTATAGCACCAATTTCTTTAATATTTAATAGTTAGACATTCTATCAAACACTTGTATAGCAGCCTCATAACAACTATTAATGACATAGCTAGATGTGAACTTGTCATGCCACCATAGTTGAGCCAAATACTGAAATGATATTTATAATTCAACTTGATAAATATCAACTTACAATTTATTATTCAAACTCGAGTTGCAGACTTACAATCAACAAAGATAATGATGAAAACTGTAATTACACTACCCATTGGCAACAATACAATTCTGGCATACACTTATTGGCAAACCATGTGCAAGATATAAGAAGAACCTGATTTGATAATGTCAATGATTGGCCATAATATCAGAATTGCAATCCAGATTGAAGTCAGCGTCATCCTTCTATCAATTCCCAGCCTCTAGATGGAAAGGAATTGCAATTGCATGTAATCATTACCCCGTAAGCCTGATCTGCAACCTTAAGCCACTAACCGCAGGGCTGAATAACTGATTGACAACTCAATTGTTGAACGTTGGGTGGAGCTGGGCAGTAATAATCCCACAAAGTGCAGCGCTAAACCCAAATTCAGCTCCCAAATCCTCACGTCAATGCCAGAAACATATCACGAGTGGTTAAGGATGAACACAACGCCTCTTGGTTACCACCTGGAGCTTAGAAATTGCTATGACAATTCTGGAAAATGCCAAACGCTGCACACATGATGAATGGTTGCTTGCAAGAAACCCACAGGAGCCTCATATGAATCGCAGGTATGCTGGAAATTCACAAATCAGTCACGTCTCACATAAGTCAATCTCCAAAGATACGGGATGGATAGTAGGAGATATGCAATGCTATATAACAACACAATTTGCTAATCCAATTCTCAAAATTGTCAAAAACTTCTTAAAACTCTTAGTCAAACGAACAATAATTTCAGTATAATCAACAAGATTATTCTTCTCCCTAAATACAGAAGATACAGTAGGAGAGAGTTGGCCAATTGTATACTTCAGCACAATTGCCAAGAACTTCTCAAACGAGACCCTTATATTTCAGCAAGGGCTCACAGGTCATAAATCAGGAAAGCCACAAAGGCACAAAAAGCAAATATATTTTTCAAGCGTGCTTTTCCCAATGAAATGAGCTCTCATTTATAATCCTCTGTTGGCCAAAGTTTCCTAAAAAACTCCACTTTAAAAATTGTGGAAGTTTCCCAAAAAAACTCAACACTAACAACTTTATTACGCACTTTTTAGAAATATCACTTAATGTCATTATTATAATAATATAAACTTTACTATAATAATGCAATATAATAATTAATGAATAAATAAGAGCTCATGCAATTATTAACTTTATTTACTACAAGTGACGACTGTTTACCGCATAGATTAATTGATTGATGCACACAAACAATAGATGGAAATAGCAGAACTTCTTCCTTTATTTGCATATAACAAAACATTACATTATGCTTGATGATCTAAAATGATTACAACAGTCCCAAAGGGGAATATAAATACTATCCGAGGAACCTTCCCGAAAGTATCCGTCAGCTACATACAACATGTCGGCTACAATAATAGAACCTTCTCGATACTGACAAGAACATTCCCAATACACACCCTGTCGGCCGATACCAACAACATACATCCCAATACAAACGGAATGCATCCTGATACATTAACGAGATACATCTTGATACACTAACAGAATACATCTTGATACACTAATGGGATACATCTTGATACACTAATGGATTGCATCCTGATACACTATTTACTGTCGACATCATCCCCCCCAAAAAGAAAAGTCATCTCCCGATGACCACACAACAAAACTCAACAACTAACCACAACAAGATGGATCTGCTTCTAGCACATCACTTTCACATTCGTTTTGTGCCTGAACTAAATTGGTCTCCAACCCTCATTGCATCTGTAGCCACCGTCTCCTTAGTCAAATTGACCTTGATAGCCACCTGTGCCACTTTTCCTGCTTCCAACTCTGGGTCCACTGAGCCAGGTGTCACTATACTGCCTTCAACTGGATGATCAACTCCTCCCGAACTCTCCATGCATCCACCAAGACAGCTTCATGGCCAACACCTACTCCAAGTACCTCAAAGCGTATCACCCTTCTCGAAAGGCTTGCTCTGTTGTTCTCTCCACCACTATTACACAGACACTCCATGCCTGTAACAGCTCTAGGTCCCATCCACTGGTCATACTTCCCACGACTGATATCCGCAACGACTAGGGGTCTAGGGGTAGAGGGGCAGCGCCCTCGCCGCCAAGACTAAATTAGCACTCTGAAACCCACACAAAAATGCATGGAACACACTATTTTTGCAATTTCTTCTGATCCCACACTCTTTCTGGCAACCATTAATGCTTCCCCTTCCCTTTGGCATTATCCGATACTCATTCTGAACATTCATGATTTGTCGACTTTTTTTTTTAAAAGAAACCCTCCTATCACCCTTCTTCTGGATCTATAAGGTGGTCTTACAACCTCGCTGCCAATGTACAGCTACGTAATGGATTGCTTCTGCCATGGCCGTACCGTCTTCCTAGAGGACTCTATAATGTCATATGCTTCACTTCCTCTTCATTTCTTCCTTACTGAACACCGTACTTCAGCCTTTGAAACCCATGACCATCGTACGCTTAGTCCTGTGTTTTAACTTCTAACACCGTACGCCGCTAGCAATGCACACTATGGTGCCTATAGTTGAGGTCGTACGGCATTATAGCCTGTTGAAGGCCGTATGGCGATATGCCTTGTCTTGCTCGAAACATGAAGGGATCATGTCGTACGGTGAATGCTGATTGTCCTGGAATGTCGTACGATACATGCTTGCCTTAGGAAATGTCGTACAATAACACCTTCATGCCGTATGGTAGCATAACTTGGAATACTATGCAAACACCATGTCGTACGGTGATATATTGGGACTGTACGGTGTCACAACTTGGAGCCGTACGGTGACTGACTAGAAACACCGTACGGTGTCAATTTGTACTCCAACTGTGTCTGTACGGTGATGAATGCCTTCAATGCTTCAGGAACAAATGACTTGTTTGACAGAATGGAAGCCGTACGGGATTTATTTTCCAATTCCAAGCCGTACGATGGTATAAGTATGCTACCGTACAGTGATGCAACCTTTCCACCGTACGGTGTTTGTTGCTCCTTCATAAAACCGTACAGTCAATTGACCGTACGGTGCTTTTCCTTTCCCCTCTTTTTTTTTTTGAATAACTTTGTACAGTATTTACATATATATAGTATTTATAGTCATTCTTTTCTCAGCAGTTCGTCCACAGAGGTGCGTTACTTCTTTCATGGTAGACATTCAACTTCGACCTATTCACTGCGTCGGCCACTTCCTTTCTGTCTAGCATCCATAGTTTTATTGCTCCGTTATCACTCACTTCCCGAATCTGGTACGGCTCGACCCATTTCACTTGAAACTTGCCTGGTTTGATCTCGTTCCGTTCGTCATACTTCAACACCAACTGTCCTAGTTGGAACTTGTTCAATTTCTAGTGTCTATCATGCCATGCTTTGTGCTTGTTCTATGTCACCTCCGTGGCCCCTCGTGCCTGCAATCGTCACTCATCAAGTTTATTTAAGGTACACGATCTCTCCAACCGGTTTTCCATATCGCCCAATATGTTCCCAAAGCTCGGTACCATGGACTCCGTCAGCTGCCCCTTATGGCCGTCAATAACACCTCCACTCCGTACTGCTGCAACTTTTATTGAACCCTTCCTCTTTGTTTCTTGTGCAGACCGAATGATGTCTTCCTTGCTGCCGGCACCTTTCTGCTATATCTGTAGTTCGACGTAACACTTTCTTTCTGTGCGGTCATACAGTGGAATCTTTCCTTCTTCTAGGTTCATACTGTATGTTCTCCCCTTCAGCTTCAGCCGTAACCGCCTTTCCTTCTTCCCCTTCTCTATATTCCTTCGAACATTTATTTCCTTCTTTCTTATCTTCGTCGACCCTTAACATATTACAGCTCGAAAAAAGCTCGTAATCCTCCGTCTGCTAGTGAAAAAAGGCATTCAACGAGTCCAAATTGTCCTCACTCGACCCTCCTTCCAGTCTCAATACTCCCTCTTCATCACGTTCCATTCTCTTCTTCCCCTCGTCATCCTCTCCACCTTCACCTTCAGAATCTGACGACGCTGCCTCCTCACCTACCATTTGTGTGTGTAGATCAATGACGTATTTCCGCCCTTTGCTTTCAAGTGATAAAGTATTTTTCTTCCAATCATGTTTCGCCTTGGCTTGTATCAGCCACCCCCGGCCTAGAATGGCATCGTATCCTTTTCGCTTCAGTGGGATCACAACAAAATCCAACAGGAACGACTATGTTCCAATCATCACTGATTGGGCTGTCAAGATTCCCAATGGCTTGATTCCATGTTGGTCAACTGTTAGCAGCTGGAAGGTAGGTGCCACAATGTCGACTGTCCCAACTTTTTCCAGGTATCCTCTGGTAGCACATTGACACTGGACCCTCCGTCCACGATTGTGTCCGTTAGCACAGTCTCGAGAATGCCCATTTTGACAACCACCGGATAGCATCCAGATGAAAGAGCTAACAGCATCGGGTCTTCCTCACTTGTGCCCCCTTGTTTCTCCTTTTCTTGCTCTATTGGTTGCTTAGCAATCAGAACTATATTCGTGAGTGTCGTGCGAAGATGAGGCATAGTGAATAATAGATCATTTATCCTAACAGGTACCTCGGCTTGCAATATTTGTTGTACGATGTTCTGTTCTGCGCAGTTTTGTACGGAGGTACCACGCGTGTCTTGCAAGTGTGTTGTTTCTGCCTGCGTTGCTCTCTGGATCTCTGCCCGTGCTTCCTCCAGTCTCTTCTTTTCCTCCGTCAGATCGAGGTATAGCTTCGCCTGCTTCCGAGTGATTGCCAGAACTTCTTCCTCATTTGTCCCAACGGTAATCAAGTTTACTCCAAACTTCGGGCACTTACCATTGTCATGATCACCAAGTCCACACCATCGGCATAGCACCTTCGGTGTGTTCGCTATTGTGCACTCTCGGGCGAAGTGACCCCACAAATTGCATGCGCGGCATTGGACTATCGACCGACCATTCACATCATACTAAATTCGACTCCTCCCGTCATTATTGTTGTTGCCGCTATTGTTGTTGTTGTTTTGACCGCGCCAATTATTTTTGTATCCTCCCAACATGGCACCCTCCGTACTATTGTTCCCGCTCCCTCCAGACGCGGACGCTTCCTGTGTCAGGAACACTTGTTGCAGTGTTCTTGTTTTCAGGTTGAAAGCGCATTCCTTTACCGAGTGTCCTATAATCTGGCAAATCTCACAAAATTGATCTTTCGGGCAAGATCCCTTCATATGGCCTTCTTTCTTGCACTCCGTGCACCATAGCTCACTGCCCTTAGTCTCCTTGTTCATGTTCTTGAATTCCTTCATCATCTGAATCATGTCCTTCTGAAGGGCACGGACCTTCTTGTTGCTGCCCTCATCATCGCTGCTATCTTCTCCTGAAGACGCGTCGTCATCTAAATCGAATCAACTATTCTTCTTCTTCTTCTTGGTCTTCTACTCACTTTCTAGGTTCATTGCTCGGTTGTACGCTTCAGTGTATGTCGATGGTGGCACGATCTTCATCTTCTTTCGCAGCTTCGGGTGAAGGCCTTCAATGAACCATCTTTTCTGTAACCCATCAACCGGCTTATTCTCCATCTTATTGATCAAGTCCTTCAACTTCCTTGCGAAGACTCGGACTGTTTCATTCTTCCCCTGCTTAGTATTGAATATCTCTGCTACAATTTCATTATCGTCGCACAAGAGTTGAAATTCTGTGATAAACTCCTTTTTAATGTTATCCCAACTATTTAACTTTTGTGGATTGGTATCAGTAAACCAATCAATTGCCACCCCTCGTAGGGTTGCCGAAAATTAGCTCATCCATTCGTTTGTATCCATTATGCCATTGGCCCTCCAAATCGTTTCACAAGATTTACAGTGTCAGATGGGATCAGCTGCTCCATCACCATCAAATTTAGGTAACTTCTCCTTTGGTCCTGCCATCCCAACGTTTGGTATCTCGACACTCACGCTTGGTATCCTGACGCTCACACTTGGTATCTCGGCCGCTGTGTTGTTTGGTGAAGAAGGGTCTCCGTTAAGCGAATCTATTCCTTCTAGAAGTGTATCACGGACGAAGAGTTCACTCCACGCTCTTGCTCCTTCAGTACTTCGAGCCGTGCGAGTCGATTCTCTTCTGTCTGGATTGTCTTCCCTCGGCGAACACCAATTCAAAAACTCCTCCCATGCCTCTTCCACCAATTCTACCCACTGTCGCATCTCCTCCAACAATGCTTTCGCGCTTCTGCGTCTGTCAGCAGCAATCTTCTGGAACCTCCTTCTGCATTTGGCTTGTTGCGCCAAAATTAGATCTACGTGTGTTGTGCATATTTCGTCCTTGTCCTTCAGCTTGTTCTCATTCTTGTTCAGCGAATTCGGCATTACTCTTCATTCTCCTGCCTTTCTAGGTCCATCGGGCAACGGCGCCAAATGTTTACCGCATAGATTAATTGATTGATGCACACAGACAATAAATGGAAATAGTAGAACTTCTTCCTTTATTCGCATATAACAAAACATTACATTATGCTTGATGATCTGAGATGATTACAATGGTCCGGAAGGGGGATATAAATACTACCCAAGGAACCTTCCCGAAGGTATCCATCGGCCACATACAACATGTCGGCTATAATAATAGAACCTTCCCGATACCGACGAGAACATTCCCAATACACACCCTGTCAGCCGATACCGACGACATACATCTTGATACAGACGGTGTGCATCCTGATACAGACGGTATGCATCCTGATACAGACGGAATGCATCCTGATACACTAACGAGATACATCCTGATACACTAACAAAATACATCCTGATACACTAATGGGATACATCCTGATACACTATTTATTGTCGACAACGACAAACTGCTCAAGCCACCCACTGCACTGCCAAATATAGACCTACTAAAAATAGTAAATCCACAACTGGGACCCCCCAAAACACCCTGTCAGCTCACAAGGGTCGCTATGATGAGCTAATTCCATCAAGTGAACAGACTTTCCAAAAACGGCCCTCCCCAATATTGCTTGTCCTCAAGCAATCTAGCATCATAGAAAAACCTCTACGGGATCCCATAAGAAGCAAGTGTTGTCCCTATCCTCACCAAACCAACTGAATACCAATACCATGAACAGAACCAATAACATGAATTGCAATATAACACAGAACACTTGTGCCAAAGTGTCCCCTGTAGTCAAACCCATAGAAGGTCCCAGTATGTCCTCTACACTAACCCAATCACTTAGCCAATCATCGGACTTAGGTACAAACAATCTCTGCACAAATCTGAAGAAGTATGGACTCCCCATAAAATATACCTCACTAGAATCTTGATCATCTCTAGTAACACTTGTAAAAGATGAAGCCACAAGAGAACTAGGTGCAGTATGTAGTTCTTTGTTGCTCTCAACAATTTCACTCACCTCCATTATATCCACAATGCCCCTGTCCTCATCAGAATTACCAAATATAGAAACATCACCAACTACCACTATAGGAAACTGGATTGTATTTGCAGATGGTGTAAATTGAGCCCAATTCCACTTAGGTGAGTGATCATCGTCAGATAGTACACACCTGAACATCTACGGTACTACTACTAAGTGTCTCACTACATGGTTCATTTATCACAGAAGTAGTCGTAGATATATCATCGCACACACTTACCCTCATTACCACTGCATCCCTAGGCAAAGAAGTATGCCCTCCGCGAGTATTATATCTACCTAGAATGAATCTTCTATCAACATCCATAATGCCAGTAACCAAATTACAAAATCAATCTGAAAATTTTCAAAGTCAACACCAAACAAAATAATAATTGAGTCCAATTCCTACATGCTGGCAAGAAACCGCTCTGCTACCACTGTAAAAAACCCTTTGCCAACTATAACTTTATAACACCAATTTCTTTAATATTTAATGGTTAGACATTCTATCAAACACCTGTATAGCAGCCTCATAACCACTGTTAATGACATTGAAGATGTGAATTGTCATGCTACCATAGTCAAGCCAAATACTGAAATTATATTTGTAATTCAACTTGATAAATATCAACTTCTAATTTATTATTCAAACCCCTGGGGTTGCAAACTTACACTCAACAAGGATAATGATGAAAATTGTAGTTACACTACCCAATAGCAACAATAAAATTCTAGCATACACTTATTGTCAAACCATGTGCAAGATATAAGAAGAACCTGATTTGATAATGTCAATGATTGGCCATAATATCAGAATCGCAATCCAAATTGAAGTCAGCTTTATCCTTCTATCAATTTGCAGTCTCTAGATGGAAATGACTTGAAATGTGCATATAATCATGACCCCGAAAACCTGATCTGCAACCTTAAACCACTAACCTCAGGGCTGAATAACTGATTGACAGCTCAATTATTGAACGTTGGGTGGAGCTGGGCAGTAATAATCCCACAAAGTGCAGCACTAAACCCAAATTCAGCTCCCAAGTGCTCACGTCAATGCCAGAAACAAATCGCAGCTGGCTAAGCATGAACACAACGCCTCTTGGTTACCACGTGGAGCTTAGAAATTGCTATGACAATTCTGGAAAATGCCAAACGCTGCACACATGATGAATGGTTGCTTGCAAGAAACCCACGTGAGCCTCATATGAATCGTAGGTATGCTGGAAATTCACAAACTCCTTCACAAATCAGTCACGTCTCACAAAAGCCAATCTCCAAAGATACGGGATGGACGATAGGAGATATGCAATGCAATATAACAACACAATTTGCTAATGCAACTCTCAAAATTCTCAGAAACTTCTTAAAACCCTCAACCAAATGCACAATAAACTCCTTCACAAATCAGTCACGTCTCACAAAAGCCAATCTCCAAAGATACAGGATGGACAATAGGAGATATGCAATGCTATATAACAACACAATTTGCTAATGCAACTCTCAAAATTCTCAAAAACTTCTTAAAACCCTCAACCAAATGCACAATAATTTCAGTATAATCAACAAGATTATTCTTCTCCCTAGATACAGAAGATAAAGTAGGAGAGAGTTGGCCAATTGTATACTTCAGCACAATTGCCAAGAACTTCTCAAACGAGACCCTTATACTTCAGTAAGGGCTCATAGGTTAGAAATTAGGAAAGCCACAAATGCACAAAAAGCAAATACATTTTTCAAGCGTGCTTTTCCCAATGAAATGAGCTCTCATTTTATACTCTTCCGTTGGCCAAAGTTTCCTTAAAAACTCCACTTTAGAAATTGTGTAAGTTTTCCAAAAAAACTCAACACTAGAAACTTTCCAACACACTTTTTAAAAATATCACTTAATGTCATTATTATAATAATATAAACATTACTATAATAATGCAACTTAATAATTAATGAATAAATAAGAGCTCACACAATTATTAACTTTATTTACTACAGGTGATGACCAACTGTTAAAGCCACCCACTACACTGCCAAAATAGCAACTACCAAAAATAGACCTACTAAAAATAGTAAATCCACAACTAGGACCCCCAAAACACCCTGTCAACTCACAAGGGTCGCTATGCTAAGCTAACTCCATCAAGTGCACAGACTTGCCAAAAGCGGGGACATTACAATGATACAGTGATATTTGATGCCCTAAATGGTATTTGTCATTACGATATAGTGGTATATCTATTTGTGCCCCAAGTGGTATATGTGGATTAACCTGGATTTTGTAGATGTTGCCTTAGGCCGATTCCAGTTTTGGAATTTAGGGTATGTAAACTCAAATTCTTTATTTAGATTTATTGATGATGCTATCAATTGTTAGTTATGAAATTTCCGTTTAACTGATTGTAACCATTAATCTCATTCACATAAACATTACTATTATAATTGTCTTTCTATGAATATGAATAAGTAATTGTATTTCTTTGATATGCTAGTTGTTAGTTAAGACCAAGAGAAAGGGGTTGTTACATATATACATGCATATAATTATTTATCATTCTATTGATAGTTATCATACATAGTTATCTGACCGAAGCTACTATTTCAACACTCCCTCTTAGCTAGGAAAGATAGAAATCTATCCAAGTATATATCACAACAAATCCATTTATCGCAAGAAGAGATATCACCTTATTCGTGATATCAAGAGATATGATATACTTAAGAATATCAAGTCACATAACATTCTTCATAACTCGAAAATTTGTATTATGGTATGTGTATTGACATCAAGTCTCATGATGTCTACCATATGGATGATAAATCATGGTATATCCATGGATACAATATCCACAATGATTATCTATTAGAGCTCATTATGATCTACCAAATGACATCAAGTCTCACGATATCTATCAAAATGTCTAAGAGATATTAATTATCATGATATGTCCACAAGTATAGAGTCACATGATATTCATCATGATATGATGACAATAGGAGTAATGGAATGTCCACAAATATTAAGTCACATGATATTCACCATACTAACAATATCCTTTATGGTATTTTACAATAGCATCAAATCACATGACGCCTACCAAAAGAATATATGCCAACTTAATTTTTGGTACAAAATTGTTGCACCTATAGTAGATGTGATTATTAATATTATTTTCAAATTGAAATATAGACAATGCCAAAGACACAATAATAATAGCATTTTGGATTACAAACTTCATATTAATTCAAATAGATCTTTGATACAACAATCTCAGACAAACATCAATATCATTGGTTGCCATCAAACTTCCACTGCGCCACTCTAATATAAACATTGTCATGCCTAGAGTTACTGGCATCCCAAAGGAGTCGATCATAAACACATCGATAATCTGATTTAGAGCCTTCCCCCATCATGCTCATCAATCTCTTCAGGAATCTCATAGCTTAGGTAGATCCTATTGTATTTAAGAGAAGACCCTTCACATGGAGAGATTATAATTAGGAACGTCATGCACAATCAAAGGATAAACTCCATAATCAACCAATTATAAACTTTGCCCATGAAAACGATAACTGGTAATGTCTACTTTTCCATGCAATTAATTGATCAATGTTGGCTTCCAAATAGGTTGCATGCAAGTATCCTCTTCAACCTTGCTTTTATCCTGTAGGCTTAGATTTTCTCCACTTGTAGGTGTAGCAATAGATTTTTGCATGTCTTCATGTGACTCCTCGTCACTTTTATTGCCATCACTAATCTCCTTAGCCTTGTGCAATTGAGATGTCAGTTTTCCTTCACAATGCTTGAATAAACATCTGACCAATCTACATGACACAATAGAAGGGATGCATTCTCAATTATAAATAGCCCAAACATAGATAAGATAGGCTAGGATATTATATATGTCTCCTCAACACATGAAATCATAATACTCTTCATGGTAGAGAAAATCTTATTATCATGGTGCTCCTTTATGGTGACCAAAAAGTGGTGAAACATATCGTGGATCAAATCTTGCAATTCTAGATCTAAGAGGAGATTACTTACTTTGATATTTGCACAAATCTCCAGTATTGTCAACCTCTCAGCAAAGGGATCACTATTGATGTCATCAAGGGTCATAAAGTTGTCAATAATCAAGTGCAATATCTTTGCCAGGGTGTCATCATCATAAGGTGCTCAAAGAACCAAGATTCGCAAAATCTCACTTAGACATGTTGCAGTTGCTAACTTGATTGCCCTCATGGTATCTCAACAAACTCAATTGTCTTAATACGACCACAACCAAAGCAAGGATCCTCTTCATAAATCTTGAAAGTGATTGGTTCACCTTACTCAAACAAGCTTCCAAAGTAATCTAAATATAACATCAACCCCCTCACTATGCTCTTTGCCAATATTTTGTAGCACATTCAACCACCATTGTCCATCACTCAATGCCATGTCTCCCGTACAGGCTGGCAAGAGTACCACTTTAATACCACTATAGTGTCCCTCTCAGAGGTAGTACAACCCCTCAAACTTATGGCAACCTCTGCAGACTGATGGCAAAATCATTGTACGGTGTAACTTCTCGACCATACAATGCTCCTTTACTCTTTATGCCTATATAGTATTCTCCTTGCGAAGTACAATGATGTGTACAATGATGTGTACAATGATGTGGGCCCACCTCTTCTATTGACACCCAACACCCTCGGCCTCCTCATTCCCCATGACAATGTGTACAAAAAAATGTTGGTGACTAAATCATCGTATGGTCCAACCCTTTACAAACAATCAATCTTCAGTCATTCACCTTACTCAAACAAGCTTCCAATATAATCTAAATATAACATCAACCCCCTCACTATGCTCTTTGCCAATATTTTGTAGCACATTCAACCACCATTGTCTATCACTCAATGCCATATCTCCCATACAGACTAGCAAGAGTACCAACTTTGATACCACTATAGTGTCCCTCTCGAAGGTACTACAACCCTTCAAACTTATGGCAGCCTCTGCAAACTAATGGCAAAATCATTGTATAGTGTAACTTCTCGCCCATACAATGCTCCTTTACTCTATGCCCATATAGTATTCTCCTTGCAAAGTACAACGATGTGGGCCCACCTCTTCTATTGACACCCAACTCCCTCGGCCTCCTCATTCCTCGTGACAATGTGTACAACAAAATGTTGGTGACTAAATCGTCGTATGGTCCAACCCTTTACAAATAATCAATCTTCAGTTGTTCACCTTACTCAAACAAGCTTCCAATATAATCTAAATATAACATCAACCCCCTCACTGTGCTCTTTGCCAATATTTTGTAGCACATTCAACCACCATTGTCCATTACTCAATGCCATATCTCCCATACAGGCTGGCAACAGTACCAACTTTGATACCACTATAGTGTCCCTCTCAGAGGTACTACAACCCCTCAAACTTATGGCAACCTTTGCAAACTAATGCAAAACCATTGTACAATGTAACTTCTCGCCCGTACAATGCTCCTTTATTCTTTATGCCAATATAGTATTCTCCTTGCAAAGTACAATGATGTGGGCCCACCTCTTCTATTGACACCCAACTCCCTTGGCCTCCTCATTACCCGTGACAATGTGTACAACAAAATGTTGGTGACTAAATCGTCGTATGGTCCAACCCTTTATAAACAATCCATCTTCAGTGGTACAATCAATCTCTTCTCTCTGCATAGGAATTTGTTCTTCATCCTACGAATCCTTTGCCACGCAGAGACTAATATCTACTTGCTCCCAACACTCGACTGTCAGCTTAATGTTTTGGGTACAAAATTATTGCATAGGAGTAGATGTGATTATTAATATTATTGCCAAATTGAAATATAGATCAATGCCACAGACACAATAATGATAGCACTTTGGATAGCAAACTTCATATTTATTCAAACAAATCTTTGATACAACAATCTTAGACAAATATCAATATCATTGTTTATTACAAATTTGTCTTCTATAGGGCACTTCGCAAATTTGTGACGATGAAGTACAGATGAAATATCAGAGGCAATATTTCCCTCGGTAAAGTAGGGTGGCTGCTGACCACCGAATTTGTGATCACAGAATAGGGAGTATTTCCCACCTCTAAAACTGAGCACAAAATACCTTCAACCTTCAACTTCCAAAGATACAAAAGCGTCAAATACAATCCATGATGATTTGCAATGCCCCACCATCTCCTTGTAAAGGCCTCCAAGCGCCTAGAAAGTTACAATATGAGCAAGCCAGCAATACTTTATTAGTTTATTATTTGGGCCCCCTTTATTTAATTATTTAATTAATTAATTAATTAAATTAAAATACTTTATCAAAATTTGGGGACATTACATTGTTTTGGAATGCTCAAGTCATGTTTGTGTTGAGATCTCTCTATAGTCTCAATCGTGTATTCATTCTTATTCAATAGGAGTTGTATGATCGTGTTGTTGGGTTACCTACAGCTCATCGAGACATTTGCTCTTCCATTATCTTGATCGGCATTCAGTGCTCAGGAATTATTATTGTCGATTCCTTATTGTGTTTCATTTTGTCTTTGGTCTATGGTCGACTTGGACAGCTCTTTTGTGGAGGCTAGTACCTGTATTGAATGTGTGTGTTACTACTCACATTGAAGTCTTCTACAGTTATGATAATCTGTATTCTGATGCCAATGTCGAGGCCCATGAGTGGTTGTATTAATACTGAGTGAGTTTGATTATTGAAAAGACACTTTTTTTGAGCACCTTGTTTTCCTCTATTGATATTATCAAACTGTCACTCTCTTGACATATATAGTTCTGTGTAATTTTGTCTAGCAGATGTTTGATTTGTATGAGTTTTGTTGATTCCAAGAGTTTTGTCTGTTGTATAATGTGGAGCGTGAAAGGACATTCTTCTAGTGTTCAGTTAAATAAAAGCAGTCATGATGAAGAAGTTCACTTCCAATAAAAGCTTGTGAGTTTTGTATCAAATCTTTTGATTATTCAATAAAGGAACTATTTTGAGTGTGGCTAGGTTTTTCTCCTCAGCTTGGAGCGTTTTCCCAAGATATGTAATGTCCCCATCTCTTTAGCCTCTCAATAGATTTCTTAGCCTTTCGTCCTTCGAAAGCTAAGTGGAAATAATTAAATTGATTTCTTTAATTAAATTGATTTCTTATTAAGTCATTAAATAAATTAAAAGAGATGACTTTAGATTTAATTGATTTAATATTAGGGAATCGTTGAGAAGCACAGCTCATCTATTGTTGGAAAGGAGGAAGCTTCTAGAATAGTGCGATAAGATAACACATATGATTCTTCTAGAAGTGGGGGTAGGAATAATATAAATAAAGGAGAGAGCCTCATGGGAAGGCATCCGGATTTGCATTGACATTTGCCTATGTATTTGTGGAGCCAAGAGCTTGCAAATAATCAATTTGTCTTTGGGAATGAAAACTCCCAATGATAGCAATTTTGAGGGTGTGAAACATCACCCGAATTATTGCAGGTTGGAGGTGATATTTTAGTCACTTCATTGTGCTGAATTTGTGGCCAAGGGCCAGGCGTGAAGAAGAAAAATAAGCTGGGGGTTTGATACAAGCACCTGTTGCAGTAACATGCTATTACTTGTCATTAGGGTTTCATTTAGGGCACATCATTTGGAGCTGTTCGGCAACCTCATTTTGAAGAATCAAATATTTTAAGGAGGCTGCAACATAACCAGGTTTCCCTTATTTATTCATGTATGTTATATGCTACTGCTGTAGGTGGAGGTCTTGTCAGTTTTTAAGCATTCATTCATACATATATTACCAGAGTCTTGGGTTTGAAAATTGGCATTGTATTGGATGAGGAAAAAATTAGTAGATTGTTACAAATATTAGCTTTATATTCAGATCTTGTAAAGATTTATTGGCTGTAAATGTTTCATATTCTCTTAGTTGTTGCTTGCATAGTAATTGTAGAACTGTTTAAAAGTAACAAATAAGGCAATAGGTGATCAGATTTGAGCAAGGCTCATTACAAGATATAAGCTCTCGCGTCTTATGTTTGTGTGTTTGAGATTTTCTGAATTTTTGCTTCTATGTTATTCTGGTTCAAAACCTAACAGTGTTTTCTTTGTTCAAAGTACGAATATGCGCTCCCATGACCATTAATGCATAATTTCAGAAATTGAACCAAAATTGTTGTGGAACCTACGAAGTCTTGATCAATTTTCTTTGTTCGAAGTATGAATATACACTCTCAGGACCATTAATGCATAATTTCATAAATTGAACCAAAATTGTTGTGGAACCTGCAAAGTCTTGATCAATTTAGAGCAAGCTTTTCTGTTTAACAATACCCTAGTAGGCAACTGAAAATATCCTTAGTTGTTGTTAAAGGGCCATTGGTCTCACAAAACTGAAGTGTGGAGGAATCCAACTTTTTTGTTGATTTGTGTTCAATGGCCACTGCCATGAGAACTTTGAGAATAGGAAATTGGCACATCCTTTGAGAAATTAAAGTAATCAGTTAGAGGAAACAAGAAGAACAACTAATAGTATTGAACCTATTTTGTATGAATGCAATTGTTACTATCATTTCAGTGGTGCACTTCTTTTCCAAAATATTTTTTCATGTAAATCTTGTGTCTCATCTATATGTGTGATCTAAATATTGTTTCGCATACCTCCTTTAATATTAATAGCTGAATTGATACGACAACATAATTGAATTTGCATCAAATAATTTTAAGGTGTTCCACTTTCCCAATCTATTAGTAGATTGTAACGGGAATTAAGTTCCAAACAAAATCAATGTGTAATTGGTGGTTAATCTAGAATACTTAAGATTGTTTGGGCCTTAGATGTTGACCCAAGCAAGAAAATTTGGCTTTTGCGTCCATTGAAAATCTTAGTCTAGGTTCATGGAAGAGTTTGGGAAGGATCTAGAACTATGGAAGAAGGAAAGGCAAACATGTATGGGGGCAACAAGATGTTGATATTTGGAGCCTAATCAGACTTGGAGGTTTATTTTTCCCCATTTCATTCGGCGCATTTTTCCCCCATATTTTTCTACAGAGGTTTAGGGGCAGTGCACCGATGCTAGGGATCAAGGGGCAACACCCCTTGAGGGGTCACAGGGCAGCACACTAGGCAATGGCAAGGGGCACTGCCCCTTGCGGGGTTCTGGGGTAAGCAGCGCCAAGCTCTACTAATTTGTAGGGATATGTTGACTCAATTTTAGCAAGGGATCTAGATACCATGCAGAGTACTACAGGATATGTATTTACTGTTGGTGGGACAGCAATGAGTTGGATCTCTTGGTTACAAAAGGTGAATGCTTTATCCACTCCTGAAGCAGAGTATGTTGCTGCTATAAGGCAGCCAAGGAGATGATATGGCTTCAATTTTTCATGGTAGAGTTGGGGCACTTGCAGATGGACAATTATATATTTATAGATAGTCAAAGTGTCATTCATCTTGCCAAGAATTTTGCTCTACATTCAAAGACAAAACTCATACAGTTGTGGTACCATTTCATTTGGTCAATTTTGGATGATGGAGAGTTAAAGCTTGAAAAGATACATATAGATTATAATCCAACAAATATGTTTACAAAGGTAGTGACAAGGGAGAAGGTGAACTCCTCTCCAGCTTCAGTTGGTCTTCTAAACTGAACAAAATAAAAGAACAACGAAATTCATGGTGGTTTTACATTCCAGTGGGAGCTACAAGTTTATCAGTGCTTCTCTAAGTGGGAGGTTATTGTTGTGGAGTTTGATCAATCTCCAAGTGGGAGATTGTTAATATGTGGAGCCTAATCAGACTTGGAAATTAATTTTTCCCCACTTTATTCGGCAAAATTTCCCGCAAGATTTTTCTACAAGGGTTTGGGGGCAACATCCCCATGCTAGAGGTCAAGGGGCAACGCCCCTTGTGGGACCCTGGGGGCAACACCCTAAGCGAAGCCTTGGGGTTAGTGGTCCTAGGCGAAAAAATGAGTTCACTATTGTAAAAGGTGTAGGAGTTGATTTTTTTCTATTGGACGACTTATCCTAGCCCTAACTTTGTAAGCGTCAAAAAGCTTGTATAAAATGGCTTAGGGTTATGGATTTTATGATGTTTGATGAGATAGTAGCTTCTTGCGGGGGTGAGTCACATGGGATTGCAGATTGTAATCAAGTTGTAATCATCGGATAATAAGATTATTGGGCTCCCTATTTGGTGGACGTAGCCCAAGGATTGGAGGAACCATGTTAAATTGTGTCTTGTGTTCTCTTATGTGTGCTTTATTTCTTTTAGATAATGATTATATTTGCATGTAAATGTCATATTTGTCTCACTAATCCTAACACAAGAAACTTGGCTGAAAGGACAATTGTCAACCAAGACAAAGTAATGTCTACATCTCATAAAAACCTGAGTTCTTGGGGACCAAAAGCCTCCTAATTGGGAAAGCATGATCCAGAAATTGGATATTGTTTTTCTCAGTCAAGGGAGCATGTGAGAGAGTTGGATTTCATCACTTGGTTGCATTAAGGACCTGTGCACATAGTTGTTGAAGCCACAAGGCAACCCAGAGCACCCCAAACAAGAAGACAAACTTGTGTGCAATTCAGAAATATATTATTTTTGCAACTTTTGGAAAAGTTTGCTGCTTTCGTGGGTGGCCAAAACTTTTTCATTGTTCATTTCTACTTCTGAACTTTAGGATTCATGCTTCTAGCCATGTAGTATATAAGAGCGCTTACTTATGCATGTTTTCAAACCTTCATTCAGGTTGGCATTCTTATGTTTCGTCATTGCAAATGAATATTTGCCTTCTAAAGGATTGGTGGAGCAGCCAATGGAGCAAAACAGTATGTAGATGGATATCTCAACTCATGTTGAAGAGTTTTAAAGGTCAAGTGCAGACAAATATTAATCTTCCTTGATTGTACTCAACTATTGATCATGCAGTTTGCAAGTGAATTGCTTATCCAAACTAGAGTTTTCTCCCTTCAGCATTTTCTCTAGAGCATATCCTTGTGCTTAAATCACTGTCCAATGGACCTTGCTATATTTTCATGCATTTGATTGTATTGTATGGTATTTAAATACTTGTTTATGACTGTCCCATATTTGTAAGGACTGTAAAACTTAATTGCTTATAAATGGAGGTTGTCTTATGTTGTCAAGTTTTCATAATCCATAATTGACAATTATCTAAGAGAATCTGAGGAAATTAACAGATCAAACCCCACACCTTGTATCTATTGGTTTGCCAAGTTATCCCCCAGGGAAAAAATTGCTACTAAGTTGAAACAAAGATATAAGCAAAATGCAATTACAAATAATTCACTCAAACTTATATTTTTATTAAACACTGGCAACTCTCCGTACTTTGGTGCTGCATGCATGGCCTGCATTTATACATCGAAGGCAGATGACTCACGCCAAAATTCACTTGTTCGAATCTCCCTTTATTCGGGAAAATCAAAACCACTCCAAAAAATTACTCTAACCTCCTAAAACAAACCTAAAATGCAACTCAACATTTTAAAAATGTCACTGTTCATTCCAAAATAGAAGCTCCCTATAATGCAATTTTTTTCTCATACAAAGATATCAAGCTAACATTCTCACAAAGAAGCTAAACCTACACAGTATGATAGTGCATGTACCTTTGAAGATTCTGAATGTAAAACAAAGCTGTCTTCATTTGGTTCCATTGATGTCACAGTGCCTTGGTGTGATGACCCATCACGCAGCTGGAAATGAAAACAATTAGCTTTATTAAATTACAGTAATTAATGCTAATTGTTTATTTCATTTGTGTGCACTGTTCTAAACTGAAAAATTACAACTCAACCTCATATGGACAATAATCTTGGGATGCAAGAATTTTAAGATACCCTTTTTCAGATAGATATTAATAATTTTAGCATGCATAATTATTAATAATTTAATATCAATAATTATGTAGAATAAAATTGGTAATAGTACTTTCTATTTTTTTTTGTAGTACTTTCTATTCTTTTATTTTATATTATTCCTTCTCTCCTAATCATCAACTCTAGGGAGGATGGAGAATTACTTGTCATAGGGTGCTTGGAAACCAATCTACAAGTAGGCTTCCTCAAGGCCTCAAGATCCAGTCAGTATCCCATCTTGTATTTCACCTATAATCTACATAATTCTGATTCAACTATTATTGCAAATTGGTTTCTGGATTTGATTGTGTTTGTTTTTTATCATCAATTATTATAATCAGATTGAAATGGTACAGCATATATGTTAGACCATATATTGACCCCTTACGGCAGCATCAGTAAAACTGGGACGCCCACTGAGTTACCATTTAGTGGCCCATTTTGCAATTTGCAGCCTTTGGAGGAGAGGAGAGGAGTTTTGGTGGAGAGAAATAGTCAGCCTTGTAGAAATGGAATCAAAGAAATTTTTCAAGCAAATCCAGATTCAAAGGAGGGTGGATGTGCACCGGGTTTGGATGACATTCGAGAGGAGGGTAGTTAGAGTGACGGTCCAGATGATGAGGAGTCATTGCCAGCCAGCACCAGCTACATCCAAGATGGATATCAAGACAAAGCCACAGCCACAACAATGGACTGCTAGGGCTAGACACCTTCCCACTCCCATAGATTTTACTAGAGCTACTGGGAGGGGGAAAGTGAAGATGTAGACTACTTTCATATTGTACTTGACATTTGTATTTGGTTATCTTTTTACAAAGACAAATTGCTATTTTCAGTTTGCTTCAGTGTTCAAAGTCTCTAACTATGGCTATTGTTGTTACATATTGCATTTATATCTATCTAGATCAGTTTGTTTGGTTTGTTTACTCATTTACTGACTCGTTAGATGCATCTCCTTATTGAATTTGACAACAAAAATGCATTTCTAATTAAATTGAAGTCAGTTTTAAAATTCCCAAGAAGTTACCAATTTATCTCAAATATTTGCTGAGATCTTTTTTTTGCCTTGCTGATAAATGGCAGAAAACAAGATTTCGAGCTATGCATTAAACATTGGGAATTGGCAACCTCAAAGTAGGGAACTTTACAGAGGCTACGAAAATTACCATTTCCAAATGCAATCCAAACCCTTGTAGAATTTTAGTGCAAATCAAATAAAGTCCCAACAGAGAACATCACATCTAGGATATGAATGCAACTCCCACAACTTACCTGCAGATACTGTAAAATGCAGATTGCCAAAAGTTCCTAACAAAATATTTACCTATTTACTGGAGAACCATATTACATTTATTATTCTGTATCATGTCAACTACCATAGCCAAAATCTATTTTACTTCCGTCTTCTATCCTCTGAATATGGAAAGCCGTGTACAGATGTTCTTACACAATAACACATACATTAAATAGAGAATGGTTCAGCTCATGGAGTATCATGCAAAGAAACCTTCAGAATTGCCTTCAACCAAAAAAGGCTGTACATCCAGTTTGCGTGGCTTTAGAAAATTTTGCATTTACAGCCTTTTTTAATTAAAAAATAAAAAGCATTTTCAGCTTTTATGCATGACAATTAATTGTATCTCATTATTGAAGATAGACTGTACAAAAAAATTGTAAAGATTCATTTGAGACAAAATGCAAGATCATTTAACCGATTAAAAAAAAAAGCAAGATCATTTAAAAACTTATTTGAAACAATTGAAAATTGCTCAACATCAGCAATATAATCATATAACGTAATACTACATGCCCACACATTTCTTCAACAACCAGTTCCTTTATGAGAAAATTTTGAATTACCTGATAAAAAAGTACAGTCTTGCCACCTCCACTTAATCCTACAAGCAAAATAGTGTCTGCCTTCTTGCGTCTTACTGTCCTTATAACTGTAAAGTCATTTATAAAGAAAGGAAATGTAGAATTAGGATCCTCCTGACACAAAATTAAAGAGACAAACTTGCTCCAAAAGAAAATATATAAACTATTAGTAACCTTTGAGAGATCTTATACACCAAATATTACAAAAAATTCATTGAGCATATATCTTATAAAAAATTAGATAAACAAGATGATGCAGGCAGCAGTAGCATCCATGGCCCATCAGCAATCTTGCATCAATCAAATATATTCTATTTTCTTTTATGGTGTTTCATTGGCACAATAGGATATTGTGGTGGAATTCTCATCACACTTGTGCACAGAGGTTTCTTTCAGTTCTCATCTCAAACTTGACAGTTTGCACTGTGTGGTAGCAGCCTAAAAAGCATCACGTCTTCAATGACCTACTAAAGCTCCATTGATCTGGCTTAAATATTCTCTTATCTTTACCTTAATAAATGTTGAGACATGCCAATGTGAAAACATCACGTTCTAACCATTGCTCTTCCATAATCGCTGCACCTGGAGCATATTAAGTCCTGTCCTTAATTACTGTCTTTGCTTCATTACATTCATTCAGACTTGCCAATGTGAATGCATCGTGTTGAGGCTTACATAAAAATAAGCTTCTAAATATCAACTAGGATGACCATAATATCAACATTACAATATTGTTTTAGTTTCCTGAGGAAACAAAACTTGTTCACTGTAAATGGGTATCACACAAAACTTGCAATAGATGGGTCAATGGATAAGTTAAAGGCACAAATGGTAGCAAAAATATTTTCCCAAATTCTTGGCATTGATTAATTAGATACTTTTGCATCACTTGCAAAAAAGAACTCTATATGGATTGCTTGCATTGTAGCACATTGTTGGGAGGTTCACTACGTGGACTACTTACATGAAGCAGCCACAAAGTTTTCATTTGACTTTCTATCTATAGATAGAAAAAGACCCCTCATGCATGGTATTCCATGATGTATTCCACCCTTCCCACAATTGGGTCTTCTCATTCCTATTCAGATCCAACCATCAAAATTTGGCCAAAAGGACAATTTTGCCCTCATTTTAACTTTATATGTTATTTACCTAATGAACATAGTGATTTCTCCTTAATCCATTGTGCAAATGAAAACTAACCTACATGACTAATTTTTTAATGACCAAATCAGGTTTGATGTGATGTCCCTTACTAGGACACTGCCAATTCCCAATAATAAACATACATCAATATGCATTTGAATCAAATTGAATTAAAAAATGATAAATGATTCATCATGCATTTGAGAGTGAACATACTTAAGCCCCAATTCATTACTTCACAGGCTTGCCCTCAGGGTACTTGAAAACCAATCTACAAGCAGGCTTCCTCAAGGCATTGCGAATGCATGCTTGTGCCCATCTCGGGACTTTTCCTCTTGGCTTTGGAAATGCATGTTCTTACCCATCTTGGGACTCACATGCCTTGTGAGGAATTACTCCACCTCTCCCTAACAAAAATAACCTATCCTCTCAAGGGACTATAGCAAACAATTAAGGAATAGGCTGTGCATATATTAACTTCAGTGAATTATGAATAATTAAGATAATGTATGCATGTATAAAATATAGCATAACTGATACATGTGAATTCAGATTACACCACTATAAACTTTTATTTATACTATAGCATTCACACTAGTTAGTATATTGGTCCCTTTATGCCTAGCAGCATTCATCTGCAATATACTGTAAATCAATGTGAATCCACAGATTGTTTATGTTTCTTAGTTTAGCAATCCATTGTCAAAGTTACTGGCACCTTACATTAGTTCAACTCCTGCATATTAATCTAACATGAGTTTAACTCCCACCTATTTATAGCAGCTATAGTAGCTAGAGTTACTTTTCTCATGGGTTGGTTTTGTTGAAGATTGTAGCTGCAATAGAGATCTTTATCTCTAGGCATTAATACCATTATGGTCATCTTCAACGGAAAAGGACATTTATGATACATTGTAATATTAAATATTAAGACATGTGTCATACAACTAGCATTGAGGCATGGAAATGTGAAGAGTGGTATCTGAAAATAAAAAGTCATGTTTTGGGAAAGTGAAGAGCCCTTCGGTTGTAATGTGAAGTCTCTTTATATTTTATATATAACGCATCATGCAAAAAACATATTATCAATAAAATGATCTTTTGTTCAGTGGCTTGGGTTTTTCCCTTCATTTTCGAAGGGTTTTCCCAAGATATTTTGTGACATTGATTGTATCTCTTTTATGGTTTTCTTTACTGCTATTTATCATCTGATTTCTGGGCTCTATCTTTAACATGGGAACAGAGTCAAGTTTGGATAATAACAAGTTTTAGGAGCTTTTCTTATTTATGCTATTTGATTAGCTCTGGTTGTCAATGCTCACAGACCTCTATCATTATGAGGTTATGTGCATCATTGTTTCTAACGGTGTCTATCATTCTCCTTGGTTGGAGATACATACATGGTCTAAGCACATCGGTCTTGGGCAGGAGATTTCTAAATTGTCCTAACGTATTCATCTTTTGTTGGAGTTATACAAATTGTCTAGCATATTCCTCTAGCTAGAGAAGTATGGCATTCATGCTAGTCTTTCTTAAAATTGGTTCTCCTTGCCTGTGAGCACTCACTCAACATTGATCTCTCTTTGAGCTTGTGAACTTGAGGAGGACACTACAGCTTCCAACTACAAAGTTCTATCTAGCCGCTGCAACAAGTTTGTTGTTTTGAGGAACCGAAGCATCTGGTTGCTAACGAGGAGGAGAATGAGCACTTTAGAGTGTTTAACATCACAGATGCCACGAAGCTTGATAGTCGAGAGGTTGTTACAGTTAGCAAGACGTGAGCTATGTGTGTTGGGTGGATATTTTGTAACCAACAGTTTTGGGTAAAAATTCAGTCGCAAAATAGGATGACTAGCCACAACGTGTGAGATAGAGTCTCTCCTACCTTAAAGGGAAGGCTCTCCCTTCTCATTGTTCCTTGGATCAACTCAAGGTAAGCAAGAAATTGAGATATTTATGAACATGATATTACTATTATCCTTTCTTCTTAGCTTTCAAGAAAGGATCCACTTCTTCGTAAGGCAAATAATGGGCAAGGTGAATCTCTAATTACACTTCTATCACGAGCTGGAAACAATGATACCAATAAATTTTAACTAACTCAAAGGCTAGCCAAAAAGTACCAGTTTGGCTCTAAGTCCTGTCGTACTTCTATATGGTAAAATCTTTACAATTAGGGCACAAAGACTCCTAAAAGTAAGAACAATCTAACTATTTTGCGAATTAAGACGAACATACAAGCTACAGACAAAGCTTATAGCTATGGATTTTCACAATTGTTCCCAGTCAAAGCTCGGGCTTCAATTGTTTCTTAACTCTTTTCTATCAAGTCACAAGATACAATATCAATAACAAAAGATGGTACGAATCAAAGATAACTTGAATGAATTATAGACAAAGCTTACAATTCATACAAGCAACAATTTCACTTAATCAAAGTTAAGTCCAAATGCTCCTTTGTATTCACTTTCTCTCAAAATAATGCTAACACAAACAAAGTTCTGCTGGCACAATTTCTCCAAAACTCTCTTGCATAAAGATAATGATGATTTTACAATGAGGGGGGCACTCCTTTATATAGGCAAAGAAGTTGAGAAAAAGGGGGAGCAAAAAGTGGGAGCAACTCAACCAACTTTGACCAAGTCTAACTACAGAAACTAAAGGGTTACATGCAACTACACATGCAACTCGCATTACATCTTTTGCATACATGCAATTCGCATTACATGCAATTACACTTTTTCATGTAATGCATTCTAAACAACTATGAAATAGAAACTATACAACAATCTTAAAGATTGCTTCTTAATGCCTTGAATTTCACAATGAGTCACACACTGTGGGAAGATCAACAATCTCCATAGTCTTTGATATGGCTTCAATTCTCACTGCATTTTCATATGCTGATTGCACAACTTTAGAATTTGTTGTTGTATTATCTAACAAGTGTTTTGTTAAGGATTTGTACAAAACAAACTTGTTCATTGTGTGTGAACCAAAATCTTCGGAATCTACATCAGCATTGATCCTGATTGTATATTCTGAATTCACTCTCTCTGCTACCAAAAGAATACCAAGATTATCAGTAACACGGCATCCCAATTGCTCCAAATCACAAATAAGGCTTATTTCAACTGCTTGACAATCTTCAAGAGCCACTTGCAATTTTGTGATCAATTTTCTTAATGTCTCTTCCTTGTAACCAATGAGTCCTTGAAATCTGAAGAACATTTCACATGACGGAAGAACGTCACATGAGACCATAGCATTCAAATCAAATTTTATCATTTCATCCCAATCCTCAAGGATTTCCTTCAGGTTATCTACTTCTTGAGTTAAAGAAGAAATTAAGCTTAGTTCCATTTTGTTCATCTCTTTGATACGCTTTTGAACTACAAGTGTTTCTGTGATAGCTCGAACTCCTTCAACAATGATTCCTGTATCCAAGAATTAGCAGCTTGAATCAACCTTCTCTCTTTAAATGTTTGTGATGTAACAATAATATTTTGAGAAGATTGCTTTTGGATGACCTCATTCAAACGAGCTATTTCCTATTTCAACTGATTCTTCTTTTCCCAAAGCTCATGATTGTTTTTTGATACATTTGTCAATGCATCTTAAGCATCTTGTAAACAACTCAAACAAGATTGCTTTCCAACTTCAACCTTAGTAAACTTGTAGTCAAAACAAGTAAGCTCTTCAACAGGTTTATCTACTAAGGGCTCAACAACTTCAACATATTTGGTTTTGTCAGAATCAACCAAAATTTTGAAAACAATCTTATCTTTCAAAAATTTAGATTTAGTCTTCTTCACAGGAAGATTGTCCGAAGGAACAACCACCTTCCTTCTATTTGTTTTTACTCTACTCAACCATGCAGGTAGGCTGAAACTTTCATTTGTAGAAGCAGGCACAGTGGAGACCATTGGGCATTGATCCAAATTGTATATCTGTAGTGACTGAACAGGATTCAGCTTGTATTGTTGTAGGCATAGGAATATGTTGTGAAGATTTTGTCATGAAAAGTTCAAATCCTGTCAAAGATGTATTAAGCTGGGAAACTTGACCACTGGTAAGAGTCAGAAAATCTTCAAACACATTTGCTAAGTGTTCATATTGATCATGTGCACGAACACGAGGAGCAACAGATGAAATCGAAAGAGCCATGGTGTTAACTTCCGAGACTGGAGTGGAGTGAGTGAAAACAATAGAGAATGAATCTACATCATCATCAACCTCATGCAAAAAGGGCTCTTCATGTGGAGAAGACGTGCAAGCTCATGCAGACTTTGGAGGAGATGTGATCCTAATTTCTCCTTCTTCATCTGAATCTTCTTTCTCAGATTTTGTTTCCAATTCTTCTTCTGATTCTGTCACTAATTTTTGAATTGGTTCAGGAACTTGAAATGATTTAGTTTCTTTTCCGCCCTTTAATTTGAATTTGAGAGTATTCTTGACATTTGAAGATGAAACACCATCTTTCCTTATAATTTCCAATTGTGACTTCCTGTCAGGAGGACCAAAGCTTCCACAATCTAGACCCATTTTAGGATTTACTCTTTTTAGGCCTTTACTTTTCAGCCACTTGTTAGTGTTTGCTAAGATGGATTGAAACCTGTCCATAATAGATGTACCTTCTTTTTGTTGCCATTGAATAGGAAAAGGGCACATTTTATCAAAACCGGCTTGGTGAAATTCCGGATCAAGGATATCGCCATCATCTTCAATTTGGAAATCTGGAGGGATTTCCAACATATTAAGATCGATTATTTGTTGCAAGGTTCACCTACAATAATCCATCTTCATAATGTCAAGTTCTGTTCTCATGTCAATCCAAATATCTTCAATGCAATGAACATGAGTATAGGCCCTCTTTATCTGAGAGTTCATCTCTCAATAATCAAAATCAAATCTAGCCTTTGCAATGTAATCAATTGCAACTCTACTTCCATATTGTTTTAGGCACAGAAACAATTGAATAATTGCCAATAGATAAAGGCCTAGCTGAGGTGATGGCAAATCCGGGCCTATGTGATGCATGTTGATCACTCTACACGTCCATGAGTTGTCTGGCTAACTCCATTAGAATGATTCAACCTGTAGCATACCTAGGTAAGGTATACGGCTCTCCTTTGAAATGTCCAACTCTCAAGTATGTGAAAGTGGGAAATTGAAGAAAAATGCAGCCATATTGGTTTACCTTTTCCCATTTTGCATCAGATACTCTTTTGATACACAATTGTTTGTCGAACAAACACCTATAATGTCTAAAGAAGGCATCTTGGACTCTTCTGTAATGGTATTTACTATTAGCCAAAGTGATTTGGTCATAATGTTCCCAAACAAGTACTTGAAGACGATCACCTTCGGTGGAAAGACCTAAAAAAGACCCCATGGCAGCAGCAATGTAAACTAGATAAGAATTCATGTAAAAAGGTATTGATGTTCCTACATTGCATATCTGCTGACAAAGCACAGTACTGATAAGCTCTCCCCAAAAGATGTGTTCTTTGTTCTCTATAATTTGAATCATAAATTTGTACATCCATGGCTCAAAATCAAAAAAATCCTTAAGACCACAGATTTTGCTAATAAGGATGATGAGATCCTTGTATTCTTGTTTAAAATTTGACCAATGAAGAGTCTTTGGCCATCTGGCAAAATTGTTTCTCTTCTTGTCTAACCAGTAAAGGTTGACATACTTTTGATAACTGTCCTTTTGCTCATTCCAACAGGCCAATGATGATCCTTTAGTCAAATCAGCACATTCTGATTTACAAGGAACTTTGAAGATTTGTTCAATAACTTTGCGATCAAAGCTAATGATAACCTTGTCGTCAGCGTCTTTGATATTCCTTGTCTTAGGAGTGAACTGCCGAGCGCATCCATAGAAAAAATCAAGTTCAATGGCCACCATGGGAAATGTTGAAACCAAATGGATGTTGTTTTTTTTAATACATTTCATCTCATGTGTAGCTGGAGCTTCAATCCTTTGTAGAAAATCAGCTACATCTATGTGACCAATCTTGGTGTCTAGCACGTTATCAAGAACAAATGTAACTGAAGAAGGAACTGCATGAGTCAATTCTTTGTCATATTGGTATTTCATCTTGCCTTTGGATTTGGATGGCGAGGACATTTCCTGTGCTTATATTACAACACAAAAATCCCAAAACACAAATACATCATCAAAAGGAATCTCCATGCAAGTGAATACTGGAGTAGCAGTGAAGATTCGAAAAGGAGTGATTTTCGAAGAGAAAGCATATGCATATGCAATGGAATGAAAAGTGAAATGGAATGAACGGAATGTGGAATGAGATGATATGAAAATATGAATATGGAAAATGGAATGGAATGAAAATGTGCGAAGGTGAAACGCATGGAAATGCGTGCAAAGTGAAAGTTGCTGATTTCAAAAGTGATTTAAAGTTTTCAAGGCTTTATTGAATGAAACATGCATATATGTAAATGCAATATGTAATAGAAAGTGGAAAGTGAAATTAGGTGTAAGTGTGAATGAAATGTACACTTTATGTGTATATGCGGGTGGAGGATAACATGTAAAACATGTTATGAGGTGGAAACATGTATTTATTCATGTAAGCACGAATGCGTATATGAAGATGGAAATGAAACAATGGAGGTGAGATAATGAAATATATAGTCACTTTTGGAGGAAGGAATAAGTCAAAGTACACGGAAAGCGAAAATGACATCCTTTTGTCTTTTCAAAATATGACTTTTGATCAAAATCGGACCTTTTGGGTGTAATTACACATAAAACATTTTATATAATTGTGTCGTGCGAATGAAAGCGAAAAATGAGATGGATGAAAATGGAAACGGAAAATGGAATTACATGCATGTGTGGATGGCGAATGAGATGAAAAACACATAATCGCATTTGTCAGATGAGATGTGAGATGTAATGAGATGGAAATGGAATGTGTAAAATGATAATGCTTTCGCATGTAATGAAGGAAAAACAAGTTTTTGGGAAAAAACTTGCAATTTCTCCAAATGGAGAAAAATCAACAAACAAGCACACAAAACCAAAACAAAAGAAAAAAATACCTTTGAAAACAACTCAAAACATGCCAAGATGCAATGCACTCCAAAGATGAAATTCGAATTTGGAACTTGGGGAAGAACCAAAAACATCAAAATGAAAGAGAAATTCATATTTAAAGGAAAAATGTACATTCTAAGGCAAAGATTTTTACAAATGGCATACATTCAACGATTTCATGCATAAAATCAGCAAGGATAAGCATGAATTAAAATGCAAGAAAGAAGAGGTCCACTTACATGAAAAATATGTGCCAAAAATGAAAGAAAAGATGCTCCTTGTTTGAAATCTTCTTAAAAAATGGTGAGAACTTTTCAAATCTTCAAAATTTGAATGATGAAGGGCAGCAAACAAAGAGATTATTGTGCAAGATGCCAAAACGTGCCCTAGATTGTCTCCTTCTCCAACGTTTTGAAGATTGCATGTTCTTGAGACGTTTTTGCGAAAACAAGCAAAAAACGTGATCTTCCAAGTAAAACGATTTGATGCTTTAACACCAAAATGATGATCTTCAAGCAATGTAATCAGCAAATAGGGCCAAAACGATTTGATTACACACAAAAACGTAATCAAACTTGGAAGATTTATGGAGTTTTATGCAAACTTGTGCCCTAGATTGGGAGCTTTGAACATGTTTTTGGGTGCAATAAACTGATTTTTGATAAGGTCAAAATGATCACCACTCCAAAATGTTTTGAATGCAACTGATTTCATCCAAATCCATGGAGAAAATCAAGAGTTATGATCAAAATCGGAGGTTTTTGGATCAAGAACATGTTTTCTTCACACAATAGGACATTTTTATGTTCATTACATATTTTAAAACATGTTGGAAGGCAAAATCGGACCTTTTAGAGTCCATTGCATGTTTTAAAATATGTATTTAGACATAATCTCACTTTTTGAAGCTCATTGCATATTTTAAAATGTGTAAGACTCCAATATCGGACCTTTTGGAGTCACTTACATATTTTATAAACATGTCTCACCTTTTTGATGCAAAAGCACAAAAACTCAACTTTTCATGTCATTGCATCAAAAAGGTACACTTTAACAAGCTTTTGATATAATGGCATGAAAAATGTCCTCAAAGTGAGTTTTTATATGCAATAGCATGAAAAGTTTCCACTTTTCATAGTTTTTTACATGCATATGCACATAAAAAGTCCACTTCAAGGCTTTTAAGTTATGTATTTCACTTATTTTTATAAAAATGTCATCAATATGGGTCAAAAATAACATTTATGCATCATATTAATCAATATAATTCATAAACATTAAGTTAAAGTGACATTTATATAAATATTTGATTTAAAATATCAAAAATTTAAAAAGTAACTATATAGTTCTATAGTCACTTTAAGTGAAAAATTAAAAAGTAACTTAACTTAAAATTATAACATAAAGTGCACTATAGTCACTTTAAGTTATAAATTTAAATGAAAAGTAACTTCAAAACATAACAAAAAGTGAGTGAATGTTATATTTTTGAAAAAGTGAATGTCAAAATGAAAATATAACATCATTTTTTTTAATTCGTGCTATTGCACCTAAAAGTCCACTTTTGAGGCACTAAAATGATCATTTCTCTTGACTGACAACTCCGATCGACCTTTAGGTTAGAGCAAATCGAAGAGGAAAACAAAAGGCATGACATGAGTAAATCCAAAAGACCAAAAACAAGTAAACACAAACTCAAAACCAAAGAACGAACTATGAAGGCTTCAAAAATCAAGCAAAGGCTCGACAGAAAGCAAAACAAAAACGACTTGACAAAGGCCTCCAGTAAAGCAATTTGATATTCGAATTGAAATGGATCAGTCGATCAACATTAAGCAATTGAATATCAAATTCAGGCTTAAAGAAACGCGAAACTAGCTTGGAAAAGTTCCGTGTTGTTACCTACATTTTGTGGTGACAAAATGCAGGACAACAATGTGAACTCGCAGATGCAAGATAGGCCCCGTCTATTAGTGCTAACATGGCACTCGATAACCCTCCACCATAGCTTCCGTGTTTTAGATGGCCACATGAAAGGTCAAAGCATTCAAGGAAATAACAGCATAAGTGCAAACAAATTTGAAGACAAAGAGGATAGCAAGAGTCATCGGTTTGTATGGGAAGTCAAGGGTAGAAAGTGGAGTGATACCAAGATTATAGTTCTGTTTTTTTATGATCATGATTGTTTTCTAGCATTCTTGATCGTTTTTCTTGATCACGTGTATGCAATCCATGTTATGACTCAAACCCATTGATGCTCAGAAGACATTCTTGATTGCATGATCAATCAGAAAAAGGTTGATGTCTGTAGGGATTTTTTCCACTAAATCTAGTGCTTTTAAAATCCCATCTCTTTTGATTTGGAAAAGAAGTACATGAAGAGATAGGAGTAATTGTTACAGAGACTGTGGACTCTATTTGATAATTCCTTCGCCATTTCAGCCTTGCCCTTGATGAGTGTGTGTATTACCATCAAGCAAAGAAGAGGATCTCCAAATTGTTGAATGGTAATATATATGTTATGGAAAACATTAGTTATTTAATTTGGCATTGATCCTATGTGCAGGTTATGTGTTTAATTCTGCATGATGCTTCATTAATGTTCTTATTTATTTATATGTTTTGTTTCATATGTATTCTGACTTGGCATAGTGCAAAGAGGCTGTGAATGCTAACCAGTTAATCTCAAATGGCTTCAATGACTTCGTCAAAGATTGAACTTGAAGATTCACTTAGCAAGTTCTATAATATGAATGCTGGTCTCTGTTTATTATTCAATTTTGATAAAAGAAATCATTGTATCACTTCATAATTGTGTATATTCCATATTGATCTATGTATGCTGATAGCATTGATCTTTATATGATAGATTGATTTTATGATTATTATTCTATCTCTCATCATTGCAGGATGCAACAAGAAAGCCAATAGGTTGCTTTAATTAAGAGGGAGATGTTGAGCTTTAGAGGGAATTTTTTAGCTTCATAGGGAGGCTTCATGAGTAAGAGGGAGTACTTATGGAATCCCCTTCATTCTCATATATGCTTGTGATGCTTGTGGTATTTGTAAAATTTGAAACTTAAATGGAACTAAATCTTATTTTGTTATGCCTATTTCTATTCTTGTGTGAATAAATGAGATTGTAAGATCAGCTATGATAACTCTTTCACTATGCGATAGTGAATATCATGTTGAGAGAGTCCATGACGTCATCATGTTGAGAGATCCGTGATGGGAGTTGGATGTCATGTTGAGAGATTCCATGACAGTTCACGTTGAGAGTGATGAAACTATTGTCATTGATGTCAAAGGGCTTCACAAGAATAAACAAGATTGTTGGTATTCATCGTCAATGTCAAAGGTTGAAATATAGTATCGGCTGAAAATGCTACAACTTACAATGATAAATCAAAAAAGTAAAATCATAAATGGACAAGTACTATATTTTAGCAACTCACATAATAGAAAGGAAGAGTGACCTCTTGGGTCTCATAAATATGACTAAGGACAAGAAGCAATGGTGAAATATATACTACATAGTACAAGCAATGATTATATAAGAAGACAATGTGAATAACAGTAGAAGATGACATAAATCTGTAGCAGATTACATTCAATAAACCAGACATCTCACATGACTTGCAGGAGTATTATGATAGCATTTATAATTAAGAAAATGCAAATGAGGGACTGTCAGGAGTATGCATAACCTGATGCCAAGAGAAAACACAGGGATATAATTGTGAAGTCAGAGATTATGAAGGAATGAAATGAAAATATCCAGTAAAGAAAATTGAATAAGTTCAGAATGAACGCTATTTTGATGGGGCGAAAGTAAGAATAAAATACTTGCCACTAGAAAGGGAATAAAGTAAATCATTGAAGTAAAATATATATCCTATGATCATTATGGAACATAAAGCCAAACCACAGTAAGTGTGTTGGATGGATAGAGCTCAGAAGAGACTGTGATAAAAATATATAAAACCAGTAAAGTATAAATGATGCTGATTGGAAATTGTATGCAGTAGTAACAGGAACTCAGAGAGCAGATAGAAACAACAATGAAGTCATGATACAAACAAACAAATATATACAAGCAAGGAACTAATGATAATCTGAGACAAAGTGCAACGAAGGTAGCCAGAGAGTAACGTCGGAAGTGAATGATGATTGCAACAAGCTACGGCAGATGAAAACAACTTAATCATATGCTCACTATGTCAAACGCAGTTCTTCATACATGTCAAAGGAGCCAGCAAGTGGTTTGGAAACTAAAAGACAAATAAATGATCTAGATTCAGTGGTAATACATTTGAATGATGAAAGCTGCTATGCGTCTGAAGCAATTTATAGGCAATATTTTGGAGGATATATGAGAGCGTGTATCTCCTGTTCATGCTGCGATGAAGCCTCTGAAGCCACAATGAATAAAAATAATACCTTGAAGTTGGAAATAATGTTTTCACAAAAGAATGATACCCTTGAGAACTATTATCAGTAGTACTGTGGAAAGCAATTCAATTAAAATGTCATCAATGAAATAAGGGTTCAATGTTGATGAGCAGTTCAAAAATTATAAGACCCGTCAAAATGTAGCTAATGGATTGTAGAGACTGAACGATATTTCATGTTAAGAGGCAATCCACGTTGGATATTCAGCATTGGAAATTTAGGAGGATTCCACGTCATGAATACAACTTGCAAAGGATTCACCCAACAAAAGGTGTTGTCGTCTTGAAGATCTACAATAAAATACAAAGGGTCATGATGAAGAATCAATCAGAAACGACTATCATACACAGCGATTAATTGATGAAGCCCAATAAACTTATGAAGAGGCATATCGTGTCTATCCAAGTCATTGTATTTGACTACAGAGGTCTAAATTAAACATGAGTCCATGTTAGCAATGTGCAGATTGGAGTGAAACGACAAGTTTGTATATAGTGAAACAATGATAATAAGAGTTTGCAAACAACGAACTTGCTAAGTATCATAACCCATCTGGAGTATGCAATTGAGGATCAAAATATGTGTGCAATACAATATTGAAACAAGAGTGATCAAACACTTCAAATAACAAGGTGGTTCGATAAAATATTTAACAACCAGCAATGGAATTAAAACAAAACAAAGTATTATAAGCAGCAACAGATACAGGTCAGCGACAAAGTAGAAAGTCCACGTCAGGTTTCAATTAGTTTTGAAAAGATGTGACTTTGATTGCTAAGTAAAAGATTTAAGGAATCTAATAAAAGTCATGACTTTGAAAAGTCACACCCATCTATGAGATATATAAGCATGTGGTGAGAAAAAATAAAAATGAAGTGTGTAATAGATGAGTGAAAAAAAATAGAGCATTGCAGATAAAGTAAGTCAGCGGTTTGTGTGTAGAAGAAAATAAAGAAGTGAGCAGCAGGATAATAAATCCAAATAAGAAGAGTAAGAAGTAGAGAAGTAGCAGAGAAAGAAGTCAGAGATTTGAGAAGCATGAGTAGAAGAGAATAAGAAAAGAAAAGGGGATTGTATATTGATAGATATGTAGTCAAAAATATTAGAGTTGAGAAAAGCTATAAAGAAGAAAGGTAGCAAAATATGAAGAATGCTTCAGGTTCAATTTGAAGAATATGTGTGTGTGTGTGTGTGTAGTATGAAAGTTTATAAATATCAAATATATAAAGGATATAAAAGCTAAAATCAGAGGTATAATAAAGGAGTAATTTAATTGTTCATCATTAGTTGAAGATAGCAACATTGATAGGGTAGAGAATCAGTTTGTGCGCAATGGGTCAGTGCTCACAGAGACACAACGGTAGGAGTTGGCACTTCCAGTAGGTTGGAGCCTACGTGTCGGAGTTGGAGCTTCCAGTGAGCCGGTGCTTATAAACATAGGGGTTGGAGCTTTTAGTAGGTCGTAGCCTACAAAACATTGTACAAGAACAAAGTTTATATAAAAGCATTTATTGTTGTGGTTTTCTCCCGCATTGGGTTTCCACATAAATCTTGAGTTACTGTGTTCATGTGAATAAGTGTCTGTTCCAGCATTTAAAGTTATTGTTTTGATAAAAGTTTTAAATTGGTAAATTTCCTATTATACTGATTCCCCCCCCCCCCCCCTCCCTCAGTATAATTGTGTGCTCTTTAGAGAGTCTCCGTGATTAAAGGCTTAGCTGTGAGTCTTACAAATCTGTCATGTTGAGTGATTCCATGATTATTAACAATCAGTAAATTGTTCTCTTAGTATCATGTTGGGAACTTGGGAGATCCCATGAAAACTGTTTGTGTTTTCTACAAAGTTTTCATGTTGAGTGATTCCATGAAACTTTATAGGATCCATGTGATTAGATTTTATCATTGACATTTTGGTCACAACCTTGTGTCATTGATCAGCTATAGATCTCTCTCTAGCTAAGAGGGAGTGTTGAAGATTGTAGCTGTGATAGAGATCTTTATCTCTAGGTGTTAATACCGTTATGGTCACCTTCAACGAAAAAGGACATTTATGATAGATTGTAATATTAAATATTAAAACATGTGTCAAACAACTTGCATTGAGGCAGGTAAATCTGAAGAGTCGTATTTGAAAATAAATAGCCATGTTTTGGGGAGGTAAAGAGACCTTCAGTTGTAATGTGAAGTCTCTTTATATTTTATATATATCTCATCATGAGAATGACATTGTACACTTGAATTCATATTAGCAATAAAATGATCTTTTGTTGTGTGTCTGGGTTTTTCCCTTCATTTTCGAAGGGTTTTCCAAGGATATTTTGTGGCATTGATTGTATCCCTTTTATGGTTTTCTTTACTGCTATGTATCATCTGATTTCTGGGCTCTATCTTTAACAGGTTTTATACCCCCCCCCCCACCTCTTTCCAATATATGTATGCACTCCTTGAGCTTTTTTAATGATAAAGTGAACTTTCTTTATAATATTTTTCTTAGTTGCCATTATTGTTTTTTCATATTTCTAGTATAACTGGAAGCCAATTCTGTTATGTTATTTTGATTTAATAATATCTATTGAAGTTTAGTATATAGCATGCAATAGGAATCTTAACTGTCTAAAAATCTATGCATACGCATATCATTCGTGATGACATAATTTGACAGGATAGCATCTTTAGGTTTCTAGTTGGATTACCTCAAGTACACAAAGAAATTGATCTATAATTGATTTTAATAAACTGAAAAGATGGCATGAGTCCTTATTCATCTCATCCAAGCTTCCATATTCAACAAACTCCTATCTGTTCCAAGATTATTGTGTACATTATGCAACTCAGGTAACGATTTTTATTCTAAACTTCTGTCAAATGGCAGTAATCAAAACCTAACATCTTGGACATCTAATACAAACTACGGGGAGAAGCAAATAGTGCACAAAAGTTTGGCCTTACCATTTCGCTGTAATTATTTTCCATTTTAAAGCTGACTTCATAAATCAATTCCCCCTTTATAATCAAATTGTAATCTGCTTTTCAGGCTTTAGTTGTAAAAATTGCATGTTATTTACAAAAAGCAAGCACATTGTTGGAATAACATTTATTAATAGATACTATGTATTTGAGCTTCATTTATAGTAAAAAAATTTCTAAGTCAAGTCGAAAGAAGATTTCATTGATGTTAACACAGTCTAAACTGACAAGCCTTTTGAAATGAGAAGAAATTTGTTATATATTTCCGAAAGCTGAAAGGAAATATTGTTTCAACTCACCAATGAAAACTAGAATAGAGGTAACAAGTAGGATTCCAATGGTGACATAAAAATCCAACCCTAATTCTAGAAACTGCTGCATCAATGCACCCATTTTCATTTCCCCGTCACTTTCCTGCTCTCCTCTATGTGATTATCCTGCATCAACAAAAAACAATAAATAGGAAATCTGAAAACAAATAGAATTCCATTTAAAAAGTTAATTCAAAGATCCAGCTGAAACAAATGAGCTTAAGATTTTAAAAATATTAAGGGCTTCGTCAAATTTTGAATGAAACCCGAAGTTCAAATGCAAGGAAACACAACCACATTCATACTTTCAATTTACACTACTTGCAGAAATAGAATAAAATTCATAAATACAAAGCAGAACATATAAAGACCGACATTATTGTTCAACAGGGTAATGCATAGTACAATGCAATTCTTGAACGGCTATCCTCCCTACAAATTGCACCATTATCTAAAATTCAAAAAACGAAAACGCAATGAAATTTTTTGAAATTTTCAGCATTTGATCTTCATAATCTGTATATTTTGTGATCGAAAACAACAAAAATTTTGAGAAATTTTCGCTGTGTTTTTGTGAATCTGAAAAAGTATCATGTTTGACTTTTTTTTATCTTTGGTGCATTTTGTCTGGAGATTAGCCAGTCCCATTCTTAAATACAAAATGAACTAGTCACATCAGTGTCTTTAGCCCACCATCTTCTGACTTACTCTTTTAGGGTTGGCAAAAGCAAACACTCATTGGTTAGACACACATGATAAACCAACAATTAAGTCTGCAACAGGCTGTCTTATCTTATTCTTAACACTAACTCCAACACTTACACAACATAGATAACTACCTAGTTAGGCAGGAGTCCTATGAGGGGGGCTTAAGCTCTAATTTTTTGAGGAAGCGGGTGTTCTCATGAGCCAAATCTTAATTTGCTATGGAATTATTTGTAATCTTCTCTTAAATAATAGAAGCTCCTAATTTTTAGCGAGCAGGTGAAAAAGTGGTGGGACTGGAAATTGCCCCACCAGCTTAAGAAAGTTTTTTTTGCCACTTGTCAAACATTTTAATTTTGGATTTTTTTGTTAAAAAATAGCTTTCGAGGGAAATTGATTCTTTTACTTATTTTATATTTTTTCATGAGATAAATTTCGGAGATAAATTTTTTATTTAAACTAGACTACATAAGTCATGGGACCACTAGCTTCAAAATATTCCCTAAAAAAGCAAGCAGAAAGCTCCCTTCCATGGGATCCAGCCTTACTTAATTGAGTTTGGCGTAACTCAAAGGGAGAGACCAGGTGGAAATCTGGGATGAATCTGCCACAGGACGTGCCTCCCTACATTGCGATTAAACTGTACTAACAAAAATCTCCTCGGCAATAACTAGGCAAACCAAAATATGCAGATTTTGTTATTAACAGGGATTTAATTGGAAAAAGATTGGGTTAGGGCTAAGAGAAAAACGGTTACGGTTAAGAGCATACACGAAAATAAGCGCTACAGTAATGAGGAAAAAGAACCAGAAAACTCAAATCCTAAACAAATTATCTGCGGCTCCATCGCCAATCGTTTTAAAAAAATCTGTTAAATCGTAAAATATTATTCCGTTGAGGAAAGCCTTGAAGTTGTAAGGAATTCTGGTCAGTCCCCCTGGAATAAAAATTAATATCTTCCTCTAGCTATGTGTAGAATGCCGTGCTAGAATCTCTCAAAGTTTTGGCAACATTTTTGCAGACTGCTGTGTAATGCGAAATATTTATGTTTGCAATTCGGTGTTTCAGTTTTACATATGTTGATAACTTCAACTAATATGAGTTGCGGTAACGATTATATCCAAGATTTATGCATACAGAATAACAAAACATAGAATTAAACTGAAAGGGGGCAATCCCTATTATAAATGAGATAACCAAAATAACAAAACCTCGAGATGAAATTGCAGCTACAGAATATAGGTTTATTCTGAGAAAGTAATGCTATCGTGACTTCATTCAGCACTCGATACAACAAATTGAAGAACAGAAGAATACAATAGCACCTCGCAATTTCCAAATACGACAAAGAGTAATTAAATTCAAGAAACCTCTTCTTGATCTATGTCACAGGCACTGAAATGTCTAGCGCGAGACTTCAGTTGAGAGCTTACCAACAGTAGACCGTTGTTCTGAAGTAGAAGTCACACTATAACACGCGGTATTTAGCCCACAGCAATCATATGCTGTTCCCAGGCTTACTGAAACCCTTGCCAATGGATATGCTATCTGATCATTGCCACGATTCCTCAAGCCTGAATATGGACCGATATTGCCAGAAGAATGTTGTCGCAGTATGTGCGCGCCAGATGCTTTCTACAGCCACAGAAATCGATGGCTTCCAAGGATACTGCCCCAGAGCCCACTAATTTGCCGTTCCTTCCAGCGATTCGCGAAAGAGAATTATGTCTTCTATATTCCGCCAGAACTCGGGGAACTCGAAGCCCAGATAATTTTCACGGTTCTCCCTGAAACAAGGTTTCCAGAATGAAGCCCAAATAATATGCACGATTATCTCTGAAACAAGGTTTCCCTTTTAACTTCAAGCCAAAATGAAATATCAATTCTCAGCTTAATTTATACAAACCAAAATACTATTGGTACTACATCTAAGTTCGTGGAAGGTCAATTTGGGGGTATTTGTAATTTAAATGATTTATATTAAAACAAGAGCTCTGCAGACCTGGAGTCCCGCCTAGTGCGAAAAGAACAAGTTTAAGCTGTTAAAATTATTAAAAATATTAACTATAAAAATTTATAAGATGTTTTAAAATATATTTATAAATATTAAAAATATAATATAATATGTATCAATATTTTTTAAATTTTCAGTATTAATTAATAATGAAGTAAAAATAAAATTTTAAAAGAATATTAAAAGTTTAATCAATTATTTATTGTTTACATATTTGATTATTATTATTATTTTCAAAATCAAAGGACATTTGGAAATCTTGACTTTGAAAAATATTATAAAAATATTAGAAATCTACAAGCTTTTTTTAGTCTTACTTATTTCTTACTTTATATAATACATTATTTCTAGATTTTTTAATGGAAAATATAAAAAATCACTGTCAAAAATATGAATAGCCAATGAAAAAGAGAAATATTTAATGAAAAAACAAAATAAAAATAAAAATGAAACCAAATATTACAATTCTAGTTTAATATTCTGGAACAAAACAATTTTTTTAAGATTTTTTAATGGAAAATATTAAAAACCACTGACAAAAATATGAATAGCTAATGAAACAAGTGCCACCTAGTGGCTTGTATTTGCCATAGATTATAATAGTTTTAATTAATTAGAATAATAAAGTAAAAAATTGATAATATTAAATATAATTGTATTACTAATTGATTAATATTTGATATATTTTAGATAAAACTTTAATATGAAAAATCTAAATTTCACATAAAAGCAATGATACTATTATAACTACTTAATTGTATTTTAGTATATTGTATATTAATATATTAATTTTTTTTTACTATAGATAACTAAACATTTATAAAATAAATAGTATTAAGATGTAGAGATTTTGGCCCTAGATAATTATAAAATAATTGTACTAGATTTTAGTCTAATAACAAAGTATTTTAAGAAAGATATAATTATTCATATTATATTTTTACGTTTTCATTCATTATTATACCCTTTTTCACAAATACTATATTTTAATATATGCATTAGTTAATTGTCATTTTTCACAAATTAAATTATTTAAAATTTAATATAATCAAATGCTAGAGTGAGTGATAAAATTAATATTTACAAACCCAAAACTATTTATTTCCATACAATGCTATTTTTTTAAATTCAATGCTAAAATTTTGGGTAATGCTTACAAAAAAATCGCTCTTAAATATAAGAGCCAATCAAGTTCAAGTAAAATATTTTAAAAAAATTTAGATGTTAAAAAACTCGTATATAAACAATCCAAAAATCAAAACTTAAATTTAGAAGGAAAAATAATTAGATCTAATTGGTTGAGATGTAAAAATTAATCACTAGATATGTTGAACTGATTACAATAGAATGAGCCTACGGCAAATACAATAAGAGAAATATTTAATGGAAAATAAAAATAAAAATGAAAATGAAACCAAACATTACAATTCTAGTTTAATATTATGGAACGGAACAAAACAAATAATACGAATTTGAGGTGAAAACATAAGTCTTCACCTATATAGGCAGGACTAACAAGTAAGGTGTTGATTCATTGAAGACATGATTATTAGTTATAGTAATAGTATAATTAAAGTGATTTACAAAAGATTCTCAATTTATTATTTTTCTTACTATAAAAAATCTAATCCACCAAAATTAGTTAATTTCTATAACTTTATTAAAATTTAATTCACTAAAATCAGTTAAACCTCATAACTTTCCTACTAATAGTAAGTAGACTGCTCACTAAAAATAGTATCATAGTCATTATAGTTATTAACGAAGTTCAAACAAAAATAATAGTCATCAAAGTTTTGTATCATGCAAGGGCAATTTTTTATTTCTTTTAATGGGGCCCAAGGATCCTCCGGCAACAACAGAATAGAACTAACCAAAAAAATAAACATCATTTCAAATGTTTGCCCTTAGCCTTTAGTCAGCAAAAGTTAAATCCAATCTTCAATAAGGAAGGCAAGCAACTCCTTCATCACGCTAACCATTTGAGTCCTCATTTTTATCTTTTTTACCTACAACTAGCTTAGGGTATTAGCAAAGGAATGCATAACCCTCAATGCACGGGTGTCCAATCTGGCGTACCACACATCCATGGTATCCAACTCCTCCTTGATTTTGTTGATTGCCTCAGCATTGGTCACATAACCTTCGCCGACAACAAACACTTTTTGATTGCTCCCAATAGCAACATCATTGCAGTCCATTTGAATTTGTTTACCTTTATCAAGGATGGAGGGAGGGATTATTATTCTTTGGCTCAACCTTTAGGTTGGGGGGAGGGGAAGGAGGGGTCAAGTCCTCAGTATCTTTGTTAAAATTGGCCAAGACATGCATGGAGTTATTGGTGTCCTGTTTCCCATAACTTCACTTTCCTCATTCCCAATGTCCTCATGGCCCTTGTCCATAAACTTTTCCCTATAGGCTTTTTCTTTCATCTTAGACTTGGGCTTGTTTGCAATTTTGTGGGAGCTAGGGGACTTTTCCCCAGCCTCCCCTTCAAAGTCCACAACATGGATTTGGGTTTCAATTTTTAGTTTCTTTGAGGGTGTGGAGGTGTTGGTGAGTGCCTTTTTGGACTTTTTCCCAAATTTGAGTGGGGTAGCCAACAGGGGCCCAACAAGAGGAGAGGTTTGGCTTTCTAGGTAGGCTTTTTGGAAGTATTTTTATAAAAGTTTTTGGGAGGGTTCGAGAGGGGTTTGAACAACTTCAACCATGATGTTCCTTGGAGGGTAGAGGACATGATGAAAGTTATATGACGTAGCGCAAGGCAGGAGAATCCCCAAAGGAGATGTCTTAGCCCCCAACAAATAACCACACAATAACAATGCAAGATTTGAAAACAAGTCACAATAATTTATTCATAGATATAATTGATTATATGCAATGTGTTGGGCTGTAAGGCCTTCCTGGTTATGGCCAAATACAAAGCAAGTAATATTTCTATCAGATCCCTCGAGATCCAATCAAACCCTAGCTAGTCCAGATCCACACTCTAGTAGAAACCACCAAGATCTCAACTTGTGCTTGCAAGCCACCAAGCAATCTCCTTATTTCCCAAGCCTCAGCTACTGGATCTCTTCAAAATTTGATCTTCTACCACCTCCTCTTCTCCAAGATGGATGAATTATGACTAAAGACTTCACCACAACCCCTACTTATACCAATCTAAGCCACAAGTCAGCCCAGAATGCTACAAATTAAATATCCTTACATTAACTACTTGAAGAGCCACAAGTTGGCCTCCAACGGGAATTAAATACCAAATACTTTTAAAGGCTTACAATAATTATTAAATACATTAAAATTAACTACCCAAGACCCAAATAGGTCCACTCAACCCTACCAAAATCCCATAATCATGCAAGATAGCCAACTACCCCGAGATGCTCCTACATCATTATACAGACACAACATTAACCCTTAATGGAGGATGGTGTAATTTTTGCCCTGGTTACGACATTCCTTAACATCATTCATTAACCCTTAGTGGAGTATGGTGTAATTTTTTGCCATATTTCCAACATTCCTTTACATCATTCACAGTCGAATCCAATGAGGGGAGCAAGAAGAACATAAAGGATATGATATATAATGCCCAAAGTGATTAAGAAAAGGAAAGTGGTAATAATAACAAACCCCAAATCTGCCTTCAAGGGGGAAGTATTTCATATAACCATGCATACTCAGTCCCATGGCTTGGGGAGTCTCTCTATTGAACCCATCGCATAATTTGATAGGCTCCTTGTTCCTTCAAAAGAATTTGTTCAAATTGGTTTTGTCAGGAACCCTACTAGTGTTTTCCACTTGCAACCATAAGTAGAAAGCTTGGTCACTTGCATAATTACTTCTTCATTTATCTTCAAAGAGATACCACCCATGGTGACTCTCCTCTCATTTTAGTTGTTGATGAATTGGAGTGAGAGACATTCATTGAACCTCATCATAGCTTCCATATAGGCATGATTCCACCCTCATCTAACATAAGCCAAAGTCTCGAGGCATTGTAAATATTTTTCATCAATTTTTTTCGACTTACCTAGATCCGATCACCACCTACCTCAGCATCCTCTAGAGTGTCAATAGCAAAAACACAAAGAGAGAAAAGCATGTTTTTGTAGAAAGAAGTTTTTACATTTAGAGAATTATCTAGAAGGCTACTAAAAAAATGATGTGGCAAGTAATTATACTTTTAGTAGCTTTTTGAATGCTAAGTATACCCCAATTGGAAGACATGTGTGAAGTGTCTAAATTTAAAATATGAGCTTTATTGATAGAAATATTTGGACGAAGAGGCCTTGACATTAATACTTATTTCAAAAGGGGTAGAGTAATTAGTAGTCATATCGCCATAAATTGATCTATCAAACAACCAAGGGTCATCTAAGTTGGTGTCTTTGTATCTTTATAGTTTCCTTGGGAATGGGGTCCACCCCATCCCTCCTTGAGAGTCACATTCAAATTTTTTAAAAAGTTGACATGGAATAGCTCGCCTTCAACTTTTTCATCCTTTGTAGCATCTTCAAAAATCTCGCAACATAGGGATCATAAGTCATATATAGGATTTTCATGAGTTTTCTCTCCCAATAAGGGATGTGGTGTTACTTGTAAGGGAGGACACGTGTTACAACAATTGATATTGCTACTCAAGATTATCAAACCAAGAATTGAAAGGAATGTAGGAGAATTAGATTAGTTGGTATTTTGTCATTGATGTCAATCTTATTGACTTACTAAGTTGGATATTGATTTGTGTAAGTTTCCAAATCATCTAAAGGATGCGGTGTTAAGAAAAGAAAAGATTGGTAAAAGTTAGAAGATGAAATGATGAAGTAATGTTAAGTGTATGAGCTTAAATGGGAAATTGATGAATCATTCTTTGATAAGGTAATATTGATTTGATTAATTTACATGATTTGATGAAGAGTTGGAAAGATGAACAAGTCAAATACATTAATGGTAAGAAATGATTGAAGTTGTGAAGTGAAAAGAAAAGGAATAAGTGTCTTCTACCGAGCTAGAAATGGTGGTCGATAAGAAAAGATATTGATCAATGAAAGTGTACCAAGCATAATTTTGAGAACAAAGTGTGTAAGTGTTGTTCTCAAAATTATGCTCGATACACTTTCATTCATCAATATCTTTTCCTATCGACCACCATTTCCAGCTCGGTAGAAGACACTTATTCCTTTTCTTTTCACTTCACAACTTCAATCATTTCTTACCATCAATGTATTTTGACTTTTTCATCTTTCCAACTCTTCATCAAATCATGTACACTATTCACTTGGTTACACTATCATATATGTTTTACCTTTTTACTATGAAGAGATCTGTGAATATAGCATCTACCTTTGCATGTTCAAATGTCATTTTTGCTCAATCATCTTCTTCACACTCTTCTTTACTTGGTTGATCAACACACACTTTTTTCATCTCACTTTCCTTCACTTGATTCACACTTTCCTCTACTTTGTATACCTTTTTTTTCTTCACTTGACTATCACCGTCTATCATCGATTGTCAATAGCTTTAACCTTCTTCCTCGTCATTTTATACATGCATTGTTTTACCACTTAATATCATTCATTTAGTTTCCCTTGAGTCCCTCTCATCAGTTTAATCTCATCTTATATTCAATGTATTTTCCGCTAGGTTAAACATTTTATGCATTGTGGTAGTTGTAATTCTCCTTGAAACTTGAACATTTCTTGGATTATGGACCATTCCTGAAATCTCTTCCATTTAATCTTACCTAATCAATTTCATCCATAGATTTTACTAATAAACTTCTTATCTTCCTTGCAATAATCTAGATTAATCTAGATTCACACTCGATGTTGTCCCACAATTAATTTAATCAAAACTGTTCTCATTCATCGACATGCATTCTGCCTCTATTGAATAACCTCATCTGCTCTGTTAACACTATTTACTTGTTTATGTGTTATATGCTTTCTAGAGAAGAACTTTTGATAACTCTTCTTGAAAATGAGTACAACCAGGTAAAATCTTTATATTTAGCACACTTTTTTTTTAAAGCTTTGGAATCTATGTTTGAAGGTGATAAGCATGCTAGAAGGGGTAGATTGTAGAATTGGACATGTTTATTTGAAGAAGCTAAAATGATGGAAGATGACTCAATAAGAAGTTATTTTGGTAGAATATAAGAAATAGTTACAAGAATCTTGTTATGGAAAGAAAGATGAAGATGAAATTGCGTGGAAGACCTTGAAATTTTTGACACCTGCATATAAGCAGATATCACAGATGACTGAATGAGTTATACCTTGCACAAAGAATTTCAAAGGGAAAATCTTCTTGGGAGATTGGAATCAACTATGATTAGTTTAATACACAATGGAGATTTACCTACAATTAAGACTTCTTTCAATGTATTGAGTGTTTGACCTAGTTTGACAAGAAGTACAAGTAGTAGTGGAGATTATGCTAGCATCAACAAAAGAAAATCAAAAGAAGACAATAAGATTGAAGAAGGAATTACCCTACATGTGAGAAAATAACATGAAGTGAAAATCTTTAAATGTTGGACTTGTAATGAATATGGTATGTTGTGCTTCTAAGTGCCCTAAAAGAGTAAATAAGTATAGAAGAAACTCTAAGCTTAGGAAGACTAGAGAATGTCTTTATGCAAATGATCAGGATTTAGAAGCAAGTGTGGAAAGAGTTTTTAGTGAAAGTGATGAAATAGGATTTGATTTTATTAAAGAGGAATGTCCTAAAAAAGAAGAAGTTAGAGAAGAAAGAGCCTTAGTGCCACAAGTGGAAAAGAAGAAATTCGATTGGATTATAGATAGTGGTTGTTCTCATCATATGACTAGAGACATGAACAAGTTCATTGAATTCAATAGTTGTGATGGAGGAATAACCTATCACATAAAAGGAATTGAATATATTACTCTTGATGGGAAAACTAGCACTGATGATGTTTATTTTGTTGATGATCTAAAATATATTCTTATGAGTGTTGGACAACTAGTTATCAAGGGATATTAGTTTCAATTCACAGAGAAGACATGTGTTATCAAGGATAAAGATGGTCAGATGATTGGTACTGGTACAAGGACAAGAGGTCATGTTCTTCAATTGAATCCTACTGAGATGACATGTTTAGTTGCTAAAGTTGATAATAGGTGGTTATGGCATAAGATGTTTTGTCACATAAAATTTATTAATATTGTAAAGATCACTACTATACTTTCTTTTAGACATTTTCCTAAAATTGTAGGTCCTACTAACATGGTATGCAAGGAATGTGTTATGGAAAAGTAGAAGAAAAGTTCCCTTCCAAGAAAGAAGTTTACTACGTTAAGGAAGTTCAAGATAGTGAGCATAGATTTGAGTGGTCCTAAAAAGACAAGATATTTCTATGGTGAAAGGTATTTCATGATTCTTCTTGATAATTTTACTAGGATGATGTGGGTAGCATTTCTTAGAGAGAAATATGAAGCATTTGAGAAGTTGAAGGTGTTTAAGAATAGAGTTGAGAATGAACCTAGTTTGAAGATAAATGTTTGAGATCTAATAGAGGTGGAGAGCTTACCTTGAATGATTTTAACAATTTTTGTGAAGTGAATGGCATTAAAAGACAACTTTCAGCCCCTAGGACACTTGAGTAGAATGGTAAAGAAGAGAGGAGAAATCGATTGGTAATAGAGGCAACAAGAGCTATGATGTTTGAGAATAACATTTTGAAGATATTCTAGAGAGAAGTAATTAAAACAACAGTATACACCATGAACATAGTACAAATCAAACAAGGTATTGGTAAGACCTCCTATGAACTTTGGTTTGGACACACATCATTAGTTAAGTATTTTAGAATATTTCGAAGTAAGTATTACATTAAGAGAGAAGATGATATTGGTAAGTTTGATGCAAGAAGTGATGAAGGTATGTGTCTTGGTTATGCATTGAAAAGAAAAGCATACAAATATTTTAATCAGAGAACCAAGACTATTGTTAAGAGCACAAATGTTAAAGCTGATGAGAAGTTTGGAATTCAAGAAAGAATATATGATTATAATTATGATGAAGAGACTAATGCGAAGGCTAACCAAGAGAAAGTTGAGTTGTTTTATGAGACCAACACAAATTCATAAAATGCCATACAAATTGTGGAACAAAGAGAAGAACCAAGGAGTGAACCTAGAGTTGAAGTCAAAGTTGTGACAATGACAACTAATATGAATCTGACAAATAATCACTTTGCTGATTAGATTATTGGAACCAAGGACAAAGAAGTGATGACAAGGAATAAGGTACAAAGAGAAGAATATTGTTTGATTTCACAAGTTGAACCTAAAAGTGTTGATGAAGCTAGTGAAGATGATTTTTGGAATAAAGATACGAGAGAAGAATGAGATCAAATTGAAAAGAATGATACATTCCTTGACCTAAGGACACAAAAATTATTGGAACTAAGTGGGTTTTCATAATTAAGATGAATGAACAAGGTGAGATGAGAAAAAAGGAAATATTATTATGTAAAAGTTCATTCAAAACTATAAGGTATTTAATTATGAGGAAATTTTTGCACCTATTTCAAGAACAGAGGTAGCTAGAATGTTTTTGGCATATATGACAAACAATAAATTCAAAGTGTATTAGATGGATGTCAAAACAACATTTCCAAATGGATAACTTGAAGAAGAAGTTTATTCTGAGTGACCTAAAGATTTTCCTTTGACAGAAGGAGACATGGTTTGTAAGTTGAAAAAAACATTGTATGGATTGAAACAAGCACCTAGAGAATGGTATGCAAGGTTGTATAAGTATTTGGAAAAATTAAGATTTGTTAAAGGCACTGTAGACAATAATTTGTATTTGAAGGAGATTGAAAATGGTTTACTAATTGTTGAAGTGTTTGTGGATGATATAATATTTGGAGGTGATGATGAATCAAGTGAAGCATTTGTTGATGAAATGAAGAAGGATATTGAGATGAACATGATTGGTGAAATGAAGTATTTATTGGGTTTGCAAATTTTGTGGAATAATGATGGTGTTTTCTTAGCACAAGCTAAGTATTTAAAAGAATTTTTGAAAAGATTTGGTTTGGAAAGTTGTAAACATGTTGGTATGCCTATGGTAACTAGTCACAAGTTTTCTAGCAAAGATGAGACACCTACTATTGAACATAACAAGTATAGGTCTATGATTGGAGGTTTGAAGTATCCAACACATAAAAGACTTGATATAGCTAATGCAATTAGCATTGTTGTCAGATTTCAAGTTGATCCTAAAGGAATCACATTATACAAAAGTTAAAATAATTTTTAGATGTTTGAAGTGTACACTTGATTTTTTATTATGGTATGATAGATTGAATGAATTTACCTTATGTGCATAGACTAATGTGGATGGGTAGGTAGTATGGATGACAAAAAAAAGTACAAGTGGTGGAGCATTTTTCTTAGGAGGAAGATTGATTGCTTGGATAAGAAGAAACATGACTATATTTCATAGAGCATAGTAGAAGTAGAGTATGTAGCAACAAAAAATAATTGTAATCATATCACGTGGATGAAGTAACTGTTAAATGACATTGGAATTGAGTTTACAGAGTCTGTTATCATACACTGTGATAACATAGGTACAAGTATGTCAAAGAATCATATTTTACTTTTAAAGATAAAATACATATCTATTAAGTATCACGTTTTGAGAGAGAAATTTGTAGAGAAAGAAATCATAATATAGTATACCTGTACAAACGAGTAGATAGAAGATATATTTACAAAGACTTTTCCGAAGGATACATTTGAGTATTGAGAAGTGTGCTTGGGGTTATGCCTCTGCCTACTTTTGAGTAGTTGATGCAAAGATTACACTAGTCTAGTGGTAACATAGCATTGTTCTTTATTTAGACTAAATGTCTGATGCTTCTTGTATGGGGGAGGATTTGTGTTTGAGCTGATTTATGAAGGACTCTTGGTAATTGGTATTTGACAATGTCTTGGACACTTAATATTATTGAAAATCTTATGCAACAGAAATGACATAATGATGCCTTTGCCATTGATGCCGATGGGGGAGAGTTGTAGATGAATGAGGGAGAGATTAACACATTGATTAATATCAATGGGGGAGAAGTTTTGTGAGATTCAAAATTGATTGATGAAGAGGATTTTAATAAAATGTGATTACAATACAGTGAGCACTTGCAATAGTGAGTATTTGGAATTTAGGGAATTCAGATGTTTTTCATCTGTGTTGTCATCAACGTCAAAGAAGGAGATTGTTAGCATTCACGTTGATGGTATTTCTATAGGGGAGTATCCTAGCATTGATGGAGAGATAATACCGTGATCATATGTTGCATTCATGGCATTGTTTGTCATTGATCTCAACATACATGTTATTCTATGAAGATTGATAGAGTAGCAGATGGAGATTGAGGTAGCACATTTTGAGGATTAAATATGAGGCTATATGGAGTTGAGGACATGTTTTACAGATTGTCCTAATGACATGGCTAAGTGTACGTGTCATATTATTAAATTAATGATGGTTAGTCAAGATTTATTAAAGACAACATTCAGACAAAGTTCTTGAGAAGAAGGTATTGATTTTTTTATTATATCTCATAACAGAGATAGAATATGGTTCAGTATGGTTATATAGAGGTAGAAGACATGATGAAGATACAATGGTCAAATGCACACATCCTGATGAACTTCACGTAAAGAGTTATGAAGACCGTGAGTCAACAGTTTGTTGTAATTGTGAAAAGTTGTAATACTGTAATATAATGTGTAATGTTTTATCTTAAAGTGGTCCTATATTGTAATTGTAAATTGAGAAAGCCTCAAGGCCAACTCAATAATTAGTCTTAGGACTTAATATAAAGGGAAAAAAATTTCCTTGTGACAATGTGGACAAGTGATTATGATTGTAACCAAGGTTTGTTTAAGTGAGTGTGCACACTTGGATGTGAGATTCAGTGAACCCAATATTGAATATATGTTGATGAGAAAAAAATTGGTGTGGTTAAGGTATAGTGATATGATAGAGAGATTGTATTTTGTAAAGAGGTTGTGGTAGATAGTTGCTTATTGGTATTGTTTTGAAAATGATATTACTAAGGCCAATTAGACGGTGAATTTGATGGTCTTGCCCTTGAACCTATTTTGATAGTGGGTCTTTTTGCCTTCCACAACTCCTAATAGGTTTGGAATCTCCTAAAAGGGATTCAAAGTCTCCTAACATGAACTAATATGTACTGAATGTATTTCATTGACTCCTAATAGGGTTCATCCTCATGCAAGGAACTTATATATTAGTACATCATTTTGTGGGTACCATCCTCGCTGGGGTTTTCCCTCTGATCAAGAGTTACCCTAATTAACAAAATATGATGTTATTGCATACGGTTATCTTCTTATAGTTGTTGTACTTGTTGATTACTGGTTGTATACTCAATAAGATTAACAAGAGTTGTTTTGACCTGATAGTTGATTCTCTCTGGATAGTTGTTATTTCATACTTTTAGTTTTCAAGAATAATATTATTAAGGCTATTTGGATAGTAGGTTTAGTTGTCCTCCTATCAATTCCTAACAGGGTTCGCACAACTCCTAACATGGTTGGAACATCCTAGCAAGGATTCTAAGTCTCCTAACAAGGACTCATATGTACTGATTGTATTTCATTGGCTCCTAATAGGGTCTATCCTTTCACAAGAAACTTTTATTTTAGTTCATTATGTTGTGGGCATCATTTCCACTTGGGTTTTCCCTCAGATCAGGGGTTTCCCTAGTTAAGATATCTAGTGTTATTGTGTATGGCTATCTTTCTATGATTCTTGCATCTACGATCTACATATTTGAGAAGCAATAAAGATATTGATAGTTTTTTTAAATGCATAACTGATTAACCAAGCCCCCCTTGATTATCTTGGTGGAGTATACTTCTAACAATTATCATCTGGCCAAAGATTTTGTTTATTTAGTGATAATCAAGCTTTATAATATTTGACTATTCAAGGAAAGTTGAATCAAAGATAATTAAAATGGGTTGAGTTTTTGTAAAGTTATACTTTTATTTTGAAGCACAAGAGTGGAAAGTCTAATAGAGTTGCAGATGCCTTGATTTTGGAAAAGCCTAAAGAGATTTCATAGAACATTTTACTCTAGATAGGACCATATTGTTTATAATCCAAAATGATATGTTATTTAGAGGTAGCCAATTATGAATTCCAAAGAGTTCCATTATGAAGACCCTATTTAAAGAAAAGCATAGTGGAGGATTGACTGAATATATTGGTCGAGATAAATCTATTTCTCTGGTTAATGAGCATTATTATTGACCATAATTGCAATAAGATGTTAAGAATTTTGTTCACAATCACAGAATAAACCAAGTAGAGTACATAGTTATATCTATCATTACCTACACCAGAGAGGCCGTGGGAGAATATAAATATGAACTTTGTTTTTGGTTTAGCAAGGACTCAAATAGGACATGATTCCATCTTTGTGATGCTAGATAGGTTCTCAAAGATGACACATTTCCTTTTTTAGAAAAAGACTAATGTTGTTGTTTATGTGGAAGAATTATTTTTCAAAAAAGTGATGAGATTGCATCATCTACCAAAAAAAATCATTTTAGATTTTGACACTAAGTTTGTTAGGTACTTTGGAGGACATTATGGAAAAAGATAAAAGAGAAATTTAAAGTTTAGCTTTGTGGACTATCCAAGGACTAATGAGTAGACATAAGTCATGAATAGTATCTTGGAAAACTTGTCGAGATGCTTAGTAGGAGATAAATCAAAGGAATGCAATTTGATTTTACAACAGGTAGAATTTTCATAAAATAATTCTATCAATAAGAACACTAGTAAATAGCCATTCTAGATTGTATATAGAAGTAATCATAGAAATGCTTTAGACTTAAAGATGTTGGACAAAGGAGAAAATAGTAATGTCAAAGCAAAAGATTTTACAGATTACCTAAATAATTTACGTGAAGAGGTTAGAAAGTATACTAATAAAATAAATGTTCTATAAAGATAAAGCTGATTAGAAGAGATATAAGAAAATTTAAATTGGTGATGAAGTGATGTTTCATCTACTAAAAATATATTTCTAATAGAAACATATGATAAGTTGAAGAAAAATAAGTTTGGATATGTTGGTAAATAGATTTGTTCTTTCAAATTATTACTCTTTAATGCCCAATTCAAAACAATATCTAATCACAAACAGTTGGAAAGCTCTTTATGGATATTTTAGCTTTCCTCTGAATTGGTAGGTACAACTCCCTAAAATAAATTTGCAATAAATTTTATTTTCTTCCTAAACTACTTTGGGGTATTTTCTTAACTTGAGAACAGTATAGGGATAACTGAGCTAGACGTAAATAAAATCTAACTCAGGCAGATAAAAACTTCTCAACACTAAAGTAGATATATGCATCCACGCATCTCATGAATCCATAAATTCCATCCACATAATTAACTGATGCTGAACTAAGCTAATTCAAATCTTAACTATGACTAATAAATTGGAAATACTTGCAAAATCTCTTCGTTGAATGAACTATAACAATACTTATCACATTCATCCATTGCCTTAGAACAAGGAAGGTAAAACTTTGTTCTTCCCTTGTTCCAATTCAAACGAAAGAGAAAACATGAACTAAATACAATACTAACTAGAACAGAAAATGATTGACATAAAATACCATTCAATTGTCTCTGCAACAAAAAGTACTTCACACCAAAAAAAAATTCGACCTTTTATTAATCTTTTCAATTCATACATATAGAGTTTTTGAGATGACCGTTACAATGGAAATTTAATCAGTTCATCTTCTAAGGGTGACAAATGGCAAGGTGCCAGTTTGTCATATTACAAAATTACAAAAGAAAACAAAATGAGGGCATAACATGAATCATTTAGACTTCTTCCCCTTTTCTATTTTTGCTCTATGTGACTTGGTAGCAACCATTATTGGGATCAGCTCCTCGTGATTAGGCACATGTATATTGGTGAATCTCAAAAACCATTTTGCATGTTCCCTTGCCAACTCTTTTACGACATTCAACTGATCCGACAACTCTTCTATGACCACATGTATCCATCCACTGAACACCTGGAGTTCTACAGTTCTGTTCTGGCTACTGGAAGTCACTGCGGATAAATTATCCAAAAAAGTAGAGAAGTTACTTTTCATCACTTCCACTCTAATGAGGTCCTTTCCTTGACCACTATTTTGAGAATCAGTGTGTAGCCCTCTCATCAGCTCAAATCCTTTATCTTGAGTCTTCTTTATTTTACCCTCTGTCTCCTTGAGCCCCTTCTTAGCTTCTTGGATCATTTCTAGCTTGAAATGCATACTTTGGAACCATTCAAACAAAGGTTCATTCCCTTTCTTTAGAATCTTGGCTTCTACTGCTTCTTTTGCTTTCATCTGGATGATCATCTTTAAAAGGGAGATGCATTCATCACACCTGACTCTTTCTCCGGCCAGAGTATTACTGTTAGATAATATGTTATCCTTTTATGTTTCCAGTCAGAGGATAACATTTCCAATTTGATCTATGAGAGAAACTCCTTCTGATTTGAGTATCTCAATCCACTCTCTACTAACCTGGCCATAGTGCCTATCTTCCTAGAGCAGGGAAATGAGAGCTTGCACTTTAGCTGCACTAGGAGTCTGAGTCACAGACATACCAAAAATAGTTGCTAGTGGAGTGACTAGCTGCCTAATAAACTTATTCAATTCTTCTATTTCTGCTTTCATCTTGATCTTTGACAATTTGAGACTCTCTAATTGTCCTTCTATCACTTCATTACTCGATCTCCACAAGCCAACCTTTGTATCAAGTCTGGCTTCCCCAAGGTCGATTGAATGCAAAGTAAAATCATCAAGAGTCATATCCTCAATTCTCCCTCCTTTGTTTGGCTTTGCTATCTCCATTGTCAAGTGCCTTGTTTCTAGATCTTGCCCAAGTATGGACAGAGTCTTCTGCTTCTTGACCTTTGCCAATGCAGTCCCAAAATGAACTGCGAGGGATACAGTGTCTTTTGCAGAAACACTCTCATCCTTTCTCTTTCTTTTCCTTTCCAAAGTATCTTCTAGCCAAGAATTAGTTCCTATCACCTTGGAAGGTGTTCCAAGTGATTCAATGTTGAACATCTTCTTCTTCATTGGAGTCATGGCTACAACAGTTGAAGAGAAAGGATTCTTTGAGTCCTTTGAGATGAGTCTGGAAGAAGCCTGGTCCTTCTCCATCTTTAAAGTCTTCTTTGTCTCTTCATCTGATTTAGTTGACTCACTGGTGCTACTTTTTCCATCCCCTAAGTCTACTATTTATATGGGGGAAGCCACCTAGTCTTAGAAGTGAAGCATTTGCTAATGGCACAAGGCTATGATGAGGGGATGGGATTGGAGTGGTATACGAAGAAGGAATACGGGCAGTGTGAGGAGATGGAATGGGAGTAGTATGTGGGGAAGGTACTAGAGTAGGAGCACTGTCCTTTGGTTCTTCTGCTTTCTTCTCTTTAGTGCTAGTCTAGGTTCCTATAATTGGCAAGGAACCATCATGACATGTTGGGGCTATAGGAACATTCTTATCTGGGGGTTGATCACCTCCGCCTGCAAGTTGAGCTGGTCCTTCGGTGGAAGCTATGGTCACACCCACTATAGCACTTTGAGATGAAGTAGGTGTTGTAGCTGCTGGAGAGGCTTGAGTGGCTGCACCCTTACTCTGATTCTTTCTAGTTGTCCACTTGACCCATTTCCCAATTCTCTTGATTATCCTTGCCATCATAATATCAAGACTCTCCTCCACATCCACATATGGCTCAGAACTGATAGGAATTTCCCCTAATTTATTCAGATATGTATTGCTATACATATTTTAACCATCATCTTCTAATCCTTCTACATTGAGATGAATGCCATATGTCTTTATTTGTTCCACCACAAGTATGGGAAATGCACGATCACAACTCTCTAACTCATCTCTACAATCTGCCCAGTAATCCTCCAGAGTAGTGACATGTTTGATCACACTCCTGATTTGAAGCACCTCCTTTGCATATCCATTTGGGTCAAACATGGGCCTCACAACTTCATATTCCTCCAATTTGTACTTATTCTCAAATGCCTTGAGCATGTTTTTAGCATCAGACCAAGAATCACAACTGTAAGCCCCGACCTTCATGGGGAACTCATATCCCTTCTTCCTTAGACTGGCGCTCAACACATTCACTTGGATAACTTGTCTTACAATCTCTATGAGCACGATCATGTCGCTTGGGTATCTGGGCAGCTTCAGAGGAAATCTATTGAAAGCTGCAAGACACAAATATGAGAAGGATGAGAATTGAATGAAGTAGCTACCAAACTGACTGATGGCTGCTGTCACTTTTGGGCTAAACCTCCTCTCTGGGCATCCTTGTAGCTCCCTGCAAATCCTCATTGTAAAAGAATCATTAACCCTGACATACTCTGCATAACTATTCTGTAACTACAAGCATGGATAAAATTCATAACTTTTTACATCATTAGGAAAATCCTCTATTTTGGGAAGGCCTGGTCACAATTGTAAAGAAGCCAACATATAAATCAGGAAAGAAGACATGTAGAAGGTATTGTAGAACTTTGCAGTACTGAGAGCTCTGGATAGATGTTCATTCACCACATACACCCAATCAACATAATGTGTGTCTGAACAGATGATTTGCACTAAAAAGAAATATTGTTCTACGGAATTGAGTTCTTCTACCTCACCTTTCAACTGATGCAAAAGAACTAGGATGTCCATGATTTCAGGCTTGAGATCAGTGCCAAAAAGGGTCTTAGGAACCTTACTCTTAGGTCCTCATGGCTTTTGGAACCAAGACCTCGTGATTTCCTTCTGCCACACCATCTTCTTCAAGGAGAACTCGGACATGGCTCCTCCCATGGTCAATTCAAAAAATTCTTCCCGCTCTAGAATTCGGAGGCAATTGACTACAGTTTGTCAATTAATTAAGATCAAAATTGTATGATTCGACAATAGAATTTGTTTGGTATCCAGATTGTAATGGTTAATGCATTCAACAATTAGCTCGGGGGCTTGAATTACTACTGGAAACTCGGCTACTTCCACTAGCCCACTTCCTCGAAGTTTCTTTGTTATTAGGTGGATTGGCTCCGTCTTCAACCTTCTTTGGAAATCTTGCATGTCAAAGAAGTGGAGTGAAGTATCTGTAACATTTTGCAATGTCGACTTAATCCCATTTAGTCCATCGAAACCAATGAATCTTGTTGCCATCTTAACTGAGATAGAGATGAACTGTAAATCTTGAAATTGAAAATAGTACATAGAGTAGAGATTTGTAGCTATGAGGATTCTGAAATCACTATTCAATTTAACAGTATAATAGTTCAAATAAGAAAGTGGTAGTTTGAAAATCCATTATGTTCATTTCTATATAGAAATCCCAATCCACCCGTTAATCTTCAAGATCTGCACCACACGAGTGAATTAAAGGATAAATCTGTTAGATTAGTAAACGTGGGGGTTTCTAATAGATTTTTACATGTCATTTCACTGTTCCTGTTGGCCCAATGGTTACTTTCCTTTATTACAGACTTACTTTCTCATTTTTCACCAAGTTGCAGAGAATTAAGAACGGAGTACTCTGTGGGGAAAAATCCGCCCAGCCAGATTTTGCTCAAGATACCTTCCCAAATGTGATCAACTAGCTTCCATTATCCTTTTTAAGCATCTTGCGATTGATCTATGAGCCCAACATACTTGCAGAAGTGATTTTTCAATGGATATAGAAAATCACTTCAAAGGGTTGAAAACTCGCCAAGGAGAAGGCAACTTCTGTTTTTTCGCCTTTGTTCTTATCTTCACTTAGCTCTTTAAGTCAATGTGTCTCTGAGCTTTGGAAAATCTTAAAAGGGGTGCGAAAATGAAAAAGGAACCCACTTACTTGCTTTTCTCCTTTATAAATGCCTTTGCCAAAAAACTGACTTCCTAGGTCGAAAACTCATCGTGGAGAAGCTACTTTAGAGTTTTTTGCTAGATGCTATTTTGATCATTATGATGATTTTTGAGTAACTCTTGAGGTAGAATACTGCAACGTGGGAACAATCTATCCATAAAATAACTCATTTCCTCCTTGTTTTAGCTTGTATACCTCTTTTGTTGACCTCTGCGGAAAATCACCCTCACAGTTCAAAATTCTGCCAAGGAGAAGCTAATGCTAGGTTTTCTGTAGACTTCATTTTCTTTATGTGCAAACTATAATAGGTCACGAGAAAGTTCATTCTTGGAAATGACTTTGTGAAGATTGTGATATGACCCAAGAATCTCCATCGAAAGGTTCCTATACTACCCATAAAACTCATGACAACAAGGGAAACCCACCCAGTTATGTAATGCGAGAGAAGAAGGAAGATGAAAACTCGATGGAGAGATTTTGCACTTGGGGAAAAGAAACAAACTCAGACATACCTAAACCTGATTGAGACACAAGACAATTTTCCACTTTGCATAATGGGTACAGGATGAAAAGTGGGGCAATAGGATAAAGCATAATAATGAAGATAAACAATCCTAGAAATACTTATGAAGTACAACTACCTAGTAAAGTCAATATTTTACCTATGTTTATTATTTCAAATTTGATAGAGTACCATGAAGAAGTAATGTAAATGAGATAGTAGAAGCACATTGGAATATTCCAACACCTACTTTAGCTACAAAGGAGACATAAGACATTGGATAATTGTGTTAGAAAAAGAACAAGAAATAGGAAACACAAAGAGTACTTGATTAAATGGAAAATATGACTAGCTGGAGATACATCATGTCTATCAAAATAAAAGATTGAGCACCTTGGTTTTCCTCTAAACAACTAAGTTGTGACAAGGTTAGCTCTCAAAATACCTTGGGTGTCTAATGTAGGATCATCTAAGGTGTAAGAGAAATCTTGTTGATGTAAGAGAATTTTAGGTACAAAGGCTATTGCATTATCCAAAAACATTTCTACTTTATCTTGTCAATAAGGGTTATCTTTGTACAAAATTGTTGTTTATAGAAGCTTACAATTTGCAGTAAGTTGGTCATTGGAGATCACAATGTTTTAATTTCTTCTCTCGAGTTTTATTTTAGATATATCAACCTTCCAATAAATTCTTATTACAAGATCAATTCTGGTTTTGGAGATATTAATTTTTTTGGTATTGGTAATAGGGTACAAAAAAAACTCAAATTCAATTTTGAAGGCTTTGCAGGCTCTAAATAGGGGTCAAACCTTGACTAGGTGGATCTTGTATGATTTAAATGTTGTAAATTTCATGAAATTTTTGAAATAGGGTCATAGCAGCCAATTAGATCAATTCAAGACGAGTTATAGTCTATGAAAGTTGTGTTACTTGAAATGGACCAAAATGAATTTTGCTCAAAATTTCTTTGGAGTTCCAATTTTTCTTGAGGTCTACTCTAATGGAATAAAATATAAATAATAATATCTTAGGGTTTGTTGGCTTTAAATTTTAGGGCTAAAATTTCTAAAATTTTATTGGGTAGTTAAAAATTGCTTATATAAAGAAGGCCCATAGGGTTGTTTGTATAAGACACTTCAGGGGAGAATATATGGTGGCTCTGCCTTGTACAATATTGTAAGAAAAATGACCATTTGGCTTTGCATGTCATATTTTTAAATATTTTAATTCTATTTTATTAGATATAATAAGAAGCCAATTTATCTTTCCTACAAATTGTTGTTGTTTCTCTATTTTGTTGTATGTGTTTATGCTAATAAGGGAAGTCCCCTTCCAAAAAGGCATCAAACCACGACTGGGCAGACTTTGCACGAGTCAACTATTATAGAGAAGTTCATAATATTTTCATAATAGGTTCATAGTAGCCAATCAAAGCAGTTGGTTATTTGGAAGTTGCACTACTTGAAATGGACAAAAATGAATTTCATTCAAAATTTATTTAGAGTTCTAAAGTTTTTTGGGGCCTAGTCTAATGCAGTAAAATATAAACAATAATATCTTAGGGCTAGTCAACCTTAAAGTTTAGGGTTAAAATTCCCAAAACTTTCTTGGGAAATTAAAAATTGCATATATAAAGAAGACTTGTAGGGTTGTCTAGGAAATTTTGGGGGAATGTTTATAGTGGCTCTTCTTCATAGAATATTTTTTAGGAAATTTATCATGTGTCTTTATATGTCATATTTCTAAGTATTGCAACTCTATTTTATTTGAGATAAGAAGAATCCAATTTCTTGTTCTTGCAATTTTTTTATATGTCTCAACGTTAATAAGGGGAGTACCCATCATTAAGTGGTACTAGAGAAGTTCCCAAGTGTGTAAACAAATCATTGAACATGAGATAGTTTGTATGAGGACTATGGTTGTGGGTCTGAGTGATAAGTGTGAAAATGTCTCCATGAAGGAAACATGGTAGAAGAGCTAGAAATATTACATAATAGGGTTTTTAGGGCCTTCCAAAAATAAGTGTAAACATTGCAAGAGGAGATACATAGAGGAATAATTATTGCAATAAGAGATGAAAGTGAGGATAATTTGAAGAATAAGGGAATCTTGAACATGAAGGAGTAGAAGTAGCTAATAATCCTAAGTATAGGTTTTTGATGGGGAGCTTGTTCACCTAGAACCTTTTTTCTCTACCAAGGCTACTTCTTAGCCTTCTTAGGGTCTCTTTTCTAACCCTAACCTAGAGGACTCTCTCCTAATCCCCTTCTTCCAAGGAACTCACCAATCAATTCAAGTTTCACTCCTTAACCATAAAAGCACCACACTATGTACTTCTTGGCCTACCAAGCCAAAAGTCCACCAAAGTCCATGAGAAAAGAAAATTAAAGTTTAAACCTCCCTTGTGAGGTTCTTATCTCATTCCAAGCCATTTTAGATTCTTTTATTAACTCTCACACACCCACAATCCAATTGTGCATCATTTTCCCTTGTAGCCCTAAGAGCACCTATTAGCCCTCCTAGAAACAAGGAACCTTCACTAACTCACAAAATCTCTTAACAAGGCCTATTGATTCCTTCTAGAGTTTATGTCAGATTGAACTAGGCTTAAATATTTTCTAGGCCTTAGGTCTCCAAGGTGTCTGTACTATACATTTTTAGAAAACCCCACTTTTAGGGGTTTTAAGGGCAATGGAAACAACTATGCTCCTAACACAAGAAAATATCCACTCTAGACTCCCTCCTCTAGTTCTTGGACACTAGACACCCAATATTTCCATTTACCAATCAATATTGGCATGTGTCAATCCATTGTTCCGTCTAGAACTTCCTTACAATCATCACAATGCCTTGCCAAGCTTCCACTTGCTTGCCTAGGGCTCACTTGTAAAAATAATTAAGTACCTTCCACAACCTCCGAAACTAGTATATATATATACTATACAAATTCCATTACTTGATTCCCAAATACCACGGGTTTTCAACCATGGGAAGTCAAGCTTTAGCCATATTGGTGCTAACTATTCAAAACTGGACAACATGAAGAAATAAACTAAAGAATTTTGAAAACCTACTAAAATGAAGACTAATGATCTAAAAAAAAATTCAAAGAATCTTCACATGATCAAAAGTAACTAATCCATCAAAAATAGTAAGCACACCAATCAAGCTATCTAATAAATCCTTCAATAACCCATTTTCTGTCAACAACTTCTTGTTATTTCATCAACTATTCATACATCCACACAACCAACACCTTAAAATTAGTTGGATCATGCTTATATGTAATTCAACTAACTAACTATAATATTGGTTCGAGTTCCAAACAATCACCTTGCCTTTCCCAAAAAATGCAAAAATTGTCATTGCGACTTTACAAAAACTGCAAAGTTGTCAATGCGCAATTTTGACAACTTTTGTCAATTTTGCATTATAGGCCTCCAAAATTATCTAGTTTGAATTTAACCAACATAAATTGATCCTAGAAAATATAAGGACCTCTCAAAATCACTTCTTTCCCGATTTTAGGCATTTTTCCAAATTTTTCTCTTTAGTGCAATTTTGAACATGTCTAGGCTTACTAGGACCTAATTGGTTAAAACATAAACTAACCCTATATTCTACTTAACAAAACCTTCTAATCCTATCTTAAGACTTTATAATTAGTCTTATTCACTAAATGGTTGGCTAGACCATTTACAATTGAAAATTGTCTTAGGGTTTTGCCTTACCCCAAGGTGCTCCTACACCATACTCCCCCTCCAAGAAGAAGCCTAAGACACCTATGGGGAGAGGAACTCCTTGATGATGGCATGCTTCTTGAAGTCACTCTCAGCCACCCAAGTTGCCTCAGCTTTAGGAGTATCTTTCCATTTCACCAGACATTCTTTGAACACCTTGTTTCTTGTGCTCTTTTTTCACCCTAGAATCCAATATCTTCTCCAGTTGTGGTTGCTTCTTCTCAGGTACCTGCAAGTCTGAGATATCCTTGTGTACCTCTATTTGATACTCATCTTCATCAATATCTAGACCCTTGTAAGGTGTCAAGTCTTTAACATTGAAAATGGGAGAGATAGACATGTCTTTCAGTAGGTCAACCTTATAGGCATTGGAACCATATTTCTCTAACACTTTACATGGCCTAATTTTCTTCATCCACAACTTTCTTGGAATAACTTTTTGAAGTATAGCCTTGTTCAAATAGACCATGAAAAAATCTCCTATTTGAAATTGTAAGTCTCTCCTCCCTTCATCCCTCTTTTCCTTCAACTTCTAATTTTGCTCCATCAAGTTCTTCTTAACCTAGTCATGTATCTCCTTCATAAATTGAAAAAAATCATCAACATGCCCACTGATGATGTCATGTGATGGTAGATCTTTCAACTCCATGATGCCCCTAGGATGTGTGCCATATACTACTTGAAAAGGACTTATACTAGTTGTTTTGTTCTTGCTATCATTATAGGAAAACTTTGCCTAAGGTATGACTTGCTCCCAGCTCTACCCATACTCCTTGGTAAGTCACCTTAAGAGGTTGCCTAGGACCCTATTAATGACCTTTGTCTGCCCATCTATTTGGGCATGGTAGGCAGAACTATGAGCTAGGTTTGCACCCAATATCTTCCATAGGGTCTTCTAGAAGTGCCCCATAAATTTAACATCTCTGTTAGCCATAATACTCCATGGTAGGCCATGAATTCTGACCACCTCCTTAAATAATAGATTAGCTACATGGCTAGCATCATGTGTTTTTTGGCATGGGATGAACTAGCTCATTTTGTTGAATCTGTCAACTACCACAAACACACTATCTGACCCTATCTTTGTCCTAGGTAAGCCCACTATGAAATCCATGTTGATGCATTCCCAAGGCCTATTAGGAATAGGGAGTGGTTGATAGAGTCCTGCATTGGATGAAGTTCCCTTTGCCTTCTGACATATATCACATTGCTCCACATATCTCCTCACATCCTTTTGCATCTTGGGCCAATAGTAAAACCTTTCCACCAGGTCTAGGGTCTTGTTAAGACCAAAATATCCACTCATTCTTCCATTGTGATTTTCCTATATGAGATTTTCCCTCATGGATCCCCTTGGGATGCACAATTGTTGTCCCTTAAACAATAACCCATTTTTGCAAGGTATATTCAGAAAATTGACTATGGAAATGATTTTTAAAATTAGTACATACATTGTAGGCCTCTAAAAAATTAGAATCCTCACCATACATGTCCTTGAATCCCTCTATTCCTATGCTTTGCAACTTGACTTCTTGAAGTATCAACAATCTATTGCTTAAAGAATCTGCCACCTTATTATTGGTTCCCTTCTTGTGTTTGATTGTAAAGGTGTAAAATTGTAGGAATTCCATCCATTTGATATGTCTAAGACTAAGCTTTTTCTATGGGTTAATGAAACTCAGTGCTTGGTTGTTAGTGAACACAACAAACTCCTTAGGCAATAGATAATGCCTCCATTTCTTAAGGGCTTGGACAAGTGCATAGAGCTTCAAATCATATGTTGAATATCTTGTTTTGGCTTCATTAAGTCTCTCATTTAAAAATGCCACAAGCCTACCCTCTTGGCTCAAGATTTCCCCTACTGCTATATTTCTAGCATCACACTTTATCGCAAATGGCTTCTCAAAACTTGGAAAAACCAATACTAGTTGGGTTACCACCTCCTTGTTCAACCTTTTAAAACTTTCATTTGCATTTTTGGTCCATGGGAATTTGGTCTTCATGCCTCCCTTGATGATGTCTTCATTGGTGCACAAATCTCACTAAACTTCCTATAAAATTGTGCTAGGCCATGAAAACTTCTAACCACAGTAGTAGACCTAGGAGTAGGTCAACTCAAGATTTCCTCTACCTTGCTCTTATCCATTTTTAGAATTCCTTGGGAAACTACAAAACCCAAACACACTAGCTCTTCTTTCATGAATTCACTTTTCTCAAGGTTCACTATCAATTTTTCCTCTTGGAGTTTCCTTTACACCATTTCTAAGTGTTTCTTGTGCTCCTTCTTTGTCTTGTTGAAAATGAGGATGTCATCTAGGTATAAAACTACAAACACTCATATACAATCCTTTACAACTTCATTCATAACTCTCATGAATGTAATTGGTGCATTTGTAAGGCCAAATGGCATTACCAACCACTCATAGAGACCCTCAATAGTCTTAAATGAAGACTTTCATTCATCACCCTCCTTATCCTAATCTGATAATAACCACCCTTGAGATCAATTTTAGAAAAGTATCTAGCTCCACCAAGACAATCCATTATATCTTCTATACTAGGAATATGAAATTTATATCTAATTGTTATTCTATTGATTGCTCTAGAATCTATACACATTCTCCACTTACCTCCATTTCTAGGTGCTAGGACAACTAGTACTACACATGGACTGATGCTCTTCCTAATCAACCCTTGATCAAGCAATTCCTGGACTTGCCTTGCTATCTCCTTGTTCTGCTCTGGTGTCATCTTGCATGCATCTTTATTGGGCAAGGATGCACCTGGTATAAAGTCAATTTGATGACTATGGCTCTCTTTGGGGTTAGTATTGGTGGTGCCCCATCACATATAATATCTTTGAATTGATATAGAAGCTCTTCTACCTCTTTAGGTATAGGTTCTTGTGTTGATGACTTCTCCTACTTTGGCTTCACCATGATGGCATACCCTACTCCTTCACCTTCCTTCAAATCTTTAAGGAACTCTTTCCCACTCATTAGTAATGTCTTAGTAGTAGCCTTCTCTTCCTTGTCTTCTTCCATCAATGACCGTATCCTACAGGTGACCCCATCCTTCTTGAAAGAGTATTTGTTTTCCTTCCCATGATGCACTACCGCTGTGTCATACTGCCAAGGTCTTCCTAACAATAGATGGCAAGCATCCATAGGGAGTACATCACATAGGATCTTATCTTGGTACTTGTTAATGGTGATGTCCACCCATACTTGTTCATTCACTAAGATATTCTTCCCTTTATTCAACCAAGTCACCCTATAAGGACACACATGTAGAATTTTTGTTAGACCAAGCTTCTATACTACCTCTTGTGATATCACATTGTTAGCAGACCCCGAGTCTATGATCACCTTGCATACTTTTCCAAGTATCTTGCATGAAGTTTTAAAAAGTGCTTTCCTTTGTTTAGCTTCTTTCTTTACTGGCTCTTTAACTAAGACTCTCCTCAACATTAGGTTCTCACCCTTCTCTAGTTCAAGGTCTACCTCCCCTATTTTCTAATTGTCTTCTTCTTGGACACAGGTTATCTTCTTCTCTCCATAAGATGCCTTCTCTAGACATCTATAGGCAGGATGCCCCAATTTACCACATTGGTAAAATTTCACATTACTGAAGTGTGATCCTCTATTGTTGTTCCCATACCTTCCTCTATCACCATTATTGGATCCTCTTCCTCTATTGTAACCTCCCCTTTGACTGGTCTCACTAGCTTTCTCAGTCCATTTGGATTCCCCATTACTTTTCTAATCATTGGTCCTTCCACTAGAACCACCTCTTGAGTTACCTCTAAAATCTCTCCCTCTGGCTTTCAATTTAGAGCTTGAGTCACCCTTCTTCCTCAACTTGTGTTCCACCTTCCTAGTCATTTGAAAAAAACTATGCATGGTAGTGAGGCTTAACAAACTAAGTTCATCCTGTATAGCTCACTTAAGGCCATTTAGATACCTTGCCACCTTGATGTTTTTTTCCTCTTGTATCCTTGACCTTAGGGCTAGATTCTACCTTTGTTTATGGATTTGGATCTCATATTCCTGTGGTAAATAGGTCTCTTTTATTTTTTCTACCATAGCCTTCTAATTATCTATTTGTTTCTTCCCTTGACTCTCTCTTTCCTCTTGTACAAACTTACACCAAGTTAGTGCCTATCCTTTCAATCTTGACTTTGCCACCCTTAACCTTTTGAGCCTCTATTATCCCTTCACACTCAAAATGGTTTTCAATACTCTCAATCCATTCTAGGACCACTTCTGCATCCATCTTCCCAAAGAATAGTAAAATATTCTCAAGACTCTTTCCTCCAAATGCTTTGAGGGCTTTGAGGAATGGTTCTTGCTCACCTAGTGGAGCTTCAGGTTTAGGAATCTCATCTTTTAAGTCTACCTTCTGCCTGCTCTTACTGGTGTTGGTGTCTTCATCTTCTTTCGCTTGAGATTTCTCTTCCATTTCTTTCAATTTTTCCTTCATCTCTTCTATAGCCTCATCAAGAAGCCTAATTTTCTCCTCCATGAGCTTTTTCTACTCATCTACCTCCTTAGCCAATTTTTCATTGCTCACCATCTTTGTAGATCCACTTGATTTAATGGGAAACAACGTACCACCACAAGCCTTGATCTTATGGCTTTGCTAGCACTTTGATGGGGAGCTTCTTCACCTAGAGCCTTTTTTCTCTACCAAGGCTACTTCTTAGCCTTCTTAGGGTCTCTTCTATAACCATAACCTAAAGGACTCCCTCCTAATCCCCTTCTTCCAATAAACTCACCCATCTATTCAAGTTTCACTCCTTAACCCCATAAACACCACACTATGCTCTTCTTGGCCTACCAAAATGAAAGTCCACCAAATGCCAAGAGCAAAGAAAAATCAAGTTTGAACCTCCCTTGTGAGGATCTTGGCTCATTCCAAGCCATTCTGCATTCTTTTGTTAAGTCTCACACATTCACACTCCAATTTTGCCTTGTTTTCCCTTATAGCCCTAAGAGCTCCCTCCCAAAAACTAGGAACCTTCATTAACTCACAAAATCTCCTAACAAGGCCTATTGATGCCTTCTAGACTCTATTTCCAATTGACCTAGGCTTGAATATTTTGTAGGTCTTAGGTCTCCAAGGTGTTTATACTGTACATTTTCAAAAAACCCTACTTTTAGGGGTTTTAAGGGCAATGACAAAAACTATGCTCCTAATACAAGAAAGTCTTCACTCCAGAATTCCTCCTATAATTTTTGGACACTAGACACCCCATACTACCATTTCCTAATCAAGATTGGTACCTGCCAATCCACTGTTCCATCTAGATCTTCCTTATAAGCATCACAACACCTTGTCAAGCTTCCACTTGCTTGCCTAGGGCTAGCTTGTAAAAATAGTTTACTACCTTCCACAACCTCCAAAACTGGTATAAAAATAGTATACAAAGACAATTACTTGATTCCCAAAGGCCATGGGTTTTCAACTACGGGAAGTCCAGCTTTAGCCATATTTGTGCTGATTGCTCAAAATTGGACAATAGGAAGAAATAAACTATAGAATTTTGAAAACCTACCAAAATGAAGACTAATGATCTAAAAAAGTTTGCATAAAATCTTAACATGATCAAAAGAAACTAATCCATAGAAAATAGTAAGCACACGAATCAAGCTATCTAAGAAATCCTTCAAAGACCCATTTTCTGTTAGCAACGTCATGTTATTTCATTAACTGTCCGTACATCCACACAACTAACACCTTAAAATGAGTTGGATCATGATTATATAGACATAAAATAACTAATTAGAGCCTTGGGTCAAGTTCCAAACACTCACCTTGCCTTTCCCAAAAAAGTGCAAAAATTGTCATTGCAACTTTGCAAAAATTGTAAAGTTGTTAATGAGCAATTTTGACAACTTTTGTCAATTTTGCATTCTAGGCCTCCAAACTTTTCTAGTTTGGTTTCAACCAACATAAATTGATCCTAGAATTTCTAAGGAGCTCTCCAAATCACTTCTTGCCCCATTTTATGCATTTTGCCAATTTTTTCTCTTTAGAGCAATTTTGAGCATTTCAAGGCTTAGCAAGACCTTATTGGTTAAAACATAGCTCAACCCTAACTTCTACTTAACCACATCAATAAATGTTTGGATAGACCATTTAAAAGCCAAAATTTTCTTAGGGTTTTGCCTTACCCCAAGGTGCTCCTACACTAGTTTTTGAGGGTCATTTTTAAGATTGGAAAAATACTCAATATTGAAGTCTCATATTTGTGAGAAATCTTAACCTAGAGGAATTGATTGACTAGATCAATGATGTCAACGAATATTTTGAGTATGGAGATATCAAATATATTAAGAAGTCAAATTTTTTAATGCCAAACTAAAGGGTCATGCAAAAATTTGGCTACAGGAGATTCAATTGGAGAGGAATAGGGAAAATCATAAGATGAAATCATATGGTGGAGAAATTGAAGAAACAATTAATTCTCATTGATTATGAGCTTGAATTGTTGAAGAAAATATAAGGATTTAAGCAAGTAGGAAGATTTTTTTAAGAACATAATGTTGTTATGTGGAGCCTACTTAGACTCAAAGGTTAATCTCTTCATGCTTCATTCGATGTCGTTTCCCCCCATATTGTTCTATGCAGGTTTGAGGAAAGTGCCCCTAAGATAGGGTCAAGGGAAAGTTCCCCTTTTGGGGTCCTAGGGAAGATCCCTAGGTGTGCCCCCTATCATGATATAGGGTGGGGTCGAGGGGTAACATCCTTGCAAGGGTTTTCGAGGGCAACACCCTTGAAAGCTCGACTAACTTTATTATTGTAAAAGGTGTCAACTACTATTTTCATATTGGATGACTTATTCTAGCTCTAATTTTGTGCGTGGAAAAAAGATTGTATAAAATGTTTTAGGGTTAGGTATCTCACAATGTATGATTGTGTAGCTTCTTGTGGTGGTGTTGAGCTATAAGGGATTGTAGATAGAAGTTGGATTGTAATAATTGGATAATAAGAATATTGAACTTTTTATTGGTGGACGTAGCCTAGGGATTGGGTGAAATACATTAAATCTTTATATCTTGTGTTCTCTTCTATGTGCTCTATTATTTTATGATATTGGTTATATTTGGATGTAATTGTTATTTATATCTCATTAATCCTAACATATATTGAAGAGTTCCATTAAGTCCTAGTCATAATAGGTCACGAAAAAGGTGAGAAGACAAAATTTTCTTGTCGCATTAATAGGTTAAGACCAAGTATTCAAGAGGAGTTAAGTCTAGTTAGAATGACTAGCATTGAAGAGGCATACCAATTTTCTTCAAGGGTGGAAGATAGGATGAATAAGAAGTTTGAACATAAGAAAGGTGGAATAGATCACAATGGAAGATATAAGGGGCGATCTTATGAAGGCCAAAATGAAGATTAGAAAAAGAATGATGTGACAAGTAGCATTCAGAATTAGAGGGAAAATAATTTTAGTTGTTCCTATGATCAAAATAACAAGGATCATAGAGGAAGAGGAAGATGGAAAAGGACCTGGAAGAGGAGGTTTTTTTTGGGACAAGTTTCCATTGCAAAGAAGGTGGTCATAAAGCTTATGCGTGTCCTCAACATCAAGAGATAATAGAGGACCATAAGGAATGCATGAGTTACACATGTAGACAAAGATGCCAAACCATCACATTTTTAAAATTATAAAAGAGGAGAAGTCTTGGTTATTAGAAGAGCTTTGCTAAAGGATGAGAATGAAACCAAAGAAAGGAAGTATTTAAACTTGTTGAGATTATGTGCATTGCATGCATTGCATAATATTGTTTATATTGTTTTATTTTATTTTATTATGTAATGTTTCACTTAGGGGAACCTAAATAGATGTGCAACATGAAAAGATTCCCTTAGAATATTCTTGATGAGTTGGGTTGTAAAATTGTGATAATATTTGATGTAATTATTTAATATTGAAGAAAAATAAATTAAATGCCCAATAGTAAATGTGGGTCAATAGGGGTTTCATAGCACATGATTCTAGCATGGTTTATGTAATACCACTTAGTGGCTTTGTGGGAGCTTTCTAGTATATAAGCAACCACAAGGGTAGTTGTCAAGACAAGACAAGAACTGCAAAAAAGAAAGTTGAACAAAACATTGTGAGATAATTTAGCCAAGGGAGCATTTGTGAAGGTTGGAAGCATGATATGATATGTGTGGATTCATGCTTGTTCACATGGATTTCTTAGTTGTGACTATGGATTTTAAGGCTTCAATGGTTGTATTGTGATTATTTATTGTTGAATAATATATGGGGATGGATGCTTTTGGAGGCTGGGTTTTTTCCTCAATGAGGGTTTCCCAGGGTATATCTTGTGTCACATTTTGTGAGTATGTTGCCTATTCTCTTGCATGTGAATTTAAATTGCATATTTATTTCAGATCTATTATGGGTTATGTGGAAACAATATTTTTTTGTTGTTGTTGCAAGTTCAGGTTACAAGTGGTATTAGAGCTATAGCTTTGTTATTGTAAGCTTGGATTGAATCCATGAGAATACATGAAAGAATGAAAGAAAGGGCAAGATATATGGGTTTTGTAGGTTGTTTATAATAGATCTGAGGGTTTTTGGATTTGTTGTTATGATGATATGTTGGAAAATTTTGGGCATGTGAAATTGTTAGTCAAAAGGATTTTTTAAATGTTTCATTTAAATGAGGGTTTTAAGGGGAAGCTTGCATTAATGATCTCTTGGAAAAAAAAAACCTCACCATTGGATTTGGGTTGGCCTTTCCATAAATTTTGATGTATAATATTCCCTAATTTGGCCATGTTGATAGAAAATGCATTTACATCCGTGATGGCTGTCAAATTTAATTCTTTCAAAATTTTAGTTACCAAAAAAATAAATCGCTATAAAAGTGGTAAAAAGGTTGTCTTAGTAAAATGACCATAAATTTCACTCAACATATCATATTTTGGACTCTTTATAGTCGTTGGAAAGTTAATTTAGAGCACTACAACTTGATGTAAGTTTGATTTTGTAATTTTAAAACTTTGTCAGGTCTTATGAGCCCAAAAGTCATATGTTGTTTATTTTGAGCATAGATTTGGGCATAACTTGGGCATGCAGGGTCAAATTTTGGACTTCAAATAGTTAATGGAAAGCTCTCGTAAAGCTCTACACATTGGTTTAAATTTGGTATTATTTATTTGGTGATATATTGACCTAAATATTTTATGATATGTATTGGCTATGGTAACATTGTGAGTTTATGACATTGTATATTTTGGATATTTGAGATTTGATATCATAGTATACTTAGCTTATATTTTAGATTGGTCTCAAGATGATATGGTTGTTAGTGTTTGGCTTGGATATGTATGATGACTTGTTGGGTCTACAAGTTATGTAGTGTTATAAGTGGTCTATACTTATAGGTTGCATTTATGGCTTGGATATGGGTTGTCTATGACCTTTCACATGATTTGGTAATTTATCTTCATGTAGAAGGACATGATATGTTGTTACCAGGTACAATCACAGTGGACAATTGTGGTTGACTATTTTATGCTATCAGGTTAGAAACTTTGAGAGTTAGATGCTCAGTTCATGGATGTGATCACGGTTCTATGGATCTTTGCATGACATGATTGGATATACATGTACATCATTGATGTTCATTGGTTTAGATTCATGATTTGGTTATGGTGGTATATCTTCTTGGTTGAGAATCATGGTTATTTGGTTTTTCTTCAGGAGCTCATGATGTGCACTTTGAGTTCTTTGATGAATTGATGCGTTGGTTGATTCTTGTGCTTAGAGGATGGTTTTTTCATCATGATGTCACGACTATCTTGGATACACAATATAGTGGGAGTTTGTGACAGTGATGAGGTGGTAGTATAGGTTTGGTTTGCATCTTCTTGGTTTGGAGATCTTATTTTCACTTGGTACTAACACTTTGATTGTGTGAGTGTAGATGTGGAAGATCTTCATCTAGGAGATGGATATTATGATGCCATAGGTGACTCGGTACCACAGTTGAGTGAGATTTATTGACATTGATATATTTATTGAGTGTTTTTAGATGTTGCAGGATGTCTTAGATCTTGTTGTTGCAAAAACGTCTTTGACATTTGCATGGTGCACTTGGTTTTTCATGGTGTGTGGAGATGGTTGCATCTTGAGGACTCATGGGGTTCTTGGTAGAGGTATGATTTATGTTTTTGTTTGACATGTTATCCTTGGTTTTAGGATGGTTTTATTATTATGTCATGGTATACTCTTGATACACATTTAGAGTTTTGACATTTTATATTATGTTCATATGGAGTATGTTATCTCTTTTGGTTGAGATGGTTAGATCATGTTGTCATATTTATGTTCCCGAGGCCATGGTTGGAAATTTGGCATAGGCCTTGGTTTAGTCTCTTGGTATTGAGTACATTGATCATTTGATGGATACTTATTGATATTTCTATGTTGCATTTGGAGTTGGCATGGATTGATTGGTTGTAGGTGCTCATGGATACTTAGAGACGGTGGTGATGCTGATTTCTCTTGGATTAGAGATGTATTTGTTATGACGATTGATGGTTTCAACAAGAAGTCAGAGGGGCATTTACCTAATATTACTTGAGAGGAGATTATTCTTAGATTAGTCTGGGTTGGAGACTTAGATATCTTAATGAACATTCTCATTTCCCACTCTTGGTCTACTCGATGGTTTACTATTTGAGACGTATAGTCCAACATTGTTTCCCTGAGGTGCATTATGTTTATGTTTGTCATTCATGAATATGGATCTTGAGCTATGGTACATAAGTTAGTTCTAGAAGTTTCATTTGAAAGATGGTTTAGCATGTAAGGAAACTCAGGTGCGAAAACAACTTCCTACACTAATCTCATAAGGAAAGTATGATGCAAATCCTATTAAAATCTTCTACACTTACATATTCAGTATCATGTAAACAACAATATTGCAGCCAAACATGCATACAGAAAACAGACAGAGAAAGGAACACATAACACAAGGATTTGCTGGTGGGGAAAAACCTTTCGGTAAAACAACCCCACCCCTTCAGAACCTGCACAATGTATTATCTTCAACACGAGGTTACACTACACTTGCAATGCAAGTTCAACATCAACAACAGAAGACTCCAATAGCTACTTGCAGTACCAACAATACACCTTTTTGCATCGCATCTCTTTGCAACCCTAAAAACACTTATAACACGCGCTTCACTTTAGGGCTACTCCCAAAGGTAAACCGTATTAGGGTTTTACCATTCTCCGAGAAAATAGGAACCCCAAAAAATTTTTTTGCAGTACTCAAATATCTTAGTTTCCACATGTCTTCACCTTTCATTGAATCTTCCAAACATAGCTCTTACATGTCATAGGAATCCGTCATAACCGTTTTAACCATGATCTCCTTACACATAATTCAAGATGTTGACACATCAACATTATTTGCAAGAAATACATTTTACAAAATAAATAATAAGATTAGGAATTATACAAGGTTGAGACACCTTATTCCTAACATTCTCCCACTTGTTGAACACCTTGTAAGAGCAATAGGAACATAACAGGAACTAACCACTATAGGCCGAAAGGCCCATAGACTTTGAACACCATCTGAACTTCTCAGTGCCCACTAGTTTCGTTAATGCATCTGCAACATTCTTCACAGTATCTACCTTTTCCAAATTTACCTTTCCATCTTCCACCATATCTCTCACAAAGTGATACTGCACATCAATGTGCTTCGTTCTGGCATGGAAAGTTGGATTCTTTGCAAGGCAAATAGCACTCTGACTGTCACACCAAATAGTAATCTGTTCTGCATCAACACCAACATTAGAACACAATCTCTTAAGCCAAATGGCTTCCTTACAAGCATGAGTAGCAGCCATGTACTCAGCTTCTGTAGTGGACAAAGCAACCACAGGTTGTCGCTTGCTCATCCAATTGATGGCACCACCAAACATAGTGAACACATAAGCACTGGTGGATCTCCTGCGGTCAATATCACCTGCCCAATCTGAATCCACAAACCCATGAATACAAATTGAATTCGAAGATCTAGAAGAGTTACCATGATAACATATGGAGTAATCTAATGTACCCCTCAAATATCTGAATACTCGCTTAACTACATCCCAATGTATTCGTCCAGGATTAGCCATAAATCGACTCAGGACTCCCACTACTTGGGCAATGTCTGGTCTAGTACAGACCATAGCATATATAAGACTGCCAACTGCACTAGTATAAGGTACTCTACTCATGTCCTCCACCTCACTAGGAGATTTTGGACAATCATCTACAGATAACTTTGTTCCCACAGGAATAGGAACACATAGTGGTTTACAATCTGCCATGCTGAACCTGTCCAACAAAGACTTCACATACTTACTCTGACTCAACCAAAGTTTTCTGTTAGACCTGTCTCTACTGATTTCCATACCCAATATGTACCTAGCTGCCCCAAGATCTTTCATCTCAAACTGTGCTGACAACTGAGATTTAAAATCAGAAATCATACCCTTACCCTTCCCAAACAGCAACATATCATCAACATATAATGCAACAATAAGAAGGCAATCATTTTCAATTCTGAAATAAACACAATGATCTGATTTTGATCTTACAAATCCAATTGACAACACAAAGGCATCAAACTTAAGGTACCACATCCTAGGAGATTGCTTCAAACCATATAGAGATTTCTTTAATCTGCAAACTAAGGATTCTTTACCTTTAACGTTGTAGTGCTCAAGTTGTGACATAAATCTCTTCCTCCAAATCACCATGAAGGAAAGTTGTCTTCACATCCATCTGTTCTATCTCTAGATCATATGATGTAGCAAGAGATAACAAAAATCTAATGGATGTTGACTTTGCAACAGGAGAGAATATTTCACCATAATCTATTCCCTCTACCTGTGAATACCCCTTTGTAACCAATCTAGCTTTGTACCTTTCAACACTGCCATCTGCACATAATTTCTGCTTGAACACCCATTTACAGCCAACAGATTTTCTCCCTTTAGGAAAAGGTACAAGGTCCCATGTTTTGTTTTTCTCTAATGAAGCCATCTCATCATCCATAGCCTCAATCTAGGAACCTGCATCTTCCATGCCCAAAGCCTCTTTCACAGATCTAGGCTCATTAGTGTTAGTAATCAAAGCAAAAGCACAACTGGAATCCAACATAGAATAACCAAACCTTTCTGGTTGCTTTCTTTCTCTCGTGGATCTCCTCAAGGGCTGAGGTTGAGGTTGTTCTTCCTCTTCTTCTAAACTATCAGAGCTGCAAGAGCTCTCCTCATCATTAGACCCAACATGGTCTCTCTGTTCAGTCTTCTCAGGGGTAGGAGGCAACTGAACAACATCTTTTTCCTTTTCTTTTTCATCTGGTTGTAGCACAATAGGAGAAGATGTTAGCTCTCTAAAAATAACATTTCTACTATACAACACCTTACTAGTCACAGGATCCCAAAGCTTGTATCCTTTCACACCAGCACTGTACCCGATGAAAATACATTTAACAACTTTATTTTCCAACTTAGATCTTTTCTCCATTGGAACATGTGCATAAGCTTCACAACCAAAAACATGAAGATGTATAATTGAAAGCTTCTTACCAGACCACACCTCCATGGGTGTCTTACCAACAAGGGCTGATGTAGGAGATCTGTTAACCAGATAACAAGTAGTGACCTTTGTTCTAAACTAGCTCCACTAAGCATACTCTTAGCCTTCTCCATCAGTGTCCTGTTCATTCTCTCTGCAACTCCATTTTGCTGTGGGGTATATGGAGTTGTCTTATGCCTCTCGATACCTTGTTCTTTACAGAACTGTTCAAACTCTGCTGAGCAAAACTCACCACCATTGTTAGTTCTCACACACTTAATCTTCTTAGTAGTCTGATTCTCTACAAGGGCTTTAAATTCCTTGAATCAACTAAAGACTTGTGTCTTACTTTTAAGGAAATAAATCCATGTCCTTCTACTATAATCATCTATGAAAGATACAAAAAATATAGACTTGGAGATTGAAGGAACTTTTACAGGACCAAATACATCAAAATGAATAAGATCCAAAACATCAGAAGATTTGTGAGAACTAGAGTAAAATTGAACACAATTTTCTTTACACCATGTTCATAGAAGTTGAACTCGAGATTGCAATCATTTGACCCCTCAACGAGATTTTTATTTTTCAGGGTTCTGAGACCCTTCTCACCAATGTGACCAAATCTCAAATGCCACAACATTGTCTTTTCTGTAGGAAGCTTTCCTTCCAAAGTGTTTGCACCCTTAGGTACACTTGTTGCACTACCATTAGAACCACTAACCACAATCTTCTTTACTGCTCGTTCAGATGGTGGGGATGAAGTGATAGCTACTCTCTTCTTTGAAACAGAAGAACTATTACACTGAGAAATGTGTGCATCAAGCTGAAACAAAGTACCTCTCCTAGTACCCTTAGCAAGCACCATAGCTCCTCTCATCATCTTACATCCATCTTTAGAAAAAATAACTTGCACACCTACATCATTCAGCATACTTACAGATAATAGGTTTCGTGCCAAACCTGGAATGTGCATAACTCCATTGATTCCCTTTACTCGTCCATCAGGAAATTTGATAGTGACCCTTCCACGTCCAACTATCTTTAGGTGAGAATCATCACCTAAGTACACCTTTCCACTATCGAACTCTTCATATCTTAAGAACCAGTTTCGATGAGAGGTCATGTGAAAAGATGCACCCGAGTCAACCAACCACACATCATCAGATGCATGGACTGCCAAAGCTACGATGAATGCATCGCCATCTTCTTGAGATTTTTCAGAACTAGAATCAGAGGCTTTCTTCTTCTTCTTAGGCTCTTTACAGTCTTTACAGAAGTGCCCAGTCTTATCACAGTTCCAAAATTTTGCCTTGGACTTATTGGAAGTCTTTGACTTCTCACGGGATTTGGATCTACCCTTATTGTCAGACTTATTGTCATTTTTCTTCCCTCTTTCCGTGGATCTCCCATGAACAGCAAGGGCTTCTTTTTTTGAAATGGAAGCCTTTCTCCACATCTCCTTTGATAGCAACGAAGACACCACATCATCCATTTTTAAGGTGACTAATGTGCTTCCGAGAGCCATCACAAGATGGTCCCATGAATCTGGTAAAGAACACAAAAGTGTGTAGCAACGATCCTCCTCCTCTAACTTGACACCAGCTGATGTCAACTGTGCAGCCAGCAGATTATATGCATTTAAATGATCCGTTAATGATCCACCTTCCTCCATTCGTAGAGAATACAACTTCTTCCTCAGGAACAACTTGTTCACCAAAGATTTGGCTTGATACACGGCCCCAAGTCTCTCCCACAAACTATATGCGGTTTTCTCATCTAGAACATTCAGAAGGACTGCATCGGTTAAACAGAGTCTTATGAGACCCTTAGCTTTACGGTCTTTGATATCCCAATCTGCTTGAGCTATAGTTGCTGGTCTTGTAGCGCTTGTAGTCGCTTCCCATAGGTCAAGATCTTCTAACATGTCTTCCATCTTGAGTTTCCACAACTCGAAATTAGTGCCATTAAATTTCTCCACCTCCATTCTTCCATATGATGAACTCGCCATCTCAATCTACAAATAAGATTCAAGATGCTCTGCACAAGACTCCCACTCAACTTGAGATTAGCTCAAAAAACCCTACCCAACAACTAGGATCAAAAGTTGATCAAGCTCTGATACCGCTTGTAAGGAAACTCAGGTGCGAAAACAACTTCCTACACTAATCTCACAAGGAAAGTATGATGCAAATCCTATTAAAATCTTCTACACTTACAAATTCAATATCATGTAAACAACAATATTGCAACCAAACATGCATACATAAAATAGATAGAGAAAGGAACACATAACACAAGGATTTTTCGGTGGGGAAAAACTTTTCGGTAAAACAACCCCACCCCTTCAGAACCTGCACAATGTATTATCTTCAACACGAGGTTACAATACACTTGCAATGCAAGTTCAACATCAACAACAGAAGACTCCAGTAGCTACTCGCAGTACCAACAATACACCTTTTTGCATCACATTTGTTCACAACCCTAAAAACACTTATAACATGCGCTTCACTTTAGGGCTATTCCCAAAGGTAAACCATATTAGGGTTTTACCATTCTCTGAGAAAATAGGAACCCCAAAATTTTTTTTGGGGCGATGCCCCAAACCCCACTATTGGGGTAGAGTGTACAGTACTCAAATATCTTAGTTGCCACATGTCTTCACCTGTCATTGAATCTTCCTAACATAGCTCTTACATGTCATAAGAATCCGTCATAACCGTTTTAGTCATGATCTCCTTACACACAATTCAAGATGTCGACACATCAACATTATTTGCAAGAAATACATTTTACAAAACTAATAATAAGAATAGGAATTATACAAGGTTGAGACACCTTATTCCTAACATAGCATTGGTTATCTCCATGTGCATATGTTGTTGTTATGCTAGTTGAGTTTGGGAGATGGTTTTATATTGGGCATATTCTTTGGATTAGGAATGGTTATTCATTGGTTTAGGAATGGTTTATGAGTTTTATCTTCTTATGAGAGTCTTATATCTATAGTTAGTTATATGGTATGGTTTGGGTGTTGTTGTGGCTTCTTGGTTGGGGTTTTCAGTTTCACTTACATTTGATTGGAGATTGGTTTCTTGTGATCAATGATTTGTGTTCATGTATGTCATGTGAGAGATGTCACAGTTGTTCTTTACCTCTTTCCTTATTTGTTTGCAGAGAACTTGGGAGAGTGTTGAAGACTTGTTATGAGATTTATTCTTATACGTTATTGGTTTATATGTTGTGGATATCCTTGATAGTACATGGATTCACTTCTATGAGATGTTGTGAGTGGAATGATTGTAGATTTGACATTATCTTTTGTAATGAGAGCTTTTTAGTATATATGTGGTAGGTATTGCTCTTGAGGCTTGTGATTGGAGGTTATAGATTGGATATGTTGATGATGTGAGATTCACTTATTATACCTTTGGAAGTATGGATAGTTGGATGGGTTGGCACTTGTTGTGGGTGCTATTTTAGCTATGTATTTTGATAACTATAGATACATGTGATTGCCTTTGAATCAAGTGTTTGTGCTTGACATTTCAGTTGGTATATGATTTTATGTTTTTTCTGTGATAGGTTGGGTGGTTCTCTCTTTTGATGACTTCTATGCATGTCCAACGATAGTGGCATAACATGAAGTGGGATCATTCATGTTTGAGATCTTGGATACTTTGATTTTGTGCAAGTACCAAGATGGAGCACATGGTGTACTTTGATCCATGATGTTGTGTGTGCTAGGAGGTATTATTCCCTTATTCATTTATGTGGCTACAAATTGACCCTATGCAATGTATACAACAATTGGGAGATTGTTGAGATTATGTGTGTTGCATATATTGCATTATATTGTTTATATTAAATTATATTATTTTATTATGTAATATGCACCTAGGAGAACCTAGATGGATGTGCATCATGGAGAGATTCCCATGGAATATTCTTGATGATTTGGATTGTAATATTGTGATAATATTTGATGTAATTATTTAATATGGGGGAAAAAAATGAAATGCCCAATATTATGTGGGTCTATAGGGGTTTCATAGCACATGGTTTATGTAATACCACTTGGTGGTTTTGTGGGATCTTTCTAGTATATAAACAACAACAAGGGTAGTTGTAGAGATAAGACAAAATGGAAAAAAGGAAAGTCGAGCAAGACAAGGCGAGACAAGTTAGCCAAGGGAGCATTTGTGAAGGTCAGAAGTATGACATGAGATGTGTTGACCATGCTTGGATTTCTTGGTTGTGGCTATAGATTTGAAAACTTCCATGGTTGTATTGCAATTGTTTATCGTCGAATAATACATGGTGATGGATGCTTTTGGAGGTTGGGTTTTTCCCTCAATGAGGGTTTCCTTAGGTATATCTTGTGTCACATTTTCTGTGTATGTTGTCTATTTTCTTGCATGTGGATTTCAATTGCATTTTTATTTAAGATCTATTATGGGTTATGTGGAAATAATATATATTTTTTGGTTGCAATTTTCCTTATAGTTCCACTCTAGGTGCAAGTGTAAAGTATGGAATATCATTATTGATATTAGTACCACAAATAATCTTGTTTCCAAGGAAATGGTTCATAAGTTGAAGTTAGAAAGAAAGTTGTACCTAAATCCCTACCAAATTGCTTCATTGTAAAATGATCATAAATCCTTGGTTGATTAACAAAGTTTAGTAAAGTTCAAGATTGGTAACTATCATGATGAGGTGGTGTGTGATACCATGCTTATAGATGTTTGTCATTTGGTGTTAGGGAGGCCTTGGTAGTTTGATCTCTATGCATACATGATGGATATGCAAATACCTATTCTTTGACAGAGGATGGAGCTCGACACAAATTGAAGTTAATGAAGGAAGCAAAAGAAAATACATGTAGCAATGGTAGAATATGTATAGTTTATGGAAGAAAGTTTCTACAAGGGATGAGGCATGACCATATGTGTTTTGCTTTAATTCCAAAAGGTGGAAAAAATAAGTAGATGTACTTGTAGAAGTTGCAGATTTGGTGGATGAGTTTAAGGATATTGTATTAGATAATGTGCTAGATGGATTACCACTAGTGAGAAAGATCAGTAACCATATGGACTTGATTCCATGGACCAATTTTCCAAATAAGACAGCACATAGAGTGACATTGACAAAAAGTGAAGAGTTGGATAAACAACTTAAAAAGTTGTTATAGAAGGGATTGATTCAAGGGAGTTTGAGTATACATGTTTTACCAACAATACTAGCACTAGAGAAAGATGGAGGATGTGTACAAAATTTTGAGCTATTAAGATCACTATTGAGTACATATTTCCCTTGCCAAGGAGGACTGATATTATAAATTATTTAAGTTGATCTATGTATTTGACAAAGATAGACTTGAAGAGTGGATATCACCAAATCTAGATTAGAGAAGGAGATGAAGGAAGACAACCTTCAAGAAAAAGGAGGGCTTGTATGAGTGGTTAGTCAAGCCTTTTATGCTAACTAATGCACCGAGAACATTCATGCGCCTCATGAACAAGGTATTGAAAAAATTTATGGGAAAGGTTGTCATTGTTTATTTGGATGATATTTTGATCTTTAGTAAGTTCTTGGAAGAGCATATAATGCACATTCATAAGATCTTTGAGACATTAAGGGAGGATAAATTGTTGATTAATTTGAAGAAGTGTACTTTTCTAAAGGGGTTAGTGTATTTGGGATTTTTTAAAGATTTAGTAGGTCTAAAATGGACTTAGAGCCAGTGAAGCATATCCTTGAATGGCCTACCCTAAGGAGTGCTACAAAAGAAAGATGTATTTACGATTTGGCCAGCTTTTACAGAAAGTTTGTTAGAAATTACAGTAGTGTTTGTGGACCTTGATTGAAGCAATGAGAGGAAATATGAAAGAGTTTAAGTGGATTGCAAGAGCATACAAGAATTTTGAATTGTTGAAACAAAAAGTTATAGAACAACCTATTTTAGCACTTCTAGAATATTTAAGGTAGAGTGTGGTGCTAGTGGTAATGCCATTGGAGTTGTTTTGAGTCAAGAAGGTAGACCCATTTCTTATTTCAATGTGAATTTGAATGAAGCTAAAAGAAAATATCATGTTTACTATTATGAATTCTATGCTATAGTTTAGACATTAAAGTAATGGAGACATTACCTTTTACCTAAAGAGTTTGTTTTATTTACTGATCATCAAGCTTTGTGATATTTGAACAATCAAGGCATGCAAACATTTGAAATGGGTTAAGATTTTATAGAGTTACACATTTTTTATGAGACATAGGAGTGGGAAGTCTAATAGGGTTGTAGATGCTCTTAGCAGAAGCATATTTTGCTGGCAGAGATGTAGATTGAGGTTGTTGGCTTCAAGGAACTTAAGAGTTTGTATTTAAAGGATCCTAATTTTGGTAAAATTCGGAAGCTTATACACAACATGTCAGTATAGATAGATGGTTAGACTTCATAATCTATGATGGTATGTTACTCAGAGGTAGTCATTTCTACATTCCATAGAGTTTTATCATAGAGATTCTCATCAACGAGAAGCATAGATGAGGGATGGTTGAACATTTTGGTCGAAAGAAAACCATTTCTTTGATTAGTGAGAATTATTATTGGCCACAAATGCAAAAAAATATTAAGATATTTGTATAGAGTTGCAAAATATGTCAAATGGAAAAACGAGTCAAGAAAAATAAAGGCTATATCGATCATTACTTGTACTAGAGAATCCATAGGAGGATATCAATATGCACTTCTTTCTTGGTTTACTAAGGACTTGAGAGGGCGTGATTCAATTTTGTGGTGGTAGTCATGTTTTCAATGATGACACATTTCATTCTTTGCATGAAGAAAAATGATGTTCATGTGGTAGAATTAATTTTTAGAGAAGAGGTGAGACTACAAAGTCTACTGAAAGAGTATGGTTTTAGATCGAGACCTAATTTTGTTGGGGTATTTTTAGAGAACATTATAGAAGAAATTAAAGATAGATTTGAAATTCAACCTAGTGCATCATGCACAGGCAAATGGATAGACATAAGTAGTGAATAGGAGTCTGGGAAATATGTTAATATGACTAGTTGGAGATAAATCAAAGGGATGATATTTGATTTTACCACAAGTAGAATTTGCATACAATAATTATGTCAATAGGAGCACTGCTAAATCACATTCTAGATAGCATATGAAAGTAGTTCCATAAATGCTTCCAAATTAAGGAAGTTCGACAAAGGGGAGACAAGTAGTCCCTAAGCTGAAGATTTTGCAGAATTCTCGAAGAACTTGCATGAGAAAGTGAGGAAATAAATTACTAGAATGAATACACAATATAAAGCTAAGGCACATGAGAAAATGAGACATAAGGAATTTTAGATTGGAGATGAAGTCATGATTCATTTGAGAAATGAAAGATTTCTAGTAGGAACATATAATGAGTGAAGATGAAAATGTTTGGACAATGCATGATATTGAAGAAGTATGATTCACAATATTCCTATGAAAGAAAATTGCCCAGTGAACGAAATATTGCACTGGTATTTAATATTTCAGTTTTGACACATTATCATGAAGGAAGTGTTGAAAATGAGGTTACAGAAGCGCAGTTGAGTATGCCAACAACTACTTCATCTATAGAGGGGATTGAAGATATTTTGGATAGTTATGTTGGAAAAAGCATGAGAAACATGACATATGAAGAATATCTAGTCAAATGAAAAGGAATCCTATTGAAGATTCATCATAACTATCAAGGGAGTAGGCAAACCATCTTGGTTTTTCTCTAGCCACCTCATATGTGATATCACTTCTGAAATTACCTCAACTGTTTGATGTAGGAGCATCTTGAGTATAAAGTTAATCTTGCATCACCCAAAATATTTCTATTTTTTCTTGTCAATAAGGGTTCTCTTAGTGTAGAATTGTTATTTCTATGTGCTTACAATTTTTAGTAAGTTGGTCCTTAGAGCTCAAAATGTTCCAATTTCTTTCTTGTAGGTTCATTTTAGGTATATCGACCTACCAATAAAGTTTCATTGCAAGATCAAATTTAATTATGAAGATATCAATTTTTTTGGTATTGGCAATAGGGTACAAAAACCTTGAAATTAGCTTTGAAGGCTTTAGAGACTCCAAAAGGGGGTCAACCCTTGACCAATTGAAACATGCACAAGGCATGGATTATAGAGCAGTTCATGACATTTCTAAAATAGAATTATGATAGCCAATTAGAACAATTGGCGACGAGTTATGGTCTCAAAAATTTTCATTACCTAAAATGAATAGAAATGAATCTTCCTCAAAATTTCTTTGAGTTCCAAAGTTGCTTGGGGCCTATTTAATGTAATTTACAAATAATAATATCTTAAGGTTGGTCAACCTCAAAGTTTAGGGTTTAAATTTCTAGAACCTTCTTGGGCGATTAAAAACTTTCTATATAAAGAAGGCCCATAGAGTTGTCTAGGACAATTTAGGGAAATGTCTATTATGGCTCTGGTTTTCAGAATGTAAGGAAAATACCCATGTGGCTTTGCATGTCATATTTCTAAATATTATGATTTTATTTTATTTGAGATGATAAAAAACCAATTTCCTATTCTTACAAATTGTTGTTAATTTTTTATAATGGGTATGCTAATAAGGGGAGTACACTTCATCACTTGCATCAGCCAGATATATTGTCTACTTTTTCAATAAGGATTATTTTAGGTATGGCTACAATTTTTGGCAAGTTTACTAATTTAGTAAGGTTTTCATTTAGACATAGATTGTTCAAATTACTCCCTTAAAGGTTCATTTTGGATATATAAGCTTGGTGAAAAAGTTTCGTGACAAGATCTAGTATGATATTGAAGATATTGAATTTCCTTTTTTGACGAGTTATTACAAAAACTCTAAACTTAGATTGAAGGCTTTAAAGGCTATGGAAGGGGGTCAAAAATTGTTTAGGACAATGCTCTGTAATTCAAATTGTAGAGCATTTTGAGAGGTTTTTGAAAAGTGATTATAATAGAAAATTAGGTACACGATTCACAAGATATGGCATTTGAAAGTTTTGCTACTTTAGGAGGACAAAAAATCCCTTCAAAGACTATTACCTACTATTAGATTATTCCCTAGTATTATAAGGTTAGTCCTTACAACACATTATCATTTAGTTAAGTGGGCTCACGTCATGAATCCCAAGGGTGTTTAAGTTATTCTTTAATCTTTATTTGTATGCATGCAGGATCATGTGAATAATCACTACTAGGTTGTTACCTACTTTTGCTAGGCTAGCTACATCAAATCAGAGGCCTCATCTCACTGTACCTACTTCTCAACAACCCCTATAGATAGGGCTTCGAGTGAGAGGGGGAAGGATGGTGGTATCACTACTATCTATGTGATACTACATGCAAACTCATATTAGTCATCAATTGTATCACATATATAAGAGATGGATCCCGAGTGCATAGGGAGGTCAGGCGCTTTTGATCTCTCCTTCTTGCCCTACCTCTATACCATCTTATAACAATATTGGTTAATAGCCATCTTGGGTGAATAGGAGTGCATGAAATTCTTGGTTTCGATGCAAACTCACATCCTAACTTGATTCCAATGCGTTCAAATACCCATTTAGGGGAATATTCTCGATGAATTCAAATGTAGGGAAAAATAATATAAAGATGGTCAACCTCAAACTATGGGGTTACAATTTCTGGAGGGCAGTTATAGTTCCCAATATAAAAAATACATAGGGGTAATTTTGATGGTGCATATGGTGACTCTAACTTCCAAATTGTTGTAACGAAAATGCTCATACGACTAGAGCATGTTATTTTTCAAATATTGTACTAACATTTCATCAAAGATAATAAAAAAACAAGTGTTTATGTTCTTGCAATTGTTCAATTCTTAATTTTTTGTTTTAGTTCTCTATTGTGTCATATGTATGGAATAACAAAGGGAGTACCCCTCATCAAACCATATATGAATATTTCTATAAACTTGAATACCATTTTATTTAAGTTAACACATGCCTCGCTTACCTTGCAATCACATGACACTTCAAGAAAAATCATCAAACAATTTCTAATTTCTCTTGCAACTGTTTTGAAACTCTCACATTTGACAATCCCCAACTGCATTTACTTCATTTTCTTTTCATTTCAAGTTTTGTGCTTACATTCCCATCCAATAATATTGACTATCAATAGATTATATCTAACCTTCTTTTGGCCTTGTCATTGATATATTGTTTGATTCATACTTAGTACATAGTCCTTCCTAGAACTAATATATTATTGGTAAACTAACTTTTCACCTTCCATGTACATATTTTATGAAATATATGAGGCCAAGCAAATGGCTCTATTCACAAATATAATTGTTGAAGGATGTAAATACAACCAACTTTGTAGTACAATTAAAAAAAAAATACAACCAACTTCAACTTCATTAAAAGTAAAAATTCAAGAAAACAACCAAAGTTGATTATTATTTTAGAATACTTTGCTCCAAGATGATAATTTTTTTAAAAAACTGATGAACTACAGTTTAACAATTTAAAATTTCATCTATTTTTTTTTTGATAGGTAAACAATTGAAGCATAGGTTATTTATTATTAAGATTAATTATTATTATGTGTTAATCACAAGTGGATTTAAACCCAAGATCTCCCTGATGAGAGGCTCACAATTTACCGATGCATTGTAGGCTCTTGCCTAAAATTTCATCTAATTTTACATCATCTTTTGTTAATTTTCTAATATGTTCCCCAAGTCCAATTACAATAAGCAAAATCCTCAAACACCAATAAATCACTTAAGGATTTTATAAATTATATCATTTCCCTTTAAATGTAAAATATTAAAAATTCACATTTACCTAAAACTATAAGGAACCTAATGATAAGTGGCAAAACATTGCTACTCTAACATATTTTCTCAATGTTACTAATCATAGTAGCATTTTAAAATTTTCCCTAGGTTAAATATATACATTCATCGTAGTATAGTCATTAAGTTTCTCTTAAATCAGGTATCAAATCAAATTCAAATAATCTACTAAATTTCAAGAATAACTTTTCCTGTAGTTGTACCACTTTGGAATGTACCAAGAGCGTCATGTACTTTGACAAATGGAAATTTGTGACCCACAATGGGTGATTTGAGGTCCATTGATTGTAATTCCTCAATCAACCTTTCCAACAACTCAAATTTATCAAACATCCATATTAAATTAAATGCCTGCAAAAAGAAATATAAAGATAAGAGATAAAACCCATGAAATTATAATTTATGATTTTAAACCTAAGATAGATTTCAAAAAATAGTAGGCCTACCCTATATTATTAAGGGCCTAATATATATATATATATATATATATGTGTGTGTGTGCGTGTATTCTCTAATGACAACCCACTATGATCTAGTAATATTAGTGCACCTTTCAACAATATGCAAACATGAAAAATAGGATACTACTTGGATTGTATTACATCTAGTAGAACATGCCATTTAAAACATCAATGCATGTTGAAAGAAGTGTTCTATTCATACAACATAGCTCCAAACTATTATTTTTGGCATTATATTACATATTTTAAGCATACTATTTCTTAAATTTCCAAATTACTGAAAGCACCATTTATTGCCTCATAATTTCAAGAAAAACAATTTATCTTATAAAAAAATCATTTAAGTCTCAAAAGCATTAATATTGCAATTAAGGATGGTGAAAAATTATATTTTAAGATATCTTCACTTTATCAAAATTTTGTACTAAAATTCTTAATTTGCAAAATTTGGAAGGCAAGGTGGGAATACTAAAAGCAATTTAAAAACAGTAGGTAAAATGCACAAGATAACTCACTTTCTTGATGCACAAACATGAAGTACAATATATGAGAAAGAGTTATTACCATTAGAGATTTGTTTTGTTCCATCATCTTTAGGGGGTCAAGCATTGGCCTGTGAAAGTATTTCCATGCAAGGGAAATCCAATTTGGGCGATCTCCATGAGGAGTGAAACTAGAAGCACCATAAGCAATATAGCGACCCCCTCGACTAAGCATGTCATATCCACCTTGGAAATAATCTCCTTGGATTGCATCTATGACACAATCAATGGCTTCAACCCTGTAAGAGCACATACAATGAAGTTCATGATGAAAAACTAATAAAGAAACACGAATGCACTAATACTTAATTCCCTATTGCTCAAAAACAATGTCTCTAGAATTGCACATTCGATATTGAGCTTTCCCAGAAGAGAGTTAACAAAGAGGTTTGTCTTTTAGATCTCTTTGCTCACACATAGAATTTAATGGCACTATTCTTCAAGATCAACAATCTAATACGTTCAGTCTCTAATATTCCCAGCCACACTACTGGAAACATCATCAAGAATGACAAAAGCCAATGGATAACTCAATAAAAGATACATGAAATAAAAACCATTGAATGAATGTATCACTACATTACACATGAATTAATCACTCCCATAATAAATGGTAGCAGTTGTGCTGGTCCAAATTAAGTTAAAAAATTATTCAATGAGTTTCTAAATAAATAATACATGAAATAATAATAATCATCTTAAAGAAATCTCACAACTCTAATGAAATGATCATGAAATGTCAATTTCCACAACTAGAGCCAGACAATATCCTTAAGAGATACATACAAAATATCACAACTACAAAAGGATTGCCATATAAAAAAAAGAATAATGTGACAAAGTATGAAGACAATGAGTTATAATACCTCTACCATGGTAGCGCATTATTGACATTCCATATGGAAACACATTATAAACAAGAAATCACACATAAATAGTAAAATCACATAGCCAGTGGGATTAAGTTAATACATAATATCATCACTCATTTCTAGCATAATAGAGAGAGGATGTTGCAACATTATTAAGATTTTCAATCCATAATGCACAAAGCCTAAACAAAAACTTATGAAAGACTAATAGCTTAGAAGTAGATCACCCAACATGTTTGTATGAGGTGCTATGTCAAATCCTAGTTGGTCCATGTCTTACAACATTAAATCCAAGTTAGCAAGGTGCACGTAGGATGTCTTTGGCTTGAGTAGAGTTGGCAAACATTCAATCCACATTCCAACAAAGCTTGAAAGTAATCTCCCCTTTATAAAATAGCTTTAATAGTAAATAATCATAATTAAAAATATTAAAAAATAATATAGTTAAAATTTAATTAAGTTTAATGAATGGTCAAAAGGTGTGTGATAAAGAGTAATGACCATTGAAGGATTAAGGTATAGGAGAGATCAATCTATGAGAAGAGGATACAAGGGATTTAGTCAATCAGTTTTGAAATAAAATGGTTATTCTCAAAAAACAGTTAAGGATGAATAATTGTCTCTATCGAAGGGCAAAAATAATAGGTTATGATCCCCTCAAATATAAGATTTAAAAGGGAGATCATTTCCTTGGGAGGAGATAATCAAGCCAAGACTTAATAAATCATAAATGGGAAATGAAAGAATCAGGTTGGAAACAAATTATTAATCTCAAAGGAAGCAATCAAGGGTGGCAACTCAATTGTTGTGAAGGGTAATGACTCTTTCAGTAGTAAAGGAGAGATCATAAATAGGGAATGAAGGAATCAAGTTGGATATAAATTATTATTCTCAAAGGCAGAAATGAAGTACGGTGACTTAATATTTATGAAGGGAGGTGACTCAATAATTGTGAAAGGTGGTGACACTTTTACCAACAACGAGTCAGGAGAGATCAATTGAAGAAGAATGTAATGATCCCATCTTTTGGCCTTCACGTTCTCCAAAGTCTAAGTGGAGGATAAGAAAAAATTAGGGCCAAAACGAAGTTGATTTACTTAGTTTCAGGCATACTTACTATTTTTAGTAAGTCGGCAGGACACAGTGCAGGTCAATTTTGGCGATTGGATTCGATACTCTTCGGTGAGAGCTTTCCGATGAGCTATCACTCACATTATTCGGAGTTTGATTGTTAATACATTTTAATGCCTGAAGTTTTATTAAAGTAACGTCTAATTTAATTGTAAATTATTAAAGTGCTACTTTAATATTTATTTTATGGTGATGTGTACCCAAGGGAGACATAAGGGGTATTTTAATATATGTTTTATATATTACACATCTTTTATCCCACATTGCCCATATGAGTTGAGTGGACCCTTGGAAATAGAAGAAAAGGAAGCATTTGTGGCTTCATTAGACAGGTGGAATATGAGAAGAAATTGGTGTGTGAGTTGCAGCTTCGTTCTTGGCATTTGAGGACGTCTATCCTCTCTTGTAACATTCTAGACGTCATTCCCTTGGGGTTTGGCCTTTGGAATTCTTTCTTATTGACTTCATTATCAGGTAGTTTAGTTGCATTTTCGGCTACAGGCAGATTTGATATTTTGCTCATATCTTCTTCACTACTTGTCCGACGCTTATGCCGCTTGGAGGGAATGGTATTATGAAGGTAGTGGATTGATTGGAGGACAAAGTATTGTAGCAGCAAGTTCGTAAGCATGGGCTGGAGTATTATGACAATATTTTTGAAGTAATTAGTGAGTTGATAAATCTGCCATGTATTTGGTTTTATGAATTCTGAAAATAACATTTTATTAGCAGTAGTTCATTTCCACTTTGCATATTATTGTAGTTTCTTTCTTGTTTATGTTGTATGATACCAATTCCATGCACGAAACACAACAAACAAATAAACGTTTGATTTCCAGAGTTATAAGGGGTTTTAAGAAGTTGAATGCAAACTGTTTGACATAATTCCTTTCAGCAATTTGGTTTAGTTTTTGGGACATCCAGGGGTGCCCATTACAGTGGTATCAGAGCTATAAGTCCTGCCATCCTGTGGAGGTCTTATAGGGAATTTGGAACAGCCGGATAGAGGGAAAAAGTAAGTAAAAAAAACACAGGCTAAGCATTTATGTTTGAGCATGCGACAGGGGTCTTATAATTTCCACGATACCAGAGCAAGACAAAATAGGATTTCAGACTTGCAAAGCAAACAGTCTAGTACATCCGTGCAGGGGGACATTGAATTCAACCATACAGACACAGAGGAGATATTCTGTGATCAGGACAATAATATGGGTGATCGAGATGACAGGAATACAGGATTAGGCGGAGGCAGAAATGCTGGTCCAGATCAGGGGTAGGTACTGTTCAGACAGTTATTGGGTACATTAGAGAAGGGGCAACGTATGCAACAGGAGCAGAATAGGCAAATGGATATGATGTTGCAGCTTATGGCTAGACAGATGGGCATCAACATTGATGATTTGTATGCTGCTCCAGAGCAGAAGGTAGTTGATTCCTTAGGTGGGATCGAGACACGTATAGAGCCAGCCAGTTATGATGTTGGTGATGTGGGCATTTCGACAGAGTCTGTAGAGACATGCGTGCAAAGTCAGGAGACCACATATGAAGCCTTGTCAGGGGATGATGATGTAGCAATAGTGGAATTAGGAGAATGCAAGGGAACTGTCATATCAACAACCACTTCTATGTCAGTTGAACCATCCAATGAGGAGTTTGGTAATAAGCATGCAGTTGTAGATGTGTGCTCTGATGATAATACACTTGTTATTGCTAATGAGGTGAGCAATATAGTGACAGAGTCATATTATACTATCGATCAACAAAGTGTTAATGTTCACTCTTGGGATAGTACTATGTTCAACATGGATGCAACATTGTCTTATGACAATCTGATGTTTGAGGCTGATGTTGATCATTCACCTGAGTGGAGTTGGGCTCAGTTTTCACTATCTACAAAGATTCAGTTTTGTGTTGCAGCAGTTGGGAGGAAGAGGTTTCATAGATCTTCTATGGAGCCGCCTTCTAGTGACATCCAGACTTATACTTCATCAGCACAAGTTTTGGGAGCTAACTTGCAGGACATGTGGTTGGTCCTAATGATGTTCATTTGCAATTTGTTTAATGTCTATATGGATATCACACATTACTTTAATTGGGATCCAGGTGGAGGTTGGAGTTCATTATGTTACTTAATTGCTTGAGGACAAGCAATTTCAAGGAGGGCGGATTTGTAATGATCCCATCTTTTGGCCTTCACGTTCTCCAAAGTCTAAGTGGAGGATAAGAAAAAATTAGGGCCAAAACGAAGTTGATTTACTTAGTTTCAGGCATACTTACTATTTTTAGTAAGTCGGCAGGACACAGTGCAGGTCAATTTTGGCGATTGGATTCGATACTCCTCGGTGAGAGCTTTCTGATGAGCTATCACTCACATTATTCGGAGTTTGATTGCTAATACATTTTAATGCCTGAAGTTTTATTAAAGTAACGTCTAATTTAATTGTAAAATATTAAAGTGCTACTTTAATATTTATTTTATGGTGATGTGTACCCAAGGGAGACATAAGGGGTATTTTAATATATGTTTTATATATTACACATCTTTTATCCCACATTGCCCATATGAGTTGAGTGGACCCTTGGAAATAGAAGAAAAGGAAGCATTTGTGGCTTCATTAGACAGGTGGAATATGAGAAGAAATTGGTGTGTGAGTTGCAGCTTCGTTCTTGGCATTTGAGGACGTCTATCCTCTCTTGTAACATTCCAGACGTCATTCCCTTGGGGTTTGGCCTTTGGAATTCTTTCTTATTGGCTTCATTATCAGGTAGTTTAGTTGCATTTTCGGCTACAGGCAGATTTGATATTTTGCTCATATCTTCTTCACTACTTGTCCGACGCTTATGCCGCTTGGAGGGAATGGTATTATGAAGGTAGTGGATTGATTGGAGGACAAAGTATTGTAGCAGCAAGTTCGTAAGCATGGGCTGGAGTATTATGACAATATTTTTGAAGTAATTAGTGAGTTGATAAATCTGCCATGTATTTGGTTTTATGAATTTTGAAAATAACATTTTATTAGCAGTAGTTCATTTCCACTTTGCATATTATTGTAGTTTCTTTCTAGTTTATGTTGTATGATACCAATTCCATGCACGAAACACAACAAACAAATAAACGTTTGATTTCCAGAGTTATAAGGGGTTTTAAGAAGTTGAATGCAAACTGTTTGACATAATTCCTTTCAGCAATTTGGTTTAGTTTTTGGGACATCCAGGGGTGCCCATTACAAAGAATCATTCAAGGAATCAAGGAATGAATCAATCTATCAAATCAATCAAATCATCAATCATTCAAGCATGAAATCTTTCAAAAACCAACCATTCAACCCTCAATCATTCAAGCATCATCTATTCAAGTATCAATTCAATATATCAATTTGAGGATCAATTCAACATATGGAGTCGGGAAAATCATCATCAAAGATCAATTCATACAACTATATACATAATTAAAAATTGCTTGAAATCAATCCTCACTAATAAATCAAATCATCAAATCAAAGGAAAACATACAATCAACCATACAACATCAACTGGGAAATAAGGAATCAAATAAATAAAGAAGCAATCAATCAACCAATCAACCAATACATTAACTCAAAATATAGATTGAGAGAAGCAATAGATAATATTCAGAAAATAATTTGTTGCACCCATTGGCGGATAGATTAATTAAATCACCAAGAGCTACTTAGTTGGCAATCATCTAGCAAATTCCTTGAGAAACCCATTTTGAATTTATGGAAGTGTCATGTAATGAGGAAGGACATCTAGCCTTCCAAGTTCATGAGAGATGAAAGGACAAACCTCTTTTCATGCTCTTATCAAGTTAAACCAGAGGTTGAAGGATGGCCAACCTTCCACGTTTCTGGGCCTAATCAAGTAAGACGACAAGTCTCCAATGTGGACTGAGAAGTGGAAAAGTGACCCAGCTTCCATGCTCTAGGCAAATCAAGGATGACCAACCTTGAGAATTGCACGTCTGCAAGACTTTCCAAAAAATTCATGATCCAATTTGCTATGAGGAATTTGAATATACATTTAATCTAGATATTTAATAATGTTATGATTGATTGATCTAAATTTTCAATGATGGTTTGAGGTATTAATTTGAATATTATCATAATTTCTTGATACTTAGTAATATTCGTTTTTAGTGGTTAAAAATGTTTGTAGGTGCAAATTCAGGAATTTCCCAAAGAGGGGCAATACATAGGACCTGTAAGGATCCTTTGATAGTTGGTAGATAACCTAACATGTTCGTGGAAGATCATTTTATGTTTAAATCTTGATCGATCCATTTCTTATAACAAAAGTTGAACCAAAAAATACCCATTGCATGTGATTCATTAGATGCTCAATTTAAGTGAACCAATGGGGTTTAGGTTGCAAGTGCACCTACAACAACTAAAATGAAACCCATACCAAGGTTGCAAATTACTTGCAGCAACTTGTAAAGGCTTAATAGGGTTGTGAGTTCACCTTAGTAGATGCCATAGGTATCTAGTCTATTGTAGATGTTTCTTGTAGTAGTTTTCAGAATGATATACTTCAATCTAAATTCTAACAATTGGTCCACTGTTTCCAACATCATCTAAACTTCATTATCCATCTAAACACATGTAGTAGCTTGAAGACATTCACATGGGGGTGATGCTATTTTTTGTCACAACATAGTTACTTGTGGTAGTGCTACAAGTCTGGCTGAATTGAAAGGGCATGCAATTGAGTAGTTTGGTAATATTCAATAGATACGTAAATGCCAAAATATCACAAGTGTGTAGTTGTTGAAACGGGTTTGAAAAAGAAGAGGTAATTAAAGGGCAATATGGCTAGCGACTAATTTTCCCACATTGTTGAAAAAGGTGTTTTCCATCTTGCCACGATTGTTCGTTTTCTCCCGATGGAGACAATTATTGGCAGGCATTCATTTTGTAATGTCCCCTTTCTATCATTCATGACATGGTGTGTTGTTAGCCTATTTCCCCATGGTCCTATAGGTTAACCAAGACATTAAAGGGACCTAGAGACCATTTGGCCTAGGCAATTTTAGTTGCAGACCATTGTAGGTGGTTTTGAGGCAGTTTTGGGCATACTTACTATTTATAGCAAGTCATTTTGAGCATGATTGAACATCCAATGACAATGACATGTTAATGATAATCATTTAAAATTGACAACAAGTTTTATTGTGCCTTAATTTAGTTATTTTATAAAGTTAAATTTAATTATTTAACTTTATTAATGCATTATTTATAGTTTGTGAGAAATATTTAAATTATATGGTCCCCTTTACTTTATAATATATTGGAGACATTAAAAAAGGGTTTTTTTTTTAAGTTGAAGGGAATTCAGGTTAAATAATATGGGAAATATTAAGGAAAAAAAAATCATGACAAAATAGGGACAAGAAAGCAAAAATTCCCCCAAAATAGGAAAAGGCAAAAGACTTTGGGTTCCTATTTTTGTTTCACAAAATATAAAAAATAAATTGCTCCCCCTGGTATTGTTCTTATGTCAATTAAGATGTCATTGGTATAATCGTAGCAATAAGGTACTTTTTGTTAAGTTGGAAAGTTGCAACTGTCTGCAATCATTCCAGAAAGAAGAGGAATTTATTAAGAGAACCACACTTTCTGTAATTTTAGTTAGGTTCCTGTTGAAGCCGCCTATGGTAGTAAGGGAGCCTCCCCTATTGCTAAGAGAAGAGAGAAATCTCATAAGATGTTGCCTAAAGTCACTATTTTGTAAGTTGTAGTCTTTAGTGACTTACAAAGTTTTAGCCAACGAACAAAAAGTTGCTTTGTGAGAAATAATTTTAAAGTAAATTAAAGGAGATGAAGACAAATGGAAATTGAATATTGTAAAAGGGGTTTTGGATTTCACTTATGTTGCTGGATGCATTTTTATTTTTTTGGTGATTTGGTGTTGAAGTGCAGAACTGTGGGTTTCAACTTTTTCTCATTTTGAAGGAATTGAGAATTCTTCTCAGCATTTGCACTTTGAACTGGCGTTCAGTTAGTCAATGAATTGTGTCGGACGTGGTTTAATCCAAAACCACCATTTGAGTTTATATGGTGATCAATTTGAGAAGAACTTGTTTTTTGTTTCATCATTTAATAGCAAAGTCTAGAGGATGATGTAGAATGGTGACTATCCCACATTATACAGAATACTAGAACATAGATTCAATAATACCAATTGAAACATTCATTACACATACCCATATACCAAGATAGTGATGAAATACTATTGCTTTTATTGATTACCAAAAACATGAGCACATCATCCATATTCCAAAGTTCTTATATCCCAGCCAACCGATGTCACTTCCTAACTACCCAAACCCCACAAAGCTTAACTAGTTCTAATTACAATATTACTTTATTATGTACAACATTTATCCCCCCTCCCAAAAAAAAGAAGTCGTCTTCCAAACAACTACCCAACAAACTAGAAGAAAATTAGACTTCAAAAAGAGGGTTGGGAAGACATCCATGTACTTGGGGTTCCGCAAAGTCGTTGAAGATCTCATTGAGCCACTTTTTGTTTGGCCCAAACTCCCTGTAAACCTGTAAAGCATCCATCTTCTTCGCTCCTATTGTTGCAATTTTGTCTTCCAAGGCATCCTTTTCTATGTTCTAGTTTCCTTCTAGGGCTGTTTTTTTTGCCTTCTATTGTTCTGTTAGAGCAACCTTTTCAATCTCCCACTCCTTAACCAACCGTTGTGTTGAGTTCTTTCCTTGTTGGAGCTCTAAGTATATCTTTTGAAATGCAACTTCCATATCTACAAGTGTCTGTATGAGAGACAATTGTTCTTGAGCTAAAGGCATAGTGTATCATTTTATCCATTATGTAGCTATTTCCTCTTGTTCATACCCACTCTGCTGAAGCAACTCCCAGTCTGTATGACAACCTTGATGCGTATATGCTACAAATGATTTAGTCGCCCTAGCTATGGCCCCAATATTCTAATTTTTAGCTTGCATGATCACTTCTTTGGTGGAATGCTCCATAGCTTGTATTTCTTTCAAGAACATTGTAGCTCTGTCCTCGAAGGAAAATGTCTCAGCCGGTCCCACTTTCTCACTCTCTATTTCTGTGGGATCTTCATCCTCTATTTCTAGAGGGGTGAGTGAAGGTGGGGAGACTGTCCCTTCTTCCTCAAGTAGTTTATCAACCTCCTCCAAAACTATGTCCTCAATCGGCATATCCTCTGTAGCTGTAGTGTCTTCCACCTGCTTCTCCTTCTAAATGTCTATTTAACCTGTGGGTTGCACCACCAAAGCAACAGGGTGGACCACTTCTGTACCCAATGATGTTTGCAACCTCACCTTGTGCACACATTGTTTCTCGCATTTGAGGTCTATCACCTTAGTGCAGGGTTGCTGATTTGATGGAAACAGTTGTGCTACTCCGAGAAGGGAAAGTCTTGTGGCCCCCCATTACAGGAATTGTTGCTAGTGGTGACTGCCTTCCCCCTCCTGCGCATTCGCCTTGTCCTCACACTCCACCATACCGATGCTTCCATGGGCTCATTCCTCTGTATAGGCACCTCCTTGGACACCTTCATCTATACGCCTATTGGCCACTGCACCATCCCCTAGCGTACTTAGGTCAGGTTGGTGAATTTGGGCATACTCGGGTACATTTGTGGGCAGTAGTCCTCCTGTTGGTGGTATGAAGGTGATATCCCCAAGTGTGTCTTTCAAGTGACTTAGACAAATTTTTGCCTCTTGGGAGTCTGAAGATGTGTATATGCTACTCTCCCCCTCTTCAAAATTGTCCTCTCCAATCTCCTCCTGACTTGAATCCTCAACAGATGCTACCTACATCGCTGCCTGTCTTGGTTTCTTTTTCTGAGGTTCTCCTCCACCTGCTCTACAGTTGTGTAAGTGCACCTAATATGTCATTGCCAGTTTGCAGAGTTTCACTTTGTTTGTCAAAACCAATGTCCCTTTATGCTCGACTGCCAACTGAGTATAAACTGCTTCCAAAAATAAGGCTATGGCATGATGTGGCAAGTAAAATGCTCTATGCTTCAATTCCATGAATTCTTGTAGTCTTTTAGAGAGGAATTGCCCCCAGTTGTACACTTGTCCCCTATTCAATCCCTCAACCACAGGTAACATCCATGGAGCAATATCTAATGTGCAGTTGCAACTGTGACTTCCAAATCGACAATGCAATGCCATTGTTCGTTGGCTAAGAACACTTTCTTGAGGCCCCTACTGTTCTTAAGAATGCCTTCCTATTCCTGCTTCATGAGATCATTCCTGCACATTAATCCCCACCACTTCTTCTTTTCCTCCATGGTCATTAGGGTTTTCGTCAGCTCATCTATGATGGGGAATTTCAAAAACCTTACTTATTTCCTTGGTTGTGTAGGAAATTGTTAGAGTTTGCTAAAAGTATCGAATCATTGATTTATTGACTTTTTTATCATAGCCAGCCACCATGGTGCATAGTACAGGTTCAAACTCTTTTAAGTCAAAGATAGGTATTGAAATTATTTTATCTACCTATGCTTTCCATAGTGCCTCTTTCAAAGATTGGGTGTCTTTTGCATGCTCCCACCAAGTGCAACACTCACTCCCCATAATACTTTCAAAAGTAATGTTGGCAACAATAATCTTTTCTACAGTTTTTCCCTTGTTACTTGCCATCTTCCTCACCAACCACTTAGTCTGCAATAGTGTTTTGCCTCTTTGAATCAATAGTTTGTCCTTTGCTCAAGTTCCCAATGCTTAACTTCACCATTTATGATAATGCACCAATCCCTAGGCAGCTTGAATCAATTGTGTGGTCTAACCGTTTCCCAACTCGTTTCTTCTTGCCACCTGCCGAGTGAGAGAGAGTTGCTTGTACCACTTTTTGAATACCTGTGTGCCTATGTTTGTTGTATTTTTGCCTGGTGTGCCTGTATATTTTTTTACAGACGCTTCCTCTTCTTCTATTAAGTTCCCAATGTTCCCTCTACTTCCAGATTTGTACAATACTCTTATATAATACTCTTGGTGCTCGTACGAGGCGATTGAGGGAGTCCATATGGTGAAGATTGGAATTGTTTGTATGACAGTAGTTCCAGATTTATACAACACTAATACGACTATTTCTCCTAGTGCTTGTACCACAAAAGCCGAGGGAGTTCATATGGTGAGGGCTAGAATTGTCCGTATGACTAGTGTGAGAGAGATGGTCTGCACGGTGACATGGGGAGAGAGTTCGTATGGCCATACCAATTTATATGGATGGATAAGTTTGTATGTGTGGATAATCGCCAAGTACGGACATGAAGGCAACAAGTATGAATGTAAAGGTAGCAAGTATGGACGGTAGCAATGGAAGGCAGCAAGTTCATACGCAGTCCTCCAGTTGTTTTACCACAACTCTATTTATGCTTCTCTTGTGATTTTTCGAGTTCCTCCATTCATATAAAGGGAAATGGTTGAGTTATTCTCTTTTAATATTTTCCTCCAATTTTTCCCTTTCTAATATTTCCTCTTTGACTTTTTCTTCCATATCCATTGAATATTCCTCTTTTCCTTTTGCTTTATCATTTTGACCTTGCATTTCTAACAAATATGTAGGCAAGGATTTCTGCCCTTATATGGTTTCGACTTAGATCCATTGATGAGATCTTTTAGCAATGTATTGTCTAAGGAAGATAACCTTAATGCCATGTTATCCTTGACTTCTAGAACCTTGTATGGCACCAACCATCGTATTTTAAACTTACCTGGTTTTATCTCATTCTGTCCAGGTTTGAAGTTCATTCTTTTCAAATGTCTATCATGCCAAAATTTTCGCCTCTTTTGTGCCACTTTGGTTGCCCATTGAGCTAGTGTTCTTTTTTCGTCTAGTTTAAGTAAGATGTTGAGCCTTTCCCTAAACTCTCTTCTTCTCTCAGTCTTTTTTGAACTGCTATTAGTAGGCTTGGTACTGTATATTCCATTGGTATTACTAATTCTTACCCATACATTAGGTGGAAGGGGGTTTTCCCAATGGTGGCCTTTTAGGTGGTCCTATATGCCCATACCATGACCGGAAGTCTTTCCTCCCAATCTCCTTTTTCCACTCCATAGATCTTGTATAAAATTGTTACTAATATTTTATTCGTAGATTCTACCTGACCATTTGCCCTTGGATAATAGGGATGAGAAAAAGAATGAACAATTATATACTTGTCATGGTTTTGATTGTATGGTTTATGAAGTCCACCCCTTTGTCACTTGTCAAGTATAGTGGTATATCAAATGGTTACCACCTGCTCATAAAAGAACTTGGTTGTACTAAGAGTTGTGTTGTCTGGTAGAACCTGCACTTCTGCCCATTTTGTAAGATATTTCATTGCCACCAATATGTACCTGCACCCATGGTTATTGCTTATAGGCAATGGCCCCACAAAGTCTAGACCCCATCATTTAAATAATTCTTGTGGTCGTGATGAAAACAATGACATAAATCTCTTTTTAGGCGTTTGTTAGTTCTCTGGCACGTATCACAACTCAAAACCCATTCTCGAGCATCTGCATACAACGTGGGTCACCAAAACCCAACCAACAATACCTTTCTCGCTATCACATTAGGTCCCATGTGACCCCCTGCCAACTCTTCATGGGATTCTCTTAGGACTCCTATAATTTTTTCCTTCATAACTCATCTGCTTAATATCCCACCTGGTCCCATCTTGTACAATAATCCCTCGATCACTAGAATGTCCTGCTTTTGAGTGGAGTCTTTCTCCTCTCTATTGCTGGCATCTCTCTTGGAAAGGTAGCAGATGACAAATATTATCCAATACTTTTGTACTACTAGGGTACTACGACAATTTGAAATAGGTGGGCATCCGAAAAATCTTCGTTCACTTCACTGCCAGAGGCTTCTCCTGACTTAATTCTTGATAATTGATTTGCAATTACATGACTTTTTCCTGGCCGGACTATGATCTTAAAAGTAAAATTCTTGCAGAAGGATTAGCCATCTACTCACTCTCCCTTGAATCACAGGCTTGTTTACCAAATATGTTAATGCTTGATGGTCAACAAAAAATGTAAAGGGAGTAGCTAGCAAGTAATGTCTAAATTTTTGAATTGCATAGACCATACCTAATGCCTCTCTTTCAGTGGTATTGTAGTTTCACTTGGTTTTTGACAGTAGCCTGCTCACAAAATACATTGGATGGTCCAACCCTTCCTTCTCAGTTTGTGCTAGAGTGGCCCCTATTGCATAGTTAGAAGCGTTTACATGGACACAAAATTCTTTACTCCAGTCAGTGTATATGAGAATCTAAGCACCTACCAGCCTCTTCTTTAGCTCTTGAAAGCCTCTTCCTGTTCTTGTCCCCAACAAAACCGTTCTCCTTTCTTGGTTAGTTTTTCTAAGGGTAAAGATACTTCAGAAAATCCTTTTATAAACCTCCTATAGTACCTTACGTGTCCCAAGGACTTGACACTAGTTAGATTTGATGGAGCTTATGTGTCTAAAATGAACTTGATCTTATCAGGATTTGTTTTCAATCCTTCCTAGCATACTATATGACCAAGAAGTCTACCTTGTGGGACCATAAATCTGCATTCCTTTGGGTGCAAGGCTAGCCTTGCTCTTCAGCATCGATCCATGCATTCACAAATGACTTTGAGATGATTGTCCTTTCCACTGTAGACGAACAAATCGTCCATAAAGGCCTTGAAATTTCCTACTGACATACCATCTAAGATATGTAGTATGATTCTTTGAAATATGGTTGGTGCATTGCACAACACAAACGACATTCTATTATAGGCATACACCCCATCTTCAATGATAAATGTAGTTTTTAGCTTATCCTCCTCAACATTATTGAATTGATTTGATTATACCCTAAAAATCCATCCATGGAGTACATTTCATGGCCTACTACCTCTTCTAGGATGCTATCCACAAAAGGAATTGGAAAATGATCTTTTATAGTTACTGAGTTCAGGCATTTGAAGTTGACACATATCCAGATTTGGTTGTAGTCCATCTTCAATGATATGACTATAGGAGATACCCACTCATTGGTTTGTACTTTAAATATTATCCAAGCCTCAAGCATTTTTGTGATTTCTTCTTGAACTTTGGTTGCATAGTTCTTATTCATTCGGTACGACCATTTGCCTACTAGTCTTGCTCCCACTACTAGTGGTATCTGATGGACACACAACTCTAAGGACACTCCTTTCAAGTCCCTGTACGTCCAAGAAAAGACATCCTTATACTCCAGGAAAATTTTAAAAGTTGTCGTCTTCAACATTGGATCCTAGTTGTTCCCTATAAGAATCTCCTTGGGTTGATCCTTTTCACTAAGCTTTATAGTTTGTACCTTGGCCTCCTTGTATTCTACTTTCTCCTCAAATATATGTGCTGGTTTATTGTTGATAATAGCCACACCCTCCTTATATTCCTTATAGCCATCAGGATATCCTTCCTCGGATTTGACTCCTTGGATTTACAACATATTACATTCTGATTGAAATACTTCATAGTCTCCCATTTTTCGGTGACATAAGCCATTAAGAGAGCTCGTCTCATCTTCTGAGTACTCCCCCAACCAGAGCACTCCATCTGGGTCCACCCCTTCTCTATCTTCTTCGTCTGACTAAGAATTTGATGCCAGGCCCTGACTCACAAACTGGTTCCATAGGTCTATTGTGTACTTTCTGTCATCTACCTCTATGGACAAGTTATTTCTCTTCCAATTATGGGTGGCCTTTGTTGTGACTAGCCATCCTCTTCCCAACAACGCATCGTATCTTTCTTTTCTACGGTTAATCACCACAAAATCTAGAAAGAACTATTGTGTACTAATTACCACCTTTTGCCCCATCACAATAACTATTGGCTTGATTCCATGCTAGTCTGCACCCACCAATTGGAATGTGGGTGGCCAGAGTGTGATTTTCTCTATTGCCTTCCATGTTTCCTCAGATAAGACATTCACACCAGATCCTCTATCAATAATAGTATTCGATAGTTTAAAACCCATTATTTCCATTTCGACCACTGTTGGTGTCCTCCCTATCCCTATGGTGAGTAGGGTGTTGTTCTCCTTTCCTACTTATGCTTCCTCTTTCTTCTCCTCTTTAAGGGGTATCCCTTTGATGCTTACTCTCTGAGTTAATGCTACCTGTAGTTGAGGTAGTATTTCTAGTAGATCAACAATTTTCATGGGAATAGTGGTCTCTAGTACTTATTTCATGATGCTTGGTACAGGACGGTTAGTAGGAAGTTTATTTGTATTTGCCTTCCCTTTTGCTATCATGTTGTCTTGAATGTCTTTTCTTGCTTCATGAAATCTTTCCTTTTCCCTAGCAACATCCATGTAAACAAGTTTCTTGTCTTGCATTCTTGTGATAGCAAGGACTTCTTTTTTTGGTTTTGCAATATCCAACGTGTTCACCCCTTTTTGACTAAGGCAAGCGCATCCTCATGATTGCCTGGTTTGCACCACTTACACAACATTCCTCCATTCTATCCTATATTATGACAATCTCTTGCAAAATGTCCCCATTCATTGCACCACCTTCATTGGATCATAGGTCTTCTCTTGTAATCATGCTGGATTGCTGTTTGGGGTGTGTTGTTATTGCTATTGTTATTACTGTTATCATTATTCCCTCATCTATTATTTTTGTAACATCCAGGTGAGGCTTCTAGATTCATATTTCATGGAGGGGTGGAGGGGATTGCTCTCCTTGGATGAAGAATGCTTGCACGTTCCATGCTTTTAGATTGTAGGGACAACCTTTGATTGTGTCCCAACCCCTGACAGATCTCACAAAATGCTTTGCCCAGGCATGTCCCTTTTGTATGGCCCTCCTTTTCGCAATCTATGCACCATAGTTCCCTCCCTTTTCTTTTCTCTTCCTTACTTCCTACTACCTCCTTCATTAATCTCATCATATTCTTCCTTAGGGCTTGGATGGTCTTGGATTCATCCCCACTTTCTCTTGAGCTTTTACTCATGCTTCCCCGCCTCTTGGCCTTAGAGGTTTTGTTTTCACTTTCTATATCCATTGCACGAGTACAGGCATAGGTGAAGGATGATGAAACTATTTTCATCTTTTTTCTTATGGACAGTGTCAACCCTTCAATAAATCACCTTCTCTTCAATCCATCCGAAGGCTTGTTGTCAAGTTTTCCTATCAATTCCTTCAGCCTCCTACTATATGCTTTGACAGATTCATTATTCCCCTGCCTTGTATTATAGATCTGTATCACTATTTCATCATCATCCCGAAGGAGTCTGAATTCTTCTTCAAAGGCTGCGTGGAGATTATTCCATGTATTCTTCTTGCCTGCCTCCAAATCTGTATACAAGTCAATGGTTATTCCTCTTAGTGTGGCTAGAAATGCTTTTAGCCATTCATTCGCATCGTTCTCTCTATTTGCTTGCCATATGGTTATGCATGTTTTATAGTGATGTATGGGGTCCTCCAAGCCGTCCCCCGTGAATCTAGGGAGTTTTTGTTTGTCCATTGTCATTCTTCTATTTTTCGCTCCTGATGGAACACTCCCTCTTGGGATGCTCCCTCATGACGAGAATCTCCCTCCTGACGGGCTAAATTCCTGGGTGCTTGTCCCAACAGTATCTCCTCCTAGGCTAGGGTTTTATCCCTGTTGATGCTCTATGTGTGTAGGGGTTTCAAAGTATTTGTACCCTGCCTTCCTTGGTATCTTAGAGATAGCCAAATTGGCTATTCCTTCGATTATATTTTCAATCAATCCTTCTTGGATTTCGAAGTTGTTGTCCTGCATTTTGTCACCACAAAATGTTGGTAACAACACGAAACTTTTCCAAGCTAGTTTCATGTTTCTCTAAGTTTGAATTTGATATTCAGTTGCTTAATGTTGATCGATTGATCCATTTCAATTCGAATATCAAGTTGTTTTACTGAAGGCCTTCGTCAAGTCGTTTTCGTTTTGCTTTCTATCGAGCCTTTGCTTGATTTTTGAAGCCTTCACAGTCCGTTCTTTGCTTTTGAGTTTGTGTTTGCTTGTTTTTGGTCCTTTGAATTTGCTCATGTTATGCCTTTCGATTTCCCCTTCGATTCGGTCTAACCTAGAGGTCAATCGGAGTTGTCAGTTAGGAGATATGGTCATTTTAGTGCCTCAAAAGAAGACATTTTAGGTGCAACAACACGAATTAAAAAAATGATGTTATATTTTCATTTTGACATTCACTTTTTGAAAATGTAACATTTTATTCACTTTTTGTTATGTTTTGAAGTTACTTTTCATTTAAATTTATAACTTAAAGTGACTATAGTGCAATTTATGTTATAATTTTAAGTTGAATTACTTTTTAATTTTTCACTTAAAGTGACTATAGAACTATATAGTTACTTTTTAAATTTTTGATTTTTAAATCAAATACTTATATAAATGTCACTTTAATTTAATGTTTATGACTTATATTGATTAATATAATGCATAAATGTTATTTTTGACTCATATTGTTGACATTTTTATAAAAATAAGTGAAATGCATAACTTAAAAGTCTAAAAGTGGACATTTTATGTGCATATGCATGTAAAAAACCATGAAAAGTGGAAACTTTTCATGCTAATGCATATGAAAACTCATCTTGAGGACCTTTTTCAAGTCATTACATCAAAAGCTTGTAAAAGTGGACCTTTTTGATGCAATGACATGAAAAAGGTGAGATATGTTTATAAAATATGTAAGTGACTTCAAAAAGTGAGATTTTGGAGACTTGCACATTTTAAAATATGTAATGGGCTTCGAAAAGTGAGATTATATCTCAAGACATATTTTAAAACATGCATTGGACTCAAAAAGGTCCTCTTTTGCCTTCTAACATGTTTTAAAATATGTAATGAACATAAAAATATCCTATTATGTGAAGAAAACATGTTCTTGCTCCAAAAACCTCCTATTTTGATCATAACTTTTGATTTTCTCCATGGATTTGAATGAAATCAGTTGCATTCATCATGTTTTGAAGAGGTGATCATTTTGCCCTCATCAAAAATCAAGTTATTGCACCCAAAAACATGTTTGAGACTCCCAAGCTAGGGCACATTTTTTGCATAAAACTCCATAAACCTGTCAAGTTTGATCACGTTTTTGCATGAGATCAAGTCATTTTTACCTCATTAGGTGATTGCATTGGTTGATGATCATTATTTTGGTGTTAAATCATCAAAACGTTTTACTTTGAAGATCACGTTTTTTGCTTGTTTTGGCAAAAAACAGCTCAACAACATGCAATCTTTAAAACGTTGCAAGGAGGAGCTAATCTAGGGCACATTTTGGCATTTTGCTAAATAATCTCCTTGTTTGCTGCCCTTCATCATTTGGATTTTGGAGATTTGAAAAGTTCTCATCATTTTTTGAAGAAAAATTCAAACAAAGAGCATCTTTTCTTTCATTTTTGGCACATATTCATCATGTAAGTGGACCTCTTCTTTCTTACATTTTAATTCATGCTTATCCTTGCTAATTTTATGCATGAAATCGTTGAATGGATGCCATTTGTGAAAATCTTTGCCTTAGAATATGCATTTTTCTTTTAAATATGAATTTCTTTTTCATTTTGATGTCTTTGGTTCTTCCCCAAGTTCCAAATTCGAATTTCATCTTTGGAGTGCATTGCATCTTGGCATGTTTTGAGTTGTTTTCAAAGATATGTTTTTCTTTTGTTTTGATTTTGTGTGCTTGTTGCCAGTTTTTCTCCATTTTGGAGAAGTTGCAAGTTTTTTCCCAAAAACTCGTTTTTTCCTTCACTACATGTGAAAACATTATCATTTCATTTTTTCACATTCCGTTTCTATGTCATTACATCTCACATTTCATCTGACAAATGTGATTACATGTTTTTCACTTCATTCGCCATCCACACATGCATGTAATCCCATTTTTCGTTTCCATTTTCATCCATCTCATTTTTCGCTTTCATTTGCACAACACGATTACACGAAATGCCTTACATGTAATTGCATCCAAAAGGTTTGATTTTGATCAAAAGTCATATTTTGAACAGACAAAAAGGATGTTATTTTCACTTTCTGTGAATTTTGACTTCTTTCTTCCTCCAAAAGTGACTATATAATTCATTATCTCACCTCCATTGTTTCATTTCCATCTTCATATACACATTTGCACTTACATGAATAAATACATGTTTCCATATCTTTCCATGCTTTCCATCTTAGCCTTCATCTGCATATGCATGTAAAGCGTATCTTTCACTCACACTTGCATCTCATTTCACCCTCCGCCTTCCATTACATGTTGGATTTACATGTAATCCATTTTCCGTGCAGTGACATCTTGAAAGCCCAAGTCACTTTTTGAAAATCCACAATCTCCATTTACACACATTCCCATGCGCCAAGCACTTTACTTCAAAAAAGAAAAAGAAAAAAAAAAGGAGTTAAAGGTATTGATGGAAAGTTGTTTCGAGTGTACATCCAAACATCATCAAGAAGGTTTTCAAAGTGTCAAAGACTCCAGTTTGTGCTAATCTACAAAGGAGAATTCACGACAACTTGAGCGAGAAAAGATGGATCACATCAAGTTTCCACATGATAATGAACAATTCATCAAAAAGAGAGCTAGAGGTTGTCAAAAGACGCAACACTATGGTTATCAATGTGAATGCAGCAGTACAAAGTATAGGAACTCCCAATCCTGTTATCCTCTAGGATTGCATCGTCAAGTACAAGGCCTTTCAGAATTGTTCTTTTCTCTTCCGTCTTCTTTCTTCTTCTTTCATGTTTGTAGTTGGAGAAGATGCATTACATGAAAAAGTGTAATTACATGTAATGCGAGTTATATGTGTATGTAAAAGATGTAATGTGAGTTGCACGTGTAGTTGCATGTAACCCTATATTTTCTCTTGTAGTTAGACTTGGTCAAAGTTGGTTGAGTTGCTCCCACTTTTTCCTCCCTTTTTTCTCAACTTCTTTGCCTATATAAAGGAGTGCCCCCTCATTGTAAAAATTATCTTTTGTTGTATGCAAGAAAGCTCTGCCACATTTGTGCAAGCATAACTTTGATTGTGTAGTACAAATTTGGGAGAAAAGTGAATAAAAGAAGCAATTGGATTCAAAGCTTTGATTGGAAGCAATTGTGATAGAACAAATTAGAAGCTTTGACTATAATTTGTGCCTATTGTCTTGATTCATGTTATTATTGTGTGTTCAATAAAAGAGCATAGAGAGTTAAGAAACAATTGAAGCCCGAGCTTTGACCAGGAACAATTGTGAAAATCCATAGCTAGAAGCTTTGTTTGTGGCTTGTATTTTCATCTTAATTCGCAAAATAGTTAGATTGTTCTTACTTTTAGGAGTCTTTGTGCCCTAATTGTAAAAATTTTACCATATAGAAGTATGATCGGACTTAGAGCCAAATCGGTATGTTTTAGCTAGCCTTTGAGTTAGTGAAGATTTGTCGGTATCACTATTTCCAGCTCTTGATAGAAGTGTAGTTAGAGATTTACCTTGCCCATTATTCGTTCTACGAGTAAGTGGATCCTTTCTTGAAAGTTAAGAAGAAAGGATATTAGTAACACCCTGTTTAAGATCTCTTGACTTCTTGCTTACCTTGAGTTGATCCAAGGAATGGTGAGAAGGGGGAAGCCTTCCTTTTAAAGTAGGAGGGACTCTGTTTCAGACGCTGTGGCTGGTCATCCTATTTTGCGACTGAATTTTTACCCAAAACCGTCAGTTGCAAATTATCCACCCAACAGAAGTGGTCCCTTCATCCACTTAGATTACGTCTTTCCTCTTGTTGTTGGAAGCATAACGTCCTCAAGGCGACTTCCTCCTCAGTTTCTTCTTCTAGAACCCACCTTTGATATTTGTTTGGAATCAGGGGCATGAATTGGTTTAGTGTCTATTTACCTTCCTTGAATTATCACGCTCCTCCAAGTCCTGTTCTCGTGTCCTTTCGGTGAACTACTCGAGTACTTGTTGCCTTCTTTGCTCTTTCTTCCTCCACACATATCAAGTCTCTTGCCAATAGTTGAGGGATCTGTCCAAGTAGATCGTACACTGTTGGTAGTACTGAAAGTTCGTCTTGTACCGTACTCTTCGGAACTGCTCTCTTGTGAGCTTCCCTTTGTATGTACTGGTCGACAGAAACTTCCCAGGCTGTCACCAGATCACATGTGAACTCATCTTCTCTGGTTATTTCTTCCTCTACATTGTCATTGTTTGTTACTTGTATACATGGTAGGAAGGGTCTTACCATTACTCCATCCTACCTCACCAACAACCTGTAGGTTCAGTCTTAACCAACCACGCCAAAATGTAGAATGGTGATTATCCCATGTTATACAGAGTACTAGAACATAGATTCAATAAACCAATAGAAACATTCATTACACGTACCCGCATACCAAGATGGCGAGGAAATACTATTGCTTTTATTGATTACCAAACACATGAGTACATCATCCATATTTCAAAGTTCTTATATGAGGGTCAGTTGGTTGGGAAAACCAACTAAGCATCTCCTCACTTCCTAACCACCCAAACCCCACAAAGCTTAATTAGTTCTAATTACAATATTACTTTATTATGTACTACAAATTATTTGGATGCAGATCTTAGCCCTTAGAGGTCTCTGTTTGGAATTGCAGACAACCTCCAACCATCTACAGACAACAAGCAAGGTTTAGAGGGCTTTGCAAATAGTTCAAAGATGTTACATGGCAAATTCAAGGTGGAGCGATTTGATGCTAGGTTCTTAATTAGCTGCAATGTAATTTCAGAATTTGATAAATAATTTCCTCTTCCATTGCATATGATTTCTGTCAATAATATAAGCATATGGTTCAATGCTTTGGAATTAGTTTCATAATTTACTTTCTATGCAATGTTATTATCTTGCCTGGCAACATTTAAAAAAAAAATTCAAGGAAATGCTTATTTATTTAAAAAATCAGTTATATGTCTTTGCAAATTAGTAGTCTAGCGAAGTTAGAACCGGTTGGGGTTCTTACACATACAAAGCAATCATATATATATAATTGAGAGACTCTTTATATAATAACCGAAAGTCTATTCAATTTCCAAATGCGAGTCACTTCATATTTCTGAACGTATGTCTCTTCACAATTCTCTTTAGATAATAAAACGTCAGATATTTAGAGTGAGACACCTACCACACCTTTGATGCAATGTCGTGTTCACTTGGAAATATCATCATAAATCTCTTCTTTAGCTGCTGACACAATAAAGAGGCATTTTCTCAATTTCAACATATAGCAATATCAGAGGTAAAGATCTCTATTGCAGCTATAATCTTAAACAATTTCAACAGACTAATTCTTGTCTCCAACGTAAATTTGGGAAGAAAATGAGCCTCCACATGCAAAGTATTAATATGCCTCCTTCAAAATGCAAATAAGGCCTTTTGTACATATGTCTTCACCATATCCACCATATTAATGTCATCACCGTATTGCTGCTTATATGCAAACCTTCAACCAAGGACTTAGATTCCTTAACTCAACTCTTCATCATAACACCACAGCTCTTGCAAATGGATGATGTTTGAACCTGAAGTTAAGACTGTCATGAGAGGTTGATGTATCTGCTAAAAATTATTGTTCATTAGGCTTCGTCAATAGTATATTCTTCTTGTATTAACACATTGTCATTTTGTAACAGATTGGAAATCAATTCATGTACTAAGCTCTTTTGCATAATTAAGGAATCATGGCTTCAACTTAATTTCATAAAATCAATGTGATGTTTTCAAGGACCATATCTCACATTTATTTGTTTCTGGATCGTCAAAGAAGCAAGTAGGTATTCAAAATGTATTGGGTCCCAATGTGTGGTTGAGAAAAGGAATCAGATAAACGACAGTGTTTCCAAACCCTATTTGGCTCCTGCAACCTGTTTTAGAACTTATGTCAATAGACTTGCTTTTGCCTTCTTGACAAAGCTTGTAAACATTGTGCTGGCTTCTTTAAAGGTTTCCCACATCCACTTCAGAAACTGACAATAGTTCTGGAACTACTACCGAATGTTGAATAGATTTCAAAGCGTTCATTTACTTCATACTTATGTGAGTTCCGAAAATGGTGGGGTATCTTTGCATCATGCTCAAATGGCTCTGAATATTTCTTTCTAGAATTTGCCACTTGTTGGAAACCCATGTAAAATACTGATAATCATTTTATTTTTCTCATTTCTTCCACTTCAGAAGTGGCTGACAGGTTTTAAGACCACTTTGGAGACTGCCGATTGTTCTAAAGCATTACCAATCACCAAGCCATTGAAAACATTTTCTTTCACTTCAAAATTTGTAGTGAGTTCAAAACATGTTGTTGGAGCCCACTGGTACCTCTTTCTTAATTCCCATTGTTCTATGTGAAGTCGGGTTCTGATGTGGTTATGGGAACCATTGCAAAGCCCGATAATAGTTCTAAAATAACTTTAAAACTCAAATGACTTCATGTGTTGGTGAAGTTTGAAATGTGATTCTCTTATTTCCGTGATATTTCATCCTTCAAGAGGTTGAATAACTATTGTGAATGTCAATAATCTTTTTAAATACTTTCACACATGCTGCCAACTCCCTTTTGTCAAGGCTTGTCTTTACCTTAAGAACACATTGAGACTATTGCTTGTTATAAATTAAAGGGAGGGCTGATAGAATTTTTAAACCTTCGTATCTTTCTGACATTTTCTTTTTCCTCTATTAGCAAGAAAATTTCAGACAACAGATACAAAAATTAATCATCTTGTGATTTGGCTTGTGAACTACTTTGGACCATGTTGATGTTTATAGTGAGATATGATGAGCTTAGAAAGTTTAAATTTGCTAAGGTATGAAAATAGGCCAACAATATTATGGTGCAAATATATCATGTTTTATGCTCATATCTTGTTTGAATGCAAGCTGACTGAAAAGATCAGCTGACTCTCTTTATTGAACATAAATTTTCAATTATATACTTTCAAACAATATCCAAATCAGGGTGGATATTTTAATGTGTGATGTTCCTGTTATAAAATAAATTATTAATCAAACTATTGTTAATGGGTCAATTGATTTAATATATCTTGGACCCATTTTTGTTTTGTTTCCATAGTTTTTGTGTAACCATCGGCTATCTTTGTACACCCTCAGAAAGTTTCCCCGACGGGTATTTAAGAACAACTTGTAGGTAGTCGTATGGGGCATTTTTGAATTGTTTCTTTGTACTGCGAATTCTTGTTGGGATTCTTTGTTGTTCGCCATTTCAAAAGTGAAAGATCTTCTCTATTTGGCTCGTGTGGTTTTGGTGGGATTCAACCCTCACCCTATTCTGTTGTTGCATATAATACTTCGCTTGGATCTGGCAAATCAAAGCACCATCTTTTGGCAAATATTAACTGAAGGTTATTTGTGTTCCATTCTCCATTCTTGTTGTTTCTCTGATGAATTTGGAATTAGTAGTTTATGATGCATAACTATCTTCCATTCATATCCCATCCGTGATTGGCAACCTTCATTGCAACTTTCGCACTACAACTCTACCACCTGTACGGCCTCCAAGTTCATCATACTACTTGCAAGCTTACCGTACAACCTTCGAAGTTTACCATACGACCTTCACAGATCTACCGTACGGCCTACTATTTTCTCCCTTACCGTACAACATGTTATCTATACCGTATGACCTATTGGAAGACATACTTCCTTGTCTACCGTATGGCCAGGCATCTTTTGCACGACCAAAACTTGGCCACTATACAACATTGTCCCTACAGTACGGCCTTCTATGGTATACAGTACGACCTTTAAAGCATCCCTTCTACTCTGATACCATACGACATCTGTACAACCCTTTCTAGATAACTATATACCATTGTTCTTTCGATTGTATTTTCTCACAGAGGGGAATAGGAATATCACACAATGAAGAGGTGTGATTAGTTTAATAATTAGTTCATCAAGGGGTGTGATTTGTTATGATTCTAAAAGACAATAACAATTCTCTTGAAAGGTTTGATTATGATTAAAAGAAAAGGATTGTTTTCAAAGTTAATTATAATAAAGAAGAGAACCATTTAATGGCTAATGAAAAGTTTCAACCTTTTTATTTGAGGGGATATGAAAGATATAAAAGGTGTCGTCGGTAAATATTGTGTAGCCGGTAGGGTGTGTGTCAGGATGTATCCCATTGGTATATGCTCCTTCGGAAAGGTTCTTGTTATGTAGCCGACGGATCCCTTCGGGAAGGTTCTTCGGAAAGTATTTATACATCCTTCGGGGGATCATTGTAATCATCATCATAAGCATATTGTAATGTCTCTGGCATATGCAAATAATAGAAGGAGTTCTGCTGCTCTTATCTATTGCCTGTATGCATTAATTTCTTTACCCCAGTACGGTAAACAAAAGGGAGATGTAATTTATTGTTTATTTGTGTTGTCTAGTGTGAGAGGTCAGTCAAATAGAGAGAGACACCATATTGGCAAAGGGCTATACATGAGGAACTTATCTCAGAATTGAGAGAAAGAGTATAAGGAGTTTGTAGCAGATTTTAAGAGGATAAAGAGATAAGTTTGTGGTAGCTTTATGATCATCATTTTAGAAGAATTTATTGGTAATGTTGGGGCTTCATATTAAACCCTAAACCTTAATCCTATGATGATAGGGTTTCCAAACCCTATTCCTGCAACCTGTTTTAGAACTTATGAGATATGTTGAAAGGCTTGTTCTTGCCTTTTTGACAAAGCTTGTAAACATTGTGTTGGCTTCTTTAAAGGTTCCCACATCCACTTCGGAACCCAAGAATGGCTCCAGAACCACTATCGAATGTTGAAGACATTTTGAAGCGTTCATTTACTTTATATTTATGTGAGTTCCATTAATAGCTGGGTACTTTTGCATCATGCTCAAATGATTCTGATATTTCTTTCTAGAATTCTCCCCTTGTTGGAAACCCATGTAATAATCATTTTATTTTTCTCATTTCCTTCACTTCAGAAGTGGTTGACATGTTTTATGATTGGGTTTGAAACTGCTTTGGAGATTGCTGATTATTCTAAACCGTTACCAAGCACCAAACCATTGAAAATTTTCTTTCCTTTCAAAATCAGTGGTGAGTTCAAAACATGTTGTTGGAGCTCAATGGTGCCTCTTTCTTAATTCCTGTTGTTCTGTGTTAAGTCAGGGTCCAATGTGGTTATGGGAACACTTCCAAAGCCTGATAATAGTTTTAGAACAACTTTAAACTTTGATGCCTTCATGCGTTGGTGAAGATTGAAATGTGAATAATCTTCTTTGTGATGTTCCATCCTTCAAGTGCTTGCAATAACTATTGTGGTTGCAGATAGTCATTTTAAAAAATTTCACATATGCTCCCAACCCCCTTTTGTCAAGGCTTGTCTTTACCTTCCTTAATACGACATCGAGACTATTACTTGTCATAAAACTGAAGCAAGGGCTGATAGAATGTTTAAAACTTCTCATCTTTCTGACATTTTCTTTTTCCTCTATTAGCAAGAAGATTTCATAAGGCAGATTCAAAAAATAATCGTCTTGTGATTTGACTGTGCTGCTTTGGACTATGTTGATGTTTATAGTGAGATATGATGAGCTTAGAAAGTTTAAATTTGCTAAGATATGAAAATAGGCCAACAATATTATGATGCAAATATATCATATTTTATCCTTTAATCTTGTTTGAATACAATCTGATTGAAAACATTAGAAAACTCTCTTTATTGAACACGTATTTTCAAATACATACTTTCAAACAAAAATCCAAATCAGGGTGGGATATTTCAATGAAGACATGTGATCAGATTAAAAAATAGTTTATCAGGGGTATGATTTGTTATGGTTCTGAAAGAAAAACAATTCTCTTGAAAGGTTTGAATATGATTAAAAGAAAAGGTTTGTTTTCAAAGTTAATTTGATAAAGAAGAGACAACCATTTATGCTGATGAAGAGTTACAACCTTTTTTATGAAAGGGCATATGAAAGATATAAAAGGGAGATGCAATTTAATGTTTGAACTGTGTTGTGTAGTGTGTCAATCAAATAGAGATACACACCATATTTAAAGAGGGCTATACATGAGGAAATTATCTCAGAATTAAGGGAAAGATTATAAGGAGTTTGTAGCAGATTTTATGAGGATAAAGAGATAAGTTTGTGGCATCTTTATGAATATCGTTTCAGTAGAGCTTATTGGTGATGTTGGAGCTTCGTATTGAAAGGTCAGTGCCTCTAGTAGGTCAGTGCCTGCATTTAGAAGTAGGAGTTGGCGCTTATAATGGGTTGGTGCTCACAAACTAACCTAGTTGTTGGTGCCTCTAGTAAATTTGTGACTAGAAGCGTTGTAAAAGGAGATATTCATATATGAGAATATATTGCTGGGTTTTTTCCCATTAGCGTTTCCATGTAAATTTTATGATGTTTGGTGTCCTAATTCTATAAAGCTTGCATATTTGTTGTTTAAGTTTTAAAAGGGCATTAATATTATTTAATCAAGTTTTAAAAGGATAAGATTAGTTTATATATTGATTCAACCCCCTTGTATATTCGTGTGCTCTTCAGCAACATGGTCTTTTTTAATATATCCTCACAAAGTACATTGCAAAAGGGAGTTTCAAGTTTTATGTGAACCTTTGTTATAAAATGTTCTATAGATAGTATTCATCCCTTTTTGTCTCAAAATTCCTTTGTTAAACTCCATTTGTGAAACACTACTAATTCAAAAAATGAAACTACAAATAGACAGAACCATACAATTTGAAAGAGAATTTACCCTAAGGATGAAAGAGCGATTTTTAGTTGGTCTTGAAATATCTTTCCCCCTCCCTTCCGCACGATTATTCTCTCTCGGGGAAGAAAATCAGCCTCCCATTGATCAATCAAGTATTGTACCTATATAAAATCAACCAAATCTGATATCAATATCTAATAGGTTTATATGAGAGGAGACTACCAACCAAACAGATGATTAATGAAAAAAATTCAAAAGAAACAGAAATCTTTTACAATAGGTTCCTAAAACTTTCAACTTCAAAGAATACATTTACTTAGACCCATAGAAACAGAAATCTTTTACAATTAGTTTCCTAAAACTTTAACTTAAAAGAATACATAATTTACTATTTATTTGTAGTTCTTATGGTTTTCAAATAGACCAAAGCTATCACCAAAGAATGGAAAATTAATAGTGAGTTCACTAAATGATTGATCTTGTCCTATAGTTATGCTAATGCAATTCTCAAAAAAGCGTTGCCTCTGAGTTGAAATAATGTCAGATATTAAAAGATCACCAAGAAGACATTCAATGTGTAGGTGGAGGATTCTCGATGCTTTTGACGCTCTCTACATCATCATTTCCTTCTTACGAAGTTTGTGCCAATAATCACTAGCCTACATAAGCCTTAAATTGAACACTTAAACCCTGACAGCATGATCTCGCAAACTGACCAGGGAGGCATTAAGTTTATACATATTGACGGTCAATTGTGGTGATAAACAAGAAAAAAGCTAAATATAGCATTGATTTTTGTGTTGGTGCAACAAACACACAAACAACATCTTACAGTTGAATAAAACAGAGACTAGCTATCAAAAGCAAACAAGATTTGAAGGATTAACAACTTGAACAAAGAACAAAGCAAGCTAGTACTTAATGGAATCAACACAAAGCTTGTCAATTACTTAATTTCCACTTGACCCAGAAAAATACAAATATAGGTGAACCAGCTTGAACAACAATTATAGTGATATAAGCATGCATCACTCAGCTATGATCATTTATGTGCTCAAAGCACTTATTTACAAGTTATAATTGCCCAATCTTCAGGACTCTGAAATAATCTTATTTTATCAAAAAAAAGTGAGCTTTAAAGTTAGAAGTTAAAGGTTGCTAAAAACTACAAAGTTGAAACCTTTAAAGCAATCAAAAACTTAAAATAATAATGAAAATGAAATCACCAAAAAGAGGCACTCCACCTTCACTAGAAATAGAAAATGACAGCAGAAAACTTTGATAAAGATGTGAAATTGTAATGGACTGAGCAGTGGCTTGAGTTCTCAATGCTTATAAATTGACATTTGATGTCAAGACCAACAATTCTCGAGTGGAAACATGGCTAGCTTGGGCAAATGGCACACTCAATAGATAATTCTGCCCACATTAAACATAGGAGTTGAGCATTTCTCATCAACTTAGAAATGCTTATGCATGTCTTTTGTATGGCAAAACCATTTTTTAAGTGTGCAATTGAAAAAGTTGAGTGGCTTAACCACTCTAGTCCCATACCATAGTAACCAGCCATGTTTCAAAACATGGATGAAATTGTTATATGGCTGAGCCATATTGAAAATGCATTGAACAATTTTTTTTATATCCCCAAGCCAAAATCATAACTTTTGAATGGCCAAACCAATATAAATGTAAGCCTAAGTTATGTTAACACGTTAAAATCCAAGCTAGATATATCTAGTGGCTTAGCCATGTCAAACACATACCTAACTTGATATTTGCCACCTTTTTGATAGGTAGAGTTTTCCTTTACATGCACCAATGTGGAAATATTAGCACATTAGCCAATGCAAAATTCTTATGCACTTGAGCTAGGTAGAGACATTTTCCACTCAAGACAACTTCAAGACCATAGGTGGACTTTTTATGTGGTTGAAACTTGTCAAGAGAACACCTTGGGTACATTTGTTGAGAAAATGCTAGCAAAAGATGCACCTTCTATACTTGGGCATTTTTTCACTTCTATGCAAATTCTTTTTACAATCTTTTAACTTCATTGCTATTTCATAACAAACAGCAGTAATCTCCCCCATTCTAATTATAAAAGCCACAAATTCAAGTTCCTTAATACACAATTATGATCTTGATGTTAAATGAAAAAATCAATGACTAACATTGAGATTTGTAGACTAACAACAGAGAACAAACCCTAACTTTTTTTCATTTGTGAATTTGACAAGCTGATCTAAACTTTGTTTTCATTCATGAACTTGATAAGCTGATCAATACAACCCTAAGAATAATGAAGTTTACAAAAATAAATTCATGGGACTCAAGATCTATTTTTGTCAAATTGTTGAGTTTCTAGGATCGTTGCAAATGTACTTATCACTGCCATGAATTTGGTATGTGTTTTCCAATTGGCAGCGATCATTTATTTATATTGAGATTATATCAAGAGGAGACATGTCCCTTCATGGGACATGTCTATTCATTAACATAATAACAACATATATATATATATATATATTCTCTCTCTCTCTCTCTCTCTCTCTCTCTCTCTCTCTCTCTCACTCACACACACACACACACACCTGCATTTAGTCTCATAGTTTTATGTGACTGAAGCTACCAAACATCAACATTCCCTCTTAGCTAGGGAGGATAAACACAAGACAAATATTATACCATCGGTAATATTATGAATGACAAATTTTAAGGACATCTTTGATTAGAAGATTTCCACTAATTTGATATCGCATTTCATATCAAGAGTATTGGTCTTCCAAAATATCAACACATGAATAAGGACATCTTTGATTAGAAGATTTCCACTAATTTGATATCGCATTTCATATCAAGAGTATTGGTCTTCCAAAATATCAACACATGATATTCACCAAATACTCAAATAAGGTTTGATATCACATCTGATATCATGAGTATTGGTTTCCCAGAATATCGACATTCGATATTCACCAAGTACTCAAAAGGTTTTGATATCACATCTGATATCATGAGTATTGGTCTCCCAGAATACATAATATTCACCAATCACTCAAAAATGTTTGATATCATGAGTATTGGTCTCCCAAAATATCAATGATATTCACCAAATACTCTTTTAGTAATGTCCTTCCAGAATGTTGAGATGCAAGATATTCACCAAGTATTGTGAGTAATGGCCTTCTAGAACATCAAATCACATGATATTCACCAAGTACTCTATGTACTGGCCTTCTCGAAAAATCAATTTGCATAACATTCACCATGTACTCAAAAAATGTTTATAAGGTAAGTGCTCATGCATTCGCATAATGCTTAGCATATAAACATCTACCATGCAAAGTATAATCTATCATGATCTGCATAGACACTGTAAGATATCCATCATAATAGAAAATTAAATAATTGTAAGATCATCATCTTTCAATAACTTCTGCAAATACAAGTGATGATCGTTTGGAAGTCATCACTTCCTCATGATGTACATAAGGGTAGGCCCATCAAGGTCATATAGTCACACCCAAGGACTTTCGAAACTCCCTGTGAAAATCAATCATATGAGTTAACCAAAGTTGCCTTTGATGAAGTGTCATACTCCTTCTGAATCTTATAAGATCAAGATCTTTGAAAGTTAACTGAACCATATCATCTATCCGCTCCTTCGGACAGATGTGTCAAACTCTATCTAGACATCAATCTTTTGAGTTCTTTTACCTTTGAAGAAGTTTCAAACTCCCTCTGAATCTGATATCAATTCTTCCTTTTTCCTGCAATAACATTCTCGAAGGAAAATATCGAGGCAAATAGCTCTTATAGTACATATTAAAAAACAAGAGAGAGATTACATAATACTCAAGAATAATAATGACATTAGGAATAATTAGATATTATTATTAATCATAATAGTGTAATATCATTGCTTTTAGAATAACATAATTACTCTATACAAGATGACATTTTTATTCAATATTTCTAATAAGAATATTGGAAACTCAGAAAAAAAATTGTTTATTGTACGAATATCTTAAATATATTAATAAATGATAACTTAAAATAATGTTTCTCATACCTTATAATTGCCTTAAGCCTAGTTTGTAACCCAAAGTATTCCACTTAAATACTTTACTTTGTGTCCATATTCATTGATAACCCTTTTAGTATGAGAGAGTATTGGACCGGAAGTCCCCTTTGAAGGGTTGAGAAAACAGTTTGAAAGGGTTCAAAACATCCCCTATTCTATTGTCAATGCATCCACCTGAGGCTCAAATGCTACATTTATCCCGTACCGCCTCGCGGAGGGAAGTCATAGATGAGGTGGCCTGGATTTCAAATAGGTGCCTAATTTTTTAAGTGATGCAAACCCCGTGGACCCCACTAAAGCTAACGTGAAATTCCAATGCTTTTGTTGCTGCATTTTCTTTGCAGCAATATTGCTTTTCACTAGAGTCTTAAATGCTCTTGCATCATTCAACGGTGCCTCCTACGTATTTTTTTATATCTTATCTTTATTTACTTCTTGTAGTTAATCTCTTTTTTTCTCTATACGTCCTTTAGGAGCTATTTGCCTTTGTTCTTTTTCGAGGATGCTCTTGTAGGAAAATGAAGATTGATATTGAGAGTGAGTCTGAAAATCCATATGAGTGACTCCATGATTTTGATGGGCCTAACCCCTGTGTACATCACGGGGAAGTGACGACTTCCAAATGATTATCACTTGTATATGTAGAAGTTATTGAAAGGTGATGATCTTTCAATAACTTAACCTTCTATTGTGATGTCTCAATCAAATCATAATAAATTGTAAACTTGCATGGTGGATTAAGTTCCTTAAACAAAACATGACCTTCTATTGTAACGGACATCTTATGATGTCCAAGCATATCACAATAGAAGATTACTTGCATGGTGGATTAAGTTTCTTAAACAGAACATGGCCTTCTTATGATGTCTAAGCAGATCATAATAGAAGATTACTTGCATGGTGGATTAAGTTCCTTAAACAGACCATGGCCTTCTATTTTGGTGGACATCTTATGATGTCTAAGTAGATCACAAGAGAAGATTACTTGCATGGTGGATTAACTTCCTTAAATAGACTGCAACTATTCATATGGTAAGCATCATTGAGAATGCGAATGTGTGCGCACATACCTTATAAATATTTGAAGTATTTGGTGAATATCATATGTTGATATTTGCGAGGCCAATACTCATGATATGAAATGTGATATGAATATGTTGAATATCTTCTCATCACAGATACTCTTATATTACGTTGAGGTAATAACTAACGATGTGTTTATCCTCCCTAACTAAGAGGGAGTGTTGATGTTTTGTAGCTCTTGTTGGGTAAATTCTAGTATATATATATATATATATATGTAATATATGTGAGATGTACATAAGTATATAAATATATATAATTCATTATTATGTATTAGAGAAAGAGATTATATATATATATACACACACAATTTGTGTTTGTATAATTATAATGATTATTATTATAAATGGACATGTCCCTGAAGACACGTGTCTGGTCATAACTCATTCTCCATATAAATATAACTGATTGTTGCAATTGAAAAAAAACCTTAATAGGCAGTGCAAATACATCTGCAGCACCACTCCTCCTTTAGCAATTATGATGCTATTGAGACTCTACAAGATTGTTCTACAACTTGTTAACTTTGAGAGGATCGCTGCAAATGTACTAAGCACTACCTATATGGTATGTGTGTTCCAAATGCAACATCCTCATATATATATTGAGAATAGGCCATGAATAGACATGTCCCTTCATGGGACATGTCTATTCATTAATTAGATGGTTAATAGTAATAACAAAGTTAATCTGACACACACATACATATATATAATATTAATTTTCCTCAAAAAATGACCTTATATCTCAATATAAAGAACACATAAATTATATCTCATATATAATTATATAAAGGTTTACCCGACAAACGATGCCAAACATCAACACTCCCTCTTAGCTAAGGAGGGTAGACACAAGAGAGATATTACACCATTGGTGATATTAGGCATAACAAATTTTAAGGATATCTTTGTTAGAAGATATCCACCATTTTGATATCACATTTGATCATGAATATTTGTATTCAGGATATATGGTATTCACCAAATATTGTGAGTAATGGTCTCCATAATATCAACATATGATATTCACCAGATACTCTTTGAGTAATGGCCTTTAGAATGAGATGCGAGATATTCACCAAGTATTGTGAGCAATGGCCTCCAAAACATCAAGTCATATGATATTCACCACATATTCTATGTAATGGCCTCTAGAACATCAATTTGCATAACATTCACCATATACTCAAAAATGTTTATAAAGTATGTGCACACACATTCTCATAATGCTTACCATATAAACATCTACCATACAAAGTATAATCTATCATGATCTGCATAGATATTGTAAGATATCCATTATGATAGAAAATTTAGTCATTGTAAGATTGTCACCTTTCAATTACTTTTGCAAATACAATTGACATCATTTGGAAGTCGTCACTTTCTCATGATGTACACAATGGGTAGGCCCATTAAAATCACATAGTCATGAGGCATATTCATGAATCGTGGTCCTCTTGACTGCTAGAATTTAATGATCATTGGAGAATCCATCTCAATATGGTTTACTCCCTTTGAATCAATGAGATCATCAAAGGTTGACTGAATCATATCCTCTACTTGCTCCTTCTGACGAATGTGTCAAACTCCCTCTAAAAATCAATCTTCTAAGCTCCTTATACAAACTTGTCTTTTAACAAAATGTTAGACTTCCTTTGAATCTGATATCAATCATTTTTCTTGCAATAACAATCTTGGAGGAAAAAATCAAGGCACATAGCTCTTATAGTATGTATAAAAATACAAATAAGAGATTAACTATATGAGTAAAAGAAGATAGTTTTCAAGATATAATAATCAGAAAATATTTCTCTTGTAGTTAAAGGATAATACCCTTCAAACAATACTTGATCAACTTTAGCATTTCCAATAGATTAATGTTTCAACCTCCAAGCTCATAGATACATGATTAATTTCATTCCTTCCTTATCAAGAAAATCCAATACAAATTATATTGTCTAGTTCTCCCATATATATTATTTATTTCCATCTATACATATTTCATTATCAAAATGATTATGATATAGGACATATGTATCCACTACTAGAAATCACATATTTAGATTTATATTAGCTCACCATAATGTAAAGATCAATTTATAATATTAAGTACAGTATTGATACTTTATTAAATTAATAATATTGATATCACATATTATAATATCAATCTACATTTATGTAATAAATGTAAATATCTACATATACTCATATTATTCTTTTTGCAAATAAATCAATAATACACATATATTATACTTACCTTTATTAGTTCGGTGCTCAAAGTCTTAATGGTGGGCCCACTTTACTCATTTAAATGTGGTTGTTCCCTTTTGTGATCAATGGGCTTAGGTATTCCATGGCTTTGGACGTGAAGAAAAGTTGCTTAAGCCAATTATTGGTTGCCACTAATCCACGAGGGCATCCATTCGATGCAAGGTGGATGTATGAACATATCTCTCACCCTTGTGGTGGAAGTTGGAACTATAATATAGGTTAGAACTATTTCTCATTTAATCACATTAATATGACCTTAATAGGGCGATGACCATATTAGTTTTCTTTAATTGATTCTTGTCTTTTGATGGACGCACTTGTATTGTTTAATATACCTCCAATCCCATACTCGATTCTTTATGTTGGTTGTTTATATATAATGTTATTCGTTATTTGATTGTATGACCAAGAGTATAGGATCTTACCTTCCAAGCAGTAACTTTCTGTATCTCTCAATTTGTTCATATCATTGCAAGCCACACATTTATCGTTATTGGACACTGTTATAATAGTCGACTCAATGAAGGGCCCACCCTCCTTATTTGTTCATACGTTCGTGTTTCATCTCTCGACAGTTCGTTCCCATTTCTCCTTATTTTGTATGCATGTCGAACAACTAGAAGATGGAAAGTTTTCTACTACTATCATGATGGGGATAATGTTGTCAGAGGTTGTCGCCGACACATCCATTTGTGCATTCTTTCGAACATGTATCACTTGCGATTGTCTCTCTATATAGAGAGAGACTAAACTGTTGAATTTCTTGGATCGCTGCAAATGTACTTGCATTTCTTGTATTGGTATATGCTTTTCAAATGCATTAATCTCCTCTTATATGTATTGCAAATGACACATGGAGAGACACGTCTTCTCTATCCATTATAATTATACAATAACAAATATATATGTATATTTATAGGTTTAACCGACTGAAGCTACCAAACATTAACACTCCCTCTTAGCTAGGGAGGATAAACATGCGACCATATATTACCTCAATGTAATATATAGATATTGGGAGTAATGGCCTCCTGAATGTCAACTTGTTTGACATTCACCACGTACTCTTTGAGCAATGGCCTCCTAAATGTCGAGTAGCAAAATATTCACCAAGTACTGTTAGTAATGGTCTCAAGAATGTCAACTCATTTGATATTCACCAAATACTTTGTGTAATGGCCTCCTGAACATCGATTTGCATAACATTCACCATGTACTCAAAATGTTTATAAGGTATGTGCACACGTATTCTCATAATGCTACCATATAAACATCCATCATGCAAGATATAATCTATCATGATCTTCATAGATATCCATCATAATAGAAAATTTAAGTTATTGTAAGATTGTCACCTTTCAATAACTTTTGCAGTTTCAAGTGATGATCATTTGGAAGTCATCACTTCCTCATGATGTACATAGGGGGTAGGCCCATTAAAATCACATATTCACGGGGTATATTCATGAAGCACAATCCTCTTAATTGCTATAATTGATCACTGGAGAATCCATCTCAACATGGTATACTCCCTCTGAGTCAATAAGATTGAGATCACCAAAAGTTAACTAAATAACATTCTTAGTCTTCTCTTTCTTTGTACAAAGTTGCCTTTAATGAACTGTCAAGCTCCCTCTGAATCTCAATCAATCTCGCCTTTCCTGAAAGAATATTCTCGAGGGAAAAGATCAAGGCAAATAACTCTTATAATTAAAAACATTTTAAATAATTATTCTCAACAATATTATTATTGTAAACACTTTTAATAATTATTCTCAACAATAATATTATTGTATTTTAATTATAAGAAAATTAGAAATTCTTTTCCAATATTCAATGTAGTTATTAATAGATTGATACTTACCTTGACAATAGTCCCTTTATTTTCTTCACGATCGAACTTTTACTTACTATAATCTCAAGAGTCTGTGACCTTTTTCCCTCCACCATCTTTCCCAATAATATTCCTTGATTTCTTTCATCAACCAATCATTCATGTGTGGTGAGTTTTCTCCTCCAAGATGTTATGTCTTGAGGCGGCTAGCACCGTAGTATTAATTGCCCAACTTCATAGATTTCATATGTGTGTAGGCTAGAAAGAAAGCATGGGGATTCTCCCATCTTCCTGTGGATTCCAATCAACCTTGCCGCCTTTTGATTTGGCGTTCTCCCTCACCATATCATGTACTTTTACTGTCACATTATTTGCACATTTAAGACCATTGTAATCAGAGGCTGGATGCCAAGGGAAACACCAAGTAATATTGTTTCTTCAGTGCACACCCCAGAATCACCAAACGTGATGGAACGAAACAGTTGAAGTCATTCTTGCTTTTTCTTTTGTATGAAGTTTTGATGATTCTATTTGCACATTCACGACACATCTTATTGGATTTTCATTGCACCTTCATGTTGCATTGAAGATGGTGTACAGTTGTCACTATAGGCTCTTATTCTATATAGTCTAATAAAAGTTTGATGCTTTTTCAAACTGTTATCTCTGCTGCAATCCCTTATTTCCTAAAGTCTGAAGCTTTAATTCTGTTAACATGAGTTCTTCTTTGCTGTACAGGACCGAAATTAATTATTCTCTGTGTTATGTGTCAAGATAACTATATTATCATCTGCATTTGCAGTTGGCTCTGATACCATGTTGAATTTCTTGGATCACTGCAAATGTACTTGCATTTCCTGTATAGGTATATGCCTTTCAAATGCATTAATCTCCTCTTATATGTATTGCTAATGACACATGGAGAGACATGTCTTCTCTATCCATTATAATTATAGAATAACAAATATATATAGTATCTCATTTATTAAATATATAATTAATATACATACATACATACATACATATATATGTATGTATGTATATTTATAGGTTTAACTGACTGAAGCTACAAAAAATTAACATAGACAATCAATAATTCTTAGTATCTCTACATTTTTCAAATGCTTTAGCCTTGTTGGATGACACGGGACCCCTTCTTTGATTAATCAATACTTATTATGGATACTCCAATCCTTTTGTACCCCTATTTATTGCTGACTGTGACTTGATATAGTTCTCTGTTGTGGTCCCTCTATTATCTCCAGTAATCCCTTTATGGTTCTTTCTTCCCGTTCATTCCTATCCCCTGAAGCCGAGTGTTTGCAATGAATATCAATGTCATTGACTGTATTCCTTCCAATCTTATTCTCTCTTCTCTTACATTTGCAGCTACAACCTGGCTCTAATACTGTGTTAACTTTGAGAGGATCGCTGCAGATGTACTAAGCACTGCCTATATGGTATGTGTGTTCCAAATGCAACACCCTCATATATATATTAAGGATAGGCCATGAATAGACATTGATAGACAAATTGTCATTCATGTCAAAGATGGATGATTGTAAGGGTAAACATCGTCAATTTCAAAGGCCATAGAAGATGCAAAGTGAATTGATTGCATTCATCACATACATAACCAGACGAAAGTTAGAAGAGGATAAAAGCCATGAAGGACCAGGTTAGTGATCGATCATGGATGGTAATTTTATTGTATCAACAACCAAATGAGAAATTCTAAGCAACATTGCATAACAAGCTTGAACAATTGATAAGCCCACGTGTTTGTTTGAATAAGGGAATTATAGGCAGACTACAAGAAGAACAAAGAGAAGTTTATTTCAGAGTTATAAAGGATTATATGAACAAATATGTGAAAACAAAATACTGAATTTTTACATTATACAGTGATAATTGATTGGAGATTAAAAGAAGAACAAATCTCAAGAAAAGAGATGTGGTGCATAACTCAGGCAGCGATCTTTAATCAAGATAGTACAAATGAAGTTGGTGATACTAGTTTATTCCAGTCAGCTTCAAGAAGCCATGCAAGAGGAATGTGCCATTGAGAGAAATCAATAAAATTTGAAGTTAGGGATCCGTGCACATTATTGTATAGGAAGCATTATATATTCCTTACTGTGCACTGATATGTGGAGCAAAGAAAAGACCATAACTGGCCCAGCAATCACGTTCTGCAAAATCACCACAGGAATAAAGATTTGGTATAATAAAATGATGCAACACATCTTAGTACAAAGAATAACAACACCATGAATGGTGATAATATCAGATGGTAGGAATTAAAGACCGAATCATTTATAATCAGAAATCATCAAACCTGTTACAAGAAAAGCATCGATAAGTTTCTTTCTAGTGGTAAGTTGGTGATAAAACCCGATGAAAATTGAAGACTCGATAAATACATCAGACAGAGAGACACCGTTTGTTGTTTGGAAGCAGTGATATATTCCCCATGTCACTCGAACATGGACAATCCACTACAGTAAATTGTATGTTTGGCAAAGACATCAGAGAAGGATTACAAATGACTTTCAGATTGACAAATAAAGACAATGAATTTCAGATTGTGATAAGTTTGTAAACAATCGCTGGTAGCAGAAATTTTTCTATTAAAAGACAACATTAAGAAGACCAAGACACTACCGATAATGTAAAAAGACAAAGGCCACGATAATAATCGGAGCATCGTTAGAGACACGAGTGAGATAGAAGAAGCCACGTCAGAATATGAACTAATAAGAATCACAAATATTGAAGACGATTGGGAGCAGCTTGAAGAATATGTTAATTACACCCAATCGGGCGATAACAAATAGAAGAATATCAATTCAGGTCAACAAAATGTCAGAAGAGTTCATCGATCAAGGAAGAAGTTGTGTTTAACGATAGTTAAATTGAAGACTTTCGATTGGAGTTAATAAAAACATTAAAATCCAAATAAGGTATCGGAGGTCCATGTTAGCAGTGATCAATATAAGGAAACTCAAGTTTATTATTATTTTTATTAAGATTACCAAGAACGATCAAACAAACTGATGAGGAGAAGACCCGATAAAGACTAAGTCAGTTATGAAACAACGTGACTCTTATTTGTCACAGCTCAGTTTGAAAAGTCACATCTACTTGGTAGAGACACATACAAATAAGGGAAGAGCAATGTGTTGGTGGTGTGTGATATGTAGAGACAATAATAAAAAGAATTAGAAAGAAAATGGACTGTAAGGAAGTCAGTGTTGAGAAGAAGGGAAGTAGATCAAGGGAAGCATAAAATATGAATATTTATTCAGATTTTTTAAAAATATATTATATAAGAGGCTGACTTCAAGGAGATAAGATATAAGAAGTGTGTGCTAAATTAAAGAATTCATACAGAGAAGAATTGTGTGCTAAAAGGTCCATCATCAGTTGAAGATAGCAATATTACCAAGGTAGATAAGAAGTTTGCAAGCAGTGGGTTGGTGCTCACGAAGACAAAGTAGTGGGGGTCGGTGCTTCTAGTAGGTTGAAGCCTGTGAATTGTGGGAGTTGGACCTTCCAGTGTGTCGATGCTCATAAACATAGAGGTCGTAGCCTCTAGTAGGTCGAAGCCTACAATACATTATAGAAGAGAAAAGTTAATATAAAAGCATTTATTGTCGTGGTTTTCTCCCACATTGGGTTTCCACGTAAATCTCTATGTTATTGCATTCATGTGCATAATTGTCTATTTCAGCATTTTAAGTTATTGTTTGGATAAAAGTCTTAAATTGCAAAAGGCATTATTATACTGATTCAGCCCCTCCACCTTGTTAGTATAATCGTGTGCTCTTCAGACATGTCCCATCATTGGGACATGTCTATTCATTAATCAGATAATTAATAATAATAACAAAGTTGATCTCTCTCTCTCTCTCTCTCTCACACACACACACACACAGACAATATTAATTTTCCTCAAAAAATGACCTTATATCTCAATAAAAAGAGCACATAAATTATATCTCATATATAATTATATAAAGGCTTATCCGACATAAGCTACCAAACATCAACACAACTTTTATTGGGTTACAGATTCATTAGAAGGCATTGCAGCTTTAAAGGGAGCAGTTTTTTTAACTTATTTGGATTCTATGTCAGTTGTACCTGCATAGAACCTGCTAGAATTATTAATCGGAATTAAAGATATAGTCCTCCTTCACTCACAACAGTATATTTATGGAAATTCTAACCAGCCATAAGCAACTTCAGCCCAAAGAAAAAAAAAACAGCTACAAACAGCTAGTAATCAAGGAGATAACTGCAGCTTATTGGAAATGAGGTTAGAATAACATTATTCTATTTGTAGACAGAAGAACTCATCAATTTAGCAGTAACTAATTGTAACAAATTGCTGAGACACCAGGATAGATTTATCAGTTATAATTTCATATGTTATTGAATAGAAGAAAACTCTATCTTGGCATGTTTTGTAACAAGCATTGTTAAAAAAATCATAAATTGCATTAAAATCAGAAATACTGGAATTGTCATTTGACAAACATTTGACAACAACACCCAAGAAAATTATACCACCACATTTGACCTACCACCAGGCCCAAATGAAATGTAGTCCCCTTCTTGTGCGAGCAATTGCTTAGCCATTAGCTTATTTTCAAAAGTTTTACCATAAGCTAATTGGCATTGGAAACAGGAAAATAATTTAAAAACTCATGTGTCAAGAATTTTATTTTTAATATTTTAAATGACAGCTTATGTTTAATTACTTTAAAAGGTGTTTTAAATGAGAAGATAAAGTGTCACTAGGCTCAAGGTGCTAAAATGTGGTTATAAGCACACTTTGTATTTATTTATTAAAAAACACACCTATCTGTCTATGTGTCTATATGTCTACGTGCTTGTGTGTCTGTGTCTATATGTGGTTGTGTGTCTCTGTGTCGTTGTATGTGTTTGCACCTGTGAGTCTGTGTATCTTTGTCTATGTTTATGTCTGTGCATGCGCATATGTATGGATGAGCTTTACAAGTAAAATAATCAATCTATAATTTTATGCCATATAGCTTTATAGGACTTCAAATTTAGCTCTAATCATTTTAAAATCAAATGAATGCAATTTCAAAAGAAAGACAACTTCAGATATTTATACAAGAACTCTTATCTGAAGTTAAACCTAGAGAGTACCTAAAAAGACATAACCACCATCTTAAATGCCAAAAAATAGAGAGACTTTTCCCAAAGATCCAGAAGGTTTTAATTAAAGCACCATGCTTCCTTAAATATAGGTTCCCAGTTCATTCACAGCTCCAATTTGATTCAATTGATCTTAGGGTTCTTCAAGAATCAGTAAAGTAGGTACACCTTGTGTTCATGTCCAACTGTAGCTATGACCTTTGCATTGAGTTTCTTACATATTGCAAGACCAAATGTTCCACAACCACCGGCAGCGGAATGGAGCAGCACAGTTTGTCCTTCGTGTACATTTCCGAGTTCTCTTAGTGCATATATCATGGTCAAGCCCTGTGGTCAATTGGATCTAATTATTAACTAAATATTAGGAATATGGCATTGGCTAATAGAAGATCAAGCTAATACTATAAGATAATAATAAGTAAATTATATGGAACAAAATGCTGAAGAACAAGAGGATCTCATATCCATGGTCCAGTTCCATCATTATTTTTGAAGTAAACAAGCAATCCAAACCTGAACTGGAAATGAAGCTGCCTCTGCAAATGACCAGGTATCTGGAAATTTTCTAACATATTCATAACTGACATTAATGTGTGAAGTGTAGGCACCAAATCTGGTTAGACCAAATACATTTTCCCCGATCAAACTTGAATCTACTCCGTCACCAACAGCTCGTATTATACCTGCAAACTAAATTTAAAAAAAAATATTGACTTTCTACATACTTTGTTTAGTTGATGACATGACAATCATTGGATTTCTTTAATATGAATTGGAAATATTCAAAGGCTTCTATAAAAAATAAAGAACACATCAAATGGAATGTGCTTCTTTTTCTTACTAAGGAATATATAATCATAAATTTCCGTCAAATGATAAATTCATAAACTTAAAAGACAATGAATCACAAAGGAAATGTAATTCAAATCAGCAGTTCTGATCCATAAACTGATTAGAGATTCCACTATGCAGTTGTTAAATTATGCAGTACCAAAAAACCAGCACTAGACAATGTCGAATTAACCATGAACTAAGAGAAGATGCTTGCAACTGACTGCAATGCAGTCTATTAGAAGTTCAAAATGAAATCACAAATATGAAAATCTGAAAGCATACCCTAAGATTCGTGACAATAGCTATGACACAATGTTTACACTGAAGAAACCGTCAAATGAGTGAAACTCCAGCGAGAGTCAGTGTAAAACTCATTCATTGTTCTAAAGTATTACAACCAAGTTCATGGCCTCTATGTCCACCAATGTCTACAACATATGGAAATGCACGTTCTTTAACCAATCAGTCTTGGTTCTCACATGCAAAGCATCAAAATACCAGGGTGGCAGCCCAAGAACATTGCATTTCCTTGTTTTTATGTCATTCATTCTCCACTACATTTAATTTCCAATAAATTGTCATGTGGAAGTGATGGAGCCTCAATTTTTAGTCTCCAGTTATACATATTTTCAAAAAAATGAGGCCATATTATCATATTCAGGGAGATCTCAATCATCATCATCTCAACTAGGGCAATTATGTACAGCCGACTTGTGCTGGGTTGTTGGCTTGAAGTGACACATCAGAGGCTTATTATGATGAATTGAAAGGTGGATTGAAGATAAAATTGAGAAGGTTATCATATTGAGAAAGACGTGGCTCTATGATAAAGTTATTTTTCAAACATACCAGAAGCCAGCTATCATTAGAATTTGATGACAGCTGAGATTAAATGGGAAAAGGAATAAAAAATAGCCAAATTGTATAAGTTATAATATTGGTTCAGGACGATAATCTCATTCAGATGTTTGTGCTCAAATGGTGATCGAATTTGTGGAAAGTATTCAGCAATTTGTCTCAGATATTAATTACCGAAGTTGGAGTCCAATTAATATTTGCAGATTGCATGTTCATTGGAGACTGTGATTATGTATGAAACTGCCACTTGAATGTGGGAAATCTAGTTTTCAAGAAATTAGTGAAATTGCAGCTCCTTCTGCATTTGATATATCTACAGCAGTCACCTCTAGTACTCCAACACATGAAGGTTCATGCTGAATGGAGAAATAATTGACGATCAATGCAAATTTTGTGCCAGTGCTGTATTTGTACCAGAGTATGAGGCTGGCCACACTGATGAGGAAAATATATCTCTTTTTCTGTTTGGTCCATATGCGCATTCTACATCAAGAAAAAATCTCTCAAAAGAGAATCTTAAGTTCATGCAAACTGTCTATAAGGCATTGAATCATTCAAGCAAATAACAACGTCATAGGCAATGTTCCTGGTGAAGGTGTCACTGGAAAGAGGGTGGCGATAAATTTGTATATGAGAGCTGCAGTTTTTTACCTACTCCATCTGGCTCAATTGAAGGTTACTTCAAGTTTGTTCCTGGAAGGCTTAGCGAGCCCAAGGAGACCAAATTCAATGTTTGGGTGGCTCCTTTTCCTCTCCAGATTCCTCAGTATATTTTCTGATTACAAGGAGAGCAAAGTGTATATCTTCTGGTGCCCATATGGAAGATTTTAAATAATAGAATGGAACAAATACATGAACAATAATATTACTTTAACAGGCAAAAATGCCTTTAATATTAGAAGCCAGCACTCACCATGTGCTGCTTGCCCAGACTAGACATGTCAACCAATGAAAATGATCCATCGTGAAAAATGTAGAAGTAAAAAACATCAATGGCAACAGAATTATCAAGTTGATCACTATGAAATGTGTAAATTCGATAACTCAGCAAGAGAACAAGATGATCTGTTGAAGTGTGAAAGCCAACAGTCATTTTTTATTTCCCTCCAATTATGTGTCTCAGTCCACCTCCTAGTGGCCCCTTTTACCAGACAAATCAACTCTACTTAGTGGGTTCTTCATTGTCCACAATTTCTAACCCACAACCCTAGGTTATTGACTAGCCCTCTTTGCAATTCAGAATCTTCCCTTGATTTCAACACCAAGACTTGAAAACTTGTTCCTTGACCTTCTTACACTTCAATCAGAACATTTAGACTCTTTGATTCAAACCCCAACTCCATAATCCTTATCTTGCATGGATTGGCCTAGTTTAAGACCTACTAGGAATTAGGCCTCCCAATCGGGTATTTTGGAAATCCCTCTAAATCCACCTACACAACACCCTGAACAAATTACACTTTTGGATACCCTTTCTCTCAAACTCTCAAATTCCAAACCTCAGCATCTGGGTTCTTCCTCTTTGACACGGAACCACAAAACCCTCATTAATGATGCCCTAGTAGGCCCAATTACTTGATTTACAAGGCAACCCCTACTTGCCTTGGTTATCTAGGCCAACCACTGGTACAAAAAGTTCTATATGTTCAATGGAACACCCAATCCACACTTGGATTTATTGTCATCCAAGAACAACTTGCAGACATTTTAGGCTAGCCACATAGGGATGTCTAGCCTCAAATCTCTCCAAAACTTCCAAGTGCACAACCCAATCGATCTGAAGCCAACAAAATATCTATTGGTAGATGGACACCCTTTATTTCACCAAAGATTAAAATTTCTACTGGTGAAATGAAGAGATTAATTATTTAGCTCTAAAACCCTAGGCGGTCAGGGTTTCAAACCTGTCAACACCGATCAGGTAATAACTTCCTCTACTCTTCACCAAATTCAAAAGAAGGAAATTCAAATAACTAACATCTATAATAGGTTGCAAAATTTCAATTCATATTTGATCAATGCAATTGCTGAAACACAGAAATATATGTTTGGAAATTGGATCAACTGCTTCATTCAATGCTTCTCCAACAACAGTTGTTTCTTACAAGTTCAATCGACCATATAGGCCTTCCCTTAATTGTCCAATACCAACCCCAACCGACTAAAACAAAATTTCAAACCATATAGCCAGTGGGTTATAAATTGACACAATGTTGTCAATCTTGCTAAGCAACATTTTTAACAACTTAACATTTATGCATTCTTTGCATTTGTCGCATTATAGTGACCACACCACCTTGGGAACATCACATTAGGACCAATTAGATCCACAAACACCAAATTTGACAAATTGGACAAGTTTTACAAAATTTGACCACCAATGGTCTCTTTAGGACTATAGGACACGAATGACCAAATAAACCTGTTACAAACACACTGGTCTAAGAAGACCTTATTACATTAATTCAATGATCACAAGACAGCATAAAAACAACCAAGTTGATCCCATTTGAATAGGAACAAGATCCCTCAAGGTGCTCCTACACATTCACCGCGAGACCGAAAGAATTCAAATCCCTTGAGTTCTCAATTGTTGAACACTTGTACCATGCTTCAATATGTCACTTTTAGACATCCAAGTTGATGCATTAGCATCCTAGGTGTATGAGCAATCTTGTATCACCCATAAATATTTCCTTTTTGTTTCTTGAATAAGGGTTGTCTCAGTGCAGAGGAGTTGTTTCTGGAGGCTTTCCACCAAGTAAGTCAATCGTATGAGCTCGGAATGTCCTAATTTCAGAGGTGGATGTTCATCTTGGATATATCAGCTTGTCAGTTGAGGCTTAGTGCCATATCATGAGTATTCGTGGAGTTATTGCAGCTTTTTGGTGTGCAATTTTGGTATAAAAACTTTAGGGTCAACATTGAAGGTCTTAGAGGCCTCGGATGGGCTCTGAAATGGGGTCGATTGGAGCTCATCTTATTTGAGCCAATAGCTCAGAAGCTGAGGATTCTGAAAAGTGATTATAATAGCCAATCGAAGAAATGGTTTGAAAGTTATGGCCTTTTGAAGTTTGGCTGACCAAAATTTCCAAAATAAGTGTCAAAGGTGTATTGGGCCGACTCTATATGTAATTTCAGATATGTCAGTCTCAAGGGTTAGGGTTTGATGTATAGAAACTTCCCGAGTGGTGTAAAAATGCCGATATAAGGAATGCCCGTACATTGTCTAGGACAGATTTGGGTGATAGTTCGCAGCTCTATGTTGCAAATTATTGTAAGGAAGGCACCCATGTGGGTTTGCATATTGTATTTCAAAATTCTGTAATTCCACATTTGCGACGATAATAAGAAGTCCATATTTTGTTCTCGTAGATTGCTGTTATTTCTTTGTTTCTGTTATGTGTTTGTGGTATTAAGGGGAGCACCCTTCATCAAGTGGTCTCAGAGCAGGAGTTCTTGAGTGTAAACAAATCGCCGATAGTGAGATAGTTGCACTAGGACTGTGGTTTCAGCCGAGCTTGTAGACAGATTGCCAATTGTGAGGCAGTTTGTACTAGGGTTTCAACGAAAGTGCAACAATGCCTCCACGAAGAGAGTGTGGTAGAAGAGCCGTAGGTGTTGCACTTGAGGGTTTAAGAGCCCTCCAGAGACAAATGTAAGCATTGGAAAAATGGATGCGCAAAGGGATAAATCTTGTCGTAAAAGATGAAAGCGAGGATGAAGGCAAAGAAGAAGAAATTGTTGAAGAAGAGGCGGTTCTGAACCCAGAAATAGAAAGACTTTTTAAGGCCATCTCCAAGATTGGAAAAAGACCCAAGTTTGAGGTTCCCATAGTTTCGGGAAATCTTAAGCCAGAGGAGTTGATGGATTGGATCAATGAATTGGAGGAATACTTTGAGTATGAAGATATTGAGGATCTTGATAGAGTCAAGTTTGTGAAGGCAAAACTGAAGGGACATGCAAAGATCTGGTGGTAGGCGATTCAGTTGGAGTGAAATAGAAGAGGGAAGGACAAAATCACCAGATGGGATCAGATGATAGCTAAATTGAAGTGACAATTCATTCCCGTGGATTATGAGCTTGATCTACTAAAGAAAATGCAAGGGTTGAAGCAAGCAGGAACATCTGTTCAAGAGTATACTGAGGAGTTCTACCGAGTTCTCATCAGAACTAGGCCACCCGTCTGTATCTCTCCACACCCCTCTTGATTTTCCATGAGCCGGTAGCTCAAATACCCCTGTCGGTAGTGGCCAGCCAAGGGAGCCCTATGGTGGGAAGGCCATGCGAAAGTTGATAAAGAGAAAGTTGCCTGTCATCTTAATGGGTTGAGGCCAAGCATTTAGGAGTGTTGTCAGTAAATTCTATATTGTAGCTGATAGGTAGAATTGTATCTAAAAGGGCACATGACAGTTGAGTCACCCCTTCGGGAAAGTATATGTACATCGTCTGTTGGGACTATTGGGACATCATCATTATTATCATTTTAAGCATTGTACTTGGAGTGCATATTGCATATATGAATAAAGCCTATGTTCTGTATTACATCTTAATCTACTGAATGCGATAAGTATCCTTTTACCTTGTACAGTAAACATTTGGCATCGTTGCCAGTCGAACCTGGAACAAAGGAAGTGTTATGAAGATTAATGCTGAATCTGCTTAATAAAGATAGGAATAAGATAAAAGATAAAGATGAGATACACACAACATAGGAAGTATTAATTTTAGCACAACAGGCGAAGCGCAGACAAAAGCTTCAGTAGCTTACTGAAGGACATCGAGGTGGTGAAGGAGCACAGATGGAGGGAGTGCATTCACGAAGCAGACCGAGGAGTGCCAAGGAATTGCTAGAAGAAACTCGATAGCGATTGAATTTGGTGGAAGAGACAAGAGAGGTGTTCCTTAACTTGTACACGCTGAAGGTAGAGAATCCGAATGGAAGGGAAGTAACTCGCACGGCTCGAAGTGCTGAAGGAGCACAAGCGTGGAGTGAACTCTTCGTTCCCGTACACTCGACGAATGGATACAGGTAGAGAATCGAACAATTTCACTTGAGGAAGATCTTTTCACACTGAGTAATGCGGTTGTCCAAAGTAGGGTAGTTGTTCGAAGCAACGTGGTTGTGCAAAACAACACGGGTGCTCAAAACAAGTACCACAGAATCAGAAGAAAGTAGCGATGGCAGGACCAAAGGAAAAATTGCCGAAGTTCAATGGTGACAGGACGACCAATCATATCAAACATTGTTAAACATGTGAAACAATCTGGATGGCAAACCACGTAACGGACCAAGATGACTGGATCCGACAATTTCTGTCGACCCTACGAGGTGTAGCGATTGATTGGTTTTCGGATGCCAATCCTCATAAATTAATACATGGCCGAACGTCAATAAATAATTCATAGCAGGATTTCGACTACCGAGGGATGATAATGAAATAATAGTAGAAATATATAGTACGAATTAGGGAAAAAACGAAACAATCCTTGTATATACAAGAAGGCTAAAGGAGCTAACGGGGAAAATGGAAAGCCAACCAATGAACAGATTAAAAAAAAGATGGTTTGTTGAAACTAAATGACCTTCTTACAACACCTCAGTTAGGAACGACGATACTGAACATGACACCACTCTCGAAAGCAACAAAAGAGATAGGAAAGGATGGCAGTAGAACAACTGCAACAGACCCAATGCTACAGGCACTCACTACGGGAAGACATCTTGCAGTAGTAGAGATGGGTATCCTGGGAACCGTACTTACAGACACAATCGTCGATGGAGGATCAGGAGTGAATATATTACCAAAAGATGTATGGAAGAAGTTGGGACAACCTACATTGTGGCCACCTACATTTCATCTACTCACTACCGATCAGCATGGGATCAAGCCTCGAGGTACCCTAATGGTGCAACCTATAACCATCGGAATGCAACCATTCTTATTGGATTTTGTGGTCATTCCATTAAAAGGAAAAGGGTATGATGCCATCCTCGAACGGGGCTGTCTGGTATAGGCGAAGGTGAAACATGATTCGAAATAGAATAACCTATCCATAAAAGGTGGAGGCCATAGATTTGTAATCAACTTACACATACAAATGGTAGGTGAGGAGGCAGGATTTTAAAGGCGAAAGCGGAGGGGAAAACGAGAGGAAGAAAGGAATGGAACCTGATAAAGAAAGGATATTGAGATTGGAAGGAGGGTCTAACGATGATGACCTGGACTCGGTGAATGACCTACTCCATTAGTAGATGGAGGACTACGAGCTCTTTTCGAGCTGTAACATGTTAGGGGTCGAAGATGGAAAAGAAGAGAATGAATTTCCGAAGGAGTATAGAGAAGTGGAGGGAGAAGCACAGATCGATGAAACGCCTACGCATAAGTTTAGTGAAGACAAACCAATTAAGTATGAAGAGCCTATAGTAAAAAAAATGAAATTAGGAGATGAAGCCAATCCAAAAAATATATTTGTTGGAGATGAATGGAATCCAGTCTTGAAGGAAGCAGCGTTCAAGATATTCATGGAATAAAAGGAGGTATTTGCGTGGACGTATAAGGACCTGAAAGGGGTACTGCCGAAGTTATGTGTCCATCGGATACCACTGATAGAAGGTGCAGTACCTGTACGGAAGTGGCCATACCGGATGAACAAAAATTATGCCGCACGGGTCACTGATGAGATCGATCGAATGCTGGAAGTAGGAATTATTTTTAGGGTGTAGACATGTGAGTGGGTATCACCGATTGTGATATCTCTGAAGAAGGACATCACTTAGATAAGAATATGTGTGGATTTTCGATGCTTAAACGTAGTAATGATCAAGGATCCATTCCCGATACCATTCACCGATAGTATTTTGGAATTTGGAAGAAGTCGTGGGGCATGAAATGTATTCATTTATGGATGGATTCTCTGGATACAACCAGATATCCATCGCCGAAGAAGATAGGCTGAAAATAACGCCCATCATTGAAGATGGAGTATATGCCTACAACAGGACATTGTTCGGACTATGTAATGCTTTGGCAACATTCCAAAGAATTATCTTGCACATATTTGATAAAATGTTAGTCGGGAATTTTAAGGCATTTCTAGATGATTAGTCAATTTTTAGCGCAAGGGACAAGCATATAATTGCACTCAGAGAATGCATGGAAAGATGCAGACGGGCGAGACCGACACTGAACCCAAAGAAGTACAGGTTCATCATACCGCAAGGAAAGCTATTAGGGCACATAGTTTGCAAAGAAGGGCTGAAGACAGATCCTAACAAAGTTCGGGTAATCTTGAAAATGCCATTGTTGACGGATGTGATAGGTAAAATCATTCCTCAAACATATTGTATATTATCGAAGGTTCATTAAGGACTTTGCAAAAGTATCCTACCCACTGGACAAACTAACTTGCAAAAGAGAACCGTACAAATGGGATGCAAAGCAAAATGAAGCCTTCGAAGGACTGAAAACTTGACTAGCTACAACACCTATCCTGGCTTATTCGAACTAGGATAAGGAGTTTCATGTTCATGTTGATGCATCAAACTATGGGATTGGAGCAACATTAGCGCAAATAGGTGATCACGAACTAGATCATCCAGTATACTTTGCGAGTAGACTATTATCTAAAGCAGAGAAAAATTACAGTGCAACGAAGTGAGAGGCACTTGAAATGATGTATGCTGTACAAAAATTTAGACATTATCTACTAGCGACGCCATTTGTATTTTATGTAGATCATCAAGCATTGTTGTATCTCGTAAGCAAGTTGATCATTCAGGGAAGGATAAGTAGATAGCTGTTATTGTTGTAGGAGTTTACATTCAAGATTGTGGTACGGCCGGGAAAGAGTCATGTAAGCGCAAATCACTTATCAAGGATAAAATCAGGAGAGCCACTGGAGGGGGTCAATGACGATTTTCCTGATGCACAACTATTCTAAATTGTCATATTGCCATCCTGGTACACGCGTATCGGAAAATATCTTTCGACGGGACAATTTCCTAGGGAGATGCTGCAAACAAGAGAAGGAAACTAGTGCTAAGGAGTCGGACATTTCAGTTGATCAACAAGTTACTATGCAAAATGGGACCCAATCAGATTTTAAGACGGTGTGTTCTAGAAGAGGAAATTCCAAAGGTGTCGAAGGAAGCACATGAAGGACTAGCAGGACGACACATGAGACCGGTACAACTACAAGGAAGATACTTTTGGCAGGTTTATGGTGGCCAACCGTGCAGAAAAATGCTAGGGAGGGGGTCGTTGTGTGCGATACATGTCCGAGAGCTGGAAAACCATTGAAGAGAGACTTCATGCCTCTGAATCCTTCACATGCACAGAAGTTATTTGAAAGATGGGTGTTGGACTTTGTTGACCCCTCAAGGCAAGTAAAACTAGAAGATGCAGGTACACTGTGGTAGCGAAGGAGTACCTTACCAAGTGGGTAGAGGTGTGGGCCCTACTTGGCAATTCTGCAATAAGCATAGCGAAATTTATTTATGAGCAAATTATCACAAGGTACGGGATCCCGCTGTAAGCGACCGTGGGGGACACTTTGTGAATCATGTCATTGACTGCTTACCACAGAGTTCAAAATATATCATTCCCTATTGACCCCATACTACTCGCGAGCCAACGAACAAACATAAGCTATAAATAAGATCTTAGTTGGAGTGATTTATAAATCTTGCGTAGTCAAAGGAAAGGATTGGGAAGAGAAGCTACCATTAGCATTATGAGCGTATCGTACTTCATACAAGGTAACTACGGGACACACTCTGTTTTAGTTGATGTATGGACAGGAAGTAGTGGTACCAACAGAATTCATGGTACCAAGTTTGAGAATCGTGATTGAAAATAAGCTAGGAGATATAGAAAGATTGTATAACTTAAATAAACTTGACGAGCGATGATTGCAAGCACAATGGGCCACGAAAGTTACATAGAATAGACGCAAGGCATGGCATGACAAACACTTGAACAAATTCCAACTAGGCTAATTAGTTTTGAAGTATAATGGGTGTAACGAGATCAGACTAGGGAAATTCAAAGTGAAATGGGTAGGACCATACAAGATCCACGAAGTTGGCAATATTGGAGCAATAAAATTATGGACGCTCGATGGGAAGGAAGTGCTCCATGCAGTGAATGGGTCAAAACTAAAAGTCTACCACGAAAGAAATAATGCGCCTTTGCAGACGAACAACTCAAATAGAATATAAAAATAATAGATAAATAATGTATATACGTAAAGTAAATGTAAATAATAATAAAGAATGTAAAATTGTAATATGTTAATAAAGCAATGATAAAATAGTAAACAAAAAGCCATATAATGCATCGTATGGTCAAAGACTTGTATGCAGAGGTGATTGTATCGTACGGCTTTGAGAAAGTATGTGTATTGTGCAACAAGAGATTAAAGTAACCGTACGACCATTACTTAGAAGAAAGAGGGTACCATACGGACAACAACGTAGACAGAAGAACACTGATTGTGAATACCGTACGGTCAACAGTATAGAAAAGGGAGAAGTCCATAAGCCACACATTGTACGGAGTATAAAAGCAAACTCATTGTCTAATAGGTCGTATGACACAAGGGAACAAATCCATATGAAGAAAATCGAGACCTTACGATCTTCATACAACTAAAAGAGGATACCGTACAATTGTATGGTAACAAGGAAGACAAAAAGGAGGCACAAGAAACACCACCATATGGTCAAAGAAACAGATGAAACACCCATTGTACGACAAGCAGGATAAGAGATAGAATACCATACGACTATTGGCTTAAAGGAGATTGGACCATATGGCTATCGGGTTAAAGATTGGGAAAATTCAAGATTGCACAACGTACGGCTTAGTAATTGCCACCATATAGCCAGTTGAATAGAACAAAGCAAACATACATTGTAAAAGAGTACCATATGGGTATGAGGAGATAAAACAATTAGGGGAGGAAAGTTGAGACCATATAAATACATCATACGGTAACACAAGAAACACAGATTAAAAAAAAGGACCAAACACCGTACGGATTTTTGGAGTAAGGAAAGCTTAGTGTTGTACGACTGTACGACATTACAAGTGATATTTGGTATTACCATATGGCTCACAAATTAGGGAAAAAGCCTTGAGTGAATTGGGGCGTTCGTAAGGCCATACAGTAAGGGTTATTGGAAGATAAAAAGGTTGCAAAGGAGTGAATATGAATTGGTTAAAAGCTACCATACCATCATTGCCAACTGACCTAAACATTTTGTCCTCTTCAAGCAAAAGGACAAAAGAGGTGACAGTTATGCATTCAGCTGGAAAGAGGGCTTTGTAAAAGAAGTTGGAAGAAGATACAACAATGACTGCAACCATGAAAAAAAACGTGAAGACCTTGCCATCAGGAGTACGTTTTGCAAGAGGCACAAGTGTGGGAGCAAGCAAAAAGAAAGGGAAGCAAACAACACAGTCAGCTGGAACTGATAATCTCATAGCACAAAACGTCTCATTTTAAGGGTTGAATGGAGCAGAATGCAGGAAGTGGTGGTAGGAGACACCTGATACCATCCGGTGAAGGCTAGCATTCAAAAGGCACAGGTTGAATGGGCAATACAGATGCTTGTATTCTGTATTTGAGACTATGAAGGGTTTTTGCTCACAATGATAAACGTACGACAAGTTCTCTCGAACTAGTTCGTTCGACTATCTCAAATGCAACTTGGTAATATCATTTAGAACGACAGTCTTCACACGGGTATTTGGAATACCTGGTCATGCACAAGGCAGAAGGAAAATAGACAACAAACCAAAGAAGTTGAGTCGAGAGGTAAAGAAACAACTAATACAATTGGTATGCGGGGATTTGGCATAGACAGCGAAAGAAACTTTCACGAACACGTCGAAGGGTAGACGACTGAAGAAGTTCAACGTTTAGGTAGGGCACTAGCATTGTCTGATGGATGTAGTGAAGAGTTGCCTCACAAGATCCAACCATGCTTTAGACATTTCATTCCCACAGGTGGCAATGAGGAACAGGATCTTACATGGAAGAGTGTACGATTGGGCTGCACTGTTGGCAGAAAGGATGTACGAATTTACGACACTGTAGCACAAGACATTCTACATGTGACACTATGCAATCGGGCTATTCTTGGAGGCAACGACGCGGATGATTCCCCATAACACGCTGGAGGCCAAGTTGGGACCACTCGTGCTAGGCGAACCCCCTATCATGTGGTGGAGGCATCTCGACACACTTAGGAACAAGACCACGGTCGGACAAAAACGACCCAGACCGAATGGAGGAGATACAGATAGTGGTTGCTAGGAGACTTCTTCAGATGAGAGTGAGATTGATGGGGAGGACGAAGAAGAGGATGAGGAGGTGGAAGTGATTACGACGACACCATTAAGATTTCCACAACCTACACTCTCCGCGATGACACACTTGGTTCCATTGGGTACACACGACATTCTAGGGTTTGGTCAGTTCAAACCACCAGTGGTAATGACTAGCTATTGCGATTCAACCAGCTACAGAGGCACTACCCATTCTGGAGGCAGTAGCCATTAGGGGGACAGAGTCACATTCGTCACCGTTGGCAATGACCGTTTTGGAGGTGTTGCTAGTCGTACCTGAGGCAGGGGCAGATATACTTATTCCGAATGTAGAGACGGACACTCATGAGCGAGTGATGGAGATATCGATAGACGAGGGTTTGAGGAGGCTCGATGTTCAGTTGGATGTAGTGGGCTCAAATGCAATGGTTACCGTAGATGCAACATTGCTAGCACTACCTGGGGAGCCAGACAGAGAGAGTAGAGCTCAGAGGTCGAGCACATACTTGAGTTAGAAAGGAGATTGAGGAGATATTGGACAGTCGTGTTAGCAAGAGCACAAGGAACAAAACATATCAAGAGTATCTGGTCAAAGGGAAAGGGCGATGAGTAGAGAATTCATCATGGCTAGCAAGGGAGGAGGTTGACCATCTTGGTTTTCCTTTGAACACCTAAGACGTGACAGGGTCACCTCTCAAATTGCCCCAGGTGTCTGATGTAGGATCATCCTAGGTGTAAGAGCAATCTTGCATCACCCAAAAATATTTCTTTTTTCTTTCGTGAATAAGGTTTGTCTCAGTGCAGAGTTGTTTCTAGTGGCTTGCTACTTGGTAAGTCATTCATATGAGCTCAAAATGTCTTAATTTCAGAAGTGGATGTTCATCTTGGATATATCAGCCTACTAGTTGAGGTTCAATGCCATATAATGAGTATTTATGGAGTTATTGCAGATTTTTGGTGTGTAATTTTGGTTTAAATTTTTTAGGCTAAGTCTGCAGAGGCCTCACATGGGCTCCGAAATGAGGTCGACTGGCACTCCAATAGATCAGAAGTTGAGGATTATGAAAGGTGGTTATAATAGCCAATCAGAGCAACAGTTCGAAAGGAGAAATAGTTCGAAAGTTATGGCCTTTCAAAGTTGGGCCGACCAAAGTTTCCAAAATAAGTGTCAAAGGTGTATTGAGCCAACTATATATATAATTTTAGAGTTAGTTGATTTCAAGGGTTAGGGTTTGATGTTTAGAAACTTCCCGGGTAGTGTAAAAATGTCTATATAAGAAATGTTCGTACATTGTCTAGGACAGCTTTGGGTGATAGTTTGCAGCTTTGTGTTGCAAATTATTGTAAGGCGCCCATGCGGGTTTGCATGTTGTATTTCAACATTCTGTAATCTTGCATTTGCGTCGATAATAAGAAGCCCATACGTTGTTCTCGCAGATTGTTGTTATTTCTTTGTTTCTATTATGTGTTTGTGGTATTAAGGGGAGCGCCCTTCATCACAAGTAGCCTTTGAATCAGGTTAGCCTGCCCACTTGACCAAGTACTCCTTGTATGTGCCATTCCTATTCTGTTTGGCCACCATGGAATCAATGACGCTTTTCCACTACAAAGGTTTACTTGGAGGTAAATCCTTCACCCATTCAACATCTTCTCCCATAGAACCATCAACTATGCTGTCATCCGCAACCTCATGACTAGTGTATGGGAACAAATCTGACACATTGGAAATAGGTGTGATACCAAGATCTAGTGGTAACTCAATCTCATAAGCATTAGGACCAAATTTATGGACAACTTGATATGGTCTTATCTTCTTCATAAGTAACTTGGTGGGTTACCCCTTGGGTAACCATTCCTTCTTGAGGTAGGCCATAACCAAATCTCCTACCCTAAACTGAACATTCATTCTTTTGAGGTTTGTTCTATCCTTGTACTTGGCAACATTCATTTCAAATGTAGCTTTTACATTGTCATGAATTTCTTTGATAGTAGTGGAAAAACCCACTCCTTGAGCACTCCTCTTTTCCAAACCATTAAGATCTTTGAGTTCTAATATATCCCTAGGATGAAAACCATAAACTATTTCAAAGGGTCTTTTCCCTATACTCATGTTTACTGAGTCATTGTAACCATATTATGATTGCCCAATAATTGAATCTTGGACCAAACCATGTTGTTTAGTGGGACACCTACAAAGGTTCCCTAAAGACCTGTTAACTACTTTAGTCTGATCATAAGTTTGAGGATGGTATACTAAAGAAAAACACAATTAAGTTCCAAGCCTTTTCCATAATGTCCTCTAGAAATGCCCCACAAATTTTGAACCTCTGTCCATGAAAATATTCAATGGCAAGCCATGAATCCTTGCCACTTCTTTGAAGAAGAGATTTGCTATGTAGGATGCATCATTCGTACACTTACATGGCACAAAATGGGCCATCTTGCTGAACATGTCAACAATCACAAATACACTATCAAAACCCTTTGAATCTTAGGAAGTCCAAGCACAAAATCCATGCTCAATTTTTCCTAGGGCCTATTGGGAGTTGGAAGAGGTTGATACAATCCAACATTACTGGATATACCTTTGACCCTTTGACAAATAGGACAACTTGCCGCAAAATTCCTAACATCTATTTGCACCTTAGGTCTTAGTAGAATTTGGCTTCCAATGTCTTGTCAAGCCCAAAATGTCCTTCTAATGTGCCAGTGTGTTTCTCCCTTATGATATTCTCCCTCTGTAGTATCCCCAATTTAGCAAGTTTCTGGAGTATGTTTTTGCAAGCTCATCATTGCGACCCTCGTGAGCTGACATTTGGATTTGGGGGTCTTTGTCAAGAAATTACTATTTTTGGACTTTACTATTTTTGGAAAGCCACTTTTAGCTAGTTACTATTCTTGGTTGAGCAGTTTAGGCTAGGTGATCGTCTGACATTTTGTACTGTTAGGCTGGATTATTGATGGAGTAATATTTATTTCGAGTTTGATAGAATTTAATGAATATTTAATGCACTTAATTATTATTGTGCTTTATATTATAAAGTGTCTAGACTTTATATTATATAAGTTGCTGATAAGTGAAAGGTGTGTGGGTGAAGCTAATTGGCTCAAATTGCATTTTGAGAGAATGTGATATCTTGAATACCATATTTTCTTAATCGATTGATTGGCTGAGGGTTTGTGAAGTTCTGAGAACCAATTTTGAGTATTGTTGCAAATTGTTGCTGTTGTATAGCAATTTGCCAGATTCCTCCTTCTGTTTGATTTGTGTCTAAGGAGGTTCACGTGAGGGAAGGATTGTACGAATTCTGAAGTGTGATATGAGAGCTGAATCTGCTATCGATTTGTTACAGCATTGAAGGAAGTCGTTTTAATGAAATTGAGGGCTGTCGTTTGGTATTAGGAAGCTACGTTTCTGGTCTGGAGTCAAGTCTATGTGAATTCTGAGCCGCAACCCTTTTCCTTGGTCTGGACGACACCAAATATCAGGTCTGCATCTCTTAGCAATCGGTGTGAGGATCGTCCAAACAACTACACACAATTCTGCTACCCCAAACGTCCCATACATCAGCGTTTGGTCTAAATTGGATAGTATTCAGTCTACTCATTAACGTCCAACCTCATTGGGATATTGTGGCTCCTTAGGCAACATGTGGTGACAAAGGTGAGCAATATATACACCCCTGGGATTGAATTCTGCCAATCAGAGATCAAATTGAAGCACTTAAGTTGGAGAGCATTGCCAATTAATTCAAAGTTGTCTATGCAAATCAGGTTCCCATTGTTCTCTAGTCATTTCAGAATTGCTTGTATTTAAATGAATGCTATAAATTAAAATTTCCAATTGTAGTCGTTGTGATCTTTATTTGAAATTCTATATTCAAAAAATACAAAAAAACATATATTAAAAAAACAAAGGAATTAGAAAGAGAAACACAAAATCCAAAGTATTTCTCATTTTCATTTTGCAAACAAGTATAGAGCCACAAGGGGTTTTTACAGTGGTATCAGAGCAGTTTCTTGCCAACCTGCAGGAATTTGGCTCAGTTTGTTCAGAAGTTGATTATATTGTTTGGCTTCGCATTTAGAGGCATGGATGGTGATCGAAGATTTGTGCCAGGTATGCATTATTCTCATAGGGGACATAATTCTCCCCCCAGAGAAGGAGAGCCTGAGATTCAGCTTGGTTTGCTTGGTAGTCTGGGTGCTTCTGGTGGCATTGGACTTCAGGTCACAAATGCTGAGGTTAATGGAGAATCCATGCAGACATTTAGAAAAATTGTGACCGGACAACAACAGATGATAGGTGTACTACAATAGTTGCTTGACACCCTGCAATAGTTAGCTTTGCTATGGGACCAATGTAGAGAGAGTTCAAGACATTTCAGTTTGTTCCCATAGGTCACAAGTGGATGAGGGGCCTAGGGTTGACGACAGGCACAGGGTCGAGGATCATGTTAGGATGGATAGGACTGGATATATTGGTGCTCAGGATAGGCCACAGAGACCCACCTTCCTGAGACTAGAGCTAGATGCAGTTAGTACCACTTCTGAGGAAACTCCTTTTGTTGATGATGTTCTGACTCATTTTAATGAGCCAGATGCTCTTCCTCAAGCACTAAAGGATAATTTGAGTTTTGGTAGATATCTGAAACAGAAACGTAAGCATTCTAGGGGTAACCCTGTTACTGATAGACAATGACCAAGGCACACCGAGCTTCAATAGGTGGTGGGTAAGATGACACTAGCTCATTTCGATGGGAGCAATAGAGTGACTACTAGAGCTTGGGTTCACAAGCTCGACACCTACCTCGCTTTGCGTCCTATGACTAAGGAGGACGTCATCAGATTTGTTGTTCTACACCTTGACGGAGTCATGCATGATTGGTGGTACTGCGATTTAGTTTCTCTCCATCATGATTAGATCACATCATATTAGGAGTTTGTTGACAGGTTGATAGAACATTTTGACAAGGACCCTGGGATTTATTTTAGGGAGTTGGCTCAGTTGCGAGAGACAGCTGGTTTGGAGGCATTTATTAGTGAGTTCCAGAGATTGTCAATGATGGTATATGACATACCAGAGAGGAGGATGGTTATGCTTGTCATTGAGGGACTTGTTGAGCCACTCAGGGGTTGGGTTAAGTCATTAGACCCCACCCACTGCAAGAAGCTATGAAGAAGGCCAATAACTTAGAGGCTTCTACACCTAGAGGCAAATTTGCCTCGAAGTCTGCTATGCCCTCTTGCGATAGGACAGCTCCTCAAAGAGATGAGAAACTTGAGGGTAAGCGTCCTATTGCAGATCCTCTGGATTGGGAGACAATTAATGATTTGAGGAGGAAATTGTGTTTCTACTGCAGGGGTCCCTATGATGTTGACCATGACTGTCCTATGAAGCCTAAGGGAAAAAATAGGACGATGGAGTGGTTTTATGATGATGAGGATAGCGCTGGTTTTCAGGAGAAGTTTGGGAATTATGATCGGGATCAACATAGGGTTGATGATGATGAGGATGAGGTGGATGATTCCAACCTCAAAGTAGCTTAGTTATCTAGCATGAAGGAGGGAGCTTTTAGGATGCGTAGGCTCATAGCTAGATAGAGTGTTATCACATTATTTGATATTGGAGCCACTCATAATTTTATAGATGCTCAATTGGTTACGAGGAGAGGTATGCAGACAAAGGGTTTTGAGGGCTTACAGGTATAGGTAGCTGATGATTACACCTTGAGGTGTAACAAGATGATTCAAATCTTCCTGTGAGACTTAATACATATGCTTTCACCCCAGATTTTTATGTGGTAGACATGGGTGGGACAGATATAGTTCTTGGTATGGCATGGTTACACATGTTTACCGATATCTACTTGAGCACATAGAGGATGGAGATGAGGTTCATCAAGGATGGGCAACCATAAATTCTCAAAGCAATCTGTAATGATGAGCTTAAACAGATTTCCCTTCAGCGCATGCAGCATTTGGTATATCATGAAGATGTTATAGATTGGGCAGTTGAGTGCAGGGTTATGCCTACTCTCAATAGTGTTGAGGAGTCAATCATCAAGATATCCAGCAGTTGAAAGTCAAACACTCTACAGTGTTTAGTGATTTACCCCTTGGTAGGCCTCTAGATCGAGGGATTGAGCATATCATAGAGCTAGAAGAGGGCACTAAGCCCATTATGATCACACCCTATCACCATTCGAAATGGCTCAAAGATGAGATTGAAAAGAACATACAAGAGCTTCTTGACATGGGGCATATTAGGCCAAGTAAGTCCCCATTCGCTTCTTCAGTTGTTTTAGTAAAGAAGAAGGATGACACCCTTCGGATGTACATTGATTACCAGGTGTTGAATAAGAAGACTATTAAGAACCGGTATCCTATTCCACCGATTGATGAGCTCATTGATGGGTTACATGGGGCAAAGTATTTCTCAAAGATTGACTTGAGATATGGATATCATCAAATCCGGGTTAGAGATCAGGATATAGAGAAGACAACATTCAGGTGTTACTGTGGGCATTTTGAATTTTTGGTCATGCCCTTTGGTCTGACCAATGCTCCTGCCACTTTTCAGTTTATAATGAACAGGGTGTTCCACAATCAACTCTGCAGATTTGTGTTAGTATTTTTCGACGACATTCTGACTTATAACAAGACGTGGTATGATCATGTTGTTCATTTGGATGCTGTTTTGGGTATATTGGATTAGGCTTCCTTGTATGCCAAGGAGTCCAAGTTTGCTTTGGGTATGACGGAATTACTTTATTTGGGGCATATTATTGGTACTGATAGAGTTCGTATGGACCCAGACAAGATCCATGCTATTGTGGAGCGACCCACACTTGAGAATCTGACACAATTGAGAGGGTTTATAGGTCTTTGTGCTTTTTATTGTAAATTTGTGGTAGGATTTTCACAACATGTAGCTCCCCTTACAAATTTGACCCGTATGGGTGCTTTTTAGTAGATGACCCAGGCGCAGGAGTGTTTTGAAAAGTTTAAGACTATGACGACTTCATGTTTGGTGTTGGCTTTACCTGATTTTTCTAGGCCCTTTGATTTACATTGTGACGCTTCAGGAGAGGGTATTAGTGCAGTTTCGTCCCAGGATCAACATCTCGTTAGTTTTGAGAACAGGAAATTGTGGGGACCAAAGAGATCTTTCAGTGTTTGTGATAAGGAGATGTGGGCCATCATGCAAGCTTTGCCCAAGTTTAGGCAGTATTTAGTGGGCAACAAATTTTGCACTAAGACTGATCATAATAGCTTGAGGCATTTCTTTGGACAAAGGGATTTAAATGAGAGGGAGAAGAAGTGGGTCAGCAAGCTACAGTCTTACGATTTTGATATCTCCTATACCAAGGGGACTCAAAATGTTGTTGCAGATGCTCTTTTGAGGAGGCCTCATCTCTGCGTAGATACTGAGATTTCAGAGGATTGGAGGCATTTAATTATAGCTGAATACACTAGGGATCAATGGGCTTCAAGTATTTTGGATGGTAGCATTCGAGATAATAGATATTTGCTTTCAGGTGAATTAATTTTCTACAAGGGAAGGATATATTTGATTCCAGAGTCAGATGCGAGTGAGACTATCCTACAAGCATTCCATGATTCTCCTATGGCTGGTCACCCGAGGTTTTTTAAGACTTATAGACAAGTCTGGGAAAGATTCACTTGGAAGGGCTTGAAGGATGATGTTCTTCTCTATGTTTGAGAGTGTTCTGTTTGTTAGCAAAACAAGCAGGAGCACATGTATCTTGCAGGATTATTACAGTTGCTTCCTATTCCTGAGAAAAATTGGGAGAGGATTTCCATGGATTTTATTGTGGGCTTGCCTAGAGTTTAAGGACGAGACTGTATATATGTGGTAGTAGATAGACTCAAGAAATATGCTCACTTCTTTCCTATCAGTACTACCTATTCAGCTGTGCAGTTGGCTAAGTTATTCTTTAGGGAGATTTTCAGGTTGCATGGTCTGCCCAAAATCATCGTGAGTGACTGTGATAGTAGATTTATGAGTTATTTTTGGCAGGAGATTTTTAGATTATGTGGGACTGAGTTGACTCCTAGCACTAGTTATCACCCGTAGATAGATGGTCATACTAAAATTGTGAACAAATGGGTTGATGGATATCTGTGGAATTATGTTTCTTCTCAGCAGAAGGCTTGGGTGAAGTGGATTCACTTATGTGAGTATTGTTAAAATTCTACTCATTACATGTCCACTCAGATGTCACCTTTCAGAGCTTTATACAAATATGATCCACCTGGCTTTATGGATTTGTTATGTGGTGATAGTAGAGTGCTGAGTGTAGGAGAGTTGTTACAGAATAGCAAGGATGTGGTGAGGTCTTTGAGGGACAACATACAGAGAGCACAAAATCAGGAAAAGTAGTATGTTAATCAGTGGAGAACAACCTGTTGGGTGGATATTTTGCAACCAACAGTTTTGGGTAAAAATTCAAACGCAAAATAGGATGAACAGCCATAGTGTGTGAGACAGAGTCTCTCCTACCTTAAAGGGAAGGCTCCCCCTTCTCACCGTTCCTTGGATCAACTCAAGGTAAGCAAGAAGTCTAGAGATTTTTATAAAATGGGTGTTACCAATATCCTTTCTTCTTATCTTTCAAGAAAAAATCCACTTACTCTTAAAGCGAGTAATGGGCAGGGTGAATCTCTAACTACACTTCTATCAAGAGCTGGAAATAGTGATACCGATAAACCTTTACTAACTCAAAGGCTAACTAAAGATGTACCGGTTTGGCTCTAAGTCTGGTCCTACTTCTATATGAAAAGCTTTACAATTAGGGCACAAAGACTCTTAAGAGTAAGAATACTTAGCTATTTTGTGAATTAAGAAGAAAATATAAGCTACAGACAAAGCTTCTAGCTAAATACTTTCACAATTGCTCCCGGTCAAAGCTCTGGCTTCAATTGCTTCTTAACTCTTTTCTATTCTATTCACGAGATACAACTATGAATAAAACAAGATAACATGAATCAAAGACAACTTGGATGAATTATAGACAAAGTTTACAATTCACACAAATAACAATCTCACTTAATCAAAGTTAAGTCTCAAATGCTCCTTTGTATTCACTTTCTCTCAAAATAGTGCTTAGACAAACAAAGTTTTGTTGCCACAATTTCTCTAGAGCTCTCTTGCATAAAGATAATGATGATTTTACAATGAGGGGGCCCTCATTTATATAGGCAAAAAAGTTGAGAAAAAGGCGGAGGAAAAAGTGGAAGCAACTCAATCAACTTTGACCTAGTCTAACTCCAGAAAATAAAGGGTTACATGCAACTCGCATTACATCCTTTTACATACATGTAACTCGCATTACATGTAATTATGCTTTTTCATGTAATGCGTTATTTACAACAACTAATATGAAATAAAGATAAAACAACAATCTTAAAGATTGTTTCTCAGTGCCTTGAATTTGACAATGATGTCACGCACTATGGGAAGATCAGCAATTTCCATAGTCTTCAATATGGCTTCAACTCGTACTGCATTTGCATTTGCTGATTGCACAATTTTGGAATTTGCTGCTGTAGTATCTAACAAGTGTTTTGTCTAAGATTTATACAAAACAAACTTGTTCATCGTAAGTGAACCAAAATCTTCAGAATCTACATCAGCATTGATCCTATTGGTATATTCTGAATTTACTATCTCTGTTGCACTAAGATTACTAGATTCATTAGTAATATGACATCCCATCTGTTCCAAATCACAAGTACCACGTGTTTCAATAGCTTAACAATCTCCAAAAGCCACCTGCAACTTTGTGATCAGCTTCCTTAATGTCTCCTCCTTGTAACCAATGAGCCCTTGAAATTTGAAGAACATTTTGCATAATAGAAGAATATCACATGAAACCAAGGCATTCAAATGGAATCTCACCATTTCATCCCAATCATCAAGAATTTCCTTCAAGTTATTAGCTTCTTGAGTCAAAGAAGAAATTAAGTTTTTCTCCATTTCATTCATCTCTTTGACACACCTAAGAACTGCAAATGCCTTTGTGATGGCTCGAACTCCTTCAGAAATGATTTCCTGTATCCAAGACTTAGCAGCTTCAATCAACCTTCTTTCTTTAGACGTTTGAGACATAACAACAACACTTTGAGAAGGTTGTTTTTGGATAACCTCATTCAAATGAGAGATCTCCTATTTTAGCTGATTCTTCTTTTCCGAAAGCTCATGATTGCTTTTTGATACATTGGCCAATGCATCTTGAGCATCTTGCAAACAACCCAAACGTGATTGGTTTCCAACTTCAACCTTAGTAATCTTGTAGTCAGAACGAGTAAGTTCCTCAACAGGTTTATCTACCAAGGGCTCAACAACCTCAACGAATTTGGTTTTATCAGAATTGACCAAAATTTTGGAAACAATTGTTAATGTTACCTGCGGACTCTTTCTCCGCGGACTATCTTCTTTCCGCAAGTGGTCTCTTCCCCGCGTCAAAACTTCTCTCCGCCAGTGGCATTCCATGATCCCCCCTCTTTCGCGGGTATCTTTTTCCGACGTGTTCTGTGTCCCTTCCTTGGCAGCTGCGACAGAATCGAAGCAGATGTGTGGATGATCTTGCTTCATGAAGATCCTGCCCTTTCAAAACTTGCTCTAGCTCACCAAGGCCTGAAAGCTTAGACGTCAGAGCAAACAGATCTGCAAAGTTCTGGTCTGCGGTTCTTGCAGGCTATTGATTGTGCCTTCTCATCAGCGGACTCCACCACCGGTGGATCCATTCGTCCACCACAACTTTCTTTTCAGCACTCATATAGCCTTCAAGACACGAAGAAGTAATTTGCTTCTACTTTGCAAGATTTTCCTTGCATGGAAGAAGTGATGGCGGTTCTTGTATCTTTCCGCGGGAGCCTTCTCATCTGCATGGTTTAGCCCTATTGATCACCGTGTAACAGTTTGGCTTCCGTGGATTTCACCAGTCCATATCCCTGCGTGTGATTTTTTCTTCCTCTTCCACAGGTTGCAGCATTTGATTTTCCAACGTCACGGCTCCAGTCTGCTCTTCATTGGTTTCTAAGCGACATCCAATAGAAGTTCATGGGATGAGTTAACAGCAAGCCGGGGGATGCAAGCCTATAATGTATGGCGCTATATTGAGCAGGTTGCAGCAATTTCTCCATGTTTGCCATTAGCACTCTACTTATTTTTGAACTCACATCGGTTGCTATTGGTGAGGGGTACGACTTGTGGACGCAGTAGATGGGTCTTAGGGGTTTTCTATAAAAAAAAATGACGACAGATTCAAATTTTTCGGAATGAGTAGTAGATGATGTCATAGGGAAGGGGAAGCATCAGTAGTTGCCAGAAAGTGTAGAATCGGCAGAAAATGACAGAAATAGTGTGTTCTGTGCATTTTTGTGGGGGGTTTCGGAGTGCTAATTTGGTCTTGGCGGCGAGGGGCGCTGCCCCTCGATCTCGCCCTGTATTGCGAAACACACCTGGGGCGCTGCCCCTCGACCCCATCGGGGGCGTTGCCCCCTGGACCCCCAATCGTTGCGGATATCAGTCGTGAAGTGTGATCAGTTGAGAAGACTTGAAGTTGCTGCAAGCATGGAGTGTTTGTGTACCAGAGGCACTGGGAGTAGGTGTTGGTCGAGAGGTTGTCTTGGTGGATGCGTAGAGAGCTCGAGAGGAGCTGATCATCTAGTTGGAGGCACTGCAACGACACTTGGCTTAGGGTATCGAGGAGTTGAAAACAGAAAAAGCAGCACAGGTGGCTATCAAGGTTAGCTTCATTCAGGAGGCAGTATTGTGTTAGCAGAGGCTACAGGCACGGGACGAAGGTGAAAGTGATGTGTCAAAAGCAGATTTATTTTGTTGTAATCAGTCCGATAATATATTTTGTCTCAAATATTTTGTAATTGTCGTCCGGAGATGACTTTTTCTTTTTGGGGGGGATGATGTCGATAAATATTGTGTCCCTGGCAACAACGCCAAATGTTTACCGTACTGGGTAAAGAAATCAATAGATAAGAATAGCAGAACTTCTCATTATTATTCGCATAGGCCAGAACATTACATTATGCTTCATAAGATGATTTACAATGATCCCAAACGGGGCATAAATACTTTCTGCCGAACCATCCAGAAGAGGTCTGTCGGCTACAAAACAATCCTAATCTACCCGTCGGCAACAAAATCTTTACCGACGATGTCAGCTACAAAATACAAAAACATCGACGACAATCAAGTCGGCTGACACAGTTTCTACCGATGACATCAACCTGTTGGCTACACAATATTTACCGACGACAACAATCTTATCTTTCAAAGATTTGGATGTAGTCTTCTTAATAGGAAGATTGTCAGGAGGAACAACCACTTTCTTTCTCTTTGTTGTTATTTTACTCAACCATGTAGGTAGGATGAAACTTTCATCTACAAACCATTGGCATTGATCTAGATTGTATATCCATAGTGACTAAGTAAGATTCAGTCTGTACTGCTGAAGGCATAGGAACATGTTGAGAAGACTCCGTCATGAAAAGTTCAAATCCTGTCAAAGATGTATCAAGTTGGAAAACTTGACCACTGGTAAGAGTTAGAAAATCTTCAAACACATTTGTTGAGTGATCATATTGTTCATGTGCAGGGATGCGAGGAGCAACAAAAGAAATAGGAAGAGCCATGATATTAACCTCCAAGACTGGAATGGAAGGAGTGAAAACAGTGGAAAAAGAATCCACATCATTATCAACCTCATGAAAAAAAGGTCCTTCATGTACAGAAGACTTACAGGCTTGTGCAGACTTTGGAGGAGATATGATCGTGATATCCCCTTCTTCATCCGAATCTCCTTTATCGGATTCTGTTTCCAATTCTTCTTCTGATTCTTGAATTGGCTCAGGAACTTGAGATGATTTTGTTCCTTTTCCGCCTTTCAATTTGAATTTGAGGGAACTCTTGGCATCAGAAGATGAGGCACCATCGTTTCCTGTAATCTCCAATTGTGATTTCCTACTAGGAGGACCAAAACTTCCACAATCCAAGCCCATCTTAGGATTTACTCTTTTAAGGCCTTTACTTTTCAACCATTTGTTGGTGTTTACTAGGATGGATTGAAATCTGTCCATGATAGATGTACCTTCCTCTTGTTGCCATTGGATAGGAAAAGGGCATTTCTTATCAAAGCCGGCTTGATGAAATTTCGGATCAAAAATGTCGCCATCATCTTCAACTTGGAAATCTGAAGGGATTTCCAACTTGTTAAGATCAATTATTTGCTGCAAAGTTAATCTGTAGTAATCCATCTTCATGATGTCAAGTTCTATCCTCATGTCTATCTAAATGTCTTCAATGCGATGAACATGAGTGTAGGCTCTTTTCATCTGAGAATTCATCTCTCGATAGTCAAAATCAAATCTAGCCTTGAATTTCTTCAAGGTGATCAATTACAACTCTGCTTCCATATTCTTTGCTTTAGACACATAAATGATTGAGTAATTGCCAATAGCCAAAGGCTTAGCTGAGATAATGCCAAAACTAGGCCTATGTGAAGCATGCCGATCACTCTACACATCCATGAGCTGTCTAGCTAACTTCGTTAGGATAATTCGATCTGTAGCATGCCTAGGTAAGGTATATGGCTCTCCCTTGAAATATCCAACTCTCAAGTATGTGAAAGTGGGAAACTAAAGAAAAACATAGCTATATTGGTTCACCTTCTCCCATGTTGCATCATATACTCTTTTGATAAACAACTGCTTATCAAATAAGCATCGAAAATGTCCAAAGAAGGCATCTTGGACTCTTGTGTAATGGAATTTACTATTTGCCAAAGTGATTTGGTCATAGTAATCCCAAATAGGAACTTGAAGACAATCTCCTTTTGTAGAAAGCCCAAAGAAAGATCCCATGGCAGCAGCGATGTAAACTAGATAAGAATTCATATAGAAAGGTATTGATGTTCCCACATTACATATCTGCTAGCAGAGTGCAATACTGATAAGTTCTCCCCAAAAGATGTGTTCTTTATTCTCCATAATCTGAAACATGAACTTATACATCCATGGCTTAAAATCAGTAGAATCTTTAAGGCCACAAATCCTACTGAGAAGGATGATGAGATCCTTGTACTCTTGTTTGAAATTTGACCGATGAACAGCCTTTGGCCATCTGAAAAAATTGCTTCTTTTATTGTCTAACCAGTAAAGGTTGACATACTTCTGATAATTACTCCTTTGCTGATTCCAACAAGCCAATGATGATTCTTTAGTCAAATCAGCACATTCTGATTTATGCGGAACCTTGAAAATTTGTTCTATAACCTCAGGATCAAGGCTAATGATAACCTTGCTGTCAGCATCTTTGATAGCTTTTGTCTTGGGAGTAAACCGCCATGCACTTCCATAAACAAAATCAGGTTCTACAGCCGCCGTAGGAAATGTGGACACCAAATGAATGTTGCTTCTCCTAATGCGCTTCATTTAATGACTAGCCGGGGCTTCAACTCTTTGTAGAAAATCAGCCACGTCTACATGACCAATCTTCGTGTCCAACATGTTATCCAAAACAGATATGACTGAAGGAGTTGCATGAGCCAATTCTTGATCATATTGATATTTCATTTTGCCTTTGAATTTGGTTGGCAAGAACATATCTCATGCTTGTGCTGTAACACAAAAATCTCAAAATATAAATACATCATCAGAAGGAAACTCCATACAAGTGAATTCCAGATCAGCAATGAAGATTCAAAAATGGATTGGAGACTTCACAAATCTGTCAAAGTAACTTCAAAGAGAAAGCATATGCATATGCAATGGAATGGAAAGCGAAATGAATTGAAATGAAAGTGAGAAAATGGAAGATGAAATGAAATGGAATGGAATGAGAATGCGTGAAGGTGAAACGCATCGGAATGCGTAAAAAAGAAAATTGCTGATTTCAAAAGTGATAGCGTTTTCAAGGCATTATTGCATGAAAAACGAATACATGTAAATGCAACATGTAAATGCATACTTTGTTGCAATCCGATCTCTCCAATCTCTTGAAACCTCTGCCAGAGCACATAAGTGAGGTTTTTGAGATAAAGCATCAGCCACTACATTTTTCTTACCTTTGACAAACTCTATATCAAAGTCATAAGCTTGCAATTTAGTAACCCATTTCTACTGCCGGTCATTAAGATCACGCTGGCTCATGAAGTATTTAATACTATTGTGATCAATCTTGATCACAAAATGCCCACCTACCAAATATGATCGAAATTTGGCCAATTCATGCATTATGGCCAACATTTCCCTATCGTATCCCTCTTCCTACCTCACTATTCCTTCCCCTACCATTGAACGTTCTTCTCCATCTGTAACCTCCACCTCTACATTTGAATCCCGACTAGATTCTTGATGGCTTGTCTCAACAATCTTAACTGATGGGTCACTTACCCAAAATTTCCTCTTCCTTTGTGGCTCTTGCCTCCTCTACCCTTCCACCTTGTTCATTCTTCCTCTTGGGTATCTCTTTAGTCCTTGAGGCTAGTTGAGAATACTCATTCATAGTTTTGTGAACCACTATGCTTATTTCATCTTGAATAGCATATCTTAGACCATTCAAATACCAAGCCACCTTCTCCCTTTCATCCATGGTATGTTCAGTCCTCATACTTAACCTGTAAAGCTCGTCAATACATGTGGCTACATTTAAATCTTTCTGCTTCAGGTTATGGAACCTTCTAATGACTTGTATCTCATAATCTACAGATAGGAACTTTCATTTGAGCAAAGTCACCATTCTATGCCATTTGGCAATCAGATTTTTTTCCTTCTTTCTTGCTCATATTTTGCAAGCAATTCCACCATACTAAGGCAGAATCCTCCAATCTAGTCTTGGAAAATCTAACCTTCTTGTAATCATCCACCTTCTTTTACTCACGATAGTTCTCCATAGCTTCTATCCAATGGATCACCTCATCACCATTAAATTTCCTAGCAAAGGTAGGGACTTCTATCTTGGGTTCAATAGCTTCTCTATGTGCATCCTTGATGGCATTTACAAAGGCTTTCTTCTTTGCTCCTAATTCGGTGATTGTGGGTCTAATCTCCTAGACATCGTCAGTTTCATCCTCTGAGACATCATCTATATTGAACTCTTGGGTCCCTTTGCCTTTCATCCTTTTTGTCCACCTCTTAAATGTTTCTTGCCATTCTCCCTTTAGTTCTTTTAACTCTTCTCTTAACCTTTGATCTCTTTCCTCCAAGTCTTGTTGTTTGATTGTCTTAGGAGGCATTGTGGTAGCCTCTATCTGATCCCTTTCCTTTCATATACTCTATCTCCAGTCACCAACTATGGGTTCTGATACCAATATGATGCAGAGGAGATGGTAATTAACCAATTCTCACCACCAACCTAGATTATGACATTCACTAGGAACTCTTTCTAATATTCCTATAACCAAGCCTACTCCCTTGGTTACAAGCAGATTGAACTTGTCTTAGTCCACCTCCTAGTGGCCCCTTCAACTAGACAAACCAACTCTACTTAGTGGATTCTTCATTGTCCACAACCCTAGGTTACTAACCCTCCTTGTAATTTAGGATCTTCCCTTGATTTCACCACCAAGACTTGAAAACTTGTTCCTTGACTTCTTAGACTCCAACCAGGAACATTTAGACTCTTTGATTCCAACCCTAACTCCATAATCCTTAATTTTCACAGATTGGCCTAGTTAGAGACCTACTAGGAATCAAGCCACCTAATCGGGCCTTTTGGGAATCCCTCCAAATTCACCTACACAACACCCTGAACAAATTATACTTTTGGATACCCTTTTTCCCAGACGCTTAGATTTCAAATTTCTCCATTTGGGTTCTTCCTCCTTGATATCGAACTACAAAACAGATTGAAGTTTACAAGAAGACCTTGCGGAACCGCACAGTGAAGGAATATTTGGTACACTGGAGAGGTTGTTGGTTGACACGACATGGGAAGGCAAGCACATTCTACAAAATCCGACATTGCGTTTTCTTGAGGACAAGCAAAATTTGGGATAGAGGGATTGTAATGTTGTCGTCATTAAAAATATTTTAATTAAACTTTTGTCAATGGGCCGATTGATTTAGTATATCTCGGACCCATTTTTGTTTTAGTTCCCGTAGGTTAGTCTAGCCGTTGGCTATCTTTGTACACCCTTGGAAAGGTTTTCCCGACGGCTATTTAAGCACAACTTGTAGGTAGTCGTTGGTATGCATTTTTGGATTATTTCTTTGTACTGCAAATTCCCGTTGGGATTCTTTGTTATTTGTGATTTTGGAAGTGAAAGATCTTCTCTACTTGGCTTCCGTGATTTCAGCGCGATTCAACCCTCACCCTATTCCATTGTGTTCTGTTTGGCTTAGGATCTGGCACATCTGGAGGGCCATCTGCAATTATATACATATATTGTTATCTGGAATCGTTACTTCATTGTTTTTTGAGTTAATTGGCAAATCTAAACATTCTTGTTTGGTTTGCATACTTAACTTCCGCATTCAATCTGCTATACAGTCAAAAGTCATACCGTACAACACCCTGGAATTGCATCTTCCTCACGACAACTTGCCCTTGCATACTGTATGGCCTCCCATACCATCTGTACGACCTCTCCTAGAAAATTGTATGGCCAATACATCATAGTTGCACTGTATGCATATGTTTCTCCACTACCATATGGTGTACGGACATCCTTCCCTTCACTTTACCGTATGGCCTCCTCCTTGTCCGTATGACATCTCCTCTTGTCCATACTACTACCTAGCAGTCCGTACGTGTCATGTCCCCTTTCTAGCAAACTAACTTCTACCGAGGATTTGCCTATCATTGGCTCTTGTAGGCAAATGAGATTGGAAAGAGAGTCGTTCAGTTGTCAGATGATTACATTCTTGCTATTATCCAGTAAGTGGGGCCTACTTGTTTAATGCCGAATTGAGATTGTACTCAACTTTATAAAGTTATTTATTTAATTTTATAAAGTTAATTAATAATTAAATACATTATAATAAGTTATTATAATACGTTGTTCTGGAAGTTTCCAGCGACTTCTCAAGAAGTGAATAAAAAGGGGACAAGAGGCACCCATTAGAACAAGCGGTTTTGTGGATTCGACTTCTATTTCAGTCAGAGCAATTTGTAGTCATTTGGTCTGCAAATTCTCAAATTATCCTTGGAAACGAAAACTTCCATGGGTAAGCAATTTTGAGGATGTGGAATATCATCCGAATTATTGCAGTCTGGAAGTGATATTGCAGTCACTTCGACATGGTAGAAATCTATGGCTTAGGGCCAAGTGGGAAACTCTTGCATTATTGATTGTTTGAGGAGAATCGATTATCATCCATCAAATTATTGCAGGATTAAAAGAATTCGAAAGGAAGCCAAGGAGAGACAAAAATTCGATTCAGATCACAAGATTCGAGGGTTTAGTTTGGAAGAAACTATAAGCAACCATTTATTCTCAGATAAGCAAATTTGCGTCTTCCAAGCGAGGCATCCTTCTTCATGATGCTTTTATCGTTGCTGGAAACCTAGTAAATATCACAAGGTCGGAGATCTGCGGAGGATTTTAAGGCGAGTTTCGGCTAGGCAGGAATAATCTGCCACGCGATTTGAGGAAAAGACTCAAGCGATTATATTATTGAGGATGGCAACCACACTAGCGCTCATTCCGACCACAGTCCGCTCCTTTATCGACGTATTTCCAAGGGCATCATTGCGAGGACAGGGACTCCCCAGTTTCGAGTTAATTCCTGATAATCGGTCTGCAAACTGCAGAGTGTTGGCCGCCTACTCTGGGCATTCCCAACGACGACCACACGCATTATGAAATGCGACTGGATTTTTTGTAGCAGAAACTGGGCGTTGCTCGAACCTGTTATCTACTAACAACTCCAGCTAAGTTAGCCGTTTCATGGTTATCCAGGTTTCAATATCCTTTTCTTGAATATATGGTTTGGTACATTGAAAATTGAAGGAACAATTATATTGCTTGCTGTAGGGGTATTGAAAGAAAAATTGCTATTTCAATTTGCATCTCTATATGCTGATAATAATCAATTTTTTCTAAATTCTGTTGGTATTTACTGCATTAGTTTCATTCGTTACTTGGTAAATGGTTTCAAACAACATATCTTCCCACATTTATGAATGCATGCTGAGTGTTTAACAAATTTCCAAAAAAATCAATTTGGATAACCCTTCGAGTTTTCTTGCAAAGTGTTTGACGAAATGTCAAACCTCTGAAGTATAAAGATTTTTGGTGTTGGGAGTAGTTATAAACTATTGGGGTTATTTCAGTGGTATCAGAGCAGTAGTCTTGCCATCTTGTCGGGTAGAATATTTTATGCAACCCTATTCCAAATATTATATTCGCAAGAGAACAATATTTAAGGACAGAGATATGGGTGAAAGATAAACACAGAGTCCACCGAGATTTCCCAGAGTTGATGATGATGAAACCAGAGAGTTTTACAGAATCATGACTACCGGACAGCAAGAAATAGCTCAGTCACTACAAGCTTTGACTACCATAATGGAGAGAGTTGTTCAGCCCAGGATTCAGGAACAAGGTAGAGGTACATCTGATCATGATAATAGAAGTGTGGCAGGCTCACAGGGTGCTCCTAGGCGCAAATCATGGACAGCAAATAGGCCTACTCGTCCCACCTTCCTAAGGGAGGAGGCTCAGGAGATAGGAGAAGATGATTTGCTGGATGATTTCCAGGATGATCTCAGAGCTGCTACTGCAGAATGGCAGGCATTACCCCCGCATGTGCGTGAACTATTGAACTTTGATCGCTATCTAAACCAAAGGAGAGAACATACGAGGAGCAGCCGTCAGAATAGGAGGCCTAGAGGAGGTCATGATAGTGAGTTGCAGCGAGCTGTTAGCAAACTCACTTTACCATCTTTCGATGGTAGTGGTCAGATGGCAGTGCAAGCTTGGGTTCATAAGTTGGATATATTCTTGGCATTGAGGCCTATGACAGAGATAGATGCCATCAGGTACGCCACCCTGCATCTGGAAGGCGCAGCTCATGATTGGTGGTCACATGGGATGGTTACCTTGCAGCACAATCAGGTAACATCTTACCAGGACTTTGTGGATAGATTGGTTGAGCATTTTGATAAGAAGGATCCAGAGATTTATTTTCGCGACCTTGCACAATTGAGACAGTCTGGCCATTTGGAGGTTTATATTAGTGAATTTCAGAGGTTGTCAGTTATGGTACAGGATGTGTCTGAGAGATGGTTGGTTATCCTATTCACAGAAGGATTATCCGAACCCCTTAAGGGGTGGATTAAGGCATTTGACCCACCAACACTGCAGGAGGCTATGAGGAAAGCACGGAGTATGGAGCTTACAACACCTTCTAGCAGGTTCACCTCTCGGAGTACTACCTCTTTCAGAGACAATAAGAAGTTGGACAAGAATAAAGGGAAGAGCATTGAGACCAAAGGAAAATCTACTACACCCCTGGATGCAGAAACACTAAACGACTTGCGCAGGAAGAAATTATGTTTCTATTGCAAAGGCCCATATGATAGGGACCATGATTGTCCTCTGAGACCTAAAGGAAAGGCCAACAGAGTTATGTGGGCATATTACGAAGGGTCAGATTCCGACAATGCAACAAATGAGGATGATCACAGTAGTTCAGAACCTGAAGGAGAAACAGGAAATTCAGAACAAAAGGAAGAAATTGAGTTACATTTACAGCAGGGGTGTCTGTCTAGTATTCAGCAGGAGGGATTTTTTAGGTTACGTGGTGTTCTAGCAGGACAGAAGGTGATCACATTGGTTGATACCGGTGCTACGCACAACTTCATTGATGCTTGTTTGGTTGAGCGCCGCGGTATCAAGACAGAAGAGTTCGAGGGTCTCCGAGTACAGGTTGTTGATGGTTACACTCTCAAGTGTAACAGGATGGTTAGAGACATGCCTTTACGTCTGAACAATTATGAGTTTAAAGTAGATTACCATGTGGTCAATATGGGCGACTTGGATATCGTTTTGGGTATGGCATGGTTACGTTTATTGGGTGAAGTCACTTTCCGTCTCAAAGACATGGAGATCAAGTTTGAGGTAAATGGGAGGCAGCATGTGTTGAGAGCTATCAGAAATAGTGACATCCGAACCATTTCTCTCAGGCGATTGGAAAGATTGGTGAGGCATAATGATATTGAATGGGCAGCCACGTGTAATCTCATGCCTACACAGGAGGAACAACAAAAGACAGAATATCATCCAGATAGTCAGATATTGAGGGAAAGGTATAGTAAGGTATTCAGCGATATTCCACCTGGTACACCACCTGATAGAGGGATTGAGCACATCATCGAATTAGAAGAGGGTGCTAAACCAGTCATGATCACTCCATACAGGCATCCAAAGAGGCTCAAAGATGAAATAGAGAAAACCATCAAGGAGCTTCTCTCGATGGGACACATCAGACTTAGTAAGTCTCCTTTTGCTTCTTCAGTAGTTTTGGTAAAGAAGAAAGATGGTTCGTTACGGATGTGTATAGATTACAGGATGCTGAATAAGAAAACCATTAAGAATAGATATCCTATTCCATGGATTGATGAGCTAATAGATGAACTACATGGGGCATGCTACTTTAGTAAGATTGATTTGAGATCCGGTTACCACTAGATTAGAGTCAGAGAATAGGACATAGAGAAGACTACATTCAGATGTCACTGTGGGGCACTTTGAGTTTGTAGTGATGCCATTCGGGTTGATCAATGCACCAGCTACTTTCCAGTCTACCATGAATAAGGTCTTCCATCATCAGCTGAGGAAATTCGTGTTGGTTTTCTTTGATGATATCTTGGTTTACAGTCGGACATGGCATGAGCATATGGAGCATTTAGAGACAGTATTGAATACCTTGCAGGTAGAGTCCTTGTATGCCAAAGAGTCCAAATGCAATTTGGGAATGACTGAGTTGTTATACTTAGGTCATATTATCAGTAGAAAAGGAGTACGAATGGATCCTGATAAGATTCGTGCTATTGTGGAGTGGCCTATTCATGAGAACCTAACTCAGCTGAGAGGATTCCTTGGTTTATGTGGCTTCTATCGCAGATTTGTTTGCGGATATTCGCGACATGCAACTCCTATGACAGACTTGCTCAAGAAGGGAGCTTTTGTTTGGACAGCAAAGGCATAGGCTTGTTTTGACAGATTTAAGGAGATCATGACTTCATGCCCGGTACTAGCATTGCCCGATTTCTCGAAGCCATTTGAACTTCAGTGTGATGCCTCAGGAGATGGTATTGGGGCTATTTTGATGCAGGACAAACACCCTATTGCATATGAGAGCAGGAAACTCCGTGGGCCAGAGAGATCATTCAGCATTTACGACAAGGAGATGTTAGCTATCATGCATGCACTACCTAAGTTCAGGCAGTATTTAGTAGGTGGTAAGTTTTGTATAAAAACTGACCACAACAGTTTGAGACATTTCCTTGGGCAGAGAGATCTCAATGATAGACAGTAGAAATGGGTGAGTAAGATACAGGCATACGACTTTGATATATCATATGTTAAAGGCACTCAGAATGTGGTAGCAGACGCCTTGTCACGCAGGCCACACCTTAGTTCGATGATTGAGATCTCTGAGGACTGGAAGCATCTGATTATTGCAGAATATGTTAGAGACCCATGGGCATCTGGTATAGTTGATGGGACCATTGCCGATGCTAGGTATTCACTTGTGGATGACTTGATCATTTACAAGAGCCGGATCTTTTTAGTCCCAGGATCGAAGGTGAAACGGTCTATTATGCGAGCTCTTCATGATTCACCCATAGCTGGTCATCCCGGGTACTTTAAAACATATAGACAGATGCGGGAACGGTTTACATGGAAAGGACTCAAGAAGGATGTTTTGCAGTATGTTCGTGAGTGTTCTGTTTGTCAACAGAATAAACAGGAGCACACCTTTCCAGCAGGGCTCCTACAGCCACTTCCCATCCAGAGACAGAAGTGGGAATGCAATCCATGGATTTCATTACAGGGTTGCCCAAGGCTCAGGGTCGTGATTGCATTTATGTGGTGGTAGATAGACTAACGAAATATGCTCATTTCTTTCCCATCACCACAACTTATACAGCAGTACAGGTAGCTGAGGTTTTTTTTAGAGAAGTTCTCAGATTACATGGGATACCCCGTAGTATTGTCAGTGACAAGGATAGCAGATTCTTGAGTCATTTTTGGAAGGAGGTGTTTCGATTATGTGGCACTGAGCTTACACCCAGTACTAGTTATCACCCGTAGATCGATGGACAGACGGAGATAGTAAACAAGTGGGTGGAAGGCTACTTGAGGAACTACGTGGCTGATCAGCAGAAGACATGGGTAAGATGGATTTATTTGTGTGAATATTGTTACAATACCACTTTTCACATGTCAATTCAGATGACACCCTTTCGAGCTTTATATGGGTATGATGCACCAAATTTTATTGACTTGCTAATGGGTGATGTTCGGGTTCCACGTGCTGGGGATTTAATGCAAGAGAGTAAAGATATTATTAGCACTCTTCGGGATAACATAGCTCGAGCACAAAATCAATATAAGCAATATGCAGATCAGAAGAGAACTGAGAGAAGCTTTGAGGTTGGTGACATGGTTTACCTCATGCTTCACCCTTTTCGGCAATCTACTCTTAAAAGAAGTGGGTCAGAAAAGCTTAAGCCTAGATATTATGGGCCTTTCAGGATCACCAGACGAATAGGGGAAATGGCTTATGAACTTGAGCTTCTAGCAGATAGCAAAATGTATAATGTGTTTCATGTGTCGCGCCTCAAAAAGGCGCTGGGGCAGAATGTGGTACCTTCTACAGTATTACCTCCTCTGGATGATGAAGGGAAATTGATCTTAGTGCCGGAATTCATTTTGGAAAGCAGGGAAAAATAGCTCCGCAGAAGGGTAATCAAGGAATATTTGGTTAAATGGAGAGATCTACCAGTTGAAGATGCCACTTGGGAAAATGAAACAATTTTGCAGCATCCATCTTTGAGATTGCTTGAGGACAAGCAATTTCATGAAGGGCGGACTGTCATGTCCCCTTTCTAGCAAACTAACTTCTACCGAGGATTTGCCTATCATTGGCTCTCGCAGGCAAATGAGATTGGAAAGAGAGTCGTTCAGTTGTCAGATGATTAAATTCTTGCTATTATCCAGTAAGTGGGGCCTACTTGTTTAATGCCAAATTGAGATTGTACTCAACTTTATAAAGTTATTTATTTAATTTTATAAAGTTAATTAATAATTAAATACATTATAATAAGTTATTATAATACGTTGTTCTAGAAGTTTCCAGCGACTTCTCAAGAAGTGAATAAAAAGGGGACAAGAGGCACCCATTAGAACAAGCGGTTTTGTGGATTCGACTTCTATTTCAGTCAGAGCAATTTGTAGTCATTTGGTCTGCAAATTCTCAAATTATCCTTGAAAACGAAAACTTCCATGGGTAAGCAATTTTGAGGATGTGGAATATCATCCGAATTATTGCAGTCTGGAAGTGATATTGCAGTCACTTCGACATGGTAGAAATCTGTGGCTTAGGGCCAAGTGGGAAACTCTTTCATTATTGATTGTTTGAGGAGAATCGATTATCATCAATCAAATTATTGAAGGATTAAAAGAATTCGAAAGGCAGCCAAGGAGAGACAAAAATTCGATTCAAATCACAGGATTCGAGGGTTTAGTTTGGAAGAAACTATAAGCAACCATTTATTCTCAGATAAGCAAATTTGCGTCTTCCGAGCGAGGCGTCCTTCTTCATGATGCTTTTATCGTTGCTGGAAACCCAGTAAATATCACAGGGTCGGAGATCTGCGGAGGATTTTAAGGCGAGTTTCGGCTAGGCAGGAATAATCTGCCACGCGATTTGAGGAAAAGACTCAAGCGATTATATTATTGAGGACGACAACCACACTAGCGCTCATTCCGACCACAGTGCGGGCCTTTATCGACGAATTTCCAAGGGCATCATTGCAAGGACAGGGACTCCCCAGTTCCGAGTTAATTCCTGATAATCGGTCTACAAACTGCAGAGTGTTGGCCGCCTACTCTGGGCATTCCCAACGATGACCACACGCATTATGAAATGCGACTGGATTTTTTGTAGCAGAAACTGGGCGTTGCTCGAACCTGTTATCTACTAACAACTCCAGCTAAGTTAGCCGTTTCATGGTTATCCACGTTTCAATATTCTTTTCTCGAATAAATGGTTTGGTACATTGAAAATTGAAGGAACAATTATACTGCTTGCTGTAGGGGTATTGAAAGAAAAATTGCTATTTCAATTTGCATCTCTATATGCTGATAATAATCAATTTTTTCTAAATTCTGTTGGTATTTACTGCATTAGTTTCATTCGTTACTTGGTAAATGGTTTCAAACAACATATCTTCCCACATTTATGAATACATGCTGAGTGTTTAACAAATTTCCAAAAAAATCAATTTGGATAACCCTTCGAGTTTGCTTGCAAAGTGTTTGACGAAATGTCAAACCTCTGAAGTATAAAGATTTTTGGTGTTGGGAGTAGTTATAACCTATTGGGGTTATTTCAGTACGGATTCTACAAACAACTCCATTAGGTAACCTTGCCAACAACTGACGGAAGAAGATTATTTTCAGAGAAACATAGGGCATGGGAACATCACAATTGGGTAGAATAGGGGAATACAAAGACAAGGTCTTGTGTGAAGTAACCAACATGGATGCATGCCATCTCTTTTTAGGGAGACCATGGCAATATGATGTTGATGCTCAACATAAGGGGAAGAAGAATGTGTATACTTTGACCAAGGATGGGATAAGCTATACCATGACACCCTTACCTGAGAGTGAAGGGGGAAGAGCCTTATCTAACAGTGTGACCCTAGTTGGGGAGAAAGAGTTTTTGAAAGTCTTAAAAGAAGAGAATGTTCCATGTTTTGCCATCATAGTGAAACCAAAAACCAATCCAGTTAAGAGAGTGGGTCCAAAAGAAGTTGCAGACCTGTTAGACCAGTATAAGGGGATAATTGCTGATGAAAGGTCAGATACTTTGCCACCTATGAGGAAGATTACTCATTGTATTGACCTCATCCCTGGCTCCACATTGCCTAATAAGGCTGCCTACAAATTGACCCCAGAGCAAATTGCAGAAGTGGCAAGGCAGATACAAAGTCTATTGAAGAAGGGTTTCCTACGAAAAAGTGTTAGCCTTTATGCTTTTCCAGCAGTACTAGCTCCTAAGAAGGAAGGCACATGGAGATTATGTAGTGACTCTAGGGCAATCGACATGATAACTATCAGATATAGATTCCCAATGCCTAGAATGGAGGATCTCATGGATTGTTTAGGGAGTGGAAAGTATTATTCTAAGATTGACTTTAAGAGCGGCTACCACCAGATAAGGATCCGAGAGGGGGATGAATGGAAAACTGCCTTCAAAACCAATGAAGGATTGTTTGAATGGGTTGTGATGCCCTTTGGCCTATCAAATGCTCCAAGCATCTTTATGGGGTTATTGAATGAAGTCCTCAAACCCTTCATAAATATTTTTATTGTTGTTTACTTGGATGATATCTTGATTTTTAGCAAGGATAAAGAAGAACATCTAATGCATCTCGATATGGCATTGAAGAGGTTACATGAGGAATAGTTGAAGATCAATTTGGACAAGTGTGTGTTCTTGCAGTTGGAGCTTGTATTTCTTGGTTTTGTCATCACCAAAGGCAACCTAAAGATGGATCCTTCAAAAGTAGAAGTCATATTCAATTGGCCTACTCCAAAGTCAGCTGGTGCGGTAAAAAGCTTCCATGGCCTTGCTAGTTTCTATAGAAAATTTGTTAAGAATTTCAGTGGGATAAGTGCACCTATGATTGATACTGTCAAGGGGGGAAGGAAATGTCAATTTAAGTGGACTAAGGATGCAGACCAATCATTTGAATACTTGAAGACATAGGTAGCACAACAACCTATACCAGTTTTGCCTGATTTTAACAAAGGCTTCGCTATAGAGTGTGATGCTAGGAAGAGGGCAATTGGTGGTGTCTTGAGTCAAGAAGGCAGGCCTGTGGCCTTTTTCATTAGAAAACTTAATGAGGCAAAACAAAAATACTCCACCTATGATCTAGAAATGTATGCAGTAGTTCAATCCCTTAGAAAATGGAGACACTATTTATTACCTAAGGAATTTATTGTTTACAGTGACAATCAAGCCTTGAGTTTTCTGAATAGACAGGAAAAGTTGAACCATAGCCACATCAAATGGATGGAGTACTTGCAGTCATTCACCTTCTCTATTAAACACAAGAAAGGGGTGGCCAACAAAGTTGTTGATGCTTTAAGTAGGAGGAACCTAGCCATCCAAGAAATTCAGTTGGAAAGTGTGGGTACCCCTGCCTTAAAGACATGTACATCAATGATGAGGATTTTAAAGAAGCCTACCAAGTTTGTTTGGAGTTAGGGGATAGGTATTACACTGATTTTGTGGACTACATCATTCAAGAAGGCATTTTGTTTAAAGGAAGCCAACTGTGTATACCTCAGTGTTCTATGAGCGAAAACATAATTAAAGAAAAACATTGTGGGAGTCTAGCTGGTTATTTTGGCCTTGACAAAACCTTGGAGTTAGTGAGGAGATTTTATTTTTGGCCTAGAATGCAGACTGACATCAGGAAGTTTGTGGAGACTTGCTTGATCTATCAGAGGGCTAAAGGAACAAGTTCTAATCAGGGGTTATACACACCATTGTCTATACCTACTAAGCCTTGGGATTTAGTCAGCATGGACTTTGTCTAAGGTCTCCCTAGGACCAAATCTGGATATGATAGTATATATGTAGTTGTGGACAGATTTTCCAAGATGCACACTTTTTGCCTTGTAAGACAACACATGATGCTTCAAGCATTGCAGGCCTATTCTTCGAGGAGACAGTAAGACTTCATGAACTTCCGCTAACCATTGTTTCAGACAGAGACCCTAAGTTTGTGGGACATTTTTAGCGTACCCTATGGAGGAGACTACGAACTAACCTTGCTATGTCATGTGCCTATCACCCACAATCTGATGGACACATTGAGGTCATCAATAGGTCTTTGGGTAACCTTCTCAGATGTTTGACAAAAGAATATGGTGGTGTGTGGGATACTATCTTGCTTCAAGCTGAATTCTCCTATAATGACTCAGTGAATAGAAGTACAAGCCTCAGCCCTTTCCAAATCATCTATGGCCCTCATCCAAGGGGTGCATTTGAGCTTAGGTCAGTAGAGAACATTGGTCAGAGAAGTGCCTTGGCAGATAACTTGCTGAAGTAATGAAAGATATCCACCAACAGGTCAGAGAGAGGTTGCAGCAGAGTTCTCAGAAATACAAACAGGCAGCAGATATGAAGAGGAGAGAAATCCATTTTAAGGTTGGGGACATGGTCATGGTCCACCTTAAGAAAGAAAGACTTCCTAAAGGGAAGTATACAAAACTACAGATGAAAAAGATTGGGCCATTTCAAATCCTCAAATAATGTGGTCCTAATGCGTACAAGATTGATTTACCTTCTGCTATAGGCCTTTCACCAATATTTAATGTATCTGATATTTATGCATATAAGACTTCTAGTCCTACTGACATTGGTGATGCAGGTTCTACTGATGTACTTCAGGAACTACCAAGCCAAAAACCTCCAAGCATTGAATGTATCTTAGAAGAAAGGATCAGCAGGAAGACTAGAAAGCATACATATTATGAATATTTGATCAAATGGCAGGATAAACCCTTGGAGGAAGCAACTTGGATGTCTATGAAAGATATTGAGAAGACTAGTGTCAAACTTGCAGACATTCCCACTCAAGGGACTTGAGTGTCTTTTGGCTAGAGGAGTATGGTGCAGGGCACCAAGGTGACATAACCAGTAATAAGGTAGATCAAAGCATATGGTGGCATATGATGACGATTCAACTTGTGGAAGACATATGGTGATCCATATCATAAAGTTATTTAGTTTTCATGTGTGTGTGTAATAAGTAATGATCCTATTTGTATGGTCAAGGAAGTTAGGAACTTGAGGTGTGTTTACAAACCCTTAGTCCAAAAGATCCTAAGATTGCATATTTTTGAGTAATAAGGTGTCTTTGATATGTTTTCTATGTTTTATACCTTAATAAGTTTTGTGGAATAAAAAATGTTCATGTAGAAAGGTCTTAAGGCGAAATATTGTAAAAATTTGTTGATTAGCAACTTTTCTTGTTGACAATCATTTCTCAAAAAGTGCATCTTTTCATCCAACAGCCCCAACCTTTCAAATATCAGTTGTAACTGTTGCGAATGATGTATTTAGGCCTCAACACCCTCAAAACATTCAGTGGTGTGATATGTTGTACGGACAAACCAGTTTTGAAGAGGAATAAAGTTTAAACAGATATTCTGAGCATTTATTGCATGTACGGAATTGTGCGGATTGGGAGACTGAATCTGATGTCATGATTGGATAGAGTTCTGAGTCCTGATTCCATAGCATTTTGTTTTGCTCAATTTTGTTAAGTTTGAAGCGAGATATTGCTGTTTTACTGTGACTGGGTCAACAAAACCTGAAATTAAGGGTTTTCATGGATTTTTGGTGCTAACTTGCAACTCCGTGGCTGGAATTCAATGGCCTCCTGGATTTTGCAAGTTTAGGACATGTATTTATAGATTTCAAAGTTGTAGATTTGTGTCAGAAGGTTTGAAGGTCCTATGATCGAGCCTTAGGTTGAATATCCTTATGTATTCAACCAATTTGGTGAGGGTTTGTGCAGTAAACAAGAAGATGGAGGCATAGAACTTGGTGAGTAGTTGTTTCATGTTGAGATAAGTGTGAGAAGACATTCCAAGTCAGTTCTTAACACCTAGGAACCCATTCTTGACCTTTACCAAGTGTTCCAAGCCTAATTTGGACAATTAGGCCTGAGAAGCTTGTGTGAGTTCAGGGGTGCTGGAGTAGGTTGGAGAATTGAAAATTGGAGAATAAATGGAAGTCCCAAAAGGGTATCTGAAATTGTTCACCAAGTTGTTTGTAAGAATTCTGAGCTGTTGCCCTAAAACCCATAAAGTACTACTAGGAGTCTTTAGGCCTCTTAGTGCATTTGTTGGTTGTGATAATTGGGGAACCCAAACTGTTGTGGAATCTTGGTCCTTGTATGTCCCTTGAAGTGTCCCAAGCATTGGTTGGAGTCAAGGAGTTGGGTGGTGACCATTTCCAAGTTTATGCCCTAGATCCAAGGTTGGCTTTTTAAAGTCACTTTATGAAGATTGTTGTGAAATTCAAAGGAGTTGCGTGGAAGTTTGTGATAGGTTGTAGTGTGGGTAAAAGGAGTCTTGGAGACCCTTAGGAAGATATAAGAATACCTTAGAGGATTGAGTATTGGACTCATTCACCCTTTTGCTGAAGATCTCTACACCAAACACCAAGTTCGACAATTTGGACAAGTTTCACAAAGTTTGACCGTCGCTGACCACCAATGGCCTCTTCAGGACAATAAGACAAATGATCAAATAAACTTGTTACAAACACAATGGTCTAAGAAGACCTTATTACATCAATTAAATGATCACAAGATAAAATAAAACAATCAAGTTGATCCCCTTTGAATAGGATCAAGAGCCCTCAAGCTGCTCCTGTACCAGTTCTATAAGCTAAACTCTTGTTTATTTTGTAAGTCAAGTAACATAATCCTACTTAAGTAAACATATGGTTTTGTTTCTGATACAAATCTTGTGGAAATATAATTCCTGGATAGGCAATAGGTCAACACATTAAAGAAACAAAAGTAACTAAAACCAAAGAAGAGGAATACACAATACAAGACAAATTAATATAAAACTTGATGTATTTGTGGGAAGTATCAATAAACTCATATGTTTAAAGTGAGGCTCTCTAGTCAAAGGTCTTGGAGAGCATCATCCAAGATAGTTTAATAGTGAATAATAAAGTTGATATTCTTCAAAGATTGCCGAGGTTTCTTGTACATAACTTTATTACCCTTAATGTCCTTTTGGAGGAAAGGGATAGAGAACAACGTAGGAAATAGATACTACAATGGTACAAGGAAAGCAACTAGAAGGGGGAAGAAGAATACGACATAAGTAGACGTCGTAACTCTTTGCAACCAAATAAGGGCAAAACCTGAGCTACAAGCAGCCGAGAAGGAGAAAGATTAGTAAAAAAATCCCTTCGGCCGAAAGTGATAAGTGAATGATGATGACAAGTGTGGAGAATTGTCGAGAAATCAAAAAGTCAACCCACAAGTAAAAGTATTAGCACATATCATAGCTAGGAGGAAAGGAAACCATCTAGTGAGGAAAACACACATTGTATAAGGAGTGAGTGGGAGGAGAATTGTAGACGCTTAACAGTCTTAAAGAAAGCATATCTCAACCTTGTTCACCCAGTAGACAACCCATCTATACAGTCAAAATCAGATAGGGAGTAGGAAGAAGGAAATTTTGAACTCAAATATATTCCACCACATCAAGAATCTATCCATCTCAACATAATTGAGAATCTATCCATCTCAAGGGAATTGAGAATTGGAGGATCCGAATTGAAGACCCCCCAAATGGAGGAAGAACAAGAAAAAGTCAAATCTTGAAAGTGCCCAAAGTGTTAGGGATGCTAAGGGGGTGTGTAGAGGACACGTGTGTGGCCAAGAAAGAAAAGAAAGCACTAGAATGCAGTTATTAGAAATACTCCGCTTGGGTCTGATACACAAGGAAGCGAATAGGTAAGATGGCACCTCTTTTGGAAAATCCAAATGTGGATAGGTTGAAGCTGGAAAAGCTCACGAAGAATGGTTCAAAGGATTCTATGAGGGAATACAAGATATGGGAAACCATTTAGACAGGGAGTGATTAGGAAGGAAAACTATTGGCCAAAAGCAATTTTAGCAACAAACAAGGCATTTGGGATCAACTTTAAATAGCTACAAGTTGACAATGAGATTGTTGTCAAACATTATAGCACTAAACAAGGAAAACATGAGAATCTATTAACTTACAACCATAGGCTCAAGTAATTGTTGGTAAAATTGGAGAACTAACTTTTGACAAACTGAAGATGCATTAGTTCATTGAGGTATTGATCAATTTCCTGATAAAGTAGATGGTACCTTTGTCATCATACGTCAATGCATTTAATCAAGCGAGCAAGAAAAAATGAGGTATTTTGTGCAATTGGTTGGATTGAGTGACCGTGAGGACACTAACTACCTAAAACAAAAGTATATCCATAGTACGCAAAAAAAGCCTATTATTATAAATGATAATATTGGTTATCCATCAATGTATTGATTGTTAGTATTAAATCTCATATCACTCTCGAGTAGTTGTGTCAGTTGATTGATGGTTGTGTTCCTCTTAGCAACCGTCGAGCCCTTTAAATATGTCAGTATTCCCAAGGGAGTATGATATTGTCAAATGAAAATTAAACCTTGGCTAAGCATCTCTAGTCTTCTTTTTTGTAATGAATTTATGAGCTAATAAAGCCATATTTTACTACTATATCTGGTATACACTGCCATTCTTATTATTTTTATGTATGTAAATTACAAGGCATAGTAGTAAACATTTGGTGTTGTTTCCTTAAAAGAAATTGGGTCAACATTGCATGATTCATGTCCTTGGAGAAGAGGCAACTGGGTGGTCAAGGCCAAGTGACCAAATGATTTTTAAGAATTGAAAAACAAAGAACAAAGAAGATTACGAGAAAATGTCGCTAGTACTTCCTCATTTGTCTCCTTTATATCCATCATACTTGTACGGATATCCAACCTTCGACAAGGCACGCCACAACTGAAGACGACCATTGCTAGCGTATTGGGTGATGATGCAATTAGCCAAGTGCATGGCAAGCCAATCGAAGAGCCAATTGACAATCTAGCCACTGACCTGATGCTACAAATCGTGGGCATTGGGAGGAAGCCGACCATCATCAAGGTGGAGATAATGGGATGGAAGTTGGAAAACACCATTGTCATTGGAAGCTCTAGCATGCATGTAACCAAAGAAGACATGGAAGGCGCTTGGCAAGCCAATATTATGGCTACATTCTATTTGGTAGGTGCTAACTAGCACAACATCAAACCACTTAGGTTGCTAATCGCACAAAAGGTCACCATTAGCACTTAGCATTTCTTTATGGATTTTGTTGTCATTCCACTGGAAAAGGAGGCATACAATGCCCTCCTTTAAAGGGGTTAGTTGATCATGACGAACGAAAACCACAATTAGAAGAACACACTCTTCATTGAAAGTGATAGATGGAAGTATGTCATCAACTTATTGAACTAGGAGTTGGCATCAAACTCAAAGTCAGAAAATGAATTGGAAATGGACAATGGAAGGAAAAACATGGAACCAAATGTTTAGGGGGTGCTCGAGTGGGAAGATTATTCTAAAGACGAGACGAGTTCCCTGAATGGACTATTCCACTAGCAAATGGACAATGTGATAATTTTGCCAAGTAATTTTCTTGAAGCTGCAACTCTTGATGAAGAGAAACAAATAAAAGCCTAGTCTATTAAGTTGTGGATGATTGTAGAATGGTTATCAATGTACAATATTCATAACAATATAGCATGAATTCAACTGTACCAACATAACATTCATTACTAGTACCAGAATACCAAAATGGCGAGAAAATGTTCTTACTTTATTGATTACCAAAAACATGAGTACATCATCCATATTCCAAAGTTCTTATATAATGGTCGGTTGGTTGGGAAAACCAACGGACGCATCCCCTCGCTTCCTAACTACCCTTCCCCAAGAAACTTAACTAGCTCTAATTACAATAGTAATTTATTGTGCACTACATTTATCCCCCCCAAAAAAGAAGTCATCTTCCGGACGACTACCCAACAAAACTAAAAAATGAAAAGAAACTTCAAGAAGTAGGTTGGGAAGACATCCCTGGACTCGAGGCTCCACAGAGGTGTAGAAGATCCCATTCAACAGCCTTCTGTTTAGCACAAACTCCTTGTAGAACCTATAATACATTCATCTTTTTTGCCTCGGCTGTTGTGAATTTCTCTTCCAGGGCAGCTTTCTCTATCATCCATTTTTCTTCTAGGGAAGCTTTTTCTACCTTCCACTTTTCTTCTAGAGCATTTTTTTCTACCCTCCACTGTTCTTGGACAACAATGTTTGCTATCTTCCATTCCCTTGCCAATTCTTTTTCTTGCTGAAGTTCCAAGTATATCCTTCTAAATGATACTTCCATTTCAACAATTGAGTGTATGAGAGGTGGTTGTTCCTTGGCTAGAGGTATGATGTATCCGGTAATCCACTCTACAACTATTTCCTCCTAATTGTACCCACCCTACTGAAGTAACCTCCAATCTATATGGCAGTCCTTCTTCATGAATGTTACCAAGCATTTTGCTGCTTTAACCATGGCCCCCAAATTCTGATTTTTAGCCTGCTTTATAATTTCCTTGGTGGTATATTTCATATCTTCTAATTCTTTGAGAAATCTTTTTGCTTTGTCCTCTAAAGAGAATGTCTTGAAAGGTCCTACTTTCTCAGTTATTTTGTCTCCCTCTTCTAGCTCCAAGGGGGTCGGTGGAGGTGGAGGTACCATCCCCTCTTCTTCAAGTAGTTTGTTTGCTTCCTCTAATACTGTGTCCTTAGCTGGTATGTCCTCCTCAATTGGTGTGTCTTCATCTTCAATACTAGTTTCTTTTGCATGCTTCTCATTTTGTGCATCCATTTTTCATGTGGGTTGTACCACCACGACAATAGCGTGTGCTACCTCTATACCTTGTAGTGTGTGCAATATTACTTTATGCCCACACTTTTTTTGACACACGAGATCTATCACCTTAGTACGAGTGTGTTGATCTTTAGGAACCAAGTTTGCCACTCTTAGCAATGAAAGTCTCGTTGCCCCCATTAAGGAACCATTTGTTGTCTGTTGTTGTCTCCTTTTGTACTATGGTATCCCTTTGTACCACTGCCCTCCATGGTATAGACGCCTCCTTCCATACTCGTGGTGGTACATCCATCTTGCGTACTCAGCATAGTACAAACACCTCCCTTTGTACTAGTGGTGGTACGTCCTCCTTCCTGTTGTTGACCTATAGGAGCCTCTTCCGTACTCTTAGCTTCAACACTCTTAATTTCGGCTTAGTGAATCTGGGTATACTCAGGTACCCCGCTTAGCAATCATCCTTCCGCTGTTAGTAAAAAGGTGATAATTGCAGGCCTGTCCTTGAAGTGACTGAAATAGATTTCTCCCTCCTTCAAATTTGAAGAGGTGTTTGTACTTGTCTCGTTCTCCTCTGAACTTGTTGGGTGGATATTTTGCAACCGACAGTTTTGGGTAAAAATTCAGTCGCAAAATAGTATGACTAGCCACAGCGTGTGAGACAGAGTCTCTCCTACCTTAAAGGGAAGGCTCCCCCTTCTCACCGTTCCTTGGATCAACTCAAGGTAAGCAAGAAGTCAAGAGATCTTAAACAAGGTGTTACTAATATCCTTTCTTCTTAACTTTCAAGAAAAGATCCACTTACTCGTAGAACAAATAATGGGCAAGGTAAATCTCTAACTACAATTCTATCAAGAGCTGGAAACAGTGATATCGATAAATTTTAACTAACTCAAAGGCTAGCCAAAACGTACCAGTTTGGCTCTAAGTCCTGTTGTACTTCTATATGGTAAAAGTTTTACAATTAGGGCACAAAGACTCCTAAAAGTAAGAACAATCTAACTATTTTGCAAATTAAGATGAAAATACAAGCCACAAACAAAGCTTCTAGCTATGAATTTTCACAATTGTTCCTGGTCAAAGCTCGGGCTTCAATTGTTTCTTAACTCTCTATGTTCTTTTATTGAACACACAATAATAACATGAATCAAGACAATAGGCACAAATTATAGTCAAAGCTTCTAATTTGTTCTATCACAATTGCTTCCAGTCAAAGCTTTGAATCCAATTGCTTCTTTTATTCACTTTTCTCCCAAATTCGTACTACACAATCAAAGTTATGCTTGCACAAATGTGGCAGAGCTTTCTTGCATACAACAAAAGATAATTTTTACAATGAGGGGGCACTCCTTTATATAGGCAAAGAAGTTGAGAAAAAAGGGGAGGAAAAAGTGGGAGCAACTCAACCAACTTTGACCAAGTTTAACTACAAGAGAAAATAAAAGGTTACATGCAACTGCACGTGCAACTCACATTACATCTTTTACATACACATGTAACTCGCATTACATGTAATTACACTTTTTCATGTAATGCATCTTCTCCAACTACAAACATGAAAGAAGAAGAAAGAAGACGGAAGAGAAAAGAACAATTCTGAAAGGCCTTGTACTTGATGATGCAATCCTAGATGATAACAAGATTGGGAGTTCCTGTATCTTGTACTGCTGCATTCACGTTGATAACTGTGTTGCGTCTTTTGATAACCTCTAGCTGTCTTTGATGAATTGTCCATTATCATGTGAAAACTTGATGTGATCCATCTTTTCTTGCTCAAGTTGTCGTGAATTCTCCTTTGTAGATCAGCACAAACTAGAGTATTCGACACTTTGAAAACCTTCTTGACGATGTTCGGATGTACACTCAAAACAACTTTCCATCAGCACCTTTAACTCCCCTTTTCTTTTTCTTTTTTTTCTTTTTTTTTTGTGAAGTATAGTGCTTGGCGCATGGGAATGCGTGTAAATGGAGATTGCCGATTTTCAAAAAGTGACTTGAGCTTTCAAGATGTCACTGCACGGAAAATGGATTACATGTAAATGCAACATGTAACGGAAGGTGGAGGGTGAAATGAGATGCAAGTGTGAGTGAAAGATACGCTTTACATGCATATGCGGATGAAGGCTAAGATGGAAAGCATGGAAAGATACGGAAACATGTATTTGCTCATGGAAGTGCGAATGCATATGGAGAGGAGAAAATGACATCTTTTTGACTTTACAAAAAGTGACTTTTAGTCAAAATTGGACCTTTTGGATGCAATTACACGTAAGACATTTCGTGTGATCGTGTCGTGCGAATGGAAATGAAAGATGAGATTGATGAAAACGGACGGAAAATGGGATTACATGCATGTGTGGATGACGAATGGGATGAAAAACATGTAATCAAATTTCATAGAGTGAGAGATGAAGTGTTGTGACATGGAAATGGAAAGTGGAGTGAAGTGAAACATGCTCAAGTTCTTGGGAAAGAACTTGCAATTTCTTCCAAATGGAGAAAAAACCGAAATGCAAACAAGCAAAACATAAAAACAAACACAAAATAAACACATGCTTTTGGCAAAATACTCAAACATGTCAACAAAGAAACCACTTCAATATGCAAATTCGAATTTGGAGTTTGGGGAAATTCCAAAAGTGTGAAAATGAGAGTTTTCATCCTTTTTAAAGGCAAAATGCACTTTTCATGGCATATATATGGACAAATGGGCAATTTCAAGCTAAAATATGCATGAAAATAGCAAGATTAGCACAAATTAAATAGCAAGAAAGAAAGAGTCCACTTGTATGAAAATTAAATGCCAAAAATGAAGGAAAAGATGCTCTAAAATAACAAGTTTTATAGTCTTAAGACCAATTCTCCCTTAAATCCGGATTTTCAAACAACCTTTTGACTTTTTCCGCACTTGTATGTAATGGACATTCAATGGTCGGATTTGACATGAAAGTGCCAAATAAATGGTCTCTAAAGACAATATCATGCATTTAAAACTCAAAAACAATCCCTTTTTATCAAAGGTATGGGCTGGAAATGCATTTTTTTGAGTTTTTTGAACAAAAATATGACTTTTTTATTCAAAAATCTGGGTCGTTTTTGCAAAAACGTGACTAAAAAATACATGTTTTAAAGTGATTTTTGACTTGTGAATGCAAAAACGACTTCCCCAAATGGATATACATGGATCAAAATGCAAAAAAGTGGCTTCAAAACGCAAAAAAGTGGATTAAAACCCCAATTTTCTGGGCATTTTAAGCAAAAACGTGTTTCTTCAAGCAAAAAAAAGTGATCTTTCAAACAAAACGATTTGATGTTTAAACACAAAAATGGTGATCACTATGTGATGTAATCAAAAAATAGGACCAAAACGATTTGATTCCATACAAAAATGTGATCAAACTTTGAAGAGTTATGGAGTTTTATGCAAAAAATGTGCCCTAGATTAAGAGTTTCAAACACATTTTTGGGTGCAATAACTTGATTTTTGATGAGGGCAAAATGATCACCTCTTCAAAACATGATGAATGCAACTGATTTCATTCAAATCCATGGAGAAAATCAAAAGTTATGATCAAAATAGGAGGTTTTTGGAGCAAAAACATATTTTTTTCACATAATAGGACATTTTTGTGTTCATTGCATATTTTAAAACATGTTGGAAGGCAAAAGAGGACCTTTTTATGCAATTGCATGTTTTAAAATATGTCTTTGATTATAATCTCACCTTTTGAAGCCCATTACATATTTTAAAATGTGCAAGTCTCCAAAATCTCACTTTTTGGAGTCACTTACATATTTTATAAACATATCTCACCTTTTTCATGCACAAGCATGAAAACTCAACTTTTCATGTCATTGCATCAAAAAGGTCCACTTTTAGAAGCTTTTGATGTAATGACTTGAAAAAGGTCTTCAAAATGAATTTTTATATGCATTAGCATGAAAAGTTTCGACTTTTCATAGTTTTTTACATGCATATGCATATAAAATGTCCACTTTTAGACTTTTAAGTTATGCATTTCACTTATTTTTATAAAAATGTCAACAATATGGGTCAAAAATAATATTTATGTATTATATTAATCAATATAAGTCATAAACATTAAGTTAAAGTGACATTTATATAAGTATTTGATTTAAAAATCAAAAATTTAAAAAGTAACTATATAGTTCTATAGTCATTAAGTGAAAAATTAAAAAGTAACTCAACTTAAAATTATAACATAAAGTGCACTATAGTCACTTTAAATTATAAATTTAAATAAAAAGTAACTTCAAAACATAACAAAAAGTGAATAAAATGTTATATTTTCAAAAAGTGAATGTTAAAATGAAAATATAACATCATTTTTTTAATTCGTGCTGTTGCACCTAAAATGTCCACTTTTGAGGCACTAAAATGACCATATCTCTTGACTGACAACTTCGATTGACCTCTGGGTTAGACTGAATCAAAGGGGAAAACGAAAGGCATAACATGAGCAAATTCAAAGGACTAAAAACAAACAAACGCAAACTCAAAAGCAAAGAATGGACTGTGAAGGCTTCAAAAATCAAGCAAAGGCTCGACAGAAAGCAAAACAAAAACGACTTGACGAAGGCCTTTAGTAAAACAATTTGATATTCGAATTGAAATGGATCAATCGATCAACATTAACCAATTGAATATCAAATTCAAGCTTAGAGAGACACGAAACTAGCTTGGAAAAGTTTCGTGCTGTTACCAACATTTTGTGGTGACAAAATGCAGGACAATAGAACTGTCATCTCCAATCTCCTTCTGACTTGAGCTATCAATAGACGCTACTTGTAGTGCTAACTGTCTTGGTTTCTTTTTCCGTGGTTCTCCTGATGTTGCTCTAAAAGAGTCCATATGAACCAAATACGTCATGGCTGGTTTGTAGGCTTCCACCCTGTTTGTCGAAACTAATGCCCCTTTATCGTCAGCCGCTACCTAAGTACAAATTGCTTCTAGGAAAAAGGCTATGTTATGGTGTGGCATGTAAAATACCCCATGCTTCAACTCCATGAATTCTTGTAATCTCTCTGAGAGAAACTACGCCCAGTTATACACCTGTCCCCTCTCCAATCCATCATCCACAGGCAACATCCATAAAGCAATATCTGATTTGCGACTTCTGGTTGTAAGTTTTCTTTTAGTCAAGTCTATAATGCAACACTTGTAATGTCCCCATTTTTGTTGGCATCACAGTTTGAGAGATTAGCCTATTATTGTGATCCTCGTAGGCTTATTATTGCGGATAGAGGATCTTCTGTGGTAGTGGCTTGGCTTGGGGGGGGTGGTCTTATGTTCTCCACAATTCAGTAAGCTACATGTTGGTCTTCTTTTGGCTCAAATTGGACTTTGTTTGGGCTTAGTTTTTTGTGTACTTACTATCTGTGGTAAGTTGGTGTTAATCGAGATGGACCCTTTCTGTTTTTGGAAAGTGCATTTGGTCACAAGGAGAAATACTAGATATGACTCCTATTTCAGACGACATATTTAAATGATGAGTATTTTGGGAGTTACTATATTTTTAGTGGCCAAATTATTGTTAAATAATTAAATGGCTTATTATAAAGTTATAATTTAACTTTATAATTTCACTTAAGTTGAAGGTTGAGTTATCATTGGAAAGAGCCATTTATTAATTAGTTAAGCCAAGTTGAGTGAGAGAATCTAATGGAAGCTTCTAATTAATGTTGTGTGGTGAAGCTTCTTGAATAAAGTTACATTTTGGCAACAAAAGAGAATTTGGAGGTTATAGCATTTGTTGAGAAAAGCATGCTTGAATAGTTTATATGCTTTTGTTGGCTTTGTGGCTTTTCTGAGTTCTCATATTTTGTGGCCCTCGCTGAAGTATAAGGGTTTCAAGCTGGGTTGTGCCTTTGATCCATAGCTGAGGTTATTGTGGATTAAAGTTCTGAAATTATTATTAATATCTCTTGTTGTATATACTGTGGTTGGGAGATACTGAGTTTCCTTCTGAGTTTGTCTTGCAATTTGCTGCTGAAGTAAATTGTAATTGCTTCTTGGACTGTGATTTTGTCATTTCTCCTACTGTTTTCTACTGTGACTAAGGAGAAAATTAGAGTTGTGCTTATTGATTGGTTTAAAGGAAATTTGCATGCAAATTGAACAACAGTGCTCAAGTCTGGAGAGTTGTTCTGAAGATCATTACCTGGTATTCAAAGGACAAGTAATAATCAAATTCTGGAAGTTGCATTACAATTCAAAGAGGTGAATCTGGGAAATTTTCTGATTGTCATCTGCACATGTATATTGGGGCTGAATTTCATTATCACAAGTCTGCTACTGATTTGTGCGACTAGTATTTATGTGCTAGAGCTGCAACTAATGTGGGAGATAGGTGTGGCATTATTTAAAACCTGCAAATCATTACAGAACCTTGCATTCACTTCCAGATTGCCCTTGGGTATTGAAAGACTGTTCATGCACAACCAGGTTCCACATTGTTTATCATTAATTAATGTTGATTCTAGTATAAATAAATCAAACTTCGCTTTGAGCAAATAAAGATTATCATTTCTTGAACTTAATACGTTAGCATTGCACATTTTATTTATTTGCATTCAAAAGGTATTAATATATACAGTAGCAATCTATGTTCTGGTTCTTTTTCAACAGCTATAAGTATGTTTGCCAAGTGTTTGGTTAAATGCCAAATCTCTGATTAATAAAAAAAATTGATGTCGTTTACGTATAACCAAGTCGGGGTTTTTACAACTCCATTCTTCATTAGCTATAAGGATTTTCTTTAGGCCCCGACTATTCTCCTTGCCGAGGATGCTCTCCCATTCCTGTTTTGTGAGGTCATTTTTGCACATTAACCCTAACCACTTCTTTTTTTCTTCCATTGTCATTAGAGTTTTTGTCAGTTCCTGTCCTCGGTTAGGGATACGAAAAACCTTATTGAATTGAATTATAGATTTATGAGCTTTCTTATTATAACCAACCAACATGCTCCTTAATATAGATTCAAACTCCTTTAAATTAAAACTGGGCATAAAAATGATTTTGTTTACCTCGGCTCTACCTAGTGCTTCTTTCAATAGATGGTTGTCTTCAGCATTTTCCCACTAGTTGCGACATTCACTTCCCACTACACTTTCAAAAGTGACATTAGCAGTAGTGGTTTTTTCTGCAATTTTTCCATTGTTACTAGAAATCTTCACCACCTTCCTAGCCTATAGGACTGGCTTTTGCTTTGAATCAATAATCTAACCTTTGCTTGGATTTCCAACGCTTATCTTTACCATCTTGTAATTGTTTGTGAACACCTTATCTGCATTTCTCTCTATATTTCTTACCACGTGTCCAATTCATTCAGTTTTTTCATGTTACATCCCAAATTCTTACTCTTTTAAAATAACCTTATAGTCATATTATTTTTCATGTGAATGGCAATTGGATTGTTAAAACAATCAAATGTTATGATCTTGTGAAATGGAAATTATGGTTAACCATTTTGATTCACGTGAAAATGAGTTGTTAGTTGTTCGTTGCTATTTCAATTGAAAATGAATGCTTATATTTTTTGATAAATATTAGTGGTAATGGTAGTTAGCCGTTGTGACAATTATGAGTTATTTTTGTTTTTAGCTATCCTGATTTAAAATAGAGGAATATGTTATTATTGTGGAAATATTCTTTTGGATGCAGGAGTAGACGAAGTGGGGAAGCATTGCTAAATGGGATTTACGGAATGGGGCACCAAAACAAAAGGTCCATTGACAGATTATCAAGTATGAGTTCTAACCACCTTGATGAAGGATTTAACGACTAGGCAACATAGAATATAGCTTGGACAATCATGAGCTATCCGGTCAGTTCTTGATGCAAGAAAACATTTAAACAATTATTGAAAAGGGAGATGTTACCTTCTCTTTATTTTTGTGGCATTAAGTTATCGACAAATGTAAATCTATATATATTAACACCATGATATTTTAACACCTATAACTGCACCTACATGTATCGACATACATAGGTACATATGTGTGTATAAAATAATATATTGAAAGGAAAAGAATCACATGATATATATCATATTTGATATATATATCAACCTTGAGTAAGTATATTTTTATGTCTTTTGTCGTCTCCATGACGTTGAGCAAATTGCCACCTTCATATCAACCTTAATCTTTTTTCGAAATTCTTTTAAAGATTTTTGAAGAGTTACTAATGAGAGATGGATGATCATGCTACGTCACTCCCTTTCTTGTAACTGAGGGAGCGTGCACAGATATATTTGAATATTTACGTTGCCAATGCAGAACTCTCTCTCTTGTGCACTCCTCTTTTCATAAGTAAAAGACTCTGAGTTCTTAGTATAGAATCCATCATACGGATGTTGCTATATAATCATTCTTGTTGCACATACCACACCCCCAAGCTACTAATTAGCAACAATGATTGTTTACAGTTCAAAAAAAAAATCGTGTGATTGAAGCTTGTGGTGACATGCCGCAATCATTGAATGCGAATATCAATTCTCAAGTCATGCTACCATATGCCCAAGTTTTACTTTCACATGTACTCTGTCTTTTTCTAGTTATTTCCAAGATGGTTATATTTGATGTTAGTGTATGATCGTAATGTTATCTTGCATCCACGATTCATGGATAAGCAATATTGGCTTTATCTGAAGGCTTTGTATAACGATTCAGAGAGCATAAAAAAGCCTATTTTATTTCCATTCATATTTTTTTCTTTTCATGTACATTGGGTGGTGGATATCATACAAACCCACGCAATCATAATTAGTTGACATTCTTTTTACCTTCTCCTGATTTCTTAGCAATCACAACCCAAGATGCATATCGTGTACAACATATATAGAGCTAGTTCTTATATAATTCATGAGACATCAATCTTACTTGTACAGTAGTATAATCCATATGCCATTGAGACAAGAATCAAACTTGAGTAAGTAATTCTGATTGATATGTTGAAATGCATTGTACACATAGAAATCTCCTAGGATACACCCTAGACCAGGAAAGTCAAGCATGAATGGGTGGGGAGAAGTGTCCCTGCAAGAATAACTTAAAATGTTAGTAACAAGAATAAATGAATAACTTAAATTGCATATATTGGGTCAGCTCATGATTGTCCAAATATATGTATTTTCCAGTTGTCAAGTTGAGCAGTGGGTGATCAGGCTTATACACTACCCATCTAAATTCTTGGCCAAGGTAGGTTAGAGGTATGCTTGCCGCCTAAGTCACAAGGTTCGAATTTGAATTCGAGTTCTACAACTATAAAATTCAAATAAAGTTCAGGAAGAGGAAAAATTCAGAGGAAAAAATCGAATTAAATTCACCTTGTATAATATTATTTAAATTATATATTAATATTTTATAATATTTTCTTATTTATTAACTTTTAATAAGAATTTATAAAAATAAGAGAAAATAGTATTAAATAATTATAAAAATATTTTATTTCTTAACAATTCAATATAATCAAAATTACAATTTAAAACTAGTACCTTTTAAAACTATATTATTTAACATTATTTTAATAGAATTTATTTTAAACTATTTGATAAAATAGTTAAAAAAATATATCTAATCAATTATTATTCTAAAATTTTAAAATAAAAATCCTATTATTAAAAAATATATATATATTTTTTAAACTTCTACAATGTTTCATTTACAATTTAAAACAAATGTTACATTTTAAATGTGACCATATTATATAGAAAAACATTAAATATGGCCATATTACAAAGAAAAATATCATACCAAATTCATACTCATACAATGAAATACCTTTTAAAATTAACATTATGGAAAATAAAGAAGACATTTTAAATATGACCTCGTCAAAATGAAAACCATGGAAAATAAAGAGTACATTTAAAATGTGACCTAGTCACTTTATCAAGAGTGACTTTCAATATTGAACAATAGAAAATAATGGTGCTGCCCAACAGATGGATGATATTAGTCTGCAGATAAAACGATGCTCCTCTCCTCACGCTAATAGAAAACAAACGATGATGGTAGACGATTCTCCCTCTATTACACCTGCAATACACCGCATTGTTTTTGCCTTTTCTGCACCTGCATACACCAATTGTAGTTCCATGCGTTTAAGGGCCCTACTCAGAAGCCCTAAAATTGAACGATAGAAGATGAAAACAAGAATTTCTAAGTATTCATGGCAACAGGAAAAAGTCCTTGTTTTTGCGGTTGAATAACTGTGAATATTTTAGAAAAAAATAATATTCGAAAATATCTGAATTTGATCCTTCAAATCTGTCGAACACTGTGACTTAGCTTGCCATAATTGATCACTAGAGGTTAGAGCACTAGCTGACAAAGGAGAGATTGATAGAGGATATTCACTGCTTTGTCAGTTGCTTAACTGACACTCTAACACTGGAATGCTAAGATGACAGGACCATGGTGCCCTAAGCCTAACCCTGGGGTAGGGAGGGTTTTTCTTGTAAGAGATTGTGTGGGAATAAGTTAAGGTCCGCAGTTGGGAGGTTAAGCCTATGCCAATGCTTCTCCTCTTCACCAGATTGCAAGGTTTGCACAACACATTAACAATTATCGACACTTGTATGACTCTTGATTTTATGTACGTTCCCTCGTCTTATTTTAATTTTATTCCCTGAAATGTATATATATATAATTGTGTTCATAATAGTATCAAATGATTATGGTAGAAATTAGTTATGGAAGTTATATTAGTTTCTTTTCATGTAACTAGGAAAGGATTGCTTCTTAACTATTGTTTACATGTTCTTGTACATTGAACTCAATTTTTCTTTCTAAATGAAGTAACCAATATAACTTCCTTATGTCATTTTGTTATGAAGGATAGACTATCTCTAGAATTCGATCCTTATTTTATAGCACATAAGATGATATGTTACATATGGTATTAGAGCGCTAGGTTCAACTTTGAACCTTGGGCTCATCACTTAACCACTAGACAAAAAATCTGAAACTCAGATCTATATGTTAGCAAGATGTAAATCCGGAAGACTCCTCGCAAGAAACCCCAACAACCCATATTCTTTTATTTAATTAAGAACATTCTGAAGCATGTTATTCCTATTGCTCCATGCCCCAGGATGATGAAACCCTAGCATAAGCTTTGCAATGAATAAAGAAGGAAAGGGTTAGATGGACTCCTGCTAGGAAGGCAATGCTGAGAAATAAACTTGTTGAGGCATGAAATGCCCAAAAGACTGATCCTCTCATGATTTATCACAAAACATGTACAGGGCAGGATAAGCCCAAGATTGAAACTAAACAAAATACTTGAGAATAGGGTATCTGAATTTTAATTCATATTCCCTTTTGTAGTGTCCTCAGAAGAGGAGATTTTTGTAAATAAAATTTGTTATAGTTGTAACTAGCAATTTTGATGAATTCAATAAAATAAGCAATTAGCAAACATCTCTATTGTCTTTGTACTTTTTTTAACAATCATATATACATCTAAGTGCAAACATGATATTGATTTAAGAAATTTATTTTTATTACAAGTGATCCGAATTATGATTCTGGATTACAACACTTGGTGTGATACCTACGATATTGTTAATTCTAATACGAATAGTACAATTTCAATACAACAGATTATGCAAGCCAAAAGTAGTTCATTTCATTGACAACTCAAGTTTATACAATGTTTGATGAATATGAAGGGCCACCAACATCCCTTCAAAAAAGAAATGAACAATTAACATAATTTTTATTGCATAATAAAATATTAAAACTATGAAAACTATTTAAAAACTATTTCAAATCTTATGTCTGTTGACTTGGTGGTCAGCACCTCCTTCGAGGTTCGTGACATGGTTTAACCACCTCCCATGGATCTGGTAAGTTTGGTGTTTGTGACATTCGTTGATAGCTTGAGCTTTTGGTGCAACGACAAACATACCAACAATTGGTATCAAAGCCTTGGGTCACAGGTTCGAATCTCAAGAGGTCTCCTTCATTCAGTCGGTGTAGAACCCTCAATTGGTGCTAAGGGGGAGATTGTTGACTTGGTGGTCAGCACCTCCTTGGGGTTCGTGACATGGCTTAACCACCTCTCGTGGATCTGGTAAGTCTGTGTTTGTGACGTTCATTGATAGCTCGAGCTTTTGGTGCAACGACAAACATACCAACAATGTTTACTTGTAGAAGTCATAACTTTCAGCACATAGCTCGAAAATGTACACTGCTTACACCATTGGAAAGGTAATCAAATTCTCTATCTCCATTCAATGCCTAAAAATGCTCCGAAGGCCTCCAAAAATGCAAAATACTAAAGTATCGAAAATACTAGAAAAATAGATTTCGGTATTTCCCATTTCTGCTTTTGTCGGCCTCCTCTGGATCATAATGAATCATGTTCTGATCAATAGGAGACTTTAAAAAAAATAGGAAACATAAATAGCAATGGGAACACCATAGATAATGAAGTGACAATGAAGTCAACCCACAGATTCCCTCAGATCTATTGCTACAAGTTTTGCAAGACATGCAAACAAAGCTGGAACACATGGAAAAGAAAATGAATGATTTGGTAGCCCAGATCGGGCAAGGTTAAGAGGAGACACATTCCTCCCTTCCACCTAGAACTGAACCTGAAAATTTTGATCACAGCAAAAGGGGTACTCAAGCTTCACCCACCCAAACTGAGAAACAAAAAAAACTAGAAATAGTTAGTGACTTGTCCTCAGATATTAAAAAGATCAAATCACCTAGGTTCCCGAGCTCCAAATTTGAGGAGGATGCAGAGACCTGGCTAACCAAAATGGGACAATACTTTGAAATTAGGAGTTTTTCCAAAACTTCCAAGGCAATGTGGGGAACCACCTTTCAAGTGAAGCAACTACTTGGTGGGGAAACACTAAGAACTCAACATTAAGACAACTGAAGTTACATGGGACCAAATTGTCTCCATCTTTAAGAACCGATGGTTACTCCAGACCTTCTACAATCAGAAATTGTTAGACTTTCTAAACCTTAAGCAAGGGGTTATGACTGTACACAAGTACTGGGAAAAGTTCACTCAACTGCTGAAGTATGTACCCCCATACTAGCAAGAAAATAACCTAAAAGTTAGAAAGTTCATTATGGAATTAAACAATAGGATTTGGGGAGCAATGGATGTCCTTGCTCCACGAACTATGGAGGAAGCTCTTGAGAAAGTTGTCCATCAGGAGCACAAAATAAAAAGGGATGACTCTATCTAGGATAATAAGAGGAAAACTAGTTGGAACACAGAAGGATCAGATTCAAGGCCACCCAAAAAACATTTTAAGAACTTCAAGCCCAATAAACTAGAACCCAAGGGAAATGGGGGCAAAGAGTTCAAGAGTAACACCCACTATAACAGGGGTAATAAAGGAAATGAAAAGAAAGGACCCCATTAGGTCTGTGAGGCAAACTTGCTATTTGTAGCAAGTCTAATTATGGGTGATTGATATTTTTGAGAGAGCAGTGGTGGCTCAGTTGATCGGTCGTCATCTGTAGTTGATTGTGCATATTATTCATGGAGTTCATATTTTATTAAGTTATTAATGAGGCTTTCATTATTATAAGGCACATTATATTATCTCATCTTATAAATTGCAATTGTGAAGATGAAGCCTCTTAAGTGAGAAGTGTGAAGAAGAAGTTAATTTGCATGATTGGCATTCAACCAATGCCAACCTACCTATATATTTCATATTGTACATGTATTTGGGGACTGCTCATACGTTATCTTGTACACATTGCACACATTGTTCATCTAGATAGAAATACAATATTTTGCAAACAAAAATAATAATAGTATTGATTTGTTGAAATAAAACCACCAAAAGCTCTTGCATTAATTTTACCAAATCCTCCAAACCTTTTGGGTCAGTATTTCAAAGTAATTGGAAGAAACTCTACCAAATCCTCCAATTAGATGCATGAGAATGGTAAATCATCTCTTCAGACCCATCCTCCAAACCTTTTGGGTCAGTATTTCAAAGTAATTGGGTAAAACTGTACCAAATCCTCCAATTAGATGCATGTGAATGGTAAATCGTCTCTTCAGACCCTATTTTAGAAATCACCTTGCAGCATTTCTTGAAGACATCTCAATTTACAGTATAAGGAAAGCATAGACTTTTGACATTTAGAAATAGTCCGAAATCTCCATCTGCATGCTAAACTTTATGCCGATTTCCCAGATCTTTTCATTTTCAAACAGGCAGTGGAATATGTTTGGAGACATGGTAACAGAAAATGGATGCAAATGAGAAGAAATAAATACCTCGAGTCCAGGAGTGTATCTACCTTGAGGTGTTGCTGAGTACAAGCCCAAGCATGTGAAGACTGTAGTAGGGAAATTTTCAAAAAGCATTAGATCATTCGTAGTGTTAGAACATAAAATAACAAAAGGGCCAATGAACTGAAGCAAAATACAACTTCAAGAATATGCTACTAGTATAGATAAACCTCATAAATCATAAATAGGTTATTCTCAGAAGCAATAAATACCATCCGCAAAATTCAGACCAATAGCTTTTATTGTAACTTGAACTTCCCCAATTGATGGAGAAGATAGCTCCTCTTGCACCTGAAAAATAAATTTAATGTAAAAAAAATGTGCAGAAGAAGGCAACATTTAACTTCAAGCTTTGTTCTTTATTCAAAATCCTGAAACTACTTAGCACAGATCACAACCTCTGCAATATAATGACATTGAAATAATCAGTTTTATTCCAAAATTTATTTCTGTTAAAAAATAGATGTCCTCACCAATTTAAGATCAGATATCCTCCCAGCACGTTCTGCACTGCAAAAAGAAGATTGCCAAATTGAGTTATTTGGTCATAAGAAAAGTGTGAACATCAAAATGCTGAAAATGTATGAAAAACTATGGCTTAAAGTATTAAAGGTCAAATCCAACAAGTGGATACAAATCGCTTGCAAGAAATATTTGCACAACTAGACCATTGATATATTGGATACAATTAACAAAGCATGCATTGTGTGAAGCTATATGCAAAATCTTAAATGACCATTTACATGCAAATGCTAGAGTGTTAATAATCTAAAGCCAAGGATGTATCCTTGTACAAGACATGCAGTCATATGACCAAACAAAATACATCAACACAAATAAATGTATATTTGCAACAACTGTCTTAAGAAAATGAATACAATCAATGGCCAACACCTTCTGAGTACCATGCCTAATATTCACACGTTTTCAAGGGTTCCTTTCCAACATTTTTGTAGCATTTACAAGCTTTTCTATAATTGGAATATCCAAGGAATTTTCCACCATCACACCTAGAATCAAAACTGCCCAAACCATGTTCATCCTTTCTAATATAACATCTACTGCCGAATACCCTAATGTATTTAACAGAAGCAGGTCTGCCATGCCACAATTCATAGGGGGTTTTCTTGATGTTTGTCCTTAACTGATACTTCTTTATGAATTGCCTCTACGCAAAACATATCAGATATTTTAGCCTCATTAATCAAGGTTCTTGACATTTCTTTAATTGTCTCATTTCTTCTCTCAACTAATGTCTTTTGGTACCATGTTTTTCACAATATTCATCAAATTTGTGAGAGGTACACTCACCACTTCTATCAGATCTGAGGCGCTTAAGTTTCAAACCACTTTCCTTCTCAATCATAGACCTGAAGATCTTAAACTTTAAACCTTTCAAATACTTCTTATTTGTCTTTTGAAACTGTTACGCAAGTAAATGTAGAAAAATCATCCACAAACAGTGTTGTCTGTAAATATTGTGTAGCCGACAGGGTGTTGTCATCAGTAAAGATTTTGTAGCTGACGGGTTCATGTCATCGATAAAGATTTGTAGCTGACGGATAGATTAGTATTGTTATGTAGCCGATGGACCCCTTCGGGAAGCTTCGACGGAAAATATTTATACCCCATCTGAGATCATTGTAAATCATCTTATCATCTGTATGTAATCTCTTGGCATATGCGAATAGTACAAGGAGATCTGTTGTTCTTGTCCATTGTCTATATGCATTAATTTCTTTACCCCAGTAAAGTAAACATTTGGCGCCGTTGCCCGATGGACCTGGAACAAAGGTTGGAATGAAGACTGATACCGAATCAGTTAAACAAAAATAAGAATAAGCTGAAGGACAAAGACGAAATCCGCACAACTCAAGGAAATTTAATTTTGGCGTAGCAGGCCGAACGCAAACGAAGGTTTTAGAAGATTGCCGACGGGCACCGAAGTGCTGAGGAATTGTTGGAGGAGACTCGACAGCAGGTGGAATTGGTGGAAGAAGCAAGAGACGATTTTTTGAACCTGTATTCACCAAGGGAAGAGAATCTAGATGGAAGGGAATTAACTCGCACGGCTCGGAGTGCCGAGGGAGCATGAGCGTGGAGTGAACTCTTCGTCCGTGATACACTTCCAGAATGGGAAGACCCTTCTTCACCAGAGAACACAGCTGTTGGAGATAAGACAACTGTTGGAGAGAGCGCCGGTGTGGGAGTGCAGATCGCTAGTGTGGGAGTACAGATCACCGGCGTGGGAGTGCAGATAGCCACGGTGTGGGGGTGCAAAGCCACGGTGTGGGAGTGCAAAGCGCCGATGTGGGAGTACAAAGCGTCGGTGTGGGAGTGAATAGTGCCAATGTTGCAGGACCGAACAATGCCCGTGTACAAAATCCAGTAGTGATGGCAGGACCAAAGGAAAAGTTGTCGAAGTTTGAGGGCGATGGTATGGTTGATCCAATCTGACACTGTAAAACATGCGAAACGATTTGGAGGGCAAATGGTATAACAAATACAAACGAATGGGTCCAGCAATTTCCGGCAACCCTAGGGGGTGTCGCAATTGATTGGTTTGCTGATACAGATCCCCAAAAGTTAACTAGTTGGGACAACATTAAGGAGTTTATCACAAAATTTCAACTGTTGCGCGACGACAATGAGATCGTAGTAGAGATATACAATACAAAGCAAGGGAAGAATGAAACTGTCCGAGTATACGCTAGGAAATTAAAAGACTTAATAAATAAAATGGAAAATAAGCCGGCAGATGGGCTACAAAAAGGATGGTTCGTTGAAGGTCTATGCCTAAAGTTGCGGAAGAAGATGAAGATTGTGCCGTTGTTGTCATACATTGAAGCATAAAATCGGGTGATGAACTTGGAAAGTGAGCAGAAAACAAAGAAGAAGAAGAGTAGCTCATCCGAGTCAGACGATGATGCGTCTTCGGAAGAAGAGAGCAGTGATGATGAAAATAGCAGCAAGAAGGTCTGAGCTCTCCAGAAGGACATGATCCGGATGATGAAGAAATTTAAGAACATGCAGAAAGAAACAAAGGGAAGCGAGCTATGGTGCACGGAATGTAAGGTAGAAGGTTACACAAAGGGCCCTTGTCCAAAGAACCAGTTCTACGAGATCTGCCAGATCATGGGACATTCCACAAAAGAATGCCCCTTCAACATGAAAACCAAAGGATCTCAACAAGTGTTCCTAACACAGTAGGCTTTTGCCTTTGGAGGGAGTGGGAATACAAGTACGGAGGGTGCCACGTTCGGAGGGTACAGAAATAATAGACGCGGGCAAAACAACAATGCGAACAATAACAATAATAATGGCAGCCGAAGTTGAATTCAGTATGATGCTAACGGACGGCCGATCATTCAATGCCGAGCATGTAATTTGTGGGACCACTTTGCCCGAGACTGTACAACGGAAAACACACCAAAATTATTATGTAGATGGTGTAGACTTGGTGATCATGAAGATGCCAAGTGCTCGAAGTTTGGAGTGAATCCGATCATCATTGGGACGGATGAAGAGGAGCTACTGGCAATCACACGCAAACAAGCAAAACTATACCCCAACCTGGCGGAAGAAAAGAAGAGGTTGGAGGAAGTCCGGAAGGAAATTGAGAAAGTGACATAGGCGGAGAGTGCACACTTGAGGGACACCATAGGTACCTCAACAAACAATTGCGCGGAACAGAACATTGTACAACAGATACTACGAATGGAGGTACTTGTCAAAATCAACGATTTGTTGATCAAAATGCAAGAATCATAGATTGAGTAGTCAGGGTTCAATGGGTGGGGTGGGATCCCAAAGATTTAAAATTGATAAAAGCTCTCCTTTGTGGAAGTATACAACAAGAATTGAGCAATGTGTTGAAGGGGGAGGGTATATATGGAAATGCATTTTTTGCCAAAACCAATATAGAAGCTCATATTGCTGGGTTAAACATCATTTGATAGGCCCACCAGGTCAAGGGATTAGCATGTGTGAGGGACCCCCGAAGGGACGTAAAAAGGGGTTGCTGGCTTCTCAAATAGCAGGCATGTTAAAAGAACAAGTGGCTGATAGGCTAGTGTCAAAGGCGAAAAAAGATAAATCAAAGCAAAAACCACCAACAACACCCTCTCAAAAAACCACTAGACCACATCCCTTCTTACCTACCCCGTCTATGGATGAAGATGAAATAGAAACACCCCCATCAAATAAAAGAGGTCCATTAGATAAGGCATTTGAAAATGAAAAGAGAGAAATAGCTGACATAAAGATTGGACATTGCCTCATTACGAATGGTGTTTCATTCAATCTAGTGAGATCACACTATTGGAGAGAGATGGTGCAAGCAATAAATGAAGCACCTTGTGGTTACCGAGCCTTTAGATATGAAAAGTTGAGAAACACCATATTGCATAATGACAGAAAGAATGTAGAAAACCTCCTCAAACCAATAAGAGATTCTTAGATCCAAACGGGGTTGAGCATTGTCTCTGATGGATGGAAAGATTGCGAAAACTGTCCATTAATAAATGTGACTGTTGTCTGCCCCAAGGGGGCAATGTTTTTGAGGGCGGTTGATTGTGAAGGGTGAGTAAAGGATGCAAATTTTATTATTGAACTTCTCATTTGTAAAGACCTAAACTAGCTTCTAACTGGAATGTTGAGGAAGAGACTGATTTTTTGGTATTTTGATATTTATGTTTTCTTTGTATTTTTAAATGCGACAAATATAAAAGGGAAACAAGAAATAACTTTTGCCAAGGAAAACACTACTTTCAGAATTACCATAATTATGAATACTATTTGGAAAAATCTGAATATAATATCGCTTCCACTAATTAAATACAAATTCACAATAACAAGAACTTGTTTGTATTTGCCCCACTTGATGCAACTAATTCAGTTTATCCTCCAATCCGTCGGTCTTAGGATTGATCAATCTAGCTCGAATTCCAAACGCAGAGACCCACAAAATCACTTCTTCCCTCTGATTTTGCACACCGGTCCTTTACCAACAATCCGCAGCCCCAATTATGTAAGTTGCAAGTCATATAGAACAGCTGTGACTAGTTAAGGAAAATGCTGGAGCAATAAGGAAATCACAGGCCACCAAAAGGGGCATTAGCCTCTTGTCAAGTTGATTGTCGCCCCCACAAAACATTGTAATATTGGACCCGAATGAGATCGCAATCCACAAACATAAGTTGCAAGCCCCTGTAATTATTGTATTGAACTGTAATGGGGTCATGGATCAAGGAAATGGCTTGGGACCCACTTGCCGCCCAACCTCTATAGACACGATTTGGCTCAGAGATTGCCAATTATGTAAATAAGAATCAAGACATTGTCTTGCAGAGATAAATTGTTGTCTAGTAAAGTCTCAATTTCGAACTACTTCAACACCAGTTAATTGTCCAGAATAATTCAATGATTTCTCTTCTCAAATCCACCAGAATACTACTAGCAAAGAGTTCTTCTTAGTCACAGATTAAATAGTAGGGAAAATGGGCAATTGCCAATGACAATATCATAGAACTTTTAGAATTCAGAAGAAACCCTTAGCCAAGTGCACAAGAAATTTAATATTATTCAAGATGTTCTCTCCTCAACAAAAAAGTTGTATTTATAACACAAATTGAGCCATCTAGCTTCACTTTCACACCTTCCACTTAAAAAGCAACTTTATAATATAAAGTTATAACACTTCATAATATAAAGTATGATGCTTATTAAATGTGAACTAAATCATCATTAAGTCAATAAGCGTGCCGATAAAGAGCTTCAATAGAGAATTCCAGAGAGACCAAACATCCAGAATCAGAGAACCATCCTGCCTGAACTACTCAATCCAAAAATAGCAACTGACCAAAAGAAACTTACTAAAAATAGTAAGTCCAAGAACAGCAATCTCATGACAAAGACCCCCAAATCCAGTCATCGGCTCGCGAGGGGCACGATAATGAGCTAACAAATCCACACTTTGAAGACCTACTAAATCGGGGACATTACAGTCCTCTCTCCCCAAGATTATTTGTCCTCAAGCAATTGAAGTCCGGAATGCTGTAAAATATCTTCCGGCTCCCAAGTAGCATCCTCATCTGGAAGATTTTGCCACTTAACTAAAAACTCACGAATGGTCCTCCGTCACAATTGCCTTTCTCTAGTATCAAGTATTGTTTCTAGAATCAACTCCAATCTCCCTTCATCATGCAACGGAGGCAAAACAAGAGAAGGTCTCACATGATGACCCAAAGCCCCTTTAAAGCATGAAACATGAAACACATTATGAACTTTTCTATCATCAAGCAACTGCAACTCATATGCTACCTCACCAACCCACCGCACAATCCAAAAGGGTCTATAATATCGCGGCTTAAGCTTCTTAGCTCCACTCTTCTTGAGCGTAGGCTGTCGATATGGCTGCAACATCAAGTAGACCATGTCCCCTACTTGATAAGTTCAAGTTGTTCTCTTCTGATCAGCATACTACTTTTTCTAATTTTGTGCCCTCTGTATATTATCTTTCAAAGTCCTTACTACATCTTCGCTGTCCTGTAGCAACTCCCTGGCACTCGGTACTCTACCATCACAACATAACAAATCCAAAAAACTAGGCAGATCATAACAATATAGAGCTCTGAAATGCGACATCTGTATAGTCATGTGATGAGTGGAATTGTAACAATACTCGCATAAGTGAATCCATTCTACCCATGCCTTCTGCTGAGAAGAGACATAATTCTGCAAATAACCTTCAACCCACTTGTTCACTATTTCTGTCTGGCTATCAATCTGCAGATGGTAGTTGGTGCTAGGAGTCAACTCAGTCCTACACAATCTAAAAATCTACTGCTAGAATGGCTCATAAATCTACTGTTACAGTCACTAAACCTGAAAACCTCTCTGAAAAATAATTCAGCCAACTGCACAACTGAATAGGTAGTGGTGATAGGGAAGAAATGAGCATACTTTGTGAGTCTATCTACAACCACATATATACAATGTTGCTCTTGGGCCCTAAGCAAACCCACAATGAAGTCCATGGAGATTCCCTCCCACTTCCCTTCAAGAATAGGGAGTGGCTGTAATAGACCAGTAGGGTATGTGTGTTCGTGTTTATTTTGCTGACAAACCGAACATTCTTGGACATAGTGATGAACACCATCCTTCAAGCCCTTCCATGTGAATCTCTCCCGAACCTATCTATAAGTCTTAAAAAACCCCAGATGACCAGCCATAGGAGAATCATGGAATGCCCGTAAAATCATCTTACGCACCTCTAACTCTGGAATCAGATAAATCCGCCCCTTGTAGATAATCAACTCATCTGGAACTGAATATCTGTCATCCTGAATACTACAATCCACAATACTTGTCGCCCACTGATCCTTGGCATTTCAGCTACAATTAAATGCCTCCAATCCTTTGAAATATCAGAAACTACACAAAGGTGAGGTCTCCTCGAAAGAGCATCCGGAACAATAGTTTGAGTCCCCTTGATATAGGAGATATCAAAATCATAAGACTATAGTTTGCTGACCCATTTCTACTGCCTTTCATTCAAATCTCTGTCCCAAGAAATGTCTCAAGCTATTATAATCAGTTTTAATGCAGACTTGCTACCCACCAAATACTACCTGAATTTAACCAAAGCATGCATGATAGCTAACATTTCCTTATCATAAACGCTAAAAGTTCTCTTAGGACCCCGTAATTGCCTTCTCTAGAGGCATCACAATGCAAATCAAAAGGCCTAGAAAAACCAAGTAAAGCCAATACTAGATATGAGGTTATAATAGTCTTAAACTTCTTGAAACATTCTTGTACCTGAGCTGACCACTAAAAAGCACCTTTGCGGGTCAAATTTGTAAGGGGAGCAGCATGTCATGAGAAACTGGCCACAAACCTACGGTAAAAAGCACAAAGACCAATCAACCCTCGTAACAGTGTCAGCATCTCTAGTGTAGGCCACTCTATAATAGCACGGATCTTATCTAGGTCCATACGAACTCCATCGGCATTGATAATATGTCCCACATAAAGTAACTTTGTCATACCAAGAGTACACTTGGACTCTTTGGCATACAAGGAATCCTGATCCAGAATACCCAAAACTGTATCCAGGGGAACCACATGGTCATCCCGAGTCTTACTATAAATCAGAATATTGTCAAAGAAGACCAACACAAACCTGCAGAGCTGATTGTGGAATACCCAGTTCATAGTGGACTAAAAAGTAATAGGAGCATTGGTAAGACCAAAGGGCATGACCAAGAATTCAAAATGCCCACAATGACACCTAAATGTTGTCTTCTCAATGTCCTGCTCTCTAACCCGGATTTGATGATAGCCAGATCTCAGATCAATCTTCGAAAAATACTTTGCCCCATGCAATTCATCAATGAGCTCATCAATCCATGGAATGGGATACCAGTTTTTAATGGTCCTCTTATTCAACATCCGGTAATTAATGCACATCCGGAGGGTACCATCCTTCTTCTTTACTAGAACAACTGAAGAAGCAAATGGGGATTTACTTGGCCTGACATGTCCTTGATCAAGTAGCTCCTGAATAGTTTTTTCAATCTCATCTTTGAGCCTCTTTGGATGGCAGTAAGGAGTAATCATAATAGGCTTAGTGCCTTCTTCCAGCTCAATAATATGGTCAATCCCGCAATCTGGTGACCTACAAGGAGGTAAGTCATTAAACACTTTAGAGTGTTCAATCCTCAATTGCTAGATATTAGGATGATATTCTACCCCCATAATATTCTTTTGTGTTGGCATAATTCTACACTCTACTGCCCAGTCAACAATATCCTCGTGACGAACCAAGTGCTGCATATGCCTAAGAGAAATTTAGTTCAACTCATCATTACGGATTGCTTTAAGGACTTAGGGTTGCCTGTCCTTAATGAACCTCATCTCCATCTTCTCAATGCTCAGGTAGATATCCTTAAGTGTGTGTAACCATGCCATACCAAGAACTATATTTGTCCCCCCATTGTCCACCTCATAAAAATCTGTAGTGAAAGCATATGTATTAAGTTTCACAGGAAGATCTGTAATCATCTTGTTACACTTCAAGGTGTAACCATCAGCCACTTGTACTTGTAGGCCCTTGAAATCCTTAGTTTGCATACCCCTCCTAATAAGCAAATGAGCATCAATAAAATTATATATAGCTCCAGTATCAAATAAAGCAACAATACTTTGTCCAGCTATGAGCCCATGCATCCAGAAAGCTCCCTCCTTCCTCATGCTAGATAAATAAGCTACCTTGAGGTTGGAATCATCCACCTCATCATCAACATCATCACTCCTATGCTGATCCTAATCCCTAGCCCTAACGGTTCTTGAAATTCAGTACTATCATCATCATCATAGAACCATTCCATCATCCTATTTTTACCCTTAGGCTTCATGGGGCAGTCATGGTTGACATCATAGGGACCCCTGCAATAGAAACACAACTTCCTCCTTAAATCATTAATCGTTTCCTAGTCCAAAGGTGTTGCAGTAGGATTCTTACCCTCAGTCTTCTCCTCTCTCTGGGGAGGTGCCCTATCATAGGAGGACGTAGTAGGCTTTGAGGCAAACTTGCCTCTAGATGTAGAGGCTTCTAAATTATGGGCCTTTTTCATTGCCTCCTGTAATGATGGGGGGTCTAATGACTTAACCCACCTTCTGAGTGGCTCAACAAGGCCCTCAATGAAAAGCATAACTCTCCTTCGCTCAGAAATGTCATACACCATCACTAACAACCTTTGAAACTCACTAATGAATGCCTCCAAACCAACTGTCTGTTGTAACTGAGCCAACTCCCTAAAATAAACCTCAGGATCCTTCTTGTCAAAATATTCTATCAATCTATCAACAAACTCCTGATATGAAATGATCTGATCATGATGGAGAGATACCAAACCATAATACCACCAATCGTGCGCAACTCCATCAAGGTGTAGCATAGCAAACCTGATGGCATCCTCCTCAGTCATAGGATGCAAGGAAAGGTAGATGTCGAGCTTGTGGACCCAAGCTCTAGCAGTCACTCTACTGCTCCCATCAAAATGAGCCAATGTCATCTTACTAGCTGCTTGCTAGAGCTCAGTATACCTGAGCCGCTGACTGTCAGTAGCAAGCCTACCCCTAGAATGCTCACACTTCTATGTCAAATATCTATCAAAACTCAAGTTTTCTTTTAATGCCTAAGGAAGAGCATCCCACTCATGAAAGTAAGTCAACACATCATCAACAAATGGAGCAGCATTAGAAGTAGTGCTAATTATATCTGATTTAGGTCTCAAAAAATTGGGTCTCTGTGGCCTGTCTTGAGCACCAAATAACCTATCTTGTCCACCCTATCATCCACCTGACGTGATCCTCGGTCCTATTCCTGTCATCAACCCTAGGCCCTACATCCATACATGAACTGTAGGAACCAACAAAAACATCTTAGTCCGTCTTTCTACCTCGATCCTGAGGCAGTGTTATCTGTTGTAGAGTATTAGATAACTGTTGCAATACATCTGTCATCTACTGTTGCCCGACTGCGATATTCCGAAATGCTTGCAAGGCATCTCTGTCAACTTGAGCTTCCGTAGCACGTTGTCTGGAACCACTAGAACCACCCGGACTACCCACTGTGCCAAATTGAATCTCCGACTCTCCCTCTTTGGGGGGCACATTTTGATCTTGTTGGGTGTAGTGCATTTCAGGCACAAACCTTCGATCACCATCCATACTTCAGGGAACAGAATAAAAGAAATATGCCTCTGATAATTTTTTAGCCCAATTCCTGTAGGCTGGCAGGAAACCTTGCTCTGATACCAATGTGAAGACTTGAACTAGCTTCTAACTGCAATGCTGAAGAAGAGACAGATTTTTTGGTATTTTGGTATTTATGTTTATTTTGTATTTTTAAATGCGACAAATATAAAAGGGAAACAAGAAATAACTTTTGACAAGGAAAACACTACTTTTAGAATTACCAGGATTATGTATACTATTTGGAAAAATCTGAATATAATATCGCTTCCACTAATTAAATACAAATTCACAATAACAACGACCTGTTTGTATTGCCACCCTTGATGTAACTAATTCAGTTTATCCTCCACTGCGCTGGCCTTAGGATTCATCAATCTAGCTCGAATTCCAAACACAGAGACCCACAAAATCACTTCTTCCCTCTGATTTTGCACACTGATCCTTTACCAACAATCCGCAACCACAATTAAGTAAGTCACAAGTCATAGAACAGCTGTGACGAATTAAGGAAAACGTTGGAGGGATAAGCAAATCACAGGCCATCAAAAGTGGCATTAGCCTCTTCTCAAGTTGATTGCCGCCCCCACAAAACATTGTAATACTGGACCCGAATGAGATCACAGTCCACAAACATAAGTCGCAATGATGCAGAGCAAGCACAAAGGAAGCAAGGATCAACACAAACTTCTTCACAACCTCCAAACTTCACAAAGGCTTGATCAAAGACTTTGGTTCAATTCCCTTAGTGGATACTCCTATTAGACAATCTCTCAAGCAAGTCTCTAGACCCAACTCTACAAACAAGACACAAAACCCAACTACACCCAACTTAGTGCAAACAAGGCTTCCTACCCCAAAATGGCAAAATGGGGATTTTCATGTTCTTGGTCAATTTACCACCAACAAAGGCTTAAAACAACTCAAACTCAACCCAAACAAGGTAAACCTTCTGATGGATCCACTCCCAACAATCCAAAATCCAAGATGCTGAATTTGACCTAGTAGCCTATTAGGTCTCCTAATCAGTTTTCCACCAATAACTTCGAAACTCACCAAAGGACCCAGTAAACCAAATACATATTTAAATACCCTTTTTCAAGTATTGACAAACCCCAAAGTTTCAAGGTCTCACTCCACTCCAGCATGCCTCAACCAATACCAAGCACATAGGCTTAATTAGCTACTTTAGGCGTGGTTTACAAGGCAAATGATAAAGGATGGGTTCATGAAATCAAACCTCCACCACCAAGCTGTTCACCTAACTCAAATAAGGGTATCTTGTTCTTATCCCAAGTCCTCAGCCTCCTTTCTTCTCCTTATCCAATCAAATTGCATCAAAATTAGGTCAAATACATGGGAATATTTGACCTAGGGCTTGCTCCTAAAATTCACTGCTGCAACCTCCTATTTCAAAGCTTGAAAAATATGATAGAGCATACCCCTAACTTGCTCCATGCCAAATTGGAAAGAATTCCAACAGTGGAGATTCAAGTTAGGGCCATTTCTTTGACCAAACCCTAGTTTTAAGGGTTTCACAGGGCAGTGACCAAAAAATTTGAATAACTTGAATACTATGATTGATACAAGCTTGAAACCAAAACCAAAATCTTATAAATAAACAGGGCTAACTGATCAATGCAAAGTTTTCACCCTCCAATCATCAGATGCCATACTGTACGGAAGGAAACAAGAAAACTGTTGGAACAACAGATTTTATTGATCAAAAGAACAAGTTACAATGCTTTTCTTCATACTCTCTCCTCCTTCGGGTGTTTAGAGCCTTTATAAGCTATTTGGAACAGGTTAAACCACCTTATGGCAGTTATAGCCGTTGGGAGTGGTTTATTTGAAAAGTTGTCAACAAATTGCAAAAGTTGCTAAGCAACTTTTTGCAATTTTTTGCAATTTTTGCTTTGTGACCACATTTTCTTGCAAATTGAATTCTAACAACTCCTATAGGTTCTCCTAATGCTCTAAACCCCTAGACTATCCTAGAAAACATGAAATAAATCAAAATCCACTTCATTGTACCAAATGATGCCCAGGCTTATAATTGCACCATGGCATCTTGTATCCATTACAAAAGTGGATGGCCTTAGAGAGATCATTTGATCAATCCCTAGACCTTATTACATTAAGAAAATAAAACATTTTACTTAGGTGCTCTGCACCAATCTCCCCTGCATAAAAGAAACTCCAGTCTCTAGAGTGTTGTGAAGTGGAAGAGCAATATCATAAGCCTTAAGAGCTTTCTCAGTCATCCAAGTTGCATCTGCTGCTGTTTGCCCCTTCCACTGTACTAGATACTCATAGTATGTCTTCCTCCTAGTTTGCTTATTGATTCTCTTATCCGAAATAGCTTCCACCATGGGTTTAGGCATAGGTGGGATGGTTTCCTTCAACTCCTCCTTGGAATTTGCAAGTGTACCTGCATCCACATCATTTGAAACAGCACCCTTGAAAGCGTACAGGTCAGAAACATTAAAAATAGGAGACAAGTTAATATCATGGGGCAGATCAATTTGGTAAGCATTGTTGCCACACTTCTTACCTATCTTAAATGGGCCAAGCTTTTTCATTTGCAATTTTGTATGCATCTTCTTTGGAAGCCTTTCCTTATTAAGATAGACCATTACCATATCCCCCACTTTGAACTGAAGTTCTTATCTCCTTTTATCTGCCTGCTACTTGTATTTGATGGAAGTATCTTGCAATCTGTCTTGCACCTGTTGATGGACTTCTTTCATGACCTCTGCAAAATCCTTAGCTTGTGCACTTCTCCTTTCCATGTCTTTAACATCTCTAAGTTCCAAGGTACCCCTAGGGTGAGTGCCATAAACAACTTGAAAAGGGGTTAGGCCAATACTTCTATTAATGGAATCATTAAAGGCACACTTTGCTTGGGGTAAGACACAATCCCATGAGACTCCATGTTGCTTGGAAAGACACCTCAGCATATTTCCTAAGGACCTATTGACTGCCTCAGTTTGCCCATCAAATTGAGGGTGATAGGCAGATGAAAAACACAAGTTGGTTCCTAACTTTCTCCACAAGGTCCTCCAAAAATGCCCCAAAAACTTGGGATCCCTATCAGATATAATGGACAAGGGCAAACCATGAAGCCTAACAACTTCTTTGAAGAACAAACTTGCTACATGGGAGGCATCATGAGTGGTCTTGCAAGCTATGAAATGGGCCATTTTAGAAAACCTGTCCACAACTACAAAAATGCCATCATAACCTGATTTAGTCCTTGGAAGTCCAACAACAAAGTCCATACTCACTAAATCCCAAGGCTTGTGAGGTATTGGAAGTGGGGTATATAGCCTTGCATTTGATGTGCCTCTCTTTGCTTGTTGACAAATCAGACATTCTTCTACATACCTCCTGACATCAGTCTGCAATTTTGGCCAAAAATAAAATCTCCTCACCTGCTCTAGAGTTTTGTTCATTCCAAAATGCCCTGCTAGACTGCCACAATGTTTTTCCTTTATAATATTCTCCCTAATAGATCCTTTGGGAACACAAAGCTGACCACTCTTGAAGAAAAGGCCTTCTTGTAGAATGTACTCACCAAATTCAGTATGATACCTTTCTCCCATGGATTTGCAGACTTGGTATGCCTCCTTGAAATCCTCATCTTGCTCATACATGTCCTTCATTGCATGTATGCCAATGCTCTCCAACTGAACCTCTTGAATTGTCAAATTTCTCCTGCTAAGTGCATCAGCAACCTTGTTAGTTTTTCGTTTTTTATGCTTAATAGTAAAGGTATAAGCTTGTAGAAATTCTATCCACTTCATATGCCTATGGTTTAACTTTTCTTGCGTATTCAAGAAGCTTAAGGCATGATTATCAGTATATACAACAAATTCTTTAGGCAATAAGTAATGCCTCCATTTCCTAAGGGACTGCACCATAGCATAGAGTTCAAGGTCATATTTTGAATATTTTTGTTTGGCCTCATTAAGCTTTTCACTAAAAAAGGCCACAGGCCTACCCTCCTGGCTTAGAACACCTCCAATTGCCTTGTTGCTAGCATCACACTCCACTGTAAGCAACTTGTAAAAGTCAGGGAGCACCAAAACAGATTGGTCTGCAATCTTCCTTTTCAAGCATTCAAAAGAGTCATTAGCCTCCTTGGTCCAAGAGAACACACATTTCCTTCCTCCCTTTATGGTATTTATCATAGGAGCACACACACCACTCAAATTTCTTATAAATTTTCTATAAAAACTACACATACCATGAAAACTCTTTACCTCTGATGGAGTGGTGGGTGGTGGCCAATTAAGGATGGCTTCAACCTTGGAAGGATCCATTTTTAACTCTCCTCCTAATATCACAAACCCCAAGAAGATCAGCTCTGTCTGCAAAAATGAACATTTCTCCAAGTTTATCATTAGTTTCTCTTCATGAAACCTATTTAAAACCAAATCTAGATGCCTTAAATGTTCATCCCTGTCCTTGCTGAATATCAAGATATCATCTAAGTACACTACAACAAACTTGTTCAAGAAAGGTTTTAGGATTTCATTCATTAGTCTCATAAAGGTGCTAGGTGCATTAGATAAGCCAAAAGGCATCACAAGCTACTCATATAAGCCTTCTGAGGTCTTAAATGCTGTTTTCCACTCATCTCCACCCCTGATCCTAATTTGATGATATCCACTCTTGAGGTCCACCTTTGAATAGATATTTGCCTTCCCCAAACAGTCCAAGAGGTCTTCTATTCTTGGCATAGGAAACCTATATCTAATGGTTATCCTATTAATTGCTCTAGAATCGTACACAATCTCCAAGTACCATCCTTTTTAGGAGCTAGCACTGCAGGGACTGCACATGGGCTTATACTTTTCCTAATGAACCCCTTAGCCAACAACTCTTCAATTTGTTTTGCTATTTCTTCATTCTGCTCTGGGCTCATCTTGTAGGCTGCCTTGTTTGGAAGTGTAGCCCCTGGGATGAAGTCTATGCAATGACTGATGTCTCTTTTAGGTGGCAAGGGCTCTGGTTGGCTACCTGCAACTATCCCTCTATACTTCTCCAACAAGTCTCTTACCTCCTTGGGCCCAATATTGATAACCTTGGGTGGATCTTGTGATTGCTTGATAGGATGTTTTTGAGGTCTAACTACCTATGCATAGCAAGGTGTGTCCTTCTCTTTAGTGATCCTCATAAATTCTTTCTCACCTACCAACATCACCCCATTTGTAGCAGGGTTCCCATCATCAGGCAAAGGTGGCATAGTGTATTCAACCCCATCCTTGGTTATAGTATATACATTTGTCTTGCCATCATGTTTGGCACACACATCATATTGCCATGGCCTCCCAAGAAGCAAATGACATGCATCCATCTCTGCCACATCACATAGAACTTTGTCATTATATTCCCCTATCTTGAACTCCACCTACACTTGCTCATTTATGAGTGTTTGTTTGTCTTTTGTCAACCATGACACCTTATAGGGGTAAGGGTGAGGTCTTGTAGTTAGTTTCAACTTATCTACCATCTCCTTCGAGGCAACATTATCAAAGGAACCGGAATCCACTATAACCCTGCAGACTTTGTTATTAATTTTGCATAAGGTTTTAAATAGTGACTTCCTTTGAGGTGGTTCTGCAGTTGCAGGGGCTCTTATCATAGTTCTTTGCATCATTAAGGACTCACCATGTTCTGGAAGTGCAGGCCTAGAAGTGGCAGATTGGTAAGAAGTAACACTTTGACTGTCCTCCTCTTGGGTCAATTGGATTCTCCTATCCCATTGCTTGTCCACTAGACCTTCCTCTACCATTGGATCTTCTGCCCCTAAATGTTCCTCTATGTGTAGACTCACCTTCAGCATTTGAACCACTAGACTCTTCTTGACTTTTATTGAAGGATCCCCTTCCATGGAACCTACCTCTGCCCCTATTGTTGTTTCCTCTACCCCTTCTGCTTGTATCCCCTTTTCTTTTATGTTTTTCCTCAATTTTTAAAGCCATATTGAAACACTGATGTACTAAACCCAAAGTAATCAATGTTAGTTCATCTTGAATGCTATACTTTAAACCATTTACATACCTTGCAAGGTTTTGCTTCTCAGTCTCATACACCTTGGCTCTGAGGGTCAAATTGTGGAATTCTTGTGTGTAGGTGCTGACATCCAAGTTCCTTTGCCTGAGATTCTACAACCTTTTGTGTACTAACACCTCATAGTCTTCAAGTATGAACTGCTTTCTAATTTCTGCCTTCATCTTCTTCCAAGTGGCAATCTGCTCCTTGTTCTCATCCAACCTTTCATTTTGCAAAAAGTTCCACCAACTCAAGGCAGGGCCTTTGAGTTTGGCCTTGGCAATCCCAACCTTCTGATTTTCAGGGGTCGTGTCACATTCAAAATGATTGTCTAAGGCCTCAATCAGATCCATACATTCATCAAGGTCCAACGTAACATGAAAAGTGGGTAAGTCCCCTTCTCCTTTCTTTCCAACCCTCTCCAATGCAACAAGGAAGGGCCTCTGATCTATAAGAATGTTCTCTTGTTCTTCATTCCCTTCTATCTCCTCAAGTTCTAACTCATCATCACTCCCTTTCCTTATTTTATTCTTGATCCTATCCAACTCCCTCTTCATAGTCCTATTCTCTTCCCGGACTACTCTACTTTCTGCCATCTGCTCCTTGACTAGCTTGGCTAGTTCCACATTGGTGATCCTCAAGGGGATCTCCCTTTCAGGTTCTTCTCCTCCATCAGACATTGTGTCACAACAAAATCAAAGTGGCTCTGATACCACTTGATGCAGAGCAAGCAGAAAGGAAGCAAGGATCAACACAAACTTCTTCACAACCTCCAAACTTCACAAGGGCTTGATCAAAGACTTTGATTCACTTCCCTTAGTGGATACTCCTATTAGACAATCTCTCAAGCAGGTCTCTAGACCCAACTCCACAAACAAGACACAAAACCCAACTACACCCAACTTAGTGCAAACAAGGCTTCCTACCCCAAAATGGCAAAATGGGGATTTTCATGTTCTTGGTCAATTTACCACCAGAAAAAGCTTAAAACAACTCAAACTCAACCCAAACAAGGTAAACCTTCTGATGGATCCACTCCCAACAATCCAAAATCCAGGATGCTGAATTTGACCTAGTAGCCTATTAAGTCTCCTAAATCAGTTTTCCACCAATAACTTCGAAACTCACCAAAGGACCCAGTAAACCAAATACATATTTAAATACCCTTTTTCAAGTATTGACAAACCCCAAAGTTTCAAGGTCTCACTCCACTCCAGCATGCCTCAACCAATACCAAGCACATAGGCTTAATTAGCTACTTTAGGCGTGGTTTACAAGGCAAATGATAAAGGATGGGTTCATGAAATCAAACCTCCACCACCAGGCTGTTCACCTAACTCAAATAAGGGTATCTTGTTCTTATCCCAAGTCCTCAGCCTCCTTTCTTCTCCTTATCCAATCAAATTGCATCAAAATAAGGTCAAATACATGGGAATATTTGACCTAGGGCTTGCTCCTAAAATTCACTGCTGCAACCTCCTGTTCCAAAGCTTGAAAAATATGATAGAGCATACCCCTAACTTGCTCCATGCCAAATTGGAAAGAATTCCAATAGTGGAGATTCAAGTTAGGGCCATTTCTTTGACCAAACCCTAGTTTTAAGGGTTTCACAGGGCAGTGACCAAAAAATTTGAATAACTTGAATACTATGATTGATACAAGCTTGAAACCAAAACCAAAATCTTATAAATAAACAGGGCTAATTGATCAATGCAAAGTTTTCACCCTCCAATCATCAGATGCCATACTGTACGGAAGGAAACAAGAAAACTGTACTGGAACAACAGATTTTATTAATCAAAAGAGCAAGTTACAATGCTTTTCTTCATACTCTCTCCTCCTTCGGGTGTTTAGAGCCTTTATAGGCCATTTGGAACAGGTTAAACCACCTTATGGCAGTTATAGCCATTGGGAGTGGTTTATTTGAAAAGTTGTCAACAAATTGCTGCAATTTTTTGCAATTTTTGCTTTGTGACCACATTTTCTTGCAAATTGAATTCTAACAACTCCTATAGGTTCTCCTAATGCTCTAAACCCTTCGACTATCCTAGAAAACATGAAATAAATCAAAATCCACTTCATTGGACCAAATGATGCCTAGGCTTATAATTGCACCATGGGGTCTTGTATCCATTACAAAAGTGGATGGTCTTAGGGAGATCATTTGATCAATCCCTAGACCTTATTGCATTAAGAAAATAAAACATTTTGGTTAGGTGCTCTGCACCACGCAAGGCCCTGTAATTATTGCGCTGAACTGTAATGGGGTTGTGGGTCAGGGAAATGGCTTGGGACCCACTTGCCGCCCAACCTCTATAGACACGATTTGGCTCAGAGATTGACAATTGTGTAAACAAGAATCAAAATGTTGTCTTGTAGAGATAAATAGCTGTCTAGTAAAGTCTCAATTTCGAACTACTTCAACACCAATTAATTGTCCAGAATAATTCAATGATTTCTTTTCTCAAATCCACTAGAATACTACCAGCAATGAATTCCCCTTAGTCACAAATTAAACAGTAGGGAAAATGGGCAATTGAATACTTCAGCACAATTGCCAATGACAATACCATAGAACTTTCAGTATTCAGAAGAAACCCTCAGCCAATTGCACAAGAAATTTAATATTATTCAAGATGTTCTCTCCTCAACAAAAAGTTGTATTTATAACACAAATTGAGCCATCCAGCTTCACTTTCACACCTTCCGCTTAAAAAGAAACTTTATAATATAGAGGTATAACACTTTATGATATAAAGTACTATGCTTATTAAATGTGAATTAAATCATCATTAAGTCAATAAGTGTGCTGATAAAGAACTTCAATGCGGAATTCTAGAGAGACCAAACATCCAAAATCGGAGAACCATCCTGCCTGAACTGCTCAATCCAAAAATAGCAATTGACCAAAAGAGACTTACTAAAAACAGTAAGTCCAAGAATAGCAATCTCATGACAAAGACCCCCAAATCCAATCATCAACTCACGAGGGTCGCAATAATGAGCTAACAAATCCACACTCTAAAGACCTGCTAAATCGGGTACATTACATCATTGAATCCATAGAGTCCATGGGAGTTGACAATGTTGTCCAAGTATTAATGGACAATGCTAAAGTTTGTAAGGTTGCAGGTGCTTTGGTAGAAGCACAATATGAGCATATCTTTTGGACACCATGCACTGTCCACTCTTTGAACTTGGCGATGAAAGCAATTGGCACCCAAATTGAATGTGTGAAAGAAGTGTATAAGGGTGAGCAGATCCAAATGTTTGTGACAAACCACCATATGTCCAAGCAACTTTCAGAACTTTCTCCCGCTTGGAATTATTGAAGGTAAATTTTAAACTTTATTTAGTTTCTTTTATCATTTTAATTTTTGTGTCATACTTTACATAATTGAATACATATTTTTAAATTTTTGTGTTGTTTACATATTTGATATTTGAAATGTGTTATTATATTAACTTACAATTTGAATTAACATGGTAATAGGTTGCTGAAACAAGGTTTGCTTCATACACAATTGTCCTTAGATGACTTGTGAGGGTGAAAGAAGCATTGTGTCAAATGGTTATTATCAACAAACGGGGTGGATGGAAGCAAGCTGATACAAAAAGGGCTAAAACTGTAAAGGATATGATCTTGAGTGATGATTTTTGGAATAGGGTGGAATATGCATTAGAACTCACTGAGCCCATCATGTTTATGCTTCGGTATGCCGACATTGATGAGCCTTGTTTCGGGGACATTTATGATGCCATGGGCTCCATGCTAAAAAGAATGAAATAAGTTAGTTTAAATTTTTATACAATACTTTATCCTTGTTATTGAGAGATTTTGATTTTTTATATTAATTGTTATTAACACTACATCAAGATAACTTACATGTACATCATTTGACATCCCAGGTCATTTAGAGGAGAGAGCAGGATCTTGAGGATACCTTGTACAATAAGGTGAAGAAAATTGTTCTACATCGCTAGAACAAGATGACTACACCTTTACACCTCCTAGCATATGCACTTTCTCCTAGATATTATAGCGGTGAGATACTTTCCGTTCCTAGTAGAGTGACACCTTTCAGAGATCCTAAAGTTGCTATTGGTTATAAAAGGGCATTTAACAAGCTCTTTAGTGATCCTAGTGTGGCATCGAATGTTAGGAGAGAGTTTGTAGATTTTGTCTTAGGCAAAAATGCAGACCCTGATGCAATCAATGACCAAAGTAGAATGGATTTCATTGGATGATGGTACTTACATGGGCAAAGTTACATGTACCTCCAACCTCTTGCCATTAAGATCTTGTCACAAGTATGTATTTAAGTTTTTTTCCTTTTCTTATGGCCACTTAGCTTTGCGAATTAGCAATCTTAAATTCCTATTGCATTGTAGAATTACAATTTCTAATTTTTTTTAATTGTGTTGGTTGTCTCTGTAAGTTGCAAGCTCTTTTGCTACTGAGCGGAATTGGAGTACATACTCCTTTATCCACTCAATGAAGCGTATCCGGTTGGGTTCAAAGAAAGCAAAGGACTTAGTATTTATTAACAACAACTGGCGCCTGCTATCACACAAAGATCCAAGATATAAGAAGGGACCAAAGGAGTTGTGGGATGTACTACCTAAGACTTTTGACCTAGATATGAATGTCCAAGATATATCTAGAATTGCCTTGCTAGATGTTGAGGAGGAGGATGTGGTTGCATTTGGGGCTAGTGGAACTGGTTTGGGTTCTAATGATAAGGAAAATGATATAGATGAGGATGAAGCCATTGATCCCTCATATTTTGATGACCCATTTGACCCTTGAAGGGCATTTGCATCTTTGATACTATGAGTCTATGATCATCGATAAACTATGTTTAAACATTTTTCATTGGCTCATTTATGATTTATCACCATGTTTCAAACTTAATTAAATTATAATTTATTATCTATCAATCTAATGATGTAGTCTATGTTTTGAAATTTCATTTTGCATTTTAGTAATTCAATGTGTGATTTTATTTACAACATTAACATAGATTAATTAGTGAGTATTTAATGTTTATCTTTGACATTTGGCATTGATCAATAATCAAGTAACATTGATATATTCATACTATGAAATGACTTAGTTTTACAACTATGTGAGTTTCTTCTTCTTTTTTTGCATATAATATACTCACGAACCTACCCACGAACCCAAATGGGGAAAAAAAGATTTGTCCGAACCCTCGAACTCAAATTCATCCTTGAACCCGAATCGACAACTTAGATTTGAATCAAAATCTGTTCATAATTCAAATTTTTGGAAATAAGTGTGGAAACTTCTGGAAGATTTCATTGTAATCTTCCCATGCAGCATTTTCTTCACTATGTTGGTTCCACTAGACCTTGCATTAGGTGATATCTCGATTCTCAAGCAAAGCTTATGCACCTCGAGTATTCTAAATGGCTCTATTTCCACCACCCCTGGCTCTCACACCTGCAAGAGATTAGTCAATAACATGTTCATGGTTGGTTACATGTTTCTTAAGATATGAAATGTGAAATACGTTATGCATTCTAGCAAGGGTTGGAGGTAGTGCAATTCAGTAGGCCACAAGGTTTACGACTTCCAACACCTCAAAGGGTCCCACATATCTTGGAGCTTATTTGGCATTCCTACCAAACTTGATAGTACTTTTTTGGAGTTAACTTTTAGGAGAACTTTTTCTCTTACTGAGAATTCCCTAGGTATCCTCTCTACATTTGCTTAGCTTTTTTGTCGGTCATTTGCCTCTTTCATCTTCTAACAGATCTGAATTACCTCTTCCTCCAACTCTAGAAGCATTTTGGGCCCGACAATGATTCATCCCTCAATTCTATTTCATCTCATAGGTGTTGTACATTAATGCCCATACAAAGCCTCAAGCAATGTCATCTTAATAGTAGATTGATATGAGTTGTTATAATCCAATTCAACCAAGGGAAGATACATCTCCCACTGATACTGTCGATCTATGCAATATACTCCTAAAAGATCCTCTAGCACTTGATTTACCCTTTATGTTTGACCATCCGTCTATGGGTGGTAGAACTAATGTTTAGCTTTGTTCCTAAAGCTGAAAATAATGTTTGCCAAAATCTGGATGTCATTCTAACATCTCTGTTAGATATGGTCTTTTCTGGGACTTTGTGAAGTCGGAAAATATCTCACAAACTTATGAGTTATTTCTAATGCTCAATTTGTCAAATTTTCGAGGATTAAATGTGCTACCTTGGTTAGTCAATTCACAACTACCAAAATGGTATTATGCCTATTTCGTTTCATAGGTAACCCTTGGATAAAATCTATTGTGATTATTTTCCATTTTCATTTGAGAACTTCGTTTGGTTGTAATAATTTGGGTGGGTATTGGTGCTCTGCCTTAACCCTCTGGCATTCGAGGCATCCTACCACATATTTCATTGTTTCTTTCTTCATGCCCTTCCAAAAGTACAAAGGTTTTATATCAGTTAGAATCTTGGTTACTCCTGGATATCCCGAGTAAGGGGAAACACATGTCCCCTCTTCCAAATCTTTGGATCCTTGGGTATATACATCCTACTTTTATATCTTAGGAGACCATCTCTTTCCAATTGGTATCCTTCATATCAGGGACCTTAAGGTTCCAAAGGAATGCTTGGCGAACCTCATTGTAAAAGTCATCTCTTGGCAGACACTGCACTACTTGCTCTCTGAGCCCAGTATTTATTGCTAACATGACTGAAATATGTCTTTGTTGGCTCAAGGCATCAGAGACTTTATTCTCTTTGCCCTTGATATAACTAATATCAAAATCATAATCTGCTAAGAATTCTCACCACCTTCTCTGATAAGCATTAAGGTTGGGTTGGGTGAATAGGTACTTTAATCCATGATGATCTAATCTGTACTCAAATGGTTTTCCGATTAGATAATGCCTCCACATCTGTAGAGCATGGACAATAGCTACTAGTTCCAAGTCATGTGCATAATTTTGCTCATAGTTTTTCAGTTTCTTGGATTCATAAGTGATGACCTGGTCTTCTTGCATTAGGACAACCCCTAGTCCTCCCAATGCATCTATTATAACCACGAAATGGCCCTCAAGATCTATTACCCTAAGTATCAATGCAGAGACCAACTTATCTTTTAAATATTCAAAGACTGCTTGACAATTCTTAGACCATATAAATTTCTTCCATTTTCTTTGTAGGGTTGCGATGGGATGTGTTATCATGGAGAAATCCCTAACAAATTTCTTGTAGAAACTTGCCAAACCCATGAAGCTTTTGACTACTAACACATTCCTAAGTACTGGTCACTCCTTGATTGCCTTGATCTTGGCAGGGTCTCTACTATTCCCTTGGCTGATATAATGTGTCCTAACTACTGGACTTCTTTCTGGTAAAAGGAAGAACACTTGGATAGCTTTTCATACAACGTGTTTTCTTGTAACCTTTGTAATACCACCTCAAGGTGCTCCTGGTGCTCTTCCTCATTTCGAGAGTAGATGAAATCATCAATGAAAACTAGCACGAACTTATCTAAACAGTCTTGAAATATGTTGTTCACGAGGTTCATAAAAATAGCAGGGGCGTTAGTTAGTCGGAAGGGTAAAACTGTGAACTCATAGTGCCCATAGCGAGTTTTAAAGGCAGTCTTATGAATATCTTCTTCCTTAATTTGAAGTTGATGATAACTCGATCTAGGGTCAATTTTGAAAAATATTGCTGCCCCCCTCATTTGATCAAATAAATCATCTATCCTAGGGAGAGAATATTTGTTCTTGACGATGACTTTGTTAAGCATTCTATAATCAACGCACAACCTCATGGTTTCATCCTTTTTCTTGACAAATAGTACTAGGGCTCCCCAAGGTGATACACTTGGTCCGATGAGTTTCTTGTCTAACAAATCCTGTAATTGAACTTGTAATTCCATCAATTTTGTTGTGGTCATGCAGCATGGTTATATGGGCTCTACCCTAGTTACCAGGTCTATGGAAAAATCAAATACCCTAGAAGGGGTAGGCCACGAAGTTCCTCTAGAAATACATCCTGAAATTTTTTAAGATATGGATATTTTTCTTTAAAAAATATCTTCAATCTTTCTCTAATCTCCCCATCTTCAAAGATGCAATCATCCTAATAAGTGGTTTCAAAGGGTTCTCTTTGGTCTTCTATCTTTATTGCAAAAATTTCACATCCCTTCCTTCTGCATCTCTTACATTGCATGGTTGAGATTTGACAAGGTTTCACTTCATGCATTATACCTTGAATGCTCACAGGATTTCCCTAGTCATGTATACATTCTACCATCTTTGCAAGACAATCTACCTTTGCTTTGTGCTCACTGAGCCAATTTATCCCCATTATGATATCATAGGACCCTAGAGGTGCTAGGTACAAATTAACCTTGGTAGAGAAATTTGGGAAGTCTATCTATGCATCAAACAAACATTGATCTACCCAAGCTTTTGATTGGTTTTCATATTTAGCAGCCCAAGGTCAGCCATTAATCCTATTCTCTTGGGAAGTCTACTTAATAATTTTGGGAAGATAAAACATTCAGTGGCTCAAGTATCAATTAAAATAGAAATAGGGTTTCCATAAATCTTACCAGGGGTCTCTATGGGACACAACTGCTACTCTGCCTACCGATTATCCAGGGCTGCATGGATATTTTTCTGGAAGACAGCTCATTGAAGAGGTAAAGGAGGTCATGGTTGCTGGTTAGAGATGCCCTTATTAGGACACTAGTTAGCGTAGTGGTCTCCGTCACAATTAAAACAACCTTTAGGTGGTCCCTTCCTCTCACCTCCCTTATTACCATTGTCACTGTTGGAGTTTCCTTTAAAACCTTTGCTACTGTTTCTCTTGTATTCAAGTTTCTTGGGTTTAAAAATTTTGAAGCTGTTTTTATGTGACCCGGAGTTTGTACCATTGGTACTCCAATTCGCTTTCCTTTTGTTGTCATGGATGGAATCACCCGTTTTAACCTTGTGCTCCTAACGGATGGCTCTTTCAAGAGCTTCCTCCATAGTTCATAGGGCGAGATCATAAATTGCCCCCTTGACCCTATTGTTTAACCCCATGAAAAACTTTCTAACCTTCAGGTTCCTATCGTATTGATATGGGGGAACTTATTTTAGGAGACAGGTAAACTTCACCCAGTACTCATGTATTTTCATATCCCCCTACTTAAGACAGGGAAGCCATTTGTTCTTAAAAATGGAGACAAACCTATCACAAGTGATATTAGTAGTCTTAAGATTCAATTCAATTTTGGTGTTTTCCCACCATGTGGTTGCCTCCCCCAAAAGGTGGTAAATTCCCCAAACTGCTTTGGAGGTCTCAGCAAAACTCTTGATCTCAAAGTATTGTTCCATCTCAGTTAACCAAGCCTCTATGGTTTCACCCAATTCAGATCCGAAAAATCTAGGAGATTTTATCTTTTTAATGTCAATGGATAAATCACTATCTCTTGCTTCTTCTGTTTTTTAGACTATGTTATAGGAGGTCTAGTTTCATGTTCACTATAAGCAGATATCTCCTACTCAGTCCTAGTTGAGGGGGAGGAATGGGTGTCCTCTTGACCTTGCCCAAGTTGAACTGCCAGGGCATTCATTGTTTTTCTATATTTTCCATCCTAGTTTGAGTCTCCCACAAAACTTGGACCAGCAGGTCCATGGGGTTTGATGGAGTAGAATTCTAGGGAATGGTCCCACTAGACATCTCACTCTCTACATTGTTTCCATTGTTTTTCATGATTTTTGTTTGCCTGAAACATACAATTGGTTCGTTTTTATCAATATTATGTTTTCATACATTTACTCAAGAAGGAAAAAGAAAGTTTAACTATTTGCTCAGGCAATGCAAAATGCCATTATTTTATTCAAATATAGAATATTTCTCTTGTTGCAACTGCAAGGGAGGATACATCAAAATAGCTCACATTGATCTTTTAAAGAAATTGGACACCCTATTCCGTGCTATTTTGTTTGTTCCCATTCTTGGGCATATCCTACCCTTTATAACTTTACAAGGTTTACAATAAATCGTAAGTGGATCTGTTTGTTTGGCATTCCATGCATCAATGAGTTTGGTTCTAAAGATTGCCTTCTTGGTTGGAATCCCTCAGACTCTTTCTCTCCTAATCAAGAGTAGAGCTTGGGCTAACGTCTTGTCATCCTTGGGTACAGAACAATATGACTAGTCATACTTTGCCATGTTTTTAATCAGAAAAAAGAATATGGATTGGCGGGGTTTTGTAATGTTCTAGTCCTCTTTATGATCTGGCAAATTGATAAAATGGTTTACTTGTGCGGAGGAAGTATGGATGACGTACAGTATGGAGACAATTTGCTCAGGTAAGTCCAGACTCCATACAGACAGCCACAGGAAGCCGTACGAGATGCCAAAGAGGTCGTACGGATGCCAAGGAGATCATACGGCAGTCTAACCTATGCCACTCAATGGGAGATTGACCGTATAGGAGGAATATTTAGTCGTACGGCATCAAGAGAGGGCTGTACGGTGGACTGAAAGGGCGTACAGTGGTACAGACCAAGTTGGCCGTACGATGAGTGAATGGGGGATGAGGGAGGACGTGAAAGAGGTCGTACAGTATAGTTTATGGAGGTGTTTGGGTACAGATGCGTTTTTGTGGAGGTGAAGTCGTGTGGTGATGGAAGGTGAATTCACTTAATACATCATGAACAAGATAAAACCCGAACAAGAATGGAAAACGAAAACAGAAACATTCAATTAATATTTGCCAAGAGATGGTGCTCCGATTTGCCCGATCCGAGCGAACTGATACATGCAACAATGCAATAGGGTGAGGGTTGAAACCCACCGAAACCACACGAGCCAAATAGGGAAGATCTTTCACTTTCGAAATGGCAAACGATCCAAAACTTCAACAGAAATTTGCAATACATAGAAAATAATCCCAAAAGCATACCTAAAGACAACCTACATGCCGTGCTTAAATACTTGTCGGGAACAACTTTTCGAGGGTGTACAAAGATAGCCGACGACAACACCACTACGGAAATAAAATTAAAAATGGGTCCAAGATACATTAAATCAATCGGCCCGTTACAATAGTTTGATTTATGATTTATTTTATAACGGGAACATTACAGGTTTCTTTCAAGGAGTAGTCCGGATATACATCATGTTTTCCATAGATAGTTATAACTACCTACAAATGTATACCATTTTCCTTTGCATTTTAACTTAAACAAGTAAAGAAAGTAACTGAATTAACAACTTTAATCCAAGCAAAGAGAAATTAACCATATGATCTAACTATAATAACTAACTAGAATACAGAACATAAATATATAGTAAAGTACCCAACTTTTAAATGATTGCATAGAGACTTCGACTTTTAGTTGTACAAGCCTTGGCTACTGGAGGAGAAGAGAAGCATTGCCTTTGGGCTTAACCTCCCAACCATGAACCTCTAAGTACCCCCACACAATCTCTACCAAGAAAGGCCCTCCCTACCCTAGGAATCAGGCTTAGGGCACCATTGTCCAAGCACTGAGAATCATAGTGTTAGAGTGTTGAATATACAGCCAGTTGGGCTTAGGATACCTTCCATCCACCTTTATGCTAGTTGTTAGCACTCTGACTTCTAGTGATCATAGAAACAAGCATGCCACTAAGTTACCTTGGCCAAGAAATTGTGAGGGCACTATGTACCCAATCACCCACTGCTTGACTTGACAACAAGACTACATTGGGGACTATCACGAGCTGACACTGGTTTTTAATCAAATCACATTACTTGTTTAAGTTATTGATGGTTCTTTACTTTTATCATGCAAGAGTAACCATAGTTCAATGATTTCTTTCACACCCTTCATCTCGACCATGTTGGTCTTTCTGGATGATTCATTGGGTGGATGTATGAATAATTGTAAACAAAAAAAATGAATCTACCCAACTAGCTTTGGCATTATAAAGGAATCTTGTATTTAAAAAGCATTACATGCATAGGTGTTGGCATTACAAAAGGATATCTAAAATGTTTAAGCATCCATATATACAACCAGTACATTGGCCATTCTAGCATTAGCAATATAGAGATGGTTTCCTCTAAATATCTAAGTAATTATATTTGCAGTCACTACATTCGCCATTCTGGCTTTGTCATTACACAATGGTTTTTGATGGAATACAAGGCAGGAGAATCCCCAGATGAGATGTCCTAGCCCCCAGCAAATAACCACATAGTGAAATATAAACAATAACACAGAGATTTAGATCCACAACAATGCCAATTCTCATAAACCAAAGAGCTCAATATCAAAGACAAAAGTTCTATTCAGAGGATGAACTAACATAATCCATTATATTAAATTAATATATTCTTTTACCAAACAACACAAATTAAAGATCACTTCTAGAAACTTCAGGCCAGGCCCAACCTCCTCAGTTGGCTGGTGATGAAGCACTTCTAATCTACTGCAAACTTATGCGCATAAAGAAAGATTTCTCATGGAACAACAGTTTAGAATCTTCAGCCAAAAATATATATCATACTACATTGTGAGTCTTATGTGTGTATGCATATTTATGCTATGCAATATACTAAGATGTTATGTGTTTGAAAACAATGTAAGTTGTCCTCATGCAAAATGAGTGAGCCAAATATAATCAATTAGGGCCACATGTCACCATATCAAAACTATTTAACAGAGTATGCAACAAATTAAAATAAACTAGGTTCATAAACTAATTCAATATAATAGAGGTGGTTTTGGTCAAAATAGATGAAATTTGTTCTGATTTTATCTTCTTTGCTTCCTCATCATCCACACACTCGAAAGCTCTACCATCCCATCAATAACTTTTGTCCATATGTGGACAGCCTCCTACTTATCTCCTATTATGAGAATCATGCAATTTTATCAGCAAAAATCTAAGGTATTTGTATAGTTTCAGTTTAACTTTTATTTCATATTTATTAAATTTCTCCATTTTCATTACCAAATAGTGATAGGAATAACAAGAAGAAGTGTAGATAACAAAAATTATGAATGTGATCTCCCCTTTTTCGTGAGTGTCATCTTTCAAAGGATTAGCCTATCTCCTGACCCTCATTGGCTAATGGAGTTGTTTAGAGCATCCAATGTAATAATCCCAAGTTGGGTATAACTTCAACAAACACTAATCGCCTCCCCAAATTCAGTTGCTTGACATTTCATCAAACACTTTGCCAGCAAACTCCAATATTACTTTGATAAAGCCTATGACAGTCCTCACTGTGTAGTTTCTTTTTTGGTATTTTCCAATGATTCTTCGAGTTTTGAATTTGGTTATATGCATGAAAGAAATGACAGTACTAAATATTCATCAAACTAATAACAAGCCAATTCTGAAAACGATAATCAGATTTGCAATGCTGGCAGTAAACAGTGAAATTCATAAATTTGAAATGCAAATGTATCATTATCGAAATAATCTTGAACATGTGAAATAACTATGTAACTTATCACATAAATCAACTGAATATGAAATACATCTAAATCAAACCTAGTAACCAAGTACCGCTAATCATAAAACATAATTAGATGATTTCTATTACAACTGAGTGTTTTACCACACAAGTAACTAAAATTCATTAAGGAACGTGGTTGAACTTGAGCAGCTCAGAAATTTGCAGCAATGGTTCTGTCCACTATCAAACACTGCTCTTCCAGCATTGTCATGAATCCAAATTGATAAAATATTTTGTATATAAACAAACATATATATATATATATTAAAGCAAGTGATAGGATATAATTGTTATTATTGATAATCTATATTATAGGAAGTTACATAATATTATTGTCTATGCTAAACAATCACCATGGTAAATACTAAATAATGAAATACTAATGATCTAAATAAATAGTATTATAATAATAATAATAAATCTTACATATAAACTACACCTACTATCATCTTAACAAGAATTAAAACCGGGCACCCTTTATTAGGATCGCATCCCAAGTCACATGACCATATAAAAGTATGTGGACTGTACACGTCAATGGGACGGCACATAATTCGAGGAAGAAACAAAGGTATTACTTCCCACACAAAAGGGCATCGACAATTACAAAAGAAAAATCCACGTCATCCAGCTATAATGAGCAGATGTTCCTAGCATAATAGAGATAACTACTAAAGTGACACGTCTGTAATGTCCCCATTTTTAGCAGGTTCCTATAGTTGGCCAAGTCAGCTCACCATAGAGACCCTCGTGCGTTGACAAGGCATTTTGGGGGTCTCAGTTATGGATTTACCATAAGTCTATTTTTAGTAGTTGCTATTCTTGGTAGTGCAATGGGTGGCTTGGTAGTTGGTCGTCACCTACAGTTGATCAAGCTAATAATTGCACGAGCTCTTATTTATTTATTATTCATTAAGTTGCATTATTATAATAATGTTTATATTATTATAATAATATACATTAAGTGATATTTCTAAAAAACAAGTTGGAAAGTTTCTAGTGTTGAGTTCTTTTGGGAAACTTCCACGATTTCTAAATGGAGTTTTATGGAAACTTCTGCCAACGAGAGCTTATTAAATGAGAGTTCATTTTATTGGGAAAAGCACGCTTGATTACATATTTGATTTTTGTACTTTCGTGGCTTTTTCCCAAGTTCTAAAATTGTGAGCCCATACTGAAGTATAAGGGTCTCGTCTGAGAAGTTCTTGGCAATTGTGCTGAAGTATACAATTGGCCAACACTCTCCTACTATATCCCTATAGCTAAGGAGAATAATCTTGATTATTACATTGGATAATCTATTTCTTATTGATTATCCGGCTGAGGGTTTTAAGAAGTTTCTGTGAATTCTGAGAATTGCATTAGCAAATTGTGTTGTTATAGCATAGCATATCTCCTACTGTCCATCCTGTATCTTTGGAGATTGGCTTTTGTGAGACGTGACTGATTTGTGAAGGAGTTTGTGAATTCCCAGCATACCTGCAATTCATATGAGGCTCACGTGGATTTCTTGCAAGCAACCATTCATCATATGTGCAGCATTTGGCATTTTTCAGAATCGTTATAGCAATTTCTAAGCTCCACATGGTAACCAAGAGGCGTTGTGTTCATGCTTGACCACCTGCGATTGGTTTCTAGCATTGACATGAGGACTTGGGGAGCTGAATTTGGGTTTAGCACTGCACTTTGTGGGATTATTACTGCCCAGCTCCACCCAACACATTCAATAATTGAGCTGTCATTCAGTTATTCAGCCCTGCGGTTAGTGGTTTAAGGTTGCAGATCAGGTTTGCAGAATCATGATTACATGCACATTGCAAGTCATTTCCATCTAGAGGCTGTGAATTGATAAAAGGGTAAAGCTGACTTCAATCTGGATTGCGATTCTGATATTATGGCCAATCATTGGCATTATCAAATCAAGTTCTTATATCTTGCACATGGTTTGCCAATAAGTGTATGCCAGAATTGTATTGTTACTATTGGGTAGTGTAATTACATTTTTCATCATTATCCTTGTTGAGTGTAAGTCTGCAACTCCAAGGGTTTGAATAATAAATTATAAGTTGATATTATATCATTTCAGTATTTTTGGCTTGACTATGGTGGCATGACAGTTCACATCCAGCTAGCTATGACATTAACGGTGGTTATGAAGCTGCTATACAAGTTTTTGATAGAATGTTTAACTATTAAATATTAAAGAAATTGGTGTTATAAAGTTATAGCCGGCCAAGGGCTTTTACACAATCACGATCACCTTTCAGGTTGGGCCAATAACCCAGGTGTGAGAAAGGAGAGAAAGTTCGTAGCAGTCAACGGCCAAAAGGGCAATGACCTCGTAGAGCCCATCGCTTAGCAAGATAGGAGTCCACGTTGCTCATAAATAGGTATGTATGTATATTATAGTTTAGTCAGGAGTAAGGATTGTGTTAGGTATATTCAGTGAGACCTAGGAATATTTAAAAAGAAATATTGGTGTATTTAGTTAGTTTTTAATAGCAATATAACTAGTATATGGTAATAGTATTATTACTTATCTAGTTCATATAATTTAAATGGAAGGACTCTTAGGATCATAATTAGGAATTCTAATAATTGATAATTGTCATATTGCAAAAGAAATTAGATCATAGAAATAAATATATTCAGATTGGATTATTAAGACCAAGAATTACGAGGATTAATGATTGATTTTGATATGAGAATTATAGTGGGTTTAATAGACAGACCTAATAGACCTTAATGATGATCTCTTCGAGAAGATGGCTAACTAACCGAGGGTCGTCTTATGGAGCACAAAGGGTCTTCTCAGAGGATTATGAAGCTTGACTTGAAAGGTAGTTTCAAGGAAGAAGGCTAAATAATCAAGGATCGTTCTTAGGACACAGGGCATCCTCCCAAAGGGTTAGGAAGCCTGATTGAAGGATTCTTTAAGGATGTGTAGAAATAATGACATTCCTAGATATCAATTGTTAGAATTGAATTTAATAGACTATGTTGCTAATATTTGCTCTAGATAAACTTGTCCTAAGGAGAGGGGACATGACAAAGGTACGCTCCGATACCACTAATGAAGGAACCTGGCTCTGATACCATTTGACAAAGGACCACTCCATCCTTACAAACTTATTGTCAAAAACACAACAATACAGAGACAAAGAGAAGATAAAATGCTTCGCAAAGTATGCTTTTATTATACTTGAAAATTCTTACAACACCAACAATATGACATCAGATATGACTTCTTCCAAAAGAAGTTTACAAATGCTTCAACATAAGAGAACTCCCAAATAAGAGCTTCCGCAAGAAGAGTCTTCGCACCAAGAGCTTCCACCAAGAGAACTTCCACAAAGAAGAGCTTCACCAAGAAGAAATTTCCTCTCAAGATCTTACACACTAAGATCTTTCTCCTCTAAGCTTGTTGACAAGAGATTACACCATGAGAGCTTCACTACAAGAGCTTACACTTAAAGAGCTTGTACATCAAAAGCTTGCACTTGACGAGCTTACACTTGAAGAGCTTACACTTGGAGAGCTTACACTTGAAGAGCTTGATCACAAATGATCATAAGCCTTGCTTAAATAGGCACTTACCACCCAAGATATTGCAAACACAACCAATGTGGGATAAAAGGTAAATACAACTACTTTAAAACAAATATTAAATTCCCATCCAAATACAACTAAGCACCACCATATGGCCCAATTAGAAAATTACATTGCTTTTGTGGATCACAACAAATATTAAATGCATGATTTAAGGAACTTTTCACAAACTTCTAAAATGCCACCTACACGCGTCGATAAATGAATGACAACCATTTTCTTGTTTTTCTATTTACGCCACCTATGCACCTTGAAAATAGAAATTCCTCTTTTTCTCCTTTTTTTATTTTTTTATTAATTTTCTTTCTATTTTCGTCACTCTCCACAAATTTTTTTTTATAATAATAATTTTGATCACACCCCCTTTTTCGTGATGCAAGATGCTCCTGCATCAGGACATTATAGTGGTATGAGAGCATAATCTTGCCATCTTGTGGAAATTAGTAATCACACATTGGCACATCTGAGAATAATGACAAAAGAACTAACCCAAGAATTGAGAAATTTCATGGAACAAACTAATGAGATTTGAAAGAACTGAAAGCTCCAATAAAATGCTACTCAAAGCCATACAAAAATTAAGTGACAACAACAATCAAAATGAAAGACCTAATTTGCAGAGAGATTGTCATTCTAATCATGAGGAAAATGACCCCTCATCACAACATTCAGTTCCACAAGATACATTTCCTTCATTTATTCCAAGGAGAGAGCCTATTGCAGAAGAAGGAACAACTACTAATAGCGTGGAAGAAATTGCAAAAATCTATGCAAAATTGGATCCAAATACTTGACAACTTATACCAATTTAAAGAATACTATGAAACAAAAATTATGGAAAATAGAAAGGGAATGCATGAAGATGAAGACCTTATGGAAAAATTAAATAAAGTAAAACTACCATGTTATGATGGGTCAAGGGAGTATATTGCTCAATCATGGGTGCAGAAGTTAGATACATATCTATCATATAGTCCTATGATGGAAAAAAGTGCTATTAAGTTTGTCATTCTTCATCTAAAGGGGTCAGTTCACAAATGGTGGCACTATGGCCAAAATTCTTTAGGGCTCAAAAAACTTACTACCTATAGTGAATTCACTCAAAAATTAATGAACAGATTTGATCTAAAAGATCTGAAATGGTATTACCAAGAACTAACTCATCTCAAACAAGCAAGATTAGTCGAGGAATTTGCTAGTCAATTTCAAGACCCAGCTGTAATGGTTCCAAATTTATCCCAAGGGCAACTCACGTACATATTCATAGGACTTAAGGAATCCATTAAAGCACAAGTGAAACCCTTTGAACCCCAAAGTCTAGAAGAATCCACTAGAAAAGCAAAAAAGGTTGAGTCAAATGTGATAAAGGAAAAACCCTATGGTTTCCTAATCACAATATCCCAACAAGGTGCAGAATCAAAGAAGAGTAATCAAGGAAGACCATGCTATATTTGTCATGAACCATGGACCAGGGGACATCAGTGCAAACAAAGACAAGAATTACTAAAGAAAAACCTATGATTCAAATGCAAGGATCCTTGGAGTTATGACCATCAGTGTAAGAGGGGAAAAACAAACCAAATAGAAGAGAGGTGTGGTGATGAAAATCCAAGAAAAAGGACAAAGCTTGATGAACAAGAACATAACATGTAACATTATAATATTATTCCACTGTTGAAATGGAACGAAGCGATTCTAAGGCACTAAACTTATATATTTTCTTGAGGACAAGCAAATTTGGGAAGGGTGGATTGTCATGAATCCAATTTGATAAAATATTTTGTATATAAACAAACATGTATATGTGTGTGTGTGTGTGTGTGTGTATAATACGATTAATTAAAGCAAGTGATAGGATATAATTGTTATTATTGTTAATCTATATTATAGGAAGTTACATAATATTATTGTCTATGATAAACAATCACCATCGTAAATAATGAAATACTAATGATCTAAATAAATAGTATAATACTAATATTAATATTAATAATAATAAAATATCAAACATATAAACTACACATAAGAATTAAAATAATTAAGTTGTTGGGTACTAAAATTGGGCATCCCTTCTTTATTAGGGTTGTGTTCCAAGTCACATGACCATATAAAAGGACGGACATAATTCGAGGAAAAAAAAGAACTATTACTTCCCTGTAATGTCTCCATTTTTAGCGGGTTCCTGCAGCTGGCTTGGTTAGTTCACCATTGCGACTCTCATAAGCTAACAATGGGATTTGAGGGTCTCAGTTGTAGGGTTATAGGCTTTTCAGCAGCCTGTGTTGTGTTTTGGCTCCAATTGAGGGACTTACTATTTATAGTAAGTCAAACTGTTGGTTTTGATGAGCTCAATTGAGTTAGAGGAGTTGGGTGATGCTCTCAATTTTTATTTCAGGCTTCCAGTTTGGGCTCCAAGAATCTTGGAGAGAGCATCTATTTATAGTGAGTCACCCCGTCAGGTTCATTCATTGTCTTTCATCATCAAGATCACTTTGGTGTTGTCAGATTTTGATTATGATGCTTCTTCAGTTGTTTTCACAAGATGGGTAAATTATTATTATTATTATTCATCCAAATAAGCTGAGGTTGTTATTTTTGTTGGTTTTGTTGGTCGATCACCTCAGTATCATAGCTCATTGGAACTAGGATGAAAAGTTTTAAATCATGGGAACAAGAAACACTGGCTTGTCAGAATATTAAGTTATGGTGGATTAGGTCATTTTTGGAGCCAAAAGCAATTAATAAATTATATTAATGGCATGTTATTATATTTTAATGTTGGTTAGTGAAAGCTTCTTAAGTGGAGTTCTTTTGGGAAACTGGTGCCATTTGGAGATTATAAATATGAGGACATTTGATGAGGAAAGCATCCAATTATTTGATTATCTTATCTTTCTTTGTTGTCTTTGTGACACTTTTGAAGTTTTGAAATTTTGTGCCCTTGCTGAAGTAAAGGTTTGGGATCTATAGCTGAAGCATTGTAGATTCAATTCTGAGATTGCTTGGCAAATTGTGTTGAAGTATATGATTTGTCATTTCTCCTACTGTATTAATTGTTGCTAGGGAGAAGTTTAATTTTTCTTGTTGTTGGAGGTTGTTCTGGAATTTGTGAAGGTATTCACTGGAATTGTTGTATCAAATTGTGTGCTAGTTAATCTGGAGTTGGTTGACGCCAATTTATATCTATTGTTGGGTGTTATTTTCTATCATAGCTCGTTGGAACTAGGATGAAAAGTTTTAAATCATGGGAACAAGAAACACTGGCCTATCAAAATATTAAAACCTCAAGAACAAAAAAAAAGGAAATCAACTCTTTGGCATAGATTGTTTGAGAGCCAGTCAAGTTATTACATTCCCACACAAAAGGGGATCAACAATTACAAAATAAAAATCCACGTCATCCAGCTATAATGAGCAGATGTTTGTAGCATAATAGAGATAACTACTGAAGTGACACGTCAAACACGATCACCCTTCAAGTTGAGCTAACAACCCGAGCGAGAAATGAGGAAGAAAGTTCCTAGCAGTCAATGACCAAAAGGGCAATGACCTTGCAAAGCCCACCACTTAGCAAGACAGGAGTCCACGTTGCTCATTAATAGGTAAGTATGTAATTATAGTTTAGTTAGGAGTAAGGGTTGTGTTAGGTATATTCAGTTAGACTTAGGAATATTTAAATCAAAATATTGGTGTATTTAGTTAGTTTTTAATAGTGATATAACTAGTATATAGTAATAGTATTATTACTAATCTAGTTTATATAATTTAAATGGAAGGACTCTTAGGATCCTAATAAAGAATTCTAATAATTGGTAATTGTTATATTACAAAAGAAATTAGATCATAGAAATAAATATATTTAGATTGGATTATTAAGACCAAGAATTATGAGGAGTAGTGATTGATTTTGATATGAGAATTGTAGTGGGTTTGATAGACAAACCTAGTAGACCTTAATGATAATCTATTCAAGAAGATGGCCAACTAACCGAGGATCATCTTATGGAGCACAAAGGGTCTTCACAGAGGATTATGAAGCTTGACTTGAAAGGTAGTTTCAAGGAAGAAGGCTAAATAATCGAGGGTCGTTCCTTAGGACACAAGGGATCCTCCTAGAGGGTTAGGAAGCTTGATTGAAGGATTCTTTAAGGATGTGTAGAAATAATGACATTCCTAGATATCAATTGTTAGAATTGAATTTAATAGACTATGTTTCTAATATTTGCTATAGATAAACTTGTCCTAAGGTGAGGGGACATTACAAGCGTCCCCCAACATATATTAATGCAGCTTGATCCTTATCTGTGCTGACGCCAAATGCAGTAGTTGGCTCTTCCAAGAACAAACACCTAGTTGCAGCAGAATAGGCATTCACCATACAGAAGACAAGTGTGCCCAGACTAGGCATGTATCAGGCAGATCGACCTATGTTCTAAATGCTCACATCTCTTGATATTCCCACACATGTCTGCAGATAACACAGGCTCTGTAGTCACAAAATTCAGACCAGTCTATGCAAGGAAACAAACGCCTAGCAGCAAAGATCTTGGCATCTCAGATCAGATGAAACCAATCGCCAAATGCTCAAGAAGATCCAATGCCAATAGCAAATACTTGGAGCCTAGATTGAGTGAATAATTTCAGAAATATGGAATTCCCAATTTGCAACAGCAAATAAATTGATTCTCCAGCAGTAACAAATGTCTTCCCAGACACAGTTGAAACAGAATTGGAAGACTCAAACAATTATTTGATCCACAATACTTCAGCTGTAGATTCAATGCTCGACTCATAAATCCAAACCCTTATACTTCAACAAGGGCATAAAAACCAACTTAGAAAAACTCTCACAAGTAAGGAAAGAAAATAGATAATTAGATGTCTTTCTCATCAAATTAGCTCTTATTTATAACCCCCATAGGCACAAAGTTTCCCAAATGCAACTTCACTCAAGAAACTTCACCAACACAACATTGTTTCATATCATAATTATAATAAAGTGCTATTATAATAATGAAACTTTAATAAATATGAACCCATGCAATAAATAGCCCCATCCAATGCAAGTGACTACAAACTACCAGCGCCATCAACTGCAATATCGAATATGGCAATTGCCTGAATTTGAGTTACTAAAAATAGTAAGTCCATATTTGAGGCTTCCAAATCACCTTGTAAGCTCACAAGGGTCGCTATAATGAACTTAGTCAAACCACTACAGGAACTCGCCAAAAAATGGAGACATTACAGTCCTCCCTCCATAAGATTTCTTGTCCCTAAGCAATCCCAGAGCCTATTGTGACCTATTTGCTTGAAAAGGAACAATTGAAGAAAACCAAAATAATAGATGATGTTGTAAAGATGTTTCATAATGTCTTACCAAAGGTTCACATTGATTCATCCCTTGACCCTAAGTAGCAGTTGAAACTAGCATTCCACCACTCGTTGAGGGCGAGGGAATGAATTTAAGCGACAAGGGTAAAAGGGCCTAAGTTTAGGGACGACAAGGGGGCAACAGAGGGCGATGGCAAGGGGTGGTGTTGACAAACATATAGTAATAGAAAAGCTAACTCTAAAAAGATGTATAAGAATTACATTTCAAATGAAACTTTGGCAAGTTAGTAACCTAGTACAATTGCAATACTAAATACTAAGATATGAATTCTACGTGTCAAATATCTAATACTTCATAAAAAATGAAACTGTAATTTACCACTGATTATAGGAAACCCTTATATGTTGAAATTAATACTATGTGAAAACTGAATTGGATAATGAATATGATAGTAGCTCCACATGAATTGCCAACATGGAAACACCAACATAGAAACCCCAAATTCTGATTTTTAAATAGGGTAGCCAGTATAATGAAAAATTATGTATGTGATAGCAGCTACAAATCCTCATTAATTGTGCATATTAGGTTTGCAAATGATCTGAAAATGTCTTTTGATCCGCCAAAAATATATGTATATATCTTGATTTGCTTGCAAATATATTTAAAAAGAAATAAAATAAAAAACACATTTGAGATGTCTAGAGACATGAGACTTCCAGACATCCCCGAGAAGCTCAAGGGACTCCTAGGCATCTCCGATCATCTTAGTGGTAGTGGTAGTCGCAGTGGCAGGACGATGGGGTGACACCTTAACCCTAACCCCAAGTTCCCGAGATATCCCCCATCTAAAAAAATGCACCGACTTGAGGGGGAAACGTGTCTGTGTTTCACCGGATGAAACTTTTGTTAAACTCATTCAAAGATCATTATGTGGACATAGAGAAAAAGTTGAAGAAGAGGATAGAAAGAGCTAAAAGGTTGAGATAAGTAACATGTGCATTGATGCGTGTATGAAGTTGTAGGAGAGCTTGAAAGAAGTTAGTGTGTATAAGAATCCTAACAATTTGTTCAACAATAATCTAGAGTGGTTGAAGTTGACCAAGCGCATCAAAGTGCAAACAGACTCAATTCCTCATATTTACTAGATGTACAATACTAACTCTAAAACAGATAATAATGACTCTCTAATTGCAGATTAGTCAACTTCATTCACCGCTAGATTTATTACACGAACAAAGAAATAGATTAAAAGACAATTTCCTTGTTAAGGAAAGATATTGATGCAAAGATGGTGATATTGTCTAAGTCTTTGAAAGGTGCATAATAGATTGTGAATGTACAAAAAATGAAGGACAATGATTATACAAAAGACTCTTCTTGCAAATCAAGTGTCGGATTAAGACTTTGTCCTCAAGCCTCACCTAACTGGAATCTACTTTTGCATTGTTTAAGATATAATATTAAGGCATATTACCTAAGGTATAGACTCAATTTTTGGTGCCAAGACAATTTTGGCCTATGTATATGTTAGACTAGCTATCAACATTCCTCTTCAAGATTTGTGACACGGCTTAACAACCTCCTATGCACTTTGAGTCTAGTGTTTGCATCGGTCATTGACAGGTCGATCTTTTGGTGCAATGACAACCTTAGCTTGTAACAAGTGGTATCAGAGCTTGGTCACAGGTTCGAATCTCCTCAAGTAATGCTAGCGGGCGGGGGATTGTTAGACTAACCATCAACTTTCCTCTTTGGAATTCGTGACATGATTTAAGTGCCTCCTGTGTTCTATAAGTCTAGTGGTTGTCTCGGACATTGACAAGTCAATCTTTTGGCGAAACAACCCTAGCTTGTAACTATATATACATTGGCAAATAAGTAATGCATCTTTTGTTTTTATGCATTCCCTAACGAGGAGTTTATTGTGTTAGAGGGAGTGTTTGTGTAACAAGCTATTTCCCCATTCCTAATTAAACATTTAGATTTGATCAAAATAAACAATACTTTTCATATTCAAATGGAAACAAATTATAACTACTTTACAAATTCAAATGAAAGGGATCAACAATTATAATAGATTAACTAAACCCTAATCTATTGGAAGAGAGTAACCGATTCAACAATATTAACCAACTAAACATATCTTCAACTGAAATGCAAATACATAAAATTAAAGTCCTTGTTAAAAGAAGATAACTTGAATGCAAATCACATTTTTGTCTTGTGCAAATCTTGGCATTTAGTGGAGGGGGGAAGCATTGTTAGGGGGCTTAGCCTCCCAACTGCAAACCCTTAAGTATACTCATACAATCTCAACCGAGAAGGGCCCTCCCTACCCAGGATTAAGCATGGGACACCCCTGTCCTACCACTGAGCATCCTGGTGTTAAAGTGTCGGCTAGGCAGCCAGCTAGGCTATAGAGCCATTCCCATCAATCCATCTATCCAACTGCTAGCAACTCTAACCTCTAGTGATCACAACAACAAGCATGCCACTAAACCTACCTTGGCCCAAAACAAGACTTATACCTATTGACCACCATGCGCTGAGTCTGTTTAATTATATTTTCTTATGTTCATTGATTGTTTTATTGTTACTAATTTATTTCTCTTATCATGCAGGAATAACCCAATGTTCATTTTTTATCAGCCCACACTCTTTATCTCGACCTACTACTCATCCTCAATGAATCAAAGTGTGGTTGTCTAAATCATGAATAATCACAGCCAAATACTTTCTGCCCAGCCTAGGCTCATGGCAAAATTTATATAAAAGATTCATGATACTTCATAAACAGTTTTCTTGACTCACTCTGAGAGTGCCTTCGTTTGTCTCAGAGGCATATAGAAGATGCCCTTGTATAAGTACTGCACTGGGTTGGAGATCTTCCAAATTAAATCAAATTTCTGAAAAGAATAATCTTACATTATGTAACAAATAGTTCAGACCCTCATGCATGTTTTTATACAGTCGGACTTATGTAAATAAAAAAGTTCATTCTAGGCTAGACCCTATCTATAATTCCAATATTTTTTTTTCAAATTTCCAAGCTAAAACTTCAGAGCCTTGGTAACATCTCTATCATATAACAAATTGAAAATAAAAGTGCACAAAGAATGCATGACCTGATAAAGGTATTATCACTCCCTTGTACTAGTGGGAAGTTGAAAGGCTTGGTACGCCTCCTTGCCCGTAGTTTCTAGCACTCACTAGTAGTTGAGAAGCGAGACTATTATTGACCCATGACACTATAGGTGAATCACAAAACATAGGACTATGAAATGCAATCTCCAAGTAATGATTTATACATTGTATGAATACAATTCTCAAGTATTGATGCACAACATGGATAAAAACAAGCCGATATGGAAGGCAACCTTAATATGAATCATGACACTTGTCGTAGGTAAATATTGTGTAGCCGACAAGAGGTATGTCATCGGTAAATATTGTGTAGCCGATGGGGTGTGTGTCAGGATGTATCCTGTCGATATTTGCTCCTTCGGGAAGGTTCTTGTTATGTAGCAACATGTATGTGGCTGATGGACCCCTTCGGGAAGGTTCTCGGGATGTATATATACACCCTTTGGGTAATCATTGGAATCATCTTATCATCAGAAGCATAATGTAATGTCTTTGGCATATGCGAATAATCCAAGGAGTTCTGCTATTCTGTTATATTGTCTGTATGCATTGATTTGTTCACCTAGTGCGGTAAACATTTGGCGTCATTGCCCATGAACCTGGAAGGAGGGAGGAATGAAGATTAATGCCAAATTAGCTTAACAAGGATCGAAATAAGATAAAGAGAAAAGATGGAATATGTACTACGCGAGAAAATTTAATCTTGGCACAACAAGCCGAACGCAGAAGGAGATTTCAGATGATTGCCGACAGACACTGAAGCTCCGAAGAATTGTTGGAAGAGACTTGACAACGGGTGGAATTGGTGGAAGAAGAAAGGGAAGAGTTTTTGAGCCTGTATTCGCCAAGGGAAGAGAATCCAAACGGAAGGGAATCGACTCGCACGGCTCGGAGTGGCAAGGGAGCACGAGCGTGGAGTGAACTCTCCGTCCACGATACACTTCCAGAATGGACAAATTCACTTAATGGAGAACCTTCTTCACAAAAAAGCACAACTGTTGTAGGTGTCAGAGTACAAAGCGTTGGTATCGGGATACCAAGCGTTGGTGTCGGGATACAAAGTGTTGGTGCCGAAGTACAAAGCGTTGGCATCGAGATACAAATTGTTGGCGTCGGGATACAAAGCGTTGGTAACAGAGTACAAAGCATTAGCATCGGGATACAAAGCATTGGTGTCGGAATACAAAACGTCAATGTTCCTACACATCCAGTAGTAATGGCAGGACCAAAAGAAAAATTGCCAAAATTTGATGGTGATGGAGCAGCCGATCCCATCTAACATTGTAAAACATGTGAAACGATTTGGAGGGCGAATGGCATAACAAATATAAATGAATGGGTCCGGCAGTTTCCGACCACCCTACGGGGTGTTACAATTGATTGGTTCACCGATGCAGACCCTCAAAAATTAACCACTTGGGACAACCTTAAGAAGGAGTTTACTGTTGAATTTCAACTGCTCCACGACAACAATGAGATCATAGCCGAGATATACAACACAAAACAAGGAAAAAATGAAACAGTTTGAATCTATGCGAGGAAATTAAAAGATTTGATAAATAAAATGGAAAATAAGCCGACTGACGGACTACAAAAAAGATGGTTCATTGAAGGCCTGCACCCGAAGTTGCAGAAGAAGATAAAGATTGTGCTGCCATCGTCATACACGAAAGCATACAATCGAACGATGAATTTGGAAAGTGAGCAGAAGACAAAAAAGAAAAAGAATAGTTCATCCGATTCAGATGACGACGCATCTTCAGAAGAAGAGAGCAATGAGGACGAAAAGGGCAGCAAGAAGGTACGTGCCCTCCAAAAAGATATGATTCGGATGATGAAAGAATTCAAGAACATGCAGAAGGAGACCAAGGGAAATGAGCTATGCTGCACCGAGTGCAAGAAAGAAGGCCATACGAAGGGATCCTGTCCGAAGGACCAATTTTGCGAGATTTTCCAGATCATGGGACATTCCACAAAGGAATGCCCTTTCAATCTGAAAACAAGAGGACCTTAGCAAGTGTTCCTCACACAGGAGGTTTTCGCATCAGGAGGGAGCGGGAACACCAGTACAGAAGGTGCCACGTCGAGAGGGTACAGAAATAATCGGCGAGGAAAAAACAACAATGGCAAAAATAATAATGGCAGCAAGAGTAGAATTCAGTACGATGTGAACGGCTGACCCATAGTTCAATCTCGAGCATGTAATTTGTGGGGCCACTTTGCCTGAGACTGTACAACGGCAAACACACCAAAGTTATGTGCAAGTGGTGTGGTCTGAGAGACCATGAGGATGCTAAGTGCTCGAAGTCAGGAGTAAATTTGATCATCGTCGAGACGAACGAAGAGGAGGTTCTAGCCATCACACGGAAGCAAGCAAAGGTGTACCCCGACCCAACGGAAGAAAAGAAGAGACTGGAGGAAGCACCAAAAACCAATGTAGGTAGAGAAAGTACACCTGAAGGACACCACTGGTACCTCCGCACGGAACTGCGTAGAATAGAATATCATACGGCAAATATTACAAACCGAGGTACCCGTCAAAATAAATGATCTGCTGCTCACTATGCCTCAACTCCGTACGGCACTCATGAATATCGGCCCAACTACCAAGTTATTAGCAGAACAAGGGAAAAAAAAGGTGGCGCAAGTGCACAAAATCCGATACTGCTAGCCCTCTCATTCGGATGGCATCCGGCAATCGTCGAAATGGGAATCCTTGGGACTGTTTTGACGGACACGATTGTGGACGGAGGGTCCGGTGTCAATGTGTTACCGAAGGATACATGGAAGAGGTTAGGGCAGCTAACATTGTGGCCTCCTACATTCCAGTTGTTAACAGCAGACCAACACGGGATCAAACCGTTGGGAGTCCTGACGGCACAACCAATGACAATTGGAACACAACCATTCCTACTTGACTTCGTCGTGATTCCGCTGAAGAGGAGAGGGTACAACACTATTCTAGGCCGTGGATGGCTAGTGCAAGCAAGGGTTAAGCACGATTGGAAGAAGAATACTCTATCAATGGAGCATGGGGGTAGAAGATTCATAATTGACCCGCACACACAAATGGTAGGTGAGGAGGTAGCATCGTCAGACTCAGAAGGTGAAAGCGAGAATGATGACAAGGGGAAGAAGAGAATGGAACCTGATAGAGAGGGAGTATTGAGACTGGAAGGAGGGTCGAGTGAGGACGACCTAGACTCGTTGAACGGCCTTTTCCACTGGAAAATAGAAGACTACGAACTCTTTTCGAGTTGTAATATGTTAAGGGTCGATGGAGGTGAGAAAAAAGAGGAAAATGAATGTCCGAAGGAATACAAAAAAGCAAAAGAAGGAAAGGCGGTTGGGACTGAAACTGAAGGGAAGAACATACAGTACGAACCTAGAAATAGGAAAGATTCCACCGTATGATCGCGCAGAAAGAAAATGTTACGGCAAACCAGGGATTTAGCAGAAAGGCGCCGGCAGCAAGGAAAACACATTGTACAGTCTGCACAGGAAACAAAAAAAACAGGCTTAATAAAAGCTTCAGCATTACGGAGCAAAGGTTCTAAAATCAAGAGTATAGTTATTGACAACAAGGAGTGGCAACCGACAGAAGTCATGGTACCGAGTGTCGGGAACAAACTGGGCGATATGGAAAACTGGAGGGAGAGATCGTGTAATTTAAATAAACTTCGATGATTGCAAGCACAATGGGCCACGGAGGTGACACAGAACAGGTGCAAATCATGGCATGGTAGACACCCGAAACTGAACAAATTCCAACCGGGGCAGATGATGTTGAAGTATGACGGACGAAATGAAATCAAACTAGGCAAGTTTAAAGTCAAACGGGTCGGGCCATATCAGATCTAGGAATTGGGTGATAACAGCGCAATAAAATTATGGACACTTGACAGGAAGGAAGTAGCCGATGTAGTGAATGGATCGAAAGTCTACCATGAAAGAAATAACGCACCTCCATGGACGAACAACATGAGAAAAGAATGACTGTAAATGCTGTATATATGTAAATACTACACATATGTAAGATAAATAAAGGTACATAAAAGACAGAGTTATAATTTTGGAGTGCCACTGCAAAGTAATAAAGTAATAACGTGTGAAAAAGTATTAAAAGTGAAGAAGTATAAAGGAACACAACCTACCGTACGACCATTTAGAAATATGGGGATGAGAACCTAAATACCATACGGCTATTCAGGAGTAATTCACTAAGATATTAAAGCCTCCGTACGGCCAGAGGAAGGCAGAAGGATACGGCGAGGCAACCATACATTCTGAAGAAAAGAACAGCAGGATACTATGGAGCATACGGTGACACCGTATGGCCAGTAGGGAGCAGTGTACGGGAAAAACATAAGTGATGGACCCATATAAAGACCGTACAGACGGTGTATTAAAAGCGTATTAAAGACAATCGTACGAAGTTTAAAAGCCAAGATTGAATGGTGAGATAGGGAAATTGAAGTTAAAAAAGACCATACGGCCTCAAGAAAGTCAAAATAACAAAGTCCGGACACCGTACACAGAAGCTGGCCATCGTACGAAAATTGGAGATAGGAAGGTTGTACGGCGTACGGCAAGAAAAAGTTTGGAATTGACCATATGACAAGGCCGTACGGCAAAATCAGGAGGGAACATGAGCCGTACGGCGCACAAAACAAGGATAAGTTATGAAAAATGAATGTCGTATGGTGACTATCTAGGAGAGAATACAAAACTGTACAGTATGAGGAGATAGAATTATTCCATAGTAACAAAGAAAACTGTGCAACACATTTGGAAAAGAATTGAAGAAAGGAAAAGGCCATACAACAACAGAGAAGCAAAACTAGTTGTACGGCCACTGCAACAAGCAAACAAGAGACAATTGGGAGTCTGTATGGAGTTAGGTTGTGATATAACAAAAGGGATCAAAGAAGTCGCACTGACAGAGGTACAGTAATAACGGAGGCCATACTAGAGCATTCAAGAGAAAGGAGTTGTATTCTTCAAGGAATAGGAGTCGTAAAAGAAAAAAAAAGACGACAAATTGAAACAGTTCGAAATGAGTAACACATGATGCCAAAGGGAAGGGTAGACATAAGCAGTTACCAGAAAGAGTGTGGAATCGAAAGCAAATGACAGAAATAGTGTGTCCCATGTAGTTTTATGTGGGTTTTGGAGTACTAATTTGGTTTTGGCGGCGAGGGGTGTTGCCCCTCGACCCCGCCCTGTATCGCTGCCCTAGTACCCTGCGGGGGTGCTAACCCTCAATCCTGTTGGGACCCCAGTCGGTGTGGTTATCAATCGTGGGAAGTGTGACCAGTTTATGAGACCTGGAGCTGCTGCAGGCATGGAGTGTCTATGTACCAGAGGCACTTGGAGTAGGTGTTGGACGTGAGGCTGTCTTGGTGGATGCGTAGAAAGCTCGGGAGGAGCTGATCATCCAATTGAAGGCAGTTCAGCGACACTTGGCTCAGGGTACCCAAGAGTTGGAAGCAGAGAAAGCAACACGGGTGGCTATCAAGGTCAGCTTGAGGAGACAGTATTGTGTTAGCAGAGGCTACAGATGCAACGTGGTCTGGAGACCAATTTGGTACAGGCACAGAACGAATGTGAAAGTGATGTGATAGAAGCAGATTTATCTTGTTGTAGTTAGTCAGTTAATGTATTTTGTCTGTTAATTTGTCTCAGATATTTTGTAATTGTCGTCCAGAGACAACTATTTCTTTTGGGGGGATGATGTCGTAGGTAAATATTGTGTAGTCGACAGGAGGTATGTCATCGGTAAATATTGTGTAGCCGACAAGGTGTGTGTCAGGATGTATCCTATCGATATTTGCTCCTTCGAGAAGGTTCTTGTTATGTAGCGGCATGTTGTATGTGGCCGATGGACCCCTTCGAGAAGGTTCTCGAGATGTATATATAAACCCTTTGGGTAATCATTGGAATCATCTTATCATCAGAAGAATAATGTAATGTCTTTGGCATATGCGAATACTACAAGTTCTATTGTTCTGTTCTATTGCCTGTATGCATTGATTCATTTACCCAGTACGGTAAACAATACTTGTAAACGAAGCTGCAGATGGTAATGGAATTTGTAGATGGAAATGCGAATGCAATACTGAATGGAATGCAATGTACAAAAAGAATATTGTCAATAGCAAATGTGGGAGGGATCTCTGACATACAATGTGATCGCTTGGTATCAAAATGCAATCGTATATAAAGAACTTGTCTCTTTGTTTCAAAACCATGCTCTATAATGTTCCCATTATAAAATAAATCATAAATCAAACTATTATAATGGGCCGACTGATTTAATGTATCTCGGACCCATTTTTATTTTTGTTTCCGTAGTGGTGTTGTCGTTGGCTATCTTTGTACACCCTTGGAAAGCTATTCCTGATGGGTATTTAAGCACGACATGTAGGTTGTCTTTAGGTATGTTTTTGGGATTATTTTCTATGTATTGCAAATTCCTGTCGGAGTTTTGGATCGTTCACCATTGCGGAAGTGAAAGATCTTTCCTATTTGGCTCGTGCGGTTTCGGTGGGTTTTAACCCTCACCCTATTCCGCTGTTGCATGTATTACTTCACTCGAATTTGGAAAATTGGAGCACCATCTCGTGGCAAATATTAATTGAATGTTTTTGTGTTCGCTTTCCATTCTTGTCCGGGTTTTATCTTGTTCATGGTGTATTAAGTGAATTCACCTTCCATCACGGCACGACTTCACCTCCACAAATACGCATCTGTACCCAAACACCTCCATAAACTATACCGTACGTCCTCCCTCACCCCCCATTCACTCATCGTACGACCAACTTGGTCTGTACCACCGTATGGCCCTCTCTTGATGTCATACGACTAAACATTCCTACTGCATGGTCAATCTCCCATCGAGTGGCATAGGTTAGACTGTCATACGGCCTCCTCAGCATTTGTACGGCTTCTTTGGCATCCCGTATGGCTTCACGTGGCCGTCTGTACGGACTTACCTGAGTAGATTGTCTCCATACCGTACGTCATCCATACTTCCTCCACACAAGTAAACCATTTTATCAATTCGTCTGATCATAAAAGAGGACTAGAACATTACATGCGCAGTTACAAGCAAGATGAGAAAAGGTGGCAACAAAATGAGTTACGAACAAGAGCCATTAAAAGGCCGAAAATACATCTAGCAGCACAAATATTACGAAGGCCCAATGAAGATTAAAAAATATATGGCCCTTGGAGATTGTAAAGGCTGATGACATGAAATAATATTAAAATCATTGCTAGGGTTGGAAAAGAAAATAATAATGATAACTTCACTCTCAATCTATTAATGTAAGAACATCATCTTGTATCTACCTATACTCATATACGCATGTACACATATACATGTGTAACATTCTAAGCATACATATCTTATGTATGTGTCATTTTTAAAGTAGGTGTATACGTTCTTGTATATCTTAATTGAATTATGCATATATACATGTATATGTATGTACAAGTACATATAGTTACCATGGTATCATTAAATTGACATGTTTGACATGACAGGAAGCTCCGAGATAATTCCAACAAAATATAAAGGTAACTGTTTGTTCCAAATCAATTATTTTATTGTCTTAATAAATGCATAGACCAATTTAGCTCATGGTGATCACTTGGTATGCCCTTGCTTGCCTAGTTCATTTTCCATTAGCCATGGTGGTTTAGGACTAATACCTATTAAATCAATGGCAAGTGGTGCCCCCACACCCAATTCCCTCTCTAGTAATGCTTCCCCCCTCTTTGTCACATTCCTGCAAAAGAAAATTACCATGGTAATAACATATTTCCCAACTCATTTTAATGAAATCAAATACCCATGTCAACTAACTATTTCCAATTCATATGACATCATAATGAATAACCAATATTTCTTATTACCATGAAATCATAACGAATAAACAATGCTTCAATTTAACATGAAACCATAACGAATAACCGGTTTTCAACAATCAATTCATGTTCACGTGAAGTCTCAATGGCTATATAGAATATTTTAAAATTGAGCAAAATAGGGGATGTAACAATTTGTTTATAGGCATGTGCTGCAGATATGTTTTTTGGTCTCAAAGGGAGTAATGTTTGGCTATTCAAAGATTGTGCAGCATTTTGGGCACACCCTTTTCCCTTGTTGTCAAAGGGTGAAAAATATACTAGAGCAAAGAGTCCACCAGTATTGCCATTAATGACAAAGGGGCAGATTTTTGCACATATAAATGTTGTTTTCATTGTTGTCAAAATGGTTGGTGCAGAGAAGATGGATACAGATATCCAGGTTTTGTATTTTGCAATGTCCTAGTGTGCTCCAAGTGATACAGTGTCAGTAATGCACATAGATGTTGTCATTAGATAAGAAAGATTGATGGAGAAGAATGCATAAGGTTTCAGGTCTTGTTTGGGGTTTTGGAGATGGTTTCAATTGTTTGCACAAAGAATTTGTTAGGTGTGACTATCCAGTGAATGGTATGTCAAACTAAGTTTTGTTTTTTTGGTCCGCATTGTGGAGCATCAATATATTTCACCTTGTAGTTGGAGTATGGTATTGGTAGATGTCATAGGATGCTACATCTTCAATTTCATTGTTTGATTCATTCTACAATAGGATTTAAGATTTTTGAGCATCGACATGATAGAAACAAAGTACTTGTTTGCGAGAATGCTCCACATTACTCTATTAATTGTTTTGATGGTGTGGGTTGTTGATATGATTATGTTGGGATCAAGTGATGCTATGTTAAGCATCTACAACAATTTTGGAGGTTCGCACTTCTTTTTGTGTTTGTTAGCTGACAAGTATTAACATCTTTATCCTTTTAAGCTGACTCAAAGATGTTTTGGTCCCTGCGGGGGTGTGCAAAGATTTCAGATCTAGAGGAAGATGTGCCATGTAATGTTCCTAAGGTGAACTCGGTTTGTAAGTGATCTCAATCCATAGGCAATTACTTAGGTAGCCTTGTTGTGTGCTCCCAGTAGCAAATGCTTCAAGTAGTTCTCCCTCCGTGCTTCGGGTAGTCTTTCCAGTGCCTCAGGTAGTTCTCCTCCGTGCCTCAAATAGTCTTTGCAGTGCCTCAGGTAGTTCTCCTCCGTGCCTCGGGCAGTCAATGCATCAAGTACGGTGGAATCAAGAGGCGAAAGGGGTGACCATAAGGTCCAAGAAGGATGTTCGTATGGTGATGGGTGAAGCCGTATGGTAGTCTGGGATAGGTTGTACGGTAGTCTGGGACAGGTTGTACGGTAGCAGTAGGGTTGTACGATGGGCCTTGGGTAGCCGTACAGTAAGTAAACGGAAAGTTGTATGGTGCGGGACAAAGAAGGAAATCGTGGAGAATGGAGTGAGGGAGGTCCTACACCATGGTTAGTGAGTTACATACGATTCCCGGTAACCAACAATATTTGACAAGTAATTCAGATATACAAACAAGAGATACCAACAAAGTTGCTCCACAAAATATATCGATATTTGCCAAAATCAAATCAAGAAATACACAGACGGAATAGGGTGAGGGTTAAATCCCACCGAAACCGCGAAAGCCAAACAGGGAAGATCTTTCACTTCCGAAATGGTGAACGATCTAGAACTCCAACAGAAATTTGTCGTACATAGAAAATAATCCAAAAGCATACTAACTAAAATCTACATGCCGTGCTTGAATACCCCTCGGATAAACATCCTAAGGGTGTACAAAGATAGCCGACGGGAAACACCTACGAAAAAATTAATTAAAAATGGGTCCAAGATATACCAAATCAATCGGAACCCACCTATACAAACATTAATAACTTGGGCCCCAAATTAAGGGCCCAAGTTATTTAAAATTGGGAACATTGCATGCCAACACAATGTGATGCTTCACGTGCTTCAATTCCATTCCACATGCTTTGGAGATCATGGTGGTGGCCGACAATCTTCATGTTATACGCTACATCTTGTTAGGCCAACCTAATGAATGTTATTTTGTGTTGATTTATATATATTGGCAAATATCCTTCAAAGATGGTAGTAAGATTTGTGTAAGACTATGTATAAGATATTGTGAAGTGTGTAAGTACGTATGCACAAATATGTAAAGATGAAATCAGCCACAGCTGCATAAACAAATAACTATAATTAGCATTACAACGCAAGCACGTGTACTTGGTTCATTTAGTATAATTAATTGTAATCGTTACTAATTTGTCTTGCCCTAAAGAAATGATCTTCATTGATTTGTAAGTCCTTGTATCTTTCCCTAAGGCAATGCACCTTAGTTTGCTAGTTTATATCAGAAGCAATGAGCTCCTTGGCCTCAAGCCTATAACATTGTAATTTGTTCTTCATCTAGTGAATGTTATTCTTACCATCATTTTCCCTCATTGAGTTTTCCACATAAATATCTAGTGTTATGTGTGTTGCTCTTTAAGTTTTAGTTATTTACTTTTGCACTTATTGAATGGAATGAATGTTTAAATTTTAGTGCATGCTGATTCATACCTCCTAGCATCCAATCACCATACTCCTTTTCAGCCTAATTAATTGGAAGAGTTGTCGGGATTGCATATCCATTAACATGATGCAGGAGCATCCAAGGTGTAAGGGCAATCTTGCGTCACCCAAAAATATTTTTGTTTTGTCTTTTCAATAAGGGCTACATCAGTGGAAAGTTGTTATTTCTAGAAGCTTACTATTCTTAATAAGTTGGTCATTCGAGCTTCAAGTGTTTTGATTTCATCCATGTTGGTTCATTTTAGATATATCAGTGTACCAGTAAAGTTTCATTGCAATACCCACTGTATTTGTGGAGTTGAGAACTTTCGATATTGGCAAAGGGGTATAAAAAAATTTAACTCAGTTTTGAAGGCTTTTGAGGCTCTGAAAAGAGGTCAAACCTCGGTTGACTAGAGCTTGCGCAAGGTAGGCGTTGGAGATAAGGTTGTGCTATTTCCGATAAGGGGTATTTATAGTCAATCAGAGCAACAACTAATGAGTTATGGTTTCCGGAAGTTGTGCTACCTAAAGTCAAAGAAAATGCAATTTCTTTTGAGTTTCGAAAGTTATTGGGGCCTACTCTAATGTAATAAAATATGAAAAATTATAACAATTTAGGGTCGATCGGCCTCAAGGTCTAGGGCTAAATTTATAGAACCTTCTTGGGTAGTGGAAAATTGTCTATATAAAGAAAGCCTGTAGGGTTGTCTAGGAAAGCTTTTGGGGATTGTTAGCGGTGGCTCTAGCATACAAAATATTGTAACGAAAAATGCCCATGTGGCTTTGCATGTTGTATTTCTGAAATTTACAGTTCCATACTTTTGGAGATAATAAGAACCACATTTTTTGTTCTTGCAAATTGTTGTTTTTTTCCTATATTTGTTGTGTGTGTTTTTGTTGATAAAGGGAGTATCCTTCATCATAACAATAGCTTCCAAACGTTGAACCATAAAGATGATAAATATCTAATCTAGTACTCCAAAAAGCATAACTAGAACCATCAAAGGTACTTATTTGAGGATGATCCTTCTAAAAAGCTATGTGATCTCTATCCAAGATCTACTTAAGCTGCTCAAGCCTTTTCAAGTATCAGGCTCTAATATTTGTGAAAATGATTCTTCTCTTGAGAAGGGGGGATGGGGTGGCTGGCAAATCAATCGAAGATGCAAATTTCTGATCCTTAATGAATTGTGAACTTTGATTATGATAAGCAAAAAAAAAGAACTAAGAAAGAAACTGAAATGAAAAGAGAACAATCACACAAGAAAACATTATCACCTTGTGTACGTGGAAAACCTAGGATGGGTGAAAAACCATGGTGAGAAATGTTGCTAGGACGTACTTTCCTAATCTAGCCTAAAGAATTAAATTGTGTACAATGATTTAAGGGCATCCACCCTAAAGAATCACCAAACTCCTTGCTTGAGAGAACCCACTTAGCATCCTTGAGGCACCAACCTTGAGGATTTACAATCTTCTTTGAATTTACAACTTTCCTTTTACAAAACCCCTCACTCTTTCTAACTTCCATCTGTAATACAATACTTTTCTCACAAACTGATATATGTTGAAAAGCAGTCAAGATAAAAAATACTCAGACTTCTTTAACTTTACAATGACTTCCTCATCAATCAATGTTACTTTTCAGATTTTGCAATAACAATGAACTATACATGATAAATTTCTAACTCTCTTCACATCTGCTTTCCCTCAACTTTCTTTGCATCAGACTTGATATTACTTGCTAATGATTTACACACTTCCAGAGCACGACCTTCATCAAACCTTAGCATCTTTAAATACAACTTGTCTTGTCTCCCATCAGTTGAGTAGTTTGAGAATGTGAAGACAGATAACTGTTTTGGAGGTAGTTTCACTACCTATAGTTACATTAAACTATTCTTTGCAGTTACAACCGATGCATTAATAAGAAGAATTAATCATTCTTCTTAATTGCTGAAGTATATACATCTTTAGAGGAAGTCAATAATAAGGAGGAGGTTGCAGTTTTACAAGCGTGTACAGGAGGCAGCATCCAGTTGAAGCAGAACTGAATCATAAACAAATCAGACCAAACCAGAACTGATATAAGGGAGTCAACCTGATGAATGCAATATTGAAATTCTGATCAGGATTTGCAGACTGCAGACTTTCCAATCAGCAAATATCAATATTGTCTTTTAACATCATCTTCTATCTGGCAAAATCAGACATCTTTAATAGTTCAAAAGAAGATCACTATAAGTTGTATATACAAATAAAGTGAAAAATTTGAGTACTGTTAATGTACAGAAAAATCAAGTCAAAACTAGAGTTTCTCGCCTGCGAATGTCCATAAGCATTTTTACATATGTTATTTGACATCAATGACTTCTTCTAACAAGTTGTACATCCAAACATTGAGATGTATTATGGAAGGCTTTTTTCCTATGCAAGCTTCTTTAGAAGTGATATCATCTACCACTTTTGTGGGTTCCCTATTCAATAAATACACTATTATATAAATAGCTTCTGCCCAAAATGCAGGAACTAGATCTGCATCATTCAACATACTTCACACCATTTTATGCATGTGTCCACGAAAATGAGATATTTGTGCATTTAAAAGAAAATCTAATTAACCAGGTACACATTTTGTTTTTTTTCCAGCAGCTGACATACCATCAAGTTGGTACATAAGGGCATCCTTTCTAATGCCACAATAGCTAGATAAATAGATGCACAAAATGATGGGTGAATCCTATAGAAATCATAAATAAAAAGACAGATCCGTAGATAGTAATATGCTGTTGAAAGCTCATTATGGATAAGAGCTCACAGGTTATAGTACTCTAAGTGGTACAAAATCACAAATTGATACATTGATTCCAAATTATTTACTAATCTCATTCTAATTTAATAATATTCCAAACTATTTTTTTATATTGCAAATCCTTTACAAATAGCAGCTCCTTTCGAGCAAACAAACTAAAAACCATAAGCCAACTAAGAAGACCAAGAGTCACAGTAAGATGTCCCTATGAAGGTTTGAACTTGGGTCTCCACAACAAAAACCCAATGCTTTTAACCAATTAAGCTCAACTCCTTGGACATGTTCCAAACTATTTCAAAAAAATGCACATTTAATATTGTTTCAAATTTCATTTCAAAACATAAACAACTGAAGAGGATACTTCAACCATAACTTACCACCACAGTTGTCGTGTTATGACTCCCTTGATCTCCACCTCCGGAATTGCCTGCTATTGAAGAAACAACAGAATATCATGGACATATAACTCATGTTTGGCTTTATTTATGAATTAAATTTCATAAAAATGTCATATGTGTTGGAGTTAATATTCCAACTGTAGTGAATAAATCAAATCTGATTATGTATGCTGCACATGTTGCAAACCTTGTTTGAGTTGTTGGCAACATAAGTTCAGTTTCATAAGTTCAGTTTGTTAGAGTAATAAGATATTGCCTTAGTAATTAAATCATTTTGATTTAATTATTAAGTCACTTCTTATGTCTAGTTTACTTAAGGTAAACTTTAAGCATATAATAATTAATTATTATCATGCAACCTAGGTTTTACTTGTTAGGGATTTGATCTCCTTTTATAAGGATTGATCTCTTTGTAATTTATTCATTCACTTCTGATAATATCAATATTTTTTTTGCTCATCAAAAATGTCTCATCTATGGATCTGACAATTTCAACCTCCATAGCTTTTGCATGTAAGTGACTCCTGGGACAGGTGTTTGCATGCAGGTGATTCTTAAGAGCTATGGGGTTGATCTTTCATCAACTTCAACATGGTATCAAAGCTCAAGATCTTCATGCCCCTGTTCTGTTTATGAGAAGTTTGTTTGGCCTTTTAGATCTGTGTTTTTTCTTTTGGAGGGTTTCAATTTTCAGAGTTATTTTGTATTGAATCTGGGGGGTCACTGATTTTTGGGTCACTTTGAGCCCAAACGGACATCACCATTGAGCTCATAGCGCCCAAAAACCCCTATTTTCATTTAAAATTTGTCAAATTCGGGCATAGTTGGAATTTGAGGCAAAATAATATTGCTTCTAGATTGGACACATTTTCCGAGGCAATATATTTTTTTCTGTGTTTAGCGAGGTGGCAGTTTTCAGATTTTGGCATGCAAATTGAGATTTTTCATTTTGAAAATCATGTTTTCTTGCACATTTCCCAGGAGTGACATTTTTCATATTTTTGCATGCAAATCGAAATCTTTTTTTTGAAAATCAGCTTTTTGGCACATTTCCTGAGGTGACGATTTTCTTAATTTAGTACATAAATCGAGATTTTTACGAAAATAAAATTTTTGGCATGTTTTTTGAGACAATGCTTTTGTGATTTTTGGCACAAAATTGAGATTTTTGGCATGCAAATCGAGATAGTTTTGGTACGGAGCTGACACACTTCCCGAAGTAATTTTTGGTACTAGATGTCACGTTTTCCGATATATTCTGACACAAATCCCGATGCGGTGATTTTTAAAACTTTTTCAACACTTTTTTTACCTACATGTGGTTATTTGGCCATAACTTGCTCATCCAAACTTCGTTTTTCGATCCGAAAGAAGCATTAGAAAGATAATTTTGAGCCCATCATGATTTTGCAGTTTATTTGGACTTTTGATGTTGTTTGGTTGTCGGTTTATGCAGTCAAAGTCAGAGGTTCTATTTTGCACTCCACAAGATATATCTTAAGACATTCTATTTTCCAAATTCTGCTCCAAGCACATCCCATTTAGTTTTTTGTGTTTTTATATTTTGATGGATATCTTGGTTATTCAAGTATCGAGGAATGATTTTCTTGTTACAGATGATTTTTCATGGGTTATACTATCTATTGTATCAGCTTTATGTCTCTTTTGATCTTTGTTGACATCCTTTTATAGTATTTTTGCAAATGCACTAAGATAGAGTGTCACTCTATTGCATTTCAGGATCTTGCACATCTTTGTGTCTTGTTGTACTCGCACTACATTATAAAGTGCCTTGGGGGGTTTCATGTTGGCCATATTTGCCATCTTCCTTTGTCAAGTGAGTGTTCCTTCCACAACATTAACCTCATGATGTGTCGATGACATGTTCCTTTATAGGTGTTTGTACTTCTTTTCCACTCTCGATGTTCCAGGTTCTTCTTTTTGCAAGAGATATTGCATTCAGTTTTAGCGTTCATGTCTTACCTCTCAGCATTATAGGGGAGTTATGTTGGTTCTATTGCTTTCTTGGTTCGATGGAGTGAGCTATGTATTCAGTATTTGATCCTATGTACTAGGCGATTGCAATGGTTCTATACCTATGCATTTCGGTGAGATGGATCATTTACCATATAGACATTCTTTCATTCATATTTTTGGAGGCCATGAAGATACCTTCCATCTTCAATTGATCAGCTCTTCAAACTTAGTCTTCTCTACCTAGTCATGTTCTATATAGTGGAGGTTCTTCAGATCAGCAGTTTGGCAGTGTTTACAGCTTCATGCTTCAATGGTGTTCTTCATGATCATCTTTTGTTCCTATCTTCTAGAACATTCTTTCCATCTCTTTTTGGAGTAGGGTTTTTCCCATGTGGTTTTTTTTTATTTTTCCTCTTTTCAGAGATTTGGTTGTGCTTGGGTACCTCATAGGCCTTCTTGCTGAGACCCAATTTGCTTTCAGCAGTAGTTTCTAGGGTTTTAGCTACTCCCTAAGTTTATCTTAAGGGGGGGTTTTAGAATTATAAGATATTGCCTTATAAATCAAATCATTTTCATTTAATTATTAAGTCACTTATTATCTCTAGTTTACTTAAGCTAAACTTTAGGCATATAATACTTAATTATTATCATGCAACGTAGGTTTTACCTGTTAGAGTTTTGATCTCCTTTTATAAGGATTGATCTCTTTGTAATTTAATCATTCACTTTTGACAATATCAATCTTATTTTTGCCCATCAAAAATGTCTCATCTATGGATATGGCAATTTCAACCTTCATAGCTTTTGCATGTAGGTGACTCTTGGGATAGGTGTTTGCATGCAGGTGATTCTTGGGAGCTATGGGGTTGATCTTTCATCAACTTCAACATAGTTCAGGTGTGAGTCATAGAGTTTTAGTTTGATTCAATAACTAGTTGTAGATGTGTTTTGAGTTAAGTGTCCATAAGTTCCAGTTAGCTGTCAAGTTCATGTGTGTGTTGTCAATAATGTAATAGTTTGTTGTCAATCTAATTAGCAGTAATTTAGGAATATTAGTGAGTCAATCTATTGTATAAATACGCATCTATTATTCAAAAATAACAAACTGATATAGCATATTATTTCCTTGTTCTATCTTCTTTGTTTCTGCTGTTCTATTTTTTCAATAAAATGTTGCATAAAAGTTTTGTAAGCATAATAGAATTCAAAATAAAGAATATTTTACAAGTCATTAATAGCTTACTCTTTACTAAATAAAACTATTCAAGTTTCCTACCAACAATTATGTGTGTCTTAGAAAATTTTATCTCCCTTCCTTTTAAGTAAATACTTATCTTGTTGACATTATTTTAACTTTCGCTCTTGTAGCCTCAGAATTTAGTGGCTTTCATGTCAAATGGAACATCTTTGATTGAGATGGCATTATGGAAATTCCAATTCTTGTCACATCTTGCAACTAAAATCCTCGTACTTCCACTTTGAAATTTCTCCCTAAACTGCTAATTAACTGTTTGTATTTCCATTTTTACATTTTTCATTTCATGTTCTCATTTCATTGTATTCTACCCTAATTCTATTTCTCTGGGTATTTTTGCCTCTTGAATGTCCTAACAGTTGCACAGCTAGCTTTTAATCCAATTGTCCTTAATAAGTCAGATTAGGTCTAAGCCTGGATTGACCCATATCAGCTCAAAATAAAGTGAAAGATACATAAAAAATTAAGTCTACGAGGCGAATTCTAGCCTATGGACAGCCAGTCGACTTCAACAAAGCGGATTTTAAGACACACAGACCATAAATTCTACTCAATAAGAGATGATCAGACAAAAAGTGAACAAAACCGAAGTCCGTATCTCCCTTCACAAATTCCAAAACATAATATAAAGGATTGACGAAATTAATGTATCCGACTTTTAGCTCACGAAATTTTAGGCTTCGATATTGTAATCTGGCTTGTTTTTATTTTTTAACGATGTAAGAGTTTTGAAGTTGGAAATTGCTGCCAGGTTGAACTTACAATTCGCATTTTTTATTTTTACCGGTTAAGCAAATATTTGTAAATGACATTTCTATTGATGTGAGAGGTACCGGACCTGTGAGTGGGAGGCCATTGCAAGTAGAGAAGATTTCTTTGATTTGGTAATTGGGGTGAGGCAATGGAAGCAACGTCCACCAGTGATTGTACCTGCTAAAACGGAGCTGGCCAAGGCCATACTTTTGCTTTGATTTTACGATTTTGCAATAAAACGCAATATAAAGTAGCACTTGTGACAGAGACAGTGGAACAGAACAAATTGAGTTTTTTTTGTATTACTAGTATATATATGGGGTACCAAAGAATGGATGAAGGTATTTTAGTAGTGTGAAACTAATGTACTAGTTTAGAGTTTGAGAGATTAGAATTTTTTAAATTAATTATAAAATATTAATTTGTATTTTCTAATTGCATGTGGCAAATTTATTAGAATAAGGTAGGGATCCAATGTTTTCAATCTGATTTAATTTATATTTTTTCTTACATGATATCATATTGTAAAGTTGGGAAGACAATATTTTAAAAAGCAATTATTACATGGATATTCCTAATTTTTATTGGAGGAATAAAAAATTAGTGGGGTTTTTGAGCTTTTTTCAGATTTTAAAAAAGAACTAAATTTTGATAGGACACGGAGCATGAGATAAAGGATGAATTCACTACTAAGAGATAGAGACGTATTTATTATTACATGTCAAAAGTTGGAACGAAAATTAATTGCATTAATTGGATCGACATCATATTTTTGCCTTTGTCTACCAGTATTGTTGACATAAAATCAATATAACATACCGCAACGATCAAATTATGACATTTTGAACAAAGACAGAGGAATGTTTTTGGACAACTTAGAAGTTTGATTTGCACTGGCCATTGTTGCATTATAGAGGATTTTGATAGAATAGAGTGAAGATTGTTAAGGGTTTTGGTTCGTTACGCTCTAATTTCAGTTTTTAGTCACTCATTATCACATTTTATGGTAATACGCCAAACATTCTTCAATGACCTTTTTCATCTGTGTTTTTTATTAGTATTTGCTTATGGGTATTTAAATTCTAGCAATATTTGTCTGGGTAAGAGTTTGACTTTGGTAGTGTCATGGATCTCATCCACTTTTCTTTGGCAGATTTGAGGGTTCCTCTTAAAAATCCAACACTGTTCTTTTTAGCAGTAGGTAAATCAGATATACAAAATTATTTATATACATTTTCTATTCTGAAATTTATAGGAATGGAAGCATTAGTTGTGCAATAGTTTTAATGTAGGGTGCCCAAATTTTGTAATGCATAATACCCAAAATTCCTCAAGCATTTTTGCTCAATCAAATTAACAAGATTCGAAAACAAATATATGAGCAATTTTTAGAGGCACTAAACACTGCTCAATGTACAGTGGTCTTATATTGTTGAAATGTTTTTCGGTTTTAGTTTTAGTTTCTTTTGTCACTGAATAGAAAAGGAAGAAGCACACTTTAAAAAATCATGTGCTATTGGCATCATTAAATAAAAAAACCCACTTTGGCTATGTCATTGTATAAGCATCTAAATAATGTATTGTCCCATTTAGAAACGCTAACCATAACAATCTATTAATTTGGCCCCAACAATCACATATATTCTTCCAGGTGATCGCAAACACAACTATCGCATTAATATTATGTGCTTGACTTCAAATCAATTACTCCAAGTAATAAATCACAACAAAATATCAATCCATATTTTATTGAATATATCATTATCTTTTGAACTCAGTCTCAAGGAAGCTACAAAAATAATAGTGATTGCACATATGGTAACTTTCAATGTTTTCAAAACTTTTTGGCACATTCATTGAAGATTTATTGGCAAATTTTAACTAAATGATGTAAATATGAATTGTATAGGTAGTTCATAGTAACATAAATAATACCCTTGGAAAACATCTAGAGCATGCATTCACACCTTAAACTATTACAACATAGTGATCAACCAAAAACGTCTTGGATAAAAAATATTTGTTCTTATTTATATCAAGCTGCTACAGAGTGTATGTGTAAAAGGAAAAACAAGTTTGGTTTTGGTGTCTTGAAATGAAACTTAGAAAGTGATCTAGAAAATATGTTTTAAATGTTAATTAGATTTAGCTTTACTCACTGCATTATTACAGCTGACATGGTTGTTACAATTATGCACTCTGCTTTAAAAAATAAATTGATCCTTTACTAATAGGCAGATTATATTTGGCTTTTTATTTATGTAAAATCTATGTTTTTTAATTATATGTTTATGATACACTAAAGCAGTTGCTATTCTTCAATTTTGTCTAGGTCACTATTTACAACTTTCACTTTGACACTACTTGAACTCCTACAATAGTAAGAGAAGAGGTCAGTAATATCATGTGCACTAGGTTCAAAAGAAGGTACAATCTGAAATTTGATACTAGTACTATTGATGTGAACCATGTCTCTTTCCATTTGGTTATGATCTATAGACATACTCTGCATTGTCAATCCAATATCATATTTGCATTTGTCTTTGCTTCACATGAAATTGATTATAACTTTTGATTCAACAGTTTTTGAAGTCATATTTGTATCTCACAAATTCATACAAACTAGTATCATAGTATACAATAGAGATAGATTAGTTTCTACCTAGTATAGCTATACTGAAATATTAATACAAAAGCAACATACAGATGATTACATAAACCAATTTTACAAACAATAGTGAATCAATAACAAACATCGCAAAAGAACATAAAAGTCTACAAGATATTCAACAAGCTGAACAACCAAAGCACATTGACATCTGTATGGGAAAATGGACTTTGTCACCAGTTGCCACCACTTCATCACCATACCCAACACCACAAACTAGTACTCCAAATATTCTAATTATGAGATAGTCACTTCAATCTCTGAAAGCAAGAATGCGTGAAAATAGAAAACAATGATCAACTATAGACAAAGAAAAGAAAGACATCAACAATAATAGGTGAGGCTTTGGGATCAAAAGAAGTTGATCTCATCTCGAAGAGTCTCAAAGAAAATCATCAGCACAAATTGGCACAGACAAATCAATTAGAAGGTACTTGTGCACTATTAATGACACACTGACTCATGCGTGCAACATCTGTGAGCTTCTACATTTCCACAAAAACATACATAGGATCGATGAAACATTTGTTCAAGCTTTCTTATCACTTCCCATCACACATGACAAAAAGAAAATTGTCAAAGGACAGTTTTTTTGGAAACAATGTTTCAAAGCTACTATATGTCAAAAAGTTTCCTCCTATGCAGCACCTTGGAACATACGATGAAACCCACACATAAGTGTTGTCCACAAGTTGACTTCGTTAGAGGAAAGATTAGTGTCTTTGTGTATTGCTTTTGCACAAATAAGGCAACTAGGATACAAGAGATCACAATATGGCTTGCTAGACACAATAATCAATGTTCTTGTTGACATTAATAAAGTGCAACAATCATTTCCAAGAGGATTAGATGAGAACAAAATAGTTGCAATCATGCTAAAGCGAAGACTAGAATATGAGAACGCATATGCTCAAGGAAACATAAGACCAACATATGTGATGAATGCATTAAGAATCCTAGCAAACATACCATTGTATATTGAACAAAGCATACATATAGTAGAAGATTGGGAAATAGTAACACAAACAAGGAAACAAAAAATACACAAAAATATTGATGTAGAACCTGAAACCAATGACGATACCTATGAACTTGATAATGAGCCAACATCAGAATCGTTGGTTCATTGGTACAATGACACACAATCAATCAAAGATCTTGATGTGACAATAACTGAAATTGCACCAACAGAAGGAATACAACCTCTTAGCATCTTCCAAGACACAAATTCAGAGGAAATGACTTTCCCATGCTATTCTATGGATATGCACATCCAACAGACATTACAACTAGATATACATTCCAAAAAATATCAAAATGGGAGCTTATGCATCAGGGTTATGACTTTGCAACACATATAATAGATTTTTTTTCAAACTTGTCAAGATAATTATACAACAAATATCATCATTAGCATGGGTCTGCATAAGAAAAGCAGAACTCAAAGGCCAAAAATTGCTAGCAAAAGATGTGTGAACTCCTAAAAATCTTGGAAAAAATACTCAGATCATCAATAGGTTTCAAAATGCTTAAAAGTGTTCGCACATCTCTAGACTACCTAGAAAACACATGAAAACATATATTTGCAATGATTAAACAATTAGGGTCATCAACATTCTTTGTTACACTAACAAGTGCAAAGCATTTCTAGCAACCATTGCATATAGATTTAGAACAAATGTCTAGAAAACAAGAACCAAAGAATCACAAAACTATATAGGAGAGGAATTTAGACTTTCAAATAAGGAAAGGCCCACTACTTTGTACTCATTACTTTAACCATAGACTTAACACATTTTGCAAAATGATGATAGAAAATGTAGAGTTATTTGGCAAGGTCTTGCACTACTTCTTTGTCATGGAATTCCAAAATAGAGGGAATGAACATGTCCACTTCATGTTATGGTAAAGATGCACCAATATTTGGAAAATGCACACATGACGAGATAGTAAATTTTGTAGACAAATACATCTCATCTAATTCAAAATTACTAGATGAAACCCTGATAAACATGCAAACACATCATCATACTAAAAGTTGCGAGAAATATAGGACATCTAACTGTTGCTTCACCTTCCCTTTGCCACCAATGAGAAAAACAATAGTCTTGGAAAATAAATGCTACACAAAGAACATTACATTTGATGACTTCCTTGAGGATCTCAAGATAACTAAAATTGAGTACATAACAATGGTACAACTAACATTGAGAAAAAGAGTTTTACTACTTAAAAGAAATCCAGTTGACATTTGGACAAATGCATTTGCAACAAATGTCCTAGCATTATGGTATGCAAATACAGATATACAATTTATATTAGATGCATATGCGGCCACATCATACATGACTAAATAGGACACAACAACATCATTATCCTTTTGCCAATTGCGAAGACAATGTACTATGACTTATGATGATAAGACACAATACATATGCAAACTTGGAAATGCATTGCTCAACTATCAACAAATGTCTAGTTGACAAGTTGTTCACATTGCACTATCATTTCCACTACAAAAGTCCTCAAGGAAAACAACATTCATCAATACTGCATCATCTGAAAGTAGAGTGGTCATGCTCAAAAGTCCTAAAGTATTGGCCAAAGAGAAGACAATTTAGAAGTGCATGTAGGAGCATCTAGTGGTGTAAGGGCAATCCTGTATCACCCAAAAATATGCTTAGTGTTAGTTTTTGTTTAATGTGTTTTTAATTCTAGATGCCCATTTGGATTGAATAGTGGTTCCAACTCTCATAGTATCACTATTGGTTTTCTGGGTTAGTGTTTTTAAGTACCTTATGTGCTAATGCAAAAAATAGGTTATTTTGTAATTGAGCCATAATTACAATGAGTTAGAGGGTGTAAGTTAGAGGGATGATTATACTTGTAATTTAAAGCACTCCAGAAAAAAGAATTAGGTCAAAAGGCTTTACAGTTTGAAAGTTATTGCAGTTTTAAATTGCTTGGAGACCCCTAAGAGCGCGTCAAAGTTAGATTTGAGGTACTAAACGGCCTTTTACAGGCCCAAAAAATGGGGGATGAGAAAATTTGGTCCACAAAGCCATAGAGTACTTGGAGATCTTTCCAAAAATGTAAATGGTTTGTCAATTGGAGTCCTGGATCAAAAGTTATGCCCCCTTGAAGTTGGACTACCATTTCTAGATTCTTCTAATTTTGCACCGACCTCTGATGTGTTTTATAGAACCTTATATTTTGGTGGTGGATGCCAAATGGCATATTATAAAATGTATTCCTAACCCTAAACCTAATTCAGGTTACTTAAGGTCATTTATGGCATTGTAAACATAGTTTTTTGATGGAGTTTGGGAGAAGGTACTATGAGGAGTGTTTTTCTCCAGAATCAGACAACATTGTAAGCCCCTAGGGCATGTCATTGAGTATGTTTGCATTGTACTAAATGTAATAGCATATCAATTTTGATAATAATATTCCCCTTTTCCTTTTATGTTCATTTTGCCTTGGGTTGTGCCCTCATCAAGTGGTATCAGAGCAGGTTTTCCTGAGTGTGTAGATAGAGCACCATTTGCACCAAGATTGTGTTGTTGTGGCTTTTGATATAAAGAGAAGATGCCTCCATGAAGGGAGAATGGTGGAAGGGCCAAAGTTGTTCCTCCTGAGGTTAGAGCCCTCCAGAGACAAGTTCAGGCATTGCAAGAGGAGATCCGTAGAGGGATGAATATTGTCGTAGGTGACAAAAGTGAGGAGGAAAATGAAGAAGGAAATATTGTGCAAGAAGGGAGAAACAAAAGAAGTCCTAAACCAGGTGGAGGAGAAGCTTTTTAGGGCAATTGCCAAGCTGGGAAAAAGACCTAAAATTGATGTTAGCATGTTTTTAGGAAATCTAAACTCAGATGAGTTGATCGACTGGATCAATGAGCTAGAGGAATATTTTGAGTATGAGGATATCGGGGACCCTGATAGGGTTAAGTTTGCAAAGACCACAATGAAAGGTCATGCCAAAATTTGGTGGCAAGAGTTTTAGATGAAAAGAAATAGAAGAGGAAAGGAGAAAATCACAAGATTGGATCGCATGGTGGACAAACTAAAGAAGCATTTCATTCTTATTGATTATGAGCTTGATTTGTTCAATATGATGCAAGGGTTAAAGAAAGCAATAAAATCTATCCAAGAATACATAAAGGAGTTTTACTGAGTCCTTATTAGGGTGGGGCATGTGGAAGCAAACAAGGAGAATGTTGCCCATTATCTGAATGGGTTAAGACCTAGCATTTGGGAGGAGTTAAGTCTGGTTAGAATGACTAGCATCAAAGAGGCATACTAGTTTGCCTTGCGAGTTGAGGAGAAGATAAAAAAGTTTGATGGAAGGAAAATAGGGCACAATCAAGGAGGAAGGGGTGGTGGTAGGTCATTTAGAGGCCAAAATGAGAACTAGAAGAAAAACGAAGATGTGGGTACCAACTAAAACTCGAGGAACGAGGGTTTCAACCGCTCCTGTGATCAAAACTTTGGAGATCGGAGAGGAAGAGGTAGATGTCTTGGACAAGGTTCAGGATGAGGAGGCTTCCACAGTACCTATTTTCATTGCAATGAAGAAGGTCATCGTGCCTATGAATGCCCTCAATGCCAAGGAAGGACAGATAGGAGAGATGATGGTCAAGCAAGGGTTGCTCATGTGGATGATGATGCACAGTCATCACATTCAAAGGATGTAGAAAGAGGAGAGGTTTTGGTTAATGAAAGGGTCTTGCTGAGTAGTGAGACTGAACTTGGACAAAGGAGGAGTTTGTTTCATACTAGGTGCAAGTGTGAGGGTAAATGTTGTGATGTGGTTTTTGATGGTGGGAGCATTGATAACTTGGTGTCAAAAGAAATGGTCTCAAAGCTAAATATCAAGAGGGAGAAACATCCCCATCCCTATTGGGTTGCTTGGATGCAGTATGATCATAAGGTCCTAGTTAGTGAGCAATGTTTGGTAAAGTTCAAGATTGCGAGTTACCATGACAAGGTTCTCTGTGACATCATCCCAATGGATGTTTGCCATTTATTGTTGGGAAGGTCATGGCAGTTTGATAGGCATGTTGTACATGATGGTCATGCAAATACATACTCATTGACAAAGGATGGAGTTTTCCACAAATTGAAGCCTTTGATAAAGGAGAGTGAAAAGATATGCAGTAGTGCTAGGGTATGTCTTGTTGATGAAGAAAATTCATGGACAGCATGAAAGATCAAAAAATGTGTTGTGCTTTAATTCCTAGAAAGAATAAGGAAGGTAGTAGTGAAGTTCCACTTGAAGTTTCAGGTCTATTAAGTGAGTATGGAGATGTCATCTCTGAAAATGTTCCAGAAGGGTTGCCACCAATAAGGCAAATCAGTCATCAAATAGATTTAGTCCCTGGAGCTAGTTTTCCTAATAAGGCTTCTCATAGGATGACTCCTACTGAGATTGAAGAGCTAAACGGACAAGTTCAGGAGCTGTTGAGGAAAGGCTTGATTTGAGAAATCCTGAGTCCATGTGCAGTACCTACAGTGGTAGGACCAAAGAAGGATGGAGAGTGGAGAATGTGTATAGACTCTCAAGCTATAAATAAAATAACCATCAAGTACCGATTTCCTTTTCCAAGGATGGATGATCTTATGGACTACTTGAGTGGAGCTCAATACTTCACAAAGAAAGATCTCAAGAGTAGCTATCACTAGATATAGATACGAGAGGGAGATGAGTGGAAGACTGCATTCAAGACCAAGAGGGTCTATATGAGTGGTTAGTCATGCCCTTTGGATTGACCAATGTGCCAAGCACCTTCATGTGGCTTATGAATGAGGTATTAAAGAAATTTTTGGGAAAATTTGTTACTGCCTATCTGGATGATATTTTGATTTTCAGTAAGTCTTTGGATGAACATTTATTACACATTTTTAGTGTCCTTGAAAGGTTGAGGGAAGAAAAATTGTTGATTAATTTGAAGAAGTATAGCTTTGTCAAAAGGGAGTTACCCTATTTGGGGTTTGTTGTATTAGCTAATCGTCTCAAAATGGACCCAGAGAAGGTGAAGGTCATCTTGGAATGGCCTACTCCAAGGTCTTCCATTGAGGTGAGGTTGTTCCATGGTCTAGCTAGTTTTTACAGGAAGTTCATTAGGAATTTTAGTAGTATATGTGCACCCCTAACTGAAATAATGAGGGGGGATAGAAAAGAGTTCAAGTGGACTACAAGAGCTGCAAGGAGTTTTGAATTGTTGAAGAAGAAGGTGACAGAGCAACCTGTGATGGCACTTCCTAATTTCAACAAAGTGTTCCAGGTGGATTGTGATGCTAGTGGCAGTGCTATTGGGGTTGTATTGAGCCAAGAAGGTAAACCTATTGCCTATTTTAGTGAAAAATTGAATGATGCAAAGAAGAAGTATTATGTTTATGATCAAGAGTTCTATGCAATAGTTCAGACCTTAAAGAAATGGAGGCATTATTTGTTGATAGGTTCTCCAAGATGGCACATTTCATTCCATGCCATAAGATTCATGATGCAGTGCATATTGCGGATTTGTTTTTCAGAGATGGTGAGGCTACATGGTCTCCCAAAAAGTATTGTTTCTGACAGAGATACTAAATTTGTGGGGTATTTTTGGAGGACTTTGTGGAAGAAGTTGAAGACTAAATTGAAGTTCAATTCTGCACATCATCCGTAGACTGATGGATAAACAGAAGTAGTGAATAGAAGTCTAGGCAATTTGCTAAGGTGCTTAGTGGGAGATAAGCCCAAGGGATGGGATTTGATTCTACCACAAGCATAATTTTCTTACAATAATTCTATGAATAGGAGTACTAGTAGATCACTATTCCAAATTGTGTATGGGAGTAGTCCACGAATTGCACTAGAGCTAAGGAAGATGGAGCAAGGAGAGAGGACAAGTGCTAAGGCAGAAGACTTTTTTGAACATGTCAAGAACCTACATGAGGAGGTGCATGCACATATTGCCAAGATGAACTTGTAGTATAAGGCTAGAGAAAATCAAAAGAGGAGACATAAGGAGTTCCAAGTTGGGGATTTGGTTATGGTATACTTGAGGAAGGAATGATTTCCAGTGGGTACCTACAACAAGTTAAAGATGAAAAAATTTGGTCCCTGCAAAATTTTGAAGAAACATGATTCAGGAAATGTATATGAGGTGGAGTTGCCAGATGAGATTCACATTTCTCCTATTTTCAAGATTGAAAAATTAATAGAATATCATGATGATGGTGCAAAGAAGGAGTTAAAGCTAGAGCCATGTCTAATTCCTAGTTCTGAGAAGGAAGAGATTGAAGAAATTTTGGATAGCCGTGTTGGCCGGAGTACCAGAAACATGCAGTATGAAGAATACCTTGTGAAATGGAAAGGACAACTAGTGGAAGATTAAACTTGGATATCCATGATGAAGGTTGCCCATTTGGGTTTTCCTCTACCAGATATAAAGTGATAGGGTCACTTTTCAATTTACCTTGGGTGTTTGATGCAGGAGCATCCAATGGTGTAAGGGCAATCCTATATCACCCAAAAATATGCTTAGTGTTAGTTTATGTTTAATGTGTTTTTATTTCTAGATACCCATTTGGGTCGAATAGAGATTCCAACTCTCATAGTTCCACTATTGGTTTTCTAGGTTAGTGTTTTTAGTACCTTGGGATATGTGCCAATGTAGAAAATACATTATTTTATAATTGAGCCATAATTATGATGATTTAGAGGGTGTAATTTGGAGGGATGATTATACTTGTAATTTGAAGTACTTTGAGAAAATAATTAGGTCAAAAGGCTTTACGGTTTGAAAGTTATTAGAGTTTTAAGTTACCTGGAGACCCCCTAAGAGCACTTCAAAGTCATATTTGAGGCACTAAATGGAATTGTATAGGCCCAAAAAAGGATGGGATGATCTAAGTTGGTCTATAGGGCTATAGAGCACTTGGAGATCTTTTTGAAAATGTAAACAGTTTGTCAATCAGAGTCTCAGATCAAAAGTTATGCCTCTTAGAAGTTGGACTACCATTTCTGAATTCTTCTAATTTTGCACCGACTTTTGACATATTTTCTAGAACCTTATGTTTTGGCAGTGGATGCTAAATGGCATATTCTACAATGTATTCCTAACCCTAAGCCTAATTCAGGTTACTTAAGGTCATTTCTGGCATTGTAAATGCATTTTCCCAGTGGAGTTTGGGAGAAGGTACTTTGAGGAGTGTTTTTCTCTAGAATCAGACAACATTGTAAGCCCCTCTGGCACGTCATTGAGTCTATTTTAAGTGTACTAAATTTAATAGCATATCACTTCTAATAATAATATTCCCCTTTTCCAATCGTGTTCATTTTGTCTTGGGTTGTGCCCTCATCAAGAATACATAATGTATGCATCTACAATAGACATATCAAGACCAGACACATTAGAGAATGTCTCACTTGTAGAGTATGTTACATTCTACTACAATAGCACAAGAAACATGCAAAGAAGGCATAAGGCATAGATTATATGATACGTGAGATACAATCCACACATTGACTATGAGAATTACTATAGAGAGACAACATGTTGTTTAGAAGCAATGAGCAAACACTAAGAGAATGTTCAACAGTCGAATTGACTACACTTGGGGTGATATTGATGAATTAGAAATAGAAGTTGGAATGGACCACATTCCTACAACCATATTTGATCATCAGATAGATTGCATCAAAAACTCAAGTATAGAACAACATTATGACATTTTCCCCGATCTAATGCATAGAAGACAAAGAAAAGTAGATCGAATTAGTTGCAAAGCAATATCTTCAGAAATTGCACACCCTTTCCTTAAAAGCACTGGAGAATATTTCAATATGCAAAGAAAATTAAATAAAAAACACCAAGCAATAGTAAAGGACATCATAATGACAAAGAGACTTGCACTACAAAATCTAATTTACTTATTCCTCATTGGGGGAGCTGGAACTGGTAAAACATACATAGAAAAAGTGCTTTATGAAGCTTTGATTAGACTATATGACAAACAACTAGAAAATTATCCACTAAAGCCAAAAGGAATCATCATTTCTTCGACAAGAAAAGCTACATACAATGCAGGCAGAACCATGACTCATTCACTATTTCACCTACCATTGAACTCTTCAAATCTAACACAATTAGATTATGATACACTAGACACATTGACAAAAAAACTTGACCAACTACAAGTCATTCTAATTGATTAGACATCTCTAATTGGGTCTACAATGCTATATAACATAGACAGGAGACTACGACAAATAAAACACACACCAACATAGGAATTTGGAAACATAGACATAATATTTTGTGGTGACTTATGCCTAACACAACCTGTATGCGATGCATGGATATTCAAAGAGCCAAAAATAAACAACAAAACTATCCCATACACATTTTGGATTGAAAATGTCAAACACTTCGAGCTAGAAAATGTCGTTAGACAAACTAGTGAACAATTCATTTCCACTTTGAATCTCATCAAAACTTGTCAACACATTGATGACGACATCTACTACATAAACGAAAAATGCTATAGCCCTGTACCAAATGACCCAAGACTACCGTTTGTTCCAACGAAACACAGATGTAGATGAACACAATAGAAGAATACTAGACTACTTGCCCACTACCATGCATATCCTTGAGGCCATAGAACACGAAGATGTAACCATAGAAAAGAGTCCTTACAAAATTTAAAGGAAAACACTACCAACAAAGATACTTGTTAAGTAAAAAATAATCGTAGAACTCATAGCAGACAACCTTGATATAGAAGATGGACTAGTAAATGGTGCAGATGGAATTTTCCAATTATATACAAAAGATAAAGAAGGCATTATTTGGATATAATTCAATGATCCACAAGTCAAAAAGCTACACCGTCAACAAATTTGACACCTGTACATAGAATGTACACCTCAAACATGGACATCAATAATACAAATCACTAGACAACTAAAAAATTCTACTAAACTTATTACCCACTCATAATTCCCCTTTCAACTAGCTTATGCTAGAACTATACATAGGGCGCAAGGCCTCACAATGGATGCAATTGCATTTGACCCCCATAAAGTTTATCAACATGGACTATTCTACACTACCCCCTCATGGATCAGAGACATTGACTCGCTATACTTGATTCATAGACTACAACATCAAAAACTAAGGTTCTCACAAAAAGTCAACTCTAAAACACAATGCCTATAGAGTGTTGAACAATGGATATTTAAATATACTCTTCCTCCACAAACATCAAACAACATCACAATATGCACTATAAATACATGTAGTCTCCTGCTACATGCAGACAAAATTGCTCGTGACCACAGTTTGAGCAATGCAACTATACTGTGTTTACAAGAAACAAGAATAAGAAGCATCGATCATGTCCCATAACTACCCCAAATTTTCAATTTGTACCCTTAATATTCTATTTAGGGCCCCCACACATGTTGTGCAAAACATAGTGTCTTGGAAAATGTAGAAACATTTGCAATAGAATACTTAGAATCAATAGTAGTCAACATTTTCTACAATAAAAATAATTTTTGAATTGCAAATTTATACTTGACACCAAAAGCCCTAATCACTCACCTATTCAATTTCATAGAAACTATAACACAAACATTACCAATAGATTCAAAACTAATTATTGCAGGAGACTTGAACATTGATATGCTTAAGGAAATAAAACAATAGTCCCAACTAGACCAATTTATGCAACACCACTGTATATTGCTCATGGTTGACAAGCCTACAACACATACAGGAAGCCTACTGGATCATATATGGATAAAGAACAACAATATTGAAACAACCACCTAGACTATTTTAGACACATACTGGACAAACCCCTTGGCTCTTGCACTACAACACCAACTATAGCAAGCAAATCTCATCCATACGATTCACAAATTTCATACAACAAATCTCATCAGATCATCAACTTACCAATTTCTACTCACTTTTTGCTCATTCTTGAAGGCCATGGATGCTACAGTTGATACCAAAGAGTCTTCATACCTCGAACACCAACAACAACAATAGAGATAAGAACAATCATACATTGCAAATCCACACTTTTTTGCATTTTCAAAAAAAAAAAAACTGTAATCAGCACACTACACACTAACTTCACCTTCTCTACTATAGAAAGAGGCTAGAAATAGATAAGCCATCAACCATATTTGACATTTGAATTACACAATCAACATCATTTGAAGGTGACATGTTAGTAACATATGGACTGGCATGTAAGTCAAACTCATCAGCAAAACAAAAATCATCAATTGCACACATAGATTTGATTGATAGAGATGGTCAAAGGATAATAATAGCAAACATCACAAACAAATTAATTGACAAGTATTTGCATTGGATTACTCTTGGCACAAGCATCAGGCTTGAGAAGTTCAAAGTTAAGAAGAAATCAACATTTAAAAGGGGATATGTTGACTATAGCCTACAAGTAACCCCTGAGAAAAAATTTGAGAAGATCAGTCTTGTTTGCAAGCAACAAAGACTGATTCCTAGCACAAAAATCTACCATCTTATCAACTCACAAAATGCTTTTCCAATTGGCACTCTTGGTGTCCTTGTTGCTTCCCACCAACAAGATGGAAGCCAATTTCAGCTCCAAATCAGGTACGGGAAAATGCCATATGATACAGCTTCTGTAAGACATTTTGAACATTCATTCATATACTGCACACTGATTTATATTTGTTCTTACTATAACACTTGAGCAATCATCTTATTTATTTTAATAGTTTATACTCCCAAAAATACACAGCTGTCCCTACAACAACTTGCAAAAGATTCTCTCAGCTTCCACAATGCCAACACCAATACTTCTCCTCCTCAAAAATGTTGTTCCCGGTGGGTGAAGAGGCTCAGCAACAATCCGTTTCAGCCTCTCTACATATATCAACCTGCTCGATGATGAATATAGCACATTACAATTATAGAAATTGGCATCATCACATCTCCAGGTAACTATCATTACAATACACATATTACATATTATTTCCAATAGCATTCACACTACTGAAGAAACATGCCATACTTTTATTGATTCTAGCAATGTCTTCGCAGGTGACAGGTAAACTCAAGAAAAAGAATGTCCATTCCCCACCATACCAACCCCTATGCATCATTTGCCATCAAATAGTCTCTGTAACATCCGCTACAGACACAACAAGCACTCATTGCACCAAATGTGGAAAAGGCAAATCATACACTTTCCAACCATATCTCTAATGAAACATACAAATAGAAGATGATATTATTAAATGTAGCTTGCATGGACACCTCCTCCAAAAGCACTTCCCTAAGCTGTGCAAACTAGAATTTTATAGCTATACCAAAAATATGTCAAGAGTTGTGCATCTTATGCAATCTTTTGAGATGCATGGAACATTCACTCTTGTAATGGACCACTCCATAATGGAAATAACAAAATAATCAACCATTGTAAGCTATAAACACTTTTATTTCTACATAATTCTTGCATTTACAATAACTAAAAATCTTCTTATTATTGACTTCTGTTTAACAATTGCAGAGTACATGAACATTAAATCATCTCATAAATTTTTTTCTTAGTACAATTTTCCAGAGATTAAGGTAACAAAAATAAGATTCAAACATTCTCTCTACCCTCACAATAGACAACTCCACCTCTCATAACATCACTTCTAACCTTCTCACTTTAATGTTTTACAGGAACAGTCAAGACACATGTAGTAGCATTGTACAAAGACCATGCACGCAACATGAAATCTAGCTAATATTATAAGAAAATATCTATGTTTTGTCACTCTAATGTTTTGGAGGAATAGTCAAGACACATGTAGCAGCATTGTACAAAAACCATGCACATAACATGAAATCCAACTAATATTATAAGAAAATATCAATGTTCTGCTTCTTTTCTTATTATGAAAAGAGAACAACAAACTACTTTATTTACTATGTCTCTAAAGTTATATATGTACCAGAAACATTATAAAGTTTCAATGAATAGAAAAAAATATACATATTATTAATAGATTAGTAATTATTTGTTTTTATATAGATTATCCAGTTATATGTCAATTTATATCTTCCTTCTTGCTTTCATTCTTCTTCTACAATCCATTACCTTTACTATAACTAGTATAGAAAATTATAAAAGGTTTTTAATGAATATCCATGGTTGGGATTTTACCAAATATTCATACATTAGACGAAGTCATGTTTTCCATTCATACAGAAGGTGAGGACTCAGGCTCCACCAGAGCCCTTCTTAGACTTTTGTTGTTTTTTCAATTAGAAAAAATAGAAAAAAAAGAGGATAGGATGGATGAGATAAAGATGAATTTATTATGTGAGAAAAGTTGGAGAAAGACGACACTAGCAAAAGTTGCCTAAGATGACTAGGAATAAAAGAGTAATTTGTGTTTAAATTTGAGGTGTCCTTATGTCAATTTTCAATCATGGGAAAGGGATAATTTAGAATCCTTTCCTATTTTTTTGGAGCAGTCATTGCTTAAAATTTGAAAATAAGCTTTGAAATAAATAGGGGGCTAGAATAAGTAGTTGCTACTTATTAAAAAATACACATGGTTGCATAAGATTTTTTCCTATTTTATTTTATCTCCAAATTTTTCTCAAGAAATTCATCTGCAAAATTTATTACTAGATTTTTATTTAAACATTTTATTTTAGATGTTTTCCAATAAATTGTTGAAGTTTGTAACTACAATAGAGATCATTATCTCTATTTTTACGAGATAGAAATATGTTTGTTATGATCATTATGGTCATCTTTAGCTAAAATAGAAATTTGTGATTATATTTAAGTTAATATTATGTAAAAAGACATGTGTCAGCCATAATGTGAAGAGGCATGCATATGGAAATGTGAAGTGTTGGATAAGTAGAAATATGAAGAGTCTTATTTTTGGGACTCAAAGAGATCTACATGTGAAAGATGAAGAGTCTTATGCAATCTATTTATGTAATTGCTTGGTATATTATAAACCAATCAAGTGAATGCTTTGTATTCATACATTTTCATTATCACTAAAAAGGATATTTTGCTAGTGCGGTTGGGTTTTTCCCTTCAAGTTGAAGGATTTTCAGGATAGGTTCTTGTGTCTTTTGTACCTATCTTATGCTCTTATTTGTTGTTTTTTATCTTTACTTTCTTTGTCAAAACTCAACATGGTATCAAAGTCTCATTTGTACAAAAAGTAAAGGAGAGAAATGTCATGTCCTGAATTGTAATTTTTAAATTTAATTAATTAATTAATTGGTCCCAAAATTTAAATAATATAAGAACCTTTAATTAGTTACTTTAATTAATTAATATGTGGCCCAAGTTAATATTTTTATTTGTGGTTCTGATTGATTTAATATATCTTAGACCTATTTTTATTTTAGTTTCCATTGGTAAGTGTTGTCATTGGCTATCTTTCTACACCCTTAGAAAAGTTTTCCTTGATGGGTATTTAAGCATGGCTTGTAGGTAGTCATAGATAAGCATTCGAATTATTTATTTTGTACTGCAAATTTCCATTGGGATTCTCTATTGTTTTCCATTTCCAAAGTGAAAGATCTTCCCTAAGTGGGATTCAACCCTCATCCTATTCCATTACATGTAATACTTCGCTCGGATCTAGCAAGTTGGAGTACCATCTTTTGGCAATTATTAATTGAATGTTTTTTGTGTTCAAATCTTTATTCTTGTTTGGCATTGTTTGATGAATTCAAAATTAATATTTTAAAGTGCAGATTTGAAATCATTCTTTTATGTACCTCCTCTGTTTCTCACAACACTCTACATAATTACCATACGGTCTCCAAGCTAAGTTATACCTCCTTCCAACCAATTGTATGACCCCCATATACCCAATCATATGGCATCCACTTGCTCACCGTACGAACACCATAGTCCCTACTGTACGGCTACATTGCGAAGCACTAGCCTGAAGCACTAATCCAAAGCACTAACCTAAAGCATTGGCCACCTGAAGCACTGACCTAAAGTACTCACCCAAAGCATTGACCTAAAGAACTAACCTGAAGCATTGACCCAAAACACTAACCGAAGCACTAACCTGAAGTACTGACCCGAAGCACTGACCTAAAGCACTAATCACCTGAAGCATTGAGGGATACTACTTGGAGCACACAACCAAACTACCTGAAGCACACGAAAATACTACCTAGAGCATACTATGAGACTTCATAAGGAAACTCTAGAATAGAACATTACAATGGTACCAGAGAAAAAACCTTTCAGGAGCATCTCTGAAACTTTTGGGAACATTACCAAAACCATTCAGGAGCATCTCCAAAACTTTTAGGAACACTAGCTAAACAATTTGGGAGCATCTCCAAAACTTTTGGGAACATTACCGAAACTGTTCAAAACATTATAGTGGTATCAAAGCAAAAACCTTTCAAGAGCATCTTTGAAACTTTCGAGAACATTATCAAAACCATTCGGGAGCATCTCCAAAACTTTTGGGAACATTACTGAAACCATTTGGAAGCATCTTCGAAACTTTCAAAAACATTACCGAAACCATTTGGAACATTACAAGAAAGGCGTTGAGAATTCTTTCCAGGACTTACAGTTGATGTTCTTGGAAAAAAATTCGGAGAGAGGTGGATGTTAGCTGTCAATTATTATTTGGGGAAAAAGTTAGATTTGTTTCTTCTAATCCTAAAGAATAAATTCAAGAGCATATAAGAAATCCCAATCATCCTCCACTACTAGAAAATCCATGTATATTCTATCAAGTAATAGCCATGAATGATAGTAGTATACATCTAAGTGGATTCGTCAAAGCAACAAAACCCTCTTTTCATGTCACGTCAAATCGAAGCTCTATTGAGGTGATGCATATGCTAGGAGATATTCATGTTGTCATGAGGATTTTTAAAATCACCAAAAAGATATTGGTTCTCTACTAACGTTGGTTGGAGTCTGAGATACTGTAAGGCCAAATCAATTTGGTCTAGATTTGATTTGTTGAGACTATGATCTTGAATGTCAAAGGCAATGCATAGTCGGATGTAGCCTTTGTTTCTATCAATATTTTTTCATGAATTATTCTAACTATGTTCGAGTGGCTTCTCCACATTTTTCCCATTTTTTATTATCGTTGTCTATGTGATTGTTTATCTTCTGGACTGAACCAATAAATATTGGAAGATTTGATGCTCATGCTTATGTATCTTCTTAGTCAATAGATTTGTTTCTCCTATAGATTGAATATGATGAATTCATGAAATGTAAAGAATCTCTCTTGTGGTAGTTATGGTTTATGTGAAGAGTCCCCTCTATCAGTTTCTTTACTCTTCACATATGATAGATTGTGTTAAAGGACTTGGGGTGTTATGTATAGTAACTCTACATTTGAATATTATCTATTATTTTATAAATAAATAAAAGTTGGAGATGGTGGCCTTGTTTTATCCAAGGGGTTCATTTTTGTTCAGCAAATTTTAGGGTCATTGCTTTGAAGCTATTTTGGTTTATGAATTTGAAGTTTAGAGATTGTCTACATAAACAAATTGAAGAGACATCTCTATTTAGTCTTCGCTCTAGAGATTGCCTATGTTGGGGCATTAGTTAGAATTTTATTTGAGTTCTTTGAAGCCAAAGAAGTGTTCTCTGTGGTTCTTTCAGGGATATTTCTTGTAGCTTTTCCTCCATTCAGAGTTTCTAATTTCTCATGTCATGAAACATGTCCAGGTTTTGATTAGTTATGAGATGATTTGGATCTATCATGATTCTCATTGAACTATTATTTTATACAGTTGTGATAGTAAACTATGGACCTAGTTTGTTGAAAGGAGGAGTTCAAGCATTACAATCTCTTGTGGTGTTGACTATCTTCCATTTATTATTGTGCAATTACTTTGTGGTCATTTTTTTAGATCTAGTGAGTGTGCCATCAAGTTGGAAGCCAGTGACCGATAAAGGAGGAGAGGAGACTATAAAGTGACCTATTTTATGCCTGGACAAACCTTTCAACAAAAATTTAGGCATAATTTTATGTGTGAAATATTGGTTTGATATGATCTTTCTTTTTCTTTCAATTTTTATCGTATTTCATCTAAAGATACATTATCTAGGGATTTTCCAAGAAATTTTGCCTCGATGTTAAAGGTTGTTTTTTGAATCTGAATTTAATGTCTACTAGTTGTTGAAACATTTAGAGCTTTGTTCAAAATAAAAGAGTTGAAGAGGTAGAGTTCACGTACTACACCTAAAAAGTAGTCCCAACATTGTTACTAACAAAGGAGTGATTGACACATTGGAAAGATAAGTATAGACACTCTTGAATTATTTTTATATCTTTAAATATGGATCATGAATTTTATGTAGTTAATTTTAATTCATGTTATTAGTAAGTATAGTGTATGCTTTTAGCATTAATCTATATATTTCTCTTCATGATAGTGTTATTTTATAAACTTCTAATAATCTTTCCTAAAATGCCTCCAAGATTGCAGCCTAGGCTAGGATTTTTGAAGTAGAGTTGAACCCATATGCATGGAGCCACAACTAGTATGAAATATTGAAGTTGGATCACCCATGGAAGTAGAGGATACTCTTTATGTTGAGTTATATGACTTGATGTGGAGTACTTTGGTGTTTTCTTTATATGGAATTAAAATTATTAGAGATCACTTGGTGTGAAATCCTATCATGTGATAGTCCCTTGGTGGATCTAGAGGCAGAGTCGATTCTTCTTGGTTACTGAGTTCTTGGTCAACTCCACGATGTAGTGAGGTATTTTCAGTATTAAGATAAACCATGTTCAAATTTGGTTTTGGTGTTATTCTTGACAATCTTTGTTGATTATGTGAATTTCAAGTTGGATTCTTTGTGTTGACATATAAGGACATTACTTCAGTCATGGGACTAATTTGGTGTCATAGATCATCTTTAAAGAAGAAGAATCTATACAATTTTTTAGTGTGATCAATTTAATCTAAGATGAGGAATTAAGATTTAGAGGGAGTTTGATGATCAAAGGGAGAGTTCCAAATCCTTTGTTTGAGAATCAACCAGCTCATGCAATAATGTGTCTGCTAATGTTCCTTGTTTGGTCAAACATTGGAATCAACTATGGTTTATTGTGCTAGTCAAAGTAGTGAGGTTGTTTTTCATATTGAGAGGAACTCTCAACATTCAAATAGGCTCTTGTAATTGAGTTCCACCTTGTGTGAGTAGGTATAGTAGGCAACCCTCAGTGAGTAGGCATGGTGGAAATACATTCATCTCTCAGAGAAGTCTAAGGTGAAAGCCCTTGTTCCACCCTCGACAAATAGGTACGATGGACCACCCTCTGTGAGTAGGCATAGTGGAAATGAATTCTTCTCTAAGAGAATTCTAAGGTGAAATCTCTCATTCCACCCTTTGAAAGTAGGTATGGTGGACCACCCTCTATGAGTAGGCATGGTGTAAATGCATCCCTCTCTGAGAAAAGTTTTGAGGTAAAAGTCTTAGTTCTACCCTTTGCAAGTAAGCATGGTGAAATTCATGTGAGTGACTCCATTCTATGTTCTTGTGAAGTAATTGGTGGATTATGTTATGTTGAGATAACATATGTTATCTAAATTTATCATCTTTGGTTGCAGATGTGTGTGCATGTTTGACTAAAGATCTCTCTCTTGCTAAGAGGAAGTGTTGAAGTTTGTAACTATGATAGAGATCTTTATCTCTGATTTTATGAGATAGAAATATGTTTGGTATGACTGTTATAGTCAACTTTAGCTGAAAGAGATATTTGTGATTATAATTAAGTTAATATTATGTAAAAAGACATATGTCATATGTAATGTGGAGAGGCATGCATATGGAAATGTGAAGTGTTGGATATGTAGAAATATGAAGGGTCTTATTTTTGGGACTCAAAGAGACCTTTATGTGAAAGATAAAGAGTCTTATGCAATCTATTTATGCCATTTCTTGGTATATTGTAAATCAATCAAGTGAAATCTTTGTATTCATACATTTTCATTATCAATAAAAAGGATATTTTGCTGGTGTGGCTAGGTTTTCCCCTTCAAGTGGAAAGGTTTTCCCAGGACAAGTTATTGTGTCCTTTGTACATGTTTTATGCTCTTCTTTGTTGTTGTTTATCTTTGTTTTTTGGGTCAAAACTTATAAACCATGGGAAAACTTGGCATTTGATGTTTGTATTGGCCATTTTTTTCACTTTTAAGTCATATATGACAAGCCAAAAATTTATTGGACCATATGCACGAACAAGTTACATTTTTGTAAAATTGTCAAACAAATTCAATATGCTCCTTGATTCCTCTTTACCTGATATTCATATAACATTTACCAAATTACTTGTAAATGAAAATAACTTAACTAATCCAACAATCATCAACCTTAAGGGCCCGTTTGGTGGCGGGAATAGGAATACGAGAATAGGAATACATATTCTAGATTTGTTATTCCAAGAATAGAAAATGGGAATATGTATTCCTATTTTATGTTTGGGTCATCAAGAATTTGATTGGAATATGTTTATTCTATGTTTGGTTGTGCACAACAGGAATTGGAATACGTTTTTTTTTTAAAAATTAAATATAATATTTTTTCCCTTACATTTTATTGAGTTTTTTTTTGTTTTTTTAATTTTATGGAGTGAAGTTAAAAAATTTGAATTTTATTTATTAAAAAAATTAGACAAATCATGACAAAAATTCATGGTCATAGAATATATTCATTATTTCTACAAACCACAATCATAAATTACCATGATCATAAATAAGTTGTAAACAAAAAAATAGACAAATCGTTGTTAAATATGTCCATCGTTTCTACAAAAAATCATAAAAAAAGTTATAGTTCACATAGTCGCTCTAACTTTTAACTTCATTTATGCACATGGTCCCAATATGCTAGTAAGATTGAAACAATTAACATCATAACTAGAAAAAAGATTGACACCATTCTACATCATTATCAAAACTGCTTTAAAAGGAGTTGGCATGAATTTTTTTGCTCATAGATTATGTATAATTTTTTCTATTATTGTTTCAGATTACATTCAACATTCTTTCATCAAAGAAACGAATGAATGAACACAGAATATGGTCTTCCATCATCAGCAAGAGAAGAGTGAATACAATCTTCCATTAAGAAAAAAGATAATTGAATATAATCTAAAATTTCAATTGAAAACAAATAAACCAACACATTCAAAAAAATGCAACACTATAAAAGCCCACCTGATCTACCATCACCTATTACATTAAACAAGAATGATGAGCATTGAAAGATGAGCTGATAATTGTCTTGCTATAAGTTCATAAACTCATTGATAGCCTTCAAAAAAGAAGATAGCACCCAAGAAGCTATAAATGATATGGATCAGATTCTAGCAATTTAGGATCTCGTTGGGTTGGCATACATATATTTTTCATCGTGATCATATTGGAAATTTGATAAGACAATGAAGAATTTATGATCACATGGATTTTTATGTTAAAACGAACAAAACAACCAAAATTAACAATCTCCTATCTAAATCCTTATAGTGGATCATAGTAGAGATTTCGAGCATATTTGTTCAACAACAATGCACGAAGAACCCTTCTTGTCAAAAGACTCATGCAAAAGAAGAAATGAGATAATGAAACTATTTTCAACATTTGTAAAAAAATGGAAACTAGAACAATTTAAAGCTAATGGTACGAGACTATACCGGTCATATACTTTTACAAACCACAATCATAAATTAGTTACCATGATCATAAATAAGTTGTAAACAAAAAAATAGACAAATCATTGTTAAATATGTCCATCGTTTCTATAGAAAATCATAAAAAAAGTTATAGCCTACATAGTTGCTCTAACTTTTAACTTCATTTTAGCACATGGTCCCAATATGCTAGTAATATTGAAAAAATTATAATACACAACATGCTTCGAAGAAACATATTTTCACCCTCTCGTAATTTGCACAGCTTACAATCATTACTTTCATGTGTTATAGATTTCGCTACGGTTGATGCCGACAGGACATCATCGACCCACTTAAAGTAATTACAACCACTTTCCCCCTACAATACCAAATCTAAATTAGTGGTTGCCACAATAATTAGTTGTTATATAAAATGTAAACCTAGAAAAAAAATAGTAACCACCTTTATGGCATTTGGACAACACAAGAATTTACATTCTAGATTATTCGTTGTGTGTGAAGTCTTGAGTACTACAGGGCTAGTGCCACAGTCACAAATTGGTAAATTCAAATCCATCAACCCTGTATAAATAATGAACATATAAAACATTAAAAATTACATTCAATTGTGAAGATGATATAATTTTACACATACATTAAAACACCAAAACTAGCAAACATCAATGTTACTCCATATTTCAAACCATTAACCATCTACAATATTTACAGATGCTAGACAAGATTATGAAAAAATAAGATATTTTCGGATGACCATATGAGAAAAATTCACTCATAAAATTGCAATGTATTAACAACTATTCAGATTTCATTAGAATCTTTTATAATACCTCAAGTAATCAATGCCTAAAAAAATAGAAAATAAGTCACATAAATGATAAGAAGTGTATGGATTGGCACATAAGTCATCATTCCCATTGTAGCAGGTTATAGGAAAATTAAGAACTATGACACTGTTCAGCTTTAGGACACCATTCAATAAGTAATTTGTGCACTCATAGGTGCTACAAAGTGACACTTTTTTAATCCTTTCATCTTCAGCTAAAACCAGTCACAAGTATTGATATAACACAACATAATCCAATAGCACTACAAATTATTAAATCAATAGCCATTAAGATGAATTTAATCCTTGAGGTTTAAAAAAAAACACTTATCCATTCATTTTTTTCTAAATTATATTGAAATGCTGCTAATGCATAGCACTATTAAGAACAACACTAAAAAGAAATGATGCTAATACAAAACATTTCTAGTGATCGGTAAAATATTGTGTGCATTGAGGATCATTGTAGCATACTATAGAATGTAAAGATGACAACTCATGGGAAGCATCGACTGGATTGGATATAAAAACATAATAACAATAGCAAATGAGTCAACAATTATTCCACAATGTTGTTTGTATGGAGATCCATCAAATATAAGCATAAATGTTGGTTTCGGCAAAAATATTATAATCCTCCAAACTTATATTTGATATAATCTTCTCTCGTCTCTACATCCATCTCTAAGAACCAAATAGCCATTGTTGGTTCATGCATAAAAGTGTCAGATGCCCTAGTCATAGTATCTTGACTAAGTTTGGGGATTGCTTTCAAGGCAACAAACAAATTGGAAGCATATGTCTTAATATCCTCTTTATCAACTCTTATAGTGTGAGGCATTTTCATTCCCTCCTCTATCTTTTGGATACTTCCAGAAATCAAATCCAAGGAAGCTACCATGCTTGCCTTCCTCCTCTTTGGCCCTCTAGTCATAGATGTGGAACGATTGTTTCTAGTGGATGCAATGGATTGATTTGATTGAAGGAAATCTTCATCTAAATCAGAAGCAATGTTAACAGGTGTATTAAAACCCTCATCATCATCTAGATCAGCAGACTCATCAAAAAGGTTACCATCTTCAGTATCTTGTGGTGTTGCTGCTTCATTTCTTTCTGCAATGTCATTCCTGACAATGACTGCTAGATCATTAAAATAGGTGAACAACTGCCTCTTATAAACTTTTGCAATCCTGAATTTGTTTCTCTACACATTGGAAAAATTAAATAATTAGACAAATGTTTGATATTAGAATTGAAAAACACTTTAAAGAGAACATCACCTTCAAAAGGTCATCCCATACACTATCCTCAGCATCCATGCATTGAGTTGTTTTAGTCCAAGTGAACCCACTTGTATTCTGCAACTCTTTCATTATTCTATACACCAACTTCCACTTTTTCAACTTATTTTTGAAATTATCTCTTCCAAGATTTAACTTCAGCTCTTCATTGAATCTCCTTTCTATGGCAGTCCACTCTTCTTTACGGAAACCACCTTCAGCTTTCCTTCCTAGAGTAACTTGTTCAAAGAGCAAGTCTAACAGTTTTCTCTCCATCTCTCTACTCCACACCACTTTTGAACTTCTAGATGAACTAACATTAGGGGTACCTATGGGGGTAGAAGGGGGGGTGGCAACGGGGGGCATACAAACCTCCTCATGTATGCTTGTCAATAGATTAGTAAACGACATTTTCCCCTCAAAGATAAGCAACTGTTGCATTTCTGCAACAAAACGAATATAAACAAGTCCATTAGTGCAAGGATTGGTACATATAAATCTACTACTATCCACCAAATCTACAAATTTTCATATATTTAACTTCTAATCTATACCAACATGATAAAATCCCTGTATAGTGATAAAATTTAATAAACAAAATAGAAATTTAACCACAGATCAAGGATAACCACAAAACATAAATTTAATAAACAAAACAAGAATAGAAAATCTTATAGAATAAACAACCTATCAAACAATGATAGAATTCCAAAATCAAAAGCTAGAATAAATATATATCCTTATCCAACCCATTTTAAACTGGAGAAAAATGACGTCCAATTAATATGGCACCAACACAATTGTACTAAAATTTAAATGATGATACAAAATTAGAAATGAACTTGAGTCTACTTGTGAGATGAGAACCAAAACATAATGTAAGATGTTGAAAAGATTATATTTCTCACTTGCATAAAGTAAGATCAGATACCTTATTCATACTGACATTGAGATTGAAATAACTAGAATACAGTGAAATTGGCTCTAGGTTAATAAGATCCTTGTATCTTATTGTGGACCTTCCAGCTAGGTGCCTATGCTATGAATATTCTTAGTGAACTAGTTTATCTTTAAATTTACAATAACACAATGCAATTCTTGTGTAATCTGAAATAAACTAAAGCTTCTAGGTTTCTAATAACATTGTAATACCTATGATCATGGTAAGCAAACTAGTTAGATTGAAGCATTCAAGTTTCTCGTATACTTTTGGTGACACTCTAAACTCTTAACCCTTCCTTCAAGGACATGGTGATAGAACAAATGTGTTCTAATGCAATTAGAAGGCTGCTCTAAGCAAATGAGGTGGAATGCTTGAAGCATACACTTTGTGGGAAATTCTGATCATAAATTATGTCTAGAAAATTTTAACAAAGGAATATTTCCTAATGAAGCCACCATGCAAAATGTGGAATCAGCCACCTCTAGGAAGCTCAATGTAGATTGTTTGATAGTATGCCTAAATGGAAGTGATAATATCATCCCATGAATGCATGGTGATAAGTGGTTTTGAAAAGTCTTTAAAGCATATGCATTTGAACAAGAATGGAACAAATCCATGTTTTTGATGGTCTTGGCACACACACATTCCATGGCTAGAAGCAGGGGTAAACTTTGTGGCATTATTCAGATTTATGGCAGACAAGGCAAATTGGAGCAGAGCATAGACACCTCTAACAACCACAATCATCCAGCATGGACACAACATCCATGGAGGATGTTGAATCACAATAATGTACCAATTGTTTGAAAAAATGCCTCGAGAAGCTGCTAGTGGAGGCGATGCAACCAAATGGTTTGATTGGGCCCAAGTTCATAGAGGGATAGCGACTTTGGAGTCAATGGCCAGGTAGTATAAGTATAACCTATCCTAATCATGAAGAATACTGATGAGTTTAATATGACAGTCCCTTCAAATTTGTTAATACTTATGTTCTATATACTTTTGGATTGATTAATATTATCAACCATGACCTTGCTCTGTTTAAATCTAACTTTTCCTAGATTGTTTGGCTTCATTTTCCAATTCATGAGTTGTTTCTACATTACATAGTGATTTTTGGGTAAATCTATGTTAGTTTCAAGTTTTCTTCATTGATATTTGGTAAGTCAAGGCCTAAACTTTACTCCATAACCCTCGACTTCTATTTATTGTCTCTATGATTTTTAACCTTTGGATTTCTTGAGATGCTTTCTATTATAAGGCTATTGTAGGAAAGGATGGTGGATCTCTATAGTCAATACGTTAGTATGTGGATCGGTTTGTGTTTAAGATAGTAAATTTACCTTAGTATGTGCCTAGGCAATCAAGTTGCAGAATGTAAAGTCCTTTCAATATGCAATCCCATCACCAAAACTCAAAGGCATCTGCCTAGAATGCTACAAGTCAACCTTATACATCATGTCATAATGCATATCAGAGTCATTTTATAAATAAAATAGAGTAAAACAATAATGCATATCAGAGTAATGTAAATGATGAATCAATGGCGAGATAATTTCATGTCACTCAGTCCAAAATAATTTAATCATATATCAGTGTTAATGAATCAACAATCTATATAAAGTGTCAATGCAAGTATTCTAGTTCTTCAGAATTGAAGTTAAAAGTGTCAATACGATAAAAAGAAAACTAATGTCAAGATCTATAGTCCTCCCACATCCTTTGTGCTATTTCATCTCGAAAGTTTCCCCAGTCATCTCTATCTCACGGAGTCATTCCATAAGTGTCAAGGATTGACACATTTATCTCATCACAATCATCTTCATCTTCAATTTCCACATCGTGTGGAACCCCAACCTCTATCATAATAAAATTGTGTAGTATGCAACATGCTAATGTGATCTTCATTTGAGTCGTGATACTATAGGACGTTGCATGCCTTAGGATAGGGAATCATTGCTTCAAAATACCAAATGTGCGCTCAATCACATTCTTGAGAGAGGAGTGTCAATGGTTAAACAACTCATGTGCATTGTTGATTGGGTTTTCCCTAGAAAAATCCTTTAGGTGATACCACGTACATTGATAAGGGGTGAGAAATCTAGGAACATTTGGATAGCTAGCATCAACTAAATAGAATTTTCCTATACAAAGGGATAGAAAAGTTATAGATTAGAAATCACATAAAAACTATGTATTAAAGTTATAGATTAGAAATCACATAAAAACTATGTATTACAATAATGACAATATAGTCCTTAATTATAGGATTTTAGATACCTAAGGGAACTAGTAGTGCATTTGCTCTTGATAGAGTTGAAGCAAGAACATGACTATTTGCGGCTGACCCTTCCCAACTAGCAAGAACATATTGAAACTTGTAGTCAAATGAACATACACCTAGTACATTCTGTGACAAGTTTCCTTTTCTATCATGATATTTTGTCCGCTTGTCCACATCAACGATAACTGGTATATGGGTTCCATCGATTGCTCCAATATAATCCTAGTGTATAAAATATTATTGTCAAATATATACGAATATACATAAGACTCAAGCAACAAAATACATGTTAGTAGGAGATGTACCTTGAAGTACAGATCAAAATGCTCTTTCCCAACAATTTCTAGAGGAGTAGCTGGAGAAGAGGGCAAAAATTAAATGCTATGGAGTGATATGATAGCTTTCAAGACCTTATGGAAGTAGTGACTTATAGTCTCTCCTGAGTGACCAAAGTTATGGCCAACCTTACGATTCCTTATATTATGGCCAAGGGTATGAAGGAACATGACCAATTGTTCTTCCAATTTGATGTTTACCTTATCTTGAATGCTCCCTTTCTCCCATAGAATATTGGAAAGCTTGAAGAAAGCTCCTCTGCTCATTTGTATTTATCTGTGTCATTGGAATATATAATAAATTTATAGAAATGACAAGTAGCTCTTCTTCACTTATGCCTATGTATTCTAGCATCTTCATAAGATGCTACTATGAATACTGCTTGGGTGGCAAGCAAAACAACAAGTACACGCCAGAGTGTGATCTTCCTAATGATGTTTCCTTGAACTTTTAAATCATTAGCAAGATCCATTGAATGACCTATAATCACATAAAGGAGTTATTGTTTGACATAAAAACATAAAAAACATAAAAACATAAAAGCAAAAAAACATGAAAGCACATTTTCCCCATATGTAACCTATTTATCCTTACAATTATTCCCTAAAACAAGTTACAGGACTGAATATGATGCAGAGGCAGTTGAGAATTGGAAAGGTACATAATTAACTATAGCAAGTATAAATTTTATGATTAACAATATATTTTCCCACAAAATGAATCACAATATTTTATGATTATGTTGATCACTAAATTCTCTTTTTAATGAATAACATTATGTCCTATTTACCCATCATTTGTCCTATTGAGGTTAATTACACTTCAATTCAAATTTTTTTCCTTATTTTACCAAACTGAGAGTTGAGTTGCTAGTTGCAGTTCAAATATTTAAAATTTTAAGGATATGTAACTATAAATGGTAATAAATCTTAAGGATATGTAACAATATGAAGGCAGTTCAAACAAAATGATGTAGATCTATTTAAGAAAGGGGTTCAGCTTGAAAAATTATCAACAACTTGTTAAATAGGTGGCCAGATTTGTATTAATTGTACACAATAATCATAAGCAGCTTAAGGTGACTGGGATGATCATAATGGGCACACATTTATCTAATTGGAAATAAGCTTAAAATTTTGAGTTTATTACAATTGTTTCTCCTTGCTATATGGATATTATAAGACTTTGTCTATTTTGGTCAATGCTGATTACTAGTCTGCCTGAATGCTCCTGCATCTTTCACCAACTCACAATATCTTTCCTTATAGTGTAATTTCTAGTTTAAGTGATATTCCATCTTATAACCCTATGTTTACATTAAAAAATGAATTACTTCACCAAAATTGGCCATATGTCCAATCAAATAAGAGTAAATTGACTAGTTAACAAAGCCAAATACATCAATCCCAAAGACCAAAACCCTCAAATTAAAGAAAAAATAAATGTGATCTTTATGGCCGTGTACCTAAGGGAATCCTAGAGCTACTTTTTCCAACTGGGATGAAAGATCATCAAGGACACCTGCTATTGGCTATTTCTGTTGGCCTTGGCCACATTAGAGAGTTTGATTGTAGACCTTAAGAGAGCCATGGAATCACCTTTGTCTAATCTTGTGGTACTCTTTTGGAAAATTATAATAGGTCTCAAACTAAAATATAGTATGGCTTACATAATTCAAAGGCTTACATAACATTTGATTATCTCATCTTTCATCATATTGCAAGTACCAAAAAATCAGTAGATAGGCGACTGATTGGGTAGCTAATATGGCATGCTCATATTCAAAAGAGGCTAGAGTGTATGCTTAAATCTAAGATTTAATCTAATCAAAGAATTTTCCATCATTATAGTAGCAACTGCCCCATAATATTCCATACCAGACCATCCTAAGAGATTACAGGATCATTCATATTGGGAATTTTCTTTTCACATAATTGAGAGAAGAAAACGCTACCAATTAAGGATGATATGGAGAATAACAAAGTCAATGTAGAAGAAATGTGCCTAGAGGTCCATGACGACATTCTTGTGAACATAGTTTTGACTGATGGATAATTTCATCAATTAAAATGAATAAGCCAATGGGGATATAGCTAAACTAGAGCTCAATGATCAGGCACTGAAAGTTGTTATTAAATTAACTTTCTTGTCCTGATTGGAATTTTAAATCATGTGAAGCAAGAATTAGATCCCATAATTCAGGAACAAGACACGAGCTACTGCAAGGTATTTTGGTTCATTGAATGTGCACCCTTTTGCCCTTCTAACTTATGGTCAATCTAGCATTCTAGTATGTTATATATAATAAATATAGTGTAAATCATTTGATTGTTAACAGATTTCCACAATCTAGATGGAATCAGAGTGTAAGAATTCTTAACACAATCAAAATTCAGAAGCATGGTAATCATACTAGATCATTTTTCCAAATCAGGTTTGAAGTTCTATAAAATAAGTCTAGTCTAATACATATTCCTTGGGGAATTTGATAGGAAAAATAATAATTTAAAAAAAGGAAAAATTTTAATTGGAACTAGATTTTTTTTAAAGTATTTCAAAACAAAACACTCTCAATGTATATTTTATTAATAGCACAAAAAATAAAAGATTTCAAGATCAAATGCTCACCAGATCGACCAACAAGAACCAGAGCCCCTTTCATAGGTGAAATGGTTTTGAGATCCTTTATTATGGAAAGCAACAATATATAGTCATTTATAAACTATGGATAATGATATTGGCATTTGACTTTGTCAATGGCAATCTTAGATTATTTTAACCTAGTATATAGAATTGTAAAAAGCATCATTACTGCATCCTATTTGATAAAATCAAATGCTTGTTTTGGAAACATGTTAAGTCAATGCTATGAAATGGCTTTTAAGTCTCTGAAATAATATGGCTCACATTCTTCTTTTGTCTTCCATAAAACAACAAAGAGAAAACAACAAGACCAAAGTTTTGAAAAGAAGAAGAAACATAAGGGCACAAAAGTTGCAAGATTTTAGTAAATTTTAGCATGTGCAATGAAGCAAAACCATTTTGAGATTCCAAAAGACTTAGAAACTAAAATGCATATAATAAAAAACTAGTATATTTAGAAAATGTCCAAAAAATTAAACAAGATGTATAATCTCCTCAAGTTGGGAGAATTATACCACTTGAGGGGATTTATGCAAGTTGGTTAGAAAAATAGGGAAACTAGATCACTGTCTTCAAAAGATTAAGTGTTTATCGCAAATATGTGTACATTTAAAGGCCCTGGTATTGGTATAATGAAATATGGATAATGTTCATGACTTGTCTCTATTATGTTTAATAATGAGACAATCAATTTATCTTCTTTTCTGATACGGTTTTGAGGGAAAAAATGGAATCTAGGTACTCATTCTGATTGAGGAATTTTCTTCACTAAAAAGAGCAATATAAACATAGCATTTCTTTCTGAGCCAATTGAAAAAGGTCAGGGCAGAATGAACAAGATTCAATTGGGTTCGATTTTATAGAATTCTTTGACAGAATCCTGTGCAAACAGTTGCTAAAGAAAGTAGATATAACATAGTAGTTTCACGAAAGGTTCCCTACCAATGGAAGAGACGAGTGGAAGAAGCCTATTCCCCTGAAGAGGGTTCAGGACTGGTAAATTCTAGAGTTTGCAAAGGCAAAATTTTTGGTGATTTGAAAGAAAACAACATCTTTCGAGGGCCTACCAGCAGAATCTTGAGGTAACATCCATAACAATAGAAGGCATTTACAAATTTTTTGCCATTTCTATGAACAAAAGAAGATTAGAGTGCTTGACAAGTTCTGTGTATGAAATCAATGACAATATTTAGATAACAAGGAGTTAGGATTCCAACACAAAGGCAAACAATGCAATGATGGAGCTTGGCAATAGTAGTAGCAGATTATCGCATCTAGTTTCTGCCTTTTTAGGGCATAAAGTACATACCTGTGAACAATCGTCGATGTCGTGAGACCAAATCCACCAATGCCGTGAGACCAAATCTACCAATGTCATTAGACCAAACCCCCTGTAGAAGCTTCTTGCCACAAAACCCCAAACGCAACCATTCGAACATGCCATATTCAGCATGGAAAAAGCAGTACCCAAAACCAAAATGCAAAAAAGAAACACTACTCGACACCTGATAAAAATGGAGCACCAACAAAATAACAAAAATGGAAAATAAAACACTGCTCGACACTTGATAAAATTGGAGCATCAACTGCAACAAGCTGAAAAATGAGCGACAAATGGATGAAAGGGAAAGTTGAGGGCACAAACCCAAAATTTTATATTTTCTAACAAAGTAATGTATGGAATAGGAATAAGTATTCCTATTCCATCTATTTTGGTGGATTTTTATAAGCTCATTTTTTGGGTAAAATTGGAATACTTATTTTGGTCATATTCATGTTCCCATTTCAAAGTTATTGCACCCAAACAAAGAATTAGGATACACAAATCCCTATTCCAAGTGTATTCCCATTGCCAAACGGGCCCTAAAATCATAAACTTAAAAACATAACGCATAACACATTCATTTGGTCATTCAAAAAGCCATAGTTAGAGGGAAAAATATGATGGGGATGGTACTCACAAATCTATCACTACTGCAATAAGAGGGTGTCATGTTAGGGCTAAAATGTTTTGTCACTTATGGTGACTTACTTTGTTAGGAGTATACAAGTAGATATGATAGGATCTACCTTTCTCAAGGATTTTACAACACTCTTCTAAGTGTCTACCTAGTTAATATATTCCCATAAAAGGCTATTAGATCTACCTTTTTCAAGGATTTAAAACTGCTGCAGTGATAAAAAAGTAGCAGAAAATGATCTTTGTAATACCAACTTACTTTTCTTGATTAGATCCCTCTTCTTCTCACTGATATATCACCTTTTGTGATTGATCTACAATTCGTCTTAAGTCTGGTCAAATCTTTGATCTCTAACCTCTAATATCCTCTATATTTTACTTTGTTATCTAACCTCCTTTATCACTTCAATACTTCTTACAACAACTTCAACAATAATGATAACCTTTAAAATTGTTCTTGTTAGAAATTTTATGGTTTTCTTGTTCCTTTTCAATTTTTTACCTAATTAAGGTTTAGGAACATTCTGTACACTCAAAAGTGTCACACTCTAAACCCTTCTATCCAAATGATTCCATGAGTTTTGAATGTTTGGATGTTGACTTAGAGCTCCCTATCCATAGAGTGCAAGAGTGTGTATTTCAAGTTGAAGGGCTCTCAATTGAGCTTTAGGAATACTCTTCTTGCTAGTAAACCATGAAATGGGAGGTTCCAAAGACAAGATGCAAGAATGCAAATGTCTCAAGGATTTCCTCAAGAATGCAATGCAAGTATGGAAACTAAGCTAAGATGAGAATGCCAAATGCAGCTATGCTAAAACATGTATGAGAGTGTTACAATCCAAATATTAAGCTATGTGAGATAGATTATTGCAAAATAGAAGCTAAACTAACATGCAACATAAATCTAAGCTAAAATACTATGGTATGAGAGAATGTAGACAAGAAATAGAAGTTCTCCACAAAGCTCCAAAGAAACTTGTTAGAAAACCTGTAGCATAACAATACTCAAAAGATGGATGCTTTGAGGGGGAAAGCTATCTCCCTTTTAAAGTCATATGGACAGTAGAGATCAAGATGAAGATGGTGGATGATCAACGGTAGAATTTGAAAAGAGGAGTGATCCATGTGCACACACAAGTCAACCAATAGAATATAAGTTGACTTGTCATATAAGACAAAAGTCACAAAGCCTTTTCTTTTAATTGCAAAATAGAAAAAGGACTTTATGTGTGCACTTTAAGTGGGTTAGAAGAATGGGGTCTTTTATTTAATTAAAAGGGGACATGTTCTTTTAATCAAATAATGAACTTAGGATAGCATAGTCAAACTAAAGGTTATAATCAAATAAATTGATTATTAGTAATTTGGTCTAGGTAAATGATTAAATTAATTTAGCCAAAATGTTGAGAAGGGGGCTAATAGTCTATATGACCATTTTTAGGTGATTACATTTGTCCCTCTTTGACTAATGCGTGATCGATCTGGCAACACATTATGTCAAAGAAAATAGAACCCAAGTACGCAAAAAATAGATATAGATATCTGATTCCAAAGAACAAAATGCAGAAAGTGATAGTGAGTCCTGAATGTAAAGCCTAATAGCGGTAGTATTGAGAACTAGGAAAAGATGATGTCAGAATTCAAGAAGAATGCTAACACTTAGCAAAGTAGATAGATCGAGAACAAGTGAGAAGATCAAACAAATGCTCCTAAGAAATAGATAGCTGTAGCAATCAGTGATAGAGTATTTTTGCCCCCTCGGGATCAAAATCAAAATGAGGTAAGGGGATGTAAAAAACCAACTAGACATGAGAAAATCAGAATATAGAAATGTCCAAGATGACAGATAGATGATTAGAACCCAAGAATGACTATAAGAAATTGATAAAATGCCCTTAGTTTGACTAGAGTTGACCTTGAAGGATATAGCATAAAAATTAGGTCAAAAATGAGTAGAACGGTGATTTTAGACATGAAATGGTGAATTGAAGTAGATATGAAGAATGGAAATGATGAAGACATGAAGAAATGAAGATGCCTCAGTGATGATTCAGAGATTAGACCTCAAAAGGTCAACTAACTACTCAGAAAAAAGTAGAATTTTAAAAGACAATTTTGACCATCAAGATGAACTTGGATTTGGATTTCGATCCTGAAAATGAATCCAAGACGTTGAGGTCAAAATTTTATATAATGTGATGATAATATAGAAAAGAGATGAAATGGAAGATTAAGAAGGTGAAAAGACATGAACAAGAAGCAAGTAAAAATATATATGAAAGGAGTTAGCCGATATGTCTGCGAAAAGATGAAGAGAGAGCTCTACCCATATGCAAGAATGCAAGACTAAGCTAGAAAATGAACCTAAAATGCAAGGTAATATGAAAAGTGGTTTACCAACAAGAAGTGCATAATATTTAGACTCTTAATTTCATCATTGAGCATTTATTAGGGACATCATGAGATCATACAACCATCACTAGTATAACTATGAGGATATGAATATGATCGATATTAGATAGGTATGTGGAAATCTAATCTAAGCATCAGAGACATGTAAGTCAAGATAACTACGCGATTAGATTCCCTAAGTTTAATTTAGCAAGATTACACCTGTATCAAGGCATAAGCGCTAGGATAAACCCTGAGTGCGGTCTTGTGAAAATAGTCAAGGATGATACGTTTATAAGTCAAAGTGTCAAATAGGACAAGCATGAATGCTTAAAACACTATAGAAAAATAAAGTATACCCACAAGAAGAAATCAAGAAAACATGCCCCATGCCCCCAGTCTTCTAGTCAATGACATCCTTGAAAGACTATTAGGGATGGAACATAAAGAAATCATCATAGACATCACACAAAGTAGATAAAGATCAGCATAGCTCAGTCATTTAAGTGTTAAAGTGTGTGTGTGTAAGTCACTTGACCATTTCTTCAAGACTTGATTCTGATAGTGAGAAATATCATGACATCGAAGACCGTAGGAAAACTATCTAAAAAGTGTTGAAAAACACTTGATGTCAAGGTGCGGGAAGTGTTGAGAAACATTGTTTTGTGAGTTGTCAAAGAAACCCTAATGCACAAGAATACCTCAATAGGCTAAGTAGCTATGCCCCCGAGACAAGGACAAGAAACAATTCCAAGCCAGGAAATGTGTAGTGAAATGGATGATTGAGACTGATAGACATAGCTGCAAGGGTTTCAAGTAGCGCTTGTTTCCAAGTTTTCACCACTTGACAGATTTTTTTAGGACTTTTTTCATTTTTTTTGTATTTTAATTTTTTAAAATTTTTTTGGTGATACATCAAAGTGCCTATTGCTAGGTTTTCACTAATACAATCATTTTTTCAGGACATTTTCTGATTTTTAGGATTTTTTTAGCATCATATATGATTTTTTGAATTTTTTAGAATAATTTAGAGATCACTAGTTCTCAAGCAAGATCACATCATTTTCTCCCAATGTCTAGCAAGGTATAGGACACGATGGAGAAACAAGCCAATGGATAAGAAAAGATGCATAAGAAAGGAATGTGAAGCAAGTGAAAGTGATCCTCAAGAACTGACTCCTCAAGAGTACCCAAGCTAGGGAAAGAGGTGAAATATTCATATGAAGCATATTTTGGATAAGTAATGGAAGTAATGAGAAAGATAGCATGTAGGATAAGCAATGAAGCCAACAAGTGAGATAACATGAAGCGTGTAGTCCAAAAGAGTAGCCATGTCAAGAGACCTATGAGAACCATGTTTCATTTATTATGATCAAGACCAAGGGGTCAACTAGATAGGATAGTGATGGGATAGAGAAAATAAAGTAAAGCTCAAGATGGAGGCTATGAGGAAATGAGAAAGCAGAAATAGAGAATCTAATGGATGAGATAGCCAATATGCAAAGATAACTCAACATTGTCAAGATCAAAGAGAGAAGAGGGGATAGATGGATGATGGAAGAATTACACATGACACTTGTTTGCCAGGTTTTCATTATGGTACTTATCCAAGGTACCACAAGATGTAGTTTTCACCATAGGACACATTTATTTTTCTTTACTTTTGCTACCAAGGTGCCACAAGAAGTGGTTTTCACTAAGGCACATTTTCAATTTTTTTCATTTTTTCAATTTTTATTTTCTTTGGAATTTTTTGAATTTTTAGAAAGAGCTCAAGCTTTTTGAATTTAGATAGTGCTCCTATAGGAAATATAAGATAGTGCTCCTATAGGAAATATAAGTCATGATAAGCCAAGACCATAGAAAGGTATGCTCAAAGATGTTGATAGGGTGATGACAGAGAAATGGTAGTAGGAAGAATATATTGAGGATAAGAGTTCATGTATAGAAAGTAAGTGTAAACTTTAGAGGATTTCATGAGGGTAGCTAAAATATTGGACAAGATCAACATTGACACACACCTTGAAAGGTATTGGAATGATGGAGGAATCATGGATGAAATAGCTTGAGATTTAGATGTATGAGGTGGTAGAAGAGATTTGGAAAAAAGTGGAGTGGAAGGCTTTGGAATATTTTTAGGAAGATTTTCAGAAGAAGATGGAATGGAAGCCTTTGGAAGCTTGAATATCAACTTTGAAGTATTTTCAATATTCAAGTCTTTTAAAAGAGACTTGGGAATCCATATAGCTTTAGATTTTCCTTTGGATACTTCAAAACACATTTCTTCAATAATGGGTTTAGGAACCCATATTTTCTTTGATTTAGGTTTTTTAATAGTGGACCTTTTCGATCTCTTTTGTGCATTCTCCTTCTTAGCATTCACATGTCGATTAGATGGGACATAATGATCTTTCTTTTTCAATGGATTCTTATGTTTATTCTCACTTCCAAAGGACTTGGGATTTGTGGATGAATAAGGATGATATGACTAGTTTAGATGTATAGATGGGTGAAAAGTCATCAAGGATGAGCGTCTTTGTTGATCCTGAGGTATTATAGGAGAGCTAGGAGTGGAAAGTGTAGGAGATGAAGGAACATAAGGTCCCAATATAGATGGAAGGTTTGAAGGCTTTAGCTCTAATGGATGAGGACCAAGGATAGAATTAGGATATGCAAATGGATAGTGAAAAGGGATATTAACATCTTTAGAGTGAGCAACATGGTCAAAGCTATCAATAGACTCATGAGTAGCTTTGATAGGAACAACACTTTTAATAGGAGCAATTGAAGCTTGAGCACAATTTTGAGGTGGATATGGAGAAGTAGAACATGAGGGGATGCTTTGATCTTGACAAGTAGCTTTGGATAGCATATGAAGAGAACTTTTCTCATAATTTTCAGTAAGCTCAAGTGAGATAATGGAAGTGGTATCTTCATCATAGTCAGGAGGTGGACAAGATATAGGATATGGAGGGGAAAATCCTTGAAAGAGATGAAAGGGTGCTTGATCTTTATCTTTCTTGACATTTATAGCTTTTTATTTTTGAGAGTCCTCTTGACATGGAGCCACTTCTAAGGATAAGGGAGAATGAAGAGTGAATGGAGTAGTGCTTGGATTAGGCATAGTAGTGCATGAAATTTGAGGATGTTTATAATTAGTAGCATGGAAAAGGTTTGCAACCAAGTGAAGGTTAGCTTGAGTTTCTTTTAGAGGTAGCCCTTGAGGATACACGTAGTCAATGTGGAAAGCATTAGGTTCTTTATTTGATGGAGGAATGTTGGAAAGCTTTGAAGTGTTGGGAGATGCATGAGTGTTGGAAGAAGTGGAGGTATCAAGGAAACCATCACTAGACATAGGTTCATTAATATGATCTTTCTCAAGAAAAGTATCCTCATCACACGAATCATTAGAGGTATCAATAATTCCATTATCAATATTTTATGTTTTAGCTCAATGCAATCTGAAGTACTTTGCTCATTATGTTGATGATAAGTACAATAGATATCCAAGAATGGGTTTTCATATGAGTTAGACTTAGGTAACATGATGATCTTATTGCCAAGAAGTTTTTACAAAGTGTCATCATAAGAATCTTCCAAGGGAGCAAAAGTTCTATTAGAAGTATGTCTAGAGTCCTTTTGTTGTTTCTCAAGTGAATGGTATGCATCCATGTCTTCATCATTATCTTGGTCAAAGATAGGTCCATCATGAAATTTTGGCATAGGCTCAAAGGAGGTGTCACTTGCTTGTTCTCTAAAGAGGTCTTTAGATCTACAAGATGAAGACATTTGATGTCTTGAAGTAGAGCATGTAGTCCTACAAGAAGAGGATGACCTCAAAGAAGGTGACTCACATGCATGTAAAGACCTTAAGGAAGATTCATGTAACGATGAAATCTTTTCCTCTAACATTTTCTCAAGTTTAGATTTCATTTCTGTCATGCACTTTGAGAGATGATGGTAAGAAAGATCATTTGTCTCTTCTAGTTCTTTGTATTGTGCATATATATCTTGAAAATCTTTAGGGACATGGAGGATATCATGATCATCTAGATTTGGTTGAGGTTTGGTAGCACAAGCTTTGAATTCCATAGTGGTAGATAAATAATCAAGCATGAAGGAGACTAGAGGAAGCTAATAAGGTGACACAAGATAACTTGATGTCCAAACTAGAGAGGTATATTATTCACTTGCCAATATAGTAAAGATAGAGTAAAGTGACTTGTCAAGAAAGTGTCCAAGTTACTTATGACACTAGTGACTCAAGTCAAGAGCTAGGCAATAAGCCAATAGCCAAGTAGATAGAGCAAGTGGGGTGACAAGTGAACAAATTTCCCAACCTAAGAGTGTAGTCAAGAAATCAAGGTAACCATTTCAACAGAAGGATAACTAGCAAGCAGACATAGACCATGAAGACAAAAAGACCAAAGAGCCACTTTAAGAATGTTCAAGAACTAGAGACATAAAAAATAAAAATAAAATGATGAGACTCCCTTTAGTAAGAAACACAAGAAAAATGTTAAGACTTGATGCTTTGACTTGGTTGACAAAGTTTGACAATAGTTGATAGCATAGCAAGTTTGATGTTCAAAAGTAATTTCTTTCCAAGCAAGATATTGAAACATAAAGTAGTCTTCAAACAATCAAGCAAGGGATAAAACAAACTTGCATGATACAAGCATATGTGAGGTCTCAAAATAAATCCCTAGAACTATCGTCACGTATATGTTCAAAAGATTTCCACAGGTCTAGCACATTCGAGAACACATCAAGCAATATCTACCTAAATGTCATGGTTCATTACTCAACAACTTGGCCCATGCTTGATGCTCCTTCGCCTCACACCAAGTGGTTTCCCACAAGAGATATTGGCTTTGTCATGGAAATGTGATAAGCATAACCAAGGGAACACAAATGGTGAGTGTAAAATCTTGGGGTGATCTGGGTAGTCCACTAGGATCGATCCTTGCACCAAGAAGTTGAGCGGCTAAAAAAGGTAGTTACTAACTTAGGGTTTTTAGATAGGGCTTCTGTTCATAATGTTCCTCTTGCTCCCAATTATAGGACACCTCACCTTGCGATGAGTAATCGATCTCACAACCACAAGAGTACCTTAAGCATTCTTGCCTAGTGATCTCCCTATGGTCGAAATCCCATAAGTGATCACACTAGGCAAAGACAAACACTATGTCTACCAAGGTTTTGTGTCCTTGATAGCCTTGAGTTTATAGTGGGTTGGAAGAGCCAGGTAATCTACTTGTGCCCACTTGGGTCGTTCCTCTCAGGTTGTCTAAGAGTAGGCCCTCTAAAGGATTCTAAACTACACAAAGAGTGGATCAACTTTTGGAAGTCAAGATTTCTAATTCACCACAAGGGTGAAGTGCATACTCTCCTATTCCAATCATTTTCTCCCAAACACGTCAAGAAGATTCAGTTGCCTCTTACTCTTGAAACCAAATGGTAAGTCAAGATTTTTGATTCACCACAAGGGTGAAGAGCATACTCTCCTATCACCAAAAGATCCCAATCGTAAGTTTTAATGTGCCTAAAAAAAAAAAACTAGTATATGCCACACATGTAAAAGTAAAGAATAATAAAATTTGGGTTTTCATGCATTAGGAAGCCCTGCAAACAATCATTAGTAGCCCTTGTGCATTGGAAGCTTTGACATGCATTCTTTTTATGCAATGTTTCAATTTTTTCACAAGGATGGCAACCTAAAATCACAACTTGTTAGAACCACAAGTTAGTGTGAAATAACATTAAAAACTACAATAAAAAGTGGTTAGTTTCCTCAAATATCGAAGTTATCTTCCAACCAAGTGTATGCAAAGAAAGTGCAAACTAATCACAAATGCTCTCATTTTTACTCTTTGCTTTTAACCTAGTCAACATGATTAGATTTTGTTTGCTATGATTTCGGACCCAAAAAATAGAAATGGAAAGAAAAGACCCCTACTAAAAACTAGAGAGCTTTCCAAAAATGCAAGAAATTCAAAAAATCTCTTCATTTGTGCCCTAGGGACCCATTTTGTCAAAATAGGCTAGGTTTATCAAATCGGGTTTTTTATCCCTAATACAACCTCAAAAGTCAAAACACAAAGAAAGTATCCCCCTTAGAACTCAAAATTTTTTTTTAAAAATGTAAGTTTTTCCAAAAAATATGTTGATTTATGATCAGAAATGACTTTTTATGAAAAAAAAAAAATCATAACTCCTGTAAATCATGTCAAAATGCTCTAAAAATCAGACTGAGACATGTGGGACACATACCCAACCTACAAAAAAAAATTTCAGAATCAAACTCCACTCGGTTTAAAAGATATGATCAAATCTTTAAACCAACTAGATTTTTGGCCTTCAAACCAATCTACTTATTGGTTGGCCTTAAAACCAAAGTGATAATTCTACAAAAGCACTTGATTAGATCCAATATGTTGCTGTAAAAAACTACAGATAAGAAATGAAAGCAAATGGAGCTATAAACTTGATTCAAGCCCCACGATGGGTGCCAAAAATGTACACTCAAAAGTGTCATACTCTAAACCATTCTATCCAAATGATTCCATGATTTTGGAATGCTTAGATGCCGGCTTAGAGCTCCCTATCCACAGAGTGCAAGAAAGTGTATTTCAAGTTCTAGGGCTCTCAGTTGAGCTTTATGAATACTCTTCTTGCTAGTAAACCATACAATGGGAGGTTCCAAAGACAAGATGCAAGAATGCAAATGTCTCAAGGAGTTCCTCAAGAATGCAATGCAAGTATGGAAACTAAGCTAAGATGAGAATGCCAAATGCAACTATGCTAAAACATGTATGAGAGTGTTACAATCCAAATATTAAGCTATGTGAGATAGATTATTGCAAAATAGAAGCTAAACTAACATGCAACATAAATCTAAGCTAAAATGCTATGGTATGAGAGAATCTAGACAAGAAATAGAAGTTCTCCACAAAGATCCAAAGAAACCTGTTAGAAAACTTGCAGCATAACAATACTCAAAAGATGGATGCTTTGAGGGGGAAAGCTCTCTCTATTTCTAGCTCAGTGAGAAAGAAATTATGAAGTAAATGATTTAAAAATTTTCTTCGGCATAGTATTGAAAAAAATAGAATTTATATTGAATAGTAAATTCCAATACATTCTTTATTTTCAATTGTTGGAATGGGTCTTTATGGGAAAGAGGATTACCATTAATGATTTTGGAAAGTTAAGAATACTCTTATTTTTATTGATTTGTGGGATGATGTTTGTGAAAAGAAAAGATGACAGTGAACAGAAAAAGCAAGAGCCAAAGGAACCTATAGATGAAAAAGAACCTATCATCTAGAAGAATAAAGACAAAAAGGCTTATGCATTGATTGTTGCCTCCATTAGTGAAGAGGTAAGTAGACATATTGTCTCTTATAAGAATGTATTTGCAATGTTAAAGAAACTTAAAGATTTATATGTTGACCTTAAATGCAATCTTGATATTGTCTATTAGTGCAAAATACTTAGTCATTCACAAGGAAAAGTTGGTTGGTCCACACTATGATCAAGCCACAATGAAGGCCGAGCTACAAATAGAAGAAGTGCATAATTTCAATATGTGTCAAGCAGTGTACAATCGCCAAGAGTCTAGTAGTTTTCAAGCTATCCAGAAATAAAAGCATCATATACGTCATGTGCTACATGAGTTGAGTAGTTCAGAGTGAAAACAGTTCAAGTTGAGTGAAGTCAATGCAGAGGATCAACAAGAAGAACTAAGCATGACTAAGCGTTAGAGGCTATATGTGTCAAGTTGTGTAGTTTGGGTATATGAGTTTGGAATGGCATAAAATCTTATGTAAATTATTTTTTTGAGCATGAAACATGTTTCTAAGATCAAGATGAAGATCAAGGAGGAAATTACACTTGTAGTTCTACATCACTAATCCCTATCCAGGAGAAAGAACCAATCAAAAAATTGGAAATCTTAAGTGGCAAAAAGGATGAATGAGGATCATTGATTTTATTCTAGAAACTTCTTAAGATGGCTATTTAATCAAGGTTTCATGGCTGTAATAAGAGAGTGAGTTGTTGTGAGTTGGAGGAATGCATGTATTGGAAGTTGAAGGAGATTCAGTGAGTTGTGAAGGAGTAAGGCGACTAAGAAATGTAGTGAGGAGTTATTGTATATTAGTCAGAGGTAATTAGATATTGGAAAGAGAAGTTTTGTTATTAGTTTAAACTGAAGGATCAAGGTATTATTATAGTCTAATCAGTCTATCAGTTGAATCTTTTAATAGAGTGATCGTAACATACCTATTGTAAATCTCCTAGTAGAGTATTCACTTAATTATGAAGTTAAAATATTTTCTAAAGGCAGACTTAATATTCTTATAAGATTTTAATAGAGAAGACCCCTCAACTTCATAGGGTAGATCCTTAGAAGTTATCAAAATTGTAGCCCTAACAAAGACTTTCTTACTATGATAGTGAAGATTTTGTGGTTGTCATTCCCACTGCAGTTTTACCTTCACCTTGGAGGGTTTCTGCGTGTTACCAAATCTTGTGTCAAGTTTTGTACTTGTTTATGTGTTTTGATCATACTAGTAGATGTTAGATCTACTATTTCATGTTATTACATGGTTGAGATTAATGAGGTGTATAGTGAATTATATTTAGTGTGGTCTATGTTTGAAGTGGCAAATTTTTTTGGAGATCATGATTCACCCCTCCCCTCTCAACATCTCACTTTCCCATTAGATTTCCAACAATTGACATCAAATCTCAACTCTTTAAGTGAGAATTCTAACCACTTGAGAGTCAAAGATCTTGGAGATGGAATCCTACAAAGTGGTAAAGGTGCTTGAAAATCATAAACTTGATTTGTAGATTACAATGGAACAAGTTAAGGCTGCAAAAGAGGTGTTGAAATTGATGAAAGATCTGTTGGAAATGTAAGAGTGTAATTGAGAGGAGAGGGGTGAATTAGTTACCTCAACATAATTCCTTGTTCATTAGATGTCAACAAAAACTTTCACTGATCATGTAATATTGTCCACCTTGGTTAACATTAGAAAAATACTAATACTTGGTTAACAAAGAAAACTTAAAATTATTAATCTATTTTAACCTTTAGTAACTTAATTACATAAACATAAAGCATAAGCCAAATAACAAGAACACATATGACACAAAGATTTAACATGGAAACCCAATTTGGGAAAACCACCTTGCAAATAGTCACAATATTTTTCACTCTTCTGAAGTGAGACCTATTAGGAACCAACCCTATTAAAGGTTACAAAATATATTGTTAAGTATGACCTTGTAAGAGGATTTATATCACCCTGTTAGGAGTGGCTTCAATCTTGAAATGTCATCTTGTTAGAGGATTTACATAATGGCTATTAAGTCAACTCTATTAAGAGATTTTTTTACCACTACAATGGTTAGAAGGTAACAAAAATTTGACCTGATTTATGAAGCAATTATCTTTTTAGATTCAAATCTCTATTCTAGCTTGATTTATGTATCCTTCCTGGTTAGATATTCTTTGTGGCTTATCTTTCACACTTTCCTACTCTACCTTCACTCACTTATCCACCTTTTATTTTATACTTCATTTGTACATTTTATTCTCACAACTTGAAATTTCTTATATATCATAAGCTAGGACAAGTTGGCTTGAATACTCTTCCAAATAATAAATAAACATCAAAATAGTCAGTCTTAATTAATTGAATATTAGACAACTACATTTTGTTGTCCCTTAATCAATACTCAGATTGAATACTCTGTTAATACTATAATTCCTTTAATGCTTGACCACTCAGTTTATATTGCAAGCAAGATACCCTTCATTAACAAACTACTCAGTTAATATTGAACTATCTTCTTTACCTAGCTACTTGGTCAATATTGAGTTATACAAGGTTAATATTGCAAACTCTACATTACTTAGTTAATACTCACATTTTTGTAACATAAATGACAACATAAAATTGAAGAATTTATTCCAATAATATCAACCCTACAACTCTCAAGAATCACCTACATACAAACACATGTCACAAAAAAGAGAATCAAAAGCTATGGAGGCTAGAATTCCAAGATCCATAGATGAGACATTCTTGATGAGAAAAAAGAGAAATTGCTATTAATCAATAGTGAAATAAATTACAAAGAGAGATTAATCCTTATAAAATGAGATCAAAATCTTAAAAGCTAACTAACCTAGGTTGCATGATTATAATTAATAAAAGGATTAATTATTATATGCCCAAAGTTTAGCTTAAATAAACTAGAGATAATAAGTATCTTAATAATTAAATCAATATGATTTAATTAATAGGAAAATAATTTATTCTTCAAATTGAATCTCTATAAACAAGAGAAATAGAGAAAACCACATGGGAAAATCCCTACTCCAAGAAGAGATGGAAATAATACTAAAAGAACTAGTAAAGGACTGAAGAAGGTTCCAAACTAGGGAATATCCCAAAAGATATGAACAAAATATGATCATGAAGAACACCACTGAAGCACGTAGAAGTTGCAAACTTTGTCAAAAGTAACTACTAATTTGAAGAACATCTACTAAAATTGAACCTGATTTGGTGTGCTCAATGGAGGATTTTAATAGGCGGTGTAATGTGGCCTCAGTGAATATGGCATAAAACCCGTATTTTTTTATTATTGTGGGTGGTTTCATGTTTTTTGGGCAGTATTTTACCTTTTCCTAATAGTCCCACAACTTTATTGACCAATGGAAGAAAAAAATTCCACACATGCATTTTATTTGCCACCGAAACTATTTCTCGACACTGGCCATGATGCATTTCTTGACAATCTAGTGTTTTTATGGCTTTAATTTCTAGATAGATTTTTTCCAATGAACTAGTCATTTTTAAGGTATTTTTTGCCTTGATGGCCATTTGACTATAAAATTTGGGCTCATTATTTGTTGACATTAGCACTGCATCAACACTCTTGTCAACCCTTCTATCTTTATTTGGACATACCTTAGCATGTTTTCTCATATCACGAGCATATGGATTCTATTTTCCATAAATGAGATATTGTCGAAAAGATGGTTCCAAGCCCGTCATAGTGGTATAGGTAATTTTTTAGTTTTCATGCCTTTTGATGCTTTCAAAACTATGGGTTCTATTTTGCACTGCGGGAGACATCTTGAGCATCTGATCTCTAATTTAGGAATTCTTTATATTGTTGAAAAGGTCTTTTAGAGCTCTATTGCCAACTTGTAGTCTATCCCTTATGAACCACTAGTTGTTATAATTCATTGAGTTCTTTTTCAGATAGTTTGTCAAGGTATCCCCTAGGTGGCTCACTTCTCATCAGGTTCCCAAGACTCCCACCTTCCATCTTTTTTCGAGTCTCTCTTTCTTTACCTTTCCTTATTTCTCCATGTGTGATTATTTTCATTTGAATGCACTTGGAGCTTAGGTGTTTTAGGTTTGGTTGGGATATTTTTTAAGCATCTTTCCAATTAAAAGTGAGGCTTCCTTATTTTTGTAAATTCTTTCTTACTTTAACATTCTCATTTTCTTCAAATTCTGAGTAATCCGGCTAGCTATCCAACTTGGCAAAGTTCATCAAGCATGTACCCAAAGAAAAAAGTCTCGATAGTATTAAAAAATGTACACTTTCTTGATCTACAAGGTAAAGAGATAGAAAAGTAAAAGTTAGAGCCAAGAAGGTCTGAAGTCAAAATTTTGAGGCAAAAATCCATTTGTATGGAGAGGAATGGGTCTGCGAGTTTTTAGCTACTCTCCGATGGAAATGAAAGTGTTCTATTCTATTTTTGAAGCCAGCCTGGTTTGTGCTCTATTTAAAGTTTTTATACATTAATGAGACCTAGGGGTGATTTTGAAAAGAATTATTCTGAGCTTGTAATGGTGAATCCATACTCAAAATCTCATCTCAAGGTATCTAATCAAAACAAGGGGGGAATGCTTTAGAATGTTTCTTCCCCCAGAAAATGTTTATCTCAAATGAGTTTTCCATCGTAAGGAAATTTAAAATGTTGCTTCTCTGAAGATTAAAAAAATAAAGAGCTAAGTGACTACAATATGAGAATATTCTATAGAGATGTCCAAAGGATGCTTTCGGTAAAGTCAGTTGAATAGGTGCATGTCCGATGTAAAGGAAATTAAGTGTTCAAATGCTCAATATGTAGAATAAGAAAATGAAGTTCCCAAGTATCGAAGGATCATTCCCTGCACTATGATCCTAAATCAAAGAAAAGATAAGCTTATGGAAGGATGGATCTATGCTCTCTCCTCTGCATATATTGAGTCATAGTGTGGATCCTTTTTCTGGATCCTAAAGCAAACAAAGCACTTTCCATTAAACTAAAATTTCTTGTTTTGATAAGTGGCTTTTCATGATACTAAATCACTTTAAGTGAAGAAATATGACTTTCAGATTTATAAATCTTTATGTGCATGGAAACATAAAGTTTTAAATAGTTGTCGATTATCAAATTTCTTGTAAATCCTACTATTATGATTGTTGGTTGTGCTTAATTTCATTTGTGTGGCACAAACATTCAAATTTGTGCATCTATTTCAACATAATTGTCTCAAAACTATTTCCTCATTATTTTAAATAGTTATTTATCGACCATTTCATCCTCTTTGAAATCATAGGAAATGACAATTAGAGCAATAGGTTATAATAAACTTGTAGGCTTGCAATGTGAATTTGATGTAGGAGCATCTAGTGGTGTAAGGGCAATCCTATATCACCTAAAAATATGCTTAGTGTTAGTTTTTGTTTAAATGTTTGTATTTCTAGATATCCATTTGGGTCAAATAAAGCTTCCAACTCTCCTAGCTCCACTATTAGTTTTTTGGGTTAGAGTTTTTGAGCACCTTGGGATATGTGCCAATGCATAAAATAGGTTATTTTGTAATTGAGCCATAATTATGATGAGTTACAAAGTGTAAGTTGGAGGGATGATTATACTTGTAATTCAAAGCACTCTAAAAAAAGAATCAAGTCAAAAGGTTTACGGTTTGAAAGTTATTACAATTTTAAGTTGCTTAGAGACCTCCTAAGAGCACTTCAAAGTCATATTTGAGGCACTAAATGGCATTGTATAGGCCCAAAAAATGGGTGAAAAGACAATCTTGTCCATAGGGCTATATAGCACTTGGAGAGCTTTCTAGAAATGTAAACAGTTCATCAATCAGAGTCCCGAATCAAAAGTTATGCCTCTTGGAAGTTGGATTACCATTTTTGGATTCTTTTAATTTTAGACCAACTTTTGATGAGTTTTCTAAAACCTTATGTTTTGGCAGTGCATGCAAAATGGTATATTATAAAATGTATTCCTAACCCTAAGCCTTATTCAGGTTAATTAAGGGCATTTCAGGCATTGTAAAGGTAGTTTTTGGTGGAGTTTGGGAGAAAGTACTGTGAGAAGGGTTTTCTCTAGAATCTGATAACATTGTAAGCCCATAGGGCATGTTGTGGAGTCTACTTTTGTTGTATTTTATGTAATAGCATATCACTTCTAATAATAATATTCTATTTTTCCTATTATGTTCATTTTTGTCTTGGGTTGTGTCCTCATCAATTGGTATCAGAGTAGGTTTTTCTGAGTGTGTAGATAGAGCACTGACTATGAGGTAATTTGCACCAAGACTATGTGGTTGTGGATTTTGATACAACAAGATGCCACCATGAAGGGAGCATGGTGGAAGTGCCAGAGTTGTTCCTTTTAAGGTTAGAGCCCTCCAGAGACAAGTTTAGGCATTGCAAGAGGAGATTTGTAGAGGGATGAATATTGTCATAGGCGGTGAAAGTGAGGAGGAAAATGAAGAAGGAAATATTTTGCAAGAAGGGGAAGGAGATAGAGAAATCCTAAACCAGGTGGAGGAGAATCTTTTTATGGCCATTGCCAAGCTAGGAAAAAGACCTAAAATTGATGTTAGCATGTTTTCAAGAAATCTAAACCTGGATGAGTTGATCGACTAGATCAATGAGCTAGTGGAATATTTTGAGTATGAGGATATTGGGGACCTTGATAAGATTAAGTTTTCAAAGACCACAATGAAAGGCCATGCCAAAATTTTGTGGCAAGAGGTTTAGATGGAAAGAAATAGAAGAGGAAAGGAGAAAATCAAAAGATGGGATCACATGGTGGACAAACTAAAGAAGCAGTTCATTCCTGTTGATTACAAGCTTGATTTGTTCAAGAAGATGCAAGGGTTAAAGCAAGTAGTAAAATCTATCCAAGAATTCACAGAGGAGTTTTATCGAGTCCTTATTAGGGTGGGGCATTCAGAAGCAAATAAGGAGAAGGTTTCCCATTATCTTAATGGGTTAAGACCTAGCATTTAGAAGGAGTTAAGTCTGGTTAGAATGACTAGCATTGAAGAGGCATACCAGTTTGCCTTGAGAGTTGAGGAGAAGATAAACAAGTTTGATGGAAGGCAAAGAGGGCACAGTCAAGGAGGAAGGGGTGGTGGTAGGTCTTTTGGAGGCCAAAATGAGAACTAGAAGAAAAATGAAGATGTGGGTACCATTTGAAACTTGAGGAACAAGGGTTTCAATTGCTCCTATGATCAAAACTTTAGAGATTAGAGAGGAAGAGGTAGAGGGCATGGACAAGGTTCAGGAAGAGGAGGCTTTTTTAGTACCTATTTTCATTGCAATGAAGAAGGCCATTGTGCCTACGAATGCCTTCAACACTAAGGAAGGACATATAGGAGAGATGATGGTCAAGCAAGGGTTGCTCATGTGGATGATGATGCATAGTCATTGCATTCAAAGGATGCAGAAAGAGGAGAGGTTTTAGTTATTGAAGGGGTCTTGCTGAGTAGTGAGTCTAAACCTAGACAAAGGAGGAGTTTGTTTCGTACTAGGTGCAAGTGTGAGGGTAAATGTTGTGATGTGATTGTTGATGGTACGAACATTGACAACTTGGTGTCAAAAGAAATGGTCTCAAAGCTAAAGCTCAAGAGTGAGAAACATCCCCATCCCTATCAAATTGCTTGGATGCAAGATGATCATAAGGTCTTGGTTAGTGAGTAGTGTTTGGTAAAGTTCAAGATTGTGAGTTACCATGATGAGGCTCTTTGTGAAATCATCCCAATGGATGTCTGCCATTTATTGTTGGGAAGGTCATGGCAGTTTGATAGGCATGCTATACATGATGGTCATGCAAATACATACTCTTTGACAAAGGATGGAGTTTGCCACAAATTGAAGCCTTTGATAAAGGAGGGTGAAAAGGTATGCAGTAGTGCTAGGGTATGTCTTGTCGATGGAAGAATATTTCTAGTTGGCATGAAACATTAGCAAATGTGTTGTGCTTTAATTCCTAGAAAGGATAAGATAGGTACTAGTGAAGTTCTACTTGAAGTTTCAAGTCTATTAACTAAGTATGGAGATGTCATCGCTAAAAATGTTCCAGAAGGGTTGCCACCAATAAGGAAAATCAGTCATCAAATAGATTTAGTCCCTAAAGCAAGTTTTCCTAATAATGTTGCTCATAGGATGACTCCTACTGAGACTGAGGTGCTAAACAAACAAGTTTAGGAGTTGTTGAGGAAGGTTTGATTTGAGAGAGCCTGAGTCCATGTGTAGCACTTGTAGTGCTTGCACCGAAGAAGGATGGAGAGTTGAGAATGTGTATAGACTCTCAGGCTATAAATAAAATAACCATCAGGTACCAATTTCCTTTTCAAAGGATGGATGATCTTATGGATTGCTTGAGTGGAGCTCAATACTTCACAAAGATAGATCTCAAGAGTAGCTATCACCAGATATAGATACAAGAGGAAGATGAGTGAAAGACTGCATTGAAGACCAAGGAGGGTCTATATGAGTTATTAGTCATGCCCTTTGGATTGACCAATGTGCCAAGCACCTTCATGTGGCTTATGAATGAGGTACGAAAGAAAATTTTGGGACAATTTGTTATTGTCTATATTGATGATATTTTGATTTTCAATAACTCTTTGGATGAACATTTATTACACATTCATAGTGTCCTTGAAAGGTTGAGGGAAGATAAATTATTGATTAATTTGAAGAAGTGTGGCTTTGTCAAAAGGGAGTTAGTCTATTTGGGGTTTGTTGTATCAGTTGATGGTCTCAAAATGGACCTAATGAAGGTGAAGGTCATCTTAGAATGACCTACTCCAAGGTCTGCCATTGAGGTCAGATCATTCCATGGTCTGGCTAGTTTTTATAGGAAGTTCATTAGGAATTTCAGTAGTATATGTACACCCCTAACTGAAACAATGAGGGGGGACATAAAAGAGTTCAAGTAGACTATAGGAGCTGCAATGAGTTTTAAACTGCTAAAGAAGAAGGTGACAGAGCAACCTGTGTTGGCATTTCCTTATTTCAACAAAGTGTTCTAGGTGGATTGTGATGCCAGTGGCCATGCTATTGGGGTTGTATTGAGGCAAGAAGGTAAACCTGATGAGAGCATTTTATGTCCCAAATTATATCATATTTTAACCTTCGTATAAGCCTTCACACTCATTTCAATCCCCATCTTCTATTCCATTTTCTCTTTCTATGTTGCATATGATCAAATATTTATGAGTAATATTTAATATAGTTATTCGATATAATATGTGAATAAATAGATGAAATTGTATTTATCTAACAATTTATGGTTCTTCTTGTCACCCACTATGCATCTTCCTATAGCTATTTTAGAAATACAAGGTTCCATCCACTTTGAAATGTATTGTTTGCTATATCTTATTGGCATTCATTATTTCCTCAACAATTTAAAGCATTATTCCTTCCAAGAGTATTGACCAAGGAGTATGTTGAGAAAGAACTTAACAGGAATAATTACCAACTAAAAATAAGGACAGTCAGTTTTGCATTTCCTTTTGCAAACAGATACATATGAATCTCAAAAATCTGAGACATGGGTATTGTACAGAACATGCCCAATTACAATCCCACGTGGTAGAATCTTCTAAACATGCATGATGGAAAAGTTAGAGGTTATTTTCAAAATGTGATTTTTCTGTTACAGGTTTGGATTTCAATTTTCAAAGTTTGTTCTATCTTTTGCTGATGTTACCAACTCAACATAAAACTCCTCCAACTTAGCTGAATCCATACGTGGACAATAGAGAATCCAATCAAGTATTGTTGCTAAGGAGATGAGATAGTGTCACATGAAAACTAGAACCACTAGACTCCAAACAATTTCAAATATTGTTGCAAATCATTTTTGGCTGAAGACAACATTGTTGTTGCAAAACATTGGATATTATGGCATGGGCATGATTATTGTTTCCTTAATAACAAACCTATTTTTATCCACCAAAAGAGTACGTGGGTATTAGTATTATAGGTTGTCTTCTATTTTATGCTGTCCATTTGTGAAGATATGAGAAGCAGCAATATCTTCCATATATGTCCATTGTTATAACAAACTAATTTCTGATTTGTGGGCTGAAAGCAAGTTTGTATGTACCTCATATTCCCTAGTTTTTAGCAAAACAAAATCATTTTTTTTGGTGCTATATTTGTAAGCTAAACACATATAAATATATGTGCTATGTAACATCAGAAAATGAAAAAAAAAAAAAATTGATCAATACTATAAACATTGCATGATTGAAATTTCTTGAGGAAGAACCATTTGAATTTCACCACTCAGCAAACTAAGGAGGAAGGGCCCACTCTGAAGAATGCTGGTGATTTTAGTAGCTTACGTTTGGTTTGTTTGATTTTGTTAATAGAATAAGATTTTCCTTCATTTCAATAGTTAGTTTTCATAAATAGTTTTGCAGGCAAATTAATATCATAGCTGGGTAAGAAATATTATCACGTTCTCATTACAGATTATTAATAATGACTAGAATATTCTAAATTTGCTATCATATTAAGAGATAAATCAACATAGAAAGATCAGATTTATATTAGTAATTAAACTATTATATTAGATTGCACATATGCTTGGTGTTGGTATTGTTTCTTTTAGATTAATTGAATTTGTGATTTGTTACATTTGTTATCCTCATAGTTGTAATATTTATTTATGTTTCTAATGTTCCTGTCACCAAGAAGTGACAGTTCCTGTTGCTGGGATTTTTTTTAGTTTTTCATAGATTATATCTGTGTGTTCTAGCTGCATTCATAATCCCTCATCTCACTGCTAGCATCCCTTGATGGCATATTGCTCGGACACCTTTCACAAGCTTACACTCTCGGATTGACACATGTAGACTAGCTGAACTTCATCATAAATTTTTTAATTCTTTTGTTGTTATTTGCCCTAGTTTTGGCCTACCATTTTGGTGTCATTGCTGGGGAAAGGTGTTAAAGGCATGTTAGTTTGCTGATTTGAGTTAGGAACAATGCGTTAGGATGAAATCTTTTGCAACTGCTAGCCTTGGTTAAGTAATTAATCTTAATTTGCGTTGGTTAAATCATATAGATGCATTGCTTTAGAGTTTTGTTTTAGAGTTTGCAAGTAGGCTTAAAAATTAGATTCATTAGTTACTTTAGAAACTAGATTTAATTTTATATTAGCATTAGTTGTTGTGAGCTATTGGTAAAGAAAAGACACTTTTGAAGATTTTTTTTAAAATAATGCATTCTCAAGGTTGTTCAAGTACATCAATTTTGCATTGCCCCTTGACCCCATTGGTGGCTGTCGCCCCCAGACCCTCGCCTTCAAATTTAAAAACAAAAAAGAAACTAGTGGGAAAATTGCGTTGACCAAAGGTGACATTTTTACATCCCTTGTACCTAATGAATGCATCTTAAAAGATATTGATCTTCCACTATCACAGGTATGCAAGAATTCTATCTCTATGCTTGAACATGAGAAAATCATTGATGAATTCTTAGAGCAATGCAATTTTGATGATGAAAATTTAACCATTTGTTATTCTAATTGCTCCAGGAAAGATGATCAATGCCTATGCTTGAACAATCAAGAGCTAGTGGTGAATGAGGTACAAATGTTTTGTGATCCCTACCAAGATAAGGGAGGAAGTGAACAAGAATTACTTGTAACTTATGAACCATTTGAAATACCAATCCAAGAAGATCAAGGTATGCATTATGTTGGTAACATATATTTTCACACTATCTCATTACAAAGCCAATATATTTCTTCAAAACATACTTCTCCACCTAGTATGTACAATGAATGTAATCAAACATGCTCACAACAACTTGTATTTCTCTCTTATATTCCACCATATCCATCCTTACCATCTTTATTCCACCCATCCTACTTATTTCCATCTACTTTATCTCCTCCAAAATTTTTACCATGTTCATTATCCCATTCACATTGCACTCCACCTTATCCACCAAAGGCAACTATACTGCCTCGTACAACACTTCATAATAAGGAGGTTAATAGTACATATAAAATTTCATGGATTTCTATACAATCTAATGATGTGCTTAAAATTGATAAATCAACATTGGAATATATTGATGCACTTAAGGAATGTGATTTTGGTTTACTTAAGTTAGAAGAACAATATTATTTATTAAATTATAATCTACTTTGTTCTTCTTTTCTACTTAGTGAATTCCAAATACCTACAAATGAGCCCATACTTCAATTTGCATCAATTTTAATTAATGGACTTATGAGTATGTGTGTTAATATCAATCATTCACTAAGAAATTTTAAGCCATATGCATTCCATACTCCGCAAACATGCTGCCAAATCCTCCAATATCTATATTTTATTACTCTTGTACTTATACATATTAATATTTGGAGGCCTTTTGTTAAAATGTGCATCCCTCACATACTTGTTGATTTGGGACCAATTATTGATTAAGCCCAATCATAAGGGATTATATGCATTAATGCCCAATATGTTACAATTGGATGATCTTTATTTCTCATTGTTGATTCTTCCATTGTCCTAAAGATGACCAAGTATAGTTTGGATGATTCATTTATTTAACAAGGACTGAGGTATTACTATCCATATATTTTGCATTCTTGGTTCTTATCTCCAGATGATCATTCATTGATTACACATGTTGATTTCTTGATTCCTTGGATGATTTGAATTCAATATAATTGTATAACCTATGGTTAATTTGGGAATACATCCATTGAATTATTGAAATATTTGATTTATCTATCATTCAATAAGGCTCACAAAATTCTAAAAGATGTGTTACTCTCTTCGGGTTACCTAATTTCTTTGGTTATCCTAATGATTTCATGACCTTGTAGCATGAAGTTAAGTTGGGGGGAATCCCTCCAATCTTGTGGTTCTTGGATGATTTCAAATTAAGCTTCATTGGTTGTTTCATTGGTTCTTTTAACAAACTTCCACATGTGACGTCTCCATCATTCAAGGTATGTGTTCTAGTGTTAATTAGCATTACTATTATAACACAAGAGTTTATTTGTATTTATCCATTCTATCAAGTATCTATTCATAGTAATAACTCTATCTATCATTTGTAAAACTAAATAACCTACTTAATGATAGAGTTATTGAATGGATGATATTTATTTACTATACTTGATGTGGTTATAGGTCTCTTTTGTGGTGTGATAATCTTAGAATCAATACCAGTTGATGATGCTTCTCTACACAAGCATTGCATAACACACTATGTTGGCTTTGTTCACATTGTGTGGGCTTGCTAGCTATCTGGTGCATATCCATTTCACTGGTGTTTCACTATTCAAGATCACATACAAATTTTGGCATAGGGTGTTCACCACTTTGAGATGAGATTTCCTACTTTGGTGATTAATTCAATGGACAAAAATATGCAACATGGTCTATGAGGTTCATGATTATTCAACAACACATCTTACAATACTTTGAATACAATGCCAATTGCTACACTCCTTCCTCGAGTTGTGTCTTTCTGGAGTTCTATGGACACATTGGTGACTATTATTGGTTTTCACTCCATACTCATGTATTTGGTAATGAAGGTGTGTTACTTACAACTTTCCATTTTGCTACAATGGATATTTCACAAGCTACACAAGAATAGGGTTTCATATCTTCAAGAGATGTCATCTTATTCTATCAGCATAGGGAAATATGAGAATCATCATTTTTGTGAGTAATACTCTTACCCAAATGTCCCAGTATGTTTTGAAGCTCTCCAATAAGTTTTTAGATTCAGTGGTCTGAGATACATAGATAAAAAATGTTTCTAGTGCAGTGGTTTGTGGTTCCAATTCTGATGAGGTTATTCTTGGTGATTATTTCAAGTTCCTTATGTAATCAACTCTCAACAGTGCCTTCTACAAGGTCATGGTCAAAAATCAAGCTTTAGATGGTATCAAATTTTTATCATCCATGTCAAGATTTCATTTCTTTGGTCATTCTATGTAGTTATTGAAAAATTGGAAAAAAAAAAAAATGAAAAAAAAGGGGGAAAAAGCAATAAAAATTTGAACAATGAAAACCTTCGAGTCTTGTTGGCCAGTTAATATCTGAAAACCAATTTCCAACAGACGTTAATTGCAAAATAAATTCTTAGTGGTGAAAACTGTTCTTACAATGCCATTAAGCAGTGAGTGATTGAAAATTGGCTTGCCAACGGTCACTTGTCATTATCAAAATGTGAAAAATTGAAAAAAACCCAAAAGAAAAATTTTTAAAAATTGAAAAATGGAATAATTGGTGTTCCTAGTTTTTTCTACTAATCATTCCTTTTAGGAACACTCATCGGCTTCAATAGTTCTTTTCATTCTTTGCACCTCCTATAGCTCTGATCCTCTTCAGCATCATCCTCACATCTTTGATCACCCATAGTCTGAGTTGCTTGTTCAGTTGAGGTGTTTTCAGTGGAATGTGCTACTTCCTATATGATCTAGATACTAGTTCAATTGGTGATGGCAGCCCCTCCAATTACAATCACTCTCCTAGTTTTTTTATTCCTTCCAATGGTCTTCTCTTCGATGCTTTTAGTCAGATGGTGCTATTTTGTGGTGTTGCAATTCTATATGCTTTTCTTTGTTTATTGTTGTAGACTCCTCCATAGTTGCCGAGTCACCCTATGTTTTGACATTGGTCTCTCTACACATGCATGTTGGTAAAACAATCCATTTTGTTTTTCCTTATTTTATCTCTTAACTTTATTTGTATTGCTTATTATATTTGATCATTATGCAACACCCTATCCTCTCCTTGTTTCCCATGGATAGTCAATCATTAAGTTGGGGGGACGACTGTCATCCTTTTATCTTCCATCCATCACCCTTAATAATCCCATCCTACTATCTATTGTATAATAGCCTTTATTTTGTCTTTCATCTCTCCTATTTCGCCCATTTAAACTCCTCTTGTGTAAATTGAGATAAATTTCTCCTATATGTAACCCTTTGAACCATGATGCTATAGAAAAAAAATTGAAAAAGAAGAAGAAAAGAGAAAAAAAGAAACACCTTATGAAAAGTCGGAAGTGATATCCCTATTGAAGAAGAAACATATCAAAGCTTGTCATGTAAAGTAAAGAAAGGGATTTGTGTTCATCTATGAGTTATCATGGTTTAGGGTGGAGACAAAGCTAAAAACCATAAACCTAAAGTTCTTTTAGTTAAAACTAAAGACCTCATGATCATAATGACTACACGAGAACGTGCAATAAGCTAAGTTAGGGGGAATGATGAGAGCATTTTATGTCCCAAATTATACCATATTTTAACCTTCGTATAAGCCTTCACACTCATTTCAATCCCCATCTTCTATTCCATTTTCTCCTTCTATGTTGCATATGATCAAATATTTATGAGTAATATTTAATATAGTTATTTGATAGAATATGTGAATAAATAGATGAAATTGTATTTATCTAACAATTTATGGTTCTTCCTATCACCCGCTATGCATCTTCCTATAGCTATTTCAAAAATACAAGGTTCCATCCACTTTGAAATTTATTGCTTGCTATATCTTATTGACATTCATTATTTCCTCAACAATTTAAAGCATTATTTCTTCCAAGAGTATTGACCAAGGAGTATGTTGAGAAAGAACTTAACAAGAATAATTACCAACTAAAAATAAGGACAGTCAGTTTTGCATTTCCTTTTGCAAATAGATACATATGAATCTCAAAAATTTGAGACATGGGTATTGTCCAGAACATGCCCAATTACAATCCCACGTGGTAGAATCTTCAGAACATGCATGATGGAAAAGTCAGAGGTTATTTTCAAAATGTGATTTTTCTATTACAGGTTTCGATTTCAATTTTCAAAGTTTGTTCTATCTTTTGTTGATATTACCAACTCAACATAAAACTCCTCCAACTTAGCTGAATTCATACGTGGACAATAGAGAATCCAATCAAGTATTGTTGCTAAGGAGATGAATTAGTCTCACATGAAAATCATATCCACTAAACTCCAAACAATTTCAAATATTGTTGCAAATCATTTTTGGTTGAAGAGAACATTGCTGTTGCAAAGCATTGGATATTATGGCATGGGCATGATTATTGTTTCCTTAATAACAAACCTGTTTTTATCCACCAAAAGAGTACGTGGGTATTAGTATTATAGGTTGTCATCTATTTTATGTTGTCCATTTGTGAAGATATGAGAAGCAACAATATCTTCCATATATGTCCACTATTATAACAAAGCAATTCCTAATTTGTGGGCTGAAAGCAAGTTTGTACGTACCTCATATTCCCTGGTTTTTAGCAAAACAAAATCATTTTGTTTGGTGTTATATTTGTAAGCTAAACACATATAAATATATGTGTTATGTAATATCAGAAAATGGAAAAAAAAAGCATTCTGATCAATAATATAAACATTGCATGATTGAAATTTCTTGAGGAAGAACCATTTGAATTTCATCACTCAGCAAACTGAGGAAGGGCCCACTCTGAAGAATGTTGGTGATTTCAATAGCTTAAATTTGGTTTGTTTGAGTTTTTTAATAGAATAAGATTTTCCTTCATTTCAATAGTTAGTTTTTATAAATAGTTATGCAGGCAAATTAATATAATAGTTGGGTAAGAAATATTATCACGTTCTCATTACAAATTATTAATAATGACTAGTATATTCTAAATTTGCTATCATATTAAGAGATAAATCAACATAGCAAGATCAAATTTATATTAGTAAACTATTATATTAGATTACTTATATGCCTAGTGTTGGTATTGTTTCTTTTAGATTAATTGAATTTGTGGTTTGTTACATTTGTTATCCTCATAGTTGTAATGTTTATTTTTGTTTCTAATGTTCCTGTCACTAGGAAGTGACAGTTCTTTTCGCTAGGATTTCTTTAGTTTTTCATAGATTCAATATGTGTGTTCTAGTTGCATTCATAATCGCTCATCTCATTGCTAGCATCCCTTGATGGCATATTGCTCAGACACCTTTCGCAAGCTTACATTCTTAGATTGACATGTATAGACCAGCTGAACTTCATCATAAAAATGTTAATTCTTTTGTTGTTATTTGCCCCAGTGTTGGCCTATCAAAACCTATTGCCTATTTTACTGAAAAATTGAATGATGCAAAAAAGAAGTATTATGTTTATGATCAAGAGTTCTATGCAATAGTTCAAGCCTTGAAGAAATAGAGGCATTGTTTGTTGTCAAAAGAATTTGTTTTGTATATTGATCACTAGGCATTGCAGTACCTAAATAGCCAAGGTAATTTGAATTAGAGACATTTGAAATGGGTAGAGTTCATGCAAAGCTATACATTTGTGTTGAAACATAGAAGTGGAAGGTCTAATAGGGTTGCAAATGCATAAAGTAGGAGAGAGTTGTTGCTGACAGTAATCCAGGTTGAAGTAATTAGGTTTGATGAACTCTAGAATCTATACCCTAAGGATCCTAACTTTGCAAATTCTTGGAAGGCTTGTAAAGAACCTATTACTCTAGACAAGACCAGTTGGCTAGATTACATGATTTAGGATGGTATGTTGTTCAAGGGAAGTCAATTGTGTATTCCAAGGAGTTCGATGAGGGAAAACTTGATCAAAGAGAAGCACAATGAAGGGATGACAAGAAACTTCGATCGAGATAAGACCATTGCCATTATTTGAGAACATTATTTTTGGCCTCAATTGTCATAAGATGTGAAGAAGTTTGTGCGGAGAGTTGTCAAGTATGTCAAATAGCCAAAGGATTTATTCAAAATACTGGACTCTATCAACCATTGCCTGTTCCATCAAAGCCTTGGGAGGACATAAGTATGGATTTTGTTCTTGGATTGCCAAGGACACAAAGGGGTTTAATGACTTAGTATTTGTGGTGGTTGCTAGGTTATGGATTTTGTTCTGGGATTGACAAGGACAGAAAGGGGTAATGACTTAGTATTTGTGGTGGTTGATAGGTTCTCCAAGATGGCACATTTCATTCCATGCCACAAGACTCATGATGCAGTGCATATTTCAAATTTATTTTTCAAAGAGGTGGTGAGGCTACATGGTCTCCCAAAAATTATTGTTTCTAACAGAGATACTAAATTTGTAGGGTATTTTTGGAGGACTTTGTCGAAGAAGTTGAAGATAGAATTGAAGTTCAGTTCTGCACATCATCCGTAGACTAATGGACAAACAGAAGTAGTAAATAGAAGTTTGAGAAATTTTCTGAGGTGTTTAGTAAGAGATAAACCCAAGCGATGGGATTTGATTCTACCATAAGCATAACTTGCTTACAATAATTCTGTAAATAGGAGTATTGGTAGATCACCATTCAAATTGTGTATGGGAGTAGTCCAAGGACTACACTAGAGCTGAGGAAGATGGAGCAAGGGGAGATGACAAGTACTGAGGCAGAAGACTTTGGTTAACATGTCAAGAACCTACATGAGGAGGTGTGAGAACATATTACCAAGGTGAACCTACATTATAAGGCTAGGGTAGATCAAAAGAGGAGACATAAGGAGTTTGATGTTGGAGATCAGGTTATGGTATATTTGAGGAAGGAACAATTTCTAGTGGGTACCTACAATAAGATAAAGATGAAGAAATTTGGCCCCTACAAAATTTTGAAGAAACATGATTTAGGGAATGCATATGAGGTGGAGTTACTAGATGGGATTCACATTTCTCCTATTTTCAATATTGTAGACTTAAAATAATATCATGATGATGGTGCAGATGAGGAGTTGATGATGGAGCCGTGTCCAATTCCTACTTCTGTGAAGGAAGAGATTGAAGAAATTCTAGATAGTCATGTGGATTAGAGTACCAAAAATAGGTAGTATGAAGAATACTTGGTGAAGTGGAAAGGATGACCAATAGAAGACTCAACTTGGATATCCGCAATGGAGGTTTTCCATTTGGGTTTTCCTCTACCAGCTATAAAGTGACAGGGTCACCTTTCAATCTACCTTGGGTGTCTAATGTAGGAGTATCCAGTGGTGTAAGGGCAATCCTATATCACCAAAAAATATGCTTAGTGTTAGTTTCTATTTAAAGTGTTTTCATTTTTGGATACCCATTTGGGTCAAATAAGGATTCCAACTCTCATAGCTCCACTATTGGTTCTCTGGGTTAGAGTTTTTGAGCACCTTAGGATATGTGCCAATGTAGAAAATAGGTTATTTTATAATTGAGCCATAATTATGATGAGTTAGAGGGTTTTAGTTGGAGGGATGATTATAATTGTAATTTAAAGCACTCCAAAAAAAGAATCAGGTCAAAAGGTTGTATAGTTTGAAAGTTATTATAGTTTTAAGTTGCTTGCAGACCTCCTAAGATCACTTCAAAGTCAGATTTATGGCACTAAACAGCCTTGTATGGGCCCAAAAAATGTTAGACAAGAAAATATTGTCCATAAGGCTATAGAACTCTTGGAGATATTTTTGAAAATGTAAACGGTTTGTCAATCAGAGATCAAAAGTTATGCCTCCTAGAAGTTGGACTACCATTTCTGGATTCTTCTAATTTTACACCTACTTCTGACAAATTTTCTAGAACCTTCTATTTTGGTAGTGGATGCCAAATGGAATATTCTAAAATGTATTCCTAACCCTAAACCTTATTTGGGTTACTTAAGGACATTTTAGGCATTGTAAAGGTAATTTTTGGTGGAGTTTGGGAGAAAGTACTGTGAGAAGGGTTTCCTCTAGAATCTGATAACATTGTAAGCCCATAGGGCATGTCGTGGAGTCTATTTTTGTTGTACTGGATGTAATAGCATATCACTTCTGATAATAATACTCCTCTTTTCCTATTGTGTTCATTTTTGTTTTGAATTGTGTCCTCATCAAAATTAAAGGATCTTACTGATACTTCATTCAAGTTCTATGACTTAGGTGATTTTCACAGAAGACTTAATTCTCAACCCATCCATCTGATTACCTAGAAATTGAAAGAGATTGTATTGATGGAAGCTATAAAATTTCCCATGGTTGTGTAGGCTCTATAGCTACTTAAAGAATGCATAGAAAGATATAATCTGGAGATGAAGGAAATCTTGCTTCTTGATCAGTTTATCCTTATCTCGATAAACGAGGCTTTGATGTAGTCTGCATTCAACATGCCAGTAAAGGAGGAATACTATGATATTGAATTTGGCTCCTTTGCATCCATGTTTAATGAAAATAAAAATTTGAGAAGAGAAGACATGCAGAGGACATAGTTCGAAACACCTTGTTCAATTGCCCTAGAAACCCTAAAAAATAGGGGTTTGGTGACAGTCCTATGAATGGACACCTTGGAAGTCTAAAACCTAGAAAATCTTGAAGCCTAGGAAGACCTTTGTAAGTATCCCTAAATAGATTTGGGGTCTACTTAAAGGAATTAAGGGTTATTCCAAGAATTTTTATTTTAGGAGGCTTAATTGGGCTAAAAAGGCGACAAGAACTAAAATCTTGAAAACCTAGAACTCAATGGAAAACCCAAAGAAGAATCCACCCAAATGGATCAAAATGGATTGAAGACAAGTAAGGAATAGTAAGGACAACTATTCCTAGTCACAGGAGTAGTTTGGGAGAAAAGTGGCTAAATTGAACCCATGAGTTTATAGTTGGATTGTGAAGCATAGGTGAGTGCTTGAAGTTTGTGGTGAGTTATATAAGGAGATAGGATCCTAGAAGTGATTTCTAAGTAGGGTGGTGAGGAATACCCTAGTAAGACCAAATAATAGGTCTTAGGAAGAGAAAGAATGCTCTTCAAAGTTAGTACTCCCCATCAAATTGGTATTAGAACTAATAAAAGGCTTGGGTATTGAGAAGTGTATGAAAAAGGGAAGTGAAACCATTGGAGAAAGAATTATAGTGACCAATGCAGTGTAGGCTAGATATTTGTCAAAGCAACAAGAAAAGAATAGACTTCTCAAAGAAATTGTAGAAGAAATGAAGCAAAAATTAGAAGAGGTTGCAGAGACTATAGAAAAGATGAAAGAACAGTTAGAAGTTGACAAAGACAAAGGAAAGAGTCAAGTAGAAGAAGAAATAGAGCTAGAACCAGACCCTCCATTAGCAAAGGAACCCTTCCTAAAAGCACTAAAGGCATTAAGTGGCAAGGCAAAAGAAGGCATTCATGTCTTCACTAGAAGAATGGATGTAGAATTAGTAATGGAATGGATTGAGGGTATGGAGAATCACTTTGAATATGATGGAATAATAGAGGTGCAACAGTTGAAGATAGCCAAATCAAGGCTGAGAGGACAAGCATTGACTTTTTGGAATGTTTTGCAAGAAGAAAGATAGAAGGAAGGCAAGAAGCCAAAAGTCAATTGGAAGAATATGGTTGCTAAAGTGAAAGAAAACTATCTACTTGAGGATTATGACATCCAACTACATAAGAAAATCACAAAATCTCAGACATAGAGACCTAGATGTGGCTGCCTACCTATACTAAGGAGTTTTAAAAACTAAGCCTTAGGTCTATAGCGTGATAAATTGAAAGCATTAAGGTTTCTAGGTATCTAAACAACCTTGAATGGAATATACAAGAAGAGTTGAGTCTCTTTACACTTACTACCCTCCATAGTTATTATCATATGGCTATTAAAGTGGGAGAAAAAATGAAAACAAAATAAGATCCAAGTACTAGAGGTAGAGGAAGAGGTCGATATTCTAGAGGAGGACTATTCTAAACACTCAGAGGTGACTCTAGATTCAAAGGAAGGGGATAACTTCATGTTGAGAAGGATCTTGATCAAAGCACCTACAAAGTAAAAGCACAAGCAGAGGAGGGCACTTTTTAGGGTCAAGTGTAAGATATTAGGCAAAGTAGGTAGGGTCATCATTGATTCAGGGTCTACTGATAATGTCATTTCAAAGGAAGCAATATAGAAGTTAAAGTTAACCAAGATTCCCCATGAGTGTCCCTACAAAGTCACTTTGTTGAACAAGGGGAAAAATATATTGGTAAATGAGTAAGTATAGGTTGAGTTCACCATAGGAAAGTATCAAGATAAAATACTTTGTGATGTATTACCAATGGATTTCTTAGTAAATGGATTTATCTTTTCTATAAAATAAATGATTAAAACTCTTTGTAGCCAATTCTCAAGACAAAAACAACTTTCCAACAGTTGAAGAATTGTTATTCTCTAATTCTTCTCTGAATTTTACTCAGGTTCAACTCCCTTGTCAGATGTTCAACATAAGTACTTTTTAAATGGGAATTACTTTTAACTAGAAAGCAATAAGGCATCCCATCTATTCTTGGATAGAGGGAAAATCAGATATATAAAAATGAAGTAAAATGATCAACACACATAACGATGGAAATACATAGTTTTTCCATCAGTACATGCATTCAAGAGAAACAATAACAAATTAACTAAATATTTAGAATCTACATTATTTATGGATCTAGTAACAGAAAGTAACTCCACAATTCAATATTGATTCAAGACTAAACCAACAAAGAATAACCCAAAGCATAAAATCTTTGAATAGTTTATGGGACCTTTCATTCATTCAAAAATCATTCTTATTTTTGTATGTTACTGATCATTCAAAATAATTGTAGAAAAACCAAAAGTAAGTACTAAACAAAAGTTTTCAGTTTGATATCAATCAAAAATTGCCAATACCTACTACTAAGTTTCATGCTTATATAGAGGATTGTTTGAGAATCTCTATTAAAGCTCAATTCTCAAATAGTTTAAGAAAGTAGTTGAAATAACCAATCCATGGAAACGCAGACCCAAAAACTAACTATTAAGAGTTTATCTCAAATGAACATAAAGCAATCAAATTTTTTAAGTGAGTCATTTACTTGCTTCTTAAGTGGCTTCTCTTCTTCTTCATCATCTTCCAAGTTGATTGATCCTTGTTCCAATTTCCATCCTCTATACGTGCCCATGAACTTAGACATCGTAGTCATATTTGGAATCTTTATACTTTGAAGCTAATTCTTCCATGTTTCCTTATCTTATTTCATCTTGGTCATACTATCTAGGTACTCAGGGAGTTGTTCATTGCACATGTCTACCATTGCCTCAACCTTGGTTATCTTAGTAAGATTAGATGTGGTAAGATCAACATTATTTTTAATCAGGTTCAGGGGTTCTTCATACTACTTGATTAATGTCTCAACATCAGAACTTCCTTCTTTGAAAGGTGTAGAATCAGTTGAGTTGATTGTCTGAATGTCCCTATTCACACTCTATAATGTAGTTTTGAACTTTTTATCAAAATATTGCATATGAGAGATGACTGAACCATAATTAGACACCCTCTAAGCTATTTTTTTCCACAAAATGTGAATCAAACTTGCATTGACATGTTGCAGTGAATTCTCCTCTAGGAATTTTCTTGAACCATATTCTTCTACCTCTGTGAATTGGGTGACCATGGCTGATAACCTTTCGGCTTCTATTTTCTAGATTGTCACTTGAAGACGAGATTCATTGAGAATGATCTCAACAAGTGTGAAGATTTTGTGCAAATATCGTATGAACTTAGCAACTAGGTTTACCACTTGATCTATCCAAATATTGACAACATATATCACAAATTTCCCCTTTTTCAAATTATCCATCAATTGCTGATTCTTAGGTGCACCTCGATCAAATGTGAGTTGTGTTTGATCATTGGATCTTGAATTCTATCCTTTCAGTGAGCTTATATATTCAGCCATTACATTTATTTTTGTCTTTATTATTTTCTTCTCAATTCCATCTTTTTGAGATTGCAAAACAATTTGCTTGGTATATGATTCCACCCTATGCTCTTTTGTTTCACGGTTGATTACTCCTAGGTCCATGTGAGTAACTTCAAAGTTGCTTAGATCAATCTCATTTGTACCCTCCTTGTGATTATATGTAGCCACTTTTGCAATGCTTTTACGTGTTACATTGTCAAACACTATCCTGGCAATGCTCTTAGTTCTCTTAGGTTTTGGAGTCCTAGTAGTGTACTTGCACACACTATCATGTACAGGAAAGAAAATAGGTACCAAGATTTTTTTCTTATTTACTAAAGTGACTAACCAATTTGGAGTGAAAATAACAAAATTTTGAGGTTCATTGTTCTTGGCTAGAGTATTCATAATTTCTATTCTCTGAGGAGATATGCCCACTGTCATCTAGACTCATTGATGATTGTCAATAAGTTCACCAACCAGTTCTTTGTTAGGTTCACTTTCAACTTGAATGGCTTCATTAGACCCCACTAGTGTTGACATCTTGGCTTTACTCTTGGATGGGTTTTTCACACTATTATCCATATTATCAGTTGCCATATTTTAAACTTTTCCTAAATTGCCCATCCAATTATTGAAGCTTCCTATTGTAACTTTGTGTTCTCCTGGTCATCGAAAACATTGTGTAAAGCCTTCTGAACCTTCCCATCATTCTTTGTGTTTGTTTGAACCTCTTTGAACCACTTTGAACCTCAGTTCAAAGTTGTTCAAAGCAGTTCAATCAAAGGGTTCTATGTTGACCATTTTTCCTATAGGTAATTCATGAAAAGACTAAGGAGTGTTCTTTTGAACTACTTCGAACCCCTTTGAATCTTGGTTCGAAGCAGTTTGAAGTAGTTCTACCACTAAGGCTCCTTGATAGAAATTGATTGTGGGTTGTTAAAAGATTTTGTTTTCCAATGGCATTAATTACCACGTTAGGAGGTAATAATTTAAAGGAGTGCCTTAATTTCAAGCATGGGAAATCGTCATCATGACTTGAAGTGGGAGATCATTTGCTAAAAAAGAAGGATTGGGTGTCAAACAAAGTTAATCATTGTTAGTCCAACTGCAAAGGGAAGTATTTAATAAAAAGGTCATGTCAAAAGATTTTGAATGTGTGAACCTAGCTGCAGTTGATTTGTTATGAATGCCTCATTGTGAGGCTGTACTTTTGCATGTATGTTCTCTTTCCCTTAAAAAGATCATAGATTTTCCTTTTTTTTTATCATGTGAAAAAAGGATTTGAAGAAGGAGCTACTAAGGGATAAGAAAAGAGGTCATTTTTCTCAGCAAGTTATAGGTGAGAAAATAGAAAAACCTTCTTTTTGTTCTACTGTCTGTGCATTTCAAGATAGAATCAGTTTGAGCCTTGCTTTCTTTGTTTAAGATGAAATCTGTGTTACATTTCTTTGGGAATGTTTCGAGTTTGGAATGCAAGAGACCTATTATTTGTGATACCAATTTAGAAGGTGTTAGATTAGAAATGTTACAATTGGATTTCCTTGAGTGAGTCGACAAATTGAATGGTTGTATGGAAATTTTGACTAGTTGTCTAATTGAAGCTGTAACTTTCCCTCTTGCCCTGTTAAGTTCTGAATTGCTCCAACTTTGTATTGATCATTATGATGTGAGAAGTAAAAATATCCAAAAAAAAGATGGGGAACCTATGTTGTTAATCTCTAGGGAAACTATTGCTTCGGTATTACGTCTACCAAAATGCACATTCACTGCATTTTCTCCCATCCAATCCTAGTTGAGTACCAAGAAACCCCAAGAGAATACCATAACATCCTAGCCAGGAAGTGGATAGAAAGTAATTATGGCGAAGGTTTAAGGCTACCTAAGATAGTCACAAAAGATCATCTAAAACCTCATATTCATGATCTTGTAGTACTGTTACACTGAGTTAAGGGTTCAGCCAATGTCGTCCTTTTTGAAGAATGGATGTTTCGATATGTAGAGATCATTTTAAAGGGGGAACAATGGATGGATTGGACTGAAATAATTGCTAGCTCATTAAGAACATGACTTAAACATGCCAAGAGTCTAAGGAAAATTTCTATATGGCCTCTTATCTTACATACTGCATTGCTTTTGTTAGTGATCTTACTTCCCTACCTCATGAAATTTGGAGTGAGCAAATAAAAATCTATTAATATTGTCCCCTACTTCAAAAAGATAAAGTGTTAGAAAATTTTAGAAAAGTACATGATGTATTGATAGAAAGTGTCCATCTATCCCTAACAAAGGAACCCATGCCTGGATTGTCCTCAGAAGCCTAGAAACTAATTCAAAACTATGGAAGCTATTACATACAGTTCCCTAAGTTCACCTATTTGAGAGTAGGTGGGTTTGAGGATGAGCCAATGAAGTTACCACGCTATGCACTTAACTGTTTTGTTTTAGCTAAAGTATGTAGGCAGTTATTCTTTTCATTAAAGATAATCTACCTAAAGAGAATTGGGAGTTAGTGTTTCCTATCAAGCTTGGTTCTTTGACTTGTAGAAGCATGATCAATGCCTCAGTCATAGGAAGTAATTTGTTTGGTTTTGGTTTTGGGTTTTACCAAGGAAGAAGAGATTTTGATAGTAAAAGATTTGCGGCTCAAGTTCTTGGTCTAAAGGGTTAGTCATCCACAATTCCACACTTGGAAGACTAATGGTAGGATTGTAAAGATGAAGAAGAAGTGTTAAAAAGAGACCACTCAAGATTAACACTTCAACAAATTAATTCCCTCAAATTGAAATTTCAACTAGAAGGAGTAGTTGAAGATGGTTTAGACATTGTTGAACTAGGGTGGGAGAAGGCTAGTGAATCAAGGCAACTAGAAGTGGATTGGAATCAAGAAGAAGAAGATGACATAAATCTAAGAACTAGATCCATTCTCACCCATATAGACAATTGGCTAAGGAGGCAGAGCATGAAAGTAGTCAATGAACTATCTCCAAAGATGGTTTCTTTTTTTGAACCATTGACCTCTGACATCCAAGATTCATCTCCTATTGCAAGTGGTGTGTCAACTCCTAGTAGGTAGAAAAGGATGCCAACTCATACACAGAACATGGCTCCTCGAACTAGATCTTAAACCAAGTTTGAAGCTCTCATGCAGCGAGAAATTCAGAAGGAAAAGATGCTGACTGAAGGACATGATTGAGGGGATGGTCTTTGTTTCTTAGACAATCCTAATGGTGACATGCAATTCATTGAAGCTCCTATGGAAAATCAACCTAAATTCATGACCCCTACCTGAGATACTCAAACAATCTCTACTAATCCCATTGTTCCATCCTGGTTATCTAACTCAATCAATAAGAAAAGGAATTTGCAGCTAGTGTGTACACCTATGAAAGATATTGTAACTAAGTATGCAACTCATGGTTCCAAGGTTAAAAACTTGAAAACTAATGCTCATTTGATTAAAGATCCAATAACTGGAAAAATCATAGTGAAATTGGCCACGTATAAACAGAAAACTAAATCTGAAGAAATTGACAGTGAAGGTTTCAGGGTTACTTCAATTGAACTTGGGACCATCAATAGAAATAGAGGTAACAGCTTTTTCAAGTTTTCTGTTGATCATATGTTGATGATCCGGTGGATAATTTTAGTAAAATTGAAGTGTCTTCAAATCTCCAGATTTTTGCACCATCAAAAAGATCTCAGCGTCCTAATTCCAGCGCAACTTGAACGGAGCAAAAAGGAGTCTGTTTGTGCAAGTTGCACTTGGTCAAAGTTTTGGTCAATAGGCAGACCAGAGGGCTAGATAAGGGGCAAAATTAGACCATCTCAAAAGTGGTCAACAATAGATTTCAAAATGAAGATCTCGTCACAAGATTTTTGACGACGTTCATTTCGTCAAAAACGGACTTCATATGTGAAAGTTATGAGAATTTGAATTTTGGAGGTAAAAAATATCATTTTGAATTTTGATGACATCATCATGACATCATGGTGGCATTTACACATCATTGGCAAGTGGATGGAGGACTTGGGTCTGTGGGGGTCAAACTCCCAACCACTCTTTTACCAAAATAAGGCTTGGCCATTGGGCCACGTGAAGTATTCAACATGCATTTGTCAAATATTCTATTTAAATTATGCATGCTGCCAAAGCCATTTGAAAATGTGCATTGGTGGCAGTTGAACCCCAGACCGACTGGGTCCTAAAATAATTAATTGCCATTGTACCAAGCACACATTTTGAAATTTATATGGGTTAAAGCATATTTATCATGTGACCACCAACTGAGCCACCCTTAAAATAAGGATATATGGTTATTTTGTTAATTGTTTTAACCTCAAATTCATGTAATGCCAAAATTATTAAATGGCAAAGAGGTTAATGACGAAGCATGTATTGTTAATAGGCCTATTATTAAAATATTTTTGTTTTGGCCTAATTTAAGTAAATTTGTTGTATAAAAAGGGGGAGAGAGTGAGTGTTTTTCACTCATGATAATTTTCAAGAGTCTTTTTGGAGGAGAATTTTGGCCAAGTATTCTTGGAGGCAGATTTTATTCTCTTCAAGTGATGATTTATTGAAACAGGCATTGTGACAGAGAGGTCTTGTAAGGATATTTTTGTAACATTCTTATATTTCAGAGTTTTATTGTTGCCGAAGTGCTCGAAGGAATGGTCTTGGTGCTTTGTAATTGATTTTTGGAGATTAATCAGATTGGTCGTACTCTATTGGAGCTGACCCAGAGACATAGTCACATTTGTGGCGAACTCTGAAATCAAACTTTGTTTGCACTTTCTATCTTCTTCTCTCTCTCAATTCTGTTTATTTCTCCTCAAGTTTTTTTTTTTGAGTTTTGATGCTTAATTTATGTATAAACGTGTTAAGACTTCTGCTGAGTTGTGTTTTTAATTAAGCATTCAATACTGCAATTAGTCTAGATCCGTCCATCAGATCAAGTGGTATTAGAGCTCAGTTGACTATTATTGCAGTTGTTTTCTTGAATGCTAACAAGATCCAAGATTCAAAAGGGCAAAGGCAAGCTTGAAGAATTTAATCCCTAGATCAAGAAGCAGAGAAATTCTTCCAAAGATGTCTATTGCTGGAATGGAGGTTCCTGATGAGATTAGTGAGCAGGAATTTTGAAGAGCATTCCTCGAGATGAAGGCTAAGATGGACATTCTTTTTCAAGAGAGACAAGAGTGTAAAGAACATGAAGACAAGAAAGTGAAACATCATGGAGATGGTGATATGAAACCAGATCCACCCTCTTCTTCTTCTCCTCCCTCTTCTCCTTCTTCTCCATCTTCTCCTCATTCTGCTTCTTTTAATCCTTTCAAGAGTGGGTATAAGCCTAAGATCAAACTGGATGTAAAATTTGACTTGCCTAAGTATTGTGGTGAACTTAATGCTGAAAAATTGGATGATTGGATTCAACAAGTAGAAGTCTACTATAGAGTCCAAAATCTATTAGATGATGTTGATAGGATTCAATTAGCTACTCTTCAGTTAGGAGGTACAGCTTTAACCTGGTGGGAGAGTAAAACTAAGGTAGAAGTTTCACGGCATGGTAGAGTTAGTTTAACTTGGGCAGAGTTTGTTAATGCTCTTAAGAAGCAATTTTATCCCCTAGGACATATGCAACAGTTAATGATGGACTGGCAAATGTTTAGGCAAGGGAAAGGTCAAACTGTCCAAGAGTACACCCATGAATTTAGGAAAAGGGCTATTGCTTTGAATGGTCCTTTGTACACCCAGGATACTTTGTTAAAGTACATAGGAGGTCTTCATTCCTACCTTAGACATTCTATTTTGGTATTGAACCCTTGTAATTTGGATGAAGTGTAGGTTCAAGCTACACACTTAGAACCAAGGGGTAAAGGATCTTTTATTGATAACTTTGATAATGATGTAAAGAAATCTTCTAAGAATGCAGAGATAGAGAAAGGAAAAAAGGTAGCTACAGTCAAGAAGGATGATAAGCTTTCTTGCACTCATTGTGACAATAAGGGTCATGATGAAGAACATTGTTTGAAGTTGCATCCCGAATTGAAGCCTAAGTGGGCTCAGAAATTTGATTAGAAACATAAAGGTAAGGAGAAAGCCACAAATGTTGTTATGGATCTTGGTTCAAATTTAGATGATGAGACTAAGGTAACAACTATGGGTTTGAAAGGTAAAGCTCCTATCTCTAGTGTTTCTATTACTAGTTGTGCTTCTACTTCCACAGTTAATGATTTCTCTGAAGACAAGAAAAGGAATGAGTTGTTTCATTTAAGGGTTATTTCTAAGAACACTAAGATTGATGCACTCATAGATAGTGGTTCTCAAGTGAACTTGATTTCTGAAAGTATTGTAACAAACTTGGGATTGAAAACTCATTACATAAGAAACCTTATCCACTAGGCTAGATTTTTGAAAATGATAAGTTGTAAGTAACAAGACAATGCACCTTAAGATTCGTAATCAATAGTAAGTTTGTGGATAAAGTATAGTTTGATGTGGTTCCACTGGATATCTGTGGGATAGTGCTTGGTAGCCCTTATCTTTATGATAGAAAAGAAATTTTCTATAGGGAGAAGAATCATTATCACTTGTTTAAAGATGGCATTCAGTATGTTGTACATTCTCACAGGATTAACACTGATCATTCTTTTGCAAACATTGGGCAGTTAAAGAGGGTAATTAATGCAAGTAAAGAGTTAACTCTTATGTCTGTCAGTACAGGTGGTTCTACACTTGAACTTGGAGTAGCTAACCAGGGTCAGATATTGCAGGATGCACCCACAGTACAACATGAGGGAATGATGATTGAAAGCATTGATGGTTCCTTAGGTAAAAGTGTTCCTATTGTGAAGAATCGATATGTTGTTGACTTATTCTCTTTCATTTCTGCATTATTGTTCAGCTTGATGCTAGTCAATGTTTGTTGGTTAGTGGCTACAACAATTGATGTAGATGCTTATGGAAGTGATAGAATAATGTTTATGATCAACAATGTTGTTGTAGTCTTCATTGTGCTTGTGAGCCAAGTATTCAGATGTACAGATGATATAAGACAAGTGGGGAGGCCAAGTCCTCACTTTATGTCAGAGTAAATGTCACTTTTGGAGGTCCAAAAGGTCTTCAGTGGGGAGGCCTGATTCGGTGGATAATTTTAGTGAAAATTGAAGTGTCTTCAAATCTCTAGATTTTTGCACCATCAAAAAGATCTCAACATCCTGATCCCAACGCAACTTGAATGGAGCAAAAAGGAGTCTGTTTGTGCAAGTTACAATTGGTCAAAGTTTTGGTCAACAGGCAGACCAAAGGGCTAGATAAGGGGTGAAATCAAACCATCTCAAAAGTGGTCAACAATGGATTTCAAAATGAAGATCTCGTCACAAGCTTTCCCACGACGTTTGTTTCGTCAAAAATAGACTTCATATGTGAAAGTTATGAGAATTTGAATTTTGGAGGTAAAAAATATCATTTTAATTCTGATGATGTCATCATGATGTCATGGTGGCATTTACACATCATTGGCAAGTGGATGGAGGACTTGGATAGGTGGGGGTCAAACTCCCAACCACTCTTTTACCAAAATAAGGCTTTGCCGTTGGGCCACACAAAGTATTCAACATGCATTTGTCAAATATTCTATTTAAATTATGCATGCCGCCAAAGCCATTTGAAAACGTGCATCGGTGGGAGTTGAACCCCAGACCGACCAGGTCCTAAAATAGTTAATTGTCATTGTACCAAGCACATGTTTTGAAATTTATATGGGTTAAAGCGTATTTATCATGTGACCATCGACTGAGCCACCCTTAAAATAAGGATATATGGTTATTTTGTTAATTGTTTTAACCTCAAATTCATGTAATGCCAAAATTATTAAATGGCAAAGAGGTTAATGACGAAGCATGTATTGTTAATAGGCCTATTATTAAAATATTTTTGTTTTGGCCTAATTTAAGTAAATTTGTTGTATAAAAAGGGGGAGAGAGTGAGTGCTTTTCACTTATGATAATTTTCAAGAGTTTTTTTGGAGGAGAATTTTGGCCAAGTATTCTTGGAGGTAGATTTTATTCTCTTCAAGTGATGATTTATTGAAACAGGCATTATGACAGAGAGGTCTTGTAAGGAGATTTTTGTACCATTCTTGTATTTTGGAGTTTTATTGCTGCCGAAGTGCTTGAAGGAATGGTCTTGGTGCTTTGTAATTGATTTTTGGAGATTAATCAGATCGTTCGTACTCTATTGGAGCCAACCTGGAGACGTAGTCACGTTTGTGGCGAACTCTAAAATCAAACTTTGTTTGCACTTTCTATCTTCTTCTCTCTCTCAATTCTATTTATTTCTCCTCAAGTTTTTTTTTTGAGTTTTGATGCTTAATTTATGTATAAATGTATTAAGACTTCCGCTAAGTTGTGTTTTTAATTAAGCATTCAATACTGCAATTAGTCTAGATCCGTCCATCAGATCAGTTGACCCAATCAGAGAAAGATAGTAGAGAGAAGAAGGAACTCAAAGCCTTAGTGGTGACCATGGCCGCTTATATAGATTCACTGATGAATCTCGAGGCTCTACAAGTTGTTCAAACTCCTCAATCTTTTGATCCTAATTCTGCAGATAGCCAGCAATGGGTTAAATAGATGCAAAAGGGGAAGTTTGTTTTAGATGCAATGCAAGACTGAGTGAATTCCATCATTAAAGAAGGCAACAAATTCATCCTAGATTTTACCACTATGTATGCTGAAGGCAAAACACTCTTAGGTGAAATTCAAACTCCAGGATGGGAAACTGAATGAAGTCAGTGTTAGGCTATTGTGTTCCAAGTGACCGAAGTTGAAAAGTATGGAGTGCTCAAATTCCTAGGTGAGAACCCTATGAAAACTATAGATTCTTGTATGTGGTTCATTATGAAGAATAATATGGGCTGAAAAGAATCAATCTACAAAGAATCTATTAAAGAAATGCAATCCATTGAAGACAAGATTGTTGGGATGCATGAGGAGCTTCTTAAGGATATGAACATAGTGAATCCTATAGGAATTCTACAATTTGATGATGGCAACATGGATTTTGAAGCATTAACAAAAACCTTCAATGATGCTATTGCAAAGATTAAAGACAATGAATCGCCTACCGCTAGTGATTTCACCATAGTAGAAAATATTGAATCCATGATATGTTTAAATAGGAACCTCATGCCGCGATAGAGTCTGAAGATCAAAGAATTCAAATGGAAAAATATGCCTATAGGTCTAAGCTACTGAGTTTGAAGAACCCCCATTCTCATGAAATGCAAGAATTTATGAACACCTTCAGAAGCTAGAAGCGGGTAAGACAAACTATGGGTGAGGGGGAAAAGGCCGACGATGAAGTCTGGTCGAGATAGTTACTTCCAGTTGTGTCTTTTGCAACCATTTTTTAAAAAAAATTATTTTACCATAACTATTTCAATCAAAATGGTTGGGCTTTAATGGAGGCCTTTTGGATATGTAAAAAGACTATAAATGCTGGGGCATTGAACTAATTAAGGGTTAGGATAGAAATCTAGAAAATACTCTGATAAAATAGGTTCTTTTTGAATAGCAATAGATAGATAGCATATATATATATATATATATATATATATATATATATATATATATATATCATCTTTGATTCCACTTTAAAACTTGTTGTTTGAAGTGATTAAATCATTGTTACTTTGTCAACATTTGATTTATTGTTTGAGATATCTATTGTTGTTTTTGCTACAATTTACATTGGTCAATTTTCTTGAATGGTTATTATGAAGTCGTTGTAGCATTCATTTCTTTTGAATAAGTGGTTAAGGTGAAAAGAATGTGAGCTTTTATCCTTATTGTATGAATGAATTATGACCTCACTACCTAAAAGTATGTGAGAGTACCTTATGCACTTTCTAAAAAAAGTGTGAAATTGGTTTTTAATTCATTGACAAATCTCATAAAGGGAGCTCTACCTATAAATATAGAGAAAAAAAAAAAAACATGTATCTCAACTGTTGTGAACATTTTTGTGCTTTCCAAGTCTTGGGCATAGAGTAAATTATCATTGTGTAATTAGAAAGATAATCTATTCACCAACAGATTTTGGTGACTTTGCTAGGGAGAGTCCCTGTGAAATAGAACCAAACTTTTAAAAAGGCAATGAATTACAATGGTTCTCCCACATAATGATGTGTTCCCTGTGTTGCAGCCTAATCTTAGTTTTGAAGATACACTGGAAGATATAGTCTTAGATTTAATTGCAACTGCCTAGACATTGCGTCAAAATAACCAACAATTTCAGCAAGTACTGGGTGTCCTAGAAAGAGAAGAAGAACAGGCTAAGCTATTAAGGGGTGCACCTGAAGTTCAAGAAGAAACAGTGGTCAATAGGCTTTCCCAAGCACCTGCAAGACCCTAAACAAAGAAGTGAGAGGTAGAGATGGCTTCTAGGAGATATACAAGAGGAGAAAGAGAAAAGGGGATCCTATATGAAAACTTTGAACCTTTAAAGAATTTGACTTTCCTGCCTAATTTTAATAATCCCAAAAAGAAGAAAACTAAGTCTTGTAGTAGACCCAGTTCCCCACCAAAAAAATTCCCTTTCTCACCTTTAGTGCAGTCTATACTTCAATTGAAAGCTCTTGTTCCTTCTCATTTGAATATCCAACCTCTACAAGTTATATTACCAAACATGGATGTCAATCAACCATGAGGGCAAAATATAGGTCCATTGAACCTTGGTGTCAATATTGCAGCATTACCTAAAGGTGCCACGAAAATCCTACCTAATTTTAGTGGAGATGGTAAAGTTTCAATAGATGATCACTTGAGTTCTTTTCATACAGCTTGTGCCATTATAAGCATCCCTACCCAAGAAATTGTTTTTAGACTATTTGTTTGAATGATAACTGATGTTGTTGCTGATTGGTTCAATCACCTACCCCAACATTCCATTACTAGTTGAAATGATATGAAAACTGTGTTAAAAAATAGATTCAAAGCTCCTGATAATGAGTGCTCCTTATTACTTCAACTTAGTCAAATGAAAAAAGAAATGCACGAACCTATGAGATAATTTGTGGCATAATTCAATAGATTAATTCAAAGAATTCCTGTAGCATCTAGACCTAACGAAGAAAACTAAAAGATATTATTTTTCAATGTTGTCCCTCAGGATATAAGTTTTCACCTCATTAAAGATGTAGTTGTCAATTTAGTCATTGCCCAAAGGCTAGCTATTCAATTGGAGGATGCATTTATTATAGCTGGCAAATGGAGAAGAGAAATTCAAACTTCCAAGACCGCTTCATCCTCTGCACCTATAGATCCTATCATGCAGAAGTTGATGAATGACATGGATATGATGAAAAGATGGTAGAATAAACCTCATGGTCCTTACCAAGCTCCTTATCAGGATATTCATAAGCGTCAACAGCCTCAAAATTATGGTAAAGCCCCCACATCGATCGCCTCTCAAACAAGGTTGCAAATTGAAGAGGTCCCTAAAGAGACAATGTGTTCTTTTCATATGACCATAGATCATGATGGATGAACTTGTATCGATTAGTTAAATTGTGTTCAATTAGTGAAAGATGCTCTTGCAATAGAACAATCACCTGAAAGTGAAAAAGAAGAAAGTGAAAGTGTAGGTGCTTATTTTCTTGAATATGAACCTGATACAGAAAGGGGACATGATGTTTTCATGACACTTCAATACCCTACGCACTTACACAATAATGACCAGGGGTCAAAGAAATTAAAAACCCTATGCAGGATCCGGTCCAAAATCGTCAAATGCTAAAGGAAAAGAACACATACAAGCTAATTCTACAAAAAATGCAGAGCCTAGAATATTTCCTAGAATAGAATCAACAGCTAGCATGTCAACTTTTGATATCATAGAATTTTGTAAGCCTTCTTCTATACCCATTTCTCCATTTGAATATTTAAGATTGAATCCTAAGTAATTAGACAAGTTAGTCCAATATGTAAAGGGAGGTTCTGCTACTAATGCTCAATTTACTGATAATATGATTGAAAACATAAAGGCTTCAAGTGAAACTATTTTTATATTTGAAGGATACAAAAAAAATGCTCCTTATAGGGAACTAGCTATTAATACTATTGATGGGGAGACAGAAGAGAGGAAGCCCAATCCTTTCTATGTATCCTTATTATTAAACAGACAGAAACTTAGCAACTATATCATTGACTCTAAAGCATCGAATAATATTATGCCAATGCTTGTTGCAAAAGCCCTTGGCTTGGATCTTACTAAAACTTTTGGGTGTTGTTATTCTATGGATGGGAAACAAGTACCCCTGGTTGGCCAAGTGAAATACATGCAAGTTGTACTTTATGTCTACCTAGAGAAAAGGCTAAAACTTACTATCCTGGTAGCTAACATACCATCCAATTATGGAATGTTGCTCAGTAGGACTTTATGTAAAGATATGGGTGGAGAAATCAAGATAGACTGGTCTAAAGCTTACATCCTGGTAGGGAAGAAAAAGATAAAACTGGAGCCAGAACTGAAGAATAAATACACAGTTGTACCTTCAAACAACCCTAAAGCTTAGATACTATATGAAGAATGTTAGCTTGGAATTTATGTTATATTGCCTAAGAAACAATGTGAGGAAATTGAAAAAGAAAATTGTGATGAAGCCCTGTGGACTCTAGAGTTTCATGAAAGCTATTCAATCAGGGTCAAGCACAGGTGTTGTTCTGATTTCACCTTCAGGAGACATATTTCCATTTTCCTTTAAATTATATTTTCATAATACAAACAACATTGTGGAGTACAAAGCATTGCTCCTAGGTTCGCAGGAAGCCAAAGCAAAGAGAGTGAAGCAACTGAAGGTGAGATGTGATGTTGAACCCATTGTAAAATAGGTAAGGAAACAATTTTCTGTAAAAAAATGATAGGCTCAAACACTATACAAATTTGGTTTGGGATGAGATTGAATCTTTTGAAGCCTTTTCTATTGAATTTGTGCCTCATTCTCAAAATACTAAAGTAGACTCCTTAGTTGTTTCAACTTCCTTATTGTTACTACACCCAGAGTTCAAAAGTGATACCTACAAGATTGAAATGATTTATAGACCTAGAGTCCCAAATAATGTGAATCACTGGTAAGTTTTTGATAGTGATGCACAGTTGAAGGATTTCATTGAATGTGTTGGAAATTTTGCTGAAAATTTCTTTGAAGGATCAAACCATGATGATAAACCTATCAGAGAAGAATCAACCAAATTAGAAGAAGTTGTTCAATTGAAAGTTAATTGAATCCCAAAGGGGTTGGTGTCTTTAGAACATCTCTTTGGAAGAAAAAATGATAGTTCCAAAAGAAGGAGAATTGACCCTGATAAAAGTGCAAAAGAACATGACAAAATAAATATTGGGAATGAAGAAAACCCCAAATGGATTTCCATTGGTTGAACCTGCTATGAGAAAGAGAAGGAAAATTTGTCTAAATTCCTTGCCTAGTATCATGATGTCTTTGCCTAGGGATATGAAGACTTGAAGAACTTCAGAAATGGAGAGTTTGTACATCATATACCTTTAAAGCTAGAAGCTACTAACTTTAGACAAAAGCTCTGAAACTATAATCCTAAGGTATCTGAGGCTATTTTTAAAGAAGTGGAGAAGATGTTGAGAGCCTGCATAATCTATCTAATTCATCACTCAACTTGGGTAGCAAATATTGTCCCCGTGAGAAAGAAAAATGGTGAAATAAGATTTTGTGTGGATTTTAGAAATCTGAATCAAGCCAATCTCAAGGACAATTATGCACTTCCCACTATGGATCATATTTTGCATATGGTTGTTGGATCTAAAGTTATTTCAATGCTCAACAAGTATTCAGGGTACAATCAGATTAGTGTTGCACCTAAGGATCAACACAAGATGACCTTCATTACTCCTAGGGGCACTTTTGCTTACAATCAGATGCCATTTGGTTTGATCAATGCAAGAGAAACTTTTTAGAGAGAAATGAATTCTTCCTTTAATGATTTGAGGGACAAAATGATTGTAATATATCTTGATGACTTGACTATATACTCTAAGAGAAGGAAACACCATTTGAGAGACTTGGGAACAATGTTGGACTAATGCAGACAACATGGTATATCCCTCAACCCTAAAAAGTTTGTATTCTTTATAGAGGAAGGAAAATTACTTAGACATATCATTTCTAAAGATGGTATAAGGATTGACCTAGAAAGGGTGAAGGCAATACAAAAACTGGTGCTGCCCACTAATAGAAGCAATTTGAAGTCCTTTGGTCAAATCAATTTTTTAAGAAGTTTTATTCCTAAATTTTCTGAAAAGGTAAGACATATGTTGGGTATGATGAGCGAAAAACACCCATTCATATGGTAGGAAGAGGGCAAGAAAGCTTTTGAGGATATTAAAACAACCATTTCAAATGTTCCCATGCTAGTGAATTTGAATTTTGAAAAGGATTTCATCATTTACTGCTACGCTTTGGAACATACTCTGTCTGGTATTTTGACTCAAAAGGATGATAAAGAAAATTAAGCCCCAATTTCTTTCGTGATAATTCCCTTGAAGAAGCATGAATTAAACTATACCCAAATGGAGAAACATGCATTTTTTGTGGTGAAGGCGTTGAAGCAATTTAGGTATTACATTCTGCATTCCCATTCAATTGTCTATGTACCAGAAACAACAGTAAAAAGTATATTAACTCAGTAGGAAATTAGGGTAAATAAAAGAGCTATATGGGTAACTAAGGTTTAGGAATATTATTTAACCATTAAGCCTACTTCTTTAGTAAGAGGACAAGGTTTATGTAAATTGATGGCTGAAAACAAAGATTCATCTCCTGACAATACAAAAGAAACACCCACTGTTTTGTTAGTAAGTTCAACAGACCCTTGGTTCTCCAATGTAGCATACTTTTTGACATATGGTGAATGCCCTGCAAACATGAGCTATAAAGAAAAATGGAATCTTAGGTTGAAGGCTGCAAAATGTGCAATTTCCAATGGCATTTTGTATAAGAGAGGGATGGATGAAACCTTTTTCAGATGTGTAGATGTAGAACAAAAGGAAAATTTGTTAAGAGTATATCATTTAGATGTATGTGGAGGGCAGTTATCATCTACAGTGAATCCCTAGGAATTGCTTCTAGTGGCCAGGTATGTTTAAAGATGCTTACAAGTTTGTAAAAAATTGTGAAAAATGTCAACTTTTCACTGGGCGCCCTCAACTGGCAGCCTTACCCCTTAGGCCAGTAGTGATCGATGAACCCTTTCACCAATGGGGTATTGATTTCATTGGACCTATGAGTCCTCCATCAAGTGTCAGGCTTGTATACATATTAAGAGCCGCTGATTATTTCACCAAGTGGATGGAAGCTATCCCAACCAAGAAGGCCAACTCCCTAGTGGTGTGTGATTTCTTATTTGAATATATATTTGTTAGGTTTGGGGTTCCTCAAAAGATAGTCTCAAACAATGCAACCTATTTTTCATGTGAAGAGATTTCTCTTTTCTGCTACGAGCATGGCATATCCCTAGCTCATTCCTTGGATTATTTTCCTCAAGGGAATGGGCAGGCAGAATCTAGTAACAAGATCCTGGTTGCTATAGTGAAAATGTTGGTAGCCTAATCCTTGAAATTGGCACAAAAATCTATATGAAGCATTGTGAGTTAATCATATTACTCCTAAAAGGGCCATTGCCATGGCTCCATTTGAGCTAGTATATGGAATTGGTGCTCAAGTATCCCTACCTCTAGAGTTGTCTGCTTCAAAATTGTAATCTATCATTGAGGATAATTTTTTTTGAGACTCCCTAGAGAAGAGAATAATGTATTTGAACAAATTAGAAGAAGAGAGGGAAAAACTTTCTGATCATATTACCGAACATCAGATGAAGGTGAAGCAATTTTTTTATATGAGAGCTAGGCCTTGCAGTTTCTTAAAAAATAATGAGTTTCTTTTGTGGGACAAGAGGAGAGAACCTAAAGGAGCACATGCAAAATTTGACTCCCTCTGGAAAGGGTCATTTATCATCTCTGAAGTCATTGGTCCAAACACTTTCCGTCTAAGTTACCCAGATGACACAATTCTGCCCTTTACTTATAATGCCCAGGATTTGAAATTAACAAAGATCTAATGTCTTAAAGGTTCTGATCATGTACATACCTTTTTCTTTTAGCTTTGTTTTCTATTTTCTTTCCTCTTCCCATTATTTTCTACTTTGGTTTTGGTGTTGTTTTTGTTTCCAATTTTTTGAGTTCTCTGTGTACTTCGTGTACCTAGTCCCTAGTCAGAGCCCCTATTAGCCATATTGTGAGTTGCCATATTTTAAACTTTTCCTAATTTGCCCATCCAATTATTGAAGCTTCCTATTGTCACTTCATGTTCTCCCGATCATTAAAAACATTGTACAAAGCCTTTCGGAGCTTCCCATCATTCCTTGTGTTTGTCTAAACCTATTTGAACCACTTTAAACCTCAGTTCAAAGTAGTTCAATCAAAGGGTTCTATTCTGACTATTTTTCCTATAGTTAATTTGCGCAAAGACTATAGAGTGTTCTTTTGAACTACTTTGAACCCCTTTGAATCTTGGTTCAAAGCAGTTCGAAGCGGTTCTACCACTAAGGCTCCTTGACGAAAATTGATTGTGCATTGTTAATAGTTACCATTTTACAATGGCATTAATTACCATGTCAAGAGGAGTAAATTTAAAGGAGTGCCTTAATTACAAGCATGGGAAATCATCATCATGATTTAAAGTGGGAGATCTTTCACTGAAAAAGAAGGATTGGGTGTCAAACGAAGTTAATCATTGTCAATATAGCTGAAAAGGGAAGTATTTAATAAAAAGGTTATGTTAAAATATTTCAAATGTGTCAACCTAGCCGCAGTTGATTTTTTATGAATGCCTCATTATGAAGTTGTAGTTTTGCATGTTTGTTATCTTTCCCTCAAAAAGAGCATAGATTTTCCTTTTTTCTTATCATGCAAAAAAAGGATTTAAAGGAGCTACTAAGGGACAAGAAAAGAGGTTATTTTTCTTAGCAAATCATAGGTGAGAACATAGAAAAGCCTTCTTTTTGTTCTACTGTCTGTGCATTTCAAGATAGAATCAGTTTAAGCCTTGCTTTCTTTATTTAAGATGAAATTTGTGTTACATTTCTTTGGGAATGTTTCAAGTTTGGAACGCAAGGGACCTATTATTTTTTATACCAATTTAGAAGGTGTTAGACTAGAAATGTTGCAGTTAAATTTCCTTGAGCGATTCAATGAGTTGAATGGTTGTATGGCAATTTTGACTAGTGGTCTGATTGAAGCTACAACTTTCCCTCCTACCCTGTTAAGCCCTGAATTGCTCCAACTCTGTATTGATCATTATGATGTGAGAAGTAAAAGTATCCTAAACAAAGATGGGGAACCTATGCTATTAATCTCCAGGGAAACTATTGCTTCGGTGTTATGTCTACCAAAATGCACATTCACTGTATTTTCTTCCATATAATCCCTAGCTGAGTACCAAGAAACCCCAAGAGAATACCGTAACATCCTAGCCAGGAAGTGGACAAAAACTAATTATGGTGGAGGTTCAAGGCTACCTAAGATAGTCACAAAAGATCATCTAAAACCTCATATTCATGATCTTGTAGTACTGTTACACCAAGTTAAGGGTTCAGCCGATGTCTTCCTTTTTGAAGAATGGATGTTTTGATATGTAGAGATCATTTTAAAGGGGGAACAATGGATGGATTGGGCTGAAATGATTGCTAGCTCATTAAGAACATAGCTTAAACATGCCAAGGAGTCTAAAGAAAATTTCTATATGGCCTCTTATCTCACAAACTGCATTGCTTGTGTTAGTAATCTTACTTCCCTACCTCATGAAATTTGGAGTGAGGAAATAATAGTCTATCAATATTGTCCACTACTTCAAAAAGATAAAGTGTTAGACAATTTTAGAAAAGTACATGATGTATTGATAGAAAGTGTGCATTTGTCCCTAAAAAAGGAACCCATGCCCAAATTGTCCTCAAAAGCCTAGAAACTAATTCAAAACTATGGAAGCTATTACATATAGCTCCCTAAGTTCACCTATTTGAGAGTAGGTGGGTTCGAGGATGAGCCAATGAAGTTACCACGTTATGCACTTGATTGTCTTGTTTTAGTTGAAGTCTATAGGCAGTTATTCTCTATCATTAAAGATAATCTACCTAAAGAGAATTGGGAGTTAGTGTTTCCTATCAAACTTAGTTATTTGACTTGTATCAACATGATCAACACCTCAGTCATAGGAAGTAATTTGCTTGGTTTTGGTTTTGGGTTTTACCAAGGAAGAAGAGATTTTGATAGTAAAAGATTTGTGGCTCAAGTTCTTGGTCTAAAGGGTCAGTCATCCACAATTCCACACTTGGAAGACTTATGTCAAGATTGTAAAGATGAAGAAGAAGTGTTGAAAAGAGACCACTCAAGATTAACACTTCAACAAATTAATTCCCTCAAATTGAAATTTCAACTAGAAGGAGTAGTTGAAGATGGTTTAGACATTGTTGAACTAGAGTGGGAGGAGGCTAGTGAGTCAAGGCAACTGGAAGTGGATTGGAATTAGGAAGAAGAAGATGACATAAATCTAAGAACTAGATCCATTCTCACCCATATAGACAATTGGTTAAGGAGGCAAAGCATGAAATTAGTCAATGAACCATCTCCAAAGATGGTTTCTTTGTTTGAACCACTGACCTCTAAAATCAAAGCTTCATCTCCTATTTTAGGTGGGGTGTCAACTCTTGGTAAGCAAAAAAGGATGCCAACTCATACACAGAACATGGCTCCTCGAACTAGATCTAAAACCAAGTCTAAAGCTCTTAGGCAACAAGAAGTTTAGAAGGAAAAGATGCTGACCCAAGGATAGGATTCACGCAATGGTCTTTGTTTCTCATAAAATCTTGATGGTGATGTGTAATTAATTGAAGCTCCTAAGGAAGATCAACCTAAATTCATGACCCCTACCTAGGATACTCAAACAATCTCTGCTAATCCCATTTTTCCATCCTAGTTATCTAACTCAGTTAATAAGAAAAGGAATTTGCAGCCAGTATGTACACCTATGAAAGATATTGTAACTAAGTATATAGCTCATGGTTCAGGGGTTAGAAAGCTAAAAATTGATGGTCATTTGATTAAATATCTAGTAACTAGGAAAATCATTAATGTCATTTGATTTCCACAATCCATTAGTAATATCATGAGAATTTCTGGAGTTTGATTGTGTCGTAATTTTTAAGCATCAACGTTTCGGAAAATCATAGCAGAATTGGCCACGTATAAATAAAAAATTGAATCTAGAGAAATTGATAGGGAAGGCTTCAAGGTTACTTTAGTTGAACTTGGGACCATCAACAAAAATACAAGTAATAAGTTCTTCAAGTTTTTTGCTGATCATATATTGACCTAGTTAGATAAAGATAGCAGAGAGAAGAAGGAACTCAAAGCCTTAGTGGTGACCATGACTGCTTATATAGATTCATCGATGAATCCTCGGGCTCCACCAGTTGTTCAGACTCCTTAATCTTTCAATCCTAATTCTGTAGATAGCTAGCAATGGGTTAAACAGATGCAAAAGGGGAAGTTGCTTTTGAATGCAATGCAAGATTGGGTGAATTCCATTGTTAAAGAAGGCAACAAATTCATCCTAGATTTTACCACTATGTATGCTGAAGGGGAAACACTCTTAGGTGAAATTAAAACCCTTACTCCAGGATGGGAAACCAAACAAAGTTGGTGTCAGGCTATTTTGTTCCAGGTGACTAAAGTTGAAAAGTATGGAGTGCTCAAATTCCTAGGTGAGAACCCTATGAACACTGTAGATTCTTGTATGTTGTTCATTATAAAGAATAATATGGGCTGAAAAGAATCAATCTACAAAGAATCTATTAAAGAAATGAAGTCTATTGAAAACAAGATTGTTGGGATGCATGGGGAGCTTCTTAAGGATATGAACATAGTGAATCCTACAGGAATTCTATAGTTTGATGATGGCAACATGGATTATGAAGCATTAACAAAAAGCTTTAATGATGCTATTGCAAAGATTAAAGACAAAAAATTGCCTACCACTAGTGATTTCACCACACTAGCAAATATTGTATCCATGTTATGTTTAAATAGGAACCTCATGCTATGGCAGAGTCTGAAGATCAAAGAATTCAAATGGTAAAAAGATGCATGTAGGTCTAAGCTATTGAGTTTGAAGAACCCCCATTCTCATGCAATGCAAGAATTTATGAACACCTTCAAAAGTTGGAAGCTGGTAAGAAAAATAGTGGGGGACAAGGAAAAGGCTGGCGATGAAGTCTGATCGAGATATTTACTTCTGGTTGTGTCTTTTGAAACTATTTTAAAACTATTTTTATTTTACTATAACTGTTTCAACCAAAATGGTTGGGCTTTAATGGAGGCCTTTCAGATATGTAAAAAGACTATAAATGTTGGGGATTTGAACTGATTAAGGGTTAGGATAGAAAGCTAGAAAATACTCTGATAAAATAGGTTCTTTTTTAATAGCAATAGATAGATAGCATATACATATTTTCTTTTTGAATGACTGTGTGCAAGAAAGAAGTTTCTATATATATATCATCTTTGATCCTGCTTTAGAACTTGGTGTTTTGAAGTGATTAAATCATTGTTACTTTGTGAACATTTGATTTATTGTTTGAGATATCTATTGTTGTTTCTTCTGCAATTTATATTGATCAATTTTCTTGAATGGCTATTATGAAGTCATTGTAGCATTCATTTATTTTGAATAAGTGGTTATGGTGAAAACACTGTGAGTTTTTATCCTTATTGTATGAATGAATGATCACCTCACTACCTAGGAGTATGTGAGAGTACCTTATGTGCTTTCTAGAAAAAGTGTGAAATTGGTTTTTAATTCATTGATAAATCTCATAAAGTGAGTTGTACCTATAAATACAGAGAGAAAACAAATAACATGGAGTGTTCTCAACTATTGTGAACATTTTTGTGTTTTCCAAGTATTGGGCATAGAGTAAATTATCATTGTGTAATTAGACAGACAATTTGTTCACCAACACACACTGAGGAAGTAGCAATAACTTTTAGACTGCTAATTCATGAAGATCTCCTATTACCTACAAGTTTAGGGAACATTAGAATATTTGGGATTAGTTATTTTGAACATGTTTTCTCTTTTTCATCTTTAGCCAAGAATTTGTTCTTTTAAAGATAACTTTCATTCTTTCAAGAATGTTATCTTCCTCTTCAGAATCCCAATATATAATAGCTTGTTTGAAATTCAGAGACTCAGCTGCTCGAGTGTCAATAAGATCTAACTTATCTTCTTTAATACCTATGGTGTCCACGTCCATACTCAACTGATATGTAACACCCTACCAAGTAACCAAAAAGAAATTAACCTAAATTTTCACTAAGTTTGCCAAACAATTTTTTTGAAAGATAATAACTTAACAACAAGAGATATAAATATAGTGGAAGCAACACCATACACATAAACACATACCATAAAACATATTACAATTCTTAAGGGTCACATGACGTTGAATCACATTTAAGTTTAATTAATACTAAAACCAATATATAACACATCCATATTAAAGAATAACTACAAGTACAAATCCATTTAAATAATATACAATTATCTTGAATGCCACTTGGCAATAATCAGAATGCACAATCATCCATTGTATAGGTCCTAGGGTATGAAAGGCTGAAAGAATATATATCATAAAATAGATTACATCATCTCTTAAGATCCATGAATTAAAATACAATACAATAGGTATAACCATCCATCATAGTACACAAGAAAAGAATGAAAAAAATACAGAATAGGGAACTCCAGCCATGACAATGAACTACCGGATCTCAATGGTAAAAGTAAAAAGCACTACCACCCAACCTCATGGTAACCCAAAAAGAGTCCACTCTCACCATGTTGAGGAGATAGTCTCAAGTCCCAAATAGAATAACAAACTTAAAAGTAAAATCCAACATCTAGGTCAATGCAATCCTAGAAGTAATCTAACTTAAGGTACCAAGACACAAGTGACATCTAAACCCATAGATAAAAATGACATGTACAAAATCTTCTATGTAAGTGGACAAGTGTCATCGCATGAGCCAACTCTAAGGTTACCCTAGTAGCTTAATTGGACATCAGCCCCCTAGTGACTCTATGCAACACTACTATCGTTTCGTACTGACAAGGCATACTAATGAAGCAAGGTCATAACCAAGCACCCTCTCTACTCTCATCCTAACCTATACTAATACTAGAGGCATGGGTGAGGACAAACAATGACTCTTATTTATTCATTTTACTCTTATTTAATGAAATGTTATCACTTATTAAAATAACCTACAATGGGTTACCCAGGCAACCTCTTTAGGGCTCCGGCCTCCACTGCAAGCCACTTCCCAACATAACATATAGATAACCTACCCTAATCTTAGTAAAATAAAAATGTCTTATACAACCATAAATCATACATCAATTCTTAAACAAGCAACTAGAAAATACTAAAATATCATTCATCAAAAATCACAAATTTCACCAATACAGTCATCCTAACAAGACTGATTCAAAATCAAGTACATATCTACAAGATTATGACATCACCTAAAAATAATAACTCATAATCACCTTGATCCTATACAAGCAATTGGGAAACAATCCAAAGATAATTAATCGAAGACTCAAAGGTTATATTAGAAAAGTCACACCATTCACCTCAGTTCCACACAAGACCAGTGGAAAGCAATAACAATCAATAGATCAAACTCATCATAGAAACATGTGACACATAACCACTTGGCTAGGTATATATGATCATATCCAAAACATCATCATGACATCACAAAACAAACCCCCAACCTCTGGTAAACAACCTGATTAGTCAAAGCACTAAGTAAAACCCCAACACTAGTAAACCATACACTACATACAATATATACAAAAGTAACTTTCATAATCCAATTTTTTTGAAAACATAAAAGTTTAATTCCCTTTACTAAAGGTTTTCAAATTTTTATTCTCATCTTTCAGGTAATAAAAATTCGCTAAAGTTCTTGAGTCCACATGACTCTCAACACTCAACAAATCATAACAAGTTGTTTAAACATAGTTTTCATAGTTCAATTTGTTACAAAACACACGATTCAATAAACAAACAAGTTACAATTTTTCATCTTTTCAAAGTAGTATATTTGTTAAGGTTTTCAAATCATCAAAAGAAAACATACAACTGAAAAAATAATTTCATAGATCTTGTTTGATTTTGAAAACACATATAATTTTGATTTACAACCAAATTTCACATTTTAAATTTCAAATTTGCATACCTATTAATGCAGATCAATTTTACAAAGTAAATTTATAACAACTTTATAATTAACTATTATTATTAAAATTTCATTAATTATCATTAAATCATTAATAATTATTATTATCAAAATATCAATAAAATAATATATTTTTAATTATATTAATTTATTAATATTAATAATTATTAAATTAAATAATATAACAATTATTAAATATTATAATATTAATAATAATAAACAAAAACTAAATAAAATTTACAAAGCAATTTTAATTATCCCTGACCCCAAAATGGGGAGGTCATTATCGGTCGACTGCTTTGGTAGCTCATTGCCTCAATAGTGTACACTACCTTAGCAGTGCTTGCTACCTTGGCAGTGGTTGTTGCTTTTGAAGTGGTCTGCCATCGTTGCTGTGAGGGGGGGAGGGGACTTCACAACCCCCTTCTCAATCAATTTTGTATTATCATTCTTTTTTTTAATAACCACATAAAACAAACAATGCCCCCTCCAATCTAATTTGCCAAATCAAATTTGCATAGTCCAAAGCTATATGGTAATATAAACAACATAAAAATATACATATATGTATGTAAAATTATCATGGTGGCAATTTTATATAATATATGTTTTTAAAACACTTTTTCATAATAGATATGATAGACAACTTACAAACAACCAACCAAATTTTACTTCTCAAACTTATTTGATTTCTTTCCAAAACCCTATATGAAACAAAATAAAAATCTCTAAAATTTACAAAGCGAGGGTTTCAACTTTTCAATTTGTTTATAGAGGTTTTAGAAATGAAAATAATGAACAACCAAATTCACACACAAGGATTTCAAATCATCAAATTGCTTATAGAGGTTTCCGAAAATGAAGAACAATAAATATGCAAACAAGGGTTTCAAATCATCAAATTGCTTGCAAAGGTTTTCGAAAATGAAGAACGATAGATATACAAACAAGGGTTTCAACCCAGAGGAATTCTAAAAATAGAAACACAATAGATAAGGAGAAGATGGGAATTTGAAGAATAATAAATTATTGTGCAAATAATCCACAAGATTCTATACTAATACAACAAATGCACAAAGCACGCAAGTAATCCCCTTTCTTTTGAAAACCCTTCTTCTCAAAAAATTGCTCCTCCAAAACTTGGTTTTTGAGAAATGAACTCTAAATTTCTAATAAAGAGTTTTTCTCCAAATTTAGGGCTTTGATTGTACAATCATGCAAAAAGCCATTTACCTTTATTATTTAATTATATTTTAATATTCATGCCCAACCTTTTCTCTATTTAAATAAAATACCTTTATTAAATAATTTTCTTTCTCTCTTTAATTAATTCTTGAGACGTTTTTGATAAAAATATTTAGCAATTATTTAAAAATGAACTCCTAAATTTATTATTATTATATTAAATAAATATTATTATGCCCAAAATTAGACTTTAACTAAATCTTTAAATATATATTTTTTAATTTAATTAATTTCTCAATTAATTAAATCTTGAATTTCCTTCATAAAATTTCCATTAAATTAAATCATTAATTATTCTTTTAAATTGATTTAATTATAATAGAAAACAATAATAGAGATCAAACTCAAGGGCTATAATCACAAATTTATGTCACTGGACAAATTCAAAAGATAAACAACTTAGATTCTTGCCCTACTTTTTATGACAAATGGTTTAAGGTTAGGATTTGGACTCAAGAGGTAGCTCCCCTCTCTTACCATTGAGATATTGCGATAGGGTATGCTCATTCTAGCAATTCAGGGAAGTCAATACATGATACCTACAATCTGCATAAAATCCACACATGTACATACACATATATTCTAAACTAAACAGGCAATGGCAGGAAGTGGTGCATCGTGTAGATCCCAACTAGTAGGTGACTACAACTCCCTCCCTCAACCATATCAGTGACATCATACATAAAGTAAGCATACAGGTACATCATACACATGCAAGTATGGTGTAAGTATCCATAGAAAATACATACCAATAATCCATCTAACTATCATCATGAAATAACTGGAATTATTATATACAATCATCATCAAAGCATAATCATGCATACATGAAATAACTAGTACCAAAGTAATCTCATCATATAATTAACTAATTATTAAATAATATCTAAAAATTTGGAAAACAAATGTGACTAATCATCAAACATAAACATAAATATAGCCTAAAAGAGTTTAGTAATAATAACTTAAAAGTAAACTAGGGGTAGGCACTACATCATACAACTTAATCTAAGAAATGGTAAACCTGGAAGATTCTCTTTTCCATACTTCCAGCTCATTTTCATAATCCTCCCAAAAGTCTTCAACGTTATGAATAGGCAAAAACTTTACATTGGGTCCAAACAAGTTATGAAATATCTCCTTACTATCAAAATCCCACCTAGCATGATAGAAGCCAAAATAGAAGTTGACTAAATCTAAACTTATACATATGGAATCTTCCATGCTTCTACAAGTTAATTTGCCTAATTTAAGAGGGAAGATAATATCTGATGCTTCTTCAACAGAAAAAACTTTCATGATAGTAACTAGTTGCCAAGACACTTTTGCTAGGATAAAACAATCAAGGACATATCTGAGAAGTCACATAGGTTCATCATCAAAGCTTCCTATCCTCAAATAAGTAAATTTAGGATATTGAACGCATATGCTCCCATAAGATTGAACTAGTTTCTGAGACTCAGAAGAGAATCTACAATGAGGAGAACCTATCATTTTAAAACATAGCTTCCCAGAGAAAATATCATGGATCTTTCTAAAAATTTCCAAAGCTTTATCCTTACACAACACAGGACAATAATTATACACAGTGATGTTTTTAGTCCAGGTTTCATGAGGTAAAGATTGTAAATATTGGTTACTAGCTAACATATACATCAAATATGAGGACATATAAAAATATTTCTTTAGTTTCAAAGCCCACTTAAGCTGGTTCCTCAAAGAGCTAGCAATTAACTCAACCCAGTCTAAAGCCTATGACCCTTCCAACACTATCCGAATGTAAAAATACATCCAATCTTCAAATAAGTATTTTGAAAAAGGATGGAAGTGTATTGCTAAGAATCACAAGAGAATCAGTGTCTAAATTGTTCCATCTTAAAGAGAAAGAGTTTACTGAATTGACTCCTACATCATCTCTGGTGAAGTTTTGAGAAACTTCAAACATCTTTAGGAATATCATTGCAAAGAGCTGGACTATGACATTTTACAAATGTGGTTCTAGGTTGCTGAAACTCTTTAAGAAGGATATTATGTCTCTACAGGTTCATGATATAATAGTTTTGCTACACATAATACATGGTTCACCAGATGTGATGTTATTTGAAGATTGGATGTAGGTACATCATACAATTGAATATATTCTTGAATTAATTCCAAATAGGGATATGTTGGTGGGAAAGTGGAAGCCATAAGAAAATTACAATCCAAGACTTTAGTGGAAAAGGGTTCTAAAATATTCTTGCATAACCTCTCTGTTATTCCCCCTAAATCAACCCCTAGGAGGTTTGCACCTAATATGATAGGTGACTTACTATACAAGCTACGAGTATTTCCAAACATATGCAGGGTAGACTCATGACTTAGAATCTCTCTTTTGGAAATAAAAGAAGCATTCACTATCTTTTCTATTAAAAGATGAAAATAAAGGAATTGGGAAATATAGAAGTTACCTAAGGAACAACAACTAGAGAAACTATGAAAGTTGATTCTCTCTCCAGACTTCTACAACTAGTGTTTAAATAGACTTTATGTCAGAAGCAACATTACCTACAAGATTGCACAAGAGCATAACAAAGAGATAGAAAGGCAACTTTAAGAGCTATTGGACCAACGGTTGATCAAAAAGAGCATAAGCCCATCTATTGTACCAGTGGTATTGGACTCTAAGAAGGGAGGTAGGTGGATAATGTGTAGTGATTCTAGGGCAATAAATAAGATAACTATTAGATATAGGTTTCCTATTCCTAGAATAGAATATTTATGGATTGTTTAGGGGGTGCTAAATACTTCTGCAAGATTTATTTAAATAGTGGCTACTGTTAGATTAGGATGAAAGAGGGAGATGAATGGAAGTCATCTTTTAAGACCACAAAGAGGTTATATGAGTGGTTGGTAATGTCATTTGGGCTTACAAATGCGCGTAGGACTTTTATGAGGCTGATGAATGAGGTACTGAAGGACTATATAGGAGTCTTTGTGGTAGTCTACTTAGATTATATCCTCATCTTTAGAAAAATAAAGGAGGAACACATGAAACAACTAGAACTTGTATTGAAGAAACTTCAAGAAGAGAAGCTCACTGTAAACCTTGAAAAGAGTAGTTTATGAAGTAAGAACTAGTCTACCTAGGATTTGTAGTATCTCAAGGTAACTTTAAGATGGATAAGAGTAAAGTTGAAGTCATTCTCGGTTGGCCTACCCCTAATACAAGGACTAAAGTCAGAAGCTTCCATGGGTTTTCCCAATTCTATAGAAAGTTTGTTAGAAGATTTAGTAAAATCTATTTGCCATTCCTTGACACCATCAAAAGAGGACTCAAGAAAAAGTTTGTGTGGAAAAAAGAAGAAAATGAGGGGTTTGAGAGATCTAAAAAGGAAGTAGCTACCCAACCAATACTAGTTTTACCAAGTTTTGACAAACCATTCATAGTGGAATGTGATGAAAGGGACATAGTAGTGGGTGCAGTCCTAAGCCAAGAAGGTAGGCCAGTGCCATTCTTTAGTGAGAGGCTAAATGAAGCAAAGTCTAGGTATTCATCCTATGACTTAGAGGTGTATTCTTTAGTACAAGCCCTTAAGAAGTGGAGAAAGAATTTTTTGCCCAAATAATTTGTGATGTACACTGATAACTAGGCCTTAAGATACATAAACATCCAAGAGATGCTTAGTTTGAGGCATATAAAGTGGATGGAGCTTTTGCAATCATACACTTTTATTATCAAGCACAAGAAGGGGGTCAATAAAAAATTTGCAAATTCCCTTAACAAAAGGTTGCTTACCATTCAAGAGATATAGTTATAGAGTATAGGGGTTAAGGGATTCAAGGATCTTTATAAAGTAGATTTGGATTTCTCATAGATCTATAAGGTGTGTACTGATTTTGAGAATCACTTTCATCGTGAATATGTAGACTATACCTTATAGATGGTCTATTGTTTAAAGGGGAGTAGTTGTGTGTTCCAAGAGGTTCCATGAGGGAGAACCTCATCCAAGAAAAGTACAATGGGAGTTTGAGTGGACACTTTGGGTTGAACAAGACCCTAGACTCAGTGGAGAGATTCTATTGGTGGCCTAAAATGTAGAGAGATATAAGAAGGTATGTTGAGAAATGTGGAGTATGTAAGACGGAGAAGGGGACATCATCAAATTTAGGCCTATACCAACCATTTCCCATCCCAAATAGACCATGAGAGTGCATAAGTAAGGATTTCATAATAGGGCTACCTAGGACACCAACTGGTTTGGAAATTATTTTTGTGGTGGTGGACAAATTCAATAAGATGAGTCACTTTATCCCATGAAAAACAACACATGATGCCAGTCACATTGCCCACCTTTTCTTCAAAGAGATAGTAAGGATACCTGGCTTGCCAATGAGCATAGTGGCAGATGGAGATGTGAAGTTCATGGGACACTTTTGGAAGACCCTTTGGAGGAGGCTAGGAACCAACTTGTCTCATAGCTCTGCATATCATCCTCAAATAGATGGAAAAAGAGAGGTAATTAATAGGGTACTTGGTAACTTGTTGAGGTGTATAAATAAAGAGTATGGAAAAAGATGGGCATAAGTCATTCCTCAAGAAAAATATTCTTATAATGATAGTACAAATTGGACTTTGGGTAGGAGTCCATTTGAAGTGGTTTATGCATTACATCAAAGAGGAGTTCTTAAGCTAAAATACTTGAAGGGATATGAAGGAATCAGTGGTCATGCTAATGATTTTGCTCAATCAATGAGAGACCTTCATGAGAAAGTAAAGAAGACACTAATGGAGGCCAATTAGAAGTTGAAAGCTAAGAGAGATGAAGGGGGAAGAGATCTACAATTAAAGGTAGGTGATTTGGTGATGGTATTCTTGGAGAAGGCTAGACTACAGAAGGGCATACCATGTAAGCTATAGATGAAAAGGATTGGGCCATGCAAAGTGTTCATGGCTAAATATGGTCCAAATGCCTACAAGGTGGAACTACCCAAGGAGATGTCCATTTCTCCTATATTCAATGTGAAATACTTGACGAAATATAAAGGACCAAATATGAATGATGAGCATTACATTACTGAGGTGAGTAAGGATGTGGAAGAACTCAAGGTATCTGATTAGATCAATCCATAGATTGACAAGATTCTGGATTCAAGAGTCAAGAAGAAGACTAGGCACAAGACATAAATGGAGCACCTAGTGAAATGGATACACCACTAGAGTTAGAGGCTACTTGGATAGCAAAGAGTGAATTAAAAAAGCATGGTATCAGTGAGGAGTTCTTAACACCACAGGTCCCTTAACTTCCTTGTTACAGGGGGAGAATGGTGTAGGGGCATCTTAAGGTCTTTGTGGAAGATCTTTATAAATTTTGGTTTGTAGGTGGCTCTAGCCAACCACCAAGGCAATAAGGACTAGCCGTGAATTCCTAAGGTTTATTTGGTGTGTGCGTGTTGAGGTAAGGGTGTTTAGAGTCTTGTGATTTGTGTGTTCAATTAGGCTCTAGTGTCAAAGTCCTACGAAAGACAACAAAATGGTCAAAGTTTGACCGAGACTCCAAAAAGGAGTGGTACTTTTCTTTTTTTTTTAAAGTGTTTTGGAGTCCAAGGATTTGATTCTAGATTGAGATATGCAAGTTAGGATAGGGAATTGCAAATGAGAAAAAGTTATAAAAGTTGTTCATGACAACTTTGCAACTTTGCTTAGTTGTCATGACAACATTTCCTAAAAAATAGGAAATCACTTTGATGATGTTCTAAACATGCTCTAAGTGTCCAAACATGTGATAATAGGATACATAAGGTTTAAAAAAACCCTAATCTGACAATTAGAAGTGGCATTGTACGGACTAAGCTTTGGAAAGAACAAGAATTGACTATGTTTTTGTAACTGAGCCTTCATCCAGTCATTGAATGGATTGAAAGATTAAATAATGCATTGAGACTTAAATTTGTGTTATTTACTTAATCTATGTAGAATTGGTTTAGTTTTTTGGTATGACTAGTTAACATTTTGTAAATTTTTTGTGTTCCACTAGTTCACTACCTAGTTCAAAGCTAGTTTTGTAAATATGTACCACTTGAATTTATGTGCTTTAAATTCCATGGCCTCTTGGAATCAATTAGGGGACCTTGTGTATATTTCAAATATGGTATGTGGAGTCATTTTTTTGTAGGAGAGATCTTTTTTCCATCAAGCCCTAAGCGAGTGCAGAGGCATTATGGATGGGTGCTTGAACAAAATGGAAGAAAGGGGGTTTTCTTAATGGATTGGAGTGTTCTAATCAATGGTGTACAAGTAAAGGGACATGTGTATGTAAGGAGGAGTATAGAGGAGACCATTAAAGCACCTATTGAGATCAAAGAAATCAAACAATTTCACATGCCCAGTAACCCTCAAAAATAGGGGTTGGGTAACAGTCTTATGAATAAACACCTTGGAGGTCTAGAACCTAGAAAATATTGAAGCCCAGGAATACCTTATTAAGAATTCCTAAACATATTGGGGGTCTATTTGGAGGAATTAAGAGTTATTCCAAGAATTTTAATTTTAGGAGGCCTAATTGGGCTGGCTAAAAAGGCTACAAGGCCTAAAATATTTAAAACCTAGATCTTGATGGAAAACCCAAAGAAGAATCAACCCAAATGGATCAAAATGGATTGAAGGCAAGAAAGGAATAGTAAGGACACCTATTCCTAGTCCCAAGAGTAGTTTGGGAGAAAAGTGGCTAAATTGAGCCCATGAGTGCATAGTTGGATTATGAAGCATAGATGAGTGCTTGAAGTTGGTGGTGAGTTCTATAAGGAGATAGGGATCCTAGAAGTGATATTTGAGTAGGGTAGTGAGGAATACCCTAGTAAGACCAAATAATAGGTCTTAGGAAGAGCAAGAGTTCTCTTGAGAGTTAGTACTCCCTATCACTCATAATTGTCACCCATCAACAAAATTGGTCTCCTCTTGTTTCTCAACAAGGGCTCAATACCCTTCATTATCCTTTTCATATCTTCATCATTTTTGACTTTGCAAAGTTTTCTTAGTTGATTTTCCCTTATTCCTATATCCTCTTCTACTATTATTTTTCTATTTATTAACCTATTATACAAATCCTGAGGATTATCTTTCTATATATCTTCAAATCTTTTATTTTCCAAAATCATGTATCTAACAATTCAATTCTCTAACTTCACTCTATCCATGTTATTATACAAATTCTAATATTTTTTCAACTATACAAAGCTCTTATCATCAATAATTTAAACATTTAGATTCTCTACCTTTGGTTTCCAAGGTTTCTTACCCGTTGTTTCCTCCATTGCTCAAATGAGTGATCTGATGGATCATATTGTTGTTAATCACCATACAAATGTCTCCTACCTAGAATATTTCTTTGTGAATTCTTCTTACAATGATTCTTCTTCACTTATGATTGTCAAAGTCCATGAAGAACATATGCTTGACAATGTTCAAATCCTTCGGGTGTGCAAACTCTTGCTATAGAGATAAATCACCATTACACATTGGGTCTAAGTCCTTATGAATGTCATTATCCCTAATACTTGTGATGTTTGTATGCCCCGACGTCTTCTATATGTAATACAATGTGTGGAACTTATGAAATATGCTCCTAAGGGATCATTTTCCATAGATACATAAGGATGTTTCTTGAATTTTTATCTTGGCCTCTCACTAACATCACATACAGTAGGGTTTTAAAAAAACCTCATATTCACATAACTTGGAGTTTCTTTCAATTCTCACTCAAAATGACTTCAATTCTCCTTTAGTTCATTTTCAAATCACTCTTAATGTCTCTTTAACTCTTCACATAGTTGAATGATACACACATGGCTTATATCTCATCAAAATGAACTTCACATTAATTGCACAACTGCTCAATTTGTAAAAGTTCTTCTTATATACCAGTCAACTTTTTTTCATCTGTATAACTTCATGCAATCTCCAAATCATTTGCACACTTACTATAGCTTCTGCACATCATCTTTTTCCTCATATCAACTTTACAACTCTTAAATCTATCTCTAACCTTAGTTATACCTTTTTTATGCTTGACCTACAATAAAAGGTACTTAATTCAAATAAGATGAGTCACATATAACAACCGACTTCAATCTTTCATCAGGTGCATCAAAATACTGCTCTTCAAATACATGTGAACTTGATGTATCTTTTGCTTCAAAAAATACTTCTTTGAATTCTTCCACATCCTCTTTCAATTCATCTTTCTGACTATTGTCATTGCTATCATTCCTTTTGACATTTTTGTTACTGTTTCTTCTACAATTTGGATTCATGTCGATGTTCCTATTGTCACAAAAGTTTGCACCCTTGTCTAAAGTTTTTACCTAAGGACAACCTTTTGAAACATGGAAACAACCTCCAAGATGTGGGACTTAAACTATGAGGTTGAGTCTTTAGAGAAGTTCAGCTTCCTTTGCTATTAGGATGCACCTAACTACTCTTGGAGAGGGAAAGGGAAAGGAAATGCATGAAAGCAAATCTACTTATTCTAACCTAAGGGGTGATGGACCAAAATAGAATGTTCAAACCAATCTCCACCCATACATGCACACTTGAACCATCATGACACAAAAAGATATACACATCCAAACTTTTTTTTAATCTAACAATCACGTGTAGATCAAAAAACCCAAATAAATGACACAAGGAAGAGGAGAATTCATTTATATATCATTCATAGGCCAAGAGGAGATACAGTCATGAAAGATTGTAGATATCAACAATACACTAATGAGAGGTGAATAAGTCTTGCACAATACATCAATGTCTCGAGTAGATAACGTAAAATCTCATATAGATTTAGAGGCAAAGGGAATTTATAGTGAACTTGTAGAGCAATATCAAGAAAACAGAGAAGAGTCGACCCTAACAAAATTTACAAAAACTACCTTTATAGCTTAGGCATAACTGAAGATATTTTTTTTCCTAAACCAAACTCAACCACTACCATTTAATATTGTAGAGAACAATCATACAGATCTGGAGAAAATCTAATCTTGACAGAGATTCAAATGCAATGAAATCCACATTTTTCCAAAAATAGAGCTTTGAGATGATAGAAACGGCGCCATTAAATCACTCTAACCAAGTAGATAGATAAAACCAGAGATGGTGGAGTCTTTCCTTCATTTACTAGGCATCGAATTCATTGGAGAGTAGTAATTGGAATCAATCATGAAGATCAGATTGTGCAAGAAAACATCTCTTCCCTTTATTTCTAGCTCATGAATTAACAAGGTCAACAGGTCAACTAAGTTCTACAACCAAAAAGCACCACGTGGACCAATATTCTTTTATCTTTCTACCACCTTGCTAGGTCTTCATGTATTTGACCATGTAACCTACTAACCACACCAACCTTCCAACTTAACCACAATGTCACATAACAGTTAGCCTTAACTATGACTGCCTTTCTTTCAAACTAGGTCCATGAGGACACGTGTCCTTTGGGAAATTCCCCACAATGTCTAAAGTTATCACAATTTCATAAAGTAGGGATGTGACGGCTATTGATCTAGGAAGATCTAATGGCATAGATAGAACTAAAAACATGTGGTCCCTGTTAGTACTTGCAACCAACTAGGAACCACTTATATGCCATCTCACCAAACACATTAGCACAATCACACTGCAACCCACAAAATAAAACCTGACCCCACCAATCCACATGGCAAAATGTCACTTGCCCACATTGTCAGAAGGTTTGATGAAATATTGAATGCAGGAAAGTGACTACCAATAGAAATCTAGTCGTATGCCAACTCACCTGACAACTTCTCCACCTTGTCTGCAGTGGCCCACAAATAAGAAGGCCCCACCTAGGATGTGTGGAAGAAGGTTGCTTCCCTGCATTCATTAAAATTAATTCATCTCCATATTGCAGAAAAGTGCCACCATAGATCATCTTCGATCTGACAACGGATGAAATACAACCCATAAGATGAAAAAGTGCAGCCAAACAATATAACATAAGGTTTTAATATAAAGTTTTTCATGCCCTATTTATTTGAATTTTCAAATATGTGAACATTACTATGTTTGAATTCAAATATGGTAATTTTGGTGGGTAGGAAAAAATGACCAATAATTCCTCATGTCCATTCTACAAAATCTTTCTATCTGACCAAAATTGTTGCATAACTAACATACTAGTGTACTCCTTCTCTAATTAGGTATTCTAATTAATTTGTGCTCTAGAATTCTTAGTGACGTGTCCAAAAAATTTATATTTGTAATACACAATTTTACTCCTTGTTCCATTAGATCTTTATCTTTCATTAGATCTACTAGAGGATTTTCTTCTTTCATTACTTGCAAGGTTAGTATCTCTAAACATTCTACTATTGCTATTGTTACTATCAAATTTAAGTTTCTTAAAATTAACTTCTTTATGACCAACACCATGACAATTATAACAATAGAAATTTGTAATAGGTTTGAATGAATTACTTGTACAATACCTCTTTATATGACCAACTCCATTACATATAAAGCATCTACCTTCGAATTCATACCTTACCTCTTTAGGTGGTTCAACTTGCTCTATTTTTTTAGGTTAATCACACTTTCTCAGGTTGACTTAAATGATCAACTTCTTTAGGTACATCTTTAGGTTGACTTGGTTCAATATCATTCTAATCATTCTTCATAGGTTTAGGGATTTTAACAACTAGAGCTAGTTCATTTCTTGCTTCAAATTTCTTTGCTAATTTTTCTCCAATGAAATATCCAAGACCAACCTTATCATAGGAATGTCTCTGATAATATAGTTTCTCATCAATTTCTCACTACTAGAATATAATTTTTTTAATTATTTCTTAGCTTGGGTTAACTCTCCTTTCACAACAGTATTGTACTTCTAAAGTTTTGCATGCTCTATCCTAATCGAATCAAGTTTTGATATAATTTTGTAAGATGGGATCTTAGATCTACATTTTTAGATTTTAGATCTGACTCAACCTTGATATCATATTTCTTCAGACTTAGCTTTAGTTCAACAATTTTCAATTCATGTTTCATAATCTCATTTTATTTCTGTAATGTTGCTACCTCATCACTATCTTTTGTCTACTCCCTATGTTCCTTTCTAGATTTGAGATGATCAATCTTGTCTTATAATTTCATAATTTAGTCTTTTGCATCTTCATACCTTTCCTTTAGGTTATCTCTTTCTTCAGTAAGAAGATCAATATGCTCAAGGGCTTCTTCAAGATTCCTCTGTAACTATTCCATATTCATAGGGATCTTACTCAAGCTGTTAATCCTCATTAGAGTAATTGAGGTCTGATACTAATTGTTAGAAATAGGGAATACTGAGGAGGGGGGGTGAATATATATTTTCCAAACTTTAGCCCAAAACTAAATATTGTTAATTACTTTATAACATGCATATGAAAGTAAACTAACAATGCTAAATAGTAATAACAACTATACACAAAGGGAACTCATAATACCATATTTTATTATGTAGGAAAACCCTAGACAAGGGAAAATTCCAATGGGAATGGTACCCACAACATGATCCACTAAACAAAATTATCTTGTTGAGGATGTTGGCCCTATTAGGAGTCTAGTAAGTACATATAGTGTATCTATCCTTATTAGAGGACTAGGCCCTGTTAAAAGCCTCAACCCTATTAGCAGTTTCTTCAACCCTATTAGGAGTTGGTATATACAACTACAAAATGTATGCAATATAAGCCAACTACCAAACATGTAATTATACAATGTAGTTCCTTTATACAAAAGAGATAGATACAAAAACCTCTTACTATTGATATCTTCAATATCTGATCTTTCTTTTGCTACTCTTTGCATACCTCTAATCATACATCAGAATTCACATCAATATGATTTCCATATGGATTTGTATAGCACATACAACTTACTCTTTACTTCGCATAATACAATCTTTCCTTTATACCTTTACATTTCATCAAAACTAGCCAGTCAACCTTCAAACTTTCACACACTTGGCTAAATACAAAACTAACTCTTGTCTTCTTAGGGTTAACATCTAGGATGCCATCCCTAAATATTTTAATAATTATGTCATAAACAAAATAATTTTTTAACCTATAATCACCAAATTACTAATATTCTTTGTCCACTACCTTTACTAATGTTTACTCCATAAATCCTTATGTGCTATCTCTACTGACTTGTGTACTTAGACATGTCATCCTGACATACTATACTATATGTCCTTAACCCCACATGTGTCAATTATTACTTTGACATCTGTACACATTAAAACTATTATTATTCTACTAGATAACTATATGATATTTAGACAACTTTCCATGTCTAACTATATAAACTTTATATGTACATAGTGCCTTCTTCATACAAGGTATATGTTTCCATAAATGACAACTTCTATAATTAACCAACTTATCTTACTTAGCCACATTGCCAACATTTGCATCTTTGCATTGTAGTAAATATATTGGTTGTTTCAAGTCTGGGGATCAATTTCATTGCTTCAAATGATTTGTAATGGGTTGTACTATTTTTTGTATCAACTGTATACCTCTTCTAGTCTTTTTAGAAATCATTTTTATGCATTCTTGCAAACACACTAAGATAAGGTGTCATAGTTCATCTGTATTTTTGTTTTAATTATTTTGCCTTGTTTTGCTTTCTAATTCAAGCAGTGTCATCTGAGGACACAAGTTCATATTATTGTATTATTGGGATCTACTATATATTGGACCTTATTATACATGCACTACTCTAATTAAAGTGCCATGGGGGGTTGATGTTTTGCCTTTGTTTTCCGTCTTCCTTTGTCTAGTGAAATTTCCTTCTGTGACATTAGCCTCATGACATGTATGAGATTGATCACCTTAGTACACACATATGTATTCTTTTGTACATCTTGATCATGGTTCGTTGACATGTAGTTCTTTTGGCCCACTTTTCTAGTTTCTTGTGACCTCAATGATGAAAAATTCAAAGATAGGTCCAAACAGAGCTAGGAGTGATAGGAGTGTTGATGTAGTAATGATGTCAACAAGTGATGAGCATAAATTTGATGGTACAACAACCACTAAGATAAAAAATATCTTTAAAAATGACCTAGAAAAAATTGGTTGCCAGAAACAATATGTCAAAAAAAAAAGGGTCAGTGCTAGAAGAAAAATCTAGTGGCCAATAATTTTTTTGGCATGTGTTTGAAATTTAAAAAAACTTGCAAGGAAAAAAGAATTGGATCCAATAAAGCAATCATGGCACATAAATCACACCCAAAAACTAGTGCATGATCCCATAAAAATTGCTTCCCTCCATAAACTCTACCCACCAAAGTCCAAGGAAGAATGCATGGGGGCTTGTAAAGATTTAATAGATCATTTTGGTGGAGACTAAACTAAATACACTTGCAAAATAATTGACTACTTATATTATAACTTTGATAAAATTTTGTCTTTTTCTTTTGCAGTGACCTTTGTTATAATGATAGCAGATATATAAGTCTACAAATCATGGACTATAAGGAAGATGTATTATTTATTTTTATTTGAATACTGGGATTCTACATTGCCTTGTTTTTATGAATTCCTAGCTTTCAAATGGTATATAGGTATAAATGTGAAAGGGCATTCCCATGTAGGGGTAAACCCTACATGGCTCAAGCCATGTAGAGTCATGACCCTACATGGTTATGTCTCAAAACTTCTATTGAATAATAACAAAACTACCAATAACAAATATGGATGACATATACCAATCAATGTAACCAATACATAATTAATGTGATCAATGTTTTCTTTAAACTAATACACTACTTGATCAGTATTTGAATACAACCAATATATAATGGATGATCAATATTTTGGCATTTGATAAAACCAAAATATAAGTTTATGACATATATATATATATATATATATATATATATATATACGTATATACAAAGAGAGAGAGAGAGAGAGAGAGAGAGAGAGAGAGAGAGAGAGAGAGAGAGAGAGAGAGAGAGATTAGTACTTCATAATTTGACTTATCATCAATCATATAAAATATCTTATATTATATTTACTTGAAGAGTTTGCTTCAATTTACTATGAGGCTAACATTCTCAAAAATCCCTCTTTAGCAAGGATGGAATTGAAGCACATATAATACCACCTTAAGTGTGGTCTATAATATATTTATGTCATGGTGTTCAACAAGATCTAGCCTGAAGAACCATAACAAATTAATTCTCATGGGTGTCTAGAAAAATCCTGCTTGAAGAACCACAATGAGTTGGTTATCAAGGTGTATGAAAAAATTTGGCCTAAAGAACCATGATAACACTTGCATCAACACATTTTGGTGTTAGGAGATAGATGAACTATTGATAAGGTCATCACCCTACAATATTGACCTCACACATATGAAACATCATCACCTTTCATAATACAAGATTGTAAACAATATAATTTTCAATTATTCATGAATATATTAACTTACAAATGTATTTACAAATTTGTCACACCAAGTTTACCTTTGAAGTACTCTATTTTCAATCTTGCAAGAGGCTTGGTGAAAATGTCCAAATTTTTCTTATTAGTATTGATATAAATTAGTTTGATGACATTTCTATCAACCATGTCTCTTATGTAATGGTATGGAGTCTTGATGTGCTTTGATCAATTGTGGAAAACAAGATTAGCAAAAATTTTGATGTACCTCTGGTTATCACAATGAATAATTGTGGGACTTAGTTTCTATCCAAAAAGTCTAAAAATAGCTTTCTCAATGATACTGCTTCGCAATCTCCCATGGAGGAAACCATATATTCAACTTCAACGAAACTCAAGGAAACAGTTAGTTGTTTTCTACTGATCCAAGATATCATTACTAATCCAAGAGTGAAGCAACACCCTGTAGTACTCTTGCAATTTATGGAACAACCAGCCCAATCAGAATCAATATATCCTTCAAGTTTAATCTCAACATTTTTGTACTTCAAACCAAGACCAATAGTACCATGTAGATATCTCAAGATATGTTTAGAAGCCATCAAATGAATCTTCTTTTGTTTACACATGAAATGACTTAAAACATAGGTGGCATAGTAGATATCAGGCCTCGTATTTACTTAATACATAAGTGATCCACTAATCTGTCTGTAGAGAGTGAGATTTGTAGATTTTGAATTCATAGCTTCTTCTTTTATCTTGTATAGATTTGTTTCCATTAGAGTTACTAGAGGTTTGAAGGCCGTCATACCAAATCTATTTAATATGTTGTGAGTGTACTTACCTTTATTTAGAAGAACATGGTCTTTCTTTTGACATATTTCTAGACCCAAAAAGTAGTGTAGAAGACCTAGATCCTTCATTTCAAATTCAGCTATAAGATCTTGTTTGCATCTTTCAATTAAATGATCTTCATCTATTATTAATAAGTCATCAATGTATAAAACAAGTATTAACATGTCATCATTAGATATTTTGAAATCTATGTTAGGATCAACTTCATTTTTGGATTATCCTAGTTTGGAGAGGTAGTTATCTATCCTTTCATAACAAGTTCATAGAGCTTGTTTGAGGCCATAAAGAGCTTTATTTAGTTTACATACATATAGGTTCTTATATTTTATAACAAAACCTTTAGGTTGTTCGATATATACTTCTTCATTAATGATATCATTCAGAAATGTGGTCTTGACATCCATTTGATGCATCTTCCATCCTTTGGATACCACAATTGCAATAGTTGTCCTTACTAAAGTGTATCAAGAAACTAGAGAAAATGTTTCCTCATAATCAATATATTCATTTTGGAGAAACCTTGAGCAACAAATCTTGCTTTATGTTTTTCAATACTACCATCTGAAGCATACTTCATTTTGTATAACCACTTTGATGAAACAACTGATTTGTCTTTAGGCCTAGGTACAATATCCCAAACATCATTTTTTAATATGGATTGATATTCTTCAACCATAACATCTTTCCATGCTTGACAAGATAGGGCTTCTTCAACCATTAATGGTTCAAATTCTATAAACTCAGTTACTAGTGCAATCTAACAAGATTTATTTCTAGTTCTCTTGCTCTCCCTAGAGATTTCATCTAGTTCAACATTATTTTCTTCAATCATTTTTCTTTCCCATAATGATCTTTCCTTGATATTAGAGATTTTTCTATTTTCTATATTTGGTAATAGTTCATTCTCTTTTGATATGTTCTCCCTCTAATTTCCAATTTGTAGATTTTCATCTAATTTTGTGATGGGCTTATCTTCTATACTAGTGGATAGTCTTAAAGTGCCATTTTCTTCAAATTTGACATCTCTGTTGATTTCAACCATTAAAAACATGCATGACTTTGTTAATTTGATGTATTAAAAAATAATCCAAGACCCTTTAAGATAATCCTCACAAATCCTAGCCATAAAAATATAATCTTTAAATAGTTGGAATCCTTATAAAATTTAGTAATAACACACCTCTTTATTCCATTCAAAGGTTAATTCATACTTCCTCAACTAATTCCTTAACCCACACAAGATCTGGCTCATCAACAACAACACAAAAATTGTACTCCTTCTTTATTTGGTCTTTTCAAAGTTGGTTGAGGATCTTAGCCCTAAGCTCCTTTGTTGTGTCTAAATCCATGAATCCATAATTAACCCCAATTTCCAATGATCTCTCTAAGTTGTATTGATCCCTACCAACATGGTTTTATAAAGAGGACTTATCAACACTGTAATTAAATTCATCGCCATGACACAAATCAACATTCCTCAAAGAAACAATTTAACATCTCTAAGGTCACAAGAACAATCCATCTGAAGACCTTGCAGAGACCTTGATGAAATAGAGGTAGCACTTGGAGAGGGACAAGAAATGTAAGAGAAAGAATTAGAAATCATCCTTGGCACAACAATTTGTGTAGATAAGAAGCACAACATCGTGACTATTTCTCCATGCAGGAAGCCATGGATTCAACATACATTTTGTGTGCAACATTAATTTATTGAGGACTTGACATGAAAGCCATGAATGCCAACTTGAATCTATGGGCACAAGAATTTATTCCTCCTATAGTATAATACATAACTCTCCCTCCACATCCATACACTTTCCCAATCTCATTTTTGAAAAATATTTTAGCAGGTCGTCACAATTGTGACAACTTGTTTCGACGAAATGGTGTTGCACCAATAATATTGTCGTCACATACCCATCTCCATTGCAATGGATAAATTTGATAGATTTTCATCACACCCACAATATTATTATCGCATGTCATCACATGTGAGATGACCCTTCAAAAATGTAAGTTTTCATACTTGTGACGGTTGCCTATCACAATTATGACATCATGACGATGAACTCTTGGCCTTGTTTTCTTCCAAATTGTGATGAATTTTGGCTTCACAATTAGGATGAACGAATTTTTTGTCACAATGTCAACCCCAAAAGTTCAATGGGAGCCAATTCTTGATATTGTCTCTTGGGTGATGGCATGCTATCAAAATTTAGGTCCAAATGTAGTAGTATCAAGTTCTCAACCAAGAACTACCAAGAGATGACCGAGTAACCTCTACCAAGTACCTTTTCTTCAAAAAATTACTAGTCCAAGAAGCCTCTAAAGAAACTACCAAGCCTCCTCCCATGAACTCTAAAGTATCCACTAAGAAAACCTAAGATTCTACTCCACCATTGCTTTAGTCTTCAACTCGGCTAATATACTAATTTGGTCAATACCAGTAATCTTACAAGACTACTTAACTCTTTCACCCTTCAATGCTGATACTCAACAAGTATTATCTTTTCAACTTCACTTCCATACATTTTACTCAGTTCAAACTTCAAATTTGTCTTTATGTATCTAACAATATGCTCATTTGGAATTTTTCACTTTCAATATTAAGAGATGGTGTAAAATTTCACAATTTGAATTACAGTGCCATACATACCTCTTAAGTTAGTTTGTGATGGGGGAATCACCTAATCCATTGGATTGGGTGATCACAACTTCACCATTTGAACTATTGCCTTCATTAGTTTTCTTCTTCCAAGTTTGATTCATCTAATTTCTCACTTCTTCAACATTAACCTTTGCTTTTCCATTTTTACTGCATTATTGATGCTGGTGGTCAGTTCATAAAGTCTCTTCTTAAGTACCAATCTTATGACGGTGAAAACACATTGGAAAAAAAAATTCTCTAGTTTCCTAATCTTCCTCTGAGATGTATCATTGCATAGTTTTGCAATATGTTTATACTTACCATAATTGAAAACTCACTCAAGTATGGTAATCCCAATTTATTGTATTACCTTTCCTAGTTACTTTTCCTTGACCTTTAGGTGTCTAACTGTGTTTTGCATTAGATCTGCAATCTTGTGCCTTGTGACCATACTTCTAACACATACAACAATAACATTCATATCTAGAAGTAGCTCATGTCTTACTAGCCTTTGATTTGCATATTCATGCGCTTGATGTCCATTCTTGTTATAATTGAAACAATTACCATTGAATTTGACCTTGGGATTTGACTTATTAGTTTTACTTTTGCAAATATTTGTTGTATGGCCTGGTTTTCGACAATGATTGCATCTAGGCTCCTTGTTCTTTGATTTTGTATTCCTTTTTTCTCCATGCTTTGATGGTTCTCCTTGCTTGGTAGATGATATGAACTTGATATATCCTAAAAAGATTGTAGAATACTAATTCAACACCCCCCTTAGTATTATCTATTTCTAAAAAGAAAAATTCTACAATGAGAAGCCTGAAGGATTTCCTTTGACAGAAGAAAAGGACATGGTTTGCATCTAGCCTTCTTGTTCTTTGATTTTGTATTCCTTTTTTCTCCATGCTTGGTAGATGATATGAACTTGATATATCCTAATAAGTTTTTAGAATACTTCCTTTGATAGAAGAAAAGGACATGGTTTTCATATTGAAGAAAGCATTGTACATGGTCTAAAGAAAGCACCTAGAACCTAGTATGCAAGATTGGACAAATATTTGGCAAAATTGGGATTGTCTAAAGGTACACAAGATAGTAACTTATATTTGAAAGAAATTTATAATGAACTATTGATCATTGTCATATTTATTGATGATATAATCTTTGGAGGTAATAATGAAGCAAGTGATAAGTTTTTTGATTAAATGAAGAATGAATTTGATATGACTCATGAGCATGATTGGTGAGATGAAGTTTTTCTTGGGTTTACAAATTGTACAAAACAAAGATGGCATTTTCATATCACAAGCTAAGAATTTGAAAGACTTATTGAAATGATTTGGCTTGGAAAGTTATAAGCCTATTGGTACACCTATGATAACTGGTCACAAGTTATTTAGCAAAGATGAGACACCTATAATTGAGTAGAAGTATAGATCTATGATTGGAGGTTTTCAATACCTAACTCACACTCAAACCAAATATAGAAAATGAATTTGGGATAGTAGAAAGATTTCAAGTTGATCCAAAGGAATATCATTATGTAGTAGTAAAGAGGATATTCAGATATCTAAAAGTGCACCTAATTTTGGATTATGGCGTGATAGATCAAGTGATTTCACTTTGTGTGTATATACTAATGTAGATTGGGTAGGAAGTATGGATGACGGCAATAGCACTAGTGGTGGAGCATTTTTCCTTAGAGGAATATTGGTTTCTTGGGTAAGCAAGAAATAAGATTGTATCTCACAAAGTACAGCTGAAGTAGAGTACATAGCAATAACAAATTATTGTAGTCAGATCATGTGAATGAAGAAGATGTTGAAGGATATTGGGATAGAGTTTTTAGAATCACATTCTAATAACACAAGTATTGTGAGTATGTCTAAGAACCTTATGTTGCATTATAAGACTAAGCATATATCTATTAAGTATCATGTTTTGAGAGACAAACTTGAAGAGAAAGAAATCACATTGGAGTATGTAAGTACTAAAGAGAAGATTATAGGTATCTTTACAAAGACCTTACCTAAAGATACATTTGAGTACTTTTGAGATATGCTTGGGGTTATGTCCCTACCTAATTCTAAGTAGATGATGTAAAGATTGTATCAATCCAATGGTACAGAGCACTATTGTTTGACTAGATTAAATGTTGATGTGTTTTGTATGGGGGAGTATCTAAGATGAGAATAAGTCTTCTTCATTCACATGATCTGATTACAATAATTTGTTGCTCCTATGTACTCTACTTCAACTATACTTTGTGATATACAATATTATTTCTTGCTTACCCAAGAAACCAATCTTCTTCTAAGGAAAAATGCTCCACCACTAGTGCTATTGTTGTCATCCATACTTCCTACCCAATCTACATTAGTATATACACACAAAATAAAATCACTTGATCTATCATGCCATAATCCAAAATTAAGTGCACCCTTCAGATATCTGAATATCCTCTTTACTACTACATAATGAGATTCCTTTGGATCAACTTGAAATCTTTCTACTATCCCAACTTCATTTTCTATGTTTGGTTTAGTGTGAGTTAGGTATTAAAAACCTCCAATCATAGATCTATACTTCTTCTACTCAATTGTAGGTGTCTCATCTTTGCTAAATAACTTGTGACTAGTTATCATAGGTGTACTTATTGATGATATAATCTTTGGAGGTAATAATGAAGCAAGTGATAAGTTTGTTGATTAAATGAAGAATGAATTTGATATGACTCATGAGCATGATTGGTGAGATGAAGTTTTTCTTGGGTTTACAAATTGTACAAAATAAAGCTGGCATTTTCATATCACAAGCTAAGAATTTGAAAGACTTATTGAAATGATTTGGCTTGGAAAGTTGCAAGCCTATTGGTAAACCTATGATAACTGGTCACAAGTTATTTAGCAAAGATGAGACACCTATAATTGAGTAGAAGTATAGATCTATGATTGGAGGTTTTCAATACCTAACTCACACCAAACTAAATATAGAAAATGAAGTTGGGATAGTAGAAAGATTTCAAGTTGATCCAAAGGAATCTCATTATGTAGTAGTAAAGAGGATATTCAAATATATGAAGGGTGCACTTAATTTTGGATTATGGCATGATAGATCAAGTGATTTCACTTTGTGTGTATATACTAATGTAGATTGGGTAGGAAGTATGGATGACGGCAATAACACTAGTGGTGGAGCATTTTTCCTTAGAGGAAGACTGGTTTCTTGGGTAAGCAAGAAATAATATTGTATCTCACAAAGTATAGTTGAAGTAGAGTACATAGGAGCAAAAAATTATGGTAATCAGATCATGTGAATGAAGAAGACTTATTCTCATCTCAGATACTCCCCCATACAAAACACATCAACATTTAATCTAGTCAAACAATAGTGCTCTGTACCATTGGATTGATACAATCTTTGCATCATCTACTTAGAATTAGGTAGGGACATAACCCCAAGCATATCTCAAAAGTACTCAAATGTATCTTTAGGTAAGGTTTTTGTAAAGATACCTATAATCTTCTCTTTAGTACTTACATACTCCAATGCGATTTCTTTCTCTTCAAGTTTGTCTCTCAAAACATGATACTTAATAGATACATGCTTAGTCTTATAATGCAACATAAGGTTCTTAGACATACTCACAATACTTGTGTTATTAGAATGTGATTCTAAAAAATCTATCCCAATATCCTTCAACATCTTCTTCATTCACATGATCTGATTACAATAATTTGTTGTTGCTATGTACTCTACTTCAGCTGTACTTTGTGAGATACAATCTTATTTCTTGCTTACCCAAGAAACCAATATTCCTCTAAGGAAAAATGCTCCACCACTAGTGCTATTGCCGTCATCCATACTTCCTACCCAATATACATTAGTATATACACACAAAGTGAAATCACTTGATCTATCATGCCATAATCCAAAATTAAGTGCACCCTTCATATATCTGAATATCCTCTTTACTACTACATAATGAGATTCCTTTGGATCAACTTGAAATCTTTCTACTATCCCAACTTCATTTTCTATATTTAGTTTGGTGTGAGTTAGGTATTGAAAACCTCCAATCATAGATCTATACTTCTACTCAATTATAGGTGTCTCATCTTTGCTAAATAACTTGTGACCAGTTATCATAGGTTTACCAATAGGCTTACAACTTTCCAAGCCAAATCATTTCAATAAGTCTTTCAAATTCTTAGCTTGTGATATGAAAATGCCAGCTTTATTTTGTACAATTTGTAAATGGGGGAGAGATTGCATTAAAAAAATCTCCTATGAATGGGGAGAGAGAAGTACCATGGATGGGGGAGAAGATCCTCTACTACAAACAAAGTTTGTACATGAAATACATCTCCTATGTTATGTATGAATGGGGGAGATATTGTATAGAAGACTGAGAGTTTTTCTTGAGAGCTAGAGTGTGAACAACTGATGTTGATCCTCAAAGAAGAGATATAGATAGAGCAATATTATTGTGAGTTTCTAAATTGATTGATGAAGAGGATTTGAAAAGATGAGAATAACAACAACAACAACAAAATATGATTGTGTATTCTTGGAACTCAAATGTGTTTCATCTATGTTGCCATTAATTCCAAATGGGGATATTTTTAGCATGAATTTTGATGGTATTCCTTTGGAGGAGTATCCTAAGCATTGCTAGAGCATGTGGAAGATTGTTAGCATGATTGACATGTTGTATTCATGATTGTATTTTTCATTGATGTCAACGTAGCATTAGTTCTATAAAGACTAGTAGAGTAGCAAATAGAAAATGAGGTCATATTGACTAGGCGTTAATAATCAAGTGAAGTGTAGTTAATGAAATTTTCTACACTATGTCTTGATGAAGTGGTTAAGTACACATATAAAGAGTCAAAGACATGCATAAGAAATGTTTGATTTACAAAGAATAGTAAGTAGATAGAGTATCATAGAAATAGTTTCTAATATTTAGATTATATCTTCTATTAGAGATAAAATCATGATATGCACATTTAGATAGTGATAGTAGATAGCCTGATGATGATGTCAGTGAGTGCATAAGGTCTGAGGTCACACATATGGGAAGTTGTAAAGATTGTGAGTTGAAAGTGTTGTGTATTTGTAAAATAATTAATTATCTTTAAGAGGTCCTATCATAATTAATTAGGAAATCCTTAAGGCTAACTCAAGGAATTATTTTGAGGACATGGTATCAAGGAAGGAAACTTTCCTTATTTGGATGTAAGTATGCAACACAAATTGTGAAGAATGAGACATAGGAATTTTTTCCTAGGCCTACAGACAAGAATATTATAGGAACTAAATGGGTATTCAGAAATAAGATGAATGAACAAGATGAAGTTGTGAGAAATAAAACTAGACTTGTATGTAAAAGATACTCATAGAAAGAAGGTATAGATTATGAAGAGACTTTTGCCCCTGTTGCTAGATTGGAAGCAGTAAGAATATTCTTGGTTTATGCAACAAGTAAGAAGTTTAAAGTGTATCAAATGGATGTAAAGTCAACATTTCTAAATGGAGAACTTGAATAAGATGTGTACATTTAGTAGCTTGAAGGATTTCCTTTGATATAAGTAAAGGACATGGTTTGTAGATTGACAAAAATATTGTATGGTCTAAAACAAGCACCAAGAACCTGGTATGCAAGATTGGACAAATATTTGGAAAAATTGGGATTTACTAAAGGTGCAGCATATACTAACTTATAATTGAACAAAATTGAGAATGGACTATTGATCATTGTGATATTTTTTGATGACATAATCTTTGGATCTAATGATAAGGCAAGTGATAAATATGCTAATGAAATGAAGAATGAGTTTGAGATGAGCATGATTAGTGAAATCAAATTTTTTCTTGGATTTACATATTGTGTATAACATAGATGATATTTTCATATCACAAGCTATGTATTTGAAATAATTATTAAAAATATTTGGCTTGAAAATTTGTAAGAATGTTGGTACACCTATGGTAATTTTTCACAAGTTATCTAGCAAAGATGAGACACCTACAACTAAGCAGAAGAAGTGTATATCTATGATTAGAGGTTTGCAATATTTGACTCACACCAGACTAGATATAGAAAATGTAGTTGGGATAGTAGAAAGATTTCAAGCTGAACCTAAGGAATCTCATTATGAAGTAGTAAAGAGGATATTTAGATATCTAAAAGGTACACCTTCTTTTGTATTATGGTATGATAGATCAAGTGATTTCATTTGTGTATATATATATTGATGCAGATTGGGCAAGTAGCATGGATAACAGATAGAGCACTAGTAGTGGAACATTTTTCCTTGAAGAAAGATTGGTTTCTTGGCTAAGAAAGAAACAAGATTGTATTTCACAAAGTAAAGCTAAAGCAGAGTATGTAACAGTAGCAAATAATTGTAATCAAATCATGTGGATGAAGTAGATGCTAAAGGATATTGGGATAGAGTTTTTAAAATCTATTATCATACATCATGATAACACAAGTATAGTGAGTATGTCTAAGAATCTTGTGTTGCATTCTAAGACTAACCATATATCTATTAAGTATCATATTTTGAGAGAGAAAGTTGCAGAGAAAGAAATTGTATTGGAGTATGTAAGTACTAAAAAGAAGATTGCAGCTATCTTTATGAAGCCTATACCTAAAGATACATTTGAGTACTTGAGAGGTATGCTTGGGATTATCAAGGACTCTTGGTAGCTAGTTTAGAATAGTATATTTTCACACTTGAGCTAGCTCAAGACTTGCAACAGATGATTGACATAATGAAGCCTTTGGAATTGATGTCAATGGGGGAGAGATTACATGAAAAACATCTCCTATGAATGGGGAGAGAGAAGTACTATGAATGGATGAGAAGATCATCCAATGGAAAAGAAAGTGTGTACATGAAAGATATATCCTATGTTATGTATGAATGGGGGAGATATTGCATAGAAGATTGAGACTTGTTCCTGAGAGTTAGCATTTGGAAACTGATGCCAATCCTAAAGGAAGAGATGTAGATAGAGTAGTATTCTTGTGATATTAAGAATTGATCAATGAAGAGGATTTGAAAATATGATAATAGAAACAACAACAACATAATTTTATTTTATATTCTTGGAAGTTAGATGTTTTTCATCTATATTTCCATCAATGCAAAAGGGGAATATTGTTAGCATGAATGTTGATGGTATTCCATTGGGGGAGTATCCTAAGCATTTCAAGAGCATATGAGAGATTTTTAGCATGATTGGAATGTTGCATTCATGACTATGTTTGTTATTTATGTCAATATAGCATTAGTTCGATAAAGACTAACAAACTAGAAGACAACGAATGAGATCTTACTAACTAAGCATTGATGATCAAGTGAAGCATATTTAAGGACATTTCTACACTATTTCCTGATGAAGTGGTTAAGTGTGCATACGGAGAGTTGAGGATAGGTAGAAGATATGATTGATTTCTAGATAACAGTAGGAAGACATAATATCTAATAAACAATTTCTAATGTTTGGATTATATCTCCTAATAGAGATAGAATCATGATATGTGTAGTTAGACAGTGACAATAGATAGCCTGATGATGATGTTAGTGAGTGTGCAAGGTCTAAGATTGCATGAGTAAGAAGGTGTATACACCCTGAGGTGACAATATTGTGTATTTGTCAAATACTTAATTATCTTAAAGAGGTACTAGTATAATTAATTTGGAAAGCCTCAAGGCTAACTCAAGGAATTTTTTTGAGGACATGGTATTGTTTGTTAACACTTTTTCCCTCTTTCTAACTTGGATTTACCTTGACTCTAGATGCCCAAAATGTGAGGAAACAAAAGGATGTCACAAAAAAATGGGTCAATATATGTGTTATATCACTGCCCTCTAAATTACAAGGTACAACTCCCTTATATGCAAGATATAAAATGAATTATGTCTTTAATAGATCATTGGGATGGGGGTATACTCTTAACCTGAGAGAAGAAGAGGATAAACCAAATTGTTTGCAAACACAAACAACCCAGGCAAAATAAGGTTTTGGTAACCTATGACAACTAGTAGAATAGCTATCACAAATCACTTTGAATCTCTCTAACATCGCCTCCTACTTCTAATTGTAGATTGGACCTAATGAAATGCAATCTAGGGAAAGAGCAGAGATGCACATTAAAGATGAAATGGAATCCACCTTGATCAATAACCATCCACTAGAATGGAATCTAGTAAGATATCACCACCTTCAAATACATCTATCCTACAATCCCATATAGACTACTTTACTATGCATGGTTAGCTCAGCTGGAGGAGACAATAAACACAATATTAGAAATGTTGATCTCAAATGGAATTAAGACCACATAAGACCTAGTTGTAGATATCAATCAAATCTTCTATTTCATACATCCTCTCGATTCTCACTTAGTATCTAGAAATACAAGGGGAGAATTTGCATAAAATTGTTGATCCTTTTTATTAACTTGGAAAATTACATATATAGCACCCCCCAAGGGTTCTTAGCTAGTTATAATCCAATTATTACATTATCAAAGCATGTGAATCACTTAGTAGATCATCAATCAGCCATTACAATCATTTACGTAAAGAAATAAGAAGAAAACCCTTGAAATGCAGTATACATGTCATGTCAACTTTCTTGGTGATGTCTTTAGCATTTGATTATGATATCATGACACCCCTAAGAACACCTAGAAACTATTTATCTTTACATGGCTTCAAAAAAACCTATGAAAGTCTTCATTTCCTTCACATTCTATTGTTGGCACCAAATCCATGTAATTTTCATCTCAACAGTCACATCAAGTTTGAATCTCCACCGTTGATCTCCTATCAACAATCACAACTTAACACCTAACTCATTTGATCATCAAAAATTTTATCCCCCAAACCTATAGTGATATAAGATTTCTTACTACCATTCATTATAACATAATGTCATTTCACTAATCTTTGATGATTCATTTTGCCATAGCATACATCAAAAAAATTCATATCTGGGTTTCTTTAACCATCACCATAACTATTATTGATAGCCTCATTAGTCATCACCACAAATAAATCCATAACTTTCCAATTGTCGATGATTTCCATAAGTTATAGTGAAAAAACTTCATTTATCCCTCATCAACATATAAAAAATGAGCCTTCTCCACACAATGATAAAACCAATCGCTATATGCTATAGCGATATCATATGAATCCACAACATCCTGATCATCGATCATTGCTACAATGTCTTGCTACTTAATCTGGCCTTTGATAGGATCATCTGAATAAGATATAGTGATACCCTCTCTTTTGTGTATCGCAAGCTCGATCTTCACATCACTATGACCTGTGACTATAACTTCATCATCCATCAGTATAACTAAGTTTTTCTCATTCAACTGCCAATGATTGTTGTAGGTTGTGGCAATGGACATTTCTCATCACTCATCATTGTGACTGAGTTTTGTCTCCTACACTTATTGATAAGCTCGATCACTATGACCTATGGAGATAACTCCATCGATCATCAATACCTCATCGCTCATCATTATAACCAAATTTTATCTCACGTGCTTGGCAATGATCACTATGGCTTATGGATATAGACATTTCTTGATGTAGTAAAATGTAATATTATAATAGTTTGTGTATGTGGCATTCATTCATTCACTTTTTACCTTTCAACTACTTCATGGTGTACATCTTTATGTAGAGCATCATTCATCAATCTACATCTCATTTGATAGCCCAAACTTAATCTCCAAGGAAAATTGACTTTTCAACCAGTGACATGAACCTCCAGATGTATTTTGCATCATTGATTTGATTTCAACCTTCATTCTTGCCATCTTGGACCAAGGTATTCACCATTGCTAAGTAGATTGGGCATTTTTGAAAGCTTTTTCTACCTCCTCTGCATTTGATCAGATTGTACTCACTATAACCTATTTCTACAACCTCATGCTTGATTCTAGTGAGCTTGGTTTGATTCCTTTTAGCCTTAGAGATGAACTTATTTCCTTTGATCATTATCTTCTTGTTTCCACATCTATTTGTGTTCAGGTGATCTTTCTCCAATTAAACCTATCTTTTAGGATGATTCTTTATTGAATATACATTGGAGTTTATCAAATAGTCAACTTTATTCTCATCTGTGGGGTATTCTTGTCACTTACCCACCCTCCTAAACACACCTAGTAGACAAATAATCATTGACTTCCCACTTGGTTGAGCTTTTAATGAGGAGAGATGAGATAGAAAGCCTTCCTAGTCATCACCTATATATGATCATTGACCTAATCAGGCTTTACTTAACAAAAAATTGAAGTTCAAAAATAGGGGACCGAAAGTGCACCAACAACTGTCTCTGACTTGGGGACTTAGGCATTTTAATGCCTAAGTAGGGACCTAGATATCTCTTTGTTTTGTGAAAGATCATGACAAAGACATACACAAACACACATAGCAACAGACCACCTCACTTCCTTTATTATAGAAAATGCCAAATAGCAAAGATTAGTGCATAGTCTATTGGGTTACAAGGTCTAAAGTAGCATAGGGAGATGCTATGAATTTTTGTGGTGGGGAAGTAGGGTAGTAAAATACAAGGAAAGAAACACACAAAGTAAGGAAGGAAGGAAGAACAAATAAACTAAATGCACACCTAAACTAACATATCTATAGAGGTGAGATGAATCTCACCTTATGAAACTAGCACCAAAATATACTTAGGTGAATCCACTTGCTAGTTGACTAAAGTAGGATCCCTTCCTCCATGATTGATATTTCTCTCTAAGAAGGATTCCTACTTGTAGTAGCAGCAACAACATGGAAACTCCACATGATTCTTTGATTTTATGCACTAGCTAGCTATATATTCATTTAGGTCCAAACAACCATGCCTGATCATAGATTACTTCATCCTCCTTGGGTCCTCTTATAGTCTTCTTATGATAATGTTCTAGGAGAGGAAGATGGCTACAAACCTCCTTATTAGGAGTAAGGTTATTAGCACCGTGGCCTTCAGTTACACTCTCATATAACTGGGCTTCATCAACTTGGGTAGAGAAAGGCTTCTCCTACACAAGTTTTGTTATGGGATGGGTACCCGATTCATTACATTCAAGAATCAAATCTCCCTCGGCTATGCAGTAATCTCCATTCTCCCTATCCTCCAGTGCATCCTTATTATCTTTAGGAATGAAAACAATAGGAATAAACACAAAAGAAGGGGATGAAAACTTAACCATTAATGGCTCTTCTTTAACTTGATTAGGATTTATAATTGGGCCATCAAGTGATTATTTTATTTTGAGGGGTGGCAAGGACTAGTTGATGGCCTCTTTCTCTTTGGAAAGAGGACTTATATCCACTATTAATGTAGAATAGGTCAAGGCTTGATAGTTAACAACAAGACTTCTTTCTTCAATCAAATCTTGGTTAGGAGAGGATTCCCTATCAATGAAGAGCATTACCTTATCTTCCTGAAGCTCCTCTTCATACTAGTGGAGTTTCTTCATGGATTTCTCCTTGCATATGTCACAGGCTAATGTTGAAGTCTCTCCTCTTGGTTCCTCATCATTGAATAGATGCTTCAAAATAGGATGATGATCATCCACCTTTGATTTGATATTTTCTTCAACAGATATATCTAATGAAGACTTATTGTCTCTTTCTAAAATATCAAGAATGTTCACCCGCTCTTTAAATATTTTAAAACCATAAGGAATAGATTTAGGTAACCTCACCGAGGGTTATTTATGTTCAAATTTCTACACTTTTTTAGAATCCTTCTTTCACTTTCTTTTAGGTCCTTGAGTCCTTGAAAATGGGCACAGGTGTGCTTCCAAAATATCTTTGACATATGATCATCTTCTATGTTGATGTTTTCTCGGGTTGCATAGGAGATGCTCTCTCTCTATATTGGTCAAAAAGCTCATGAAACACCTTGTCATTTATGGTGTGAAGTTTGTGAAGAGTAGGAATGAGCTTTAGCCTTGCTTGATTCAACCTCAGCTCCTCTCTTTGCATGTCTTTCAACTTGTAGAATCTCGAGCATACACATTTCCATAAGGATGCAGAAACATAATCATCTTCAATGCTAATATTCTTTTGGATAGCATGGGAGATGATTTCTTTATATAGAAGCACAAACTCTTACAATAACTTATCATTAGTCTTAGTGAGTTCTTGGAGAGTGGGCTAAGGCCTTGGCCTTCTCCTAGTCTTTGAATTTGACATGGCCATTGAGTTACATTGGATCTTCTTAGACCAAAGGGAATAGGTCCTTCATACAAAGTTTCCAATCTTCATCCTTGGGAAGACACCTTTAGATTTTTGAGAATGAGAAACTAAGCACTGGTCTTTGATTCCAATCCCTAGTAGAGTCACCAAAAATTGTTGGTTAACAATTTGTCCCTCTTGCTAACTTGGCTTTACCTTGACTCTAGACACTTAGAATGTGAGGAAATAAAAGGATGTCACCAACAAATGGGTTAGTGTATGTGTTATATCACTGCCCTCTGAATTATAAGGTATAACTCCCTTATATGCAATGGATTATGTATTTAATAGATTATCGGGATGGGGGTATGCTCTTAAGCTAAGAGTAGAAGAGGATAAACCAAATTGTTTGCAAACACAAACAACCTAGGCTAGATAAGATTTGGGCAACCTATGATAGCCAGTAGAATAGGTATCACAAATCACCTTGAAGCTCTCTAACATCTACTGCTACTTCTAAATATAGATTGTACCTAATGAAATGCAATTTAGGGAAAGAGAATGGATGCACATTAAAGATGAAATGGAATCTATCTTGACAAATAACCCTCCACTAAAATAGAATCTAGTAAGATATCACCAACTTCAAATACATCTATCCTACAATCTCACAGAGACTACTTTACTATGTATGGTTAGCTCAGCTAGAGGAGACAATAAATAGAACATTAGAAATTTTGATCTCAAATAGAATTAAGACCACACAAGACCTAGTTGTAGACATTAATCAAATCCTCCATTTCATACAACTTCTTGATTCTCACTCAGTATCTAGAAATATAGAGAAGTTGCATAAAATTGTTGATCCTTTCCATTAACTTGGAAAATTACATATATAGGCCCCCCTTTAGGGTTCTTGGCCAATTATAATCTAATTATTACATCAGTAGAGTATGTGAATTAATTAATAGAGCATCAGTCAGTCATATCATTTACTTAAAGAAATAAGAAGAAAACCCTGAAAGTGTAGTATACATGTCATGTTAACTTTCCTGGTGATGTCTTCAACATTTGGTTATGATTTTGTGGCACCCCTGAGAATACCTGGCAACTATTTATCTTCACATGGCTTTAGAAAGCCTTGTGAAAGTCTTCATTTCCTTCACATTCTGTTGTTGGAGCTGAATCCATATAATTTGTTTCTCGATAGTCACATCAAGTTTGAATCTTTGTCATCAATCTCCCACCAATAGTCACAATTTAACACGTAACTCATTCGATCACCAAAAATTTTATCACCCAAACCTATAATGACATAAGATTTCTTATCGCCATTCATTGTAATAGAATATGATTTCATCAATCTTTGATGATTCATTTTACCATAGCATACAATGAAAAACTTCATACCTTTCTTTACCCATTGCCATAACTATTATCAACAGTCTCATTGGTCATTGCCGCAACTAAATCCATGACTTCCCAATTGTTGATGATCACCATAAGTTATAGCAAAAAACTTCATTTATTGCTCATTGCTATATTGAAAATGAGCCTTCTCCACATAGTGGTTAACCCGATCACTATATGCTATAGTGATATAATATGAATCCATGACATATTGATCATCAATAATTACCACAACATATTACTACTTAATCTGGCCTTCAATAGGATCGTCACTGTAAGATATAGTAATACCCTCTCTTTTGTGTACCACTAGCTTGATCTTCACATTGCTATGACCTATGACGATAACTTTATCATCCATCAGCATAACTAAGTTTTTCTCATTCGACTATCGATGATTGTTGAAGGTTGTGGTGATGGAAATTTCTCACTGCTCATTGCTATAACTGATTTTTGTCTCTTGCACTTAGAGATAAGCTTGATTTCTATGACCTATGGTGATAAATTCATCAATCATCCAATCCTCATCACTTATCGTTGTAACTGAGTTTCATCTCCTGCGCTTGATGATGATCGCTATGACTTATGGCAATAGATGTTTCTTGATGTAGGAAAGCATAATATGATAATAGTCCATCTACATGGTGTTCATTCATTCATTGTTGACCTTTCAACTACTTCATTGTGTACATCTTCGTGTAGAGCATCATCCATCGATCAGAATCCCATCTAATGGTCCAAATTTAATCTCCAAGGGAAATTGACTTTTCAACCAATGACATGGACCTCCAGATGTATTCTGCATCATTGATTTAATTTCAACCTTTTCTCTTGCCATCTTTGACTAGGGTATTCACCATTGCTAAGAAGATTGAGCATTTTTGAAAGCTTCTATTGCCTCCTCTACATTTGATTGGATTGTACTCAATACAACCTATTTCCACAACCTTGTGCTTGATTCTAGTGAGCTCAATTCCATTCCTTTTAGCCTTAGAGATGAACTTATTTCCTTTTACCATTCTCTTCTTGTTGTCACATCCATTCATGTTCATGTGATCTTTCTCCAATTGAACATATCTTTTAGGATGAGTCTTTATTGAACATACATTGGAGTTTCTTAAATAGATAGTTTTCTTCTTATGTGTGGGGTATGTTTAACACTTACCCACCCTCCTAGACACATCTAGTAGATAAATAAGCATTGACTTCCAACTTGGTTGAGCTTTGAATGAGGAGAGATGAGATAGAAATCCTTTCTAGTCATCACCTAGACATTATTATTGACCTAATTGGACTTGAATTGACAACAAATTGAAGTTAAAAAGTAGGGGACTGAAAATGCACCAAGAGGTATAAAGAAAGGACAATTTCCTTATTTGGATGTAAGCATTAAGCATGGATTGTGTGAATAAGAGCAGAGTATTTGGTAAATGCGAGTTAGAAATCCAAGGGATTATTGGATGCAAAGTTGGTAATATTGTAACAAAATCAGACGAGGAAGTCTAGTTGACAAGACAAAGGAAGTACAACTACAACTTGTTCTATTATTCTAGAAGGAATAATATGAAGATTAGTTGGATAGTGAGTTTAGTGATCTTACCCATCAAGCTATTTGGAAGTGGGTCCATCTACCTTCCATAACTCCTAACAAAGTTGGCACAACTTCTAATAGGATTGGAATCTCCTATTAGGGACTGATATGTATTGAATATATTTCATTGGCTCCAAAAAAATTCCATCCTCTAACAAGGAACATTTATATTAGTACATTATTTTGTGCATACCATCTTCATTGAGGCTTTCCCTCTGATCAAGGCTTTCCCTAGTTAACATATCTAGTGTCATTGTGCATGAGTATCTTGTTATGGTTGTTGTTTATATTTTTCACATTCTTAAAGGTTAATAAGGATGATAAATATCATCTTATTTGGGTAACTAATTCACCTCCCACCCTCTCACTTATATTGGTGGACTTTACTTTCTAACATACTTAACATCCATTATATATACCTTGAATTTCTTTTAAGTTGCATATGCCAAGAGAGTTTTTTCTGCTTTCAATATTTCTACAATTGCAAAGCTCTCACCATAATCAATACCTTCTTCTTAGGCATAACCTTCACAACCTAATTGGGCCCTATTCCTCATAACTTATCCATTCTCATTTAGTTTGTTTCTAAAATCAACCTTTTTCCATGTACATTTTTACCAATGTCCACGTCTTATTCTTCTCAATCTGATATATTTCTTCATTCATAACATTGATCTAAAATCTTCATTATCAAGTGTGACTTTCATAGTTCTTATCTAAAACTCAACAATCACACAAGTATTATCCTTCAACTTACTTTTATTCATGAGTCCAACACTCTTTTCTCCAAGGATTTGTTTAGGTGAATGGTTATTTCTCACATACTTTGCTAGAATAGGTTCAATTTTTTTTTTTCTCTCTAGCATTATAATTTCTCAACTGGGGCTCAACAATTTGATCAGGTTGTTCTATCTCTCACTTGGGTAATGCAGGATCAGACTCAATGGCTCTCTATTATCATTCAAGGGTAGTAGCAAGTGCATCTTCACATACATAAAAAAACTTGCTATAATCCTCAAGTTCCTTCTTTCTTTCTTCATTATTCTTATCTGCAAACTTATCAATTATCCCATTTCCACTCTTAATCATAGTGTTAGTAGCATTATTCAAAGACTTGTAAGCTTTTCTCCTAGTAGAGTAACCCAAGAATATGCCTTTTTGTCATCTTTAGAGACAAATTTTTCATTCCTTACATCTTTATGGATATAACACCTACTTCTAAATAGTTTGAAATAACTTACATTTAGTGTATAACCATACCAGATTTCATATGGTGTCTTTCTTATTCCTTTATTTAATTGAATTCAATCGAGAGTATATACTACAGTGCTTATGGCTTCTCTCCAAAATATCTGTGGAATACCTTTTTCAGTTAGAAGTGATGTAGAAAAGTCATCAATTGGTCTATTTCTCCTTTTAGTAATCCCATTTTGTTATGGTGTCCTTAGTGTAGACAATTGTCTCTTAATTTAATTCTTAATACAAAAGTTAGCCTATTCATTTGAAATAAACTCACAATCTCTATCAAATCTAAGGCATTTTAGTTGTTTAGTAGTTTCTTCTTGAACTTTGGATTTATATCATTTAAATATTTGAAAAGCATCAGATTTCAACTTCAAAAACATTATTTTCATCATTCTTGAATGGTAATCAACAACCAATATGAAATATCTATCTCCGTAATAACTCTCAACTCTCATTTATCCACACAAATTAGTATGAACTAGCTCCAAAATATAATTAGTTGAATTTTTTTCTATAAAAAATAGATTTAGTCATCTTATCGGGTTCACATTATTTGCACATAGCATTCTCAGTTTTATGCATATCTGGTAAGCCTCTCACTTTCTTCTTTCTACTAACTTTGATCATATATTCAAAAATAAAATAAAATAAAATTGACATGACATGGTCTTTTGTGCCATAACCACACATCTTCAAATTTTGCAAACAAACATGTATCAAGTATAAGATCTAGGTAAAATAGGTTACATGTTGTTTATTTTATGGTGTCAAACAAATTCCCTTTTTCATTGTAGATCTTTACTTTTCTATTATGAAACTCTAGCTTGTGACCTGTATTATTCAACTCAGAAACACTCAACAAGTTACTTTAGTCCTTGAACCCAATATGCATGCATCACATCTGATATTATCATTTAACATCAATGTATATCCAACTTTCATAGGACATGGAACATAATTTCCAATTTTGATAGTTCCACCATGATACTTATCAATTTGATCAAACATACTTATATCTCCAATTGTGTGATGTGAGCATCCACTATCAATAATCCATAAGTCAATTTTACTAACATGAGAAATAAGGGCATTTTGTTCCTCATACCTTTCCTCATTTGGATCTTATTTAACAACAACATACACCACTTCTACTCATTATTTTTCATCTTCTATGTTTGACTTGATGTGCTCTTCCTCAACAATGTAGCATGACTTCTTCCTTTTCTCTTTGTAGTCCTTGTTCTATCTTGTTCTTGTTAGGACATCTAGTAGAAAAATGACCAAATTCATTGTATTTAAACCATATTAGGGGAAATTTCCTTTAATTCTTCATGTACTATATTTGTTGTCATAATTCCCTTTTCATTTCTTCTAATGATCTAATTAGCAGGGTGATTCTTTGTCAAATTCTTGTTCAATGTAGGTGTTGTTATTTCAACTCTTACTTCTTTTCTAGGTTCAGATCTTGGTTCTTCTCTTTTTTCAATAACTTGAACATCATTTTTCAAATCATTGTTAGTCTCAAAGAAAACTTCAATATTATCTATAATAGGTAAAACATTATCTTCCTCTTCATCAAAATTATAATCCAGCATTCTTTCCTTCACTCTAAACTTTTCATCCACTTTTACATTTGTGCACTCAATAATAGTTTTAGTTCTTTGATGAAAACATCTATAAGCTTTTGTTTTCAATGAATAGACAAGGAACATAGCATCATCTCTTCTTGCATCGAACTTACTAATTTCATAATCTCTCTTTATGTAACACTTATTTCTAAAAATTCTAAAATATTTCACTGAAGGTACATATCCAAATTATAATTCATGGGGAGTCATATTTGTACCTTTTCTAATTTGCACTCTATTCATTGTGTATACTAATGTATTACTGCTTCTCTCCAAAATGGATTGGATACATCATTCTCAAACATCATGGCTCTTGTTACTTTTTTTATAAACCTATTTCTTCTTTTAGCAATCCCATTTTGCTCAGGAGTCTTAGGTGTCGATAGTTGTCTCCTTATGCCATTCTCTTCACAAAAGGTGTTAAACTCTCTCAAGGTAAACTCTCCAGCTCTATCTGATCTCAAACATTTTATCTTTACTCCAAATTCATTCTCAGCTCTATTCTTAAACAACTTAAACTTTTCAAATGCCTCAGACTTTTCCTTGGGAAATGTTATCCATGTCATTCTAGTGAAATCATCAACAAAAATAATAAAATACCTTTCACCATAGAAACCTATTGTTCTGGTAGGATCACTCAAATCTATATAAACAATCTCTAATTTTGTTGTGGTAGTGAACTTCTTTCTAGGAAAGGAAAATTTCTTCTACTTTTTCATAACACATTCTTTGCACACAATATTAGTAGGCTTCAAAATTCTAGGTACATCTCCGATAGCAAATGTACTACTTGCCTTCACAATATTATCAAAGTTTATATGACAAAATATCATATTCCACAACCAACTATTATCTACCTTTGCAACCAAACATGCCATCTCTGTAGGGTTCAATTGAAAAACTTTACCTCTAGATCTTGTACTAGTGTTAATCAACTTACCATCTTTATCCTTGATAATCCATGCCTTCTCTGTGAATTGCAACTGATAACCTTTATCGACCAACTGTCCAACACTCAATAGGTTATTGTTTAATCCATCAACAAAATAGATAGCATCGGTGTTAGTCTTTCCATCAAGAGTAATAGATCATATTCCTTTGATATGACAAGTTGCATTGTTCCCAACTCTGACAATTTGTCCATCATGATTACTGAACTAAACAAACTTATTCATGTCTCCAATAATAAGGTGTGAATAACCTATTGACACAAATAAAATCACCCTTTCTTGAAGTATGACCCTCAAGTGACCTCGTCTAACATGGAAATAACCTCCAAATGTGGGACTTGCACTCTAAGGTTGAATCTCTAGAGAAGGATGGCTTCCTTACAATGAAGGTGCAACTAAACTACCTCTTTGAGGAAAAGGGAGAAGGATATGTTGAAATGGAAAGGAGGTGCACCGGATTGAAATTTGGTTACTACCTATACCTATAAATGCACTACATGTCAATATAACACCAAACTACATAGTTCTAAACTCCAATCTATCTCCAAAGGATTTGTATGCAAGTTAGAAACTAAGAAAATGTTGAAAGGAAGAAGAAATTCACAACACAACATACAAACTAAGAAAAATAGAAAAGACAATCCAACACAAGGCAAAAATCTACACAAGATAGCTGAAATAAAAGAACAAGTAAAACAAGTATTTCATTAACAGTAGGAAAAAGAAATATAGTTGTAAAGCATAAGGCTACTGCAAAAATACAACAAAGAAGAACCTAGAAAATATGTACAAAACTACCTTTTATAGAGATCAGGCATAACTTAGTTATACCAATACAATTCAAACCCCAACCCACTAAAGTTAAGATTATAGAGAGAAAAACAAGAAATATTACATCAAATCTGATCTTGTGTGTACATTTGATTCATGAAGTAGCAAGAAGTAGCCAAATATGAAGAACTCTACAAAAAGAATAGACAGGCCAAGTAAAATAAATTAGAAAAAATATGATTTCCATGTGTATCTGATCCATGAAATAATGGAAAATGTGCCAATAAATGCTCATATAGTCAATAAAATCATGCTCATACAATTTGCAAGTGGAAACAAAGAAAGGACAACCTCTCACGTCACCTAAAAAATCCAAAAAATGTAGTTTGGCAATAAATATTTAGCTCTTGGGTCAAGTTATAATTAGCAAAAAAAATTGCATAGAGCACAAAATTGCACTACATTTTTGACCTACACACCATCATAGTACTCAAATTCCTCTTGGAAAATTGACTTGCAATGTGTTGAATCTAAGACTAGTTTTGACTATTTTGTGTCAACACACTTAAGATGTTTACTAAGTTCATGCCGAGCTAGTAACAAATGTTGAGTAAAATCTGTATAGATGTTGAGTAAATAGGTTATGTTGAGTAAATAGTTGATGCTGAGTAAGTTCAAGTGTCGAGCTAGATATAACTACAACAAGTGTCGAGTAACAAAGTTATCAAGTGCCGATCATTAGGTGTAACAAGTGTCGAGTAACATAGATTGGACATAGTTGTTTGTAATCACACAAACACCTATGTAAACCATCTTTTAGTCAACATAGAAGAATCTCAAAGGATATTAAAGATAAGAATGAATCTTTTGCATTACCTATGCAATCAACATGTAACCAATAAGAAAAATGGAGAAGGCATGCAACCAATAAGAAAAGTGCATGAGTTAAGTGGGAAATGAAGAATGAATATGGATCATAGATTCATACCTAACCCTAAGTCTTCAAAATCTTTAAAAGGAGGATGAAACCCAATTGTATGCATACAAGAGAGAAGTATATGGGTGAAATATAACAAAATTCAAAGGGAAGTGTGAAAAGACTTAGAAGAACATAGTAGCATTGCAGCATTCAGTTGATCAAGAATAGAGTATCAGAAATTTGAAGAGTGACATATCAAATCAAGCAACAATCAAATCAGTCAAAGCAAAACAAGGATCTAGAATCAGCAATTGGAGATTGCAAAGCTATCAGGTCAAAAACTTTCTAATACTCTATAGAAATTGTATTAGATAATGGAAATCCTATGGACTTAGGTTGGCCTAGTAGCCATTTGTAAGTCCTTTAATAGGGTGGCATTCCAAGTGAATGTACTAAAGTCCTTTAACCAGGCCTACGTTTAGCAAGGTAGTGAGATCCTTTAATCAGGTCTCTTGTAATAAAGTGTAAAGTCTTTAACAGGATATGCCTTTCATAGGGCAGACCATTGAAAGTGGTCAAACATTGTAACTTTGAATAGTTACACATTGCTACAGTGATATTTTGTGGGTGTCATCCCCACCCCAGTTTTACCTTCTCATTTTTGAAGGGTTTCTGGGTTACCAAATCTTGTGTTATCTGTTTTCATGCATGTATTACACAATGATGCACAAAGCACAAAAACACACTGATTGCAATGTCACAACATGAAAACACACTACAAAAAATGACCCCACAATGTAGTATATCATAAGGTTGCAACTTTAGGGCATTGAATGAGAAAAAAATTCTCATTCGATGAGAAACTCATCCAACATGCAACTCCTTCAACGCACAAAACTACACTACATTACAAGATCACAATCTAAAAGCTCCTATCTTTACTCTATCCTATAATCTTGCACAATGATGAAACTGACCACATTTTTCAGCCTGCAAATTTCAAATAAGCATAAAAGTATTCATTCAATATTGGACTCATTCAATGAAGCTCTTATGATGCACGAAACTACATTATTTTTTGTGCACCTGAGAATGCCTGAAACTACACAACTCTTTCTAGCCAAAAACTATAGAACCTGTCCCATAAAAGATGTTTGTGATTGTTTATCTACAATGTGATAACAATGACAAAAATGTCAACACAACCACTATTTATAATCCAATCATATTTCTATTCAACTTTGAAAAGTAAAGTTTTTTCTTCTCTAATTATTTTCCAATTAGTTTTCCATCAGTATCATATGTCTTAGCAATCTTGTTCTCAAACTCAATCTTACAACCTGAATTATTCAATTGTGACACACTCAACAAATTATAGTTAAGTCCTTCAACATAATAAGCATTATCACATAAAATCTTTTCTGTGAGTTGTGTTGGTCTGATTTTTTGCACGATAATTTTCCCTTGCCTAGGTAAAAAATCAGACTGGATCTACTGATGGCATGAAAACCTTTTAAAAATATGTGAATATTCTCCATCCTTTTCAAAAAATTGCACCTCATGTCTCCCCTTTTCCTTTTTGTTTCTCATTGCCCGATCCTTGAAAGATCTATGACGGTCGCTATCTCGCTATGAAAAGATGCAAATGTTTTACCCTTAGTGACATAGTGACCGCCGTTGAGTTGAAAGGCAGTGTCGTCAAATGGACGTGCAGTTTTATTGTTATGTCAAAAACATTAATGAGGGTGGTTATGACATGCCTTTATCTTTCTGGCCCCAAATTTTGATAAGTCCCCGAAAGTTGCTATCGAGAAATTTGTGTTTCTCGCCATTAGTGACATAGCGCCTTGACAGAAAGTAATCCTGTGGCAACTTTTTCAGAAGATGGGTCCTGAGCAATGCTTTGTTAGATATCAATTATAAATTTTTGGCACACAATAGCATCTAGTGGGATACACACATACACTAGGAAAAGTGATAGCTCTAGAGGTCGCTATATTGCTATCGAGAAACTTGTTCTTCTCGCCGTTAGCAACATAGCACCTAGCCGAGAAATAAACACATGGTGGGACCCAAGCAGCGTGGTAATATGGCCAAGTTTTTAAAATATGAATTTATATGCCAGTAGTGTAGGGTTTTCTCATATCATCAGTAACTGGACCCACACCCCCATGCATAGAACATGTCAATGATTCTGATCGTCAGATCGATCTCAAATCTACGATCATTGTTATCTCGCTATGGTGAGTTGCATGAAGGTTATGAACAGCAACATAGTGACAAGGGACCCACCATATTTCTCTTCAGTAATGCATCAAATGTCTTCCACATGATCAATGCAGAATCAATAGTCCTCGCTATCTTACTATGGAAAGTTGCAAGTTGTTTAGTCTATACGACATAGCAAGTATGGGACCCACCACTTCTTCAGGATACTTTGTGCAGTTTCTCTACCTTTGATTTGGTCTTAGATCGATGGCCATCACAATCTCGCCATGAAGAGTTGCTCAGCGGATATGTATAGCAAGATAGCGATTCAGCGACATGTGTCCTCAGAATTCTGTGGGTCTAGTTCAAAAGCACCAACAATGAAGGAAAGGTACAGATGGAAGCATTTTATTTGGTATCATGTTAAGAAGAAAGTAGGTCAACCCAATTTTCATTATGTAATCATTGATCTTGTCTTGATCAATGGTTGGCGCTTACCTATAATTTCAAAGTGCAAGAAATTTAAGGAATGCGAGTAAGCGGTAATGTGACACGTGGCCCCAATCTTAAAGGTATAAGGATCATTTCCTTTTGAATTAGAACCGCCCAATGTGGTGAAAATCTACGGGTAAAATTTAAAGATGATTACAATTTGGAGGTAATGGTTACTAAGAGTTAAATATGGCATGAAGGTCAAAGCTAGGGCACAGATATTTCATCTAGCAATCCTGAGAATTGTGGGGGGAATTATGCAGAGAGGAGGTGTGAATTTCATGTTGCAGATGAAATTGCAATCAGATTTGGATACATTTTCATAATACATTAAGGGATGGATATGCAACTGTTAAGGGCATTCGAATAGAATTCACCGAAGAAGTGGTGGCAAAAGTTTTTGGTTTGCCCACAAATGGAGAATGATGGACAGAGGACATGGATGCACAACAAGCAAAAGAGAAATTCTCAGTACCTGGAGATCCTCAACTGGAGGAAAACAAAAAGCAAGGTACATTATGATTATCTCTCCCTCTGCAATTCATCCACCCTGCTAAATTTATCATAAGATATTTTACCTATGAAGGAAGATATTCCTATTTGCATGCTATTCATTTCAAAATTTTGAGTGGCTTGCGGCATGGAGATTGTCCCATAAATCTTCTGAGTTTCCTTTATAATATTATCAAAAGGCAAGCTACCTATGTATAGCAAGGAAAAACCCAATCTATATCCCACCATTGCTTGATTAGGGCTATAATTGAAAAGGAATTGACTAGCCAACACTTGGGAACATGGGAGGATTTTGTAAAACTAAGGATAGAGGGACCTAAAAGGGGTGGACCCAAAGGGCAAGGAGTAGGGACAAGAGAGAAAATTGATGTAGGAGTCAAGAAAGTAGTATATAGAATAGCTCAAGAAGCTTTGGCTTTTGCTTCTATACCTAAAACTGCAAAAAGGAAAATTTTGGCTACAGAAGGCTCAACTTTTAGGAAGAGAAAATCACACACAGTGTCATAGAGGAAGGTTCAGAAGAAGTATCTTCAGTATCACAAGAACCTACACTTAACTCGAATAAAGGGAAATCTGTCAATAAGGGCAAGAAACCAATTTCTACTCCACGACAAATCACCATAATGTCTGGAGTAAATTTGAGAACTGAACCTCCTGTGCCACCCGTTGAGCCTCCTATACCACCTATTGATGTTGAAACTCTAGTACCTACACCTGCACGATCACTAGAGCACACAACACCTACTCTTGAACATGAAAATGATCTTGAGAAAATTCTCACAAAACCAAATAGCCCTATTAATGTTGATAGTGAGATAGAATCCTCAGAGGAAATAGTGTCCAGGGTTGAACAGTCAACGAAGGAAACTAATAATCTACCACCAGAGGAATATCCATCTATTGCACAAGAAATGGTTCAGGAAATTGTTAAAACATTTCAAGTTAAAATGAATATTGCACCCTATCCTGCAGCCATTACCCCTTCAAAAAAAGTTGATAACACTATTGTTTGTCAAAATAACAGTTTTGTTGAACGTCAGCATTCTCAAGATGACAACACTGATGACTACCATCATTCTAAGCATCGCCTTGAAGATTATAGACCTATTGTCCATCATCATACACCACCAAACATTTCTACACCATTAACAGCTAGCTTTAGTTTGTACCAACAGTTTCAATGGGAAAAAGCAAACTGGGATCTAGAAAGGAAGCAATTGCTCAGAACTATCAAGGAACAAGCACAACAAATTGAAGAGAAGGATAGTGAAATTATGTTCTTGCAGCAACATGTCATGAAGATTATAGAGCTCATTCTAGAGCTTGTAAATTTTAGGTCCCCATCTCCAGTTTATACATTGTTCTTAAAGGAGCAAATGATTAATTTTCAATTGTCTTGAATTACTCAAGGGTTGAACCCTTCCTTACACACTCCCCTGGAATTTTATGCAACATTTAATTCAGTTTCGATGACTTTGCAGAATCTCCTCTATGAGTTATATGTTCATAATCGTGTTGTTCCAGATGATAAAGATTGGAATTCATTGTTATATGTGGGAGATGTACAGTTTAGGGCCGTTATGTCATGGATGCAGAATGAGATTAGTCGAGAGAACCAGGTTGCTCTTATAGGGAAAAGGAAATGTTTGAACCATTGTACATACGGTCAGAGGTACAAAACACTTACAGAGTATTCTTCGATTAGCTCTCTGTTAACAATAATCAAAGTGTTGCTGCCAAAATCCACCCTATCCGCAAACAGGCATTTTTGGATTGGGAGCAGCATTGTTTTGCAAATGTCACTAATGCTATACAAGCCTCCCTTCAAAGATGGATCTGATTTCCAAAAGATTTGAAAACAAGGGAGTTGCACTCTCCCCAAAATCTAGAGTTGGCCATCAACAGGTTGCCCAGGTATATGATGTTAGGTAGAAATCAAAAAAATTATTAGGTACCTCTTCGTTTCCAACTGCCAATACTCTTACATCCTATGCTTGGAAAGTATGATTCATTTGTTGAATATAACAAGATTGCTAAAGAACAAAAATGGGAAAGGTTGAAAAAAAATCATGGATATTTTAATTACAGAGCTCATGAATCAGGGGAGAAATTTGTCAATGATCTCAGGCTACGGATGAGGATAAAAAATCTATAGATGTTGAAGGGACTAGCCTCAGGACGGTTGGGGGGAAAAATGATGAGATGAAGAAATAGAAGTCTTATTAGCCCTTTTTGTGAACATTTTTCTATAACATACTAAACTTTATCATCTTTTAGTATAAATGTTTTTGAACTTTTGATGTATAAATTATGGACATAGGGCATAAAAATGATAATTGAAATTATATCTAAAAAGGGGATCATTTTGTGGTAAAAATCTTTCTTCATGAGTGTTTGATATGGGTAGATCTTCCTATAGCTAAAGAGATTGCAAAAACTGTTAGTTGAATAATTAATGTCTTTTCTTTATAAACTAATAAATGAAAATAAATGTTTGCCAGAAGTCTTGTGTGTATTAAACATTGATCGTAGGGACACAAGCTGAGTGGGAGTTAAACAAATTGTGAAGAAATAGTGCTAAGGCATTGATGCTATTAAAGAGAAGTGTTATGACACCGTTACAACTGGAAGACTTGGTGGCAAAGTCAGAAGGGACCTATTTTAATGAATAACAAAGTGAGACCTGATAAAGCGGCTGAACAAGGAAGCAAGCATCAAAGCAATCAGTTAAACATGCAACGCATGATACCTGGATTCCTAGAAGCTATTTGAAGATAGATAAAAGAGTAGATCTAGCATTCGCTATGACCTATATTTGTGGGGAATTTAAGGGATAATTAATGTCTTTCCAATTGCATGTTTACAGTCTTAAAGTTGTAACTGACTTTCCTTCATGAGAAAGTCATAGTTTTAGGAGTTTTTTGTTCTTCCTTCCTTTTAAATAAGACCTCCTCTGTATCTATGAGGTTAAGTAGTGAGTAGATAGACAGAGTTGATAGACATCTTATTGTTTTTCCAAGTTATTGTAATACTACATATTTGATGAATACATGCCTTTACTAAGTTTCTACACTTTTATCTAAGCTTATCTTTCCTTCATTCTTCCGTGGAGGCCCACGTAGAAGGTGGAGTTTACTTTAGTAAGTAGGAGTTAGATTCAATTTTCTAAGTTAAGATAGAACTGTTGTTCTTATAGCCACTGGAAACAGAACCAGTCATTGTTCCTGCAGCAGTAGGTGCATAGATGTATGGCTAAATAATTAAAATTTCCTTCCAAGTATTTGATAGTTGTCTTTCCTTTGGATAAACTAGATTTCCTTAATGCTTATTGCATTGAAGGTAGTAATGACTTTTAGTGAAAACTAGAGCATATACTTTGCAGACATCATCTCAAGTTCACACTCTCGGATTGACATTTAATGAAAATCAGCATAGTACTTTGGTAGTAAGGGATGTCCAATCCTATAATTAAAAAGGTGTTATATTGATTAGACAAAGTTGTTTGTGCAATCATTATCTAAAGATGCTAGAGAGTGGTTCTAGAGACTTCTTGAATTATCTATTGTTGATTGGAAAGATATAGATTGTTGTTTCAAAGAGCAATATGGTGACAAGAAAAATTAGAGCTATATTTTGAGTGAATTCAATAATATCAAGACGTTACCTAATGAATCTGTTATTGAATTTAACACTAGATTTCAGAAAAGGATGTACAAGCTAATGCAAGCCATGCAAATTGATGACAAGGTATTTCTGATCACTTATCTGAATGCTTTTGATGGTAAAATGGCATACCAACTTAGGGATAAAGAACCTAGGACCTTAAGAGATGCTTTTAGGATTGCCATTAATATAGAAAATAATTTAAGGATTTCAGGGAGATTAGAAAGAAAAAGAGATGATCTTAGGTTATTTGGGAATAAGGGAAATAGAAAGGAAGAAAATAAGGTCATAGGAGGAAAAAAGCAAGAGCCTAGTGAAATGAGTCAGATTCTAAATGCTATAAAAGGTCTAAATATTCCTTAGATGAAGAATGATAAGAACCCCACTGATAATAGGGTCCCCTATCAATCAAATTTCAATAGACAAAATAGGCTACAAAATTTCCCTTACAATACTACTTGGAAGGATGGTCAGCCTAGTATCCCTCTTCCCAAGAACAACAACAAGAAGGTGACCCCTGATCCTTTGTCAAAAAATTCTATAAATTTGGTAGATGATCCTGAGTTTGTTGCTAAACCTACATGGTGCTTTGCATTTCAATTACCCCATTCTCTTGAATCTTGTGTAGTAGCATTGTCATTCCCAAGAAATCAAGCTGTAATAGAAAATTGTCATGAGCAGGAAGAAAATAATGATGATGTAGGATGCAATATGTTTGAATCACATTATTCTGACTGTGAGGATTATGACAGAGATGTGTATGATCAAAGACAGTTTCAGAATATCATACAACAGCAAGTATTTTCTAATGAGAGTGATCTAGAAGACAATGTGTGTAACATGGTAAATGCAAAGGAAGAAGTAACACTAAGGAGACCTTCTAGGGAAGAAATATTACTGCCAATATGATAGCTTAGGTTCAGACTAGAAACATGGCTCAGAGAGATGAAATTAATAAGGTAGGTAGTATCTTCATAAAGGGGGTTGATCCTAAGAAAGGTGAAATTGTGAAACCTAAAGAAGCTCCTGTTGTGAAGGTTAGAATTACTAATAAGAGATGGGAACAAAAGAAAGGGGGAAGTCCTAAAGATATTGAGTTCTCAAATAATGTCCTCAGAAAAATAGATGAGAATGTGTCAAAGATCATCACAAAACATGATAAGAATCATAAAAATGTTTTGAACATTTTGGATAAACAAGATGAGAAAAGGAATGTGACTAATGATAATCCTTTTGGTTCTTCCATAGATATGCTTGTTGTTTTGTCTCAGATTATTGTTAAGGTTCCATTGTCTGAATTGCTAAAAATCCCTAAACACCAAAATAAAACTATAGCATGGTTGGGAAATATTGATGTAAAGGTAAGTCAGGATTGTAATGAAAATCATAGTTCCAATGAAAGCAGTAAAGAAAAGGTAAAAGACAATGAAGTTGAAGGATTTGTGTCTCAAATTCCTCAAAAAAATTTGGATAATTCTGTAAATTAGTGTTTGGGAAATGTTGAACCATTTTTCTTGAGAATTTTAGTAAATGGTAAAACATTAAAAAATTGCATGATTGATTCTAATGCTTCCAACACTCTGATGCCTTTAGAAATAATAAAGGAATTAGGCTTAAAAGTGGATACTACTCAAGGAAGATTTTGTGCTATGGATAAAAGAGAAGTGACAGTCATAGGCACTATAAACTCTTTGCCATATAGATTAACAGCCTGCCCTAACAAAGAGCTTACTATGAGTGTATTGGTTGTTGATATTCCACCTCAATATGGCATGTTGTTATCAAGAAAGTGGAGTGCTACTATGGGTGGGAGTTTACAATGTGATTTTTCATTTGCTACTTTCAATATTGAGGGAAATTTGATAAAATTCAATAGGGAACCTAAGAGTATATACATGATAGAGGAAGATGACAACATGACAAATTTTGTGGATACAGACATTAATGCATTCAGAGCCGAGGTTTTGACTTTGAAAAAATCTAAGCATAAGTCTCAGTTAGAAGTGGAAGTTGACACAAAAATAGACAAAGGTCATCTATGGACTATTTTTTTGATGGTGCATGTTGCAAAGATGGATTTGGTGCAGGCATTTTGTTGATATTTCCAATAGTGGTAACATACAAATTTTCCTTTACTTTAAGTTTCCCTTGTACCAACAATATAGCAGAATATGAGGCTTTGTTGTTAGGTCTTAGATTAGCTCATAAGCATGGGATAAAGTGTTTACATGTTGTAGGAGATTCTAAACTGGTGGTATCCCAAGTAAGAAATGCTTATGTGTCAAAGAATAAAAGATTGAAACAGTATAGAAATGCAGTGTGGGACATGATTGAATGTTTTGATGCATTTGGAATAATTTGGAAGGATAAGACAAATAATAAAATGGCAGATTTACTACCAAATATAGCAATAAAACCTCATGATGTCACATTTTTTGGTGTGTCTAAAATTGAGATTCAAACTAGGCCTTCTATCCTTGATAATATTTAGAATTGGCAAGTGTTTGAAGATGATAAGGATATTATGAGATTTTTGAATTGTGAGCATATGTTATCAGGACAAGAAATTGATTGTGCAGCTAATGTAGAAAATATAGATGGAAAAGATACAATTGGGCAGGAAGTTGTGCAATTGAAGACAAATAAAATCCCAAAGGGTCTAGTTGTTTTAGAAATTATTTTTGATAACCAAGATAGGTCACAAATGGACACTAGTGGATATAGTGCCAAGGATTTAGAGGAGGTGAACTTGGGAACTTAGGAAACACCTAAAAAGGTATATATTGGTAAGAAATTGCCTCCTAAAATTAGGAAAGATCTAATAGACCTACTAAGGAAGTATAGACATGTGTTTGCATGGTCGTATAATGATCTAAAGGTCTATAGGGAAGATCTCTTTCAACGTGAAATCCCTTTGAAACCAGATGCTAAGCCTTTCAAACAAAAATAAAGGCTAATAAACCCAACCTTGGCTCCTAAAATGCAAGAAGAATTGATCAAGTTAAGAGATGTTGGGATCATAAAGCCTATCAGACATTCTTCTTGGGTATCCAATTTAGTTCCTGTCAAGAAGAAAAATGGAGACATAAGGTTATGTGTTGAATTCAAGAATCTCAATATATCTTCCTTAAAAGATAATTATGGATTGCCAAATATGGAAGCCATGTTGCAAAGGGTCACTAGCTCAGAATTGATGTCCATGATGGATGAGTTTTCAGGTTATAATCAAGTAGTTGTTAAAGAATCAGAACAGTTTAAAACTGCTTTCACCACCCCATGGGGTACTTATGTTTATGTCAAGATGTCATTTGGGCTTACTAATGCTGGAGCTACTTTTCAAAGGGCTATGGATGTGGATTTCGCTGATATTATTAACAAATTTCTAGTTGTGTATCAGGATGACCTTACTGCTTACTCCAAGGATCAAAATGATCATTGCATGCACCTAGAAAAGGTATTTATCAAAGCCCTTAAATATGGAATATCTTTAAATCCAAGGAAATGTAACTTTGGTGTCACTGAAGGAAAATTGTTAGGACATCTAGTTGGAAAGCATGGAGTAAGGATTGACCCTGAAAGGATAGAAGCAATAGATAAGATTCAGAAACCCAAGACTGTTAAAGGCATCTAGTCATTCTTTGAACAGATCAATTTTCTTAGGACAATTGTTAGGACATCTAGTTGGCAAGCATGGAGTAAGGATTGACCCTAAAAAGGTAAAAGCAATAGATAAGATTCAAAAACCCAAGAGTGTTAAAGGCATCTAGTCATTCTTTGGACAGATCAATTTTCTTAGGAGATTTGTGACAAATTTTGCAGAGATTAGGAGGCCTATATCAAGAATTCTAAAGAGGGGATCTGAGATAAAATGGAATGGTGAACCTAGTATTGTATTTCAGAAGATTAAAAAAGCTATTAAAGATGCCCCTATTCTCAGAGCCCCTAATTATGAAAAACCAATGCATTTATTTTCTTTTGCCTCATTTCACACTGTTGCTACAGTACTATTATAGAAAAATGAAGAAGGTTATGAGCAACCTATTGCATTCTTCAGAAAGTCTTTGCAAGCAGCAGAGCTTAAGTATGGCATCAATGAAAAATAGGCATATGCACTGGTGAAAGGAATTAAGGCTTTCAGATGTTACTTGATGGGAGCTACTATCATTGCTTTTGTTCCTACTGCTGCTATGAAGGACATCTTTTCACAACATGAGGTATCTGGCAGGAGATGTAGATGGATTAATAGGATACAAGAGTTTAACATCGATATTCAGATTACTCAACTAGTTAGGGGTCAGGGTTTGGCTAAATTGATGACAGAAGCTAATTTAGAGGCAAACCAAATCAATCAACTTGATGATAGTTGCAAGGAGAATCTTTGTGATATGGATATCTCTGACTGGTACAAAGACATAATTTATTATTTACAAAACATGAAATCTCCATCAGAGCTAATAGATAACCAGAAAAGATCCCTCAAGTTGCAAGCTATAAGGTATGTAATAGTACAGGGTCAATTACGGTGGAGAAATATGGAGGGGATACTTTTGAAGTGTATAGATGAAAATGAATCTAAAAGGATCCTAAAATAAATGCATGAAGGTGTATGTGGTGGTCACTATATGGAAAAAACTACTACCCATAAAATCTTGAGAGCTGGTTTTTGGTGGCCAACACTTTTCAGAGATGCTCATGAATTTGTGAAAATATGTGATACATGTCAAAGGTTTAGTGGAAAGTTAAATTTTATTGGAAATTTACCACTAAGACCTATAGAATTGTAGGCACCATTTCAACAATGGGGAATTGATTTTATAGGTGAGATTTCAAATAAATCCAGTGGTAGACATTCTTGGATCCTAGTGGCTACTGATTATTTCACTAAATGGGTGGAAGCAATCCCTACTAGGAATGCAACAAGAAACATGGTGATTAATTTCATCCTAAATAATATTGTGACAAGATTTGGATGCCCACAAAATATTGTAACTAATAATGCCATGTGTTTTAGATCAGAGGAATATAAAGATTTTTGTAAAAGGTATGGCATTACAGAATACACATCATCGCCTTATCATCCTCAAGATAATGGTCAGGCTAAATCAAGTAATAAGAGTATATTAAAAATTATCAAGAGAATCTTAGGAGAAAAAAAGAAGGCTTGGGACTCAAAGTTGTCATTAGCTTTGTGGGCTGACAGGGTTACTGTGAAAAAGTCCATTGGATGTGCCCCATTTGATCTGGTTTATGGTATATAGGCCAGACTTCCACAAAATAACATAAAGAAGATGTATAAATTTGTTCAACTATATGAAGATGACATCATTGATGAGATGCAACTCAGAATGGATGATATCTTGCAATTAGAAGAAGCAAGGAGAGAGTCTTCTATTAAAAATGCCAAGTTACAATCACAAATGAAGCATTTGTATGAAAAAAGAGCCAATGACAGGAAATTTGAAATAGGTGGCATGGTACAGATGTGGAATGCTAGAATGGAAGATAAAGGAAACCATGGTAAATTTGATCCAATCTGGCTTGGCCCATATAACATTTGTGATAAAAATGGAGAGGATTCATATTTTCTGAATAATTTAACTAGAGGTATTCTTGAATTTCCGGTTCATGGACAATTCTTGAAGAGGTACTTTTCTTAAAGTATCTATTTTCCATGAACAGTAGCATTAGGGTTCTTGGCTTGTCTGTACATTCTGTATATTTTGTAAATCCCTATAAATAGTTTCTCTGTACAGTTTGGTGTCTGGTTTCTTGTTTTTGTACATTGTTTTGTGCTCTTTGAAGAAGTTGTCATTTTTGTATCAAGTTTGTGGTCTGCTCTCCCAAAGATATTAAATTATTGCATAGACTTAAGTAGTCTATCATCCCCAGATAGAGCCACTGTTGGTCTAATTTTTCACATGATAATTTTCCCTTGCCTAGGTAAAAAATCAGACTAGATCTACTTATGGCGTGAAAACCTTTTAAAAATATGCAAATATCCTCCATCCTTTTCAAAAATTTTGCACCCCGAGTCTCCCCTTTTCCTTTTTGTTTCTCATTGCTCGATCCTTGAAAGATCTACAACGGTCACTATCTCGCTATGAAAAGATGTAAGTGTTTTACCCTTAGCGACATAGCGACTACCGCTAAGTTGAAAGGCGGTGCTGTCAAATGGATGTGCAATTTTATTGTTATGTTAGAAGCATTAATGAGGGTGGTTATGACTTGCCTTTATCTTTCTAGCCCTAAATTTTGATAAGTCCCTGAAAGTCGCTACGTCGCTATTAGGAAATTTGTGTTTCTCGCTGCTAGTGACATAGTGCCTTGATGGAAAGTAATCCTGCGGCAACTTTTTCAAAAGATGGGTCCTAGGTAATGCTCTGTCAGATATCAGTTATAAAGTTTTGGCACACGATGGCATCTAGTGGGATACACATATACACCGAGAAAAGTGACAGCTCCGGAGGTTGCTATATCACTATAGGGAAACTTGTTCTTCTCGCCATTAGTGACATAGCACCCAGCTGAGAAATAAATGCACAGTGGGACCCAAGTAGCATGGTAATATGGCCAAGTTTTTAAAATATGAATTTATATGCCAGCGGTGTAGGGTTTTCTCACGTCATCAATAACTGGACCCACACCCACATGCATAGAACATGTCAATGATTCTGATCGTCAGATCGATCTCAAATCTATGATTGTCATTATCTCGCTATGGTGAGCTACATGATGGTTACGAACAGTGACATAGCAACAAGGGGCCCACCGTATTTCTCTTCAGTAATGCATCAAATGTCTTCCACATGATCAATGCAGAATCAATAGTCCTTGCTATCTCACTATGGAAATTTGCAAGTTGTTTAGTCTATGCAACATAGCAAGTATGGGACCCGCCACTTCTTTAGGGTACTTTGTGCAGTTTCTCTACCTTTGATTTGGTCTTGGATCGACAATCATTGCTATCTTGCCATGAAGAGTTGCTCAGAGGATATGTATAGCGAGATAGCGATTCAGTGACATGTGTCCTCAGAATTATGTGGGTCTAGTTCAAAAGTGCCAACAATGAAAGAAAGGTACAGATGGAAGCATTTTATTTGGTTGACTGCCAGCATGTTAAGAAGAAAGTGGGTCAACCTAGTTTTCATTCTATAATCATTGATCTTGTCTTGATCAACGGTTGGCGCTTACCCACAATTTCAAAGTGCAAGAAATTTAAGGAATGTGAGTAAGCAGTAATGTGACATGTGGCCCCAATCTTAAAGGTATAAGGATCGTTGCCTTTTGAATTAGAACCACCCAATGTAGTGAAAATCTATGGGTAAAATTTAAAGCTGATTGCAATTTGGAGGTAACGGTTACTAAGAGTTAAATATGGCGTGGAGCTCAAAGCTAGGGCATAGATATTTCATCCAGCGATCCTGAGAATTGTGGCGAGAATTATGCAGAGAGGAGGTGTGAATTTAATGTTGTAGATGAAATTGCAATCAGACTTGGATACATTTTCATCTGATTTAACTCCTTCAGCCATTGTAAAGATGAAATGTTTTTGGAGGTAGTTGATCTTCACAACAAAGCAGATATGACAAGTAAAGATTAGATTTTTGGAGCCACAGTGCAGATTGTGATGATTTCTTGATATTCCCTCATGAGATATTTGCATATTTTAATTGGGGATATAGCAGATATTTTGGCATCATTTATGGTTTTCAAAGTGCAGGTAGATGAGGAAGTTCAGTTTCAACAACTCCAGATTGAAGACTCTTTTAGTGGGACAGATGTCAATTCCAGATTACAATTCTTGAAAGATCTTCTCTCCTATATATCTTCCTTTTCTGCTTATTGTAAGGGTTTCAATTTTTAGGACTTTTGAGACCACAAGGTTGGCTCCAGTTTTTAGAGTTGTGATTTAATACCTCCAGTTCAACAACCTGCTCTAATGCCACCACCTACAAATCCTGGACCTCAAAAGTAAACACAATTACCTGCACAACCTCAGCCAAACCCAAATAGCCAAAAGCCACAGCAACCCATGTATAGTGTTGATGCTCAGTAGTATCTTGCTTATGCTCTGAGTGTTGCAGATATACATCTGAGATCTAGTACAACTTTACCAACACTATTGGTAAATAGATTGTTATTTCCAATGTAACTCTTAAATGCCCGAACCTATGAGAAACAATTTGATACCAACAATTGGATAATATATCATGAGGTTGATAGATTTCCTCTGAATTGAAAGGTATAGCTCCCTTATCAATGATATTCAATGAATTTGTTTGCTCCTAAACTAATTGGGTACATTCTTAACCTAAGAAAAAAAGAGGAAAACCAAGCCAACCCTAGACAGAACTAACTTAGGTAGAGAATTCAGTTCTACACCTAGCCAACCCTAGAAATTCACACTTCCTATGACTCCCTAACATTGGTAATGCAATGTGAATGCTATGTATGCAAATGCAATGAAAAATGAAATGAAAGAGAATGTTAAATAATCCCAATTCTTGTAATAGGAACGTCTGCAAATACTTTGATTGACAACCCATTCGTTATTCAACACAAGATGCAAGATGATGTCCAAAATTGAAACTAACAATACTCGGATTGATTATAATCAAAGGAAAAATAACTAAATGCTCCAATTTAGAATAAAACCCTTGTTTCCTTGAACATCACAAATAAGAATGCTCAAAATTTATTTTCTCACAGCTTATACTAAATCTATTACAAAAACTCGAACTCTTAACATGCATAATGAAAATGCAAAAAACTAAACTAAGTTCCTTCCGCCTACTCCAGTTCTTTGTCTCTTGAAAGAAAGAAGAACCCCACATATCAACAAATATTTACTATAAATAGACTTCTTCATAACCATTTAGTTCTGCAATGGTGACCTTTCAGTTCTATAACTGTTCCTTCCTAGAGATTCTCTTCACATTCCGATTGGTTTCTTTTGGTGACTTTTCAGTTCTGTAACTGAGTCTTGTCTCTTTGATTTCCCATATTTTTCCTTTTGAAAACTAATATACTTATAAAATATGATTTATAAGGATATAAATTAACATATTTGAATGATTTTTGGACAAGTGATATCAAAATATATTAAATTCAAATAAAAATGTTCCTTTGCTGGTCGGACTGAAAAAATATTTTTTCTTGTAAATTTGGGTCTAGTTGTGGGGGGCATATCTTTTGATTCCACCATTGGATCGAGCTCATCTTTGGATATGTTTTTTGAAACCCAGTTATCTTCATTTTTACCAAAGAAATCAGAAAAATAATCACTTAGTCAAAAGATATGAGCTACTGAATACTGGTCTATGTGACTGTTACAAAATCAGAATTGATAAAATAAAGTTTCCAGCCATTCTTCTTTCACATGCTATGTAACTCAAATGTCTTCAATTTTCCAGTATGTTATCTTCCATGCTTACCATGTTTATTCCTTTCTGAATTTTGGGAATGATTCTCTGGAATTCTTGTGGTGAAAAATCCCAAATGAAGGTTGAAAAGCGTACCAAGTTCTCAGTTTTCCACTTCTTTGTTGTAGGTCAAATTCACACATTCTAGTAACAGCTACACTTTGAAAATAATTAACAAGCAATACTTCTTCTTTGCTATCAGGTCACTGGTTATGGAACACTCTAATTCATCCTTTGTGTAAATTTGACTTTTGTCTTCTCCCTTTGTGGAAAACTCCAAACTAACTGTGAAAGGCCTAGCAGAAAATGAAATTTCCACTTCATATTTAATGTCATGTTGATTTCCAAATCTTCAAGCAATAAATCGTTATGAGATTATCATTATTTGTTTAATCAATTAAGAGCTCTTTCCATCTCTCTATTGTGGATTTGATGCGTGGTGGAAATTCCATTTTTGAGTGTGAAAAGCACACCCAATCTTCAATTTTCCATTTCCATGTAGTGGGCACAACTTTGATGTAGATTGATTCATAAATTAATTTTCTGAAGTGATCTTGATACTAGACCCCATATATCTTCATTTTGGATTGAGATTTTTCTTTTCTCTCCTCATGTGGAAAACTAAACTTTGATTGCGAAAGGTCTAGAAGAAAATAAATTTTTCACTACACATTTTTTATTTTGGTGGAAAATGGAACATTTGCTTCTCCAATGGAAAATTTGAAAATGACTACGAAAGGCATAGAGTAAAATGAGTTTTCCACTATGCTTTTCCCTTTGGTGGAAAATGAAACATTTGCTTCTCCAATGGAAAATCTAGAAATGACTATGAAAGGTGCAACAGAAAATGAATTTTCCACTACGCATTTTTCCTTTGGTGGAAAATGAAACATTTTCTTCTCTAATGGAAAATCTAAAAATGATTGCGAAAGGCACAACAGAAAATGAGTTTTCCACTATGCATTTTTCCTTTGGTGGAAAATTCCGATTCGACTACTCCATTGTGGAAAATTCAAGAAGTATTTCTTCATGGTGAAAAAATAAAAATGCTTATTTGCAATTATCTATGTATTATAACTAACCTGTTAGCAATGAATTTAAAAGATGATCAGAAGAATTCAAAGATGAGCACCAATAGAATTCAAGGAGAAAAGAACGTTGAAGTGTAGCCATGGTGGAGGGAAGTCATAATAGTTCCAAAGGACATGGCAGTGAATATGGAGGAGCTATGAAGACTTACTGCATTCTTTGCATTTATTCCTATGACAAGTAGATGTTTAGACTTTATTATTCTTGCCTTAAGCCGTTATCTCTTCTTCCTTCCTTGAGTTTTTACTTTCATTCTTTCTCTCCTGCGGATTTATAGCTAGGTTATTCACTTTTATGTTTTGGAATAAGCATCGATCTCCTATATATAGGAATTAGACCAAGTGTGTTAGTTTAGTTAGAAGAAAATAATTTATGAGAACAGACTGTTAACTTTTATAGTGAGTTGTGTTTTTACAGTTCTATGTGTTATGTAATGAATTTTTGAAATGTAATGAAATATTTTTTGGCTTATAACCTGTGTTACTAGTTTAGTTGAAGCCAACCAAGGGGGCCCACTTGGAAGGTGGATTAGATTAGGATAGTATAGACTTATTTCCAAGTATTTTTAGTATTGTAAGTAGAAGTTGTAAGTTCCTTCCTATAGCATCACACTTCATGAATGTTCCTGCAACATATGTGAGAATAGTTATAGTGGACAAACTGAATTGGAATATTTTTTAGCCTTTCATTGTATTTCTAGTACTCATAGAGTTAAGTGTGTTAGTTTCCTACAACAATAGTGTAAGTTCTTTTCCTTGCATTTTACTTTCCTGCAGCATAAGCTTAGTGACTCATTAAGAGACCTAGTGCACATATTGTGCCGACCATTTCAAGTATACGTCTATGGGTTGACAAGATTAAATACATGTCATAGTGGGAAAAATAGCCCTTAGTTTGAATATATTATTCCTAAGCATGGCCCAGAGCATGACTATGATACACATATTGTGAGGTGGACTAGACTTGATGGCTTACAATCTTTAATTGTCGATTCTAGATCCTTGTTCTGCTCAATCTAATATGATCCTTCCTAATCTAATATGTCTCTGCTCAAAGTGTAGATAATCTATTCTAACCAACAAAATTTTGCAATTTTTCTCTTCCTTCTCTAAGTCTTTACACCCTTCCCCATATAACTCTTTCTCATGCATTCCATATACCTCTCTTACACTCACATGAATTATGGGGTATCGACCTCCTTTTAAAGGCTTCAAATTCTTAGGGTTAGGTATGAATCTATGATGAATACTTATCCTTCTTTTCCCGCTCAATTCTTTCACTTTTTCCTATTGGTTGCATGATTTCTCCATTTGTCTTATTGGCTACATGTTGCTTACATAGGGAATGCAAAATATTCAATCTTATCTTTTAGATCCTTCGAGATTCATCTTAAATCGGCTCAAAAATGGTTTACATCTAAGTTTGTGAAGATACAAACTCATATGTTGATTCTATATTATTTGGCACTTACTGATTGTTGATGCTCAGCACATATAGGAATTTTGTTTCGCTCTGCTCCTATAGTAACTTTTTTTGCTCGGCATCTATACTTTGCTCAACACCTATAGTGACTCGGCATCACTTATCACTTGGAATCTAAATCTTGCTCAACACCTAAAGTTCACTTGGCACCAGTTGAATTTTTGACTTGGCACATATGGTAGCTTGGCATCTATATTATACTCGACATCATCTTGGAAATTGGTTAAGTGTGTTGACACTCAATTGTCAAAACCAATCTGAGACCAACAAAGATATATTTGTTCATCCATGAATTGATGCAAAATGCATCCTTTCCTAGTGAATCTTGGATAGGGGAAGGACCCCTAATTTACCTCTTGAATTATCAAAAGCCTCCTTACATAGTGGAGTTTTCAATATGTCTACAATTTTCTCCTTAGACTTCTCATATTCTAGCCTTACTTGATTCTCTTATACTTGCTCCCTTAGATAAAGATACTTGATAGATATATGTTTGGTTTTTGCATGAATTACAAGATTATTGGATATGTTTATTGCACTTGTGTTATCACAATAGATAGTGATAGGCTCATTAACTTCTTCTTGCATTCTTTTTAATAATTACTTAATCCAAACAATATTTGAATGATTAATTATAGTAGTAACATAATCAGTTTCAACTGTAGATTGTGATATGTAGCTTTATTTTTTTCTCAACCATGTAATCAATATTTCTCCTGAAAAAAACTCCACTACTTGTGCTTTTCCTTTCATCAACATTTCTAGCCCAATCAACATTAGTGTTAACTCTAAACTCAAAATCACCTTCTTGTTTGTACCACAATCCATATTCTTATGTTTCTTTTAGGTGTCTGAATATCATTTTAACAAAAATAATGTGTTTTTTATTTGGATTAGAGGAAAATCTTGTAACAATACCAACTACATGTGCAATATCAAGTCTACTATGCACAGCATACTATAATCTCCCAATTGATCTATATTATGTCTCATTTACTTCAATAGTAATATCTTCCTTAGATAATTTACATTTAGTCACCATATGTGTACTGAATGGCCTTGACTCATACATAACAAATGTTTAAAACATCTCCACAATGTACTTATATTGTGTTACATATATGCCTCCTTCTATTTGATGAACTTACAAACCAAAGAAAAACTTGATCTCACCAAACATAGACATCCCAAACTCTTTACTCATTTGATTAACAAATGATTTGAACAATAAATCATTCCCACCAAAAATGATATCATCCTCAAATATTTCAAAAATAGGTACCTTATTTTCAAGTTCACTCTTCAAGTACGAGTTACTATTCTCAATAGTTCTGGCAAATCCAATCTTTATCAAATATGAATGCAGCCTTTCATAACATGCCCTCACTGCTTGCTTTAGTCTATACAGTGCTTTGTTCAAGTTTCATACTAGTTGCTTCTGATTTGGATCTGCAAACCCTTCAGGTTGTTTAATGTATACCTCTTCTTCCAAGATTTTATTTTAAAATGCATAATTAACATCCATTTGATATACCTTGAATTTCTTGTAAGTTGCATATGCCAAGAGAGTCTTGACTCCTTTTAAGCTTGCTACAGGTGCAAATGTCTCGCCATAATCAATACCTTCTTCTTAGGCATAAGCTTTACAAACTAATTGGTCCTTGTTCCTCACAAATTTTCCATTCTCATTTAGTTATTTCTAAAAATCAACCTTTCTCCAAGTACATTCTTATCTATAGGTCTCAACACTAGTGTCCATGTATTGCTCTTCTTAAGCTAATCTATTTCTTCATTCATAACATTGATAAAATCTTCATTATCAAGTGTGACTTTCAGATTTCTTGGCTAAAAGTCAACAATCACACAAGTATTATCCTTCAACTTACTTCTAGTCATGACTCCAACACTCTTTTCTCCAATGGTTTTTTTAGGTGAATGGTTATTTCTCACATAATTTGCTAGAATAGGTTTGAATTTTTCATCTCCAACATTATAATTGCTTAGTTGGGGCTCAACAATGTTCTTAGGTTGTTTTGTCTAACTCAAGTGATGTTAGATGACACTTGGTAGATCTCTATTATTGCTTGAGAGTAGTATAAGGTGCATCTTCTCATACATAAACAAACTTTTTATAATCCTCAAGTTCCTTCTTTCTTTCTTCATTATTTGTATCTACAAACTTATCAATTCTCCCATTTGTACTCTTAATAATAGTGTTAGTAGCATTATTCAAATACTTGTAAGCCTTGCTCCTACTAGAGTAACCCAGGAATATGCCTTCATCATCTTTAGTGTCAAATTTGTCATTCCTTGCATCTTTATGGATATAACTGATGAGCCTATAAAATGTCATATCTATATCCATTTGTTATAACACTTTACCCCATGGTTTTAATATATTTCCAAGCCATTTCCATACATTAACTTGGTTTATGAAGCATTAACTATGATTAATGATTTATTGATTAACAATTGCATTTGTAGCTAGTTGATGCTAGATTATGATGATTTATCGTGATAAATGGTTAACATTGAATAATAATATTCTTGATGTGTTTAACATTTTCTTTGTGAGTTATTTGAGTCATTCATGCAGCTGGAAAGAAGGAGAAGCAAGTTGACACTTGTCAATATTCAGCAAGTGCAGGAAATGAAGATAAAGTTAAAAGTCAATTTCATAAAAATAATCATATCTCACTCAATTCTTAATAAAATTAAGAATGGCTTATGGTTTTGGAAAGCTGAAAACAAGGAGCATAAACCTTTTTGAGAGTTTGAGTTGGTTCAAAATAGTTTATGAGCACCATAAATCAGAAGTTGGTTGAGGAAAAAGTGGCATGTTTTCAGGCAGCATAAAACCACTTTCAGAAAAATGACCATAACTTTCACATTTCTTAATGAAATTTAGATTTTCAAAATGATCTAGAAAGGTGAAAAGGAGGAGCATAACATGGTAAAGTGGTTTGATCTAATTCATAATAATGAAGCATATCCATGCATTTGAGTGGACTACTAAAAATGTGGAACTGAAATTCAGCACACTTTGTCATTACTTTTGTAATAAGATTCTTCCTTGTTTAAAGGAATGATGGAAAAATTGTTATATTGTTGTTAGGGATTCAGTAACCTTATATATTCAAAATTGTAATTAAGCATTGGATATAAATGCAGACATATATGAAAAGTTGTAGTTTGTAGTATACAGTTCCTGTAGCCATTACTATGTACTTATATTTATTTTCAGCACTATTATAGTTTATATTTTGCAATGATAGAATAACTTAGAGAGTTTCATGGTGCATATACTTTGCAAACTTGTTTCAAATATACGTTCTCAAGTTGACAATTTAAATGAACTTTCTCTATTAGAAATATAACTGCTCATTTTGGATGCCTAATCCGTGAGTTGTGTTTGTAAACCAAGTTATTCATCTAATTGGGAGGCTGACAATAACACCCACTTCTAAATATTTTGAAATAAATTACATTTGGTGTATAATCATACCATATTTCATGTGGTGTATTTCTTGCTCCTTTCTTTAACTAAACTCGATTGAGAGTATATACTGCAGTTCTTATGGCTTTTATCCAAAATATTTATTCAACAACATTTTCAATCATAAATGTTCTAGCACAATCAACAATTGATCTATTTATCATTTTAGTGATCCCATTCTATTATGGAGTCCTCGATGTAGACAATTGTCTCTTAATCCAATTCTCAATACAAAAGTTAGTGAATTCATCATAAATTAAATCACTACCTCTATTAGATCTCAAGCATTTCAGTTGTTTACTAGTTTCTTCTTCAACTTTGGCTTTATATTATTTTGAACATTTTAAAAGCATCAAATTACATTTTCAAAAACATTATTATCATCATTCTTGAATAGTCATAAACAAACAATATGAAATATCTATCTCCATAATAGCTCTCAACTCTCATTTGTCCACACAAATTATTATGAACTAGCTCCAAACTATCATTAGTTGAATGTTTTTTTCTAGAAAAAATAGATTTAGTCATCTTATTAGGCTCACATTGGTTGCACATAACATTCTTAGGTTTATGCAGATCCAATAAGCCTCTCACTTTCTTCTTTCTGCTAACTTTTGTTGGAATTCTTTAGAATAATTGAGAGGGGGAGTGAATCAGTTATCCAAGGTCCACATGTATAAATAAAACTGTTCACAACTTAGTAAACCTATAAAACATTTATCATCATGCATGCATCCATAAGATTATGAAACCACTTAAAACTTGTAGATTACTATTAAATCAATTTGCAGAAATGTAAACATGAAACATAATAGATTCAACAACACACTTGACACAATGATTTACATGAAAACCCAATTTGGAAAAAACCACTAGTAACATGGTACTCTTTTCACTCTTATGAAGTGATGCCCTATGAAAGGCCAACCCTATTAAAGGTTACAATACACACTGCTAAATGTGACCATGTTAAAGGATTTCAATCACCCTGTTAGGAGTGAGCCTTGTTAAAGGACTTTAGACCATTCACTTAGAATTTCACTCAGTTAAAGGATTTACAAATGACTATTAAGTCAACCTTAATCCAAAGGATTTACCCTAGACTGATAAAATTATTAGAGAGTAACAGTAAGACTTGATCTGATAACAACTTACAACTCCATTTGCAGATTATAGATCTTTGTTTCAGTCCTCCATTCTACTTGGCTTTCACACATTTCAGCTTTGATAGCTTGTTCACCCTTCAAGCATTTGTACCCTTAAGCCTTCTTGCTTAACATGCCAATGAAGACTCTCAATTAGGTCATTGAATGAACCAATACCCTTGACTCCTTGTCTTCCTTAGGTTCTTGCACATGACAACCTTTGGTTCTAACTAGCCATCCCTATAAATAGAGAATTAAGATCTTTTTGCCATTCATTCTCCATCATCCAATTTAGGGTTAGGATAGATTAGGTAGGATTCAATGAATCTAACCCTCATTCCATATCATTTTTAGAAACTTCTCCTTTAATTCTCTTTGAATTCACCTCAAAATAGTTTACCATGAATTTTGTGCCACTAGCTCATCAAACTTATCTTCCACTTGGTTCACACAATCCAAGAAAATAAACTTGTCAACTTAGATCCATCAAAATCATGATCTTTCTAATAATGCTAGCACTTGGCATTAACTTTCTTATGATGCTTAGCACATACTACATTGCTCGGCATCCTCTGTAAAATCACTTGGCACAAACTAAAGTTTATTGGTGCTTGGCATCAACTAAACTTTACTCAACATCCACTATTTTTCTTGGCATACACTAAAATAAACTTTTACTTGGCTCTAACTAATTTTTTGCTCGAGTTGCACTAACTTTGCTCAGTACCTACTATCCATTTGATCAAGCTTGGCAGACAAACTTTGTTTAACTTGTTCTTTTGAACTTTCTTAGTGTAATCAAACTTTGCAACCTTAAGTAGATTATCAATGTATTATGTTACCACTATCTTAGTTGATTCTTGTACTACTTTTTATATCATAACTCAACCTTTCCTATAGGTGTTATTGTTACATCTTTTCATCAAATCCTCTTTATTAATCAAATAAGTGATAGTACTTCAATCATATAAGTAATTGTATTACCAAAAAAATAGTAGGTTTGATATCAGTGACAAAACAATGATTGAAACACATTTATCATACTTGTATCAATCTATTTTCAACAATCTCCTTAACAATCTTCCTCTTTGGCATTGATGGCAAACCAAACTGAATCGGTTAAAATAGTAAGACCAAAAAAATACCAAAAAGAAAATAATTCCTTGTATTGAAATCCCTCCCTCTATTAGCAACTTTCATCTTCTGAATAGGTTAAAAAATTATGTTCTGTTCTGATTAATAGACAATCAATAATCAATTCATCCTTATGACTCCCTCTAAATTACTTCTTATTTCTCCCTTCTACAGTATCTCGCTCTTACTAGGTAGATAGATGTTATCAGTAGATACACTTCCTTTCTCAGCAGTCAATATTTCTCCCTCATACCATGTGTTAGGATTTCTCCTTCTTTGTTCAATCTCTTGTATTTTTGCCTCTTTGACAACAATGCTAAAGACTTGTCATCTTAATATGTAGATATGAACTTTTTCAGTTTCTCTTTAGTCACCTTTCTTGTGACTGATTTTAGCTCTTTTATTACTTTAGGCAGATCCTAAAGTAGGATCCACTGCATCAATGTGTAACATATGTCAATCAGTTTGTTTGATGCAGGGGACTCCTTTTGTTTCTTAGATAGCCTTTGATAGGGGTATCACCCCTAGTTTACCTCTTAGATACTCATAAGAATCCTTAGGTAATGCTTTTGTGAAGATATCAGCAATTTTCTCCTTTGTGTTAACATTTTCCATCTTCACATCTTTATCTTGAATTAATTCTCTCAAGTAATGATACTTGATTGCAATGTGCTTAGCCTTTGTGTGCATCACGGGATTCTTTGATATATTTATAGTACTTGTATTATCACAATAAACCATCACTAGTTCAGTGATATCTTCCTTCATACCTTTGAGTAGTTGTTTGATCCATACAATGTTTGTACAATTTACAACAACAACAACATATTCAACTTTAGCAATAGATTTTGAAGTGCAGTTTTGTTTCTTACTAGTCCATGTAACCATCCTCTTGCCTAAGAAAAATGCTCCTCTACTAGTGCTCTTTGTGTCATCAATGTTTCCAACCTAATCAGCATCAATATAGGCTCTTAATTCAAATTTTTTATTTTTCTTGTAGTATATACCATGTTCCTCTATTCCTTTCAGATATCTCATTATTCTCTTTATAGCCATCAGATGATTCTCTCTAGAATTAGCAAAGAATCTTGCAACTATCTCTACATATAATTCAATATTAGGTCTATTATGTACTAAATATTTTAATTTTCCAATCATTAACCCATATAATGTTTGATTCACCTCAATTGAATCATCATTCTTTGACAATTTATGTCTTGTCACCATAGGTGTACTTACTTGTTTACAATTCTCTAATCCAAAAAAATTTAGTATCTCTTTGACATACTTTGATTGAGTGATGTATATACCATATTTCTTCTAATGTACTTGCAAACCCACAAAGAATTTGATCTCTCCAAATATAGACATCTCAAATTCTTGCTTCATTTCATTTGTAAAAGCCTTAAATAAAGCATCTTGACCTCCAAATATGATATCATCAACAAAAATTTTAGATAGCAAAATACCTTTGCCTTTTTTTGTCTTCAAGTACAGATTATTGTTATCATCAATCCTCTCAAATCCAATCTTCACAAGATAATTATGAAGTCTCTCATACCATGCTCTTGGTGCTTGTTTCAAACCATATAAATATTTGTGTAATCTACATACCATGTTCTTGTAGTTAACATCAACAAATCCTTCTAGCTATTCTATGTAAACTTCTTCCTCTAATATGTCATTTAGAAATGCAGATTTAACATCCATTTGATAAACTTTGAAACCTTTGTATGTAGAATAAACAAGCAAAGTTCTTACTCCTTCCAATCTAGCAACAAGAGCAAATATTTATCCATAGTCAATTCCTTCTTCTTATGCATATCCTTTACAGACTAATCCTGCCTTGTTCTTTGTGACTTCACCATTTTTCATCTAGCTTGTTTTTGTATACCCACTTGCTTCCAATTACATTTTTGTCTTCTGGTCTAGGAACTAGAGTCCATATCTTATTTTTTTGAATTTGTTCAATCTCTTATTTCATGGCTTTACTCTAGTCCATGTCCTCTAAGAAATCTTTCACTATTTTGGGTTCTTTCATGCTCAACAAACATGTATCATTTCTCAACTTGTTCCTTGTTATTGGTCTAACATATTTATCTCTAATGAGTTTTGTAGCAGGATGATGTCTCTTAACATATTTAGACAATCTTGGTTTAGTTTTGGTTTCTTCATTTGGTCTTTCTATTTCAGAGTCACTATGTACATCTCTGTTAGGTAGTTCAACATCTCTCTCGTGTATACTAATCTCAGAATCATAATGTGCACCAACTTTATTTTGTAACTTGACATTTGAATGTAGCTTGGTTCATGAATGCAACTTGACATTCATAGTATGTGGCTCAACACTCAATGAAACTTACGATTGGTTCGTAACTTTATTTGTAGCATCTTCTTCAGCAGGTATACCTTCATAAAAGTATACAAATGATTTGTATTCTTTTAATGTTTTCATAGGTTCAGCCTCATGTACTTCTATATATTCATCAAATTTCACATTTGCACTTTCCACCACTTTGTTAGTGTTAGTATTTAAACACTTATAAGCTTTACTTCTTGTGGAATAACCTAGGAATATACCTTCTTCAATTTTTGCATCGAGTTTACCATTTATGAAATCTTTGAGAATAAAGCATTTGCTTCCAAATACCTTAAAATATTTTACATTGGATGAGTATCCATACCATAGTTCAAAAGGTGTTGAATGATTACCTTTCTTGACTTGTACACAGTTCAAGGTATAGATAGTTGTACTTACGGCTTCTCTCCAGTATTTCAAAGCAACATTTTCTCTATCATGAGTGTCCTAGCATAGTCCATTATAGACTTATTCCTCCTTTCAACAATTCCATTTTGTGGAGGGGTTACAGGAGCAGATATCTATATTTTGATTCCTCTATCATTACAAAACATCTCAAACTCATTTGATGTAAATTCTCCTCCTCTGTCAGATCTCAAACATTTTAGAATTTTACCCATTTCCTTCTCAACTCTTGCTAAGTACCACTTAAATATTTGGAAAGCATCAAATTTTTATTTTAGAAACATAATTGTCATCATTCTAGAATAATCATCAACAAGCAGCATAATTTACTTATCTCCTTTGTAGCTTTGCACTTCAATTGGTCCACACAAGTTAGTATGAACAATCTCTAGTATTCCTTTAGAAGTATGAGTTTTACTCTTAAAACTTGACTTTGTTATTTTTTCTAACTGGCATTGTTTGCACATTATATTATCAAACTTCTTCAATTTAGGAAAACCTCTAACTTTTCTCATGTTACTGATACTAACCAAGTTATCAAAATCAACATGACATAATTTCTTGTGCCATCACCACACATCATCAAATTTTACAATTAGACAAGTAGCATCCTCTATATCAAGGTAGAATGGATTGCTCCTAGTTTGATCACCCTTTCCAATCAGTTTTCCATCAGTATCATATATCTTAGCAATCTTGTTTTCAAACTCAACCTTACATCCTAAATTATTCAATTGTGACACACTCAACATATTATAGTTAAGTCCTTCAACATAGTATGCATTGTCACATAAAATCTTTTTAGTGAATTTGATAGAACCTTTTCCTTTTATCAAACATGATGCATCATTAATAAATCTTATACTATTTCTATCATAATAATTCAAGGTAATGAACTTACTTTTATCTCCAATCATGTGATGTAAACACCCATTGTCAATGATCCATCTGTCATTCTTGTTCACACAAGACACAAGTGTAGTTGCCTCATCTTCATCAAATTCATCCTTCATTACAACATACACCACTTCATCATCATTTTCATTAGATTCATCTTTTGTTCCCTTTTTAGCAATGCAGCAAGACTTCTTGCCTTTGTCTTTGTAATCTTTGCTACCTTCATCTCTTCTACTTTTATACTTGTCACCATCTCTATAGTTCTTCTTCTTTAGATGTCTAGCAGCAATATGAGCAACCTCATTGCAATTGAAACAAATGATAGGTAATTTACCTTTAAACTTTCTTTTACCTCTGTGAAATCTCCTTGTCAGTAGTGCTTCAAGTTGATCTAGATCCTCCTCATCTGTATCACTGTCATTGGACATATTTTATCATTTTTTTCTTTACATTAGGTTCTTTCAATGACAACTTAGCTTTAAAAGTAGATTCAATACTTTTTAGGTTTATAATTATCAAAGTTAGATAGCTCAAAAGCAATGAGTCTACCTACTAGACCTTCAAGAGATAGAGTATTCCCTAGTATACATCTCAGTTCTTGTATTGTAGAAACTCTATTAGCATATATAGATAGTAGTATTCTTAAAACTTTTCTTAGTACAATATCATCATCTATTGTACCAGTAGCTCATCTTATTGCATTAACAACACCTTTTATCCTTGAGCAATATTGAGCAATATTTTCACCTTCTTTCATTCTCATATCATCAAACTTGCCTTTGAGACTCTCAAATTTGGCTCTTAGGACATTCTTGTCTCCTCCATATATGGTGTTTAAAGCATCCCACATTTTCGTTGCACTATCAAGACTTTTGATATCATTGAATTTAGCATAGCTTAGTGCAGAGGCAATCTCCAACATTATCTAGTTGTGTTCTTTCTTCTTTTTTAGATCCTTGACAGTTAGGGATCAAGAAGGATCAACATGCTTATTAGTAATGGTAGATTGTGCATGATCTCCAAGTCCACCAAGGTGTAGCTTCATCAAACTTTTCCATGCAAGAAACTTATCTCTATTAAGCTTGGGTACATCTCTTTTTGACATCTTAATCTTTGTGCTTCTAGTACCTTCAAACTAGTCCACTTAAGAAGATGGCTCTCATACCAATTGTTGGAATTATTTAGAATAACTAAGAGGGGGGTTAATCAGTTATCCAGGGTCCAGATGTATAAATACAACTTTTCATAGCTTAGCAAATCCATAAAACATTTATCATCATGCATGCATCCATAAGATTATGCAATCACTTAAAACTTGTAGGTTACTATTAAATCAATTTTTAGAAATGTAAACATGAAACATAATAGATTCAGCAACACAATTGACACAATAATTTATGTGGAAATCCAGTTTGGGAAAACCACTAGTAACATGCTACTCTTTTTCACTCTTCTGAAGTGATGCCCTATGAAAGGCTAGCCCTGTTAAAGGTTACAATATACACTGTTAAATGTGACCCTATTAAAGGATTTCAATCACCTTATTAGGAGTGAGCCTTGTTAGAGGACTTTACACCATTCACTTGGAATGTCACCTGGTTAAAGGATTTACAAATGACTGTTAGATCAACCTTAATCCAATTTATTTACCCTAAATTGATACAATTATTAGAGAGTAACAATAAGGCTTGATCTGATAACAACTTACAACTCCATTTGCAAATTACAGATATTTTTTTTAGTCCTCCATTCTTCTTGGCTTTCACCCATTTCATCTATGATAGCTTGTTCACCCTTAAAGCATCCATACCCTTAAGCCTTCTTGCTTAACATGCCAATGCAGACTCTCAATTAGGTCACTGAATGAACCAATACCTTTGACTCCTTGTCTTTCTTAGGTTCTTGCACATGAAAACCCTTACTTCTAACCATCCATCCCTATAAATAGAGAATTAAGATCTTTTTGCTGTTCATTCTCCATCATCCAATTTAGGGTAAGGATATATTAGGTAGGATTCAATGAATCTATCCCTCATTCCATATCATTTCTAGAAACTTCTCTTTCAATTCTCTTTGAATTCACCTCAAAATAATTTACATTTTTTGCCACCAGCTCATCAAACTTATCTTCCATTTAGTTCACACAATCCAAGAAAATAAACTTGTCAACTCAGATTCATCAAATTCACAATCTTTCTAATAATACTGGCACTTGACATTAATTTTCTTATGATGCTTGGCACATACTGTGGTGCTTAGCATCTTCTGTAAAATCACTCGACATGAACTAAAGTTTAGTGGTGCTCGACATCAACTCAACTTTACTCCGCATCCACTATTTTTCTCAGTATACACTAAAATAGACTTTTACTCAGCTCAAACTAATTTTCTACTTGGGTTACACTAACTTTGCTCGGCACCTGCTATCCATTCGGTCAATCTTGGTAGACAAATTTTTTTTAACTTGTTCTTCTAAACTTGCTTAGTGTAACCAACCTTTGCAACCTTAAGTAGATTATCAATGCATTATGTAACCACTATCTTAGTTGATTCTTGTACTCTTTTTTATATCATTACTCAACCTTGGTGCTATTATTACATCTTTTGATCAAATCCTCCTCATTAATCAAATAAGTGATAGTACTTAATTCATATAAGTACTTGTCTTACGAGAAAAATAGTAGGCTTGACATTAATGACAAAATAATGATTGAAACACATTTATGATACTTGTATTAATTTGTTTTCAACAATCTCCTTCTTAACAACTTTGATCACATTTTGAAAATTGGCATGACATAGTCTTTTGTTCCACAACCACACATCTTCAACTTTTGCAAACAAACATGTATCAACTATAGGATCTAGGTAAAATAGTTTGTTCTACAATGTCAATCATATTCCCATTGTCATCGTATATATTTACTTATCTATTATGAAACTCTAGCTTGTGACCTGTATTATTCAACTAAGAAACACTCAACAAATTATACTTTAGTCCTTGAACCCATATGCATGCATCACATATAATTTTATCTTTTAACATCAATGTACCTCTACCTTTCATAGGACATGAAACATCATTTCCAAGATTAATAGTTCCACCATGATACTCATCAAGTTTATCAAACTTACTTATATCTCTAGTCATGTGATGTGAACATCCACTATCAGTAATCCATGTGTCACTTTTACTAACATGAGAAATAAGGGCTTTTGTTCCTCATACCTTTCCTCATTTAGATCTTCTTTAACAACAAAATACACCACTACTCCTCCTTCTTTTGCATCTTCTATGTTTGACTTAGTGTTCCTTTCCTCAGCAATATAGCATGACTTCTTCCTTTTGTCTCTGTAGTCCTTTTTATTTCTATATCTGTGCTCCTTCTTGTCATTTTTATCAATCTTGTTCTTATGAGAACATCTAGTAGAAAAAATGCCAAGTTCATTGCATTTAAAACATATTAGGGGAAATTTACCAAATTTTTCAACCAAAGCTATGAGTCCTTTTTTTTTTTAATTCCCACGTTGGTCAAAAATAAAAATTATATGCTAGCTTTGGTCAAAATTTTGACCAACTTAAGTTTTCCCAAGTTGAAAATATCCTAAGTTTTCCCAAGCTGGTCAAAATTTTGATCAACTTGGGTCATAATAGAAAAGTCGAGCTTTTAGAATGTTATTAATGCATATGCATCAGGCTTGAAAAATCAAGCTTATAAGACTTATTGTATCTTGCAAGAAGAATGGAAATTCATGAGGAATGAAGAAGAATGGAAATTTGCAGGGAATGAAGAAGAATGGAAATTTGTGGCTAAATTCATTCCTACATTGTTAAGAATGGAAATTCTAGCTAATTTCATTCCCACCGGTTATGATGGAAATTTGCAGGAAAATTTAGGGCTCATTTTGCAATGATTACGGCTAATATTAGGTTCAATTTGCAGGTTCATTTTGATTGTGGCTAATACTGGGTTTATTTTAGGGTTTATTTTGTAGGTTCATTTTGATTGTGGCTAATACTAGGTTTATTTTGCAGGTTCACTTTGATTGCTGGGTTCATTTTAGATTCTTAATCACTACTACTACTACAAATTCTATATGCACCCCTTATTTAAGGTCTTATTGTTATTGAATCCTAGTCTTTCTGAAGAGTGACAAGTCTCAGAGTTGCAGTGATGGCGTGAAGTGTTGATTGCATTTTCATTTTAGCATTCAAATATGAATGTGTGTGACTCTAGAACCTAAGAATATATCCAGTAAGATCTGAATGGTAGATTTTATTGCATTATTAAAATCTTTATTTAGTTCTGATAATTAAATGAACTCTATTAAGCTAATGGTAACACCATTTTCTGAATTTTGTAGAACCATCCTACTAATCAGGTAGACAATGAAACAAATTTTTAGTTTAACTCTTTTGTCCATTTCTCATCCTTTTTATAAATGTCTTTAACCTCCAACTTAATGTTTTTGTAGTGTAAAATTATCCCTGCCATTTGATTTTTATGTTTTTGTTTAAATTGCTTCAACCTTGAACTTAATGCTTTTGTAATGCAAAACTATCCCTTGGACTTTGATTTTTATGTTTCTGTATAAATGGCTTCTACCATTAACTTAATGCTTTGTAATGTAAAATTGTTGTGCATAGTTGTTTCTTGAAATGATTGTGTTCTTTTTTTGCATCAATGTTTCAAATCACACTTTCTCCTTCTGCTCTTTCATCCTGATGATGGGTCACATAGTGTGATCCAAAACATTAATGTGAAAAAAAGAACACAATCATATCTAGAAACAACTATGCACAATACTATGGATTATAGTAACTACTAACTTTAATTCAAAACCATCATTGGACATTAGCTTTACATGTCACTATTTAAGTGGTTTTAACCTCCCATTTAATATTTTTTTAATGTAAATTAACCCCCCATTTAATGTTTTTGTAATGTAGAATTATCTCTTGGGCTTTAATTCTTTATGTTTCTATTTTCTTGCTTTTTTTTTGGCTATAACCAAGGACACATCATGTACCAGTTGTTAGTTTATATTCTAATATGTAGCAATACATTTCAGAGTAATAGGAGTATGTCTGCCAAGTACAAGATCTAGTGCCAAGAATAAGAACAAATAGGTTATTATTGAATTGAGTTTAGTTTTTTGGTGTTTTTCTGTGATCCAAGTTGTTCATGATAAGAAAGGATTCAATGTAGAATAAAAAGAATAGTTGTTTGTATTTTGAGATACAAGGGAGTTTACACTTAAGCTCACTCACGATTGTCAACATATAATGTCTTGGAACATGTATACTAAAATGCAATTGGAAATTACCTCAAGCTTCAAATCACTGAAGAGTTACCATTTTGATGCAAAATTGCATTAGCATGTAGACAATACAATCATTTGACAACTATAATTTAATATGTTACCAAATTGGCAAACAAACCAGGTAGTCCTTGGTAGGTTTTGTGTTGGAATAGCAAGTGGAATTGTCTAAGGTGCCTTTTTTAAGGTCCCAAAAATAATTTCAACCTCATCTTCTAGATTTTTATTTTATTTCAAATAGATGTAGGCTTCTAGAAAACAATTCAATGAAACATTTTAGTTCCAGAACAAGCATTTGACAGATAGCCTAATAGTGTATATAAGCACAAATCTGCACTATACCAAGTACACTATGGTCTAGCTTGCAAAACATTGCAAACAAAAACAATGAATGAAAAATATAATATTCTAGAAATAGAAAACAAAACATCATCACTTCATTATTATGGCATGTGTGACATGGAGCGCATTAGTGAAGCCTATTTTTCAAATTATTTAATTTACCATTACCAATAATCTCTACAAGAACATTGTCCTTGTTTAAAATGATGGAAATGGTTAACATCTCTCACAACGATTTCTCTTGCAACTATCTTGGACATAAATTTTGTTGTAATGTGTCAATTTGTACACACTCAAAGATTCTTAACAACTCTAATAGTTGTTCTAGGGGGTGTGTTTAACAAACCAAATGCAATTGCCAACTTTTCACTATGGTAGCCAACAAATGATTATTTTTCCTCCTCTTCCACATCATTAAGTAAATGTCTTGGATCTAGGGAATACCCTATTGCCTTTACCTCACAAGCCAATTTCTCCAGCTTTGCATAGATCTCTTGTGTTTGTGGATGTGATTTATCTCCTGCACAAAAAACATGTACCATGTTGTGGCCTTCAATCCAACTACATTCAGGGATTTTTTTATTCCTCTATCTTCGATTAGTCTCCTTACTATATGAAAGTCATCCCATCTACCCACTTCTACATAGAGGTTTGAGATAATAACATAGGTTGCAGCATTCTTCGGATCCAAATCAAGAATCATCATCATTGTAAACACTCCTAAGCCTACATTCATATGTGATCTATAGGCACCAAGAAAATGCATCTATAGAACCACCACAGGTTTGATTCCATCTTAATAATAAAGTTTAGGGTGTCCTCCAGATAGCCAACATGAGCAAGAAGGTCAACCATGTACACATAATGATCAACAGTAGGTTTGATACAATAAGGGTTACTCATATAGTTGTAGTATGTGCAGCCCTCGTCTACTAGTCTTGTACTGTTACTAAAATTCTACACATGCTAGAATTTTACCTTAATAGTAACATTGCTAAAGAAATCATCAAATTCATTCATTTTCTATTCATCTACATTTCATAATTTTGCAATCATATACAAATCATGAGCAAAAGGAAATACAATGTTCATTGTATAAATCATCAACTGATATGTATAATTTTTAGTTTTACAAAGTATGAAATGAATAGAAAATGTTGGAAATGAAAAATATCACACAAGCCATGAGTCTAACTACTGCCTTTTATACATATTGAGAATAAGAAAAATATAACACAGGAAAGTAGAGCTAGAGGTAAACAATCATTGTGTTTTCAGCGTTTGACTTGTTATATGATTTTTGATGGTACTCCTGGTCTAGCTCTTGATCTAACAATTCCAAGTCTTTGTTCTCCTGCATAGGAAAAAGTGGGGTTAGATCTTGACAGATCTAAGCAATAATTGACTACCTACAACTATGTACCCACACATGCAATATTTTTCCTATTCTGAATACATATTAAAAATAGTAAAGTGTATTCTAAGTACTCAAATGACAAAAAGTAGAAAATATAATGTTAAAGGGACATATTAATTCTGATATGAAACCTTTCATTATAATCAAGAACAAGCATGTTGATTTCACAAGGAACAAGTGCAGATCACATGAGAGTAGTTTCATGAGTGTCACAAGCCGGTTCTCGAACCTCATGAGATACTCTTTCAAATATCACGAAATAAATGGGTTTTGGAAGATGGAAATTCATGCCAACTTGCTAAATGCCATAGACAATCACAATATAGTCTTGATCAGACAAGTGGAATTCATGAAACTATCCCTTATAATAGTTACAACAAAATGCATCTCCAAGAGCTTATACAACTAGATGGCATGGAAAGATTTTGTGGAGACAAGCTTTGGATTCCATCAAGAGAGATAAACCTTAGCAATGGTATCACCTTTAATGATGACATTGATTTGTTAAGGAGGGATGAATCTGATGAGAAGCAAGTAGTTATGAAGACCAGTAGTGACAGTTTTGTAACTAATACAATCAAATTTCTACAATCCATGATAGTTATGCTAAGTTTCTAGATTAGATTGTGTAAAGATTTTTTCCATCAATGTTTTGAATCACACTACTTGATCCATCATCAGGATGAGAGAGCAAGAGGTATGAAACAATGTAAGTTGTAGATTTAGCACAGGCTCACCAAATAAAAGAGACAAGGAAGAGAGGGATTACACATGCCCCAAAGCAAGAAAAATAAAATAAAATTAAGACTAAAATAGGGGGGAGACTAAACCAATGATAACAACAATGATACACAATAAAAGCACAAATGGAAGATAACAAAGTTAATAATTAATTATGAAATGATAAAAAAACCAAAGACTAAAGTTGGGGGGGGGCAACTAACCAAGAAGGCACCATACAATTGCAAGTAATAAGGTTAATAGAAGCGGAGAAAAAAGGAAAGAAAGAAAGAAATACGATCTAAATCTAGGTGAAGCCAATGCATGGCATATATATATATACATATACATATATATATATATATATATATATATATATATATATATATATATATATATATATGTATATATGTATATGTGTGTATATATATATATGTATATGTGTGTATATATATATGTGTGTGTGTGTGTATATATATACATACATATATATATATATATATACACACATATACATATATATATATGTATATGTGTATATATATATGTATATGTATATATGTATATATATATGTGTATGTATATATATATGTGTATGTATATATATATATATGTATATATGTATATATATATATATAGATATATATATATATGTATATGTATATATATAGATATATATATATATATATAGATATATATATATATATAGATATATATATATATAGATATATATATATATAGATATATATATATATAGATATATATATATATATATGTATATGTATATGTATATATATATATATGTATATATAGATAAAGTATCTATTATATATATGTATATATACTTATATATTTGTAATATATATATTATATAAATATATATATATTACATATATAAGTGCAAATCTAATATGTATATATACTTATATATTTGTAATATATATATTATATAAATATATATATTACATATATATAAGTGCAAATATAATACCCATATATATAATATAAACTTATATATATGTAATATATATATTATATAAATATATATATTACATATATATACATGCAATCCTAATACAAATAAATATAATATATACTTATATATATGCAATATATATTACATATATGTATGTATTCAATATAATATATACTAATATATAATATATACTACATATATATAAGAATACATTATATATATCTATATATATACTGTGTACATATAAATATATATATATATATATATATATGCAACACATATACTACAAAAATATAAGTATATATTATCTATATTGAAAGTATATATACATATTTTGGTATACACACACACACACACACATATATATGTGTATGTATGTATATATATACCTAAATATGTGTATATATAAATGAATATACATTTGAACTGATACATAGTCAAAACAATGTTTCTGACCACAAATAGGAGCAAGGCAAATAAAGAAATGGTAGAGGAAGTGATAACTAATGGGAGATTTCCATATTCCAACTTGTGTGAAGATAATTTTGAAAGCCACAGGAAAATGTATATAATGGACAGAAGGTCAAGGATTCTGAAATGTGCATGTCAATCTCAAGCATTGACAATGGCAGATTGTGTAGTAGTGTTTCAAATGATGTTAATCTTGACACAAGTCTCTACTTCCTCTCCAAGTTCCAAAGACATGCTCTGTGGGATTGAAATAATGCCTCGAGAATATGAGGGATCAGAGAATATACATTGTTCACCATCGTCATTGTCTGTTTCTGATTCTGGAGATTTCAGTTCTAGAACTTGTGTAGAGTCTGACTCTAATGAGGAACCATTTTCTCACTCTAAATCTGCTTCATGTTTTGGCTAATATTATGGTAAGAAAGATGCTACATCTACATGGGATGATTGAGATGCCAGATCCTCTAGCACAAAGATTTGTCTTTGAGCTTTTTGTTGAAACTGATGACATTGTTGTCACACATAAAGTTCAAATGCGGGGAATGAATGACCCTATTTATTATATTTTATCAGAAGGGGAATATGCTTCCAAATTGGAAATATATGAAGCTATGTTTAAAATAAATGGAAGGGAAAATATTCAAGCAATTCAAGAAGCTTCTAAATCTAGTGTAAAACGGTTTGCACACATATCTGTCGTTGATTTTGGCTTTGCAAATTTCTTGAAGCGAGGTTACTATGAAGGCAATAGGGCTACTGAAAATTTTTTACTTGATAGGTTTCCATATGGAGGTGTTATTCTAAGACCCAAATTCATTTATGGGACTCGTTAGGTTGGAAGCTTCAAGATTCTATTGGGGATTGTTGGTGCTCCCCTTGAAACGGTCTTCTGAAATGCAAAATCTGCATCACAAATCCCAGTCATAGGACCACTGTTTGTGCCACATGTTAGTACATCATCTATTGCTAAGGTTGTTGTGCAAGCAGTGACAGATGTTGTATTTCTTCCTGGGATAATTGATGTATGGGGCACCAGTTGTCTTGTTGATCATTGAGAAAAATCTTTCCAACAGGAGTATTCCTATTGTTGGGTTCTGCTAAAATGCTAGATACATTTGAAAGTTAATGGAGCCATTGGAAAGTTCAAATAAAGCCAGTCTGATAAATATCTTCTTATATTTTGGTGATTGAAAAAGGGGAATTTCATCAAAAACAAGAGAGCCCCGAATCTATGGAAGAGAACAAAAGCCCATGAGGAAAATATTAAGCTAGTTGAAGCTTTGAAAAGAAATATTCCAAAAAATTATAGAAGAAACCCCACTTGGGTTTTTGTAAGAATGTAACATAACTTCTAGAACTCATTTTAAATAAAACGCTTATGTAAAAAATGTAAAAATTGGAATGTATATGTTGTATACATGCAGCAAAACCCTTGCAGGTGGTTCGAATAATATTTATTTTGCAATGCCAACAAAGTAAGAAACCCAGAAATGGTAGACCCTTCATGTTCATGCATGACGGCTGCAAGGTTTTGTCACCTTTCATCTTTGAAGACCAGAAAGATTCAACAATGGGGGCTAGAAAAACCAGAAAAACCCTCATTCTTCCTCTCTTCACTGACAAATGCAAAATGCAAAATGCAAAAAAATGAAGACTTTTTAGGGCTTTCGAACCATATAACTTGCCCTTTTTGCTTTTCTATTTTTTTTGGAAATTCGCATGCATATTTATGGGATTCTTTTCCTTTTTGAAATGTTGAGCATTTGTGTTGTGGTGGGGGGGTTTTCTTTTTTGCCTTAGGTTTTGTGTAAGAAATTTTTATTTAACATTTCTTTTTTTGCATAAGTTTGTCTTTGTAAAGGAAATATTAAAGTGATATAATTATGAATCATTTTATATTTTCTATCTTTAATTCAAAAGAAAGGTGAGCCAATTTATTCACATGTTATGGTCTTTAAGAGAATAATCAATTGGGAAACATATGGAGGGAATATAGGGTTGTGGGTCAAATTTGACTTTGCCAAGTCAGTTTGGGGGACTTTATGACTAGTTAGAGCATTTTATGGACAGTTGAATATGAGTCATAGGGTTCCTAATGACTTAGTTGAACTTTTTCAAAAATAGGAATTTATTTCATGAGTCATTAAGTCCTCATTTTTGGGCTATTTACTGGCATTCGACCCAAGAGTTGGGCATTGTATTTAGTGAGCTTTTGAACTCAATAGGGGAGAGTTCTGATTATGCAGAGAATGTTCTTGTGACTTTTGAGTCCTTCGCAGTTTGTTTTGCAGAAATTTGAAATTCATCTTTGAAAGCTTAATATAGGTGACAACAGTTGAGTCTATGTTATTTGTGTCTATTTTTTAACCTTCTTTTCTTTCTGCAATTCTATGTGTAGTGTTAGAGTGATTTGATAAGAACAATTAGTGAAGTGTTATTGTTCCTTGTTGTTTTGTCTCATTCAAGCACCTGGTTGTAAATGAGTAAGTTTATTTGTAGGTTGTAATGTATGTTTTAGAAGGTGAAATTGATAAGAGAGAGGCATTTGTATTCCTTCTTTTGCAAGTTCATTCTTCATACTTTATTACAAATTATTTATGCAAATCTTTTCAGAAAAGAAGTGTTTTGTGTCTACTTAAGTAACTAAATAATCTTTCTCTGTCATTTATATCCAAACTTTCATATCACTTTTGGTGTATCACCTGTTTCTTCAGTTTAGACTGTAGGTTTTTAGGATTATTTTCAGTAAACTCTATCCTTTTTCCCACAAGTTTAGATTAGATTCATGGAAATTTCACTGAATATTCAATAGGAGCCAGCCTAGAAACCAGAGGTTTCACTTCAACTGCATGTCTCACCAAGAAGTGATTTCCATGTTATGCTAGAATTACTAAAACTTTTCACTTCAATATTGGGTGCAAATTTTAGTACTTAACAACTATATGCACATAAAACACAAGAAAAACTTATTATGTTAGGATGTTTTCTAGAATGCCTCATTAATTCAAAGTTTTGGAGAGCATCTTTTCAAAATCCATTTTGAGCATATCCTACAATCATTGCATTCCATGAGATGACATCTCTTCGAAGCATCCTATCAAATAGTTCACGTGCCCTATATATGCTTCCATGGTATGGTTAGTAGACACATTGAGAGGGTTATGGAGATTTGCAAGGGCTTTGTGAGCTATTTTTAGACTTTTAGATGGTAATTTCTACATTTTAGGGAGGGGTCTTATTTTTAGGAAGGGCTAGCAGTTGACTGGTCAACCATCCAAAGGTCCATAGAGCAAAGCGGTTTAACGTGTTAGAATAATAGGTGTAATTGTCTAAGGTGCCCTATTCATGTGTTGGAATAGCAGGTGGAATTTTCTAAGGTGCCTTTTTTAAGGTTGAAATTGTGAATTAAAAAATTTGAGGCCAAGTCTACAATATAACATCTACAAGTGCCCCATGAAAGGAAAACTAGTTTCCTAAAGCTAAAGGTTGCAATAATATGTACAAGCATATGAAATATAGAAAATAACCTAGCAGAGCTAGCAGATGTGGTGATTCTATGGGGGTATGTACACAAGCTTAGATGGAAAAGTTGGATTACTATAATTTTCCAGTAGGATTTCAATAGCAGAAGAAAATTATCATACTATCATATAGTGAAAAGTATCAATTGTTAGGTACAAAACTTTCTCCTTTATTTTTGGGCAAATCCTTTTGTATTATTCTGTCATTTTTGTATTTTCTCAATAAGCTAGTAACATGGTCACATGTCTAGGTGGTTGTTACTCTTACAAGAATTCACATTTTGTTGTTGTATTTGGGAATTGTTAAGTCCATGTAATAACCGATTAGTTGTTAAGAGTAAAAAAAAAGTGAACTGATGAAATGAGTTGGAGCTAATTATCTAATTTCAATATTTACTTCAAACTGAGACACTGCCTAAATAGTATGACCATGTAGGGTATATGTATGTACATTCATATTTTCACTCTTTACCATTGAATAAGTGAAATCAAATCATAATAAAGTGCATCATTTCTGTTGACCAATGAGTTGCATTACATTGGGAGATTAGGTTTAAAAAGATGTTGCCCATAAGAAGTAGAGGGTCTATAAAGATAATCCATCAAGGTGAAGCATGATTACATGCTTATCATGAGACCACAACTAGGATTTTGTACTTGTTGATTTGAGGGGACCAGTAATCCACCAAGATAATTTTGAATTGGCAAAAGTTTGTAATTCTTTTCACAGAATAGGTAGAATGGGGAGAATCAATTTGCAGATGTTGAAATTACTAGAGCTTTTATGTTTGAATTAGTTTTTACATCACTTAAACTAATACCATCCTCTTCTTTCTTCCCACTTTGAATCTTCAAAAGTAACTTGAGGACTTCTGGATGTTTCCAACCACTATCATGGGTCATTCACCATTTGATGGCATTGGAAGTTGCTTCATAGTTTTTTTTTCTTGTATAATTTATTTCCTAATCCTTCAAAATGATTTTGATTTGTCCAGGATGGTGATGTTTGGACTTTCAGTGTACAATCTTTGAATGGGCCTCTTCCACCCAAGACAATCCATGTCAATTATGAGGGTTTTGCAGAAGGTTAGCATTTCTTCCTTTGATAGATTTTAGTTGGTAAGTGGAATTCTAGGAAATTCTGTTGGACGATTGTCATTCTGTTTGTTTAATGCATGACTAGCAAAATGAGGCCTTAAGGAACAACTTTTGATTTTAAATTAAAATATGAGAAGTACTTTCTGGAATGCATGTTTCATACTGGAAGATGCATTTAGAATTATCATGAATAATTCTTAACTTTAAAAGTTAAATATGGTATGGAATACATGTTTCTTACTTAAAAGAAAGCTTATAAATATTTTGTAAAGTACTTTTCTTACATTACATCTATGTTGTCTGCATATTTACAATTCTTCCTTTTGCTCTTTTAAAATCTTCAAATTACTTATGGCTTGATGACTTATCAGATGTAAAAGTTGGGGATGAGCTAGTTGTAGATGGTGGCATGGTGAGGTTTGAAGTAATAGGAAAAGAAGGTCCTAACGTGAAATGCTAATGTACAAATCCTGGATTGTTACTATCGCATGCAAACCTAACATTTTGGAGGCAGGGAAAAGTGGTTCATGAAAGGAATTCCATGCTTCCCACAATATCTTCGAAGGTGATTTCTCATTCACTTAGATGTCACTTGTGTTTGTGTTGAGATTAAGTTCTTGTAGACCCTAATGTTCATTTCATCTTGCAAGATTGGCTTGACATAGATTTTGGGATTTTTGAGGGTGTTGATTTCATTACGATATCTTTTGTGAAGTTAGCAGATGTAATCAGACATTTGAAAATTTATATTGCTGCCCGATCTTCTGATAGGCAAAGAAAAGATTTCTAGATGGACCTCACTGATTCTCAAGTAAACAAAAATACTTGTTTGTTAGTATGGTTTTGTTATGCTTTTATTGATAGATGCATTGTACCTTTTAATGGTAGTTTAATATGTATATCTCTTACATTTAATCCACACAATTAAATTTATAGTTTGACAGGAGAGTACTTTGGATCCTCATTCTTTGTAGTGACATTGGTGTCATTACTAAAATTGAAAGTGTCAACTCTTTGAATAATCTTGAAGATATAATTCGATCGTCTAATGGTGCTATGGTAGAAAAAGGAGATCTTGGTGCACATATTCCTTTGGAATAGGTTCCATCTGTCCAACAACAAATTGTCCAAGTATGTTGACAACTAAACAAGCCAGTTATTGTTGCATCTCAGCTACTTGAGTCAATGATAGAGTACCCTATACCAACAAGGGCAGAGGTAATTTCATATTAAGGATTGGACCTTATTAGGTAAAATTTAATAGTAATTCAATCATCTCTTTTAGTTTTATAGTGGTGGGAGCTAAAAATATACAGTCATTGTTGAGTTTAGAATCTTTAGATAGTGTTCAAAAGTAGTAGCCTTTCCCTGCACGATGCCTCTTTCATCTAGTTGGATTTCACTACACATCACTTTGCAAGATTTCTCTATGTATAGTAGCATTCTATTCACATGATATGCTAGTGGAATTAAGTTAACAATGTTCAAAATGGGGATTGGCAAAAGGCAAGGCAGGTAAAATTAAAGAATGATGTAGTATTTGTAGTTTGGGAAAAGCTATGATTTTGTTATCTTTCATGTTAAATACAATGTGTGGAGATAATAGTAAACATACTATGGAAATTCAAGGTATTGGTTCTTAAAACATTTTACTTCTACCCAAGAGGGTTTATTATAGAATATTTTTCTTTTATCTGGAAGGATTTTTAGAATAAAACAAAGCCCTGGCGCACTTTGAATCATATGTTGTGCCATTATACATCATGAAATAATATTCCAATTTTCACAGTATAAATAATTAAATTTTGAATACATGTATGATTCACATATATGAAATAATCAAATTTTGAAAAAGGGGTCTACTTTAAATTTTAGTTCAATTCCAATTTTCCATGAGGATCTTAATTCAATGAACTTATAAAATTATTTGAATACTCATTTTATAACAATTATAAAGATTTTTCTTGTCATCAATCACTGTTGCTTTCTAAGTTTAAGGCCATACAAGCCATCCTATTTTTTGTTTAAGTTGTAAGTCATCTTATAATAATTTGCACAACAATTGATTTGAAATCAAACACACTCTGAAGTGCCCTTATCAAAGTTGTTTTTGTTATTCTTGTGAGAGGTGGTCTTTCTTGCTTTGAGAGCACAACTCATTATGTAATCACAGTAAAACATGGAAAACGTTCCCTGCATATCATTCTTTTCATGTGTTTGGTGTCTTATAAATTTAGATCTAATTGTGTTAGTAGCCCCCACAAATAGACAACTAGAAAATTTCTCTTTTTCTAAAGGCAGAGAGCTCAAGAATGATCACTTCACTATCTTATACTGCACGGTATGTTTTCCTAATGCACCTTTTCCCCTTTTCATGGAGTTTTACTAATGAGGTTTTTCTTTTTTCAGTTGCTTTGCAACCAAGCTCTTGGAAGCCTCATAAAGTTTCCATGTTGTGATTCGAAAGACTAAGAAATAACACAAGAACAATGTTGTAAATATACAATGATTTGATTTAACAATTTAGTAAGTAGTAAACTCACCAAGAACCCCTGGTCCTCCATGGTCACTGTTGAAAATGAAGATATGGTCATTAGTGCCATTATTAATGACCTTCCCACTCCCACCTTTTATAGAGTCCTTATCTCCAAGGATAACAACAAACAACTTCTCTAAATTCACATCCCTTCCTATGTAGTCCTGAATGAAATGAAAACAGACAATTAGAGAAAGTGGCCTTAAATAGTAAGTCACATGGGTGAACCTTGGAAGATAGTCTCATCAGGAACAGAGCAATTATATTATGAAGTCACACTGGTAGACTTATGAGATAGTTTTAAGAAATTGAACAATAAAGTAAACTTGTAAAAGTAGATCACCTTAGGGACACCTGCATAAACATCTTGACCTTCAGGATGGTTGATGATAATCCCTGGCCAAGGATTAATAATATTATTCGCTATGTTATCTTACATGAACACAATAATATTTTCCTCCTTTAGTCCCTCTTTTGTAAGAACTTGATATGCATGGTAAACATTGGCTTGCAAAACCAATCATTCAATTCTTAGCATAATAGTTATGGTAGGTCCATAGTATGATTTTTGGCATACTTAAAAATAAAAACTACTAGAACCCTTATTATTGACTATATTAGGCATATGTTGATCTGCTATTTCTAGTGTGATATAAATTATAATTGTCTGAGATGTATGATTGGATTTATAAATCAAATCCTAAAAATGGATTTAAAGCTTGAGGACCAAGGAAGTATCTACCTTTATAGCCACTGACTAGAGTGTATTGGGTAACAAATATACTATCATAGAAAGTGAGATAGGGAATCTAGATCTATATGCATGATTCTGAAATGCCCATGTTGCCACATCTCTTTAATTCGTGTGCTATTTTGTTACCTATAATTAAATATGTGCTTTTCATTAATTGACCAATAAATTCATGTGAAACAAGAAAAAATATGCCTTAGTTGCATCAATATTCCATGTAACCAATAGTATTGTTATTTCACATAGATGTATTTCTTTTATACCAATAAATATATGAGCAAATCTATAGATCTATGGGATATTATCTAGTTCTATCTCACTTTATACAATACTAGCCCCTAAAGGCCAACTGGAGTGTAAGATATTCAATAAAAAGAAGATAATATAAGGAGTCCAAGCTCTATTTCCAACCAAAATAGAGAAATAACAATCTTAGCCTAAAGTTGGAAACCAATTTGTATTGTGTCAAAATGGCATATCAAGAGGTCAACCACTTCTGGAAGAGCCAAATATACGCATTCGAGCAAACACATTACTTGTTCCAGCTTCAGTTGAAAGGATACCTATGGTAAGGTTTGACATTCCAAATGCTTTTGATTCTAAGAGAATCAAATGACATGTTATTTCAGGTCCATTGATAGGCAAGTTGTGATCTAATCAATCAAGTATACTTAGCAGTGGCCCATTGACATCTAAGCGTATAGAGTCTTCAATCAAATCTAGCCCTATCCTTCATTCCTCAATATCTCATTGTGGTGGTCCATCAAAATGTCTCACCTCCTAATCTATCTCCACCCACAAAACCACACTATATGAGTTTCCCAAGCCACCTATTGATTCACTAAAGCCCTTAAAGTCTTCTAACATATCTAATATAACTCATTCAACACCTTTGTTGGGTAAGAAGAGTTAGGAGAAACATAATTTCCAAATTCTATACAAATTCAAGCAAGCTTGTATTCTCAATTTACTACTATTTTATATTAAAAAAGACTAAAAATTGTTGATTCAGAGCCATAGCACTAAATTTTCCATGTTTTGGACTATGCTACAGAATTTGTATGTGAAAAATAGAGCAGAGAAAGAAGATCTGTTGAAAGGCCTTATTATTGGCACTGAACTTGCCTCACCTCTTCTTGTTCTTGAGAAGACATTACCTACTTGCTTGTTTCTTATGCATTATGTTTTAATTTTCATGGCCTTTTTTTTCTCCTACCTGAATGCCTTTTATCCAAAGTTGTATTCAAGGACTGATAATTGGGTGTTTTGTAGGACATTTTTATTGTGTGGGGAGAAGATGACCAGATCTTTCTAGTGGCTAAGGCTTTTGAATTGAAAAAGTGAGTACTTAATACTTTCAGTTATGATTGAACATTATATTTTGTAAGTTTTATAGTGTGAATAGCATGGGAAGCTTCCACAGTCCATAATGTTGAAAATAAACTCTCAGAAACAAGGTCACAGACATTGTGACACTCTCTCTCTCTCTCTCTCTCTCTCTCTCTATATATATATATATATATATATATTGTGACACTCTATATAGACATTGTGACACTCTATAAATGGATTCGGGATGATAGATAATGTGGTTATTGTTGAATGTGAAGTCCAACAGTCATCTAGACATTCCTCCCTAGTAATGATTACCTCCTTGTGATCTGCCCACTTTGTCATTTATGAAAGTGTCTCCCAATGAAGTTTCATGATTCGTCCTCTTCATGTCCTTAGTAAGAATAATTTCAACATCATCAAATCTTAGTACACTTTCTTTCTTGCCAACTTTTTGTAGCCATAACTATGCATCCTTGTAATTATTTTATACTTTAGGTAGATAGGCAGGTAGGTAAAACAATTAAAGAATTTCAGCACTTGTCCTATATCCTCACTTGTCATAATATGACCATTTTTTTTTATAGGTAATGGGCTGAAGTCTAGTTTATTCATTATTTTATTACTTGTTGAAATTTATTATTATTATGTGTTAAGTTCAAGGAGACTCGAACCCAAGACTCCCATATGAGAGGCTAACTATTTACCATCGGTGGATTTTATCTAGATCAAACAAATAGCAACTATATAAACCTTATAAACCTTTCATATAACTTGTTGTGCATAGTTGTCGAGTTTACCTTTCATATTACTTGCTATGCATAGTTGCGGAGTTTGCTTACACTATTTAATATTTGTTTCTCATCCCATAGCTTTTGTATTTCTAGTTCACATGCTATTGAATTTCTCTAAGGGTGAAGCTTGTCTAAGGTAAGTCAACCATATGCTTGTACTCATTTTCATCTTCAGTTTTACCTTGACATGTTTTATGTACTGCTACCATGTTACTGTTGATATAATAAATACTGTGAGACCCATCTTTATTTAGATTAATTTTTGTAAAGGACTATCTTATTAATGCTAGGTGTTTCAAAATTTCATCGCATATATTATACTCTTGAATGGATTCAAAATTGGTTATTTAATAGTTATTTTTTTAGAAGTAAAATCATTTACTTATTGGCAACAATGATTTGTCTTTATTCCTGATAGTCAAAGCTTATTGTTTGGCATGTATGAGAATGCTTTGTATTAAAAAATGGAGTGTCATGTATCTAGGATGTATTTGAGATAGCATTGACCTTGTCTGGGCTTCTGTGTTGAATATTTCTTATTTTTAGAATGGGTTGCGATAAAGTTTAATGAAGGGAAAAACATGTGTATTGGTGGGAATATACACTGCTACAAATTCTAGAAATATTACTCTTTATTTCTACTATCATGGGCCATGCACTATTTAGTTAAGGGTGAATGTGTCGTTATTTTATAAAGAGAGTCATATCAGTTCTTAGAGCATGCACGAGGAGCTCGAGATTTGGCTAACTATGATTCTTCTTATCATGTGTGTACTAAGTGAGTATCCATTTGGGTACAAGTCTTCTATAAATCCAGCTCTTGGAGAATATAGCTATTTTTTTATTCTTGTGAATGAGTCGAGTCAAGCATATGATGTAGTAAGAGCAGATATACAGAGATAAGAAGTTTATTGTAGACTAGGAGGTGACAATATACATTAAAGGAGAAATGAATGAGTTGTGTGATAAATATTATTTGATGTTGTGCAATTCATTGCAGTTGAGATGTTGTCATTGAAGATGATATTTGCAGTGCAGCATTCATTTTTCTGTTATTGCTGATAAAAAAGGGGTGTTATCTAAAATGTTAAGAATGCTCTGAAAAGTGGTATTAAGTTCTGCATTTGGGTTGGTGCTCACATTTGTATTCTGGGTTGTTGGTGCCCATTTTTCATTTTGGTTAATAAAAAATTCTTGTATGATGTGGTTTTTTACCCATAAGGGTTTTACATGAATAAATTAATGTATGCATCTTTATGCTTACTCTCTTTATTCTTTAATACTCTATGTTGTTTAATGTGCATTCAAAAGTTCTAACAATTCTGAAATACTGATTCATGCCCATAACAAAGATGAAGACTCACATAGGGGATAGAAGCCCACAACAAAGATGAAGACCATTTAGATTTTTGACAATTTATTTTTTCGACTCACATAGGTGATAGGAACCCACAACAAAGATAAAGACCATCAATCTATGGTGTAGGTTAATTAGTAATAAAGTAGACAATGAAGAAGTGCCCTCTCCACAACCCTTACAACCACAATGTCGGCCTCATGGAGATTAGAAACCTTATATTAATTGGTGGCTTTGACCCCAAAAAATTTGACTGTATCATGCACATAATTGATGGTGCCCTATGCATAAATGTCCATTTTTTTTATGTTGTATCAAGCAATTGTTTCTTATCCAAGCCATTTAATTTGCAACCTTTTAAATCTCTGCAAAGATAAAGTTGGAGCAGGATAATTTTTCTTCTCAAAGGTGTCCTCTGATTGTAAAGCATCTATTCCATTATCTATTGAACTAGATATGTCTTGTTTGTTGAACAGATAATACAATGGACACTTTACAATCAGAGGACACCTTTGAGAAGAAATTTTTCCTGCTCCAACTTTATCTTTGTTGAGATTTAAAAGGTTACAAATTAAAAGGCTTGGATAAGAAATAATTGCTTGATACAACATTAAAAAAAAATCAACCAAACATTGGTGGAAATTTCAACCAATTCTTGATAGTTTTCTACCAAGAATTGGTCAAAATTTCCACCTATCATAAAACATTTTCTACCAAATATTGGTGGAAATTTCAACCAATTTCTTGATAGTTTTCTACCAATACTTGCTCAAAATTTCCACCAATTATTAAAAAAAAATTGACCAAACATTGGTGGAAATTTCAACCAATTCTTGATAGTTTTCTACCAAGAATTAGTCGAAATTTCCACCAATTCTAAAAAAAATTGATCAAACATTGGTGGAAATTTTGACCAACAATGACAAATCAGAGCTAGCAAAAATTCAATTTTTTTGAGAAATGTATTGTTGAAATTTTGACCAACTTGCAGGTTGGTTGCAATTTTGACGAGAAAATTTACCACGAACTACTTGGTCAAAATTTTGACCAACTCGGGTCAAAATTTTGACCAAAATTTGTCAAAAATTGAGTTCAAATTTACTAGTAGTTCCTCATACCTTTCCTCATTTAGATCTTCTTTAATAAAAAAATACACCACTACTCCTCCTTTTTCATCTTCTATGTTTGACTCGGTGTTCTCTTCCTCAACAATGTAGCATGACTTCTTCCTTTTGTCTTTATAGTCCTTGTTCTTTCTATATGTGTTCTTCTTCTTGTCATTTTTATCAATCTTGTTCTTACGAGGGCATCCAATAGCAAAAATGCCAACTTCATTGCATTTAAAACATATTAGGGGAAATTTACCTTTGAATTTCCCTTTAATTCTTAGTAGTCTCCTTGCAAGCAATGCTTCAATTTCATTGAATTCTTCCTCTAATCATGAATCACTTTCATCCTTACTATTCTCTTTCTTTGAACTTCTAGTGGTTAGTGATGACTTTAATGTATTGTCAATCTTAGGCACACTATTGTCATATTTACTTAACTCAAATGCAGTCAAACGACCAACTAAACCATCAAGAGTTAGATAATTACTAGGCATGGCTCTGAATTCTTGAATTACAGATACTCTTATGGCATAGACAGGTTAAAGTGTTCTGATAACTTTACTTACAACTTCATCATTACTAATGGTGTCTCCAGTATCTTTGATATCACTAACAAATTCCTTGATTTGGTTGACATATTACATAATATTTTCTCCATCTTTCATCTTCATCTCATCATATTTTCCTCTTAAGTTTTCTACTTTATCTCTCAACACATTCTCATCTCCTCCATGTATAAGTGTTAGCTTGTCCCACATTTCCTTAGCATTGGCACAATGTTTGACATCGTCAAACTCAACATTGTTTAATACAGAAGCAATCTCAATAATGAGACTGTTGTGTCCCTTTTTCTAGTTCAACTCATCAATTGTCATAGGTCCATTAGGAAGGGTGTACTCATCATCCAATGAGAATAGTGAATTATCTCTAATCTCAAATAGATAAAGCCTCATCTTTCTTTTCCATGAGGAGAAATTTTCCTTATTCAACTTTGGTACCTCTCTCTTATACATCTTCAAATCTTTAGGCAAATTTCCTTCAAACTTCTTTCTTTAGGCACTCATCTCTGATACCAATTGTTAGATAACTTGTGGGAGGGAGGGTGAAAAAGTTATAACCAACCACCCTAGAGGCCTTAAAATAATTATGTACCAATTTCAACTTCATAAGATTTCAAATCAATAAATTGGTAAACACATCAAACATCTTAATTCCAAAATTTAACAACTTCACATCAAATTGTTATCTCATTATTTCCTAATATATTGAGTATTAAAGTAATTATCTAGATTATATTGAGTTGCACATTAAACAATTAACATAAAATAAACCATGCAAATGGAAAAACCACTTGGGAACTAACAACCCAAATAATTTCACTCTTATAAAGTGAGCTTTGTTAGGATCCAGCATTTTAAAGGTTACATGCACATTTTTAATGTGACCTTGTTAGAGGGTTTTCACCAAAGATCATCTAGACCTTAAATCACTTCTTGACATTAATAAAGAGTGGCTTGCTCTAAAGGACTTACAAACATTACTATTGAATGTTACCATATAGGATTTCAAAGACTTGTTAGATCCACTCAGTTAACATATTTGTTTGCTACAATGGTAAGAAAGTAACTGTCAAGTGATCTGTTAGGTTTTAGTACTACCTTGCTTGTTCAGATCTTTGCATTGCTCTATATCTTCCTTTCAATATCTTTCTAGTTGATTCCACACTCACACTTTCATTCAACACTTCCTCTTCTTGATCTTCTCAATTCTGTTATGCTTAGTTCGCCATTTGTTTTTATTTTCCACTTCAATTCGCATCAACAATGATGAACAACAAGAAACATCTTGTTCATTCATTTAAGTAGCTTAATTTTGCCTTTCTAGAATCTTCCAGATTTTGTCACTTAATTAGTATCATAAATCTCAAATTGATTGAATTTAGTCACTCAAAAAATAGACTTCACCCTTAAACTTTGTACTCTATTTCAGATTATCAAATCTTCTCCATTAGAGCTCCTTTGAATTATTTCTATCACTGATCCCATAACTGACTTCATCCTTATCTTTTAGACTTCTCAAACATTCCTAATTTACACCAAATCTCGACCTTAGATTAATCTTTTATAGACTTTTTCTTAATATTCATGTGTTGTAAACACTACAACATGCTCGGTCAAATACATGACTGAGACGTTAACACTAAAATTGCTCAATTAACACTAGACTTCAACACTTCTTCCTCAAATTCTTGGTGATGACTATAGTAGCTCAGTTAATACAATATTCCTTTATTTATTGACCAAAATTTCTTTCATATACTTCATGTTTAAGATCATGTAAAGTAATCAAACTAGAATTATATTGTTAGAGTTATTCAAAAGCCCATTGAATACCATACACTTATATCATCATGCTTTCTTCAAATCCTCTTCATCGTGGAAATGATATGGAACTCTAATGATTTAGCATAATTTCTAACCAATTAAAGATTGACATCAATGAAAACATAAAAACTAATATGACTCCTACATATACATTAACCAACATTATCATTTGGGGCTAACATCCACTTCTAACAAACCAAAACAATTGATCCAATTATTGAAATCTATAGAAGCTTGAGAAAGTTTGGATATTCCTCCACTTTTTTTTCTGAAATGGAGTAAATTGCATTGAAGTATCATCCAATAACATAAAAAGAAAGCCAATTTTGGAGGTGGAGGTCAACATCCTGTTGGGCGTTCATTTTGCAAGAGGTCAACGGCAGGAATCCATAGTGTAATTCCTCCCTTGAAAAGCAAATCTTTGTAAGGATCTGCTCCAAGGTTTAGTGTTTGTCTTGCGATGTACATAAATCCACTCAGTAGAAGATAAATGTGAATGTTCACAAGGAGGCCTTTGCTAGTTCTACAACCCTTTTATCTTGGAATCGAAGTAAAATATGTTTGTTGTCTCAAAATATCACACCAAAAGAACAATATTTTTGTATTTTCTATTTTTTCAATGAATGCAATTCTAACAATGCAACTAGTATGAGGTCCTACTCTAACAGGGGGGGCTAGCAAAGCAAATAATGAAACTGAAAGAAAATAACATGAAACCAAATAACTTGAAATTTAAATTCCTAAAAGGACATAAGCTACAGAACGCAACACGCTGCGAGTTAAACCTTCGAAGAAATTGGTAGGAAACTAATGAAAACAGGAGCAACGCTTCCTAGAATCCACTGATGCAATTGTCGGTGAGAATCTTTAAGAAATCAAATGATGTTTCACTCTTCATCAAATCGCAAGGCCACAAAAAGTGCGCTCATGTGAGACAAAAAGCTATGTAGACACAATCGGGTGATCACTTCTCAAGCTCGTTACGTCAACGAAATTCATATATCTGTAGCAAACACTAGAACTAATAGATCGCACAACCAGAAACAACGCAATAAACCTTTGGCTCAATCACAATCTCATGAATAAAATTCATAAAACAATGACACATTCAGGCAAGAATAACTAAACTCTGAATGCTAGCACCAAAAGCATATCTTTATTGCATAATAATGGCGGCCCCTTTTACATTTTACAATGGGGTATTTATAAGAAATCATCTCCTCAATTTGTGTTGAGAGTGAGAGATATCTTGATGCAATAAAATGCTTTTAAAACATTTAAACAAACTAAATATATACAAATTGACAATCTAACTAGTGCTTTGAGGGACTCCATCCATATTTTATTCATTAATTGGATGCATGAGCCCTTTACATGTCAAAAACAAAGAAGAAGTGAGAGAGAAAGTTGGAGGAAGCCATCAGTTGAAGTGGAAGTGCCTGGAGACACCAAAAATAGAAGTTGGCCCTTCACTTGATGTGTGTTGGAGTTAACTTGCCATCAAAATGCGCTCTCAATGCATGGAAAGTGTTATTTTTGGAACTGGCAGTCAACTGTCTGTCGGCGCACCTCTGAATTGCAGAGCTACATGAAAATGCAGAGCTATGGACCTGTGAACCTATGTACCTACTGAGCTACGAACCTACGTAGTTGCGGACCTGCGGAGTTGCGGAGCTGCGTACCTGCGAAGCTGTGGACCTACGGAGCTCAATTTGCCAAAAAATCAAAGTTCTCAATTTTGAAAATGGTTTTTGGGTTTTGCTCAAATGAGGTTTTAGATCACTTTTTGTATACACTCCATGCCCCTTTCTAATGATTTACACTCTCTTTATAGCCAATTACTTTCATAAACTTGCACTCCCTCCACTTCTTCAATCAAAAATCTCAAGGCACCTGCATTGAATCTTGTCCCCAATAGCTGCATAAGATGAGGAACCTGATTTGCTTTTATGCGTCCAAACTCTGTATCTTTGACCTTTGTCTTCTCTCCACCTATCCAATCCTTCCCGACAAGAAACCAAGTGATCCAAATTATCCAAGACGATCAAATCTTTGCAACTTTTTCATATTTTTTCACAAATTTTCTATGCATTTTTCAATGACCTTTTTGGAGGTCTTTTGCTCAAAATTTCAAGTCGGAACCTTCGTCGGTCCCTAAAACTGGACAACCAAAGGCTCACTATTTTAGGGATCGAAATTAGATCTTCAGTTCTTCTTTCCAATAGTGTAAGTGGTTCTGAATTCTAAGGCTCGAGTCAAAAGTTATGACCTCGACAAGTTGAGGATGTCATTTTTACCTACAAAAGATGAAAACATTAGTCTGTAGAGTTAACAATGTATAGTAAAGACACACTAGCTACTCAAACAAAACTGGAGGTGAATCTTGAAATCTAGCTAAGTCTAAAATTTTGAAGCCCTAAAATTTGGCTAAGTCTAAAATCCTGAAGCCCTGAAATTTGGCTAAGTCTAAAATCTTGAAGCCCTAAAATTTGGCTAAGTCTGGATTTCTGAAGCCCTGAAATTTCTTAGAATCTTTACCTTATCTCAAGGAGGTCTGAAACCTATCTCAAAAGATTCGTCACATATATTAAAATATATCTTAAGTATAAGTAAAATTATACTTAAACGATATATTTTAAACTCCTTCTATTGCTACTCAGACAAAACTAGAGGTGAAAAGGCGGCTTGACAAGCACGCATGGTGCCTTGGAAGTGCGGCGGCGCGAACGTGCACAAGCCTTTGGTCATGCACACGCACTTTAGGCGTGTGACTGTTTGTGGCAACGCACGCAACTTGGGCGCATGGCCCTTGGGGGTGCGTGTGTGCTCCCCTTGGCGATGCGCGCATGGCCTTTAGGGGTGCATGCATGTTGCCATTGGCAATGCACGCACTCCCCTTGGTAGCGCGCGCATGGCCTTTAAGGGCGCGCATGCTCCCCTTAGTGGCGCGCGTGTGGCCTTTAGGGGCATGCGCACTCTCCTTGGTGGCGCGTGCGCTGCCTTTAAGGGTGTGTGCACGCTTGGGGTGTGCAGCCCTTGGTGGCACGCGCACGCCCTCAGCGACGCATTTGAAATTTTTATTTTTTTTCCAAATTTTTTAATTTTTGTGTTTTTCAATTTTTCAATTTTTTTGTGATTTTTTGACTCAACTTTCAAACAAAAATTCTTCTCCTGACTCTCGAATTGTGAATCTGGGAGTCGAAAAAAAATAGGGGGTCCCCATTCCTAGTGAGGAATGGGGCGTGTGTTGTGGACACCACAACACATCCCTCTAAAGGCCTCTTTTCTCATCGTTGGGTGTAGGCCCATATAATTTATGAGAGAAAAGTCAATGGAAAGATTTAAATTAGACACTTGGACTCCTATCCAATTCCTCTCCAAGCATAAGGGAGTGAATTTGAAATTTTTAGGGTTCCAAATAATAGCCAAGCCCCTTAATGCACCCCTAGCCAGACTGCCAATGATTTCTCTAAAGCCTAGTTTTCTTTTAAAATTTGAGAATTCTTCCATACTTAGTTTAGTTTCCTGAATTATAGCAATTTATGGTTTATAGTTATTAAGACAACACTTTAGTAAGCATTGCTTGTTAGGGGTATTAAGGTCCCTAACATTCTAGGAAAGGAGCTTTATTTCTCCTTAGAAAGGAACTTCCCCTTCCCTTTATAAAAAAAATTTGGTAAGTTTGGTTTGTCCCCTACCTCAACATCCTAAGATCTAAATTCATTCATAGCTTTCCTTCCTTTTTTTGTTGGATTTTTTATTAAGTTGGGGGAGGATAACACATACTCTATTTGTTAAATACCTCTTAGCTTATTTTTTTCAACCATCTAGATCAAATTATTCATAAGATCATCCATAGTATAGCCTTCCCCTCCTACAACTATAAGTTTTTGTATCAACATTTTCTTTTGGGTATCCATTCCCCCCTTAATAGTGTCCTTGGTGAGAGTGTTAACAATATCTTCAGTAAGTTTTTCACAAAGGGTCTCCTTTTCATCATGACTCATCCCATGGATGGAGGCCCAACCATTTCTAGTTGGAGAATGGTCCCTTTTAGGAGGCAACCTACATAGAGCCTGCTTAGGAGGAAATAGGGGGACTACAGGGTTGTCTCCTGAGGTTGAAGGGCTAAGTCTCTAGATTTCTCTAAGATGCCTTCCTTCATAGCATAGGAACTTGAGCTCGGCTTAGAAAAATTGAAATTTTCTACCCTTGGTAGATAGAGGCCATCATTTTAGGGAATAGGTGAATTTGATAGATCCATAACAACCTCCTTATGGGACAAGACAGGTGACCCATCCTCTTATTGGAACATAGAGGAGTGCACCATAGATTATCTTCATGAGGGGGGTCATTACTAGAAATGACAAAACCTCCCCCATGGGGATTAAATGTGGTGAGGATGTTCGGAGAAGGAGAAAGAACTTGAGGAGGAAACTTTTCTAAGACAAGGTCTTCCATAATTTCCCCTTCTTTAATAAGGGATTCCTGGGGAGGGTCTAGGGTCTTAGGGAAGCCAATACTGAGAGAAGAAGAGCGATCTCCCTTAGATGTAAAACCCCAAAAAAGAGCAACACAAATAAATTCTTATATCTTGTTGGAACAGCTATAGATGGGAGCGTGTTATAGCAAATTACCCCCAAATTTCCCCAGAAAAGATTTCCTAGTTCAAATAGTATATAGATTGGTTTGTGATAATTTTAAGAATTTTAAATTTACCATTGATAACTTCATATCAACTAAAATTTTAACATTCATTAAGGACAAAAAAATTCTTCGATTCATATGAAACTCCCCAAAGAATCCCAAATTTTCCATAAGATTTTGCTTTGCAAGATTTCAACAAGAAAATCCTTTAATAAGATCCATTTTAATACTTTGATATCATTAAAGGAATCATCTTTAAACTTGGGGACCCAATTAATAAATTTAATTTGTTGGCCCTCTAGAAAAATGAGTTGACCATTTAACAACCTACCTTTAAGTTCTATCGATTTACAGTCTATGAAAATTACATTACTATTCAGGGTAGAGATATATACTTGGTTACCCAGCATTGCTTGCACCCAATTTTTCAAATTAATGTCCATAGGGTTCCTACAACACCATTTAGCAAAAAGAGGATTAGGGTATTGGGTTCTGAGACTGATGATCTATGATTCCTAGAGAAAACACCCTTGCCTAGATTAACCCTAGAATTATGGGCATTTTGTCGATTGGTCTCTTGCAATGGCCTTGGAGAGGGAGTCAAAAGGCAAGGGGATTTAGATGCAACATTAGAGCATCCCAATGGGATCATGTTTTTCCTTGAAACCAATGGGGAGATCATGCCTAGCAAAATTCATAATTTACTCCCTTAAGTGATATTGTTAGGGTTAATTTGCTTTAATGCAAAATAGAAGACCCCCTGGCCTAGATTTCCCCATGCCCAAATCTTCTCCACTTGGGATCAGACCTAGCATCCAAAGATTGAAAATGGTGTTTCAACAAATTTCTCTAAGCACCCATATAATCTTCCACTGAAGCAAGGCAATTCTTCATTAGAGAAGCAAAATAATTTCTAGTGGGAATTTCCTTGAATGAAGCCCCACATTTATCCAATAAATTTTGGTATAAAATTGAAAAGTCCAAAGAATTTAAAGGATTTTAGGAGTCAAAGCAAGGGCAATTACAACAAGAATGAGCAGAGCACGACCAAAAATTTGTAGAGTGAATCATAGCTTATATATATATATTCACACTGTTAGAATATCAAATAACATTATTTTTATATTTAGTACCAAGTACACACAATATATATAAATATGTATCTTCGTCCTAATTAAATGAATAAGTTGTCATGTATAAATTGGCTATAATATAGAAATATTAGTATTAATAATAAAGAGAGGGGTGATGATAAATCTCTCTCTATAATACGACTTCATTTTTCTTAAATGAGGAATGCCATATTTTGTATTATTTTGAAAATGCATATTTGCTCCCTAAATAGATACTTTGAACTACTTTGACTTGATTTGATGTAAAAAAAATGATTGACATATAAAAAAATGTAGTATTAGATTCAATCTTATAAGATTATTATATTTGTTATATTTACAAGAAAAATATTGGTAAATTTTTATATAATTAAAGATTATATTTATATTTATTTAATTTTTACATTTGACATATTCATAAAATCATAGATAACACCTGTATAAGTAAGCGTAAGATCTAGTCTTGTAGAATGGTTTTATTTGATGCATTATTTAAACTACTATAAGTAAAGTCTTCTAGAATTATTTTATTATTATTCTACATATAACTAATTTAAAATTTTAAAATCACATAAAATCATGTAGTAATTGTATTATATCATTATTGAATTTCATATCAATTATTTCTTCTAGTAATTAATAATTATCCTCTATTTATGAGGTTAAAGGAGGAAACCAGGTTATTTTTCTTCTCTATTTATGTTCTTTCTATAAATTAAACATAAAGAGTAACCTTCATTACTTTATGTATCATGTGACAATTCTCTCTTTCATTGCACTAATAACATTTGTTGGTGTAAATAAGTATTCACTTATTACACTTATTTAAGTTTTACTTAGGTTAATGCATTATTTAATTATTTTGCATTATTTAATTATTATTTTAGGTGAGACACTTAGAATTTTGTGAACTCTCATTGAGTTACACAACTCTAATTATGCACATGGTGTCTACAACACAGGAGTATGCATCATTCACTGAGTTGTCATGATGACAACACAGTTTTTGGCACTCCTCATTTAGCACATGTTGTCTACTCCACTAATTTGCATGCTACACCATTGTAGTCTTATCCTCACATCATCGCACTTAATCTCGTGCTTAATGGAGGATAATCCATATTTGGTGGACATGTGCCTAGTTGTATGACATATCATAGTGCTGACTTCTATGCATTCTAGAAGCTCTCCTGAGGCCTTTATAATTAGGCACTTCTAGTGTACTCTTGTATCCAATTATTGAATGAATATCGTCATTCTTATCATACTCTGCCTATTTTGGTCTACTGTGTGCTTGTATTGAGTTCTTTAGTTCTTGGGTGAATTCTGGCCTAAGCCAAATTCTTACATGGTATCAGAGCTGAGGAGGATTCTCATCACGTAGCCGTTCGAGACCGTTCATGCTTCAGCACCTTGACACGATTTCGGAGGATCCATAGAAATTTAGAGCATCTAGAGCCAGATCTAACCTCTCTATTATGTCTGGAGCATCGATTCGGTGAAGATTGACTATAAATTCACCTATCTTGGGTGAAAGTTGATTATGAGGCAAATTTTTTATGCAAACCGGCACTCGAAGGCACCGATTTGCAATTGGGTATGGTCTTTTTCGGATCTATATTTCATTAATTTCATATCTAAATTATTTTTATTTCTCTGTAATTATTGGCTTTTTTGGAATTATTTTTCGGATAAGCAGCAGAGAAATTTTTTTGCCTTTTTCGAAATTATTTTTTGAATTAGCAGCAGAGAAAATTTTTTGAGAAATTTTTTTGTCAAATCCGAGCTGTGACACCCCGGCTTAGCGATATATATTTGTGGTGGAATATTTATCTATTTTCACAGGGCTTATTTAAATTAATTTGCAGACCCTTTATTAAATCAGGTCGTACTATACACCTGAAATCCTAATATTACAAAATTCGGCGGCATCTTTATCACACCTCAAGTTACCATTTAGTTTGTCGGTGCAGATCCCACCAAACCTTTCACACAATCCGTCGGGCAACCTCAAACACCAGTCGGCGGAGATCTTTTCATTTTAATCTCTGCGGACTTAGTCTTTTAAAGACCCCAAAGATCAATTAACCCACAAATGTGGGATCATTCTGTGTGAAAATCAGCAAATAGACTTCCGTTTCTCAGTTACGGTATGACAAACCCGGCAACGTTTCTCGGGACTCACAGAAACCCTGCTCTCCCGTGCCATGCGACATGATTCAAACCCTGCCACATGGCGACACACGGCACATCAGCCCCTGCGCAGTCAGCGAGCCTACTCAGCAATATGTGGTAGTCCACATCGGTGACCATATAATTCAAGTCACCTGCACAGTCATCATACAAAATTTTCCCTGTCATATGTCGTACAATTTTGTACACTAATGATGTCATCACCACATTACGCTGACATCATCTCAGGCTGAGATTTCACTGACATCATCAATTTCATGGCCTAAAATTGATGCCCATCTAGAAGTCATAGCAGGCCAAATTTCAATTGCTGCAATAGTCGTATGACCGTCAAATTTAACCCCCTCTTTTACTGGTGCAACCCTTCACCAAATTGATTTTGGTTTTTGCAGTCCGACTTCAAGAGGCCATAACTCGCACATCCGGACTCCAAATCAGGTGCAATTTTTTTTAAAATTGGGTAAAATTTTCTAAATTTTTTAGTGGTGCAGCTATTTTTTGGTTTTGGTGCACAGATTGTTCAGAAATTGCATTTTTTGGTGATTGTACCTGGATAATCCTGCATTTTACAACTTCAAACGCTCCATATGGGCACATCTAGAGTTGAAAACAGGTTCCCTTTTTCCTTAAATTGTGTATTTTTTTGTTTACTTTCTAGATCTGGCATCAGATTGTAGTGTTGTGTGGACAAAATTGTCACTTTCAGCAATAGGGCCTTTCTTTGCTTTGTAATGCTTCAATATTGTAGCACATTGTAAAGTTTCAGATTTGTACTCTATCAAGAGGTTGTAACAAGAAAAATTAAAAGTCCACAAAGGCCAAAATTGGCAAGTGGCCCATTGTAATTGCACTACTAATAAAGTACCCAAAGCATCTACTTTGGGGGGGTTTCTTGATTTAGTGAAAAGGGGGGGTGTTCTTGGTGTTGTGTTCTCTCTTTTTTGCAATTTTCTTTCATTTTCTACATTATGGGAAACTTTAAGTTTGCAAAATTAACTCCTCATAACTATACTTCATGGTCAATCAAAATGTTGTATCACTTAATGCATAATGGAGTTTCACAATATGTAGATGGTACTCTTCCTAAACTAGCAAGTGATAATGTATCGATAAGTGAAATTTCAGATTGGGTAGCCATGGATAGGAAAGCCCTAGGTGATATATGTTTGGGGGTAGATGATAAGATCATGTATCAAATAAAGAAATGTACTACATCCAAGGAAGCTTGGGATACCCTCGAAAGCTTTTATGGTAAAGTGTCTGAAGAGGATGTGTTTAAGATTGAAGACGAGCTAGTTTCCTTAGATCCTAAGTCGTATGACTCAATACAGGACTTCATCATTAAGGTGAATGAATTAAGGACAAAGCTTAGTGATTGTGGGAGTTCTATAAAAGATGACAGACTAATCTATCTCATCTATAACAAGCTGCCATCCAAATATTCCACATTTGTATCTTCTTTTAACACCTCAAAGACTAGCTTAGGGTCTGCCTACAAGAAAGTCACTTTTGATGAATATGCAAAACTGTTGGATGATGAAGAAAAGAAGTTGAAAACAATGGGGATTCTCAAATCACCTCAGTCCAAAGCATTGGTGGCCAATGAGAGTTCTCAACATTCAGTTGGACAATCTTCAAATAAAGGAAAGGGTAAGAATAAATGGAAGAACAAATTTGAGGATGCAGAAAAGACAACACCTCAATCTAATCAACAAGGCAAGTCCTCGAATTCCAACAAGAAAGGGGACAATAATAAGGAGAAGAAAAAGTGCGCTTATTGCAAGAAATCAGGTCATGAAGAGCATGAGTGTTATCTTAAACAAATTGATGAATTGACCAACATCATGAGGAAACATAATGTTCCATTGCCTAATGCTTACAAGGAGAAGGGATCTTCTTCAGATTCGAAGGGCAAAGGGCAAGCACTCATGGCTAATTCCAACTCTTCAAAGGAGGATTTTTCTTCATTGAATCACTCAAAGGTACCGCACATCTTCATGGGGAATGATAGCAAAATGGAAGTTGAAGGAAAAGGAAATGTGGAGATGGAAAATGGAGAGTTTCAAGAGGTTCTCTATGTTCCAAACCTAAGTTCAAATCTCCTCTCATTCTACCAAGTCACTCACTTTGGAGATGGACATAGAGTTGAGTTCCTTCCAGACTCAATAAAAGTGCACAGTCTTAAAGAGAATTCCTTGGCTGCAGTGGGAAAAGTGAATGATCACAAGAGGTTGTACTCTTTCTCTCATTTTGTACCCAAGTCTCCTTCAAAGGCCTTGTTATCACAATCACATTCAAACATGCAATTATGGCATGAGCGGTATGGTCATCTTGACTACCGCTATCTTTAGCAACTTTGCAAATACCACATGGTGAAAGGTCTACCTCAAATCAGCTTTTCTTAGGGTAAATGTTCAACAGATTCAATGGATATGCATCCAGAGGGGAAGTTACAAAGAGGGAAGTCTTCAAGAGAAAAAATTGTTCTTCAAATGGTTCACATGGTATTAGCAGGTCCTTTTGCATTTAGTCAGGGTCGCTATATACTTACCTTAGTTGATGACTTTTCAAGGTTCACTTGGGTCTACTTTCTGCATAGTAAGGGTGAAGTTTTGGATGCATTTCTAGACTTCAAGACTCATGTAGAATGAAAATCTAGAAAGGCCATCAAAGTACTCCAAATGGACAATGGAAACATGGATGTGAATAGAAGACTTAAGGATTTTTGCAGACATGAGGGAATTGATCTTCAAACTCCTTCAGCATTCAGTCTGCATAAGATAGATGTTGCAGCTTTGAGGATTCACACTCTTAAGTCTATGGCAAGTTGCATGATTCATGCCAAGTCTCTAGATCCATCATTAGAAGTCGAAGCAATCTTAAGTGCCACTCACATTCTGAATCATTCTCCTCATCCAGCCTTAGATGGAAAAACTCCTTTCGAGGCATGGAGCGACAGAAAACCTATTGTGACACACTTCAGAGTCTTTGGTTGTCCTGCATGGGCAAAGAAATCTTCTAGGGGTCGCAAGGCACAGACATCTCGACCTTGTACCTTCATTGGTTATGAAGACAGTGTGAAGGCATATAGACTTCTAGATACTGAGACACATCATATATTTGTGGAGAAGGATGTCCATTTTGAGGAAAGTTCATCAAGCTTATCCTCTACTCCTCTTCGCAGATCATACAGTGTAGATACTGATAGTGACACCAATGATAGTGCTTCAACAGATTCTAACAGATGGAGTTCTGTCGACAGATATAGTGAGAGGTCACTTCATCAGTTCAGTCCACATGCATACATCGCCACAGTGATAGGTCCAGAACAAAAGGGTACTTTCAGTCTTCCAGGTACAGGTTCAGTGACAGATTTGGGGAATAGTATTGATGATCTGCCTCTTCTTCTTGATGCAGAAATACCTTCTTTAGTTGTCACGAGAGCTCCATTACACTCTCTTTTTCATCCTTTACATGATCAATCATTACAGGTTGAAGTGATTGTGGATACTCATGATCAGCAATTGCAGTAGGGTTCTTCATCAGTTGCAGAGACAGTCAGTTCTTTGGGACAGGTTCTTCAGCTAGTTGAGCAGGTTCCAAAGACATCACTTATCCATGGGATTCTTTCCACACACTGCGGAAGCATCCCATTTGTACCCTTGGCATCGTTTCTTCCAAAGGGGAGGAACACCATTTTGTAGTCTTGGATTAGCTTCTTCATCGGAGCATTCACTGTTCGGCATTCTTCTTTGGGGGGGAGCCCATCCTATCTCTCTTCCTCTTCTCATCATTCTCTTATGTATATATTGGATGTATGTCATAATGGGGGGGTCCTGATTACTCCATCCATCAATGCATCCTGCTTTATCTCTCTTTTTGGGGGAGGGTTTTTCCCATGAGGTTTTCCCTCTTTCCCCACTTTATGAGAGATTACATATCATTATGTACATGGGTACCTAACATGGCCTAGTAGCCAAGACCCATTCTGCATATCATCGTAGATTTCGTAAGCTTAAGGGCATTCCCCTGAGTTGCACTTAAGGGGGGGTGTTGGTGTAAATAAGTATTCACTTATTACACTTATTTAAGTTTTACTTAGGTTAATGCATTATTTAATTATTTGCATTATTTTATTATTATTTTAGGTGAGACACTTAGGAGTTTGTGAACTCTCATTGAGTTACACAACTCTAATTATGCACATGGTGTCTACAACACAAGAGTATGCATCATTCACTGAGTTGTCATGATGACAACACAATTTTCCGCACTCCTCATTTAGCACATGTTGTCTACTCCACTAATTTACGTGCTACACCATTGTAGTCTTATCCTCACATCATCACACTTAATCTCGTGCTTAATGGAGGATAATCCATATCTGGTGGACATGTGCCTAGTTGTATGACATATCATAGTGCTGACTTCTATGTATTCTAGAAGCTCTCCTGAGGCCTTTATAATCAGGAACTCCTAGTGTACTCTTGTATCCAATTATTGAATGAATATCGTCATTCTGATCATACTCTGCCTATTTTGGTCTATTGTGTGCTTGTGTTGAGTTCTTTAGTTCTTGGGTGAATTTTGGCCTAAGCCAAATTCTTACAACATTTAAGATGTGAAATACCCAAATGGTGTTGACACCATTATCAATTTCTACTAACATTAAATTTGGGTGCATTTAGCAGTGCTGATTATTTTTGGGATAGTGTGCAAGGAGCATCAATGGATAATATTACCTCTAAGGAACAAAGTGGTAAAAGTCATAGAACTAAGTGACATGTCACTAATGAGTGCAAAAAATACCTACCAAAGATGTAGACATAAAATCATCTAAAAATTGGACACATGAAACACACATCTATATAATATATATTAAAGTTGTTAATATCCATGGATCTTCTACAAATGTTTACATTCCTATATATGATTCTATTTGGGTAGATTGCTAGAAGAGCGGGCTTATAGATTTCTGTGTGTCTTCTAATTTGCAATCTAGCCCTCCCTTATACTTAACTCAAGTGGCATGTTCATTGAATGGACATGTCCATTGAATGTACATGTCCCTCTCTAGGTTGGCCTACTTAACAACATAACTATTTCCTCAAGATTGGTGTCTATTCCAAGAGTTACTAATGGTTAGTAACTAGCTAACCACACTAGTAAATAAGAAGGCTTATAAAAGCCACAAGGAAGATGTCGATCAATTTAGAGGGGACAATATGTTCTAGTGACTGATACTTAAGGGAAGTCTTGCATCCAAATAAAACTGATCTCAAAATCAGAACACTTGTCTTGTCAAAGTTACAAGGAATTAACACTCCCTCTTAACTTGATAAGATAAGTGATAGAGACATATCTAGCAACATCAATAGAGATGACTAAGCATATATATACACTCTATTCCTTTTTGAATTTCAAGCATGATGTATCATTATACAAATGATACCTAAAAATACATCATATTACAAATCTTGTAATATAAGTTATCATCAGAGCTTGTGATCAAATCACTAAGTATCGTTTGTAATACAAACTATCAAATCACCTATGCTTGTAACACAGGGTGTTTGAAAAGGCTTGTGATATGATGTATTACTTGAGATTATGATAATAGGATTGCATAGAATGCAATACTCAAGATAAGGACTAGAGAATAATTAAATTCTCCCTTTACCTGAGTTGTGACATCTAGAGTTTTAGAAATGTCACTATCACAACATGATTTTGATTTCATCCAAGATCTAGATTCTACTAGAAAACCATTACTAGAATGCCTTACATAGGATAAAATCCAGAGAATAATTAAATTCTAACTTTATCCAAGTTGTGACTTATAGGCACACAACATGATCCCGAATTAAGATCTGCCTGTACACTGGACAAAATCTGGAGAATAATTAAATTCTTCCTTTATCCAAGTTGTGATTCATAAACATAGAAATGCCTCTGTCACAACATGATCTTAAATTCATCCAAATCTGCCAATACTTCTCTACTAGTCAGAATATTATCTTAGAGATCATCACCTCTTATAATGTCTTTATACAAGTGTTCATTATTTCAGAGATCATCACCTCTTAAATAACAAACACAAATGGTGAAGCCCCATAATAGTCAATATCCTGACAATAATATAAATTATCATAAGAATACAAAACAATTCAATCATCCCTAGATCTTTCCTGAGATGGTCACTCTCAGACAGGTTTGATAAGAATACCTACTTTCTAATTTCCAGTACTTAAGGATAAAGTCTAGAGAATAATTAAATTCTCTCTTTATCCAAGTTGTGATTCATAGACATCAAAATGTCTCTTTCACAACACAATATTTAATCTATTCTAGATTTTCCAGTAGTCCTCTATTGATTTAAAATATCATAAGATCATTTTCTATCACAACAAATTCATACTAGATGATTCTTTTCTGTTACTACAAACTGATGCTACAAGATTGTTTGCTAAGAAATGCTTCCACACCATGATGTTTATAAAGCTAGGCCCATAAGATGGTTGCTCACTTTAGATTTTCAATACTCCTACTGGGTATCAAATCTTCTAAGCTCCTTATTCAAGGTTGCCTTGATGAGATGTTAGACTCCCTCTGAATCCAAAATTCTTTCCTACAAGAACATTCTTCAGAAAAGAAAAATCAAGGCATATACTCTTCTTATATAAAAAAAATATGAATGAAACATATTATAGACATAAGGCAAAAGAAGAGCTCAAGTACAGTAGATACTTATCTTTCCATCACGACCTTGATGAAAGCTTTTGTACTTTATGATTATGCACCATCTTGGCATGGCACACTCAGTCTGATTTTGTATAACCTAGATCCTAGGGAGTCAACTTGATCTTCTAGGTACTCTCCCTGACATATAACCTTCTTATAAGATGATACTTATGATTCTCTGCTACAAATTCTTTATTACTCGGGAATCAATAAAGCATGGTCTACTCCCTCTTAGTCAAGATTCACCTTTGCAGATCATTTAGCTTCTCCTTTTTTCAGGAAGGCATATCATGCTAACATCAATGATCTTAGTGTCACAACATGATGTCACTTTCTTCCTTCCTTTCTAAGAGAACCAATACTAATAATCTACATAGTCATAAGGTTATATAGAATACATCTTTTCTAAGTCCAAAATCATTAACACTCCCTCTTGGACTTGAGGGAAGATCGCCTTGAGTAAAATGTTTATCTTAATGATCTGTAGTCTCATGGTGTAATCTTTAGTCATGTGCATCTCATCAGTGATTCTATCCACGAGTTATCTTCACGATGAACTCCCTCTCAAACAAAATAATCAAGTTTGTTTAAGATGATAGAGTCATTTGTTCTTATTCCAAGGTTCCCTTTTATAGTGGATCAAACTTATTTTGAATGGGAGTTTCCTTTCAGTAGAGTAGCATTCAACTTACTCACTGTAAATTCTGTAAATGTCTCCATATCCAGGAACTAACAAACAATTTTATGCCTATCAATGATCATCTCAAATCTGTCTATAACTAATATTGATAATGGAGATATTATCATTTTCAAGAAATCTGTATAAAGGCAATCTATAGGTAGGACAAAAATCAAATCCACTGTGCACATCAATACTTCAGATTTTGCCAAATGTTATTACAAGTCAAATAGGCATTCAACTAGTACACATGCATATCAAATAATTTTCTCTCCCTTTTAAATTATAGCTCATAATTTAAACAAGGTCTTTTCCTGCATGCGGTTGTATCCTAGAATTTTCTTTAATATAAAGTGTCTCAAATGGCTTCATCCCAAGGAGCAACAATTCCTAATTAGAGTAACAACTCTCATAGCATTTCAGAGCTCTAACCCAATTTTCATTTACATTAGTTTGTGAACAACCTTCAAATGAAACTCAGACATATAACATTTTAAGGTAATTAATCCATATCTTCTATTCGAAACTTCTGTAGCCTGAATTAGTATATGGCATATTGTGTAGCACTTTAACTCATAATCAATTCAAATGTTTCCACACCTTAAATAGGCTCTATTCAGTTATACCTTCCACCATAAGGTATGCAACTGATTTGTTAACATAAACAAACAAATGTTATTGGGACCTGTTTAATAGCTTGTTTGCACAATATAATTATAGTGCCAATATATTATGACTCCTTAATATGTGAAGGTAATTGAACCATATATGTGGTCGAGTAGATATACTTTGACTCATGTACTTCCATACTTTTTCTGAACATTTTATATGTGTTATATTTTACTTGGCTGCAATCTCTAAGTGCTTTCTATTGCATAGGGAGACTAGGTTGGGCATCGGTTCTTATGACAATATATCTTCTCAAACCGATAGCTTCCAATTCTAATTGATATGGTATGAGGGAATCATCATAGTGCACTCCATATCCACACATGTTCATTATGTCCTTTCTATCTCAATGCTCGACTCCAACAAACATACACTAGTGTTCATCTATTGTACACTTAGTAATTAGATTTGTTGCCAATCTTTGCTCTGAGTAACGATCATCATCCTCGATACTGATGCATTATAATAATGAAACTATCTACAATGTTAATTTTTTGCTTCATAAATTAAATTTATCATATTTAGTTTGGTGTAGTTAGTGAGGGGTCCTCATATACTCGTGAGGCACACACAACTAGCAAGGAAAGGTATCTTTAAATTTATCCTTTTAGTGCCCATGCTTCACCAAATTTTTAGACTGTTGGGGTAGTATTATACAGGCTTACTCAATTCTATTGTCCATTTTCTACTTGAGAGCTCTTCCTCAATGTTGAATAATCACAATGTTGTATTATCCTTCTTGACAACTTACGTATGTATTCAATGCCCCAACTGCCCTATCCAACATTAGTATATTATTATTTATTTGGACCAAAATACATATACATAATATTTATAATTGAAGACCTCCATATTTTGGAACTTAGCTACATGAAATGCAAGGAATATGGTCTGCTTCATATTTAAGCCCACGAACCCGTCAACAATGGTGACCAGGGATTATGATTTAGAAATCATTTCTCTGATAAAATTGCATCAACATATGACATGCAATCAAAAAAACTACATTTTGTGCTCATTTCCTATTTTTGTGTGTGTGTCCCATACAATTGGTTAACTCTTATCTTAAATGGCATCATCATTCTATAGTATACCAATGACAATGAAAGCTCCACTACAATTTCTATTTCACTTCCTTGATCCCACGATTCAAAATGCCATGCATTTTTTTTCAAATTCTTCAATTCTCATTCAAGTTAACTTTTCAAGGGATTTAATGAGTCCACGTATATCTTGAAAATAAGCATTTCGTCATGGAATAACCTCCAGATTAGTGTAGTTGGTAAGCAAATCTTCAAAGCCTTAGAACTTTCCTCAATCTCTAGTTTTCATCAGCCAATATATAACTTTTGCATCAGCATGGATGGAAGCAAGGAAAAATGTAGTATTTCTCCCATGGTCTAAGAAAATAATTCCATCTTAGACTCTTTCTTACATTTGCAACTAGGCTTTGATACCATGTTAATATCCATGGATCTTCTGCAAATGTTTATATTCCTATATATGATTCTATTTGGGCAGATTGCTAAAAGAGCAAACTTATAGATTTTTGTGTGTCTTCTAATCTGCAATCTAGCCCTCCCTTATACCTAACTCAAGGGGCATGTTCATTGAATAGACATGTCCCTCTCTAGGTTGGCCTACTTAACAACATAATTGTTTCCTCAAGATTGGTGCCTATTCCAAGAGTTACTAATGGTTAGTAACTAACTAACCACACGAGTAAATAAGAAGGCTTATAAAAGCCACAAGGAAGATGTTGATATGTCTAGAAGGGACAATATGTTCTAGTGACCAATACTTAAGGGAACTCATGCATCTAGATCAAACTAATCTAAAAATCAAAACACTTGTCTTGTCAAAGTTACAAGGAATTAACAAAAGTTTATCAATACAAATTAAGCTTTTACTGTTCAAAATTATATAATATAATGATCCAAATAAGTGTTTATAATTTCATATCTTTTAGTACCACAAGTGGAGAGAGAATGATTTATTTTTTTCTCTTACCCTCCATGTGCCAAGAATTGTGTAATAAAATTTACTATCCTAAAATGACATTTTTAATTGATTAATTCATTATATAATGATTACATTAATTGGAATCTAAAATGTAAGAATTTTCTAACCTAAAATGGAAATTTTAATTGATTAAAAAATTATGTAATGATAAAATTTATTGGGATCTCAACTTTTATATCATAAAAATGCATCCCAACTTCTGGAACATCAAAATGCTCCATAAATGACAATTTAGGATAATGTTTAATGCATCTTTAGAATTATATAACCGGATAATATTTTTGTAATCACATCCTCAACAATATATTATACATACAATCATCTATTAAATATAAATATTTTCCCTTTTCTATCTTAATACATTTATGTAAGATCCATGTCCTACTAAGCATTGCCACATCATCAAATATGCAAGGTATGCAGAATTAAAAATAAGAAAATCCTAGTTGACTATTCAACCATCAAAGGAATTAAACCATAATCAATAGTATCAATTAGTTATCCATGTTTTTAATCAAAATCAAATACAAACAATATTACTTATTAACTAAGCAATTAGGATGTCAATTCAATGATGTTGACCTATACGTCATACATCCATGACATAACAATAAAAACCATATGTTTAGTTGTATAATATACCAATGGATGCATCAAACAATTAAGTACATAAATGACATTATATTATACATTACATCACTTGAAAAGTTCTTAAAATAAGTTTCTTCAAACATGTGTCCATTTGCAAGTCTCATTCTCCATAGCCATCAAACATCATCCATCCACTATCTGAGATAGGAGTGTGGCCCAAGCGCTTTTACCATGCCACCCATAGAGTTTTTAGCTCCCCCAGCGGTGTAGGAGCACCTAGGTAAACTAGTATGAAACCTAGGTCTTTTTTGTTTTGTGTCCTATAGTGATGTTAGCCACATCACTATCACTAGTCTAATAAGAGGTCCTATTTGGTCCTTAGGTGTGTTTAGGAGAGTTGGCAAGACGCAACATGGCCAATTTGGTAGAAGTTGCAAAATATTGTCAACAAGGTGACTTAGGCCCTAGAAAGGGTAAAATGGTCTAATAAGGTTCCTATGTATTTGGATATGAGGTCATTTAATGCATATTACATGCCCACTTGGTTTTTGAAACAGGTTTGGAGGTCTAACTCCAATTTGGGCAAAAGTTGCTAAAATGTTGTTGGTGTTTGCAATGCTCTAACTATTTGGAATAGTTATGAAACTGATGGGGGAACCTTTAAAAGCATGAGGACAACCTTTTTCAATGGATTGGTCAAGTTGGACAAAGTACTGTATGAACTATGCACAATGTTTTGGTTGCCAATTTTGATGTTTTTGAAGGCATTTGAATAGAGTTGGATTGGATGATTTGAATTTGGTGTTGGAAAAGCTTTGTAATTTTTTTTGCATTTGTGTGTAGTTTTTTTTTGCTTATTTTAATCAAGTTGTAGTAGTTTAGAAATTCTTTTTGTTTTTGCCAAAATGTTAGTCTAAATAGGACTGCACTTAGAACATGGGATTTTTGAGCCACTTTCCACCATTGGACTCCTCTGTCTTTTGGGATTTGGAACTAAGGTCCATGTACACAATGTACCGAGAAGGAGGTCCCTTGGAAGTATTAGTAAACATTTATAAAGTGATGCCCTAGGCAAGCGAATGTAACTTGGCTAGGGATCACATTCAAAAAATAAGCAATGGAGAGGATTGAGAGTACAAATACCTCAATCAAGGCATGTAGCAAGTAAGAAGGAGGTCTAACCTAGCTCCATTCCAAAGGAAATGTCTTGTAAAGCTCTCTAAGGTGGTTTTTGAAGACAACAACCACTAAACCCTTGAAACCCTTGTTTTAAGCCTAAACTAGTGCTTTGGTTGTACGAACAAGTTGAGGGTTGGAAAAACACAAAATCACTATGTAGTCTAAAAAGGGTATCTGTAATGCCAAATTTTTTGAGGGGTTGTTGAGGAGATTTTCATGATATTTCAATTTTGAGTCATTTGGAGGGCTAATCTTAGTAGCTCATTTTGTAGCATTTTGATGTTTGAACACTTGTGGGAAGGATATGCCTATGACCACAAAATTGGTTAGGGTCTTAAGTGTTATGAGGGATCTAATGAAAACCCAGATGATTGGTTAGCACCCCTGGAGGTCATAGATAGACTTGAGGGTTAGGTGTGGAATGGAGTAGGCTAGTAAGCAATATGTTGTTACTTTATTGGTGTGCCCAACTAAAGGACTAGGATCCCTTGAGCAAGGTCCTAGGAAGCATAGGGTGAGTAGAAGCCCTAGTTGGTTTGGTGAATGACATAAGGAATCCCTAGGAGCACTTAGGGTTCAAGAGTAATGTTAGGTGTCACATCAAAGTGGTATCAGAGCAAGTAAAAGATTTGGGAATAGTTTGTGCATGTTTGTAGCTATTGGAGAGTCAATAGGTGAAACCATCATGGTGACAAATGCAAAACTAGCCAAGGAAGTTGACGAATAAAGGGAGAAGAATAGAGTTCTTGAAGAATCCCTAGTAGAGGTAAAGGTGCAACTAGATGCATTTATTGAAGCAGCCAGGAGGAAAAAAGAAGAAGAGTTTGAGAAGGGTAAGGGGGTAGCAGAGGAGCATGTAGTCCCTGAACCTGGCCCTATCCTAAATAAAGAGCCCATCTTGAAGGCTATCAAAGATCTAGGAGGAAAAGCTTTGGAAGGTGTAAAACTTTTTAGTGGAAAGATGAACATAGATGCAGTCATGGACTGGATAGATAGCATGGAGAATCATTTTGAGTGTGAGGGGATATCAGAGGCACAAAAGGTTAAAGTTTTTAAGTCAAGGCTTAGAGGCTCAGCTCTAACATGGTGGAAATATGTACAAGATGAAAGAATCAACATGGGTAATACTCCTATAGCTAACTAGAAGGCTATGGTCACTAAAGTGAATGTGAACTTCATGCCCAAAGACTTTGAAATTCAGCTCCACAAAAGAAGGCAAGGATTGAAGCAAAAAGACCTAGATGTGGCCTCTTATACTAAAGAATTTAGAGGTTATGTCTGAGATCCAAGCAACAAGAAGATGATCCAATCAAAGTGGCAAGATATCTAGGTGGCTTGAAGTGGAATATCTAAGAGGAGCTCAATCAGTGGGCACCTACCACAATTCAAAGATACCATTAGCTAGCTCTAAAAGTAGAGGAAAGGAACAAAAGGAAAGGATATTTTAACTTCAAGGATAGAGGCAAGGGCATAAATCAAAGAGGGCAAAGAGGATGCTACCAAGGTAGAGGTAGTGACCAGAAGAATCAAGGAGAAAGCAAGTTCATAGAGGAACCTAGTGATAACTCCTCAAGATGTGGCTACAATTTAGGGAGAGGCAACCAAGGAGGATAAAATATAGGGAGAGGATCATGCATATCCAATTCATACTTTTCAATTATGAAATGTTACAATTGTGGTCACTTAGGTCATCCAGCCTATAGATGCCCAAATAAGCCTTCTTCCTCAAACCAAGACAAAAGAATGGCATATGTGCAAGAGGATTGCAACAAAGAATCTGATGTAGATCACATCGAGTCTAAAAAAGGTGAGAATCTCATGTTTAGGAGAGTGTTGATCAAACAACCAGCTCCTAATGAACCTAAACATAGAAGGACATTGTTTAGGATAAAATGCAAAATCCTAGGAAAAGTGTGCAAAATAATGGTTGATTCCAGTTCTAATGGCAATGTAATATAAGAGGAGGTCGTTACTAAGTTGAAATTATAGAAGATACCTCATGAAAACCCTTACAAGGTTACTTGGTTTAACAATGGACAAAGCATCTTGGTGAATGAGCAAGCTTGGGTGGAATTCTCCATAACATGATGCAAGGACAAACTATTGTGTGATATTTTTCCTATGGATACTTGTCATCTTTTGCTAGGTAGGCCTTGGAAATTTGATAGGGAAGTTGTATATGAAGGTAGGTCAAATGCTATAACTTTTTAAGAAGGGAGGAAAGACCTTCAAAATTTAGTCCTTATTGGAAGGGGAGGAAACACAAGCAAAAGTGCCTAGTGTGCTATTTTGTAGTGGAAAAGAGTTTGTGAAAGATCTTAAGGATGAGGAATGTCAAAATTTTGTAGTAGTGTTGAAGTCTAAAGCAAAAGAGAATACAACCAAGGAACCTTTACCAATTCAAGTCCAAACTTTGCTTGAAAAGTACAAGGACATAATGAGTAATGATACTATTGACAATTGGCTAATGAAGATATGTAATTGTTGTCATTTATGGCAACACATGATGTACATGCTTATAGGAAACCTCAGAAATAAAGATACTTAGCTTTTGGTACTTAGAAATTGTCTAAGTATGGAATTTGGTATACAACAGTGTATTGTTTTGTTTGTAACTTGTTATTGACATCATATGACTAGAAAAGTTAGATGGAGATTGTATACATGGTGATGATGATGTGTATAACCTTAGAAATCGGTACAAACTATACAAAAAAGAGATATTCATATTATATTATGGTCTTAGCCAATTAGAAACAATTTTTGTAAAGGTATGGTATTTATGCAAAGGACATCTTGCGATGAGAAGTGTGATCGTGAAGCAATTGTGTAATTGTTGTGTCGAGCAATTGTATGCGAACTTTTATGAAAGTGATATATGCAAAGTTTTGTAAAAGCTATTTGGTGATCTGAGATCAAGCTGAAGATCAAATATTAGTTGAGGAAGAAGTTTGATTACTTGTTTGGGCAGTGAGCTCTTCTTGTAATTGGAAGTGCATGTTTGGGCAGTGGGCTCATCTTGCATCTATTGTACTACAACTCCTAATAGGGTTGGAATCTCCTGATAGGGATTTAAAGTCTCCTAACAGGGACTCTCTATATTGAATTTGCTCATTGACTCCTAATAGGGTCCATCCTCTGACAAGGAACTTATATATCAATATATTATCTAGTGGGTATCATCCCTACTAGGGTTTTCCCTTGGCTAGGGTTTCCTTAGTTAACAAAACATGGTGTTATGAGTTATCTTTGTGCATGGTTATTATTATTGTTGAACATTACTTTATTACTTTGTTATGTATGGTTTAAAGTAAGAAATAATATCTAGTTGGTGACTAAAGTTTGTATATTATTGATTCACCCCCACCCCACCCCCTCCAGTAATCCCTATTTCTGATAATTGGTATCAGAGCACGGTTACCCTGAAGAGATTTGACAACTTGAGTAATATCCCTATGGATATGGAACAGTTAGTGAAGAACCTCGAAGAGGTACTTGAACAAATTGATCTCCTTACTAAAGAAAGAGATAAGCTAAAGGATATATATGAAGACTCCAAAGTATACATTAGACAATTGAAGGAAAAGATTGAACATCTCAAATCCAAGCCTGAATCTGTTGAATCTGAAAATAGTGATGATGATTATTTAAAACTGAAGACAGAGTACAAGACCTTGAAGCATGAATTGAATATTACCAATCTGAAGTTAACCTTGAGGAATGATCCTAGCAAAATTGAAACTGATTTGAAGACTGAGAATGTGAATCTTAAAGAAAGTTTGGCAGAGAAGACATCTGAATTTGAAACATTGAAAGAAGATCATGAAGAACTTCATAAGTACAATACTATTGTGAAAGGTGAATTAACTTAGTGCAAGCAACAACTTGAGAAGCTTTATTCTAGCAGAGAAAAACTTGATGATTCAATGTCAATACAAAGACCTACTTATGATAAGACTGGTCTTGGTTATCTATTTAAGATGTTTGCAAATAAAGCTAAGATTAGATCAGATCTAAAAGAAAAAGATAAATTCGACAATAAGATTAAATCTAGTCAATCTTCTGATAAAACCTAGAGAAGTTGGACAAGACAAGGAAGTTGAGATATTGGATGAACCAAAGTAAGTGGAATATCCTAAGGAAACTAGGTATGAATTTAGAGGTGAGTGTTTTTCATGTAGTGAGATAGCTCATATGAAAAGAGATTGTACAAATAATTCACTTAATCATGTTAAGGACTTTTATTGTCATAATTGTCATGGTATGGGTCATAAAGTAATTAATTGTAGGAAACCTAAATATGATAATGATAGAAGGAATAGTAGAATGTCTAGAAATACTAACCCTACAGATAGAAGAAGATCTAATGAAAGGACATTGAGAGAAGGAAGACCTTAAGAAGATAGAAGATAGATCATGTGTTATAAGTGTAACAACTTTGGACACATTGCTCGGAATTGTCATGCACTTGATGATCAACAAAAACCTAGAAGCAAAACACTAGTATGTTAGTTATGCAACAACTTTAGACATACAACAAAGTATTGCAGAATGGATAGAAACTTTAGAGCTAGAAGGAACAATGGAAGAAACTTTGAAAATAGAAGGAATGATGGAAGAAAGGTCAAAAATGATAGAAGGAACCATGAAAGGAATTTTGAAACTAAGAAAGATGATGAGGGACAAAGAAATATAGTCACTGAAATTCAAGAAGAACTCAATGAGGCATTTGTAAAAGGATTAGACATCTCTAAAGAAAAGCTACAAAATGATGAGATAGGAAGATCAAAGTTAGTTATCGAGTTTAATTCAACTAAGTTGAATTAAGCTTGTTTATAGTACCAAAATTTGTAACTTAACTCAGAGATCGAGATATGGGTAGCGAAGTTGGGAAAAGGTGTATTGAGATAAGTTAGATTGTATCTAAACTCGCTTGTAATTTGGAGCTTATCTAAACTAGTTACAAGGAATTAAGAGTTACTATTATTACGGAGAAAGTTAAATCTATAGCAGAAAATGAAAACTATGTTTTTGCTAAGAATTTCATGGAGTGAAGTTTGGTAGAGCTTTTTCATGATGAAGGGAAGCTATGGCAAACCTCGGGTAGCATCTGAAGATCAGATAGAAGATCTTGAGCAGTTATTTGATTTCAAAACATAATTGATAGCTTTTTTATGTTTGCAAAGTAGGCAGTTAATGCAAGTTTAAGTTGATGGAATAAATGGAGTACAGACTTGATTTTCACTTCATTGTGATCACATCCGAAGTAGAGAGCACTCAGAAGCAACTTGTAAAGGAGATTTTGAAGCAAACCCTATTCTTGAAGAAAGGTATTTTATCATTTATTTGCAAAAAATTATTTGATAAAAGTTCCTATTTGTTAGAATCATGGATATGTCAGTAGTTCACAATGTTGAGAACGAGGAGAGACCAAAATTAAAGATTATTTTTGTAAAACGCATAGAAGGATACTCTAATTCAAGATTATCCATTATGCCAAACAATGTAGTTTATTTGGAAGATGTAGGAAGTTATCTTAACAGTAAGTTTGAATTTATTGGGAGTGAATATATGAACAAGGATATGAAATTAGTCTTTAATCACGATATGACTATGAAACCTAGATTTGAACACTTGAAGGTGTAGATGAGCAATGTTAGTATGCTAATAGAAACCAAATTTTAATAAATCTTCTACAAACTAAACAAAATTCATAAACTTCAAGATAGACTAAGATGAGCTCTCAATTGAGAATATGAGCCATTAATGGGCTCTCTCAATGAGAAGCTCTCTTGTTGAGTGGCTTTGTCTAAATAGATAGGATGTATGCTCAAGCTTATGCTTCAAAAAGGGCTTCAAATGGAGTTGGAATTTGGGTGTGAGTGTATGGTTTTGATGTAAAATGGCATTATGACTTTACTTCATGGATTGTGTTGTTTTGCAAAGGGGAAGGATCCAATTTATAGGCAAGAGGCTTGAGGGATTGAGGGATAAGATGCAAGGATGGGGAAAAGCTCATGGAGGGCTCAGATTGCATGAGAGGAGAGCACATGGATTGTGTTTCCTTACAGCCAATCAGGGAGTGACACATGTCACAGGGTGAGAGGATAGAAAAAAGGGGAAGGATGAGTCAACAAAGGAGGCTCAAGGGATAAAATCTTCATAAAGACCCTCATAATGGCTTGTAAGAGCAATGAAAGGGCTTGGAAGAGTCATTTATGGCCTAGTGGGCTTCATAAAGTTTTATGGTTGGGATATTTTGAGGGAGATGAGAGGAATTTCGACTTGGGCTTGATTAGGAAGGTTTTAAGCTTGCTTAAGATTATGCAAATGATTAGAGGATGGATTAGGATGGTTTAGGATTAGCTTGGGGATAGGCAAGTGGATGGCATTTAATGAGGGTGGGTGAAGGAGGAGATATTTGTTAACTTTGGCTTGGGTTAGTAAGTCTTAAGCCATGTTTAGGGAATGTGACAAAGTTAGGAGGGGATTAGGATTAGGTTTAAAGACATCTTCTAGAAAAGTCTAGACTTTGGATGAGGATAAAGACTTTCTAGAATAGTCTAGAACTTCCTAGGATGAGGATGAAGACATTCTAAAAGAGTCTACAACTTCTTAGGATGAGGATAAATTAGATTTTAGGAAATAAATAAAATTTTATTTATTTCAAGGGTTTGGGTTGAGGAGATATTTATTAAAACTTTTTTAATAAACATGAGGATTAATATTTAATCTTAATTAAATATTTTGAGTTGGGATTAGAGGTAAGAAATGATGGGATTAGCCTTTAATCAAAATTAAAGAAGGATTAGAAGATTTTGGAAGAGGTTACTGGTCTTAAGGAAATTGGCCAAGTTTTGGGCAAAAAATAAATTTTTTATTTATTTTGGATTTTTTGGTCAATTTATTAATTAAATAATTAATAAATAAGGAAATAATGTTTAAATAAGATTTAAACATTTTTGGGAGGGATTCCTTAATTAAATATTTTTAATTAAGATAAACGGATTTAATGGCATAAAAATAAATAAATTAATTAATGATGATGTCATCAAGAATTTTTTTAAAAAATAAAAATACTTTATTTTCTAAAGGATTTAGGTGTCTACATTTTGCCCCTCTTTGATGTGATGCCGCAAGTGGCATGGCATCAAAGATAAGAAAATAAGATGCCCAAGGCTAGACCAGAAGAAGAGAGAATGGACTGCAAGATGCCCCCTCAAGAAGGTGGCCGGGAGAGAAAGCGAGGCTCAATGACTTCTTGAAAAGTACAAGAATCCGAGATGAGCAAGGAGACTCAAATTGGCTTAAGAGAAGAGGTTTAGTTAGCTCAAACTCTCACTATGGGAGAATGATAAAGCGAGAATCAGAGGCACACAAGGAAGCAAGCTTAAGATCTCAGGGATTGCAGAGGATGAAGGAGCAGAGCATTATAAAAAGGAATCCAAGATAGGGATCTGGATGATGGGATGATAAAGCTGATGCAATAAGATTTCAAAGAGTCAGATTGGCAGAAGATGGGTTTCGGAGATCCCTAGGACTAGGATTGTGGAGCTCAAAAGATGAGGCTTGGTGGATTGATTGGATTGGTGGATCCCTAAGACTAGGATTGTGGATCCCTAAAGCTAAAAGTGCATATTGATTCAAAGAGATACTGATGCATAAGCTGGGGTAGGAGAGACAGATGCTGGATATGGATGGGGGATAATGGAGATGAAGGGAAACCATTGAAGGTTTTTTTTTTAGCAGGGGGATACTTAAAAGAGAAGTACCACCATGTAGTTAAGCACTAGATTTTCTATAGGACTGTTGGTTAATTGCCAAGGTTACCAAGAACATCAAGGCCTTTTCACCAACTATCCAGAGGACTGACGAACTGATTGAAAACAAACATGCAAGGATTGCCCCAGCATCACACATGAATCCCAGAGGAAGCAGCGTGGAACTGACACTGGGTAACCCACGAGCAGAAAAGAAAAACAAACAAAAGACCTAATCAAGACCTTACACTCAGATTGCCCCATTCGGGGTATACCATGATATGGAAGATCGTGGCAACCTTGAGGAGGGAACAAAAAGATTGTTTGGAAAAAATACTTCAAGACCCAAAGGGGAAGATTCCAAATCAAAAGAAAGCGAAAATCCAAAAGAGAATCATTTTCCAACGAGATGGGTGGGATGAGGTACTAATGGACCAAGATCAGACACGAGCAAAGCTATATCCTACAAGGATCTATCGGAGAGCACCTAAGCTGATGGATCTGGATGAGTGATGTGTCTGGCAAGCTGAACTAAGAAGGATAACACTTTGGTGATAGGAGATCTAGCTAAAGGATGCATTGGAATAGCTAACCAAGGGTTGTACGATGTGTGCAAGATGTTGATCAAGGAGGAACTAACACGAAAGCTAGATAGATACACTGGTACTAAGCTAAAGAGGATGTACAAGTTGACGGACCAAGATATGTTACAAATGTACAAGGTTTGTTCATGTTTTGGTTTTTGTGAGATGGAAATGTTCGTGAAGGGTGGGATGTCTACAATAGTTGATAGGCAGATAGGTAGATGGGTTGCAAAAAGCTTAAGGAAAATGGGATTCTTTGTGTGCATGTCATAGGATACAAGCAAGGATATGAGATTTGGCATATAATACAAGTTGGAATATGGTACAAGCTTTGGACAAGATTTGGATATACAAGCTATGATACAAGGGATGATACAAGATTTACAAGCTGGGATACAAGATTTACAAGCTGAGGTACAAGATTTACAAGCTATACAGGAGGTATTTACAAGCTTCATTAGATTTTGGATATTTGGTTGGAACACCAAGGGAAAAAGTAGGTGTGTTATGGGATGGTGGGTGAATGGATGAGGGATAGGATAGTGGTAGATAATGGATTAGTCTTAGATAGTGGATGCAGTCACAACATAAGGACCAAGCCATGTAGGTTCAAACTTGCCTTTCTTTTCTCGATCATCTTGGACTTTCATATTTTCTATGAGGACCATGTCACCTGGCTGAAAGTATCGTGGAAGCACCTTCTTGTTGAGATTCCTTTTGAGACGAGTTTGATAGACTGTGAGACGATCATAGGCTTGTTGTCGCTTCTCATCTAAGAGATCTAGCTGAGTGAGCCGAGCTCCTCTATATTCTTCATCTAATATTTGCCCCTGCAAAGATATGCTCAAGGAGAAAAGTTCAACCTCTATGGGTAGTACCGCTTCGGCACCATAGAATAGGGAGTATGGAGTTGTTCCTATGGATGTACGAAAGGAGGTTCGATAGACCCATAGGACTAGATTTATTTGTAGGTGCCAATCACGGTCGAACTCATTGATAACTTTCTTTAGTATTTTGAGGAGGGTTTTGTTAGTTGCCTCTGCCTGGCCATTACCGTGTGGGAAATATGGGCTAGAAAAGTGATGATGGATGCAAAGGGAAGTGCATAATTCTTCCATGTTGAGATTTTCAAAGTTACCTCCATGGTCGGTGAAGATGGTGGATGGGATGCCGAAGCGGCAAACAATGTGGTACAAGATGAACTTGGAGACCTGAACTCCTGTAGCTGAGACTAGGGGGACTACTTCTACCCACTTAGTGAAATAGTCTGTAGCTGTTATTATCCATTTATGTCCATCAAATGAGAGAGGTGTGATAGTTCCAGCTAGATCAAGGCCCCAACAAGCAAAAGGCCAAGGTGGTGCAATAGGTTGTAGATCCTGTGCTGGGGCGTGCACGAGATTTGCATGTTGCTGACATGGGAGACACTTTTTGACAAAGTCAAAGGAGTCTTCTTCAATGGTAGGCCAATAGTAGCCTACTCTATGGATTTTTAGTGCTAGGAAAATACCACTCGTGTGGGCACTGCAAAGTTTAGAATGTACTTCTTTTAACGCCATCACGATCTCATTTTCATCTAAACATCGAGAGAGAGTATCGTGATAACCCTAATGATATAGGGTATTGGCTGTGATAACATAGTGAGATGATTTTCGGATGAGGTTCTAGCATTAGGTACGTATGAGGTGGGGGGATATGATACCATCGTTAAGGTAAGCGTGAATCTCATGGTACCAAGGGGATTGGGGACCAACCAAGATACAAACATGGTTTGAATCCTCATTCGCATAGGCAAGTGTGAGGAGTTGCTTGACTAAAAACTAATATTATCTAGCTGGTTGGGGAATTTCCAAGAGCGAGCCTATAGTAGCCATAGCATCTACTGCTTTGTTCTATATTCGAGGCACTTGTGTAAACTGAAGCCTTGTAAAATGTTGGGTTAGCTGATCAACTATCTCTTTGTAGGGTAATAGCTTTTCATCTTTGGTTTGATATTCATTTAGGGCTTTCTTGATGATGAGTTGAGAATCACCAAAGATTTGTAACTCAGTAATGTTCCATTATGTAGCTATCTTTAATCCTGCTATGAGAGCCTCATATTCAGCTATATTGTTGGTGCTAGGGAATTGTAGCTTGAAGGCTTTTGGAATGTAATCTCCTTGAGGTGTGACCAACAATATTCCTACCATTGATCCATGAGATGTGTGTGAGCCATCAAAATAAAGTTTCCATGGGGGCTGTTCTTCAATTAGATAGACATGTTCATCTGGAAATTTTGTGATCAAAGGATATGTATCTACTAGAGGCGCATTAGCTAGGTGATATGCTATAGCTTGCCCTTTGATTGCCTTTCTGTCCACATACTGGATGTCAAATTTGCTAAGGAGCATAATCCATTTGGCCAAACGGCCTGTAAGTGTTGTTCTGGAGAGCATATACTTGAGAGGGTCGATCTTGGAGACTAGTTGGATGGTATGACTTAGCATGTAAAGGCAAATCTTTTGAGTTGAGAAAACAACTGCCAAACAAGCTTTTTCCATAGGAGTATAATTGAGTTCATAACCAACTAGGGTTCTACTGATGTAGTAGATGGCTCTTTCTCTGCCGTAGTCATCGAGTTGTGCTAGAAGTGCCCCTAGAGCAGTAGGCGTTGTTGATATGTACAAAATTAGGGGACGACCAGGAACTGGTGGAACCAAGATAGGGGGATTGGTGAGATACTACTTGAGCTGATTGAAGCTACATTGACATAAAGGATCCCACTTGAAGTTCTCATCCTTCTTCAGTAAATGTGCAAATGGTGTACACTTATCTACAAGCTGGGAGATGAAGCGCCAGACGGATTGAAGCTTTCCCTGAAGAGAGCAAAGTTGTCACAGTGTCTACGGAGGAGGCATGTCTAAGATAGCCTTGACCTTCTTGGGGTCGATCTCTATACCTCATTTAGAAACTATAAAGCCTAGAAGCTTGCCAGATGTGACCCCAAAGACACACTTCTTGGGATTCAGCATGAGATGATATTTGGCTAACCTATCAAATACTTTCTCCAGGTCAGCAAGATGATCCATGAAGGTATGATATTTGACCAAGATATCATCCACATAATCCTCCAAAATGCTATGGATGAGATCATGCAAAATGGCTGTCATAGCTCTTTGATAGGTAGCCCTAGCATTCTTTAGGCCAAAAGGCATCATGTTGTAGCAAAAGGTTCCCCAAGGGGTAGTGAATGATATCTTATGCTGATCCTCTTCTGCAATCTTGATTTGATTATACCCAGAAAATCCATCCATGAGGGACAGAATTTCATGTCCAGCTATAAGGTCTACAATCATATCTATGTTGGGTAAGGGAAAATCATCTTTTGGACAAGCTTTGTTAAGATCTCTGAAATCAGTGTAGATTCTGATGTCACCAAAAGGCTTAGTGACAGGGACCATGTTGGAGATCCACTCTGAGTAGTCAATAGGTCAGATAACCTTAGGAGCTAACATTCTTTCTAATTCAGCTTTGACTAGTAATGCCACCTTGGGGTGCATTTTTCTAAGCTTTTGTCTGACGGGCCTGATCTTTGGATCGACTGCAAGATGATGAACTACAAGCTTTGGATCAAGTCCTAGCATGTCCTGATATGACCATGCAAATCGGCCAATGTTCTCTCTTAAGACCTCAAAGGGGAGATCAGCTTGGTCTTATGATAGGGATGCAACAATGTGAACATGTTTGGGGATCTCTGAAGAACCGATGTTGACTTCTCTAGTATCCTCAATTAGAATAGAAGATATCTCTAGTCAATTATCTGAGGAGGCAATGCTAAATCCTCATGTTCTGCTTGTGACTCCAGATTTTCTTGCTAAGGGGTTCTCTTCACTGCCTTAACTAGTCTCGGTTTCACCTTAGTTCCAATTTTGGGTGTATCAGAACTAGGTTGGGGATTTTGTCCAAAATACACCTTGGGATCTAGCTTATAGATATAGGTAGAATATGGCTTTGTTTTCTTGTGAGGAGTTTTGGCTCCCATGAATCTCAGAAGTGCTTCCTCTGATGTGAACTCATCAATGTGTATGACGCTTGGTAGGTCCGAATCTATGAGTTGTGGATGGGCAAGTGGTAGGTCAATGAAATGGATGGATAGTTCTTGGAGAACAAAGTCTCCCAGGGAGATTTGGTCTAGGATATCGTCGTAGGCTCTCTTTTCAACTTCCTCAAGAATGTCTTCGATTTTGATAAGGTCATGGTGAATGTTTGAAAAAGCGTAACCGTTCTCATTGGTGCCCCTAGTTGTGGGTATGCCAAAGCCAAGACCTGACTTCAATTCCCAATTGTGTGCATCGATTGGGCACTGCATGCCTCTTTCTTCTGGTCTTAGACCACCACCTTGATAGTTCCATTTGTCAGTGATGAGCTTATGTTCTTGGGGATTCTTCTGGCTAAAGTGATCAAGGCATTCTTGATTTCTTGGAGGTGCATCCTTATGTAACCAATTGTTGATATCTAGAGTGAGCTCCTCATGAAGAGGGATTTTCGAGGATACAAAGGTTGTTGGGCCAAAATCTTTGTATCAAGGAGGTGGAATCTCCTTAGCTCTATGATATGTTGGTCGTCCATGGGCATGTGGATCAAGTGGAAGTGCCCCGAAAGCAAATGCATCTGACAGACTATACTCTCCACAGCCTTTTTTATTGATCTTCACGGTAGATAGGGTGGAGGCGAGGATGGTTTATGGGTCATTACAAGTGTGGGATGAGCTGGAAATGGCTATGTCGATATCAATTTCAAGGCAATGGTTTGCATATGAAGCTTCAACTGCATTACAGTAAGCAAAGGGTTCTAGATCGGCATGGATGGTTACCTCAGTGCCTTGATGTAAAAATTTGATGCACTGATGGTAAGTGGATGGAACGGCTTTCATGGCATGAATCCATGGGCGACCAAGGAGGATGTTAAATGGTAGGTTTAGATCAATAACATGGCAGAGTGTTTCTTGGATGACTGGCCCAACCTTGATTGGCAGCAAAATAGTTCCTTCTGTGGTTCTTTCCAAGTTGTCATAAGCTTTGATGGTGATAACCTCACTGATGATATCTGCCTCAGTATACCCAACTTGTTTTATGAATTTTAGGGTGCAAATATTCAAGGCTGATCCATTATCTATCATTACTCTTTTTACGACAAAATTGGATACCATAATGGCTATGCGAAGCAGAAGGGTGTGATCTGGCTCGACCACGGGTATGTTAATGCGTTTGAAAGATAGGGCACATGAGGAGGATAGGTGTCCAACGAGATTACAAAAATCAATAGCGTTGATATTTGAAGGGACACGAGATTTTATGAGAGTACTGTCAAGGATGTTTTTGTGCACAGGACTAGTGCGAAGAAGGTCTAAAATGGAGATTTGGGCTGGCATGTTCCCAAGGTGTTCCAAGATATTGTACTGGCTTTTTGATGGAGCTGATGGTGCTGGTGAAACGGCTAGGCCTGCGATGTTAAATCGTGCTCTTTAAGTGGTGACTGCACACTCATTGTTTGGTCCTTGGATATTGATAACATTGACAGAAGGCTCTTTCTCGAATATACAACCTATGAGGCTACCATGGTCTATATAGGATGAAGTGTGGTCATTGTTCTTCCCATGTTGTTGGTTTGGCTGGCGGTTGTTGGTGTTTTTGTTGTTGGTTTGGATAGGTGCTTTTCCAAGATTTTGGTTGTTGTGAGGAGGAAAAGTATTTTGATAGATCTGTAAGCCTGCATTGGGAGAGGTTTGGGCACCAAAGGTGATTTCTTTTCGATCAATGAGGTCCTGCACATAATCTTTCAGTTTCATGCATCTGAGGGTAGTGTGACCTTTTACCCTATGAAATTTGCAGTACTCATTATCTTTGTACCATGCAGCTTTGGATTGGCTTGGGTCAATTTGCTGGGTAGGAGGAAATTTGATGAGGTTTTACTTAGTCAATTTCTCAAAAATGACATCCAATGGCTTACCAAGGGGTGTATAGTTTCTAAGTGTAGGTTGGAATCTGGGCTTTTGCCCTGCAGATACATTGATGGCATTAGCTTGATTATTAGACCTTTGAAAGTTAGGTCTCGGATTATGGCTTTGATAGCTTTGGTGATTCTACTGTTGGTAGTTGATAGCTTGTTGATTGTTTGGTTGATAAGGTGGGTTGGATTGATTTTGGGTAGGACCAACAATATTCACATGTCTCGTATCAGTAACACCATCTATTGCAATGTGCTTTTTTTTGTTCCAATACCTAGACTTGTCATTTGAATGTGTTTGATTTTGGTTGGCTTCTTTGTAAATCTTGACCACACCATCTTTAATGAGTCCTTGCTCAAGGATCATTCCTTTCTCTTTGATATCTTTGTAGGCCTACAAATAGTTCATGGTCATGTGGTGAGCCAAGCTGGGATGGGCATTATCAATAAACATTTTCACCAAATGGCGCTCTGGCAAGGTGCAAGATATGCGGGTGATAAGGGTTTGCCATCTTTGCAAATATTCGACAAGGCTTTCTCCACCTTTTTATTTAGTGTGGACAAGATCCACTACTGATAGCTTTGTTTCAACAAGATGGGCATATTGGGCTACAAATGCCTCAGACAATTTAGCAAAGTTTTTAATTGTGCCATATGGTATTCTATAAAAACATTCAAGAGCTGGTCCAGCCAAGCTTTTGGAAAAGAGACGCAAGAGGAAGAATTCATCGTACGCCACTTCTTGGCAGTGCATGTAAAATTCTTTGATATGTGTGACAGGGTCTCCTTTTCCTCTGAATTTGTCAAACTTGGGTGTCTCAAAATGCTTGGGAAATGGAGTCATAGTAATGGCTCTATCAAATGGGTAAGGACACACATTCTCAAATTTGAAGGTTTTTGGATCATTTCCCTCTTGGATGTTCTTCAAAGCTATCTTCATGGCTTCCCATTATGAATTAATGAGTGATGGTTGGGGTGCCCCCAATGTAGGAGTGCCCTAAGGTAGGTATGTGCTAGATGGGGCAATGGAATATGGATGGCTTTGAGGTATGGGCTGGTAGGGATTGTACATGGCTTTGGAAACTGAATGGTGGATGATGGGTTGCTATGGTGGAGGTGGCACATATTGCTGCATGTGTTGTGAGGCTTGCTATTGATATTGGATTTGAGGTTGGGATTGAGGAACATAAGCTGGCTGTGGGATAAATGGATTGCTTTGTGGAGGTAAGGTATAAGATGGTTGTGAAGCTTAGGGAAAGGATCGGGGAGCTTCTAGAACTTGACTTTGGATTTGAGGAGTTTGACCAATATATGTGGGTTGTTCCCCCATTTGGGAAGGTATCTGCATGGTAAAAGAGGCCAAGTAATTAGTAGTTGGTGGTGGTGGATTTCCTCCTAGAAGTGGCATAGAAAAATAGTTGGTAATAGGAGGTAATGGATTAGTTGGTGGTGGAGGTGGTGGGAATTGAAAGCTTGGAAATGGAACTGATGGGGTTTGATAGCTTGGTGGCTAGATTTGAAAGCTTGGTAGAGGGGTGGTAGGAGCTTGCGTCACTTGAGAGCTTGGAAGAACATTGGTAGTAGCTTGTGGGGTTTGATAGCTTTGTGGAGTGAGGGTAGTAGCTTGTGGATTTGTGGCTGATGGCACAGAGCTCCAAGGACCTAGTGGAAATGATGGAATTGTGTTCTGAGCTGAGGTAAACAAGCTGGGGGTGATGAAGGGTTGATTACTTGGCCCCATGCCAGTTGTATATTGCTAATGTTGGCCAAAGATGCTACCACTGATTTGGGAGATGGGTGGATTTGGAAGGTTGGGTTGGAGAGCAGCAACAGTAATAGTGAAGGGAGTGAATGATGAGGTGTTTTGGGTGAAGGGGGTTTGGGATGGAGTGGTATGGACCAATGGTGGAGTGGTGGTGGCTGGATTGGTTTGCAGAAGGGAGATTTCAACTTGAGTGGAGGCTGATATGTTTGGGTCTGTTGGATCATATGGGGTGGGTTGAGGCTCTTCTTTTGGCACATATTGAGGATAATTTGAATCATAAGAGCCTATGGGTGGTGGGAGTTGTCCAAACAATGAGTGAGATGGATCTGATAAGGGAGGAGGTCTTCCAAAGTCGAAGGCTCCTATGTTGTCCCTTTGAAAGTTAGCTATGATTATTTCTTTATTCTTGTCTATAATGACTTTCACCAATACTGCATTTCCTGGTTGGTTGATGAAAGCTTCAATGTTAGTAGGTGATGGTATAGTGTTCTTTGGGCTGAAGGATGGTTGGGTGCTCAAGGGGAGCGAAGTTCTTTGATCCAAATGATAGGGCTCCATTGTTTCCTTCTTCTTCTTAGCTAAACGAGTGATGGGTGGCATGAAAATGCAGAATGTTCTAGGGATGAGATGCAACAATGTTGATGGATGCAAAGGGGGAAGGCTTTTCTATGCAAATAATTTCCTAGGTTGAGGCCAAGCTGTATGAAAAAACCTAAGGAGGATTGGGTTGGGGATTCTAACTTCAAAGATATGTTGCCAAAGCATGAAAGGTTTGCTTTCCTATGTGCAAGCTTGGTGGTGATTGTGTCAACTTAAGGATACACTGATGATCCTTTAGGAAGAACACAAGATTGACCACTTGTGGATCCCAACCTTTAGCTCAAGGTGATGAGAGATAACAAGTGACAAAGCTAGATTACCCTAGACAAAGCTCTGTCAAAGGGATAACCTTGGTGAGATTGGTGGATTTGGAAGATGTTAGGAATGGAAAACTTTTGGCAAAGTGACAACAATTTTGAAGGCTTGGATGTGAAGATTTTGGATTGTTAGCTAGATGGTTTGGTTCTAAATGAGATGGATGAGCTAAAATGCTTAAGGGGAGGACTAAAGATGGCTAGCTTACCTACAAGGATGACTCTAAAGTGAAGCTTATGCAAGAAGATGTGGAGAAACAAGGGGGTCTAATCATAGAAATCATGCCTAGTTGGTAATGCATAAGCAAGGTTAACTTCTGGATGTTGGTTATGTTGGATAGTGCGATCTAACCAAGCATCTTGAAAGGCTTTGTCAGTAGCTTTTTCCTCTACTTTGTGGAGTTTTGCAATTCGAGGGCTTGGTGTTATTTCCTTTCTCTTGGTTGAAAGTTCTTGGTATGCCTGAGATGGCTTGAGTTTGACTTTGTGAAACTTTTGTTTGGGTTTGGGTTGTTTTGACATAAATTTCTGAATGTGCTTGGCTTAGAGAGATTTTGGTTGTTTTGCTTCAACTCGTTCAACTTCTGGAATAGGCAGTGACTACGCTAAGTGTGCCCTAAGCTAGGATTGACCAAGTTTGGCAAACATTCATTCAACAAGTAAAAAATCAAGCAATAGATAGGAACAACCAGATAGAAGTTTGTGATTCTCAAAATGTGATACTTGCGCCACAGAGTGTGTATGTTCTACAAATGTTTCGATCAGTCACTTCAAACACATTAACATCTTAGATGGTTGTCTACAAGGTTGACAGTTGGTTTAGCTAGGGAGTCCTCGATATACCCAAGGTACGTGAGGCCCGAATCCGTAGATGAAACCAAAACAATGTCACACAGCCGAGAGGAGCGGTAACCCACTTCTCCTCTTTCACTTCTCAAGGGTATAAAGTTCCTTGAGGCTTAGCCCGAGTGACAAAATCTTGATTCCAAGAGAGGTGTCTTTGGATTCACCTCCCAATCTTTATACTCCACCGAAATGCTAGAGTTGAGGTCATCCCAAGGGGTGATGAAATCCCCAAGTAGGCCTCCTAAAACTTAAGCAAGATTTTGGATCCTAATCTTATGCACCCAAGATGGCCTCGAAAGACAACAAGGGGAGAGAAGACTTGGATGATCTTGGGCTAAAAGACAGAATTCTTTTCCAACTGACGTTTAAGTTTTCTAATCTAGACCTTGCAAACACACATGTTTAGGATGCAAATGTTCAATTCTAACTTGAAGCGTTAACAAAAGTAAAATTGATCAAATAATGAATATGCCAAGAAGATTAAGGGTCAACAAAAGTAAACTCGCGTGCCTGGAGGCTCTCCACGTCAAGTATCGATTGATTTTTCTTTAAGGCATTCAAGATTGAGTGTGAGTTTGTTTTAAGCCCAAAACAAAGATGTGTGAAATTCGATTTCAAGCGCGCGCCCAGAGGCCCTCCACGTCAAGATTTGTTCAATTTTTTTATGTCCAAATGAAGTTTTAGCGAGACTAATGTGCATTCAAAGAATTTTCTAACTTAGAAAAACCAATAAAAACTTAAGTGAGTGGAATTTGATTTTTGTGGAGCACTTAACACCTTCTTAGGTAGACCCATCCCCATATATGGCACTGATATTGTAACCAATGGTTAGAATGATGGGTGATTAAAGAGGGTGAGTCCAACAACAAATTCACTCAAAGTGTCTTTATTTTTTTTTATAACTTAGAAACTTTCTAATATGTAGATTCTTTTTATGCCCCAAACGATGAAGTGTGAGATATTGTAATGATTAATTGACCTTTTGCATTCAAGATTGGATTTGTTGTTTTCATCATGCATTCATAAAAAAAAAAAACTTGATTTTAATCCATCGCACTCAAGAGTGATTTTAGCAACATGCATTCAAAGACAAGTGATTAAATATTCAAGGTTTTTTCCTTTGAGCATTCAAGATTGAGATTTTGTGTGTTGTTTTAAGAAATTTGAAGTGCTTTGTTTTAACCTTAGATCATTCAAGATTGTTTTGGACTCAAAAGTGAAAATGACTCTTTGGACTTTGCTTTTCATTCAAGATTTTGTGTTCTAGTTTGCATGTTTTAAGCCCAAAAATGATATTCCTAGATTGTTTTGATGCATGAAAAACTTAAGAAACATTCAAGATTTTGCAACAAGACATTTGTTTGGAACAAATAACAAAGCTTTTAGGACAATTTTGGCAACCATTTAGGACTCTTAGTTTTCATGAGATTTTTAAAAGAACTTTAAAATATTTGCAAATGAGGTTCATTTTATCCTTGATTGATGCTTTGAGTTTGATTTAGATTTTAGTGTGCACTTAGTGTTGATTTTGAACCTTTTGAAATGGAAACTTGAAGTTCTTTTTAAATTTTCAAAAATGAAGTGTTCCTAACTTTGCATCAATGCATCTAAAACCTTGATGTTGCAAGGATGCAAATGATTGGATTGGTTTACTTTCACTTGTTAAAAGATTTATTTATTTTTTTGCAAATTTTTAGTTTTTAATGGATTTAAGTATGATTTGGGGATTCATTTTAAGCACTAAAAAGAAGTGTGTATGATTTTGCTTCCTTAAAAAAAAAAATGGCCAAGATCTCCCACAAGAAGAATAAGAAGAAGTAGATGGAATAAGAAGAATATAGACAAGAAGAGGAAGAAGAATTCCAAGTGCTTTGTCCACCTATAAGCTTGAAAAATCTGCAAACAATATGAGATAGACTATGAATTCCTTTGTCTTCTTCATGCTCATGTGGACCTGCAAAACCAATTTATACAATCCTACCAATCACAAAAACAAGCAAAATTAGCCAAAATTAGCAAATGACATACAAAACTTGACTAAAAAAGCTAATGAAAATGACCCATGCGGGGTCCCACCAAGTGTGCCAAAATGTATATGAGCAATGTTAGTATGCTAATATAAACCAAATTTAAATAAAGCTTCTACAAACTAAACAAAATTCATAAACCTCAAGATAGACTAAGATGAGCTCTCAATTGAGAATATGAGCCATAAATGGGCTCTCTCAATGAGAAGCTCTCTTGTTGAGTGGCTTTGTCTAAATAGATAGGATGTATGCTCAAGCTTATGCTTCAAAAAGGGCTTCAAATGGAGTTGGAATTTGGGTGTGTGTATGGTTTTGATGTAAAATGGCTTCTTAAAATGGCATTATGACTTTACTTCATGGATTGTGTTGTTTTCCAAAGGGGAAGGATCCAATTTATAGGCAAGAGGCTTGAGGGATTGAGGGCTAAGATGCAAGGATGGGGAAAAGCTCATGGAGGGCTCAGATTGCATGAGAGGAGAGCACATGGATTGTGCTTCCTTACAACCAATCAGAGAGTGACACATGTCACAGGGTGAGAGGATGGAGGAAATGGGAAGGATGAGTCAACAAAGGAGGCTCAAGGGATAAAATCTTCATAAAGACCCTCATAATGGCTTGTAAGAGTAATGAAAGGGCTTGGAAGAGTCATTTATGGCCTAGTGGACTTCATAATGTTTTATGGTTGGGATATTTTGAGGGAGATTAGAGGAATTTCGACTTGGGCTTGATTAGGAAGGTTTTAAGCTTGCTTAGGATTGTGCAAATGATTAGAGGATGGATTAGGATGGTTTAGGATTAGCTTAGGGATAGGCAAGTGGATGGCATTTAATGAGGGTGGGTGAAGGAGGAGATATTTGTTAACTTTGGCTTGGGTTAGTAAGTCTTAACCCATGTTTAGGGAATGTGACAAGGTTAGGAGGGGATTAGGATTAGGTTTAAAGACATCTTCTAGAAGAGTCTAGACTTTGGATGAGGATAAAGACTTTCTAGAATAGTCTAGAACTTCCTAGGATGAGGATGAAGACTTTCTAGAAGAGTCTACAACTTCTTAGGATGAGGATAAATTAGATTTTAGGAAATAAATAAAGTTTTATTTATTTCAAGGGTTTGGGTTGAGGAGATATTTATTGAAACTTTTTTAATAAACATGAGGATTAATATTTAATCTTAATTAAATATTTTGAGTTGGGATTAGAGGTAAGAAATGATGGGATTAGCCTTTAATCAAAATTAAAGAAGGATTAGAAGATTTTGGAAGAGGTTAGTGGTCTTAAGGAAATTGGCCAAGTTTTGGGCAAAAAATAAATTTTTAATTTATTTTGGGTTTTTTGGTCAATTTATTAATTAAATAATTAATAAATAAGGAAATAATGTTTAAATAAGATTTAAACATTTTTGGGAGGGATTCCTTAACTAAATATTTTTAATTAAGATAAAAGGATTTAATGGCATAAAAATAAATTAATTAATTAAATAATTAATTAATTAATTTATGATGATGTCATCAAAATAATTTTCAGAAAATAAAAATACTTTATTTTCTAAAGGATTTAGGTGTCTACAGAAGGAACTAGACCTATTCAAATATCATTTCTACCGTGAATTGGACACAAATGAGTGGACACAGATCATACTAAGTAGAATACATGATAGGAAACTATGGATGCAAGATAGTGTAGTTGATATCTCAGTCGACCTTATTCATGAGGTAATCGGTCTTTGTAAACAAGGTAGTGTACCTATAGGTGAGAAAATGGTTAAGAAGAAAGTTGAGAGCTACACCAAAGCAGTATATAATGGAAAGGCCATGGTGATCAGCACCATTAAACAAGATGATGTAAGATTCCTAAGTAGAATCATTGCTTACTTTGTATGTGCAAGTTCAAAGATTGATGCATTGTTAGCCGGATTCATTTATGCAGCCTACAAGATATGTATTGAGAAGGAACAAGTTAATCTTAGTGAAATTCTAAGGATGCAACTTCTTGAGAACCTAGAGAAGATCAAAACATCTGAGAATGGGGTGTTTAAATTTCAGTCACTGATTAATCACATATTCTTTTATGTGCTTAAAAGATTTCCATATTTGTTAGTCACAGAGATTATGAGCAGTAATAGGTGTACAATGGAGAAGATCACAAAATTTTATAGAAGACATACAATAGATAAGATATTGGATATTGGGAACTTGATAATGAAGACATTTGAGAATGAAATGAGATAGAGATTCAGAATTGCACATGCAATTGTAGATAGATTTAAAGAAGACATTTGTGTTATGGTTGATACAGATTTTACCTATATTCAAGTAGTAGAACCTTGGGAAACATTTCTTGATCCCTTAGGTTGTTAATTGAATGATGAAACAACATTTGGATACATTGAGTTACTGTTAAAATCAAAGAAGGACAAAGCTAAATATAGATTTGGAACTTATGATGAGATTACCCAATCAGCTCATCAGGCATCCTTAGAGAAAGCATCTCACAAGAAGATTGAAACTATAATAAAGAAAGCTTTATTAGAGGCCGATATGACTAAGAGTGGGTCACAAGAAGTCAAGAAAACCATAAAGAAATGTATACTAAATGTGTAACCTTTGTCAGTGTCTATTACAGAGACATCTTCGAAATAGAGCATTCCTTATGTAGCAGTATTAGATGTTCAACCAAGTGAACCAAAGAGAAAATCTAAGAGATTAGTGGAAGTTGTGACCACAAAGACTAAAAGGGTCAAGCAACAAGCCATAGGACTAGGAAAGAGACAAAAGAAATTGTTGATTGTCTATACTAGCAAAGAACAAGAACAAGAATTCAAAGAGACGAAGAAGGTAACAGCTTCTAAGTAGTCAGAAGGAAAAGCTCAGCAACCCTGGAAGCCAAAGATAGAGAAGATAAATTCAACTATTGCTAATGAAGGAAACTTTGTTTAGATGAACAAATTTTATGATTTGTCTAACAATTTTGAGAAAGAATAGATTGATATCTCTATTGTGAGATACATTATAGCCAACAATCTGAAACTGAAGGATATTGAAGGCATAGTAAACCAGAAAGTATATGATAGACTTATTGAAAAGAAGGCACTAGCTAGAGAAGAGGACATAGAACTTTAGAAGTCTATGTTAAGAACAATATGCAAGACTGATGGTGAAGAAGAAATCAAGAGATTATTGAAAAATCTTACACCTTACTTGTGAAACAAAATAAGATCATTTCTGTTTATGGTGGGTGAGAAGGACAAGATAAGAAGTGAACCTGTGGCAGCCATAAGCCAGATGATAACAGAGTCCAGAGCAACATCTTCAATAGCACCCAAAACCTCAGAAGTGTCAGCTAGCAATGACACAATGTAGATAGATCAGACCATTATTACCATTCACATTCATGATACAAACCCATTTGAGAGTTCCAAATAAAATGAACTTCATACCAAGGATATTGAAGGTAAATTGAAACAAATTAAAGAGGAGAAAAGGCTACTAGAGGAAGAGAAAAGGAAAATAGAAGAGGCCAAGTAGAAATTGCTTGAAGATGAAATAAAAAAGAAAAGTAGAGAAAGAAAAGAAAAGAGTAACTGAAAAGAAATAAGAAGGAAAATAGAGGAAGATGAGAAGAAAAGATTATAAGAGGGAAATAAGAGAGAAAAAGAAAGGAAGGAAAGAGAAAAGAAAGAGGAAGAAGAAAGAAGAGTCAAAGAGGCAACTGAAAAGAAGCAAAGGGAGGATGACACTAAACCTTCTAGTTCATCTACTCAGCTTTTGCTTGTTAGCCTAGAAACTAATGATGATGATCAAACTAAATTGATCTCATATTTATCAAAGCTTATTCAAAAGAACAAGATAGTGAAAAGCCTACAGAGAATCTTGATGGAGGTTACTGACAGACTACATAGCACTCTGGCAGTGCAGCACACAGATGCATATCCAAAATAGAGGACACAAGTAGTGCTGAAGTCTTTTGATGAAGAATTCAAAAATTTGTTCAATGCTGTAAAAACTAATGTACAAATCTCACATGATGCTAACTTGGGTACAAATCTCACATGATGCTAACTTGTTTAGCACCATTTGTCAAAATATTAAGAATGATTTGACAAGTCTTGATACTTGTATCAAGGAACTTCAAAAGTGTCAACAAGATGGAAAGATGTTGTATATTAAGTGTACCTTATCTTATAAGCTAACTAAGGACATTGATAGTCAGATTGAAGAAAAAATGAGTGAGCTTGAAGCTATATCTAGCCAGTTACAACATCCAGCTAGCAAGATTGATGATTTTGAAGGAGAAGTGGCCAATATTCATAATAATATTAGGAAATTGGAACTTTAGAAGGAACAAATTTTAAAGAGAGTATCAGATTTTAGAGAGTCTATTGCTCTGGAAATATCCATTATTCAGAAACAGTTAAAGGAATGTGTCAAGGCCAAGGACACTTATTCTAACTTTTTATACTCTGACCTAAATGAAATTGAGATTGAATCATATACCTTATGTGCAATTCTCACCTCTACTAAATCAGCCAAAGATACATGGACAAAAGGTATGGACAGTCTAAAAGAAAATTTTGATGATTGCATAAAAATACTATTAGTTTAAGGCAGATGTTTACAGAAATTTTAACAGTAGATGGACAAATTTTGGATAGTTTTCGACATCTTAATCTTTGTCATTGATGACAAAGGGGGAGAAGTACATGAGAAAATTGTAAATCAGGTAAAGAGGAGAAAATAATATTGTAAATTATATTGTAAGGGGGAGCATATGTACGATGGACAAGTTATAACAGATGTAATGTGAATGTATTATTTATTTTAGGTTTTCAATACTTAGCCAATTTCCCCTATTTTGTTGCCATCAATGCCAAAGGGGGAGATTGTTGACGATTAGCTAATGAAGATATGTAATTGTTGTCATTTATGGCAACACATGATGTACATGCTTAAAAGAAATCTCAGAAATAAAGATACTTAGCTTTTGGTAATTAGAAATTGTCTAAGTACAAAATTTTTGGTATATAGTAGTGTATTGTTTTGTTTGTAACTTGTCACTGACATCATATTATGACTAGAAAAGTTAGATGGGGATTATACACATGTTGATGATGATGTGTATAACCTTTAAAGTTAGTACAGACCATACAGAAAAAAAATTCATGTTTTACCAATGAAAAAAGACAACAGAATTAAAGGAAAGAAATTATTTTGTTTACAAAACAATTACTTGTCCAATTAGGGCCGACATCCTACATGTTTACTCTAAGTTGGAAAAGTGTATTGTGGTCTTATCAGACCTAACAAAATTTTTTGTAAAGGCATGGTATTTATGCAAAGGACATCTTGCAATGAGAAGTGTGATTGTGAAGCGTGTAATTGTTGTGTTGAGCAATTGTATGCAAACTTTTGTGAAAGCTATATATAAAAAGTTTTGTAAAAGCTATTTTTTAATCTAAGATCAAGCTAAAGATAATAGATCAATACAAGAAGAATTCTAATTACTTGTTTGGATAGTGAGCTCTTCTTGCAATTGGAAGTGCATGTTTGGGTAGTGTGCTCATCTTGCATCTACTATCTACAACTCCTAATAGAGTTGGAATCTCCTAATAGGGATTCAAAGTCTCCTAATAGGGACTCTCTATATTGAATTTTCTCATTGACTCCTAATATTGTCCATCCTCTAGCAAGGAACTTATATATCAGTATATTATTTAGGGAGTATCATCCTCACCAAGGTTTTCCTTGGTTAACAAAATATGGTGTTATGAGTTATCTTTGTGCATGGTTACTATTACTATTAAACATTACTTTGTTACTTTGTTATGTATGGTTTAAAGTAAGAAATAATATCTAGTTGGCAACTAAAGTTTGTAGATTACCGATTCACACCCCCCACCCCCCCCAACCCCCCCCCACCTCTCAATAATCCTTATTTCTAATAGGTACTCCAGCTACTCTACCTCCTAGGAGAGTTATTAGTCATCAAATTGACTTTGTTCTAGGTGCTTCCTTGCCTAATAAAGCCACATACAAGTTGACTCCGGATCATAAATTAGAAGTGGCAAGAAAAGTTTAATAATTGATGAATGAAGGCTTTATACAAAAGAACATAAGCCCATGTGCAGTTCCTATTGTGTTGGCATCTAAAAAATGAGGGAAATGGAGATTATGTATAGATTCAAGAGCCATCAATAGGATTACAATTAGGTATAGGTTTCCCATACCTAGGATTAAAGACCTTATGGATTGTCTTGGAGGGGCTAAATACTTCATTAAGCTGAACTTGAAGAGTGGTTATCACCAAATAAGGATAAGGAGGGAGATGAATGGAACACAACACTTAAGAATACTGATGGTCTTTTTGAATGGCTTGTAATGCAATTTTGTATTTTCAATGCTCCTAGCACATTCATGAGGCTCATGAATGAAGTGCTCAAGGATTTCACAGGCATATTTGTAATGGTGTATCTAGATCATATACTTATCTTTAGCAAGACTAGAGAAGAGCATATCAAGCATGTTAAAGTAGTTTTGAAGAGGCTTCATGAGGAGAAGCTAGCCATAAATCTTGAGAAGTGTGACTTCTTTAAGGAAGAACTTGTGTACCTAGGCTTTGTGGTGTCTCAAGGAACACTAAAGATGGACAAGGAGAAGGTTGTTGCTATACTAGATTGGCCAATACCTACCACATCTACTGAGGTAAGAAGTTTCCATGGTTTGTCTCAATTGCATAGGAAATACATTAGGAATTTTAGTGGTATTTGTGCACCTTTGCTGGATACCATACAGGGTGGAGTCATGTCTAAGTTTGAGTGGACCTTAAAAGCTGAAGAGTCATTTGAAATGTTGAAGAAACAAGTAGCTGCTCAACCTATCCTACAATTTCCTAGTTTGAGAAATTTTTCACCTTAGAATGTGATGCAAGTGGCTTAGCAGTAGGTGGTATTTTGAGTCAAGAAGGTAGACCAGTGGCTTTTTATAGTGAGAAGCTTAATGAGGCCAAAAAGAAATATTCATCCTATGACCTAGAGCTCTATGCCTTAGTTCAATGTCTTTGGAAGTGGAGACATTATTTGCTACCCAAGGAAATTGTTATGTTTATAGATAATCAAGCTCTTAGTTACATCAACACTCAAGAGAAGCTGAGCAACAGACACTTGAAGTGGATGGAGTATTTACAGGCCTTTCCTTCATAATCAAGCATAAGAAGGGACAATTGAACAAAGTGGCAAATGCACTAAGTAGAAGGATTATGACAGTCCAAGAGATTCATGTCCAAAGCATTAGAATAAAGATTTTTTCAAAATCTCTACAAAGAAGATGAGGACTTTGTTGAAGCCTACAAAGTATGCATGGATTTTGAGAATCATTTTCATAGCAAATTTTTAGAATATACCTTGCAAAATGGCTTGCTATTCAAGGGTAATTAGTTGTATGTACCGAGGGGTTCCATGAGAGAGATCCTAATATAGGAGAAGCATAATGGTAGCCTAAGTGGTCATTTTGGTATCAGCAAAACCATAGAACTAGTGAAAAGGTTCTATTATTGGCCAAAGTTAGCAAGGGATGTAACCAAGTATGTGGAGCAGTGCATGGTGTACATGAAAGTAATAGGAGGAATCACCAATGCAGGTTTATATCAGCCTTTACCAATTCCAAATAGGCCATGGGATTGTGTAAATATGGACTTTGTTGTAGGTTTACCAAAAACCAAGCAAGGATATGATAACATTTATGTTGTTGTTGATAGATTCAGCTAAATGGGGCATTTTATACCATGTAAGACAACTAATGATGCTATTCATATTGCCTATCTATTCCTCAAAGAGGTTGTACAAATTCATGGACTCCCATTAAGAATTATATCAGATAGGGATGTTAAATTCATGAGCCACTTTTGGAAAACCTTGTGGAAAAAGCTTGGTACAAACATGTCATTTGGTTCAATTTACCATCCCCAAATTGATGATCAAATTGAAGTGGTTAATAGGACCTTAAGGAACCTTCTAATGTGCCTAACTAAGGAATATGAGCAAATTTGGGATGTTATTATTTCAAAAGTAGAGTATGTCTATAATGGTAGCAAGAATACGACCATTGGAAAGAGTCCTTTTGAGATAGTTTGTGGGATGCATCCAAGGGGTGTATGTGAATTGAGGAATCTTGGTGATGCGGATCAGAGAAGTGGTCAAGCTAAAGACTTTGTACAAACCATGAAGGAGATTCAGGAACAAGTCAATAAGACTATTCATGACAACACTCAAAACCTCAAAGCCAAGGTGGATGAAAAAAAGAAGGATGTTCAGTTTGTTGTTGGGGACTATGTGATGGTCCATTTGAACAAGGAAAGGCTTCAAAAAGGTATTCCTACTAAGCTATAAATGAAGAGAGTAGGGCCTTGCAAGATATTGGTAAAGTATGGAGCAAATGCCTACAAGGTTGATTTACCATCATATTTGAGCATATCCCCTATCTTTAATGCCCACGACTTGGTGGAACACAAAGAGGACTTACCTCTAATCAATCCACATGTTCATGATAATCTTGAACCTACTGCAACACCTACAAACAATAAGTTGGAAGTAGAGAAGGTGTTAGGCTCAAGGGTGAAGAAGTCTACGAGGCACAAGGTGTATATGGATGACCTCATCAAGTGGAAGAGAAAGCCAACTTCAAAGACTACTTGGGTTGCTGAGACATATTTCAAGAGGGTTGGCGTACCCCTAGACATGATATCATCAAGTTCATCTTAGCTCATTGGAAGGGGGGGGGGAGTATGGTGCAGGAGCACCTAAGTAGGCTAGTATGAAACCTAGGGCTTATTTGTTTTGTGGCTTGTAGTGATTTTAGCCATATCACTAGTATAATTAGAGGTCCTATTTAGGTGTGTTTAGGAGAGTTGGCAAGACCCAAGTTGGTAGAAGTTACAAAATGTTGTCAACTAGGTGACTTAGGTCCTATAAAGGGTAAATTGGTCTAATAAGGTCCCTGTGACTTTGGATATGTTATTTGAGGTCATTTAATGTATATTAAACTCTCACTTGGTTTTTGGAACAAGTTTGGAGGTCTAACTCCAATTTGGGCAAAAGTTGCTAAAATGTTGTCTAAAATGTTGTCATGTTGTCATGACAACATTTTCTTGTTAAGAGCAACCTTTTCCAAGCTGGTGTTTGCAATGCTCTATTTGTTTGGAATAGTTATGTAACCGGTGGGGGAACATTTAAAATAATGAGGACAACCTTTTCAATGGATTGTTCAAGTTGGAGAAAGTACTATACAGACTGTGTGCAATGTTTTGGTTGCTAGTTTTTATGTTTTTGAAGGCATTTGAATAGAGTTGGATTGGATTATTTGAATTTGGTGTTGGAAAAGATATGTAATATTATTTTTCATATGTGTGTAGTGTTTTTATTATTATTTCAATTAGGTTTTAGTAGTTTAGAAATTCTTTTTTTTTTTGCCAAACTGCTAGTCTGAACAAGGCTGCACTTAGAACATGGGATCTTAGGGCCACTTCCCACCATTGGATTGCTCTATTATTTCTATATTTGGAACTAATTTCCATGTACACTATGTACAAAGAAGGAAGACCCTTGGAAGTATCAACAAGAATTTATAAAGTGATGCCTTAGGCAAGCAAATGCAACTTGGTTAGGGATCACAGTTCGAAAAACAAGCAATGGAGAGGATTGAGAGAAAAAATACCTTAATCCAAGCACGTGGAAAGTAAGGAGGTACAACCTAGCTCCAATCCAAAGGAGGTGTCTTTGCAAGCTCTCTAAGGTGGTTTTTGAAGACAACAACCACTAAACCCTTGAAACCCTCATTTTAAGCCTAAAATAGTGCTTTGGCTATACAAACAGGTTGGGGATTAGAAAAACACAAAATCTCTATGTACTCTGAAAAGAGTATATGTAATGCCAAATTGTTTGATGGGTTGTTAAGGATATTTTCATGATATCTCAATTTTGAGTCATTTGGAGGCTAATCCTAGTAGCCCATTTTACAACATTTTGGTGTTTGAACACATGTGGGAGGGATATGCCCATGACCACAATATTGTTTAGGGTCTTGGGTGTTATGAGAAATATAAATAAACCCTGGATGATTGGCTAGCACCCTTGGAGGTCATAGGTGGACTTGAGGGTTAGGTGTGGAATGGAGCAAGCTAGTAAGCAATATGTTATTACTTTGTTGGTGTGCCCCAATTGAAGGACTAGGATCCCTTGAGCAAGGTCCTAGGAAGCATAGGGTGAGTAGAAGCCCTATTTGGTTTGGTGAATGACCTAAGGAAGCCCTGGGAGTGTAGAACAAGATTTAGTAAGCAAATAACATTAACAATAAAGTAAATATTCACAAACTAAAACTAAATTCACATATATGTTTAGACAAAGAAAAGCAAATAAGAAGTGCAAAACCTCAAAGGAGAAAACACTCCATGCTTTTCTTGATTTTGTAGATGCGTCCTTTGATGTGGATGTATGCTCAAGATGCTCAAAGTTGCTTCAATGGTGGATATGGATAATGGCAAATTGGTAGCTTTGTGAGCTCTCAATTTGGCATTATAAGGGTAAGATTGATGACTTTGGTTCTCAAAATAGCATGGTAACTTTAGCTCAAAGATTGTGATGAAATGGCTTGGGAGGGGATTCAATTTATAGGCTAAGGGCTTGAGGGATGGAGGGCTAAGATGGAAGGAAAGATGAAAGCTTAAGGAGGGCTAGGATGCACTCAAAGGGGAGCACATGGATTGTGCTTGTTTAGCACCAATGGGAAGGTGACACTTGTCACAAGGAGGATGAGTGTGAGAGGGTAGGGTAAAGGGTTGGTTAAAGGCATGATGAGTGGGGTTGAGTATGTAAGAGGGACGTAAGAGGAATGAGTGTGGAAGAGGAAAGAGTGTGGAAGATGGATGTAAGAGTCATGAGTGGGCTTGTAAGAGCCTTTATTGGTTTGTAAGAGCACTCATGACTTGGTGGTTGGGATTTTTGAGGGGAGACTTTGGTTTGGTTCAGGAAAGTCTTAAACTTGCTTAGGGAATGTGACAACATTAGGGGGTGGATTAGGCTTGGGTTTAGGATTAGATTAGGGATGTTAGAGATGTGCAAGTGGATGGCATTAATGAGGGTGGGTGAGTTAGTGGCTAAGCTTGGTTAGTATGGGTGGATGGGGTGGATTAGGCTAAATGGAGGATTAGGGATAAGTTAGGGATTTTTGGATTTGAGGATTTTATTTATCAAATAGATTTATTTAATAAATGGGGATTTTTGGAATTAGATAGGAGAAAAGAATTTAATTGATAAATAATAGGTTATTTGATTTATCAATTAGGACTATAGATGATTAATTAAATTAATCAGCTAGGGGATGGCAAAGGATTAATTAAAATAAAAATTTAATTAATGATGCCTTTAGAGATGGCTAAATTAGATTACCAAAGTGGTGTAATCAAATTTAGGTGTCTACATTTTGCCCCTCTTTGAAATTGTGTTGAGACAACACTATTTCAAAGAAGTTCGAATGAAGACGACACGAGGAAGATGTTTTAGCAACAATGTTGCCCCAGTCTCGGATAAGAAGAGGAGAGACTAGACTTAGATGATGCCCCCTCAAGAAGGCAGCGGGGAGAGAAACGAGGCTCGATGACTTCTTGAAAAGTACAAGAAATTGAGATGAGCCAAGACACAGGTTGGCAAAGAGAAGGGGTTGAATTAGCTCAAACTCTCACTAGGGGAGAATGATAAAGGGAAATCAGAGGCACAATAGTAAAGCAAGCTTAAGACTTTCCAGGATTGGGGGGAGGATGGAGGAGCGGAGTACTGTAAAAGGAATCCATGGTAGGGAGATGGATGATGGGATAATAGAGCTAATGCAACAAGATTTCAAAGAGTCAGTTTGGCAGAAGATGGTTTTCAGAGATCCCTAGGACTAGGATTGTGGATCTCGAAAGATGAGGCTTGGTGGGTTGATTTGATTAGTGGATCCGTAAGACTAGGATTGTGGATCCCTAAAGCTACGTGTGAGGATTGATTCAAAGAGATACTGATGCATAGGTTGGGATAGGTGTTGGATATGGATGGGGGATAATGGAGATGAAGGGAATCCATTGAAGCTTTTTTTTTTGAGCGGGGGGGATACTTAAAAGAGAAGTACCACCATGTAGTTGAGCACTAGATTTGCTATAGGACTGTTGGTTAATTGCCAAGGTTACCAAGAACATCAAGGCCTTTTCACCAACTGTCCAGAGGACTGACGAACTCACTCGAAACAAACACGCAAGGATTGCACCAATATCACACATGAATCCCAGAGGAAGCAGCGTGGAAACGACACTAGGTAACCCACAATCAAAAAAAGAAAACAAGCAAAAGACCTGATCAAGACCTTACGCTCTGATTGCCCCATTCGCAGCATACCATGATATGGAAGATCATGGCAACCTTGAGGAGGGAACAAGGAGATTGCTTGGAAAAGATATTTCAAGACCCAAAAGGGAAGATCCCAAATCAAAAGAAAGCAAAAATCCAAAAGAGAACTGTTTGCCAGTGAGATGGGTAGGATGAGGTACTAACAGACCAACATCAGACATGAGGAAAGCTATATCCTGCAAGGACCTATCAGAGAGCACCTAAGCTGATGGATCTAGATGAGTGATGCGTCTGGCAAGATGAACTAAGAAGGATAACACTTTGGTGACAGGAAATCTAGCTAAAGGATACATTGAAATAGCTAACCAAGATGTGCGATGTGTGCAAGATGCTGATCAAGGATGAACTGACACGAAAGCTGGATAGATACAATGGTACTAAGCTAAAGAGGATGTAGAAGCTGATGGACCAAGATATGTTACAAATGTACAAGTTTGTTCATGTTTTGGTTTTTTGTGAGATGGAAATGTTTGTGGAGGATGGGATGTCTATAATAGTTGATAGGTGGAGACTTAGATGGTTTGCGAAAAGCTTAAGTGAAAATGGGGTTTTCTGTGTGCACGTGATAGGATACAAGCTAAGATACAAGCTTATTTTATTTACAAGCTAGAATATGGTACAAGCTTTGGACAAGATTTGGATATACAAGGTATGGTACAAGATTTACAAGGTATAATACAAGCTTTGGTACAAGTTTTTACAAGCTGAGGTACAAGATTTTACAAGCTGTACAGGAGGTATTTACAAGCTTCATCAGATTGTGGATATTTGGTTGGAACACCAAGGGAACAAGCAGGTGTTTTATGGGATGGTAGGTGGATGGATGAGGGATAGGATAGTCATAGATAATGGATTAGTCTTTAGTACACAAGACGCCTGAATTACCAAGTTTTCACCAAGGTACCTATCCAAGGCGCTTGAATTGCCAAGTTTTCACCGTTGGATGCTTATTTCTCTTTATTATTTTTGTTGTACTTTTCAAAAGCTAGGTATACCAAGGATCTTCAAGCATAGAACTTCTTGAGATGAATGATGTTAGTGGGATCATTCAAGAGTTCTCCTTCTGGTGTAGATAATTGATAGGCTCCAGAGCCAAAGGAGGCGGTAACCACATAGGGACCAAGCCATGTAGGTCCAAACTTGGCTTTCTTTTCTCGATCTGCTTGGACTTTCATGTTTTCTTTGAGGACCATGTCACCTGGCTGAAAGTGTCGTGGGAGCACCTTCTTGTTGAAATTCCTTTTGAGACGAGTTTGGTAGACTGTGAGATGTTCATAGGCTTGTTGTCTCTTCTCATCTAAGAGATCTAACTGGGTGAGCCGAGCTACTCTGTATTCTTCATCTGATATTTGCCCTCGCAAAGATATGCGTAGTGAGGGAAGTTCAACTTCTATAAGTAATACCACTTCGGCACCATAGACTAGGGAGTATGGAGTTGTTCCTCTGGATGTACAGAAGGAGGTTCGACAGGCCCATAGAGCCAAATTTATTTGTAGGTGCCAATCACGATCGGAATCATTGACAACTTTCTTTAGGATTTTGAGGAGGGTTTTGTTAGTTTCCTCTGCCTGGTTGTTACCTTGTGGGAAATATGGGCTAGAAAAGTGGTGATGGATGCGGAGGGAAGTGCATAATTCTTCCATGTTGAGATTTTCAAAGTTACCTTCATGGTCGGTGAAGATGGTGGATGGAATGTCGAAGCGGCAAACAATGTGGTACAAGATGAACTTGGAGACGTGAACTCCTGTAGCTGAGACTAGGGGGACTGCTTCTACCCACTTAGTGAAATAGTCTGTAGCTGTTATTATCCATTTATGTCCATCAAATGAGAGAGGTGTGATAGTTCCAACTAGATCAAGGCCCCAACAAGCAAAAGGCCAAAGTGGTGCAATAGGCTGTAGATCTTGTGCTGGAGCGTGCACAAGATTTGCATGTTGCTAACATGGGAGACACTTTCTGAAAAAGTCACAGGAGTCTTCTTCAATGGTAGGCCAATAGTAACCTGCTCTAAGGATTTGTCATGCTAGGACAATACCACTTGTGTGGACACTGCAAAGTCTGGAGTGTACTTCTTTTAACGCCATTGCGGCCTCGTTTTCATCTAAACATCGAGAGAGAGTATTGTGATAACCCCGATGATATAGGGTATTGGCTATGATAACATAGCGGGATGATTTTCAGATGAGGTTCTGGCGTTGGGTACGTGTGAGGTGAGGAGATATGATACCATCGTTAAGGTAAGCGTGAATTTCATGGTACCAAGGGGATTGGGGACCAACCAAGATACAAACACGGTTTGAATCCTCATTCGCATAGGCAGGTGTGAGGAGCTGCTCGACTAAAAACTCATACTGCATAGCTTCTTGGGGAATTTCCAAGAGCAAGCTGATAGTGGCCATGGCATCCGCTGCCTTATTTTGCATTCGAGGCACTTGTGTAAACTGAAGCTTTGTAAAATGTTGGGTCAGCTGATCAACTAGCTCTTTCTAGGGTAATAACTTTTCATCTTTGGTTTGATATTCATTTAAGAATTGTTTGATGATGAGTTGAGAATCGCCAAAGAGTTGTAACTTAGTGATATTCCATTCTGCAGCTATCTTTAATCCTGCTACAAGAGCTTCATATTCCGCTATATTGTTGGTGCTAGGGAATTGTAGCTTGAAGGCTTTTGGAATGTAATCTCCTTGAGGTGTAACCAATAATATTCCTACCCCTGGACCTTGAGATGTGTATGAGCCATCAAAATAAAGCTTCCATGGGGACTGTTCTTCAATTAGGCAGATATGCTCATCTGGAAATTCAGTAAGCAAAGGATATGCATCTACTAGAGGTGCATGAGCTAGGTGATCTGCTATAGCTTGCCCTTTGATTGCCTTTCTGTCTACATACTGGATGTCAAACTCACTTAGTAGCATAACCCATTTTGTTAGTCGACCTATGAGTGTTGTTCTAGAGAGCATATACTTGAGAGGATCAATTTTGGATACTAGTTGGATGGTATGACTTAGCATGTAGTGGCGAAGCTTTTGAGTTAAGAAAACAACTGCCAAACAAGCTTTTTCCATAGGAGTGTAATTGAGTTCATAACCAACTAGGGTTCTACTAATATAGTAGATCGCTCTTTCTCTGCTATAATCATCAAGCTATGCTAGAAGTGCCCCTAGAGCAGTAGGCGTTGCTGATATGTACAAAATCAGGGGACGACCAGGAACTGGTGGGACCAAGATAGGGGGATTGGCTAGATACTGCTTGAACTGATCGAAGCTGCACTGACATAAAGGATCCCACTTGAAGTTCTCATCCTTCTTTAGTAAATGTGAAAATGGTGTACATTTATCTGCAAGCTGGGAGATGAAGCGTCGGACGGATTGAAGCTTTCCCTGAAGAGAGCAAAGCTGTCGCAGTGTCTGGGGAGGAGGCATGTCTAAGATAGCCTTGACCTTTTTGGGGTCGATCTCTATACCTCACTTAGAAACTATGAAGCCTAGAAGCTTGCCAGATGTGACCCCAAAGACACACTTCTTGGGATTTAGCATGAGATGATATTGGGCTAACCTATCAAAGACTTTCTCCAGGTCAACGAGATGATCCATGAAGGTGTGAGGTTTGACTAGGATATCATCCACATAATCTTCTAAAATGCTATGGATAAGATCATGGAAAATGGCTGTCATAGCTCTTTGATAGGTAGCCCTAGCATTCTTTAGGCCAAAAGGCATCATGGTGTAGCAAAAGGTTCCCCAAGGGGTAGTGAATGTTGTTTTATGCTGATCCTCTTCTGCAATCTTGATCTGATTATACCCAGAAAATCCATCCATAAGGGACAGAATTTCATGTCCAGCAGTAAGATCTACAATCATATCTATGTTGGGTAAGGGAAAATCATCTTTTGGGCAAGCTTTGTTTAGATCTCTAAAATCAGTGCAGATTCTGATGTCACCGGAAGGCTTAGTGACAGGGACCATGTTGGAGATCCACTCTATGTAGTCGATAGGTCGAATAACCTTAGCAGCTAACATTATTTCTAATTCAGCTTTGACCAGTAATGCCACCTTGGGGTGCATTTTTCTAAGCTTTTGTCTGACAGGCTTGATCTTTGGATCGACTACAAGATGATGAACTACAAGCTTTGGATCCAACCCTAGCATGTCCTGATATGACCATGCAAATCGGCCAATGTTCTCTCTTAAGACCTCAAAGAGGAGATCAGCCTTGTCTTGTGATAGGGATGCAACAATGTGAACAAGTCTAGGGATCTCTGAAGAACCGATGTTGACTTCTCTAGTATCCTCTATTAGAATAGATGACACCTCTGGTTGATTATCTTGAGGAGGCAATACTAAATCCTCATGTTCTGCTTGTGGCTCTAGATTTTCTTGCTGAGGGGTTCTCTTCGCTGCCTTAGCTAGTCTCAAATTCACCTTAGTTCCAGTTTTGGGTGTATCGGAGGTTGGGGATTTTCTCCAAAATACCCCTTGGGATCTAGCTTGTAGATGTAGGCAGAATCTGGCTTTGTTTTCTTATGAGGAATTTCGGCTCCCATGAATCTTAGAAGCGCTTCCTCTGATGCGAACTCATCAATATGTATGACACTCGATTGGTCCCAATCTATGAGTTGTGGATGAGCGAGTGGTAGGTTAATGAGATGGATGGATAGTTCTCGAAGAACAGAGTCTCCTAGGAAGATTTGGTCTGGGATATCGTCGTAGGCTCTCTTTTCAACTTCCTCAGGAATGTCTACGATTTCAACAAGGTTGCGGTAGATGTTCGAAAAAGCATGACCGTTCTCATTGGTGCCCCCAGTTGTGGGTATGCCAAAGCCAAGACCTGACTTCGTTTCCCACTTATGTGCTTCAATGGGACATTGCATGCCCCTTTCTTCTAGTCCTAGTCCACCTCCTTGATAGTTCCATTTTTCAGTGATGAGCTTATGTTCTTGGGGATACTTTTGGCTGAAGTGATCAAGGCATGCTTGATTTCTTGGAGGTGCATCCTTAGGTAACCAATTGTTGATATCTGGAATGAGCTCCTCATGAAGAGGGGTTTTTGAGGATACAAAGGTTGTTGGGCCAAACTGTTTGTATCGAGGAGGTGGAATCTCCTTAGCTTTGTGATATGTAGGTCGTCCATGGGTGTGTGGATCAAGTTGGATTGCTCCGACAGCAAATGCATCTGATAGACTATATTCTCCACAACCTTTGTTGTTTATCTTTACGATAGATAGGGTGGAGGCGAGGATGGTTTCTGCATCACTACAAGTGTGGGATGAGCTGGCGATGGCTATGCCAATGTCTATTCCAAGACAATGATTTGTATATGAGGCTTCAACCGCATTGCAGTAAGCAAAGGGTTCTGGATCAGCATGGATGGTCACCTCAGTGCCCTGATGCGGAAATTTGATGCACTAATGGTAGGTGGATGGAACGGCCTTCATAGCATGAATACATGGGCGATCGAGGACGATGTTAAATGGTAGGTTTAGATCAACAACATGGCAAACTATCTCTTGGATGACCGGCCCAACCTTGATTGGTAGCAAAATAGTTCCTTCTGTGGTTCTTTCCAAGTTGTCATAAGCTTTGATGGTGATAACTTCATTGATCATATCTGCCTCAGTATACCTAGCTTGTTTTATGAATTTTAGGGTGCAAATGTTCAAGGCTGATCCATTATCTATCATTACTCTTTTCACGGCAAAATTGGATACCATGATGGCTATGTGAAGCAGAAGGGTGTGATCTGGCTCGACCGCGGGTATGTCGATGGGTTTGAATGATAGGGCACATGAGGAGGATAGGTGTCCGACGAGATTATGAAAATCAGTAGCGTTGATATCTGAAGGGACACGAGATTCTATGAGAGCACTGTCAAGGATGTCTTTGTACATAGGACTAGTGCAGAGAAGGTCTAAAATGGAGATTTGGGCTGGCATGTTCCCAAGGTGTTCCAAGATATTGTACCAGCTTTTTGATGGAGCTAATGGTGCTGATGAAACTGGTGGGCCTGAGATGTTAAATCGCGCTCTTCGAGTGGTAACTGCACACTCATTGTCTGGTCCTCAGATATTGATAACATTGACAGAAGGCTCTTTCTCAGATATACAACCTATAAGGCTACCATAGTCTATATAGGATGAAGTGTGGTCATTGTTCTTCCCATGCTGTTGGTTTGGTTGGCGGTTGTTGGTGTTGTTTTGGATAGGTGCTTTTCCAGGATTTTGGTTGTTGTGTGGAGGAAAAGCATTTTGATAAATCTGTAAGCCTGCATCGGGAGAGGTTTGGGCACCAACAGTGATTTCTTTCCGATCAATGAGGTCCTGCACATAATCTTTCAGTTTCATGCATCTGAGGGTGGTGTGACCGTTTACCCTATAGAACTTGCAATACTCATTGTCCTTGTACCACGCAGCTTTGGATTGGCTTGGATCAATTTTCTGGGTAGGAGGAAATTTGACGAGGTTTTCCTTAGCCAATTTCTCAAAAATGACATCCAATGGCTCACCAAGGGGTGTATAGTTTCTAGGTGCAAGTTGGAATCTGGGTTTTTGCCCTGCAGCTACATTGATGGCATTAGCTTGATTGTTAGACCCTTGAAAGTTGGGTCTTGTATTGTGGTTTTGATAGCTTTGGTTATTCTGCTGTTGGTAATTGATAGCTTGTTGGTTGTTTGGTTGATATGGTGGGTTAGATCGGTTTTGAGAAGGACCAACAATATTCACATGTCTGGTGTCAATAACCCCATCTGTTGCAACATGCTTGTTTTTGTTCCAATACCTAGACTTGTCATTGGAATGTGATTGATTTTGGTTGGCCTCTTTGTAAATCTTTACCACACCATCTTTGATGAGTCCTTGCTCAAGGATCATTCCTTTCTCTTTGATATCCTTATAGGTCTGCAAACAGTTCATGGTCATGTGGTGAGCCAAGCTGGGATGTGCATTATCAATAAACATTTTCACCACATGGTGCTCTGGCAAGGTGCAGGATATGCAGGTGGTAAGGGTTTGCCATCTTTGCAGGTATTCAGCAAGGCTTTCTCCACCTTTTTGCTTAGTGTGGACAAGATCAACTATTGATAGCTCTATTTCAACAAGATGGGCATATTGGGCTACGAATGCCTCAGATAATTCAGCAAAGTTTTTAATTATGCCATAGGGGATTCTGTAAAACCATTCAACAGCTGGTCCAGCCAAGCTTTTGGGAAAAAGGCGCAAGAGGAAGACATCATTGTATGCCACGTCCTGGCAGTGCATGTAAAATTCTTTGATATGTGTGACAGGGTCTCCTTTTCCTCTGAATTTGTCAAATTTGGGTACCTCAAAGTGTTTGGGAAATGGTGTCATGGTAATGTCTCTGTCAAATGGGTAAGGACACACATTCTCAAACTTGAATGTCTTCAAATCATTCCCTTCTTGGATGGCTTTCAAAGCTATCTTCATTTGTTCCCATTCTGAATTGATAGGTGATGGCTGGGGTGCCCCCAATGTAGGAGTGCCTTGAGGTAGGTATGCGCTAGATGGGGCCACTGAATATGGATGGCTGTGAGGGATTTGTTGATAGGGATTGTACATTGTTTGGATAGCTGCATGGTGGATGACGGTTTGTTGAGGGGGAGGTGGCACATATTGCTGCATGTGCTACGAGGCTTGTTGTTGATATGGGATTTGAGGTTGGGATTCAGGAACATAAGCTGGTTGTGGGATAAATGAATGGCTTTGTGGAGGTAAGGTATAAGATGGTTGTGAAGCTTGGGCAAAGGATCGGGGGGCTTGTGGGGTTTGACCAATATATGTGGGTTGCAATCCCATTTGGGATGGTATCTACAAATAATTGGTGGTTGGCTGGGGTGGTGGATTACCTCCTAGAAGTGACATTGAAAAGTAGTTGGTAATAGGAGGTAATGGATTAGTTGGTGGTGGTGGTGGGAATTGAAGGCTTGGGAATGGAAGTGATGGGGTTTGATAGCATGGTGGCTGGATTTGGAAGCTTGGTAGAGTGGTGGCGGGAGCTGGGGTCACTTGAGAGCTTGGCAGAAAATTGGCAGTAGCTTGTGGGATTTGATAGCTTTGTGGAGTTAAGGTAGTAGCTTGTGGATTTGTGACTGATGGTATTGAGCTCCCAAGACCTAATGGAAATGATGGGATTGTGCTTTGGGCTGTGGTGAACAAGCTGGGGGTGATGAAAGGTTGATTACTTGGCCCCATGGGTGGCATCCCTATTGTATATTGCTGAATTTGGCCAAAGATGCTAGCACTGATTTGGGAGATGGGTGGATTTGGAAGGCTGGGTTGGGGAGCAACAGCAGCAATAGTGAAGGGAGTGAACGGTGAGGTGTTTTGGGTAAAGGGGGTTTGGAGTGGAGAGGTATGAACCAAGGATGGAGTGGTGGTGGCTGGGTTGGCTTGCGGCATGGAGATTTCAACTTGGGTGGATGATGGTATGTTTGGGTCTATTGGATCATATGTATTGGCTGGAGGCTCTTCTTTTGGCATATATTAAGGATAATTTGGATCATAAGAGCCTATGGGTGGTGGCAGCTGCCCAAACAATGGGTGAGATGGATCTGATAATGGAGGGGGTCTTCCAAAGTCAAAGGTTCCTACATTGTCCCTTCGAAAATTAGCCATGATTGTCTCTTTGTTCTTGTCTATAATGGCGTTCACCAATACTACATTTCCTGGTTGGTTCATGAAAGCTTCAATGTCAGTAGGTGATGGCATAGCTTTCTCTGGGCTGAAGGATGGCTGAGTGCTCAAGGGGGGTGATGGTGTTCGATCCAAATGATAGGGCTCCATTGTTTCTTTCTTCTTGGCTAAGCGAGTGACGGGCGACATGAAAAATGCTCCTAGGGATGAAATGTAATAATGCTGATGGATGCAAAAGGGGGAAGGCTTCTCTATGCAAATGATTTCCTAGGTTGAAGCAAAGCTATATGAAAAAACCTAAGGAGGATTGGGTTGGGGATTCTAACTTCAAAGATATGTTGCCAAAGCACAAAAGGTCTGCTTTCCTATGTACAAGCTTGGTGGTGATTGTGTCAACTTAAGGATAGATTGATGATCCTTTAGGAAGAACACGAGATTGACCGCTTGTGGATCCCAACCTTTAGCTCAAGGTGATGAGAGATAACAAGTGACAAAGCTAGATTACCCTAGACAAAGCTCTGTCGAAGGGATAACCTTGGTGAGATTGGTGGATTTGGAAGATTTTAGGAATGGCAAACTTTTGGCACAGTGACAACAAATTTTGAAGGCTTGGATGTGAAGATTTTGGATTGCTGGCTAGATGGTTTGATTCTAAATGAGATGGATGAGCTAATAATGCTTAAGGGGATAGCCTAAGATGGCTGACTTTTCTACAAAGATGACTCTAAAGTGAAGCTTATCCAAGAAGATGTGGAGAAACAAGGGTGTCTAATCATAGAAATCATGCCTAGTTGGTAAGGCATAAGCAGGATTAACTCCTGGACGTTGGCTAAATTTGATGGTGCACTCTAACCAGGCCTCTTGAAGTGCTTTGTCGGCAGCTTTGTCCTCTGCTTTGTGGAGTTTGGCAATTCGTGGGCTTGGTGTTATTTCTTTTCTCTTGGCTGAAAGTTCTTGGTATGCCAGAGATGGCTTGATTTTGACTTTGTGAAACTTCTGTTTGGGTTTGGGTTGTTCCGACATAAATTCTTGAATTTGCTTGGCTTTGAGAGATCTCAGTTGTTTGGCTTCGACTCGTTCAACTTCTAAAATAGGCAGTGACTACGCTAAGTGTGCCCTAAGCTAGGATTGACCAAGTTTGGCAAACATTCATTCAACAAGTAAAATAAAATCAAGTAATAGATAGGAACACCCAGATAGAAGTTTGTGTTCTCAGAATGTGATACTTGCGTCGAGGAGTGTGTATGTTCTAAAAATGTTTCGATCAGTCACTTCAAACACATTAACATCCTAGATGGTTGTCTGCAAGGCTGACAGTTGGTTTAGCTAGGGAGTCCTCGATATACGCAAGGTACGTGAGGCCCAAATCCGTAGATGAGACCAAAAAGATGTCACACAGCCGAGAGGAGCGATAACCCACTTCTCCTCTTTTACTTCTCAAGGGTATAAAGTTCCTTGAGGCTTAGCCCAAGTGACAAAATCTTGATCCCAAGAGAGGTGTCTTTCGATTCACCTCCCGATTCTTATACTCCACCGGAACGCTGGAGTTGAGATCGTCCAAGGGGTGATGAAATCCCCAAGCAGGCCTCCTAAAAAGAAACAAGGTTTTGGATCCTAATCTTATGCACCCAAGATGGCCTCGAAAGACGACAAGGGGAGAGAAGACTTGGATAACCTTGGGCTAAAAGACACGCTTGTTCTTTTACCAACTGACTCTTATGTGTGCTAATCTAGATGTTGCAAGCACTCATGTTTAAGAGACAATGTTCAATTCCAACTTGAAGCGCCAACAAAAGTAAATTGATCGAAGAATGCAAACAATAAGAAGAGTTAGGGTCAACAAAAGCAAACTCACGCGCCTGGAGGCCCTCCATGTCAAGTATCGATTAATTTTCTTTAAAGCATTCAAGATTGAGTGTGAGTTTGTTTTAAGCCCAAAACAAAAGTGTGTGAGATTTGATTTCAAGCCCGCGCTCGGAGGCTCTCCACGTCACTTGTTGTTCAATTTTAGTGCCCAAACTTGAAGTGTGATCGATTTAATCTAGAGTTTTGGTCATTTAAGAATTTTGATAAAGTTAAAGCAAACGTTCAAAGACCAAGTGAGTTAGTTAGATTGTGGAACATTTAACACCTTTTTCAAGTAGACCCATCCCCATAAATGGTACTGAGATTGCAACCAATGGTTGCATTGATGGGTGATTAGAAAAGAGGTGAGTCTAAGGAACTAATCAAATTGATTTTTGCAAATTTGTATTTAACTTAACAAAGTTTCTTAATTGTCCAAAAATTAAACTTTACCTAAGTTGCATGTGAAAAAGAGATTTGTTTTGTTCAATTTTAGAAGATCCAAATGAAGTGTTTGATATTGCAATGGTTAATTGATCCTTGGCATTCAAGATTGAATTTGTTGTTTTAAGCATGCATTCCAACGAAAATTGATTTTAATCCATGGCATTCAAGAGTGTGTTTTGAGCAACATTCATTCAATGGAAAATGTGTTTAACCATTCAAGTTCATTTTAGCAACATGCATTCAAAGACAAATGGTTAAACATTCAAGTTCATTTTTTAGCAACATGAGAAACTGCAAGAAACATGGTTAGTGGTTCCATATGTGCTCCAACTTGCAATGAGACAAAAAAAAGCAATTTAGTTAGTTACCCAAAATCTTCAAAAATGAGAGCTTAACTATGGGAAATTTTTTTAAAACTTTTTTTGCTGTTTTTCCTACGCATAAAAATGCTTAAAATGGTCTAAATCCTACGGAACCACTAAAAGTCAAATTTTGAATTATACTCTCTTTTTTTTTTTTTTTAATAAACTACAAAGTGCAGAAATAAAGATTTTAAAACAGAAGTGCAATAGAGACAGGCGAAGATGACAGATTAAGTTGGCAGCGGCGGAGACAAAAGTCTAGGTTGTGAAGACGACAGTTTGATGGCTGGCGGTAGCAAAAATGACAGTTTGACTGATGGCGGCAGTAGAGAGGATAGTTCAGGTTGGCAGCGACGTAGACGACAGTTCAGGTTGCGGAGACGACAGAGTAGCCGACGGAGGCGCTGATCTGTGGAGACGACAGTCCAAGATGCGTAGAAGACAGTTGGAGATGCCAAACTGCGGAGATGACAATTTGGTTGCGGAGACAACAGAGTAGCTAGCGGAGATGACAGTTTGCAAGCGCAGATGCCAAACTGCGGAGACAACACTGCGCGAAAAAAGCTGAAAAAATGTGGATTTTTTTCCAGAATTTTTTTAATTTTTTGTTATTTTTGGATTTTTGAGGGTATGTCTTCTTCCTAAGTGCGTTCTTTAACCTGCAAAAACAAGAAAAACACCCTACAACTCACTCAAACAACAAGAAACATTAGATTGTTAGAAAAACAACATATAGATAGAAATTGAGGATTAAATGACCCATAGTGGGGTTCCACCGAGCGTGCCAAAATGTAGAACAAGATTTAGTATGCAAAGAACATTAACAATAAAGTAAATATTCACAAACTAAAACTAAATTCACATATATGTTTAGACAAAGAAAAGAAAATAAGTGCAAAACCTCAAAGGAGAAAACACTCCATGCTTTTCTTGATTTTATAGATGCGTCCTTTGATGTGGATGTATGCTCAAGATGCTCAAAGTTGCTTCAATGGTGGAGATGGGTAATGGCAAATTGGTAGCTTTGTGAGCTCTCAATTTGGAATTATAAGGGTAAGATTGATGACTTTGGTTCTCAAAATAGCATGGTAACTTTAGCTCAAAGATTGTGATGAAATGGCTTGGGAGGGGATTCAATTTATAAGCTAAGGGCTTGAGGGATGGAGGGCTAAGATGGAAGGAAAGATGAAAGCTTAAGGAGGGCTAGGATGCACTCAAAGGGGAGTACATGGATTGTGCTTGTTTAACACCAATGGGAAGGTGACACTTGTCACAAGGAGGATGAGTGTGAGAGGGTAGGGTAAAGGGTTGGTTAAAGGCATGATGAGTGGGGTTGAGTATGTAAGAGAGATGTAAGAGGAATGAGTGTGGAAGAGGGAAGAGTGTGGAAGATGGATGTAAGAGTCATGAGTGGGCTTGTAAGAGTTTTTATTGGTTTGTAAGAGCACTCATGACTTGGTGGTTGGGATTTTTGAGGGGAGACTTTGGTTTGGTTTAGGAAAGTCTTAAACTTGCTTAGGGAATGTGACAACATTAGGGGGTGGATTAGGCTTGGGTTTAGGATTAGATTAGGGATGTTAGAGATGTGCAAGTGGATGGCATTAATGAGGGTGGGTGAGTTAGTGGCTAAGCTTGGTTAGTATGGGTGGATGGGGTGGATTAGGCTAAATGGAGGATTATGGATAAGTTAGGGATTTGAGGATTTTATTTATCAAATAGATTTATTTAATAAATGGGGATTTTTGGAATTAGATAGGAGAAAAGGATTTAATTGATAAATAATAGGTTATTTGATTTATCAATTAGGACTATAGATGATTAATTAAATTAATCAGCTAGGGGATGGCAAAGGATTAATTAAAATAAAAATTTAATTAATGATGCCTTTAGAGATGGCTAAATTAGATTACCAAAGTGGTGTAATCAAATTTAGGTGTCTACAAGGAGCACTTGAGGTTTGAGAGCAAGTTTGGGTGTCACATCATGCAGGATCCTTCTAGACATGAAGAGCACCCCGACCTTGGCATAAAAAGCCTAGCAACTCAAAACAAGAGGATCAGATGGATTTGGTGTAGTCGTGAAACATACTACTTTCCACATATGTCTAAGTAGCCTAGTTACAAAATGTGGCAAGGAAAAAAAAGTATATAACATATCTACACATGTACAAAAGCATAACAACTTTGGCCAAAGTACTTTAAGAACCATATTTAGCTTATAGAAGAAATAAAACACATCGTATCCATTCTAATCAGAATTGGCAAATAGAAAGAAACAAGGCATATTGTATCCAATTTTTCCCCTCCCATTTAAACCATATTAACTCCAAAATGAACTCAGGATAGGAAAACATGTAATAAAAAATGAAATATAATTTAGGGAAGGTACTCATCTACATTCAACATAACAATATAATTTGGAGAATGTGCTCATCTACATTTAGCATAACAATATGATTCAAAGAACGTACTCATCTCAAGGAATATAATCTAATGAATTAATCTCAACATTTGATAGTTTCAATGTGCTATCTACCCATAGGCATGAACAATATCTTTAGTAAGAACAATCACTACACATCATTCATAGGCAAGACAAATGTTCATAACATCTAATTCAATCATTACTAGCCTTACATATATTTATAGCTCAATTATTTGCTTAATGAAACATATACCCTTTACTTGTTGCACAATTGATCCTTGATACTTTACAACCTTGAGTATTTCTTGTCCTTATTTACAATTCAAAAGATTAAAAAACAATCTAGCACTTCCAAAATAAAAAATGACATCTTTTTTTATTGTTAATGATATGCCATGCATTCTATATAGTTTCAATTTCATCATATGAAACACTTGATGTATTTTTAAAAAAATTGTATAAACACACTTGTTTCTAAGGCTAAGGAAATTATGCTAACCACAAGAATGCAACAAAAAAGAATTATTTCTTCCTCACAGTTTATACTGATAAGACAATTATACACCCAAGAGGATTTATGGTCATTGAATAGAATGATTGATTCTCTAGATTATGTAATAGGTATCTTTAACATAGCACATCGATCCATGAGAAAGAAGGTGAAACATGAACAATCTAACATTGATGCCTAAATAGAATTTAAAACTAATAACCCCAACACCTTACTCTGCCAAATTGTGGAAGGTGTAAACACTCTCAAAACCTACACAATTTATGGTCAAAATCAATGATATGCATAGATAAAATCTCAAAAGAAAAACCAACTATGTTTCCCTATATTCTCAATGTTCAGTAGATAACAATTAGAGAAGGGTGTTATGCTTGACCTATCAATCTAGACTTTACTTATTTTAGATTAAATAATGGGTTATCGATGAAAGCACAATAATCTTACAGTATATAAGAATAATCTCCATAAGAAACACCTACTCAAGGAAACCAATATATAACATATGCACTTTCTCAGTTCAACTTAAATGAAGATGATAGTTATAGATTTTCTATTCTGGAAGAACTCGCTATATAATGGACTTGTTTCCCATACAAGTTTTCCTGTCTGATTCCAGTACATTTTATATGCCAATCATTATCTTGATGTCAATATTTCCATTTCCTTAAGGGATCCTAAGAAGATAAGATTGCATTCAATTGTGGTTAGAATGGTGGTTCAAGGCTTGGTTTCAATTAACAACTCACAAGTTTACTACTAAATCCACATAAGATATACCGCTAATGCCACATTTTCTACAAGTTGATATATCATTACTATGTTTCTCGATATGTTTCAAGCATAATCAAGACTAAAGAATGTATATTTACCAAAGGTGACTAGTTAAAAAGTATCAATACCCATCAATAGTAATTTTGTCGTTGAAAAGATAGAGGTTGAGGGTATCACCATGCTAACTAGTTTCATAATACTCTTGATAGAAGTGAGTGGGGGAGTCATCATGAGTGTCGGTATGAACTATCAACTTCATCTCTAATAAATTGTGATCAGACCCATTCTATGTGTTTAAGGTGGTTTCTTAATCCCTCTACTAACTCAACCACTGGCATAACATCCCTGAATGCATGACTTATATCCACAATGTGTCTTCCATAAGCACACAATTGAGTGTTTGCGACCATTATTAATACCAAAGTAATCAACATGGCTTAAGCATTACAATCGATAGGTTACTAGCATAGATAAATAACAACCTAGAGTAACAAAATACATGGGTCTTTTGACCCATGCTGAGGTGGACAAATAATTTTTTTCCCCATCAATGTATTGTAACATTTAATTATCTAGAGTAAATAATGCATAGAACTGGTAAAAAGATTCATGAAACTTATGGAAGACACATTGTGGATATAAGTCATGCATTCAGGGGTGTTATGCTAGTGTCTGAGTTAGCAGAGGGATTAGGAAACCACCTTAAACACATATAATGGGTCTGATCACAATTTATCAGAGATGAAGTTGACAGTTCATACTGACACTCATGATGACACCCCTACTTACTTCTATCAAGAGTATTATGAAACTAGTTAGGATGGCAATACCCTCGACCTCTATCTTTTCAACGACAAATTTACTATTGATGACATCTTTTATGATTGTTAATGATATGCCTTGCATTCTATACGGTTTTAATTTCTTCATATGAAACACTTGACGTATTTTATTTTATTTTTGTATAAATACACTTGTTTCTAAGGCTAAGGAAATTATGCTAACCATAAGAATGCAATAAAAAGGAATTATTTATTTCTCATGGTTTATATTAATAAGACACTTATACACCCAAAAGTATTTATGGTCATTGAATAAAATGATTAATTCTCTAGATTATGTAAGAGGTATCTTTAACATAGCACATTGATTCATGAGTAAGAAGGTGAAACATGAACAGTCTAACATTGGTGCCCAAACCGAGTTTAAAACTAATAACCCCAATGCCTTACTCTGCCAAATTGTGGAAGGTGTATATAGTCTCAGAACATACACAATTTATGGTCAAAATTAATATTATGCATACATAAAATCTCAAAAGAAAAACCAACTATGTTTGCTTATATTCTCAATGTTTAGTAGATAACAATTAGAGAAGGGTGTTATGCTTGACCTATCAATGTAAACTTTATTTTTTTTAGATTGAATAACGAGTTGTTGATGAAAGCACACTAATCTTAGGGTATATAAGAACAATGTCCATAAGAATCACCTACTCAAGGAAACTGATATATAACATATGCACTTTCTCAATTCAACTTAAATGAAGATCATAGTTATAGATTTGTTAGTTTGGAAGAAGTCGCCATATAATGAACTTGTTTCCCATACAAGTTTTCCTATCTAACTCCTGTTCATTTTATATGCCAATCATTATCTTGATGTCAATATTTCCATTTCCTTAAGGGATCCTAAGAAGATAAGATTGCATTCAATGGTGGTTAGAATGGCAGTTCAAGGCTTGGTTTCAATTAACAACTCACAATTTTACTACTAAATCCACATAAGATATACCCCTAATGCCACATTTTCTACAAGTTGGTATATCATTACCATTTTTTCTCAATGTGTTACAAGCATAATCAAGACTAAAGAATGTATATTTACTAAAGGTGACTAGTTAAAAAGTATCAATACCCATCAATAGTAAATTTGTCATTGAAAAGATAGAGGTCAAGGGTATCACCATCCTAACTAGTTCAGAATATTCTTGATAGAGGTGAGTAGGGGAGTCATCATGAGTATCCATATGAACTATCAACTTCATCTCTGATAAATTGTGATCAGACCCATTCTATGTGTTTAAGGTGGTTTCCTAATTCCTCTGCTAACTTAGACACTGGCATAACATCCCTGAATGCATGACTTATATCCACAATGTGTCTTCCATAAGCACACAACTGAGTGTTTCTGACCACTATTAATACCAAAGTAATCAACATGGCTTAATCATTACAATCGATAGGTTACTAGCATAGATAAATAACAACCTAGAGTAACAAAATACATGGGTCTTCTAACCCATGTTGAGGTGGACAACTAATTTTGTTCCCCATCAATATATTGTTACATTTAATTATTGAGAGTAAATGATGCATAGAATTGGTAAAAAGATTCATGAAACAATGGGAAATCTAACAACTCATAGCACTTTTCTTCACATTGCAATAGAATTTTGTAATATAGACAACAAGAATAGAACCTGGTACAATGGTTGTTGTCCCCAATTCCTTCGTGAGCTCTCTTCCCAAATTCTTCAATCACTGATGTCCCCCCCTACACAAGAGTAGTAATAGTATCTATTTTAATCTTTATGGTGTAATTGACTCAACCCCCATTCTAGAAAACCAATCACATTTTTCCTTATCAGATGAAATGAAGTAATAATTTATCTATGACTAATTATGTTGTTAATGAAAGAACAAAGCTACCAATTAATCAATTTACCTAAAAGCAAGGAAAAATACTATATTTGTTTTTACCATTTTGTTAAAAGATCAAAATCTATGTGGAAATAAACTTTGCCATTTTCCTTGAGTGATGGGGACATTGGTTGTGACATCCTTCCCCACTTAGAAAATGCATCAACATAGAAGGATCACAATCATCTCTAGAGATATTTAAGAAAATGATATGAACAAGATCAAACCTAACTTTCATTACTTATAGCGAGGCATATGTTGCATTCATTTCTATCAACGCTATTGAGTTCCATCTAATGAGAAAGGTCAAAATACATTCTAATACATTATACATGAATTGTGCCTACTCTATGAAGTAAAGTAATGTGATTTATCATTCATCTTCATACCTTACAATGTATAAAATAAAGCAATTTGCTATCTACCATTTTTATGTTTCCATCACATGAGCTTAAAGTAGAAACAAAACTCAAAGCTGGTTTGATACAAGAGAGAAAGAAGGGTTAGTAAGCCATCAACAAAAATAACTAAGTGGTGTGTGCAGGATATTAGATGATTTGACCTTCCCCTTTCGAGGAGCTAGCCTTCTCTACCTCAACCACACTCTCGCCTTTGTCCTACAACCAACACTCGAAATGAGATCAATAGGCCAATGCTCATAGAAACACAACCAAATATAGCAAACCATTGTACATCATAAATCAAATAAAATAGCTAAAGAAATGTCAAATCAAACACTTCCTTATCTGAAGGATTCTTAAAATTAAGTAACATTTCACCTTAAAATCTCATGATATCACACACGTAACTATGTTTACTTTCTATACGTCGGCACACATCCAATGGATTTGTTCCTACTGGTAGATACTTCATATCCATTTCCTGTCATACTCATACATATACACTCCCAATACCTTTAGCTCATTCACAATGTAAATAGCTCAAAAGATAAGTATTCAACTATAAATATCAAGAGTCAACATTTCCTTTAAACTTGTCTTTAATCACACCTTGATCATGAGTAACAAAAACAATTAATCATACATACCATCTAGCATGTCGTGTTTGCTAGGTGAGTAAGCATCCACAACGTTAGGTCAATATCCATGAAACAAAATCAAGTAATGTAATCACATCACATACAACTCATCATCATTTAAATCATCAAAAAATATAACAACATCTGCATATAACATCCTCAATGTACTCATTAACATTTAATCATCAACATGCATCTAAATGTTTACAAAAGTTGACATTTTACATCAAAATGCATTATTTAGCTCAAAATTAGTAGCATATATTTACCAATATAATAAGAGGATGAATGATAGAAAGCCACACATTCAAATGTATCAAGCAACATTGACCCAGAGTTCTACATCCAATAGACAATAAAACCAAATCCCAACTACACCCATCGACCAATTTTTTGACTCAGATACATGATGATCAAGCCTATGTCGAACAACATATCAACTAGGAGTCCAAAAATAGATAACTCAAGATGACCAAACCATCTGTCCACATTCATCGACTAAGTTGACTAAGTCAAACATGTCAGTGAATTCCTATAAAATAGGAGTCACAATATCAACTTCTATTTAGATTACAACCATAGCAAAAACATATTTCCATACACATGCCACCTAGGCCAAAAGTCAAGTCAAGTCAATTCAAAGCTTTAATACACAGTCAAATCAACCAGTAGTTAAAATATCTTCCAAATTATTATGCATCTTTATGATGATTTTTGACCTACATGTTGAAATGATAGATACCACAATGATTACATTTCATATGTTGAGTATCAACCATACTGTCAAATACAACATGTCATCTAAAGACTGTGGCATAAATAAATACACTCGAGAAGTTGGTCTCCATGTCAAACTTCATTTTATCATGTGTTTACATCAAGTATAATCTTAAAGTGCCATACCTTAATGAGCATCATAAAAAGTGTCAACCTGCACATCGCACATGGAACAATAAATACATCATACAAGTGCAATGCCATATGTCATGTGATCCTACTCAAATTTAGTAAATCATTCAAGCATGCCCACCGGTCATGTGTATATATTAGTAGACCCACTTTTCTCATTTTATGTGACCTAGGCCCTCAAGCTCATCTCGTCACCATAATATTTCAATGAAATTTTAAGTAAAAAAATGTTACATGTTAACATTAATATTCATAGTTTCATTTAAGTAAGTGTGCTTAACCTATTGGAAATACAATAGGGAAAATAATCTCTAAGAGGGGGGGGTGGGGGGGGGGGGGGTGGTGAATCAGTCCTTCAAAACTTTAACCATAAATTCATTCACCACACATCCATCTCACAATTTGCATGTAAACTGAATTAGCTTGCTAAACATATTCATCCATTGCATGAAAGAAAATAGCATTCAACACATGTATGACACAAGATATTTGGTTATGCAAAAACTCTTTAATGAGAAGGTAAAATTGGGGTGGGGATGACACCCACAAATCTCCACTACTTTAGTAATAAAGTGTATCCAATGAAGGCTACAATGTTTGATCATAAACTATGATCTACCCTATGGAAGGTCTGCTTTGTTAAAGGCTTACACGATTGTTAGATCTTACCCTATTAAAGGATTTCAACACCCTATTAGAAGTGTGCCTAATTAAAGGACTTTAACTTACAATGAAGTAAGCACCCTGTTAAAGGATTTACAACAACCTATTAGGACTACTCTGTTAAGAGATTTAACTGATTCACTTGCTATAATGTCTCAGCAATGATCCTTTGGTTAGCACTCTACTACTAGATAAAATATCACCTCTTTCCCAATGTGTACTTGATCCTCTTTGATCAGATGTATCACTTCTATCCTCTAACTCCTTTCCTATGTTCTCCTCTAACTGATTCTACAATGTATCTCAGTTCACAAGTCCTTAGCCACCATGAATGCTCTGTTTGCGCATGCAAACTTCTCTCTTTCATTCATACAATGTTTAGGGTTTGTCCTCCTTAAGAAAAACTAGGTGACTTAGGGTTAGGTATGAATCAAAAATTGTGATTCACCAATTTCGCCACTTAAAACATCCCTTCAACTAATTGGTTGCATGTATTGCATAGGGATCCTCAATATAGATTCGTCATTATCATCTAGAATCTCAAGACAATCCTTAAGTCAGCTAAAAAATGGTTTACATAGAAGTTTGTGCCATTACAAACAACTATGTCTAAAACTATTTACTCGACACTTGAAGTGTTTGATGCTCAACATCCACTATCTCTTCAATGTTGTAACTCTGCCTCTAAATGACTCTGCATCCATTGATCACTCGGCATCTGAATGACTCGACATCTACTATCTGTTTGACACTTATTAGCTACTCAGCATATATTATATAGCTCAACATATACTATCTGACAACTTATGCTTGACATACATTACTTGTTCGGCATGAACTAAGCAAATGACTTAACTATATTGTCACTCATATGTTAGAACCAATATGAGATTAACATAACCAACATATAAGCATACATTGTGATTTATGACCTACTTATCATTCAATCATCACATAAAATATGGTTGAGGTGCTTTCCTGCCCAACCATGAAGCCTTGCACTTCCATAGGATCTTACCTAACACGTAAAATACCCAAACCTTAAATGCCCAAATAATACAAAAGGAACTTCCTGGGGATCCTACCTAACATGTAGAATTTCCAACTGTAGAATGCCAATACCAAAGGCACGAGGTATCTAGTGTAGCCATGAAACATACTACTTCCCACATATGTCCAAGTAGCCATAATCATGGATGTGGCAGAGAGATAGAACATGAGAAAGCATATCAAATAAACATATGTACATAGCTTTGGCCAAAGCATTTTAGTATCGATGTTACATTGACAAGTAGAGTGTAGGAGGAAAGTATCACTTCTACCCTCCCTGTCTATCCACATTTGACACCCACACCAAAAGGTAAGCTTTCCAAATCTCATACATAAAATGATAGAATTTTAATGCAAAAAGAATAATGGCATGCTATTTGCAATCTTCTCCCTTAAACATCCTATCAATGTTCCACACCAAACATGATAGACGACATCACCTCAAAACATAGGACTAACATCATAAAACACACACACCCTAGGCACCTCAAGAATAAAGAAACCTTGAATCAAGTTTCACAATTCTCAAATCAAAATCCAAAAAGGAGAAACAAAACCAATAAAATTGAAGTGAATAAGAGTCGAAGAAGATAGATCACTAAGAAAATAGGTAGCTAGGTGGTTACAAGAAAGATTTTAAAAATTTCAAGCTAGCCCTTCATTTCATTAAAATTCATAAAAATTGAAAGATCACATGATCAAATGAAAACCAATTCACATAAAACGTAATGACTCTCACCAGTCACCACAAGGAGTAGATTTGTCACGAACCTTGTGTCCAAGGAGTGCTAAGAACATGTCCAAACTTAAAAAATAAGCATCACATCTTATTAATCATGTCTTTTCTTTTACAATTTCATACATTGATCCTAGATGAAAATGCAACATGTAATAGCTTTACAACCAAAATCCCTTGTTCTTCCTTATATCATACTAGATTATTCCAAGAATCTCATGAAGCTAATATTAGATTTCTTGTACCACCTATGCAGCATGTGCCACTTACATAATATAAGACATAGTTCCATTGTTATCACAAGACAAGTACATAACCTTATAGGCATTCATAACCATCAATTTCCTACCTTAATGAAAAATAAAAAATTTCACCCTTATTGCTTCATACATGCAAGAATCAAGTACTTTATTTTTAACTCTGTAACAATATGAGGTACCCAACTTATTTTTAACTCATTACCCATACAAGGTACCCAATTTACCACTCATTTCAGAATTTCCATTTTGACAATATTTAATTTAAGAATGTAAGGTCAACTCAAAATTGTAACATACACAAGGAGTATCTCATCCTTTCCATGCCAAAATAATCATTACTAGGAGAGACATCATTCAAGCCATGTCACCAACTTATACAAACATAGAGTACACTAGTTTACTTATAGTTGTATGACTAACATAGTGGCTCTAGTGTGGAACTAAGAGCTCTAGTGCTCATGGTGACAGATCAAACACTTGCATCCATACACATTTGCATGAGTTAGCACAATAGCCCAAGGCCCTGGGTTTTAAACATTGCTCTAATACCATATGTAAGATCCATGTCCTACTAAGCATTGCCACATCATCAAATGTGTGAGATATGCAAAATTCAAAACAATAAAATCCTAGTTGACTATTCAACCATCAAAGTAATTAAACCATAATCAAGATTATCAATTAGTTATCCATATTTTTAATCAAAACCAAAGATAAATAATATTACTTGTTAATTAATAAATTAGGATGTCAATTCAATGATGTTGACCTACACGTCATACATCCATGACATAACAATAAAAACCATATGTTTAGTTGTAAAATATACCAATGGATGCATCAAATGATTAAGTACATCAATGACATGATTTTATACATTACATCACTTGAAGAGTTCTTAAACAAGTTCCTTTGAACACGTGTCCATCTGCAAATCCCCATCTCCACAACCATCAAACATCTTCCATCCACTATCTAAGATGAGAGTGTGTCCTAAGTGCATTTACCATGCCAACCATGAAGTGTTTAGCTCCCCTAGGGTCCTTTTTGACACGAAGAGCGCCTCAACCCTGGCACGAGAAACCTAGCAACTCAAAACAAGAGGATTAGATGGATATGGTATAGCCGTGAAACATACTACTTTCCACATATGTCTAAGTGGCCTAATTAAAAAATGTGGTAGGCAAAACAAAATAAAAGTATCTAAGATATCTACACGTATGCAATACAAAAGAATGACGACTTTGACCAAAGTACTTTAAGAACTAGATTTAGCTAATAGAAGAAACAAAAAATATTGTATCTATTCTAATAAGAACTGGTGGATAGAAAGAAACAAAGAACATTGTATCTATCTCTATCCCTCCCATTTAAGCCACATTAAGTCTAAAATGCACCTTGGATGTAACAAAAAATGTAATAAAAATTGCAATATAATTCAAGGAAGGTACTCATCTACATTTAACATAACAATATAATTCAGAGAATGTGATCATCTACATTCAACATAACAATAAATTCAGAGAATGTGCTCATCTACATTCAACATAACAATATGATCCAGAGAACGTACCTATCTCAAGGAAAATAATCTAATGAATCAATTTCAACATTTGACAATTTCAATGCACTATCTACCCATAGACATGAATAATATCTCTAGTAAAAACAATCACAACACATTATTCTTAAGCAAGATAAATGTTCAAAACATGAGCATCAGTCATTACCAACCTTTACATATGTTTACAACTTAAGTATTTGCTTAATGAAATATATACCCTTTACTTGTTTCATAATTGATACTCGGTACTTAACCTTAAGCATTCCTTGTACTGATTTACAATTCAAAATATTAAAGAACAATCTACCAATTTCAAAATAAAAGAGGACATCATTTCTAATTGTTAATGATATGCTATGCATTCTATATGATTTCAACCTTGTCATATGAAACACTTTATGTATTTTTAAAAAATGCATAAATAACACACTTGTTTCAGAGGCTAAGTGAATTATGTTGACCATAAGAATGCAATAAAAAATAATTATTTCTTCCTCATGGTTTATACTGGTAAGACACTTATACACCCAAGAGGATTTATGGTAATTGAATATTAGAATGATTGATTCTCCACATTCTGTAAGAGGTACCTTTGACATAACACATCGATTCATGAGAAAGAAGGTGAAACATGAACAGTTTAACATCGGTGCCCAAACAAAGTTTAAAACTAATAACACTAATGCCTTACTCTGCCAAATTGTGGAATGTGTATACACTCTCAGAACATACAAAGTTTATGGTCAAAATCAATGATATGCATACATAAGATCTCAAAAGAAAAACTAGCTATGTTTGCTTATATTCTCATTGAATATTAGAATGATTGATTCTCCACATTCTGTAAGAGGTATCTTTGACATAACACATCGATTCATGAGAAAGAAGGTGAAACATGAACAGTCTAACATCGGTGCCCAAACAAAGTTTAAAACTAATAACCCCAATACCTTACTCTGCCAAATTGTGGAATGTGTATACACTCTTAGAACATACAAAGTTTATGGTCAAAATCAATGATATGCATACATAAGATCTCAAAAGAAAAACCAGCTATGTTTGCCTAGATTCTCAATATCAATCTAAACTTTATTTATTTTAGATTGAATAATGAGTTATCGATGAATGCACAATAATCTTACGACATATAAGAACAATCTCCACAAGAAACACCTACTCGAGGAAAACAATATATAACCATATGTACTTTCTCAATTTAGCTTGAATGAAGATGATAGTTATGCATTCACTATTTTGGAAGAACTCACCATACAATAGACTCGGTTCCTATATAAGTTTTTTGACCTGATTTTAGTTCATTTTACATGCTAATCATTATCTTGATGTCAATATTTTCATTTCCTTAAGGGACCCTAAGAAGATAAGATTGAATTCAATGGCGGTTCAAGGCTTGGTTTCAATTATCAACTCACAAGTTTACTACTAAATCCACACAAGATATACCCCTAATGCCACATTTTCTATAAGTTGGTATATCATTACCATGTTTTCTCAATGTGTTACAAGCATGATCAAGACTAAAATAATGTATATTTACCAAAGTTGACTAGTTAAAAAGTAGCAATATCCATCAATAGTAAATTTGTTGTTGAAAAGATAGAGGTCGAGGGTATCAACATCCAAGCCAATTTCATAATAATCCTGATAGAAGTGGGCAGTGGAGTCATCATGAGAACCGATGTGAACTATCAACTTGATCTTTGATATATTGTGATCAAATCCATTCTATGCATTTAATGGGGGCTTCCTGATGCCTCTGTTGACTCAGACACTGGCATAACATCCCTTAATGCATGAATTATATCCACATTGTGTCTTCCATAAGCACATAACTGAGCATTTGCGACCACTATTAATACCAAAGTAATCAATATGGCTTAAGCATTACAGTCGACAGGTTACTAGCGTAGAGAAATAAATACCTATTGTAATAAAATACATAGATCAAATTCACATATTGCCTATTACTTGGCAGAGAAAGTGAGTCTTATGAATATAGTTGAGGTGGACAACTAATTTTGTTCCCCATCAATGTATTGTTACATTCAATTTTATAGAGTAAATAATGCACATAACTGGTAAAAAGATGCATGCAACAATGGGAAGTCTAACAATTCATAACACTTTTCTTCACATTGCAATGGAATTTAGTAATATGAACAACACGAATGGAGCCTGGTACAATCGTTACTATCCCCAATTCTTTTGTGAGATTGCTTCCCCAATCCTTCAGCTGCTCTGTCCCCTTACCCCCAAAGACTAGTAATGGTATCTATTTCAATCTTTACGGTGTAATTGACTCAACCCCCATTCCAAATAATCAATAACATTTTTCCTTATCGGATAAAATGAAGTTATAGTTTATCTATAACTAATTATGTTGTTAATGAAAGAACAAAGCTACCAATTAATCAATTTACCTAAAAAACAAAGAAAAAATACCTTTTTTTTTTTTTTACCATTTTGTTAAAAGAAAACAATCTATGTGGAAATAAACTTTGCCATTTTTTCCAGTGATGGGGAGACTGGTTGTGGCAATTTAAGCATAGCCCAAATTCTTAAATAATAAATTCGAAATCTAGAATCAATACTATATACAAGACATGATAATGAAATCATTTTTAAAAGAAAATTATGAATACTCTTAAGAGGTTTTATTTTATTAGTGTTTTGATTGATAAAAGTTAATGCACAAATATTTTCAACCTATAATTTATTCATTGAAACATTTTTACATTATGCACAATAAATAGATTAAGTTCTTTTTTAAATTACCTATCACACTGTTGACTTGGTGGTCAACACCTCCTTTGGGGTTCGCAACATGGCTTAACCACCTCCCATGGATATGAGTAATTCTGGTGTTTGTGGCATTCATTGATAGCTCGAGCTTTTGACACAACGAAAAATGTACCAACTATTGGTATTAGAGCATTGGGTCACGGGTTCGAATCTCAAGTCTCCTTCATTCTGTTGGTGTGGAACCATCAATGGGTGTTTAACGCATAGGTTAACTAAGAAGTGCACACAGATAATAAACATGAACAACAAAACTCTTTAGATTATTCGCATATGCAAACATTACATTATGCTTCATAAGATGAATGATGATTACAATGATCCCAGACGGGATATAACTACTATCCGCCGAACCTTCCCGAAGGAGTTTGTCGGCCACAAATATTATGTTTGCTACAAACTATTTACCTGTCAGCTACAGAATACAGAAACATCGATGACAATTAGCCCGTCAACTATAGAAACACTGCCGACAATCACTCCGTCGGCTACGAAAACACCGACGACAATCTAGTCGGCAGACACAGTTTCTACCTACGACATCATCCCCCCCAAAAGAAAAAGCAGTCTCCAGACGAAATTACAAAATATCTGAGATAATTTAACAAACAAAATACATTAACATAGTGACTACAACAAAAAATCTGCTTTTGTCACATCACTTCCACATTCATCACGTTACATCTGTAGCCTCTGCTAACACAATACTGTCTCCTCAAGCTGACCTTAATAGCCACCCGTGCTGCTTTCTCTGCTTCCAACACTGGGTCCACTGAGCTAAGTGTCATTGTACTGCTTTCTAGATGACCCACTCCTCCTGAGCTCTCTATGCATCCACCAAGACAGCCTCTCGGCCAACACCTACTCCTAGTGCCTCTGGTACACAGACACTCCATGCCTGCAGTAGCTTCAAGTCCTCTCAACTGGTCACACTTCCCACGACTAATATCCGCAACGATTGGGGGTCCAGGGGGCGGCGAGGTCGAGGGGTAGCACCCTCGTGGGGTCTTGGGGCAGTGCCCCAGGTGCGCTCCCTGTCGCAATACAGGGCGGGGTCGAGGGGCAGCGCCCCTCGTCGCCAAGACCAAATTCGTGCTCCAAACCTCATACAAAACTACATGGAACACACTATTTCTGTCATTTTTTGCCGGTTCCACACTCTTTCTCGCAACCACTTATGCTTCCCCTTCCCTTTGGCATCATTTGCTACTCATTCCGAACTGCCCCAATCTGTCGTCGTTTTTTTAATTTTATTTTAAATAGCACCTCAATTTTGCCTCCAAGCGTCGTCATTTTGCGACAACAACAAGGGAATCATCTAATCATTTTGCGATGGTGACAACGACAACATCTTCCTGGAACGGTAGGATCCGTTGACTGCGTGAGGTACCTCTTGCCTGTCCAACGTCTCCAACTTTATCACTCGATTGTCATTGACCTCTCGGATCTGATATGGTCCAAGCCATCTTGCCTTAAACCTTTCCTGCTTGCTTTCATTTCGATTGTCTTACTTGAGTACCAACTGCCCCCGTTGAAACCTGTTGAGTTTGTCATGCCACGCCTTATGCCTGTTCTATGTCACCTCCATCGCCCACTGTCCCTATGGTCATCACACATCTAGATTATTTTGTTTTTGTCGGCACCCTTCAACTAATTTTATAGTGCGATGCATTCTTTTCTTCTTGTGCGGTCTGTTCACCATGTACTGAACGATGGATTTTTTTATTTTTATTTTTTGGGTTTGTATTGTATGTCCTTCCCTTCTTCAGTTGTAACTTCCTTTGCATCATCTACTTCTCTATATTCCTTCGAACACTCATTTTCCTCATTTTCCTCACCTTCGTTGACTCTTAGCATATTACAACTCGAAAACAGTTTGTAGTCTTCTATTTGCCAATGGTAAAGGCCATTCACCGAGTCTAGGTCATCATCATTCGATCCTCCTTCTAGTGTCAATAGTCCTTCGTCATCCGATTCCATTCTCCTCTTTCTTTCATCATCATTTCTTTCGTTGTCACTGTCGCCTTCACCTTCTGAGTCTGACGATGCTGCCTCCTCACCTACCATTTGTGTGTGTAGGTCAATTATGAATCTTTTGCCTCCACGCTCCATTGATAGGGTATTTTGTTTCCAATCATGTTTTACTTTTGCTTGCACCAACCAATTTCGTCCCATAACAGCATCATATCCTTTTCTTTTTAATGGAATGACTACGAAATCCAATAAAAATGGTTGTGTTCCAATAGTTATCGGTTGCGCCCTTAGGGTTTCCAACGGTTTGATCTTGTGTTGGTCCATCATGAGAAACTGGAATGTAGGTGGCCAAAGTGTCGACTTTCTCAACTTCTTCCAAGTATCCTCTAGCAAGACATTCATGCCGGACCCTCCGTCAACAATTGTGTCTGTCAAAACATTTCCCAAGATCCCCATCTCGACGACCGCCGAATGTCTTCTCGTCGTGAGCGCTAGAAGCATTGGGTCTGTTGTTGTCGTTGGACTACTGTCCCTTTCAGTGTCCTCTGTTGCTTTCGAAAATGGTGTATGATTCAGAATGGCCGTCCATAACTGGTGCATTGTGAGAAGGAGGTCACTTATCTTGACCAGTATCTCCGTTTGTAAGATTTGTCATACAATGTTTTGTTCTGCGAAGTTCCTTGCCAAGGTGCCAGTGATGTCCTTCAACTGAGATGTCCCTACCGACGATGCCTTTCTAATTTCTACTTGCGCTTCCCCCAATTTTCTTTTTTCCTCCGCCGACAGTTTTGTTTGCCTCCGCGTAATTGCTAGAACCTCCTCTTCATCCATGCTAACAGTGATCAAGTTTACTCCAAACTTCAGGCACTTAGCATCTTCATGGTTGTCGGGTCCGCACCATCTACATAATAATTTCGATATGTTTGCCACTGTACAATCCCGTGCAAAATGAACTCACAAATTACATGCTCAGCATTGAACGATCGATCGTCTGTTTGCATCATACTGGGTTCGACTTCGGCTCCCATTATTATTGTTATTATTCACATTGTTGTTATTTTGCCCTCTGTTATTATTCCTGTACCCTCCGGATGTGGCACCTGCGTTATTCATATTTTCGCTACTGCCCGATGGGGAAGCCTCTTGTGCAAGAAGCACCTGCGGAGATCCTCTTGTCTTCATGTTAAAGGGGCACTCTTTTGTTGAATGGCCCATGATCTGACAAATGTCACAAAAATGGTTCTTTGGACACGATTCTTTAGTATGACCGTCGGTCTTACACTCCGTGTACCACAGCTCACTACCTTTTGGCTCCTTCTGCATGTTTTTAAACTCCTTCATCATGCATATCATGTCCTTCTGTAGGGCACGAACCTTCTTATTATTGCCTTCATCATCATTGCTATCACCTTCGGTAGGCTCATCGTCATCTGAATCAGATGAGCTAGTCTTTGTCTTCTTCTTTGTCTTCAACTCACTTTTGAGGTCCAATGCTCTACTATAAGCTTCCGTATATGACGACGGTGGCACAATTTTCATTTTCCTCTACAACTTCGAGCATAGGCCTTCCACGAACCATCTTTTCTGAAGTCTGTCCGCTAGCTTACTTTGCATTTTGTTTATCAAGTCTTTTAATTTCTTGTCGTAAACGCGAACAGTTTCATTCTTTCCTTGCTTGGTATTGAAGATCTTTGCTACAATTTCATTATCGTCATGCAATAGTTGAAATTTAGCTAGAAACTCTTTTTTAATGTTATTCCAACTGTCCAACTTTTGCGGATCTGTACTAGTAAACCAGTCAATTGCTACACCCTGTAGGGTTGTCAAAAATTGCCTTAATCAGTCGTCTTCATTAGTTATCTCATTTGCCCTCCAGATTGTTTCACATGTTTTGCAATGTCGAATGGGATCGGTTGTACCATCGCCATCAAACTTCAGTAGTTTCTCTTTTGGTCCCGTCATCACGATTGGTTTTTGTAAACAAGCGTTGCTCGATCCTGCAACACTGGTGCTCTTCACTCCCACACCGACAGTCTGCACTCCCACACCGGTGGTTTGCACTCTCACACCGATAGACTGGTCTCCCACACCCGTAGACTGCACTCCCACACCGACAGACTGTTCTCTTACACGAGTGGACTGCACTTTCACACCGACGGTCTGCACTCCCACACCGACAGACTGCACTCTCACACCGGCAGACTCAACAGCTGCGAACCTTGGTGAAGAAGGGTGTTATGAAGTTGTCCCTTGTGAAAGTATATCCCGGACGAAGAGTTCACTCCACGCTCTTGCTCTGTCGACACTTTGAGCCGTGCGAGTCGATGCTATTCCATCTAGATTCTCTTCCCTCGGCAAACACAAATTCAAAAACTCTTCCCGTGCTTCTTCCACCAATTCCACCCGTTGTCGAGTTTTCTCCAACAAGTCTTCCATGCTCCGATTTTCGTCGGCAATCTTTTGGAATCTCTTTTGGCATTCAGCTTGCTGTGCCAAAATTAAATTTTCTTGCGCAGTACGAATTCCATCTTTTCTTTTGACCTTATTTCGATCCTTGTTAAGCTAATTTGGCATTAATCTTCATTCCTCCCACCTTCCAGGTTCATAAGGCAATGACACCAAATGTTTACCATACAGGTAAAATAAATGAACACATACAGATAATGGAACACAAATAGTAGAACTCTTTAGATTATTTACATATGCAGACATTACATTATGCTTCATAACATGAATGATGATTACAATGATCTCAGACGGGATATAAATACTATCTGCTGAACCTTCTCGAAGGAGTTTGTTGGACACAAACATTATGTCCGCTACAAACTATTTACCTGTCGGCTACAGAATATAGAAACACCGACGACAATTAGCTCGTCGGCTATAGAAACACTGCTGACAATCACTTCGTCGGCTACAGAAACACCGACGACAATCCAATCGGCAGACACAGTTTCTACCTACGACAATGGGTACTGAGGGGGAGATTGTTGACTTGGTGGTAATCACCTCCTTTGGGGTTTGCAACATGGCTTAACTGCCTCCCGTGGATATGGGTAAGTCTGGTGTTTGTGATGTTCGTTGATAGCTTGAGCTTTTGGTGCAACGACAAACGTACCAACACGCACACCAAAATGCCATTATTAGTAATAAGAAAACTTACTTTAAAAATAAAATAAAATATTTAAAAATATATTTTTAAAATTTTTTTTTAAAAAAAATAAAAAAAAAATATTTTTATAACACCTTTTACTCCATTAGACCATGTACTTGGACTATAATGCTCACCCTCAAACTATTTTTTAACTTATAATTTTTTTTAGCTCGGATATATATCGATACAATGAGTAATTTCCTCTGTATTTAAAAAAAAACAAACAAGAGCTCCGTAGAGCTGGAGTCCTGCCTAGTGGATAAATAGGATTGTGAAGATTGTCAAATATTTACCAGATTTTAAACAAAATTAAGCTTGTCAAAATTGAAAATAATTAATTTTTTAATAAAATCATAGATTATAAGAAGTGCATAAATTTTTCTTTTTAAAAATTAATAGAAATTTAATGTGTATACTTTCTTGTGCTCATTTTTTATTAATGTGAGAGTTTTAGAATTTAAGAATAGTGAAATGAACAACACTAATGGGAAAATATAAGTATCCATCTATATCTAAAAATCTTATCAAGATTTCTTATGCATTAAATTATAATGTTGATTCTAAAATTATATGTTTTTTTTTTCTTTACATAATAAGAGGAGATCAATGGTCCTTTTTTTAGCTTACAACCAATATATTAAAAATATTCAATTATTCTCTCTATTAGTCCTTCCACTTCTTTTAAGATTTTATTCAAATTCATCATAAAATTTACAAATGCACTCACACTCTTGTATCCCATGTTGAACATTAGAGGGGTTGATGAGAAGTCAAGACTCATAGAGTTTGTTAAAGAAGAAACAATAAATATTAGAAAACTACTAAAAAAAAAAGTCTCATATTTGTTATTTGTTAAATTGTATTGAACTTATCTTTATTGACATAAATGTTGAAGACTTATTTTCGTGCATATCTTTATATTAATAGTCACTTAAAATAAACATATAAAAGATATTTTTAAAATTTCAAATAGAAATAATACTGAAATTTTAGTTTCTAATAAATAAATAGATTACGATTTTTTTTGAACTTTTGATGTAGGTATAGTTATTGAATTTATAGTTTAGTATGTGTATATAAAAGTAAAAAAATGAATATCAATAATTTTCTATTTTATTAATATGAATATGATATAGTTGAAGAAACAAGAAGCTATCAATCATTTCAAAATATAATCCACCCTAAAATTGAAATCTATGCATAGGAATAACCCTCAACCTAAAGCTTTAAACATTGAAAATAATTTCTGATTGAAAAACTTAAAAAATAGACAAGCCTCTTCCACACATTGTGAACTATATTTTTCCAAATCTTTTGGATCTATCTTTTTGTGAAAATAAACAAATAGTAAGATAAGTTCTTAAATTGAAGCAAGATAGATATATTTTATAAATGAAAATAATCAAAAGGAAAAATACAAAAGCTAGAAATTACAAAAGGCTCAACCTGATTTTAGGTCAAGTTCTAATGTCTACCACAACTAATTTTGCCAAAAATGCAAGTTACACGTGGAGGAGGTGGAAACAACTTAGGATAGTGCGATGGCATATGTCATGAGAACTGTAGCATAATGCCACCCAAAACTTCTAAAATGACATGTTTGTTGCCTTTCCCTTTGCCAAATGTCACCATTCTTGGTACTGTATTTTCACTTGAATTTCTTTAATAAGAAAATAAAAAGACTGCCTATAATAATGACCACATAAAAAATTAAATTCAAAAATTTCATTTAATGAAACATTTTAACTGACCATAGTATAAATGATTTTTCTTCCACCGTGCACAACTATCAAATGAAGATTAATACCAAATAATGAATCAAAAACTATAGTCCGCCTATAAATAGGCCGGACTAACAATAAAATCTGATACTTCCTATGCCATTTGCTCACATTCTACAGCCATAAATCTTTAGACGTTACTTGTCAACGACTTTTATTCGCCTGATTTCTTCGACCATTGCATTTTTCTCTCTTTTTAATCCGCCTTAGGGTTGACAACCCTAATTGCTGCATAGCAGATTTCAGAGTTGGCCGCCATGTTTAAAAAGTTGTTGCCAGGAATTGACTACAGACACGGCTCATTTTCTATTGGCAATGGAGACTAGAATAACTCCAGTGGTATCCCCATGATTTCGCAGAGGCTTGTAAAAACTTCGGTGCCTCACACTAAACCTCCCATAAACCCCCTAACATTTAAACTGATAAATATAAACTTCCTGAAGGCCAAATACATCAAAACGAAAAGAAAATGGGGCACGTAGTGGATTTTACATTTGAGAACATGTACGATAGCAAATTGAAGGTTACAATGTTATATGAAGTAATGTCTTCTCATTTCCCACCTGAGAAACACCCGTCTCCGAAGCCCTTGCAGCTCTCTTCTGCTACTTCTGTCATTCGCAGAGGTAGACTTCTGTCCGAGTCCACACGGGATGATATTTGGAAAGCTGCTTTTGATGTTTGGAACGAGCGTGTACTGAGCTATGTGGATTCTAACATGGTACGTACTATTTCGACTGTCGAATTACTCCGACTCAAGTTTAAAAAATAGCATTTCGTACTGAGAAATGTGAGCAACTTGGGTATCTTTGTGGGGCAAAAGATAGCAATCGGTGTGCTATTCATGGCGTAACTATTTTTCATCCTTTTCTTTCTTTGCTGATGCTATCGATAACCTTCATACCTTATGATTATTTCATCTAGAACAGCTGAAACCCAATCAAAAGTCGTTAGTTGATAAATACAGAATATTATTTCAAACTGATGGGATTTAATGTGCACCTTGGGTTTCTTTGCTATAGCACTTAGCCACTTTCATACTTCTTTGCCAATGCTAATGATAACATTCAAACCTCTCATTTAGAATATCTACAATCGCATCAACCTGAAAAAGTTATTACTTGAAAAACAAATATTATGAAAGAAGAACCTTGCAAACTGATGGGGAATACCACAAATTGAATAATTTTGACAGATTAATGATCGATCGTGAAACAAAACGGAAAAATGTAATTGTGAACTTTGGGTTTCGTAGGCGTGCAATGAACATCAATACAGGTGGTTGTGTATCCTTTCTCCTAATCATGAAAAATTGTAGGATTACAAGCTCATAAGGTTGTTTGCTTATACAGTAACCTGTCTTCCCTGAGCACCTTACACAACGTTTTCAATTCAGAACAACTAAAGATGGCTGTTCTTTTGATTTGTTTTTCTGCCGAATCAACGCAGGCTTAATTTTACCGGATCCCATTATTTGTTTCCTTGTCCTCTATACACCAGTACATGTTCAAGGACATTAATTAGCTTGCATATCTATAGTCTCAATTCCCAATTTCGTGTCCTCAATGGACTCAGGGAGAACCACATTTGTTATTTGATTAAAATCTTGAAGTGTTTTTCAAGCTGATGATACAACACGTATTATTTTGGATTTCTTTTCAGGTATTGACAGGATATTTGTTGCATCACATTTATATTAGTTAAACACATTTAGAGAATTCTGCTTTTATTATGATTGTTATAGCTTTTTGGCAATCATTATGCATGAATTTCAGTGTCTTATTTCTCGGCATGTTAGATATTTTTTTCTTCATGATGTATTTTCTTCTATATTTAAGTTATAATTTTGCTTGAGACCTTGTGACTGAACCTTATTACTATTCGAATCCTATTTGCATTGTTACCAGTTGCAAGACAGTACACGAAAATATGTTCTGATTTCCCAAATTGGAATTTTTCATGTGATTTACGAAATTATATTCTTAACTGTCATAAGTGTCTTAACTGTAGATAAACTTTGATTGCTTGCTTGTTATTTAGTTTCTGAGCAGTTACTCTGTTTCAGCATTTTCTGCAAACTCAAGGAGAGTGTTTTAAGTTGTGTCCGATATTTAATATTGTTTTTGTTCCCCATATTATTTTCTTCGTTGATGATTTTATTGTTGCCTGTAATCATTTCTAGCCAGATAAATGTTGGGCTGGGATATGCATGCTGGGGGTGACATGCCAAGAGTGCCATAGCCAACGGTTTTTGGAATCTTACCAAAGTTGGTACCAGAAGCTCATTATGCATCTTAAGGTTGTAGCTTCTAACCTGTTTTTAATTGTTTTGCACTCAATTGAATGTTTACCTCCTCACATTTTCTGTTCTCTACACATATGGTTAAGTTCTCTATCTTACAATTTGAATTCTAATATTTGTGCTAGATTCATGAATTCACATGTGTGAAATTGTGGATCAGAATATGAAATAAATGATCAATTAGTTCCATCTTTGTGTTTGTTGATTACATGCATCAGGTATAGTGTTTTTTGTTTTGACACAAGTGTCACCCTAGCTTTGTTCTTAATAGTCATGAGATATTTGAACGCTAATCAGATTTAGAGCAGTAAATAATAGCAATAAACAGATGACAATATGGATGAAATGGAAGATATTAATTGTCACAGATGAATATTTGATTACTTAGACCTTTTCCATATAAATGCAATCAAAGGTATGATACCTTTTCAAAACAAGTGCATAATTATATTCCAGCAATTTAATAAACCAAGTTACTTTAGGCTAATACTTACGCAAAACCTCCCAAGTATTTATTATACTGCTTATATTTTATTAATGTCATGTTCATTAAATGAGACGTTTTTAATATGTAACGGGGAGCAGGTAATATTTTAGTGTCCTTAACTTGGACTTTACTTGATTTAATTTAAAATTCTGAACTAGGGTCTGGATTGTGCTTGGACAAAACTTGCTGATGGCTTTGTGTCTTCTTATTGTATGAGCATTTCTTGGTGGAATTTGTTAGAATGCACAGTCCACCAATAAAACTCCGGGGGGTGGGGGGTGGGGGGTGAATCAGTTATCCAACTATTATCACAATTATCAACTTTAAACAAACTTAACCATACAAGCAATATAATCAGAAACCATAGCAAGATACTCATGCACAATAACACCAGATATGTTAACAAGGCAAAGCCTTGATCAAAGGGAAAAGCTCGGTGGGGATGGTACCCACAAGATGATGTACTAATATAAATATTCCTTGTTAGAGGATGGACCCTGTTAGGAGACTTTGAATCCCTGTTAGAAGATTCCAACCCTGTTAGGAGTTGTGCCAACCATGTTAGGAGTTGTTGAAGACAGTTGGACTCACTGTCCAAACAACTTCAAGGGCAAGACCAATGAACCCACTGTCCAAATGATCTCTCTATTATTCCTTGTAGAATAATAGAAATGAATAGTACTTCCTTCCGCTGTCTTGTCAATCAGACCTCTGCTCCTAATCTTGTAGCTAGATCACAAAACTCGCATCCAATAATCCCTTGGATTGCTTACTCGCATTCAGTAAACACTCTTCTCCTTTTTGCACTTGGCACTTCATACAATGATCACAACATCTTACAAACAAGGAAAACATCTTTCATTTATACCATATCTTTAAAATAATACCTTGAGTCGGCCTTGAGCCTTTTCCAATTAATTATAATAAGATAATTAATTATGTACAATTACAATAGCACTGTCGGCTCATAGTCTATACAAAACTTCACACATGCGACACTAGGGCTTGCACATTTGCTGACATCACCATCCAACTGTCCTCTGTCACTGGTCACGCATCTTCTTATTACATCTCAGATGAAAGATATAATACAAACATCAGAAACTGTTTTTCAAGCACTATGTTTGTACTCCTCTCAGTAAATCAAGTACAACTTCCGTATATCTTCAACTTACGTGCTGCACATTAAACCTTGTCATTAGGACATAGTGCAAAACATGTCTATGACTGCACATCATCAGAAAAACAAAACCTTGTTCGTACAACTAAGATCTTTGTTTGCTACTCTGCTAGTCTTCACAAACTTACTTCTATATTGACATCAGCAACAAACATAGTCATGAATGCAACATGTCAATGCTCTCCAATGCTTAGGATACTCCCCTAATGTAGTATCATCGGCATTCATGCTAACAATCTCCCCCTTTGGCATTGATGGCAACATAGATGAAAAATAACTAAACTCCATGAATACCAAAACAATACTCTGCTGCTAATGTTCTTATCTTCTCAAATCCTCTTCATCAATCAGATTTGAAATCCTCTAGAACACTGCTCTTCTTCTTTAGGATCGGCAACAGTTGTTAACACTAAACAACTCACCATACATCAGAATTCCTTATGCTGCATATCTCCCCCATAGAGATATTCCTCCTTCTTTACATGAATCTTTCTAAATCTCCCTAATAAAGTAGAGACTTCCATGCACTCTCCCCATACATAGGAGATGTTTTTCATGCATATTCTCCCCCCTTGACATTAGTAACAAAGGCCTCATTATGTTAATTTACTGCTCCAATGTATAACCAGCTTGAGTGTCAAAAGACACTATTTATTACCAAATACCAAATACCATAGACTAAGAGTTCTCAATGACTCGGCTCCTCACAAATACTACCCCCATACGGGAAGCATCAACATTCAGTCCAATCTAACAATGGTCCTCTGTGCCACTAGACTGATGCACTCTCTGCATTATCTACTCAGAAGTAGGCAGGGGCATAACCTCAAGCATACCTTTTAAGTACTCATATGTATCTTTAGGTAAGGGCTTCATAAAGATATATGCAATCTGTTCTTTAGTACTCACATGCTCTAATCTAATCTCTTTTTCTTTTGCCTTCTCTCTCAAGACATGATACTTAATAGATATATGCTTAGTCTTAGAATGCAATACAGGGTTCTTAGACATACTCACTATGGTTGTATTGTCACAATAAATGATAAAAGGTTCTGTAAACTCAATTCTGATATCCTTCAACATCTGTTTTGTCCACATCACTTGATTTCAATTATTTGCTGCTGCAACATACTCTGTCTCAGCTGTACTATGAGAAATACAATCTTGTTTCTTGCTTGGCTAAGAAACCAATCTTCCTCCAAGGAAAATTGCTCCAACACTGGTGCTCTTTCTATTATCCATATTGTTTGCCCAATCCGCCTCAGTATATGCACATTGAGTGAAATCACTCGATCAATCATACCAAATTCCATAGTCAAATGTTTCTTTGAAATATTTGAATATCCTCTTTACTGCTGCATAATGATACTCCTTAGGATTAGTTTGAAATCTAGCTACAATCCCAACTACATTTGCTATATCAGGTTTAGTGTGAGTCAGATATTGCAAACCTCCAATCATGGATCTATACTTCTTTTGCTCAAACTGTAGGTGTCTCATCCTTGCTAGATAACTTGTGACTAGTTATCATAGGTGTACCAACAAGCTTACAACTTTCCAATCTAAGCCTTTTCAACAAATCTTTCAAGTACTTAGCTTGTGAGATGAAAACACCATCACTGTTCTGCACAATTTGCAATCTTAGGAAAAACTACATTTCTCCTATTATGCTCATTTCAAACTCATTCTTCATTTCTTCTGCAAACTTATCTCTTGCTTCATCATTACCTCCAAATATGATGGTATCAACACATATTACTATTATCAACAATCCATTCTCAATTTCTTTCAGATACAAGTTACTATCTACCGTACCTTCAACAAATCCAAGTTTTGCCAAATAGCTGTCCAACCTTACATACCAGGTTCTAGGTGCTTGCTTCATACCATATAGAGCTTTCTTTAGTCTGCATACCATATCTTTGTCTTCTGTCAGAGGAATACCTTCAGGCTGCTCAATATATACCACTTCTTCAAGTTCTCCATTTAGGAAAGCTGATTTAACATTCATTTGATATACTTTGAACTTCTTATTCACTGCATAAGCCAAGAACATTCTTACTACTTCAATTCTGGCTATAGGGGCATATGTCTCCTCATAGTCTATTCCTTCTTGTTGTGAATACCCTTTGCACACAAGTCTAGCATTGTTTCTTACAACTTTACCTTGTCCATTCATCTTGTTTCTGAATATACTTCTGCTAGGAGTTGTCAACTTAACTCTTTCTTATGCTCTAGGCTCAGATCTCTGCTCTTCAAACTGATTCCTATTATGCAAATAATTGTTAGTCTCAATTATAACTTTCACATTTTCATGGTTAGCCTTTGGATCGACAATAATTACCAAAGCTATCTCTTCTATTACTTCCTCATCATTAACCAATTTAGGCTCATCATCTTTAACATCACAGTCATTCAAGAATTTTTCCATGCTTTAAATTCTTCATCTTCATCAGAAAGTGAACTCTTCTTAGATTTTCTTACTCTCTTAGGACCTCTAGACGAAAAATGACCAAACTCTTTACATGTCCAACAAACAAAATATTTCATACCTTTTGGCTCTCTTTCCATAAGCAAATCAATACCTTCTTCAATCTTCTTGTCTTCTCCGGATATGGATCTATCTTTGCTTGTGCTTCTATTCTTTTGTATGTAGCAAAAGGATTCTAGATCAGGAAACTCAATGTTCAGATCTTTACATATTTCTGATAACTCACCAAGAATCTCCATCTTTTGTGTTTGAAATTTCCTCTATCTAACTTGGGACTATCTTTTCTGAGTGACTTGCCAGTGATCTCCCAAAGTTGTTAAACTTTTTCTTCAAGAACCTGATGACCAATATAACTGAGAGGGGGGGGGGGGGGGAGGGTTGTGAATTTGTTATCCAACTATTATCACAATTATCAACCTTAAACAAACTTAACCATATGAGCAATATAATAAAAAACCACAAGAAGATACTCATGCACAATAACACCTGATATGTTAACTAGGGAAACCTTAGATTAGATGGAAAACCTTGGTGAGGATGGTACCTACAAGATGATGTACTAATATAAATATTCCTTGTTAGAGGATGAACCCTCTACAACAACATTCAGTACATATCAATCCCTGTTAGGAGACTTTGAATCCTTGTTAGGAGATTCCAACCCTGTTAGGAGTTGTGCCAATCCTGTTAGAAACTGTGGAAGACAATTGGATCCACTGGCCAAATGATTTCTGTATTATTCTTTGTAGAATAATAGAAATGAATAGTACTTCCTCTGTCCTGTCAACCTGACCTCTGCTCCTTCTAATCTTGTAACAAATCACAAAACTCACATCCAATAATCCCTTGGATCGTTTACTCACATTCAGTAAGCACCTTTCTCCTTTTTGCACTTCGCACTTCATACAATGACCACAACATCTTACAAACAAGGAAAACATCTTTCCTTTATACCATATCTTCAAAATAATTCCTTGAGTTGGCCTTGAGGCTTTCCCAATTAATTATAATAAGATAATTAATTAATTATAGTTACAGTAGCACTGTCGGCTTACAGTCTATACAAAACTTTACACGTGCGACACTAGGGCTTGTGCATCTGCTGACATCACCATCCGACTGTCCTTTGTCATTGGCTGACCGCACATCTTATCACATCTCAGATGAAAAATATAATACAAACATCAGAAATTGCTTTCCAAGCACTCTGTCTCTGTACTGCTCTCAGTAAATCAAGTACAACTTCCGTACATCTTCGACTTACATGCTGCGCATTAAACCTCGTCATCAAGACAGTGTGTAGAACATGTCCATGACCACGCACCACCAGAAAAGCAAAACCTTGTCCGTACAACTAAGATCTCTATCTGGCTGCTACTCTGCCAGTCTTCATAGACTTATTGCTATGTTGACATCAATGACAAACGCAGTCATGAATGCAACATGTCAATACTCTCCAATGCTTAGGATACTGCCCCAATGTAGTATCATCAACATTCATGCTAACAGAATGACCTGCTATTTGGCATATGTCACAGAAGAGTTTTTTTGGGCAGGAGCCCTTAGTGTGAGCTATTCAGTCCGTACAGCTCAGGTCCCCTTCATCACTCCGACTGGTGTTGCCTTTCATTGCTTTAAACTCCATCATGTGAAGCATGTCTTTATGGAGAACTTGGATTTTTTGTATTTGATTCTTTGCCACTGCTTTGGCTAGAAGAATCCTTGTCATCGTCATCGGAGGATTTGCATTTCTTCTTCTTTGCTGTTTTGCTTTCACTCTCCAGGTCTATCTCTCTGTTCTCTCTATTCTAAGCATCGATGTATGATGCCTGTGGCATGATCTTCATTTTTCTGTGAAGGGCAGGCTTCAATCCCTCAATGAACCAATGTTTCTTGAGCCCATCCACTTGTGGGCTTTCCATGTTCCCCTCTAATTCTTTTAGTCGCCTTCCCTATCCTGAGGCGGTTTTGTACTTTGCTTGTTTGGTGTTATAAATTTCAGCCACAGTTTCATTATTGGCTCTAAGCAGTCAAGATTTTGTTTGAAACTCCTTGAGGTTTGCCAATGTGGCCATTTTCATTTTATCTGCATTAGAGAACCAATTTATAGAAATTGTTTTATCTACTCATCTTGGTCTGTCACCTTGTTGGCTGTCCAAATCGTTTCACACATTATACAATGTCGAATGGGATCTTCCTTCTCGTCAGCTGTGAACTTGGGTAGTTTTTGCTTTTGCACTATAGTAACTGGTTTAGTTGTTGGTTGTGTTGCTACCATTGTACTTGGTGTGGAACAACCAATTTTCTCAGGTTTTAATTAACAACTACATACTCAAAGAAATACAGTTATTACTTCATTTCCATAGGAAGACAGTTAAATCAGTTTTGTTCATATGAATGAGATTTACAGTTAGAAATCAATTAAACAAAATTTCTTAACTAAGAATTGAAATACCATAAATGAATTTAACATGGAAATTAAAATCTACATACCATGGAATTCGAGATCGAAATCAAACTAGGGATGCTTTTGCAACCACCTAGGTTAGTCCACAAATACCACTATAACAATATCAAATGATGACTGCCATTCAATATCGCTATATCAAAGTCAAATGATGATTACCATTAAACACCACTACGCTAGTTAGGGCATCACATAACACTATATCAATTAGGGCATCGATTACCATTGGATCATTTAGGGCATCAAATACCACTGTATCAATTAGGGCTTTAGATACCACTGTATCATTTAGGGCTCCATATACCACTGAACCAATTAGGGCTCCAGATACCTCTGTATCAATTAGGGCTTCAGAGACCACTGTATCATTTAGGGCTCTAGATACCATTGAATCAATTAGGGCTTCAGATACCACTATATCATTCCTTTCCTTCCGATTTCTTAACTGTGACATTAATTGCTTTTAACAATTAATAAAAAATAACTGAAAATCACGTTCAGTTGAAATAACTAGATCAATGATTAACTATTCACAACTGTATTCATGTTCAGCTGAAATAAATAGATTAACCATTAACTAGCATAACTATATTCATGATCAACTTTAATAACTGGATTAACGACTAACTAATATAACTGTATACAAGTAAATGCTCAACAAGAAAAAGAAGGAATAGAAATACAAGTATCTTCAGAGGATTGGTTGTGCAAGTTTTGGCTTTGGTGAGAAGAGAAGCATTGACATAGGCTTAACCTCCCAACCTCGGACCATACTTATCCCCACACATTCTATCAAATTAGAATGGCCCTCCCTATCTCGGGATTGGGCTTGGGATGTTCTTTAGTCCAACCACCTGAGCATCTTAGTGTTTTGAGTGTCCACTCAGTTATGAAATGGACATGCTTACATAACTGGCACTACTGACATCAAGTGATCATTAGATGGCAAACATGCCTATAAACTACCTTGGCCGAGGATTTCCGATTGGGTTCAACGACTCGATCACCACCGCTCGACTTGACAACAGGATTCATAATAGAGATGAGAATGAGCTATTAAATATATTTCATTTAAGGTATTCTTGTTTGATTTCTCTTTTGTTTTCTTACAGATTTAATCCACCTCATCACCATTTCATGGCTACCGGCTGGTGAGTCCTAGGTGCATTAAAATTATGAGCGCTCTACTCTTTTACAACTCTTCACCATATCATGGCTATATTGCTGGTGAACCCTAGGTGTTTTGGAAAGGTTATGAGCACTTTGCTCTTAATATCTTTTATCATAATCTGAGACAGCATAAGACTTGATATTGTCATCAGTAACTTCATGAAGGTTTTTACACATTTTGAGACTCCTTTTAAAGAGATACTACTCAACTTCTTTTAAAGATGATTCTGGATATAATGAGAATAAAAGAAAAACTCAATATAATTCTGAGGAAACAGTCAGCAAATTGCATATTTTAATCAGTCCTAGAGGAAAAGACTCCTAAGCTTAGCCGGCTGCAGTAGAATATGCATTCAAAAACCATAGAAAGGTAACTCATGACCTGATATGTATTCTCTGGGGAACTTGCAAATCTGATTGGCTCCCTCTCGTTTCTTCAGTGCTTAATCCTCAATATCCTAGCCGGAAGTACTTGCTCAGCTGAGTTGAAAATCACACAAATTGAACAAGGTTTTAACAAAGGTAAATTGCAGATGTATCAATGGCAGATTGCAGACGTATCAAAGGTAATTGCAGATGTTTCAATGGCAGATCGCAAATGTGTCAATGGCAAGATGCGGACGTACAATGTAGGGTCGAATTGGTTAATGAGACAAGGGAAATTTGAAATGTAGCAAGGCAGGAAGAAGTTCGGGCACCCAAGGAAAAAGGTGATCCTGTCTCTCCCTCATGTCTTCCATATATGGAGAGCGATCAGTTACAAAAGATTAAAGCCAATTCAAAATTCCAAGTATTAAATCAATTATGAAAAGAGAGGGGAAAAAAATAAAATAAAAAGTTGAAAAGAAGAGTTGGAAGGATTATAATTTTCAATATAATAATATATACTCATATATGTTCATATAAGTATATCAACGGGGTGACATCATTAAATTACGTTATTATAATTTATTGGTGCCATTTCATTTTTATATTTATATGTACGTATGTAAGTATATATTATAATAATATGATGAAGATCAATTAAAAATCTCTTGAGGTATGTTTTATATTTTAAATTAGATTATTTTATGTTGTCTTAAATTATTTTCTTAAAAGCTCATGCGGTCCCAAAAATGTATCTTGTGATCAAGTCATTGGGTCCTTTCCAAAGAAGTTTAAGGTCATACCTGCCGATGCTGATGACTGAACTAAGTGAACATCCCATTCCGATGATCCCGTTTAGCAATGTTTCCCCCCTCTACATCTTCTTTTGCAATCACTCATGAAAACACTTTCGCCATAATAATAATTTCATATAAACATAATAATCGTTATTTTAAATCAAGCAACTGCTAATCATCTAATAACAGTTAATGGTTAACGACCATCTTCATTAACAGTTAATACAATGTATATAAATAACTACCTATTTCACATGATCATGAAAGAATAATTTGTTAAATCTAATGGTTATGAACAAGTTTAAAATTAGGTCAAAATTTTGGGATGTAACATACCATTCCCCTTGTGTTTCATTGTCCTCGATGAAATTGAAATTGTAACGAACATTATAAAGGAGTATTAAAAATTGGAATATAACATACCATTCCCCTTTGTGTTTCATCGTCCTCGATGTTCTCTGAGTTCACTTTACCGTACTTGTGGTCATCTGAGTTGATTATGTTGTAGGATATTCTATTTCATATTCTTCTCATACTCATGTAGACACTCACCATATCATTAGTTCGATTCCCATATTGATACCTTCATATAAGAGAATTCAGGGTTCAGTAACTGAGAGTAAGATAAGTATTCAAAATTGGAATTCTTCAACTAGCAAGTTCTAGATCATAACTTGATCACATAATTTAAGTCACTTATACATACCACTTGGCACATGGCACTCATTAATGAGTAGATCATCCTTGCAGACTTGTAGATCACCTGAAAAAGGTTAATAGATCCATGTTTTCCATTTATGTAACCTCGGCCTTCATGCCCATCTTATCACAATAACATTTCATTAGAATAATCATCTCGTGATAACATATACACTTCATCTCCAAAACAATATACAACAACTCAATATGTAAAGTCAACATCACATGTGTATTATACATGTATAGCAGTGTGTCAAAGGGTAAAAACATGATATACTATGCAAGATCAGCATACATCTAATCAAGATTATAAGCATCTAAAACAAATCATAAGATTCTTATTGAGTAACTCATCATTCATCTATAAATATTTGGAAGTTTATCTTTTCCATTTGTGTGACCTAGGCTTTCATGTCCATCTTGTCAGTCTAATTGTTTTCAAGGAAAAACTCAAGTCAAACAAAAGTTTACATCTGTAAACAAGTTTCAATTATGTAAGTGTGTTTACTCCATACTGGGGCACAAAATGATCTTGTCGTTTAATCAACATCAGAAAAGATCATGGTTCACAATTTTATTTTCCTTCAGTTTAAGTTCAAAATAGATAACAAAATATTACTACCATTTCATATAAACAGGAACACAATTTTGTTTTCCTTTAGTTTAAGTTCAAAATAGATAACAAAATATTATTACCATTTCATATAAACAGGAATATAATTGCATAAAGTAAATGTTGGGAACATTCAACTGAAAAGAAATATTTAGCCATCATCAGGGTTTTAGATGACATCTCATCAAAGTTATAGGAGCTGGTTTGGATTGCGTAAGCCTCGGCATTGGGACCCAGTTTAATCTTCTCATTCTCTACTGAGAATGACCCTCCCTCCTAGGATAAGGCACATGTAGCATTTTGGTCCTGCCACCTGAGCATCTTGGTGTTAGAGTGTCTGCTTAGTAACAGTCAAGGTTGAGGACACACCTCCACCAAACCATCATTCTGTGAGCTGGCACTATTGACCTTTTAGTGATCTATTTTAGGCAAGCATGCCTTTAATCTACCTTGCCCAAGGATTTAAATGGGCAACAACCTGATCACCACCGCTCGACTTGACAACAAGATTCATAACAGAGATGAGCATGAGCTATTAAATATATTTCATTTAAGGTATTCTTGTTTGATTTCTCTTTTGTTTTCTTGCAGATTTATTCCACCTCATCACCATTTCATGGCTACCGGCCGGTGAGTCCCAGGTGCATTAAAATTATGAGCGCTTTGCTCTTTTACACCTCTTCACCATATCATGGCTATATTGCTAGTGAATCCCAGGTGTTGTGGAAAGGTTATGAGCAATCTGCTCTTAATATCTTTTATCATAACTTGAGACAGCATAAGATTTGATATTGTTATCAGTAACTTCAATAACGTTTTTACACATTTTGAGACTCCTTTTAAAGAGATACTACTCAACTTCTTTTAAAGATGATTCTAGATATAATGAGAATAAAGAAAAACTCAATATAATTCTCAGGAAACAGTCAACAAATTGCATATTTTAATCACAGTCATAGAGGAAAAGACTCCTAAGCTTTAGCCAACTACAATAGAATATGCATTCAAAAACCATAGAAAGGTAACTCATGACTTGATATGTATTCTCTGGGGAACTTGCAAATCTGATCGGCTCCCTCTCCTTTCTTCAGTGCTTAATCCTCAATATCCTAGCCGGAAATACTTGCTCGGCTGAGTTGAAAATCACACAAATTGAACAAGGTTTTAACAAAGGTAAATTGCAGATTGCAGACGTATCAAAGGTAATTGCAGACGTTTCAATGGCAGATCGCAAATGTATCAATGGCAAGATGCAGATGTACAATGCAGGGTCGAATTGGTTAAGGAGACAAGGGAAATCTAAAACGTAGCAAGATCGGGCACCCAAGGAAAAAGGTGATCCCGTCTCTCCCTTACGTCTTCCATATATGGAGAGCGATCAGGACTCCTTGGCTTCCTTCGGTTACAAAAGATTAAAGCCGATTCAAAATTCCAAGTATTAAATTGATTATGAAAAGAGAGCAAAGAAAAATAAAATAAAAAGTTGAAAAGAAGAGTTGGAAAGATTATAATTTTTCAATATTATAATATATACTCATATACGTTTATGTAAGTATATCAATGGGGTGACATTATTAAATTATGATATTAATATTTATTGGTGCCATTTCATTTTTATATGTATTTATTATAATAATATGATGAAGATCAATTAAAAATCTCGAGGTATGTTTTATATTTTAAATTAGATTATTTTATGTTCTCTTAGATTATTTTCTTAATAACTCATGGGGTCTCAAAAATGTATCCTGTGATCAAGTTGTTGCGTCCTTTCCAAGGATGTTTTGTTACAAGATTCAAGAAGAGTTGGTAGATTAACGGATTTCCGGATGATTCATTGATAAACAGAGGAACAAATGTGTTCCTTATAAAGAATTACAAGGACATTGTTTCTAAAAGAAACAACATAGATTGAAGACAAAATTAGAAACAAAACTAGAGACAGGATAGGAAACATTCCTATTTGGACTGAAGAAAAAAGAGACGGGATAGGAAACATTCCTATCTAGACTGAAAGATGGACTACAGACAAGTAGTTGACTATTATAGAAAGTATAAGATATTATCTTAATACCCTCCCTTAATGGTCAACGTACAGATGTCGGAACATTCTGTGATAATTGAGACCCTCCTTGGATCTACAGAATGCTGAAACCAAGAAGCTTTGCCAGAAAAGTGCTATGACTCAAAATAGATTACAAAACTTCGTTTTTGTGGAAAAAACAGTAAAACCCAGAATCTCACACAACCTTATGTATTACAGACAACATGAAATGATTTTTGAGGAGAAAATCAACAAACCCAGAATCTCACACAACCTTGCGTATTACAGACAACTTGAAATGATTTTTGAGGAGAAAATCAACAAACCCAGAATCTCACACAACCTTGCGTATTACAGACAACTTGAAATGATTTTTGAGGAGAAAATCAACAAACACAGAATCTCACGCAACCTTGCGTATTACAGACAACTTGAAATGATTTTTGAGGAGAAAATCAACAAACCCATAAAAAACAGAAACAGATTCAGAAGGCGAAAAATGCAGCTTCGCCTTGATCAGGACCCGGAGAAGTCGGACGCTGCGTAACACCCAGAACAAGTTGATCAGTGTTTCGATATTCGAAGATTGCGATGATGCGCTGCTTCCAGGTTCCATAATTGCGACCATTGAATTTGGAATTATGCTCGAGCAAAATATTTGTCAAAGATGCCATGGCACGTTTTTCAATGAGAAACTGTGAAAATTTGTGAAGACATGTTCTTCGAGGCAAAAATACGAAAGACTCAAAAGAATTAGAGAATGACCTAGAAGAGAGCTCGAAAAACCCAAAAGGAATCTGCTGTCATTTTCTGGATCTGCTGGCTCGAAAATCAAGGCACAAAAATCGAGGCACCTAGAAAAACGAACGACAACCTAGTTGAGCTCTCGAAAAACCCACCAAGAATCTACAAACAAAATATTTTTTCGACCCCAAAAATTAGGGTTTCGAAAAAAACGGCCCTACCTGAAAAAAAGCTTGAAAAAACTTCAGATTTCTTGATAAAAAATGGCAGATTTTTCTTCAAGGATCGATGTGCATGGACGAATGGGGCTAGAGTGTGTTGAACAAACATAGGCATACCCGAGTTCGGGAATTTCTCTAGGCCGAAAACCCTAAGCGGGTTTTAGAGAAATTCAACAGAAATAATTTTGAAAAAATTTAAACAAATAATTTCACGAAGAAATTATAAATTTTTTCGAAAAAATTTAAGTAATAACTCTGATACCATGTTACAAGATTCAAGAAGAGTTGGCAGATTAACAGATTTCCGGATGATTCATTGATAAACAGAGGAACAAATGTGTTCCTTATAAAGAATTACAAGGACATTGTTTCTAAAAGAAACAACGTAGACTGAAGACGGAATTAGAAACAAAACTAGAGACAGGATAGGAAACATTCCTATTTGGACTGAAGAAAAAAGAGACGGGATAGGAAACATTCCTATCTAGACTGAAAGACGGACTACAGACAAGTAGTTGAATATTATAGAAAGTATAAGATATTATCTTAATATGTTTAAGGTCATACCTGTCAATCCTGATGACTGAACTAAGTGAACATCCCATTCAAATGATCCCGTTTAACAATGATTCCCCACTCTACATCTTCTCCAACAATCACCCATGAAAACACTTTCATCATAATAATAATTTCATATAAACATAATAACCGTTATTTTAAATCAAGCAACTGCTAATCATCTAATAACAGTTAATGGCTAACGACCATCTTCATTAACAATTAATACAATATATATAAATAACTACCTATTTCACATGATCATGAAAGAATAATTCGTTAAATCCAACAGTTATGAACAAGTTTAAAATTAGGTCAAAATTTTGGGATGTAACATGGTGTCCCATAATTGTTTGGTACCCATGCACTTGATGTCCCCAAACTACTCGAAGTTTTCAAGTCTGGTAGGCTACTTTGATTACTGTGCCCCTGTATCCTGCCGACACTCGTGGCTGCATTGGTATCCTTAGCCTCTTCTCTTTGCTTCCTTTGGGTCTCCCTTGCCTCTATACGCAAGGTTAAGGTTAAGTTCCCAAGAAAACTTCTTGTTTCCTCAATGAATTCCTCCTCATTATTCACCTCACTATTTTGTTCTTCGTGGTAGCAAAATTCCTCGCCGTGTTTGCTACAACGACCTCGCCCTCACGTACCACCTCCTCTAGTAGTCCCTCGACGATTCTTTTGAACCTTTTCCTTCTTTCGGTTGTTGCTGCAATAATATTGCTTTCCAGGTAACCTCCGACTCCTCTACTTCTTTTTTGGAATTGCTAGTTTTAATTTAATTGATTTGGCATAAATATTTTCATTACACATCCACAGGAAAAGAACACATGATAAAGTCAAAGAACACTTTTGTTCATTATTGTTTGTGTACAATCTATGTTAGTGTACGAACATAATCATAATAGTGTATTGTCCTTTATTCATCTTCCCTTTCGGGGTTCATTACATAGTTCCTTTACAACGAGATTTATCTCTCTCCTCTTCCTCTTTTTGTCGTTCTTCCCTTTAGCAGTAGTATTCTGCGAGAACTTCTTGTCGTCAGTTCTTGTAGTTGATTTCTTCACTTCAGTTTTGTAGTGCCAGGATTGTTTGTGCTAACAATCGTTGAAGATGGCACATCAAGCGGTCTATAGCCGAACTTACTTTGAGAGCGCTCCAGACAACACCTTCTGGGATCCCTTCTCATGCTGCTTCTCTTCGCACCCATGTCTCAATAGATGCTTGAAGTATAGAGATGAAGTCTGCCGTCAATTATCGTTCTGTTTAAAATAACTTAGGGTTCTTGTCTTTTTGTTGGCAAGTCTTGCCGTAATGTATAATGTATCAGTTGCCCCATCGCATTCCCTTTACCATCCACTCTTTGCTTCCTATAATCAGTAAAGGCAACAATGCCAAATGCTTACCGCCTATGATAAACTGGTTTTATGCATACTACTGTGTTATTTAAGTTATTATAGAGAAAATAAATGCAAATGAATATCAGGAAACCACCATTTATTTCATTATTGTTCTTCTAAGTACATCAGTGGACATCACATATGACATAATACTGCTGTCTCTTTTCTATCGAGAAAGTGTACATATACCATCCGAAGGGGTGTGACTCAACTGTTGTGACATAACGACTTACCCTTTGGTCACTAATGACTTACTATCAACTTAACTCATTCCCAACAAGTATAATTATGGCGACTACATCAGCTTCTCCTGCACAAAGTTATCCTAGTCTCTCCCAACTAGGCATGTTTTCACGTGCTACAACACCTCTCATGTAGCTCTCTCATGACTTCAATAAAACCATTCAGAGCTGTCCTTACTAGCTCAGCTGAGTCAACACTCTTACCTACAGCAGCTAATTCATCTCGATCCTGAGAGAACTTCGTGAGGTACGAGGTCGCTGTATCGGACTCTGTCATTTTAGTACTTCTCCCTCGGTACCATTTTCCTGTTCTGCCCTGCGCTCTGGTAGAGACCCGCCATGGTTTCCACATCTCAAATTTATAAGCCTTGGTACTTACAGCAGCTATGATGTGGTTTTTCATGGCATCTAAAATTAGCCTTTTCGCTTTAATATTCTTCTCCCTGAAATCTGCAAGTAACCTGGGTCCTAAGGTAAAGTTACAGATTTCTCCACAGTGTCCCACAGTTCACTCTCCTCCAAGGGTAAGACTATTCTAGTCTTCAGGCACTCCACAATTTTCTGCCTGATTCAATCTGTCCTCATGCCTAAATCTGGCCGAAGTCATGACTGTGAATACTTCTTGAAGAAAACCAATCAGCAAAAATGAACTGCAAAGTCTGTTCTCCGTGACATATTAACTGTGTCAAAATGTGAAGTTTCAAACCTTTATGCCTCTGCTAGCTTTGGTACCATGTTAAGTTTTATGTGGAAAGGACATGTTTAGCAGCACTGTTCAGTTTCACACAATGTGATCTATGTTTTTCACATGTTATTCAGTTTTATGCCGGACCGGTTTAGTGTGAGAAGGCAAAACTTGAATTGTGTATGCAGTAAAGATGTAAAGCTAGAAACAACATGAACACAGATAGTAGGTAGCTTAAGGATGACACAGTTGTTTGAGCCAATGCTCAGGGATTTAAAAGCCTTTGAAGGAAACCTAGACAAAACTAATTTTATTACAAAAGGTCTTCAGAAATCATTACAACAGTAAAAACTCTTAATATCCTCAGAAATTACTTAGCTTAAATGATGATACTCATCTGCTGATTCAGAGAAACTTTTAACAGTCCAACATCAGTGCTGTATTAATCGATCTAGAACAAGTACTAATTTCTGCTAATCTCTCTCTCTCTCTCTCTCTCTCTCTCTATATATATATATATATATATATATATATATATATATATATTATAGATACATGAATATATGTGTGTGTGTGTGTGTGTATAACAGCTATGCCGATACAAGTGGCTGTTACTCCTGTTGACACATCGCTCCCCCTCAGAAAATGAACCTCCTGCTGTTAAGAAGATTCTGTACCCCTACTTCTGTTATCTCTCAAATGACTTCTGTTTTTTTTTGTCTCATTTGATTCTTGTTATGCCCCGGCCACCAGTCATTTTCCATTCATCTTCCACTACAAATCCTAAACACTAACCCTAACAATAAACGGTGAGGATTAGCACAAAGGGACGGTTTAGATTTGATTCTCATTACCAATGTTTGCACTAGGTGGTCATGTGAAAGACAAATTAATGTACATGTTAGAAACTTAGAAAACGTATGCAAAGGAGGGGGGGCTACATTACCCTTTCGAAAAGATATGTGCATAAAATATCGTTGAAAGGCACTTTCTAAGTTAACATTTAACAAGATGGAACTTACAGAATTGACAATTTAGTTACTTTTGTTGCCAAGGAAGTGGATGCAGAGAAGTATGATTGGGGAAAGCCTAGTCTTTTAGCTACAGTCACAATGTTTAGGGATAATATCTAGTAGTAGGAATTCTGTTTACTACTTAAAGACTTAAAATCCATAAACGGGATCCAAACACAGTGGATGCAAGTTTTGTGTCTAACCATTAGGATTGTCTATTGAACTTTTGGCTTTCTTTATGTAGGCACTATTTTTTGTAAACATCTTTTCTTTCAAAAACATTGGCCATTTTTTGAATTTTCACATGATTGTTTCATTTTTTATTTTCAGATGTCATTTGTACATGTACATGTACATGTACCAACTAAATTTTTGGCATTGAAGAAACAAGGGACAATGTACAATGTACAATGTTTTTGCTTTGTAGGTTATCATATTTTGTATGATAGGTTGAGTTTAGAGATAATATGCTATTTTTTTTGAACCACATAGTAGATTAGCTTTAATGGTGCTTTGAAAATGTTATTTCCTCTGATGCAGCTTCCTAATGAATCACCATTTCTTAAAGTGGCTGCATGTGCTTCACTTTCCGATATTTTATCAAGGTATTGCAAATCTTATTTATTTTTCCTATATATTTTGAGATATCACTTTGATACATACTAATGGAAGTTGTGGAGTCTAACTTCTTGTTTGCTTCTGCATATTTTTAGCAGGATGCCATCATTGGTTGATTATGTATGAATTAATTATGATGTAGTTGATGACATAACAAATAAATTGTTGACGCTTCACTTGTGTAGGACCATTTTAGATCAAATAAAGAACAGTTGGGCTTTGTGTACTTTTGCCACGAAATCATTTGGTAAAGAGATCACATTATGGCTATTGTTTTCTAGATTTTCTTTACATTTTATGTTAATGTAAGGATTTCAGATTTCCAGGGGATCACCTTATTGTGTAGTGAACAAATGGTTGCCTTGTTAATGGTGCAACCAAGGTTCAACTTGACACTTGCCTGAACTGTGTTATTACCAGTTTCGGTCCACCTTCAATGGGATGGTGTGCTTGCAGTCTCTATGCCCCTGCTGGTGCTTGCAGGTTAAGTTTACCAAGCGAAAAAAAAAAGGATTTCAGTTTCCATCTGCCCTTGACTCATTGCTATTATAGACTGCAGCATGGGTGATAAAGATTCACACATATAGTAATGAAAAAAATGCAATGTAGAATATAGATTACACACCACATCAGAGATGTTTGTAGGCCAAGATGCTCTAATATTCAATATATGCAAAAATACACACTTAGTGAGGGTAACATTATACAGTACTTATAGAAGCAGCCACTTCATGTTACATCTCTTAGAGATCCCAAGCCCAATAACATGCCCTTCACGTATCCCTGTAATGATATTCACCTTCTTTTGTTAGATCTCCTCCCAATAAACAATGGAGGGCTAAAAGACTAAATCTATTAAAATTAGTATCTGATGTAAATATTTACAGCTAAAATGCTGGATAAATGAAATGAGCATTACAAGATCCAAAACTCAACATATTACACAAAATATACATGGGACAGCCCTTCTAGGTAAAGATTCCTATAAAGCATCATTTTATCATAAAACTTTTACAAAATCGTCTATAATATTAGAGAGAGAACCTGGGGATGTTGCTTTTCGTCACTTCCACATGGTCAATAAAACTTTTTGTGCATAGTGATATACTAAAAATATCCAAAATTGAAATACATCTCACCGATCAAGCTCCTTAAATATAGGAGAAGAGTTCACAGAATACTGAAAAGGGTATTCCGTCACACCTATTCACAACTCCTATCTGTAAATAATTAATAATATAGTATGATATATGCTTTTATAAAGCATATAATAGTATAATATTTTATAACATTATATTAGAATAATATTTAAGGATATGATCCTAGTAATGATATGTTCTAACAAAACCACTCATGTCGGCCTATTCCTTACACAGTATAATTAATTACAAATAAGTGTCCACATGGCTTTTTATAGCCAACTTAATGGATGTATGGCAAAGGTTGGCATCTGCATCCACTTATATACTTTATAATACCATATTGCTAGGTACATAACACAACACAAAAAATATCTTGGTTAGAATCTTAAAGCTAGATTTGGACGAAATTAATTTAGTGTTGCTATTATTACAAACAGCTTTGAACCATGTGGTGAGAATTCAGGTTAGTTTTTAAGTTTTAATTATGTTGCCACCAAAATCCTCTAAACCCACTCATTAGCCTATGAAAATCAATTGAATAAGTTAATGGTCTCACTTTTGCTGAACTGGCTTAAGGGTATGTCACAATGATAGTCCACAAAATTGAGCCCTGCTTATCCCTGGCACTACATCCATTCACTGCACAAATTGGGTCGCTCTTAGAGGCCCCATTATACACACATAATATATATCCTTCTATATAAGTATTTGTATGGAATGAGGGTACGACCACAAATTTTTATTTTTATTTTGTTAGGCCATTTGGCCTAACATGTTAATGCTAAACTCTCAAATTATAACATTATCTAAACGAGTCCTAGATCTGGTTTTTATGACAACAGTCCCCACACAAAAACTGTGGCAGATATTGCAGTTCATAATCCTATTATATATGGTGTTTGTTGAACCAATTTGTCAAAATCTTAAATTTTATTTTATTTGCAGAATCTTAGAAGGGGTGCTGTTTCACATAAATATATATTTCTGATAATAAGTTTCCTTGGTCCTATTTATAACATAGTGCAGCTGAATAGAAAATGATCTGGATTCAACTGTGTCTAAAGTTTTGCATCAACGTTTTAGATCACACTCTGTGATCCATCATGGAGTGTGATCCGATACATTAATACAAAATGTTAGACAGTTGAATCCAGAAACATTTGCTATTAAGACTTGGGAAATCTTATTGATTTAGCATATGGCAGCTGCTTATTTTTGGCAAGATAATTACTTTAGTCTCCTTTTGAGAGGTTAATGATGTTTTATGCAGGTTGGGGGGTTATCCTAGCATGAAGAAAGAAGGAACTTCCCTTGCTGCAAAACTTGTGCAGCCAGTTTTGCAGTTATTAGGTGAAGATGGTTCAGAGACTATTTGGGTTAGTACCATGGCATGTAAATATTTTCTATTCAAAGAGCTTGCTGTTGTCTTCTGAAAAAACTACATACATGATCTGTGCAGAGAGTTTTAGAAGTTTATAACTCATATGTGCTGTAGTCTTTAGGAATTTTTATTATGATTGCTTCCGATTTAACAGCTCAAGCATCTCTCTGATTCCACATACTACTGAGTGAGTTTTTGCACTTTGGTTGAGTGCTCTTCATCTCATATCAGATCATAACAGCCCCACGAGGCCACCACCACTTTGGCTGGTTTGATTAGAAGAGTTGTAAATTTTTGAACTTGTAGTACTTTGAGATTGATTAAGCTTTGTGAACTTAATCTACTATGTGTTCAGATTTCACAATAATTACCAACTTGGCTATAAATGGGTATTTTAATCTGGACTGAGATATTTGTTTGATTATGAACTTGAATAGTGATTAGGATGATTATCTGTCTTTGATTATTATTTAAGTATTTTGTGACATTTAGCTTATAATGGTCATGCAAGTCAAAATGCTAGTTTTTAATAACCTCCTTCGTTGAACTCTTACCTAAGGAGTATTCCTCTCCTTTGTTTAATATTTGATTATCATTTCATGGTTCCAGAGCAAATTTTTGCTGAATTTTGGGATTGGAGTAAACAAATACTGTGTGCATCCGTACAATGATTTTCGTTGATTCTTTTATTATAAAATTGTGGGTTTTATTTACCATAAAAGCTGCAGGTTTTTTATTTGGAATAGTCACAGTTTCTTCACTGTGAAAATGAGGTTTTTTCTGAACAATATTGCCCAAGATTTTCTTCCCTGAAAATCATGAATTTCTGCGTCAAGGATCAAAGTTTTTTCTTTCCTGCAAATAATTTCAATTTTTTTTTTGCAAAAAGACAGCCTGGGAAAATTGCGGAACATATATCCTCACCATTTGTGGCAGCTTTCTGGTTTTTCTGGCTTGAAATGAAGACCTTTTTTTGGTTAATCATGACGTGGGTATTTTTTCTGCACTGCTTTTTCTGTATTGTTTGACTTTTGAGCTGTTTTACCTAGTTTCTGGATGACACAGCAGGAGGGTTTAACCTTTTTTTTTAATGATTTTTTTTCAAAAAAATCATCGTTACACAACTGTGATTTGCCAAGGATTTGTCTGCTACGACTAGGGTTTCTTGTTGCAACCAGGGTTTCTGCTTGAGTCATGCAGCATTTTTTAATGTTTTGTAAACAAAATTGTGTATAAAGAAGTTTTGAATGATTCATTTATATTAATTATGGGTTTTGTGCTATTAGGTGTCAAGTTCTTTTTGAGTGCCTTGGGTTTCAAATATAGGGTTTGATATTTGTAGATTTTTCCGATCTTTTATCAACAAAAATTGAAGGTATTTAAGAAGATGGAAGTATACCTCCTTTTTTGGTTCTTTAGATAGTAGGAGGGATGGCTTCATCGAACAACATCATGTTTTAAGGCAGCCAAAGATTCAATACAAAAATTATAATACTTGGAAACTAAGATACAAATGCGCTTGGTTTCAAGCTGGATGCGGGTGCTGATGCGTGGTGATATGCGGATGCGTTAGGATGCTGCATGGGTGCTGTTGGGAAGCACGATTCTTTCTTGCGGATGTGTGCGGGATGCTTGGGAAAGCATCTAGAGAGAATTGGTAGAGCATTCGGGCGAATCCAAAGAGCATTTGACATTTCTGAGTGCCCAGTCACTTAAGTGACTTACTAAAACATGTGTTTAATTGTTTTATTATTATTATATTTTTTGTCCTATTCACCTCAAAACCCTAAAACAGCCCTAAAAGAGGCTATTCATTGCTCATTCTTCTCATTTTGTTTGCAGCTGGGCTCTCTTCTCATTTTGTTTGCATACATAAATTATAGTGTATATATATATGTATACATATATAATATATTTATATATCGACGTACCCAAACGCATCCAAAATCGTCCCCAAAAAATCCGCGCATCAGCATCAGAACAAACATTGGTAACTTAGCTTGGAAATAAAGGATGCTCACCATTTCTAAGTACGAGTGTCTGCTTAGCTTTTTCTTGGTAAATCCACTCATCTTGTTGTGTGGTGTTTGCTGCCCTAGAGGTAGATGATTGTTCCTATGCAAAGAACACTTGTTGGCTCCTTGTCTTCATGTTGTACATGCATTCCTTAGTGGAATGGCCCATAACTTGGCAGATGTTGCAAAATGATTTTCTCGGACATGAACCCTTCGTGTGCACGTTCTCCTCACACTTTGTGTACCACAATTTTCGATCATCGCAATGTCCGTTCCCCTTCATTACTTTGAATTCCTTCATCATCTGACATTTACTATCTTTGTTATAACTTTCATACAGTAGCATGTATCATGGTAACATGGGGACGCGTTCCCCCCCCTTTTTGCCCGACGTCTCGGAGACTTCAACGCACCGGAGACTTGGGGACTCCGTCTCCCTGTCCCCAGCGGTGCCACTAGATTCCACCACCTCCACCAAGGATGGGGGACATCTTGCTATTCACTATTTGCAAATTCGACTATTTATGTTTAATGTTCGATGTTCCAATTCAATGCAATGTTTCAAGTATTCACTCTTTTACATCTTTACATCCTATATTGCAATACATATTTTCATAACTAACATTTTTAAATATCATATGCATAGATATATACACCCCTCTTGTCCCCTGCCGCCGTCCCCCCACCGTCCCCAAATTAAGGCCCCTCTGTCCCCCCATCTCGGAAACTTGTCCCCCCGTTTCGCCGTCCCCCCGTCCCCCAGGGTGGTGTAACTATGGCATGTATTAAACTACTTTATTGTAGGTGGTAAACACATCACACAACTATGAGTAAAGACCATGTCAAGTTTGATGAGTGTCAGCAATGAGATGCTTCAAGAAGTGGCATCTAGCAAAAGCACTGTAGAAATGTGGAGTCACTTAAAGAATCTGTACAAGGCGTTGGATAAAGGCAAAGCTTTCTTCCTTAAAAATATGTTGTTCTCAAATATGATGGATGACAACATGTCTTTCTAGGAACATTTAATGAAGATCAAAGACATTAATGATCAATTGGAGACCATTGGTTGCAAGATGGAAGAAGAGGATATGGTAGTCATCACATTGAGAAGCTCACCATGATCCTATGAGCACTTCATTGAAACTCTCAAAATCGTCTCTAACAATGTTGATATGAAGTTTGCTGATTTGTGCAACAAACTCTTATACTGGAACAATTGGTAGCAGTAGAGAAACAATTAGTGTGGATTCTGTGGAAGAGTGCTCTCAGTAGAAAGGACAAACTAAACTTGATGATTCTTCAAAGAATCCAAAATCTATCACATGTCATTAATGTGGTAAGTTTGGTCATATGAAGAATTTCCAAAGGATGCTGGTCAAAAATCCAACTTGGGAGGGTCTCAATAGAAGGCTCATGTTGTAGAGCATCTAGATGTCAACCTCAATATACAAATGTTGGCAAAGGCAATGTTCAAATAATCTCTCGAGGGATGTGTTTCTCAATGTATCAATTATGAATTCTATATATGAGTGTTTTTAATTAGAGTTGAGATCTTTGATCTTAAAGGCTGAATGTGCAATTTGAGTGTAATTTGTTGGCACTATGGATGCATATGGGTAGGTATTGCCTTATGATTTGGAATATTTGGGAATCATATGGGATAATTAAATTAAGGTAATGATTGTAGGAGGGGGTATTCCTGTTCCATGGGTTCTTTTCATAATTGAGTTATTGTTGGGTGACAACCGTGACATTGACATCCAAGAATATCAATGAGCTGGATGCCATATCAAACCGAGTTGAATGCAACACATGCATTGATAAGAATCAAACTGGAATCTAATTTATATTTTGAGCACCACGCTTGAAATTAAGTGCCGAAGTTAGAGATGTCATCTCTCTCATATGACAACATGCTATTGCTGTCTTTTGCAACTGATGCATGAAAATTAACTATGACATGGTGTTGGTCAATAATTTGTCACTGCAAGTACTTTAAAACTGATCCTGTTTTGCCTGTGAGCAGTGACAACCGTGCTAGTAGTTGGATAGATTGTAGTAAACCACAATCTTCCTTTGTGTTTGAGAGGTAGCTCCCTCGTATGATGGGGGTATTTTCTGTTTTTGTGTACTTTTCACCTAAAAGTACAAAAAGGAGACAAGACAAACCTAACAAAAATAGATAATATAACAGTTGACATATCAGTACGATTTGAGATCTACAACGTATAATGATTACAAAGGGGGTTTTAGTACAAAACAAGATGCTGACAAAGGAAGGATAACAAACCTTGACATTCAAAGAGATAGGCTATGCCAATTTATTGAAATCAAGATTCTAGGAAATTAGTGTATTTCATCATATCTATTGTGAATAAATTAAAAAAAACATTGGATTCCAACAATAAATTTAGAGATTACCAATTTGACATATGAAAAATTAGTAATAATAACTGATGAATACATTCAAGACATACAACTAAATGCATTCTTCATTATCTTTGATAATATACAAGTTCAAAAACACTTCTATAAAGTCTATTTAGAAATTAATCGACAGTTTCTCCTCTGCTAACAAAAATCTCATTTATATTGACAAAGCCTTGTATTTATAGGCTCACACTAATAACTAACCTATAATCACTTGAGTAACTACCTAGGGTAACCACTTAGGATAACCACCTAGGTAAACACTTTAGCACAACTACTCAAGTGATTAATTAATTTAACTACGTATTTGAAGACAAGTGAGGATTTATATTCATGTTTCTGGGTAAGGTTGTGTATGAGTTTATTAGCATCAACGTTTTGGATCATATTCTATAATCCATCATTAGGATGAGAGAGCTAAGAATGTAAAGAGATAATAGGAAGCAAACCCAGACTACTTAAAAAGAAAAACAAATGGGGTAAAGAGAAGAAGCACTCAAACCAAGGCAAGAAATAAATTAAAACAATATTCAAGAGAAAGAACAAGAAAAGAATAACTAGAGAAGAGAAGAAAAAAATAGAAAAATAATAAAATAAATTAAACAATCCCCAAAAATATAAAATAAAAGTAAAAACAAAGGAGAGACATCCAAACTATATTACTAATGCTTATTGTTAATTTAAAACCACCAAAAAATAACAACGAATTTTGAGTCTCAGGATAACCCTTACTCAGCAAGCTGAGTAACCACAAGATTCCCCTCCCATAATACAAAATTGGCAAACATCTATATCTGTCAAAATGGAACAGTCATAGTTACTAAGTAAAATTGATAATCAGAATAATCTAAAACATAATAAGAATACCGCTCCTGGAAACAGAGGTAGTTATATTGATAGGGGATGCTGGAGCATTGAATTGTACTCCAGATGAGCTACCAGTCTGGGCTTTAGCATTCAACCTTCCTTTATCTTTCAGTTGCTGAATAAAGTCTGCAAGCTTAATAGAAAACTCATCTTTATCTTTGATTGAGGTATACCTGTGAGCAAGTAATTTTTTCTCCACCGAAATCTTCCCATCTTTCGGCATCTGGAGGAATTGGTTTTCTTTTAGTTTGAATACAGCTGTGACCTGCAGAGAAAAATGAGTATGAGTCTCCTAAGCTATATATATATATATATATATGTATATATGTATATGTATATGTATGTATGTATGTATGTATGTATGCGGGTATGTGTGTGTGTGTGTGTGTATGGAAAAAAGGTTAAATAACAAATATAGTATATAATATATCCAAAATATAACAAATGAATAACATATAGAATAAATAATGTAAATTTATTGCGTATACATAAATCCTATTATATAAATACCTATTTCATACATAAAAAATCTATATATATATATATAAGACTAGAACCACAGAACGAGAAAGAAGAATAAAAGACAAAGACGACAAGAGAAGGCAAAAAAAAAGAAAAGAAAAGAAATAAATATTGACCAAATGCAAACAAAAGGATTGGAAAATAAACCTAGTAAGGATGAGAGAAACCAAAAAAGAAAGACAAAGAGGAAAAACCAAAAAGGCAAAAAACTTAGATTAAACCACAAAATACTTAAACAAAAATAAAACAAGGTAGAATCACGAATAAGATGAACCAACTTAAAACCTTAAAAACAAAAAGTAACATAAGAAACAAAATAAAGACATAAAGAATAGAAATATTTTGAAAAGGGAGACATTTTAAAAATAATCAAAAAGGAAAAAAGGAAAGAAGGAATAATAGTATAAAACACGAAGAACAATAAAATAAACAAAATACAAAAGAAAAAGAAGTGCAAAAAGCAAAAAAGAGAACATGAGTAGAAAAAACAACAAATCACACTAGAAGCACTGTATATATATATAGATATATCGAAGCAAGTAGGAGGAGGCTCAATGAAAGATTCAAATCAAAAGGAGAAGAACAAGGGTGGAGAGGGAAAAACACAAGGACCCAGAAATAAAATTAAAAGAAAGACTCAATAAAATAAATGTGTGTGTGAGAGAGAGAGAGAGAGAGAGAGAGAGAGAGAGAGAGAGAGAGAGAGAGAGAGAGAGATGCAATGTCATTGCTTAGCATTGTAAACGTGATGAAGGAGCTAGGCATGAACATTTTGCTAGCAAGTTCCTATCATCGCAATGTGGAAGCGGGAAGCAGATTGTAACTCCATGGAAGACCAAGGTGATGTAAGAGTTTTCAGTCATAATAATGGCATTGATCTTGCAAGTTCGTAGATCCGAACACGTAGCCAGAGTCTGGTGAACTCCGAAATCAAATACTTTGTCTCTTGTTCTTTCTGATGCATGTTTTTGTCTACTTAGTTATTTTTTTGCATTCGTAATTATTATTTGTTCAGTTCATAAGCAACGTCAGTAATGATCTTTATTAAACCAAAAAGGCAAAAAACCTAGATTAAACCACAAAATACTTAAGCAAAAAGAAAACAAGGTAGGATCACGAATAAGATGAACCAACCAAAACCTTAAAAACAAAAAGCAACACAAGAAACAAAATAAAGATGAATAGAAGAAGGGAGACATTTTAAAAATAATCAAAAAGAAAGAAAGGAAAGAAGGAATAATAATAAAAAATATGAAGAAAAATAAAATAAACAAAATACAAAAGAAGAAATGCAAAAAGAAAAAAAGAGTAGAAAAAACAACAAATCACACTAGAAACACTATATGTATATATATCGAAGCAAGTAGGAGGCTCAATGAAAGACACAAATCAAATGGAGAAGAAGAAGGGCGGAGAGGGAAAAACACAAGGACCCAAAAATAAAATTAAAAGAAAGACTCAATAAAATAAATGTGAGAGAGAGAGAGAGAGAGAGGTACAAGGCAAAAAAGGAAGGGGGGAAAGAGCACCAAAAAATGAGCTCAAACAAGGATAGAAGACAAAACAGGCCTAGGCCAAGAAAGGCGGAGGGGTAGCAGGAGAGGGAAAGGGAGAGGGATAGAGTGATGAACGAATGGGGGTCTAGGAGAACAAGGGGATCAAGAGGGTAGAGAAAAGACTAACGAAAAGAGAGTGATCAAGCGACAAGCAAAGGCGAGGGGAGCAAGGGTCAACCTGACAATTATCTCTTTAAATTCTTAACTCTCTCATCCTGATGATGGTGGATCATTGAGTGTGATCCAAAACGTTGATGCTAATAAACTTGCACATAGTCTTACCCATAGACGTGAATATAATATCATGGATTGTGGAAATCTGTTATCATTAAGTTAGGATTCACCTAACTTTTTCAAACATTAAGCCTAAATTCTAACTTTTAGTTATAGTGATCCAAGTCACTTAGACAAAATGACAATTTGAGGACGTACGCCAACGACTTTTCTTCTGGGATGTACACTCCTACATTCTTAACCATACTTTCTTTGAATTTCTTCAAGGCAATAATAAACGAGGAAAATTTGACCTCTTTGTTTAGTTTGCCCATATCCATCAACAAGTATCATCCAATCATCATTGAAGTGACAATATTTGAAGGGTCAAAGTAATTTGTTTCATTTCTTTTATTGATGCCATAAAGGGTTTCAAAACAACTAGATCCTAACTTCTTTGTGGACAAATGACCACCATAATCTCCTCCTATTTTCATTTACAATAATAAGTTAAGCACCAAAAAAGGGAAGAATTGTGCAACTATGCTTAAAATTTAAAAAATTAAAGCTTTTTCAACTCATCCACCCACTTGCATATCATCACGAAGCACAAACCCTCTTTCAAAAAATCCCTTTCATGTAAATCTTGCAATCACTGCATGCCAAGAGACGTCATTTCTCTGAGATAATTAATAAAATGGTGACCCACTCTGTTTGAATTTGCACATTGTGCATGATTGTCAAAATAATTTCCAAGTGTTAAATATATTTGCTCCGAGTTGGTAAAACTTCCAACAGATTGTTCTTGTTTCTCCCATCATGCCTTTCGTATTCCATGAGATGACCTTGCTTTGAGACATTCTCTAAATAATTATGCTTCCTGCCAATTCTATGATTCCTCATTTACCATGCAGGATATTTGACAAAAAATCCTTCACTAAAATGCTTTGATGAATGTCGATAATTTATCCTGAAACTCCAGGCTTCTACATCTTTGCTGGTAGGTTGTGTATGAGAGGAGTGGTGCAACATACGTATGTGATGTTATTCTTATTCAAGCACTATAATTAAAAGATTTGAGAAAGCACACGTGTCCTAAATGCTTTAATGACTCTGCATTTGGCACACACATACAAAAATGCCAACTAAACTTAATTTGTTATGTTTATATTCTAAAATGCTTCAATAATTTAAAGATTTCAAGAATTTCCTGAGAAATCTGTTTTGTGCACATTTTACAATCATTTCATTTGATTCCTTCTGATGAACTTTCTTCAAGGCGTCCTGCCAAACAGCTTAGCTGCTTTGCCCACAATTTTTAATAGTGCATGCATGTCGAGAGAGCATTCCTAATTGTAATATTTGACAAGAATTACACAACAAGATCACATTCTTGTGGGACATTTTTACTAATCATTTCAAGTGCCTTCTCCGTGCAGATGTAGATTGCCTTTGATTGAAAGTTTCAAACGCCTTTTCACCAAATTCATTTCATGCAGATCACATTATAATGGTAATGCCATGAAACATCATATCTTTACTTGTTTCTTGTTGAACATTTTGTTTTTGCTTCCATATTTTGCGTCCATATCTATCATAACCTGTTGGGACTACAACGCTCAACAAAGCTTCCTCCTGTAATCACCTGTTCATTACAGTGACAGATAAATATTATTAGTTTCCTTTCTCATCCTTTCTCATTATCATAAAATGAATCTACAAATAGTCTGCTGCATTCAGGTCGACCATGGCAATTGCAACTATAAAAACAAACTAATGATACAATTATATGATGTGTTTGATGTCTGTACCCTGTTTCAAATGCACGAGTTTCCAAAAAAATTTAAACAACTTCATTTTTGTGAGCATCGTACCATTGATGGATGGATTTTCATTAATGTCAAAGGGCTTCATTAGCAAGAATAAGATTGTTAGTACAACTATCATCAATGTCAAAGCTATGGAAGTACAAGAAGACAGAGCTATGATGTGTAAACAAGTTTCAGATTTACAAAGAAGCCAACAGTATATGGAGATAATAAAAGATGCAGTGACTATATGGTCAATTCTAGAAATCATATTACAACTGACATGTATTATGATAAAGTTTGTGATATAAATGTTGGACAAGGACAGCCATGATATAAAGCAAGATAACAACTATGAAACAATACACATCAGCCACATGAAAAATGAAGTTGATGCAATCAGATCAATGTGTGAGAGAGCATCATAAACAATGAAGTTGATGTGATTTAAAAGAAAACTACTAATATTCAAAGTAGTAACTAACAGTAGAATAAAAAGCTATCTGTATATAGAACATTGTGCCGGCAGATAATCGAGCTCATTCTTAATGCAATAGCAGCAAAACAAAACTTTAAGTCAATAACAAGAAATTGGAAGATGTGATGAAATTCCCATCCAAGAAGGACATGTATCTTTCAGGAGCTTGGATTGCTTGATCAACGTTAAAAAATCAGAAACATATATGTGATCAAAACAGTGAAATAAGCGTCAAATTATATGAATATGGAGTTGAGTGCTGAGGACTCTACATCACTGTAAAGATATCCTCAATAGCAGCAGTAGTTATAAGTGCAGCCATATTCATTAAACAACAAAGATATCACTTGGCACAACCTCTTTTAGCAGTTGGCAATGTGGAATATGGAGAAGTGATGTTGGAGCAATTAGGAAGGAAACAAATTAATATCAAATAAAATACATTCAAAGGAGGGAAGCAGGGAAGCAGCAGCTTACTTGGAGATACCGTAAGAGTGTGTTATAATCCGAACAGAGAAAGTCAGCGATTAGTCATGCCGGTAGTCATCGTACAACATACAAACACCGATATGATATCCAAGTCAACCAAACTCAATATAATCTTCAGATGGTGTCGTGAATCTTAGAGCATGTGGAGTCATCAGCACATACTGGCAATTACATATATTGTGAACAAAGCTAGCAATTCTAAAGACAACAAATTCAATATTGAGACGTGTATAACCATTGCAAACATGAATCATACTGACTGTGAAAGCAAAGTATGCACAATGATATTACAGAGGTTGTCTGAAGTTTTCTGTGAGTGAACAAAATAAAAATCAAGGCATTGTGCATCAACAATGAATCAATGGTGGAGTTATGTGGCAACATCATGATCTATCAATAAGCTATCGAAACTATATGTTTTTGATTATCGCAATGTTTAAAGTGACAAATCAACAACATAGAGAAGTGAATAAACATGGCCAGAAGAATCTGGAAAATTACGTCATCAAGAAACAACAGCTTAACTTTATAAAGAAGACTCCATGAAATATGATTTGGAAGTTGCAGCAATGAATGGTGACCATGCCAAAACATCTGCGTACAGGAAAGGAGCAAATGAAGCATAGTATTACATACTGGAATGATATGACACATATTTGTAATTCACAGTGTTCAAACTATCAATGGAATATATCAGTCTTCTGTGAAGCCCAATAAACATGACAAATTACCGCGCTCAATCATCCTGTGATTCAATATCACAATATGGAATATACATATCGTAGATCCTTTAATGATAAGATGGGTCCAAGTGAAATTGTCTACCCAGCCGGTTGAACTAAATAGAAGGTGCCATTGCATATATTTGAATACATCATGTGGGGTTTCAGTTTATAATAGCCTTGAAAAACAATTATAATATGTGTCACTGAGTGTGGACAATCAGCCATGAAGTGTGATGGCAATCATGACTTCTAATCCATGAGTATGAGGAAGAGTCGACAAAATCAAGGTTAAAAAAAAAGATTAAACTATACTGTGCAAAGTAATGAAACGATTAAGTTGGGCAAATGAGGTGTTCGATTAATTAATAGAATATTTTAAGTTTGCAAATGGTTATGTGATTACAGATTTTATAAAGGAAGAGGTGTAATTATTAAAAAGAAATGTTGTATTTGAAAAGGTGCATACTTTTCAATATAATGAATACTCATACATATAGTCATATAATATCTTGACTTTTAAAAATAGCAAGAAGAGTGGAACAGTGATGTGCAGCACGTGAGTGGACTATATCAGTGGATATATATTCAAATATATATGAGTAAGTATAAGAAGAGAAGAAGCATGCTATAAAAAGAAGAGCATTTGTTGTGCAAAGATTAGTGAGAGCAGAGGGCTTAAAGGATAATGAATAATGATATTATGTATAAGTGGAGGGATATACATGTATACCATATAAATCTGATATATTTATATTAAAGTTTTATGTGTGAAAAAGAGTAAGAAAAGGAGTGTATATTTCATAAAGGGCAATTACATTATACATCAGTTTAACTGTTGAAGATTATTTCAGACTTGTTGAGAAATGAGAAGACTTACAACAGACTTGAACTAAAGAATATTGCAGAAGCGTGGAAGGATTTGTGTACTAAAAGTATGAATCATAAGTTGAGTAAGCAACATTGCCAGGTGGAAAAGAAGTTTGTGCCGTGGTTTGGTGCTCACGAAGATAAGCAGTGGGGTTGATGCTCATGAAGACAAGCAGTGGGGGTTGGTGCTTCCAGTAGGTCGGTGTCTGCAATGTGTGGGAGTTGGAGCTTCCAGTGAGTTGGTGCTCATAATCATAGCTGTTGGAGTCTCTAATAGGTCGAAGCCTACAATACATTGTAAAAGAACAAAGTTTATATAAAGACCATTTATTGCCGTGGTTTTCTCTCGCACTGGGTTTCCACTTAAATCTTGTGCCATTGTGTTCATGTGCACAATTGTCTATTTCAACATCTAAGGTTATTAAAGCAATTGTTTGGATAAAAAGTTTTAAATTGGCAAAGTTATTATTGTACTGATTCACCCCCCCTCTCAGTATAATCATGTGCTTTTCAACCATTGCATTTGTATGAAATTTGTTGAAACCTTTGCATCGAGTTTATTTATTTGGAAATCTTGCTATCATTGCATTTGATGAGATGGTGTCTCCTTGAAATGCTCTGCCAAACTACAAACATGCCTGTATCTATGTTTTCACATCTTGCATACAAGTCAAAATCCCATATTCTGAGGGGTCTGGAGTTCCCATTTCAGTTCAGGAGGGGAGGATATTGGCAAAGATTTTGAAATCAAGCTACACCTGCAAATTACATTTGCCTTGAAGTTTTTATAGCTTGCACTTTTCTGCAGATCTTGCAACCATTGCACTCAACTAGTTGGGCACAACATAGATTTGTGACAATCTTTAAGTTAGTTATAATAACCTATTTTATTATGAATATCGGCTTTCAAATAAATTTTGCCAACTTCTCTAAATCACTGATTAGTGGATTATAACAAATTTCTTTCTCTTTCAATTTTATGGGCTTATTCACCAAGATCCTTAACTTATTGATGGGCTTCTATCAAAGAGGAATGGAAAGACAACTACCTCATCCATTCTACTTAAGCTTTCAACTTTCGACATTTACAACGCTATAGAAACTAAAGTAACTCACTGATATGGTGATTATAAACAGTTATGAAAATTAGTCAAAAAAAGTGGGGATCTAATGTTGATTGTCTAGCCATTGGTGACTTTGGAGATTTTTGACAATTATAAATTATTAAAAACTTATGTTATATTGTCGATTAGTTTAATTTCATGGACTAGGTTATAAGTGCTCATAGCATTTTTTACACTCTTATCTTCCTACCCACTTTTAGAGAGAATAAAATGTGCTGGCCATCAATTCTTTGCCTTTGGATCCACTTTCAAACCAAATTTACAATTTATTATCGGTATTGGGAAAGTTCATAACTTGAAAGTCATTGTCACTAAAGTTTGGTCAGATTTTCCATTTGTTAACATGATTTGTTTTCTATGTATTTTCTTTTCCTTTTGTTTCTATTCACATATGTTCTACATACACCAAGAAGATGTGTCCACAAAACCACAAGTATGCTTTTGGGTGCCCTTAATGTAATAAGCAATGGTTATTTTGACTTCACACCTGCTATTTGCATTCCATGAGAAAGTTGCAATATTTTTCAACCTATCTATTTTTCTTCAACCATGAGATTAATTTTGACATCATCACGTTGCATGGACCCACTAGAGTTGGGTTTTAATGATGACTTTGATGGTTTGCAAAGGTGAAGGACATGTCAATTGATTCACCGCAATACTCAAAATGAAGGTTGTTGACTAAAACCACAAGGTGACAAATTTTGAAAGCATTTTAACAAAATATGCGTACTTGACCAGCTTGATAATGGATTTAACAGAAACTTCAAATTTTGGCTAGTTAAATAAAATGTGAGCTAACACATGGTAAACCAACTTGTGCAATCAACCATCTTGGATGACTAGGTAAACCTTTTTTCCGTAGTTGGCATCTTGACACAATGCATCTCTTTCAACTAAAATGCATAACAATGTTGGGATTGTTTGTCAGTTAACTAGTTGATGTCACGCTCTTGATCATATTTGAAATGAAACTTACATCCCCCAACTATGAATTTTTTTTTAACACTTACACAATTCTAACAGCCCAAATTACATATTTTGCATTTAATCCATCATTATTGAGTGAAATAGAAATCATATAACTAGAATCAATGGTCAATTTAGTATAGCAGTCTCAATAGTGCTGGTGTGTGTTTTATGACCCATAACACAAAATAAAATACCATGTCTAATGTCCTTTTCTCTGCGCTAGCTATAATGGCGCCTAGTTGGTCTATCTTTCCATCTGGATAGGCTAACGACATGTGATTTAGGATGCCAGCCAGTCAGGAGTTTTGGTTTCAGTTGAGGAGATTTTTAAATGGGAAATCCTAAGGTTAAAGTCACTTTATTTTATTGAGTTGAAATATAAAGTACTTTATTGTTTAAAGTCACTTTATGACAAAATGACTTAAGTGACTAAAAGACGAAATAGTCTTTTATACCACATTGCTAAGATGTTTGTTTCTCTCCACACTTCAAGGTTATAAAAGAAAAGCATTTGCATTGGGATTGTCACTTCGTATATGTGATATGATTCAAATACAAGGTTGCTTAAGTGTGACTGGCTGCTTTGAGGATGAAATCCCTTAAGACAAGTGCGAGACGTTGGACGTAGCCCCAACCTCTCATTGGTAACTCTTCATTTTCATGGTTTAACTGTATGGTGATCTTAATTGCAAATCGAATCAGTCCCAGGGAAGTAAGTACAGTAATCCAGTAATATAAGTTTTCAAGTTCTAATTATAAGGAAACTAGTAATTACTAGGGAAGACCCAGCTGAAGTAAATCTGGCCGCAGGGTTCCAGTCACGGGATAACATACCAAATGAGTGTGACTGGGTTTTAAGTTGTACGGTGGCAACAACTGTCTTTTCCCAGCCTTACGGCAAGAGGCAATCACTGGACACATTGCGTGGGAAACAGTTAAGGAGAACCAAGTGTGGTGAAAGCACCGCTTTGAGACAATAGTACAGGTGTTTCTTGGTTTAACCAGACAATCGTGGGCTTTGCTGGAAGTGGAAGGACTGGGGAGTGACGTTTTGAGGTTGCAGTTAGTGTGCAACTGCTGAGCAATTACAACATTTGGCAGACCTCATATTGTAGGCCAGTATTTCTCCTGTACAGGAGTCCTCAGCAGCGTTTGACTACACAGAAAAACCGACCATCTCCACTCCAGCATAAAGATATCATCAACGGTTATAGGTGCCGGGTGTTAGCACAAAAACAGAGACTACTACCGGTCACTACAGGTGCATCAATATCAAATCATTTCTTGTTACATAAAACGTTGAACTGTAGTAACTGAAGCATATTGGTTTTCTTTCATCGTGTTTATGTTATTTAATAAGCATAGTGTGACAAACAAATTTAATACTGTTATTTGTTAGCATAACCATTTCTTGAATATCTGGTGCCTCCATACTTGTAAGTATTATTATATCTGTTGTTGTGGGAAGTCATGCCTTTCAGACCAGGATGAATGCAAACTGTTTGTCAAAATTTCGTTAATCACATCCTGATTTCCTTGTCAACTTAAGAGGGAATATTTCACCATGGGCACTCTATCCTCTCTTGAACAAAATCTTCTATGTGCTAAACATACAAACTATGGGATCACATAGACAATTCCAAGGTTCCAAATTTGTGTGATTTTTCTGTTTAGGATAGACTCTCATGGTAGGATGATTTGCTAAAAACATTAAAGGAGACTTACGTGGAATAATTTTAATGTCTTTGAATGATTTTGCCTTTGAGCTTCTAGATTCTACTTCTGCTGAGACTTTAACAAAAGATTAAAAAGATAAAGGATTGAGGAAGATTATTTTAACTCTAAACAAGAACTATGAACTAGTAATATGGAATCTAGAGACAAGGCTAAGTGGAATCTGAAACCTATCCTTGTTTTGCCAAATCCAGCAAATCCACAAGAATAGTGCAATCTTCTAAGGTATTCCAAAGATTTTTACATTTCAGATATTCATCAACATCCGAACAATGAATACAATAATGGAAGTTAAGTTTTTCTATCACAAATTTGGACTAATTTCGCACAAAGTTGAAAATTATCCAACTATCAAAAATATGAACATATTGGTTCTACAATGAACATTCCCATCAAATCCTTCATTCTTTTTAACATCTTGAAAATAAAATCTACTCTTAAGTAAGAGACAAGAATACATGCAACTTGCAAAAGATATTAAATTCACTAACAATTGAACAATAAATTTACTTAAGATGTGTTTTGTGCAACAATCTCTTTGAATATCAGTTCACAAATGAAATGAGAGTAGTTTACATAGTAGATAAAAAATATATGAAAGGCCTAGATCAATTTAAGATTGGCGTTGAAGATTGAAATAACTATACCCTAATTAGGGTTTACAATGATTATCTAGTGAGTACCAATAAGAAATGAACACGTGACAAAGCTTTTTTCTAGAAGAAAGCATCCCACATCTTGATGGAAGAATAGATCAAGTTCATAACTTGGACTTCTTGTCATGAAATTATCTAGATTGGTGGAGAGAGGTGGTTGGGACCTCAACATGCTTATCTCTTTGAATGAAGTTAGTTTTGAACAATTCCTCTTCAATTTTGAAAAGTTGGGAATTTGGAAAGATATTCCCAAATTGTATCACATCTCTAAGCCTCCTTGAACATAGGATTTTTCCCTTTTAAATTTTCTTTGATGCAGAATTTTGGACTTCACAACTTTTCAACTTTTCTTGTGGCTCTAGAGAGTGAACTTCATCTCTTGGTCTACATTCTTCATGTAGGTCATCAACATTTAGCCAAATTTTCGTCATGAGAGGGTGACCTTTATCTTGGCTTTAGGAATTTGATCAACGCTTTGTTAGAAATACTATGATTACTGAGAGGGTGGGGGGAGGCGAATGGGGTGAATCAGTGATCTACACAAACCATGTCAATGGTAGTGGCTCCTTGCATACCAGTTTGTGTACTGTTTTGAGTATTAGATCTGCTGTGTATTTCTTTGAGTAGTAGGTTTGGTTGGAATTGGTCCCAAGTTTGGTGCACTCGATCCAAACAGATCATTTTGACAATGACACCTTTTTGCCCTCTTGACACACTTGGTCGTGCCTGCATCCTCTATGTGTCTGTCTTCTTTTGCTTGCTTTGCAATCAGTGTCTCCTTGACTCCCTTTGGTACAGAGTTTTTGGTTTTACCACTTGATAGTCCTTGCTTCATTGCAGTGTGAGGGTGAGATGTCCCAAACGATGTCAAGTGTTTTCAATCAATTCTAATACCTCGTCGCCTTCAACTAATCTTCCTTCGGCACCCTCATTCACTTCGTACCCTTTGATGCCTTCTTGGTTCCCTTTAGGTAACCCTTCAAATCTAGACAACCCTTCAACATTTCTCCTTAGCTGTCGTCTTCGCTTGACTTGCGCCTCTAACTGTAATGCTTTCTAAAGTGCTTCATACTTGTCTTCTTGCCCCTTAGGAATATGCTTTATGCCCTTGTTCAAGTTTAGTGGCATTAATTACCCCCTTTGTAGGGATTGAGGATGGGTTGTTGTCGACAACTCTCATCACTCTCCTCTTCCCTTCGGCTGTTCTTTTGGTATCACTGTAATATTTGTTGACAATGATCTTCCTTGTTTTCTTTCTTTTGTAGGTTATGAAGAGTAGTGAGGTGCCAAAAAACTAGGCAAGTAGCACATACGATGATCTGGTGCTAGTCTTACTCCGAGTGAATTCAACACTACACTCTCATAAACTTGTTCTCATTCTGCCTCCCTTCGAACAAAAGTTTTGATGGGTGCCTGCAATATATTTGTACAATCCTCTGTCAATGCTCTTTCCCGTTCAATTCTTTTTTGTTTCTAGTGCTTTCTTTGCTCATTGGCTGGCCCATTTTAAAATTCTCGCCATGTCATACGCCTACCGTTCCCTCGGGTAGTTCATTCCCAGATTTGTATAGGCAATGGTGCCAAATGTTTGTCCTGTGGGGTCTATTTTCAGAACAGAATAGAATGCATGTAAAATATAATAGTAAGCATAGACACAATGTATTTGAGAGAAATCACAACTGCACATTTATTGATATCAGAATTATTACAATGTATTTCAGTGTATTCCCAACAATAGTATTATGACCTCACCATAACATCACATAACTCGAAGGTAAGTACTATGCAACATATAAGGGTGTCGAGTGCAACCATTGGCAACTGTGGGCTAACTGTTGACCCCTCGACAACAACTCCTTGACAACAACACTAACAATTGCTATTTTTCCAACAAATACAAACACTTAAGAATCGAATATTCTTTGAAACTAAAATATGCAAAGTAACTATGCTGTCATGAAGTAACCAAATTTCTGTGCTTCTCAAAACCTTTATCAAGTCAACTAAAATCAGGAGTTTCAGCTTGTTATGCAAGACACTGTTGATGTCAGTTTTTATACCACATAACATATTAGCCATTGAATATCTGATACGGAGTATCAAACACACAATTCCTCTCTTGAAAAGTTAATGCTCATGGGACATGAGAATAACTCCAATGTTCCTTACACCTGTGGATGCTCACTCAGTTTATCTATGTGATTTGTTGGTAATCATGTAGGCAGCCTTACGTTGTTCATTCGAGGATGACTTGGGTTTTTGGTGAGATGGTGATGATTTTGTATGAGTGCCAGGTGATGTTGATGGTGATAGTGATGGTGGAGGATGTAGCGCTAGATAATGTTGATTGCGTGAGGAGGAGGCAATAATGCTTCTAATGACTTCTACCTTCCTAACTTTCTTAGAGTGAAATTCGACTACTCAACTACTCGCTATTCTACTCCTACTCCTATGTATGGAAAGATTAGCAAATGGACGGAGATCGAATCTAATGAAAGCTTATCAGCGGCTCCACCTCCATAGATGCAATGATTCAAAGGAAAAGAGAACTAATTTACCACACAAGGCTCCCTAACTAGCCGCTAAGATGCTAATGGCCTAGTTGTAGATCCCTATCAAACATTCACTAACATCACCATACAATTAGCCATCTACTTCTACTCTAACAACATGAAATGAAATCCTACTTTAATTTGAGAGATGAGAAAAACCATGCAATACACCAAAATGATCATGTATATCCACCATGCAAGCCACAACAATGAATAGAGAACAATTTTGATAGTATTTTGGCAACAGTTCTCCAACATAACTCTCCCACAAATGAGAGCAAAATGGCCTTATATAGAGGCTCCAAAATACAATGAATGACTGAGATTAAGAGGCAAAATCAAGGGTTAAGATTAAATCTTGAAAACCCTAATTAGGGTTACCATGATTCAACCAATTACATGAGGGCACCAACTTTGTGGGCCAATGAGAAAATTAAAATAAGTTGTCAACCAATGAGAACATAGGACACTTGGCATGATTTGATTGCATGCACATGAAAGTGCCACCTCATCAACCTTATCTTATAATTCTATTCAATCCTTGAGACAAGGTGAAGCCTTGGATGCTTGAGCTTGTCCTTAGAAACTTTCTCATCGCCACTCGAACTTGCTTGTACTTGACGTCCTAACCCTGAAAGGATGAGGTCTTCATGCACTTGGGTAATCTTGCCTTGGCCTCGATGGCTTTCCTGGATGTGAACTTCTTTGCAACTTGAGAGCCTTACTCTTGGCCATTGCCTTGAAATTGAACTTAATCCCCCCCATTATCCTTGCCTTCCTCGCCTTCCAATCTTCCCATTTGAATTTGGTTTGCATGAATAGCAAAGTCTTGCCTAGCTTCAAATATTTTCAAACCACTTCCTCCGAATTTGCGCTTCTTTGAAATTCACTCTTCCTTGAGATTGCGGGGCTTCTTGAATCTCAATCTTCAATTAAATTCGCCCTTCACCTGATTTCATTCTTCACCAAAGCTCGCACTTCAACCTTTGCCAGCTTGCAATCAACTAGAAGGGCTAGGACCCCATGTGGAATTGCTTCTAGTTTTGTAGTGCCCTAAGTTGTAATTCTAGATTTTCACTTATAATTCTAGCCCAATCAAATTTGCCCCTTCCATTTGCAATTTCATCAATAAAGTACATCTAGTTTTCAGATTGCATACCTTGAGCTAGGCCTATGATCCGGCTGAGAAGCACCATGAGATCGCCATATTTTGATTTGAAGTGTGCCATTGTGAGCCTCGATGATTTGGTGACTCCTTTCTTTCCTTCTTGTAGCCAATTCTGCTTTTGTAGATCTTTGCCATGAGGAATTGTCCTTCCTTCAGTCTGTCCTTTACCTGTATCATTTTTATTGTTCTGACATTGGTATCGGTTATTTGCCTCATTTTCGAGAAGAAAGTTGTTTTGGGCATCATATCCTCTTTGTCTTTCTTAGTGTTTGTTCCTTTAGGGTTCTTGCTTGCACTAACATCTACCATCTTAAAGACTTATTTCTGCCCCTTCGTTCTAAGTGATATGGACTACCCTTATCGATCTCCAACCTTATTTCTATCGATGGATTCTACACTTATTTCTGCCTCGCCAAATGTCCTATCACTACTTATCAATCGCCAATCTTCAACCTAGGGATGGGACTACTACTTATTTCTGCCTCACCTTTGCCTTAGGATGGACTACACTTATATCTCCCTCTCTAATACCTAGGGTGGTCTACCTTATTTCTGCCTCTTCAAATGTCCTATGATAGATTCTACACTTATCAATCTCCAAACTTTAACTTATGATGGGATGATGAAGTGGTGGATGATGAATGCAAGAAGAACCAATTGAGACAATATCTAGACAAGAACGAAAGAGAGAAATCAGCTTAAGGGCCCCTTTCAACTCTAAATGATTTGAAGTTACCTTTACCAATGGCCGGGTCTTCGTTTGGAATTTAAGATCAGACTTCAGACTTGAGAATTTCAAATCCCTTGTAAATCTTGAGGCCCTAGCTGAAAAATAAGAATTTTGTCCACTTGAAATTGCCCATGCATGTGCCAAAAAAATAGACTTTATCACTTGTTTTCTTCATCAACAAAATCGTCCAATTTGTAGGAGAAAATCGCAGCCCCTCTTGAAAATCAGAATTTTGTCTTCCACAAATTTCGACTCCCACAAAATTCGCCAAGCAAGAAGAGTGCAGATCTGCCCTGAATCATGGAAAATCGCCAAACATAGAGATCTCTACCATGAAGAAATTTGCCAACAATAATGCCAATCTGACCTAGCTGGAAAAATCACCCAGAGAAGATGCCAATCTGCCTTGGGAAAATCGCTCAAGGAAGAGAAAATCTGCTCCTAGCCAAAAATCAGCTAAGCACCAAAGAGGAGTGAGGAATGAGGAGAAAGGGGGAAAGAGTTTCCTCTTATACCCGACTTGCTCATCCTTCCTAGCTAGCTGACTGGGACCCTGGGAACAAAAAATAAATTAATTAGAACACAAAATTGGCCCCCAATGAAATGCCTAGCTCAAAATTAACTTTGTCAAGATGAAATTTACTTTTTTTAAATTTCCAATTAGACCAAAATTGCAAAAAGAAAGTAAATAATGCTTTGGAGGTGCTAAATGTTTCCATTTAATGATGATTTAGCAATTAATATGTCATTAAAATCGGATTTTGGCTAGCCAAAAGCTATTTTTTCAATATTAAATTACCAATTTTATTAAAGGCTTACAATTTTTTAAGGCAAATTTAATCCATTTAATGCCAATTTTTTGCAATTCAATTCAAATCGATTTTGCCAAGCAATTCAAATTTTTGACAAAAATAAAATCTTTTCTAGAGTCTAAAATCGATTTTGCAATTTGATTTCGTCTTCACAAAAGAATTTTTTTTTCTCATCAAAGAAATTCAAGATTTTCCAAAAACCTAAATCTAACAAAATTTCACCTTTTGAAAATTATCTAAATTTACACAATTATATCCAAATTTTCAAAAGAAATTGTTTAAGTACAAAATCTACAATTTTATCCTGCCAAGTGTTGCTCTTTGAAATTTCTCCAGCCTAAGGATGAAATTGGTTGTTCCGGAAAATCAAGTTGAAACCGGGTGAAAATAGATCTAACCCTCTCCCCTCTGGCCCGAAGGTGTCAAAGACTTAAAAGTTTTCAAAAATGAAATCAAAAAATTTGGACAACTTCAAAAATTTGCCAAGGCGATTGAAAGAAAAGGAGGTCCCCAAAGTTTTGGGGCGATGGTGTGAGAACTTCACAACAGACACAATTAAAGTGAATCTCTTTAGACGTCCAGGTGAGAAAATGGCTCAGCAGCTGCCCAGAATGTCCACGTGTACCATTGTAGCTGAGTGAAATAACTATCTAGCCATGCTGCTATCATTGTAATAATTAGAAAAAATGGTTGTTTGGGCTCTTTCAAACCCTCACATGTGTTGTCCACAGCCAACTAGAATGCAGGACTCCAATGTAATGCTGTTCACCCGCGTCTGTAACTAATAAAGTGTGAGTTTGATCCCAAACCTGGGACTTGGTGTAAGATCCCCCTCTAGATCTGCTATAAGATTCCCCTCTAAATCTGTCAAAAAGGTAGAATTGGTCAGGTGGAATTTCAACAAACAGTTTGCGTGCAGTCTGCTATGAAGGCTGTGGTGTATCAATGTTGGGCACTGTACTCGTTCAGCAGTAAACGGACTGTTCTGATAAATCTCTGATGGTAATGGTGACCTGCAGATTTTACCACTAGCTTTTGCTTCCCACAATACTACAGCTATAATAATGTTTAAGAGAAATATGCAAGGAGATTTAATGAATTTGTTTTATTAATTAACATCCCAACCACAATAATCCATCTTCGTGTGGAATGACACAAAGAACTATCAAGTAAATCGAACTGTATTAACCAAGGCAGTTCATACAACAGTAGCAATGCAAATAATGGTGCACCTGGTAATGCCGTTAATGACATCAGTCTTCATCGTGCTTTAGCCTGCACTTATACAAGATTGCTACTACCACCTTTCCTTCGATGGTGAAAATGGTAGCTGGTCTGATTGTTGTGGAGCTGGTTCACGTGGCAGCTGGGTCAATGGACGAGTCTCCTTCTGTCCCAGACTCCCGATATCCAGTATCAACACTTCTGCCACACACAACGCACTTAGGATTGTCAGCTCCTTGTTACTCGAGCAGACACTGTGGTTCCTTCTACGGCCTGTACGACTTTCACATCGTTTGCCTGCAGTAAAAATGTCTGAATGCTGTTGCTCCTACACCATGTTAGGAGACCTGCTACTATCTGTAATCCCAACTTGGCCACTGCTCAACTGATGAACAAACTGGCTACTAGCTGAACCTAGTTCGATACCTAAGAAATCACAAATTCACAACCTTATGCCAATACTTACTTGAATACTGTCCACTGTACAAAATCTCATCTTCTATATGCTGCGTTTGGAAATAAATAAGTCTTTGACGAGTTGCTGGGGCTACGTCCAGCCCCTCCAGTATTTAAGGGGTTTTGTCCTTGAGGCAGTCAGTCATATTAAAGCAACCAATTCTCATAACAATATGTTAATGTCTTTTCATGGTCCCAATCCAAATCCAAATGCAAATGCTTTCTTTTATAACCTCAGAATGAGGAGAGATGCGAACAACTTAGCAATGTGGGATAAAAGACTATTTCGTCTTTTGGTCACTTAAGTGACTTTGTAACTTTATAACATTAAAATATTCAAATAAATCATTTAAGTCACTTGTACTTTAATATCTCTTGAAATAGGAATCTCTCCTCATAATTTCCCATGCGACTAAATACACTTTAAAAAAATTGAAAGGGTCCATCTCTATTACCCTTGACTTGCTATACGTAGTAAGTATGGAAAATGGAGTCCAAATGACATCGAACGAAGGTCAAATCCATAAATCATTGAATGTTGGAGATGAATCAATCCTCGGAAGACCCTCTAACCATTCTCATTAGCCTACGAGGATCCAATATTAGGCTAATCCTTGAAATTCTGATACTGGGAACCAATGGGCACATTACACTTGGTAGACGTCAAGACCAAGGGCTAGAATTCTGTGTTGTTTCTGAGGTTAAACGTCTGGTAATTGAAGCTATATTTCTGAACTATACTCCTATATCGAGAGAAAACATCAGTCTCCCACACCTATGCCTTTAACACAAATATTTTGAATCAGTCTCCACAAATCCTCAACACCTTTAGACTTTGAAGCTCTAATTAGAAAACTTAGAATCTATCGAATACTCCTATTGTATCTCGTAAAAAGTTTGCAATTAAATTCTATAGTGAATACTGAGCTCCCATTGTATCTCACAAAAAATCTGCAATTAAATTATATAGCGAATTTTGAGCGAACTCATCTTTCAAGAGATTGTGTTTATGTTCAGTCTTGGCTCTAAGCGCTTTCGTCCCTAGAACAATCTATTCACTTGTACAACAACAAGTGGAAATAGCTTAATATTAAAATCTCATAAGATAGCCTCAAATGAGAGAGCAACTTGTTTATATAGCCTCTTGGAGCGGACAACACACATCTATTGAGCAATGTGGGATAAATCATACTTATCTTTTTATTCCTCCTTCTGAAGTCATCATATCATAAGGTCATTTAATGTAATTAATATTATTAATACTAAACTTTTTTTAACTACAATAATTTAAATCATTAAGCTTCTGGTAATTTCCAATATTAACTCATGGGAATAATCTATCGACTTTCCAAATATAGATGCGATGCCACTTGATCACCTCAACAACTTACTATAAATGGTAGGTATGAGCTAAACATCCAAATGACATATCAAAAATAGTAAGTTTAAATCAAAGTGTCCTTAATGATCTCCAGATGGCATATAACTAAATCATATCGAAATAATTACCAAACGTAGGGACATTATACACCTTAGGTAAATTTTAGCCGTGGCCGTAGAAACTAGTCTGCTAGAGATCCAAACCTAAATCCCTGTCTTGCTTCTATTGACATACTAAATCCACTTATCCAAACTCCATTTTTTTGATGAGAACTAAAATAAAGGGGTTGGTAATTGTTGATATTTTTGTCACCATTTATCCATTACAAATAATCGATCTGAGATACATTTTATGGGATAAGTTGTGTAGTTTTCGGCTAGAAAGGGTTGTGTAGTTTCGGGCATTCTTGGGTGCATGAAAATGCAGTACAATTTCGTGCATCGTAGGAGCTATGTCAAATGAGTCCAATAATGAATGAACACTTTGATGCTCATTCAACATTCGTAGGTCAAAAACTACGATGTAGTTTCATGCTCGCACGACATCATAGGGCAGATTTATGAAGGGAGCTTTCAAGTTGTGATCCTGCAATTAGTGCAGTTTCGTGCATCAAAGGAGTTGCATGTCGAATGAGTTTCTCATTGAATGAGCATTCTTTTGCTCTTTTGACGTAGCGAAGATGCGGCCTTGCGATGTTGCAGTATCCTTGTTTCGCAGGGCCACTTTTTGACATGAGGTTTGTGTTGCGATCCTGTAATTAGTACAGTTTCATGCTCTTCGCAGTGTCTTTTGTGCAGAGAGGAGTTGTGTGTTGCGAAACAGTTGTGCGGTTTCATTCCAAAGTTAAACTTTTCTGCTAACTATTTTGTGACTTGAGAGCTAGAAATTTATGCCCGAGCTACATTTTGGAGTTTTTTCACGTGACGTAAAGGCCTTTCCTTTCTGTGTAGCCACTTGCAGAGTGTATGGGCATGATATTATTGATTGTATGAGAACATTTATTGGCCCATTTTCTGTCACTTCATGAGCAGATTTGTGTACAAACTCAGGTTTTATCTGATTTCTTTTTTGATTCACACTTTGTAATCTTGACTCTAGTTGGTGGGAGTTTGAGTTGTATTGTTCTAATTGAGTTATGCCTAATCTCTTTAAAAGGTAGTTTTGTGCATATTTTCTAGGTTCTTCTCTCTTGTATTTTTGTTGTAGCCTTATGCTTTGCAATTATATTCCTTTTGTCTTCCATGAATGAAATCCCTAATTTTAACTCTTCTTGTCATTCATGATTTGTGCATGTTTTTTTCTTTGTTTTGAAGGTTTCTTTCCTACTTCCTAGAGTTATATGTTGTGTTTAATCTATTGATAATTGTTGTATTGTGAAAATATCCTTCCTTTATCAATTCCGAACCTGCATGTGAATTCTTAAGAAATAGAAGAGAGTTGAGATCTGTGTATTTGGGTATCTCATTTATGTGTTGTGCCTCTGTAGGCATAGATTGTAACCAAATTTCAATTTGGTGCATCACCTTTCCCTTTTAACATTTTATTTTCATCATCTCCTTCTCCCATTTCCTGAAAAGCTGTAGTTTAGGTGCATCCTGATTGTAAGGAAGCTGGCCCTCTCCGGAGATTCAACCTCAAAGCTCAAGTCCCACACTTGGAGGTTGTTTCCATGTTACACGAGATCGCTTGAGGGTCATACCTCAGGCAGGAGTGCAAACTTTTGTGTCAACAGTAACATTGTTTTTTACCCACTTAGTCCATTTGTTGTTGAACCCAAATGCATTAAAAAAATTTAAATAAAAAGGACCAAATGACATGGTCATAAGCTTTGGCCGTGTTAAGCTTGATAAACATAGCTTTGTCTTTGAATGCTGCCATGGAGTGAATAGCTTCCATAACCACCACAACATTATCCATGATTTGTCTATGAGCCACAAAACCTCGTTGCTCCTCCGAAATTAGAGAACTAAGCAATGGCTTAAGTCTCTCAACAATCAATTTAGTGATAATATTGTAAGCAACATTTTATAGGGCCATAGACCTAAAAAGATTCAAATAGTCAGGTCCCTCCTTTTTGGAAATAAGAACAAGGCAAGTAGCATTCATGGCTTTCTACATTTCTCTATGCTCCACGGAGTTTCCGGGACGGGGACGTTTTAGGGGACGGGAACGTGTTTCCGGTACGGGTACGGGTCGAAGCCAAAATTTAGGGGACGGGACCTCAGGGGACGGCTATAAAATATAGGGGATTTTAAATTTTTTATATATGGAGAATTAGACTTCTTTAGAGATATGTTTCTGATATGCATACCATAACAATGATAAATCATAACATTGATAAACCATTCACCATAGAATACATGGAAATTGAAAACTATTAAGATTAGAATCAAAATGAGAATATGATATGATGATATATCCGAATATCGCATACAATTAGCAAAAATGCCCAAAGGCTCCAAGTATCAATCTATCATCATCATGCATGAAATGAAAATCAAAATGACATAATGAAAGTAAATACTAGAAGTGTAAATGAGATGTCCAACTCCATAATAATCAAAAGCAATAATGTATCTGAGTATTTGAAAAGCAGAAAGCCAAATATATGGCTGTCCTCTAGGAATCTAAATCTCTATCTAAATCAAGATCATCATCAATCTCATCCTTTGAATCACTGGCAGGGGTAGGTAGAGGGTTCTCATCCAATGGAACTCCAAGCAGCCCTGGGGGTGTGTTATCCTCATCAATCTGCAATGCATCCTCAGGATTAACATCCCAACGTAGTGCTAGAGTCTGTCGATACTCAAGACTCTGTCGCTCTTGTAGTCGCAATACACTATGAACAGCCACAAGCTTCTCTGATCGTCTAGAGGTAAGGTTGTTCGTCTTGACCGATTGAATGAAGCTATATGTAGACCAATTCCTCTCTGCAGCAGAGGAACTCGCAACCTGTGAGAGAAGACGGGTGGCAAGGGCTTTCAGCTCAGGTGCATCTATACCATGCCATGTCCACCATCCAATCGGGTCCTTTTGAGCTAATGTAGCTCTATCAGTCCTCGCCTTTGGTCTACCAAATGTTGGACCACGAAGATTGGCAAAGTCAAGCCATTGCCCTCGAATTTTTGCAGCATCCTCTGCACTATACATTTTTGAAAGGGCCTTGAAGAAGCCCTCCTTCACCTATATTGAACAAACAAAAATTAAGAAGTGAGAACTTAGAGTTTATAAATTTTACAAATAAAATAAAATATTTAAAAATGTATTATAAAATCAGAATTCTTTAATAAATTAAACTCACCTCCTCATCATTAGATGGAGGCACTCTCCCAGGCCTTGGTGCATACCATTTTGGATTGACTGCATAGGCTGCCATATGAAGTGGGTTGTTCATAGTGTTCCACCATTTCATTACAATGGGCTTAAGATGCTCCTCATAGAACTCCAAAGTAGGTTCCTTATCTTTAACAACTTGCTTGATCTGCCCAAGCATGCTATCAAAGGTCTCATAAATCTCTCCAAGGCTAGGAGAGTCAGTATCAGCATATCTAATGACCTGCACAATAGGGTCAATGAAGGAGCAAATGTATCTGCAAATGAAAGAAAATTGCAAGTGAGAAACATAATATGTTAAAAAAATCAGCAAGTGCTTAAATCAGAATTTTTTTTTATTAAATCAGCAATAATAACAATTATGATATCCACCAATTCTTAAGTTTCTTACCTCATTGTGGTCCACCAATTTTCATCTAGGATTCTTCGTTTGACAAGTCTTTCATCTGGGGTGCTTGATTCATGCCATCTATTCCTCTCTGCATTGACCACCATGGATTGTAAGGCCTCTTGGACCTCAAGCATCCTCTCCAACAAAATGAAGTAGCTAGCATATCGAGTCTCCACAGGCTTGAGGAATTCTTTTTTGGAAAATGTCCTAAATAATGCAAGAGATGTGTGATGATTGCAAATAAACATTTGCACGTCTCTAGCCTCAAACACCATAGTCTTTATCCAATCAATTTTCCCAAAGTCCTTCAAGGTGTTATTCAATGCATGTACACAACATGGGGTCCAAAAAATGTGTCTATAGGTGCTCTCTACTATCAATCCAGCTGATTTACACACACGGGCTGAATCAGTGACGACTTGCACAACATTTGAAGTCCCTACCTCTTCTATAGCATCCTTCAAAATCTGAAATTGGAAGGATGCATCCTTCTTTTTTCCCGAACAATCAATGGCTCTAAGAAAATAGGCCCCTGTTGTACTAGTGACAATAAGATTGATGAGTGGCCGATGTTTGATATCGGTCCAACCATCCATGATAATAGAACATCCATCACTCATCCATGTTTGCCTCATATCCTCCATCAAAATGTTTACTTTTGAGTACTCTTTGTCAAGGATAGTGGTGCGTAATTTAGTCTCTCCTGGTGGTACAAATGAGGGACCAGCAGCATAAATATCTTTGCACATTTGTTTATAGAATGAGGAACGAGAAACATGGTATGGTATGCCACGAGCAACAAGAAATCTGCCAATGGACTCTTCAGCTCTATCTTTTGCTTGTATGTTAAATAAATCAGCCACATTGGTATCTCTCTTAGTCTTGGCCTTTCCCTTCCCTTTACTAACAGTGCTAGTGGGAGTCAATGAGGGTGTGGGTGTGCTACTCATAGGACCCCCGGATTTCAATAACTCCCCCTCCACATACAACCTATTGGCCTCAAGTTTTTCTTCCTGCGTAATTTTTTTGCAGCCTTTCACCCCTTGCCCACCTATCCATAAAAGATGGCAATACACTCTTGTGTAGCTCCCAAAATAATGCTTCTTACATAAATGACACTCCCATTCCCTACTACCCCCCGGATTTTTCTTCTTATTCTTGTCTACTTTTGTGGCAAATTGTAGGAGAGGTTTCTTAGGGTTGAATGGGCCTTTGGCATATTGTTTTAGGGCTTTGGAAGGGCACTCAAATGGATTAGGCATTGCATCTTCCATAGGGACATCTACATTAGGCTCATCAATGGCTGCCCTAGGTCTTTTTCTTGGTCTTTGTAATTGTGACACTTGAGTTTCTTGTATGGCAACTTCCATGCTATCACTACTTCCCTCACTCTCACTGCTGCTCATGGTTTTGCCTTTGGATTTTACAATGATTTATAGTATATTGCTGCAAGTTATAGAAAAAAAAAATATTTCAATGTTCCATTAACATGCCCTCTCTATGTCATTGAAAAAAATGAAAAATGACAACAAACAACAATGAAGTTTGAATCAAACAAAAAGAAAATAAAAAACATACCTGGAATGAAGTAGAAATGAAGGCAAAACTTTCTCTTCCACCTCCAAAACACACTCCTCTTTTGTTGTTGTTGAATGTTGAATGTTTTCCTCTTCCTCTTCCCAACTTGCAAACAACTCCAAATGAGCAATGAACTCCAACTTTAACTATTTAAGGAGACTCATTAGGGTTAACAACTTAACATCCATGTGGGCCCTAGGCGGAATAGAAAAGACTTAATTTTTAAAAAAAAAAAATCATTTTTTTTGAACTTTTTAACTCACCCATGGCCGGCTGGAAAATAGGGGACGGCGTGGGCAAAAGGGTACGGGCGAGGGACGGGAACGCCGTCCTCGGTACGGAAATCCGTACCCAAGTTTCCTATGAAACTTTTTTTGGCGTTTCGGGGACCGTCCCCTTTCCCCTCAAAAAGGGACGTCGCAGGGTACGGCCAAAATCCGTATCTACGTCCCCGTTTCGTACCCGGTACGGGTGCTAGGGTACAGAGGCAGGGGACGCGTCCCCGTGGAGCATAGACATTTCTTTATTCCACTCCAAGAAAGCACTTCTATAAGATCCTTATTGATAATACCCTGAAACTCTTAATAAAACACTATTGGAAAACCATTAGAGCTAGGGGCCTACCTTTCTTCATCTGGGAAACAATCCCCTCGAATTCCTCCAAAGTGATGGGTTTTGTTAATGCATTATTCATCTCATTAGGAACCATTGAAGGGATAAACTCATGAATGAGGTCATCTTTCTCTTTGGCAATAGGATTGTGCTATGTAAATAAAGTAGGCTAGAAATGAATTATTACGAGGTAATTGGTAAATACTTGCTTGATATTAATAAAGACCGAAAGGTTAATATATACAAAAGAATGAAACGATGTTTCCTTAGGAAACAATCATAAAGAATAGAAACATTCTATTCTAGAAAAAGCAAAAAACAAAAGCAAACTAAAGCTTAAGATATTTACAATAGATAACTATTAAATAATAATAGACAACTTTATCTATTATTGTAATAGCCTCCCTTAATGGTTAATCTGTATAACACACCAAGCTGTCTTCTGAATTTGACAAACTTATTAGGACCAAGAGGTCTGGTGAGAATGTTTGTAGTCTGATTTGTGGTAGGAACATATTGCAAAGCTATTGTCCCGTCTTCAACCAGCTGTCATATGTAATTACAGTGAACATCCACATGCTTGGTTCATTCATGGAAGACTGGATTCTATGCTAACTTGATAACGTTTTCGTTATCAACAAATAGAGTAGTCGGTCTTGCTTGTGACATCTGCATATCCCCAAGCATCTGACGAAGCCAACCAACTTCACATCTTGCCTTAACGGTCCCTCTGTATTCAGCCTCTATAGAAGAGAGGAAAACTGCCTGATGCTTCTTGCTGGTCTATGTGATTGCACCGGATCCCAAACTGAACACATACCTAGATGTTGACTTTTTATCATCAACAGAATATGGCCAATTTGAATCTGTGAACCCACTGAGTTTAGGATTGGAACTTCGAGAGTACAGAAGTCTATAATCTGAAGTGCCCTTCACATAACGAAGTACACGCTTTGCTGCCATCCAATGATCAGCCTTAGGAGTTGTCATAAAGTGTGAAATATAGCTGACTGCGAAGCTAATATGAGGCCTAGTAGCAGAGAGGTAGATGAGGCTGCCTACTAGTTGCCTGTATGTAGTATCATCAACAGAAGGAGAAGCAAACTTTGCTGATAACTTGAGACCTTTCTCCATAGGTGTAGATGTAGATTTGCAATCCTGCATTTAGAATTTGTCTAATAAGGCCCTAGCATATTTGGACTAAGAGATGAATATACCAGAAGACTATTGCCAAACTTCAATACCTAGGCAATAATGCATGAGCCCAAGGTCAGTCATATCAAAAGATTGGCATAAGTTCTGTTTGATTCCTTGAATCAAAGATGCCGAACTGCCAGTGATGATCAGATCATCCACATAGATAACCAGAAGGATGACACTGTTAGTAGTCTTGATGTACCATGCCTGAGGGGCCTGCTTCTGTAATATCCTTGTCCAAATTTGATTGAAACTTGCTATATTTGCTTTCAGAAATTTTGTCAAACACTTGTACAGCAGAGGGATATATGACTGATTTTATTTTCAGTTTGTTTTCAGAATAAGAAAGATGATTTCTAATATCATAGGATGACTGAAAAATGACTTCTCTTCCGCTTAGTCTACACCTAACATGAAATGCAACTCTTTTTTTGTTTTTTTCTTGATGCAATATATGACATCTATTCAACGCAAATTAATAGTTATAGCCAAGTGACATTATGTCAAACAGTTGGCATGCAAACTAACATTATATTTCGAACTTCAAAATTGATATTTTGCTGATATAAAATCAGGTTACAATGCCTTCAACAATCTAACTAGACTGTCTATACAGAACCATGTAGATCTATTTTCAGATAATGCATAAACATGAAGATAAAATGATGGGAACCTGAGATTTGGTAGGCAGCTTTAAAACTGATCAGAATTTGTCATGCATTGGAGCGGTATAATTCACAGCATTGTAGCAATACTATTCACGACCATTGTAGCGATAACACTATTCACGATTCCTATAGCGATGACATTGTTCACGATTCCTGTAGCAATGGCACTGTAGCAGATGGGTATAAACTTCCTAACATGCCTCCGAATCAGCTGCTTAACTCCTTCCAAAGTGTAGATAAAATGAGGGCATCGAATGACCCTTAAATCTGAAGTGTATCTTCTTCATGAATTGCTGCAAAAACTCAATAAGCTTCAATGAAATGACTGAAATATCACCTCCAGCAAATGCAATAATATTAGCTGATAGTTTCACAGCCTCAAAGTTGCCAATCAAAGAGAATTATCATTCTCAATGACTGAAATGTCTTGCAGAAACCCTTGGCTCCACAAGTGCACAAGCAAATGTCAATATCAACTCTGGATGCCATACAATGAGGCTCTCTCCTCTATTTATTCTATTCCTTCACCCCTTCTAGAAGAACATAAAATATAATTTTATTGCACTTTCCTAGAAGCTTCCTCCTTTCCAACAATAATTAAGTTGTGCTTGTAGAAGATTCCCTCTTCCATATAATATAATATTATTTTAGTGACATGATTTAATATTTATTTTAGTCACATTTTAATTAAATTATTTAAATATAAAGTCACCCTTTTAATTTTTAAATTATTTAAGGACTTTATAAAAAAATAATTTAATTATTTCACCTTATCTCTCCACTTAGCCTTCAAAGAATGAAAGGCTAAGAACTTCATTTAGAGGCTAAAAAGATGAGGACATTACAGCTTCAAGCCATAGAGAGCTTTTACCAACCAAAGAACCTGATGGTCTTTACTAGCAACCTTAACCAGGAGGCTGCGTCATGTAGGCCTCTTCATGGAGATCACCATTCAGGAAAGCACTCTTGTCGTCCAATTGATGGACCTTCCAGCCAAACTGTGCTGCCATGGCTAGGACTAATCTGATGGTGCTCATCTTTGTAGTAGGAGCAAAGGTCTCCTCATAATCAATGCCCTAACACTGAGAAAAGCCTTTTGCCACTAAACGAGCTTTGTACTTGTTCAAATTACCATCTGATTTGTATTTGATTTTATAGACCCATTTGCAGCCAATGGGTTTCTTCCCTGGTGGAAGATCAAAAAGGATCCAGATGTTGTTCTTTAGCAAGCTCTGGTGTTCAGATGTCATGGCCTGTTACCACTTTGGAATTCCTTTAGCCTCGGAATATGTTTGAGGTTCAAACACACTGTGAATGTTCGCCATAAGAGAAAAGTTAACAGAATTTGTAGTTTTGCTCTTTTTCCGAGCACTTCTCCCATCAATGAGCTCATCATCACCAAGATCAGCAAGTGTCTTAGGCCACCACTTAGGCCGAGTAGGAGAATGACCAAAAGTAGTACTAGGAGATGCTTGATTAGCAGGATCCTCATCAGAAGAAGCTGGATCAAACTCAGGTGAAGCATCTGCAAAGCGAGGTGATCCTGCAGGAGAAGCCAGAGGTGTCTGTATAGGTATCACTGGAATAACTGGAGTTGCAGGAGCTATTGGAGCCCTCCCATAAGGTGGACCTAATGGAAGCCGAACTCCCAAATCAGGAGCCATCATAGGATGGTTTGCTGGATCAGGAATAGGAGAAACGGGCATGAATGGTCCTTGCTGCTCATCAAAGACTACATCACAATTGTAGATGAGACGAGATGTCTCAACATGAATCAGGCGGTAGGCTTTGTGAAGACTGCTATATCCAACAAGCATCAGTTTCTGACTCTTGGCATCCAACTTGGTGCGTGAAGCATCAGGTACCCAAACAGAAGCAAGAGAGCCAAAAACCTTCAGGTGACTGATTCTAGGCTTGCGACCTGACCAAGCCTCTTTCGGAGTTTTACCTTTGACCGCTACTGTGGGTGATCGGTTCAACAGATAAACGACAGCGTTAATTGCTTTTGCCCAAAACTGCTTCGAAACATGTTTGTGCTCGAGCATGAAATGAGCCATCTCAGTGATTGTCCTGTTCCAACGTTCAACTACACTGTTCTGTTGTGGCGTGTGGGGTGTGGTTAACTAATGTTTGATGCCATGTGTATCCAAGAAGTTGGAGAAAGCATTAGAACAAAATTCCCCCCCACCATTGTCTGATCTAAGAGTAATAATAGATTTCCTAGACTCTTTTTCAACTAAGGGTTTAAACGTCTGAAATACAGTAAATGCATCTGATTTCTTTTTAAGGAAATACACCCACATTTTTCTACTAAAATCATCAACAAACAAAAGAAAGTACGTGGACCCAAGAACAGGAGGAGTGGCCATAGGGCCGCAGAGATCGGCATGAACAAGCTGAAGTACCTCAAAAGCTCGCCAAGAAGCGCCACTTGTGAAAGGAGTGCAATGTTGCTTCCCTGCCTGGCATGCGTCATAAACTCCAAGCCGTTGAGTCTGAATCTTTGGCAATCCAAGAACAAGCTCATCCTGAGCAAGTTGTGAGATAATGCACATTTAAGTGCCCACATCGTTGATGCCAAAGTGTGCTGACTGAAGATCGCCGAGCAGCCATAGCTAAGTCCTGAGAATCACCAGAATCAGTAAATCTAAAAAGACCATGATCCTCAAGACCAACTGCAACAGTAGACTAAGTTGCCCGATCAGTGATGGTGCACTGATGTGAATTGAAGGTGACTGCCAAGTGTGGAGAATGTCGCAGCAGTTGACTGACTGAGAGTAGATTTAGTTGCATCCTTAGAACGTAGTACACATCAAGGAATATGAGATTCCTTCCAGTAGACTAAATCTGAATGTTGCCTTTAGCAACAATTGTGTACTCTTCTCTGCCACCAAAAATAACAGTCTAAATAAGGTTGGTAGTTAGTAAACCAGTCTCTGTAGTGAGTGAAATGACAAGACGCACCTGAATCAATGTACCAAGTAGACGACTTCACATGATCTGTAGGTCTTTTAGCCATGAAGGCGTAAAAGGCAGATTTTGCCTGCTTAGTGTGCTCTGCACTATTCGCTATGGGTTGCAAACTTGACTGATCAGACTGTGCAGCTAAGCGTTTCTGACATTCAACCTTCATGCGACCAAACTTGTGGTAGTAGTTGCATTGAATGTTCTTCTTTCTGAACCATCTGATGTTGGAGCAAAAGACTTCTGCTGAGATGGTTGCTGAAACTTGCCCTTATCCTTCTGAAAGGATTTCGCAGCAAAGGCTTGCTCTGTGGAGGTGGAACTAGAGCTGCTATCGCACCGTTGTTTCCACCAATCTTGCTGAAGCAGAAGTGTGTAGAGATCAGTGAACTTCAGATCAACACCAGTAGATGTGATGTTGAGAGTCTCGATAAAATGCTCGTAGGATTTTGGTAAACTTCGAAGAGTAATAACCACAATATCCTCTTTCTCCATCTTGCGACCGATGGCAAGTAACTGATCACGGATTTCCTGAATCCAATTTAGGTGTGCCTAGAGCGAGGTGCGCTCATCCATGACAATAGAAAACATAGTCTTTTAGAAAGAAGGCTCTACTTTTATTAGAAGTCTCAAGACCTTTGAGATGTGTCCAGATTTTGGCAGCTGTCTTGCTAGATGGAATTTGAAAAAGCTGATCATCAGCCACGGATAATTTGAGAAGCATCACTGCCTCTCGATTATTCAGATCCCATGTATCTTGATCAAGACCCGGAGAAGTCAGACGCTTTGTAACACCTAGAGCAAGTTGATTGGTGTTCCGATAGTTAAAAATTGCGATGATATGCTACTTCCAAGTTCCATAATTGTGACCATTGAATTTGGAATTATGCTCGAGCAAAATATTTGTTAGCGATGCCATGGCATGTTTTTCAATGAAAAATTGTGAAAAATTGTGAAGACACGTTTTTTGGGGCAAAAATATGGAAGACCCAGAAGAGAGCTCGAAAAACCTCGAAGGAATTTGCTGTTAGTTTTTGGATCCGTTGGCTGGAAAATTGAGGCATGAAAAATGAGGCACCCAGAAAAAACGGACGACAACCTAGTTGAGCTCTTGAAAAGCCCACCAAGAATCTGTAATCAAAATTTTTTTCCAACCGCAAAAATTGAAGTTTCAGGCAAAAAATCCAATCGATGGCCATGGAGGTCAAAATGGCAAAAAATGGTGTTTTCAGTCCACAAAACTGTCCGATTTTGATATGAATACAGGTGTTAGGGCTTTGATGGTAGTGGGGATGAAACTAAGATAGAGAAGGAGATTTTTCACCCTCAAAACGCTGTATTTGGCAAAATCTGTGACCTTAGAAAAAGTCCATGGAAGCCATGATTTTTCACCAAACAATGAGCCTCAACATCTACAACATGAGCAAAAAAATCGTGGAATAGCTGAACACTAGACGCGAGCAAAGAAATTGCTTTTTTTCAATAGGAAATTGGATGTGATTTGCAGGTCGCGAATTGGAGGAAATCGCGATTTGCAGTAGTAATACACCAAAAAATAAACGCCAAACCCTGTTCCAGTCTCAAGTTTGGAGCCTGTGAGTTGCAGAAAGGATAACCTTTGGTGTTTTGATTTTTAGCAGTAGAAAAACGATATTGAACACATGAATTCTTCAAAAAAAGGGAAAACCCTAGATGGGTTTTTTTTTGAGAAATCACAGAAATAATTCTGAAAAATTTTGAAGCAAATAATTTCAAAAAATAAATTATGGAATTTTTGAAAAAATTTGAAGTATTAGCTTTGATACCATATTTACGAGGTAATTGGTAATGCTTGCTTGATATTAATAGAGACCAAAAGGTTAATATATACAAAAGAATGAGACGATGTTTCCTTAGGAAACGATCGTAAAGAATAGAAACATTCTATTCTAGAGAAAGCAAAAAACGAAAGCAAACTAAAGCTTAAGATATTTACAATAGATAACCATTAACTAATAATAGACGACTTTATCTATTATTGTAATATGAATAACCTCTCTAGAGATTACTAGTAGATGAGAGTTAATGCCCCTTAGAAAATCTGAGAGAAGTAATGAGATTCCTTTGCCTACTATCCTCTATAGAGTTATGAAAGAAAGCAACTTTTCTATCTTCTCCTCATAACCAATCAATATGAGACTCTTGCTTCTTGAAAATTGCTTCAGGCAGCTCCCATTCCTCCAGATGTTAGAGAGCTTTTGCTTCTAATTATAGAGATTCCTTAGTGAGGCCACGATCTCAAATTTGGGGAGTGATGTCATTTGGATGAGATCAGGCAGCCTCCTTAGATCTAAAGACATTTTCAAAACATTGTGTGTTCCCTCATTTCAGCATATACTGAAGAAATTGAAGTCTCTTGGTAAAAGAGAACGTAGCAGTTCAAAATATTGGTTTCCCTCTAGTCCACCACTCTGAAATAAACCCTTGTAGAGAAGAGTCACAAAGCCGCACAAGTTGGAATTTGAAGGAGGGATTTTTAGAAGTTCTAATGGAGGTTTCTGAAAGTTCGATTGGCCAATGATTAGAACCTTTCCAATCAAGGATGTCTGAGCTGGTGGCCCAACTATCTCCAACTCAATAATTAGATACCAGTAATATGTCAAGCCTCTCAGAGATAGCATTTAGGAGTCACATTGGAGCTTTAGTTGTGTTGTGATTTATTCTTCTACTTTAGTTCATAGCTGCTCATTCTCAGAGATCGTTTGCAGAGGCAGGCTGAGTTGAAATATTGAGTTGTAGATTTGTTAGGCCAATTTGAGCAGGCTGTACCGCCCTAGGAAGAATGTGGGAGCTGGGTAAGGGGCTGATAGGGTTTGGGGCAAGGTTTTGTGACTTGGAGGTTTTTGGTCTTGCATCAGCATTCCTATTCATTAAGCAGCCTTTGGAGGTTTCCTCTGGAGTATGGCATCCATTTCTTCATTGCTAGTTTGCAGATTGAGTGGCAAATCAGACTTCTATATTGCTGGAGCCTGATTTAATGAATATGCTGGAAATGAATTTGTAAGGTAATTTCTTGAGCTAGGTTGTTCATATTTCCATGATATATTGAATGTACCGTTCTGAAATTACATCTGAGTTTTTTTTTTAGCTTTGCTGGTTTGCTGGATTTTCCACACCAAGTCAAACAGTGATCTTTCTGTTAGGATTTCAAATATCCCAAATGGATATTTGCTCTGCTGCTGCTATAATGTTTAATTATATAAATTATATTTTCCTATAGATTTTTCTTTGATCTTATAGAGCTAGATAGAAGTTGTAGAAGAATGTTGTTTCTTTTTGTATTTTTTAGAATATAGGTATTACAATGAATAAATAACAGTAACTGATAAAATAGAAGTGAGAGAAATTATATGTATTAATACATACTAATCTGGAAATGATTCTAAAACCGTACTAGCAGAGTCTGATTTAATTCAGAATACTACCAATACATATGTGCTTCAAACGAGGTTGATGCTAGCTGAAAATGGGAACCAACTACAGTTAGACAAGTTCAATTAATAAAGTCCAAGCTGCTACAAATAAACAACTCTAGTGTGCTGCAAATAAACGCTCCATAATTTCTCACGTGAGCTGCTATAAAGAAATGCCACGCTGAACCAAAGTGGCCGCCTTCTATAAAAATCCACTGTCTGCAAAGTGTGACTGCAATACTAGAAATCGATCCCTTGCCTTGATCAAGCTGTATGCATAAGAACCTTCAAATTTGATCTTGTGGTGGGCTACGTCCCAACAAATCTGCTCTCAGCACTAGGGTTTGCATCCTAGGTGAGGAATGCTCTTCCAGAACAATGGCGTCCAAAATAGGTTGACAAAATGATAAAAGATACTCACCTTTAGGTTACCGTCTCCTTATATCCCCTCTCCAAGGAAAATAAAACCCTAAAAGAACCCTAATGTGGATTTCATTTGAACTTTATAATATAACATTATTTCCCCAATAAAGGCGTCCAAATAGAGAAAAATCATTAGTTTATTAATGACAAATAGCTCCAAGCATCAAATAAGTCCCAACAAGTGATAATCAAATAGTACAGACTGAGCTCTTTCCAAGGAGCTATCACACATAGGCAAATCAATCCAACTGGAGTCAGAAAACTCCTTATTATTCCAAAATGGCTAAACACTTAGCCTTATTTAAATTATTAAAATGCTAACTTAGGAAATATTTAAATATATTAAAATATTTCCCAAGTAGCCAAGGAACAACCCAAACACCTCCAAAACATGAAGCTGAGTTTGTCACCTGCCTATGATTGATGTTGGACAACTTGGGCCAATTGGTATTCTCACCTTCAAATCTAGGGATACTCCTAAAAAATAGGGAACACACCCAAATCTCCTGAAATTGAAATCAGGGGTGATCTCATAGAACCTCAACTCTGGAAAACATCACAACCTCCTAAAAGGTAGGAATCTTCTCCTAAAATCAAGGAACTGCCTCTTAAAATCAAGGAACTGCTCTCAACTGATCTACTACTGCCTGAAATACCAAATCCGGACACTGAAAACCTTGACTGAGTCCTTGATCACCACTGCGAGCCTACGAGACTCCATAATAGGCCAACTCTCATATCACTGCTAGACAGAGCTAAAGAGGGGACATGACAGGATTCAACTTTAGTTTTTTGAGTTAAACTCATTGACCCATGACTCATGAGTGTTGGTTCACAAGAACCCATCTCTCATGAGAATGAATGGAACACTTAGCACTTGTTGCATCTAGGTGATGCAGACAGAGGTGAAGTACTGAGACTTCCCAGGAGGCCACCCATCCCAGTACTATTCCAGCTCAAGCGTACTTAACAACAGAGTTTTCTCCATGGTTAAGCCCACATTGCTTGCAATCCTATTTGCAAAACTGTTGGTGAGTGTTGTACCTTTTGAACCATCGATTAGAAAGCCTATGAAGCTCATCCATTGATAAGTAGAACATTAATAAATTTACCTTATTTTATCAGGATTCAACTGTGTAGTTTTTCAGTCAAACTCGTTGAATGTTTGACTCAAAAAACACAGAGTTGAATCCTGATAACAATAACACAATTCCTGGATATTATCATTTTTTGAATTATATAATTGCATTTCCATTATCAAACAAAAATTCTGCACACCACTTTCTTCATAAATGATTAACATAAGAAGTGTGCATATTACAACTTATTAGGGTTTTCCCCAGCTGAACATTTGTGTTTTGTGTCAATTGCTTACTGTATGTCCTGTTTATTTGTTTGAGTTCTGTTAAATTTACTATTAATGCTGCTGGAATTTATAACACTATTGTGACAACATGGGTGACAATTAGCTTAGGTATACAATGGTGATGCAGCAGTAGAGTATACGCATGGGTACGCTCAAGGACTTGCCATTGATTTTGTCAAAATACAAAAAAAGCAAAAACAAACGCCTGAATTTGTGATGACAGGGTCACTGTTTGTGTGACATATGTCACATCAGAGCACAGGTTAGTAGGACTGGTATGATATACAGAGCATCAACTTTAGGAAGTTCTGAACCTGCTAATGTGATTTATTGACAAGTCTCCAGATTATTGAATATTATACTTAAAAATAAACTGGTTTGACGTTTGTTCTAAGAAAATATTATACTACTAGATGAATTTTATGAATTAAACCTTAACAGTATAGCTGACTGAAGCCTGATGTAGGTAGATGTTGGGGGTTTCTACGAATGATTGAGGGTGAGCCTGTTCTTTTCTATCAAGGAAAAAGTAGCAGTGGAAAAAATCTAGCTGAGATTTTAGCAATCTACTTGGAGAGTCAGAACAATAGCACGCAAACAATAGCTGATCTAAGCAATGTTTCTTCTGACTTCAAAAAATGAATTTTTATGAACCTTTTTCTTGGCTATTCTTGTTAGCTGTAAATTAGGAAGATTCATCTTTACCTTCTATTGAAATAAAATGAAATAAGTTTTTTTGTATTTTTGGTGATTTTTTTCTATCTCTCCTAAGTAAATAAATAATTTTTTTTGTATTTGTGATGATTTTTTTCTATTCCTCCTAAGTAAATATTTTGCTAGTCTTGTCCAGAAAACATAACATTCCAAACTATTTTTTCTTTCAAAAATCTTCTGTGTACTGTTACTTTAATGCATTGATTTTCAGTATATATATATATATATATAATATTTTAAGCATACTGATTTCAGAATTCATTGAGATTGAATTGTTATTTTCAAATGTTATGTTCCCCTGAATTGACATCCTTGGCATTTGACTCTGCAGAATAATGCTGCCGATTTATTTTGTGCTGTTTTGAAGTCTTTTCCATCTTCTTTCCAGTCACATTTTGACAATGTATGTATTCTCCCTTCCCCTTTAGAATTATTTGCAATTTTCTATTTGTAATACTTTTGGAGGGGGTTTTGAATTATTTTTACTATTTATAGCCACAACAAGACTTGGAAATTCTGGGTCATGATTTGATAAAAAACAAACTCTACAAGTATATGAAAGAACACCAATATGTAGAGGTGAGACGCTAAAGAAGAATATCACTATACAAGATGAGTTAATTGTTTTATATGTGGAATGCACTGCCTCTATGTAGACATCTGCAAATAAGTTACAATTGGGAAGTTTGGGACTTTGAGGTACATCTGTATATAAGTTCAAGCTCCACATGCAAGGCATATTAAATATGCAAGTCATACATATAAGCTACACATAACTCAATGGCATAAAACCAGAATCAAAAACACAAATGGACCTGATGTAATTTCCCTATTTTTGTGAGCATTGAAGTTTGTATGGATTAGCCTGGTATTGGCCATTGTAGGCAAACTTAGATGGTTAGAGGGTCCCATTTTGCAGTGCAGGGTGTTTATTCCCATTCCAGAGGTCAGGAATGTTCAAGTTTGCTTTTGTTCAGATTGTAGTTTGGATCATTTACTATTTATAGTAAGTGTCTATTGCAGGGGAGCTAGGGTTTCTATCTTTAGCAGGGCACCTGAAAAACTTGGTGGCAGCATTGAGATTTGGTATTGTTGATAGAGCTCATTTTCAGAGAGTTACTATTTATAACAAGTTAGTTTTGTGCAGTTGCTATTTTTAGCAGGGGACTCAGTTATTTGTTTAATGTTCCTTTTTTCTGGGACATTGTATTTCTGTGTTGCCGGCTCACTTCGCCTAGGTTTTTGGGGCGAAAAGGTTCTTTACGGGGTTCAGTTCAAGATTTGGCCTAAACATTTCTAGTTTTAGACCCATCAGAGTAGTTTTGGCAGGTTGTCCAGATGCTTACTATTTCTAGTAAGTAAACAAATCACAGTATTTTCGGTACCTCAGTGTTGGTTTGGAAGCGTCTCGCCGAGAGCTTTTCGACAAGCTATTGCGCATGCTTATCTGAGTTCATTTGGTCAGTTATTTTAATGCTGGATGATTATATGGTTTACTGACTAAGTGACTTTTAAAGTTCATTTAACTTGTCACTTTATTTTAAAAAGGTACTATGTTCACTTAAGTGACTAAAGGACAAAAAAGGTGCTTTATCCCACATTGCTTAAAAGAGCCTGCATCACATTGGGAAAAGTAATAAAGGTACAACTGACTCCACATGGGAAGTAAGGAAGAATATAATATTCAAAACAAATATTAATCTAGGAGCTGGAAACAGTTGCTAGTTATTTTTTCTAGGACGCAAATCCTCGAAGAAGCATTTGAAGGTTGGACGCAAACCTAGCCTTCTTACAGGTTTCATTTACATTGCCAATCTGACTGTCATTTCTGTTTATAAGATTGGATTACTTGAATTGTTGCACATTATTGTATTGCTGTTGTATAATACAGTAACGCATTTGTGGTTATTTGTGTTAATTCCTGGTTCTCTATGTACTTTTTGAATATTGGTGAAATAAAACAAAGTTTTTTGAGTTTCCTTATATGCAAATCTACGGGTTACAAGTCAGATTAAGGTTCTGGAATTTGTATCAAATATTGGTTTACTGTTCAGATTTAGATCTGCAAATATATATCACAGTTTTTGGTGAAATATCCGGAAAGGGATATTACAGTGGTATCAGAGACATGAATCTTGCCATCATTTGGGACCACGCAACACATGAGAATTTATGAAAAGAAAAGATTTTTTTTTAGTTCTGGTTGCTTTGATGTGACTGGTCTAAGCTTGGAGGACAAAACCCCTCAAGTCTGGGAAATTCTAAGGAGTTGGACATTACTCCATCTTCCTTCATTCAATATTGCAGAGGATTGGGCATAAAGATCGACAAATAGGAAGGTTCTTACAAAATCTAAGTGTCTGGAGGTAAGCTGCAATTGAACCATTTAGCAAGTTGTAGTCGAATCTCATGTTTTGAAGAACAGTCACAGAAGTGTATATTTTATGCATAACTAGGAGAATACCACAGAGAGGGCAATCTTGATTGTTGTCACATGGTGCCAAACCCTTTCAGACCATAGACATCCTCTTGGCATCTTCTATGCACGTCAGACCCCATTCATGTTGGAAGTCGCAGGAAGAGATAACTTCACGGGTTCTGGGTAATTCGTAGTCTGCCAGACCAGGAGAGATAGGGCAGAGGTCGATGGGTTTGCACATAGGCTCCTTTTACAAGTCTTTCTCATGCAGAAATCATCATCCGTAGTGTAGTCGAGGGGGGCGTTAGCAGCATTAGGAACAGTGCGGGTCATGAGGCTGAGGACGACGTGAATTTATAAAGGAAGGCAGGTTGTCCCACGGCATACAAATCAGTTCCTTCCTTCCACCGGTCACGTCTAGAATACACGGGTTGCGTTGGAGAATAAGGTTGAGATTTGGTAGGTAACAACTATCGAGTTCACCCTATTGGGACAAAGGCATTGAGTTGATTAGAAGGACACACTAGTAGATGCTACTGCCATGGCTTTGGTCACCAGGTTCCCTACTGTACTCATTCATATATATGTTTATTTTTTATGTTGTACGGGAGTGACTTTGCATATTGTAGACAATGACTTGTTGATAGTTTGGATATTGTACATGGTAGTTATGTTGAAGAAAATATGAGAACACCAGTTGGGAATAAATAAATATTTGCTTATTCCATACGTTCTTATCTCTACCAAATCTGCTAGTAACTTCTACAGTACTATTCGGTGTTTGTACCATGAGAAATCTTGTGCCAACTGTTTGATAAAATTATTCATCTAAAAATCTCAAAACTCTGCCATTAAAAATCAGTTAAGCTTATTACACTGACTTAGTGTTAGCAGACGCAAGGTGGAATACAAACAATTCTGAGTGGACACAGCTCGGCGTTAGGAGGTGTCTACCTTCTGCAAGATGTGACTTTTACAGATCATAGCAACCTAGCATTGGAGACATCATTTATTGGAGATCATAAAAGCCCGGCTTTGGAGATACCTTGCTCTTGTTTCTAGATTTGTTGCATTACTTGAAAATGAGTTAACAATTAGAGCCAAGACTACTGAAGTTGTGTCAAAGACTTCAGCTCTAGTTCTTACAGTACCTTTTGAAGAAGTTGGTAGAAGAATAAAACAAGTTCAGCTTGCATTTTACGAGAGTATGCCTTCTACTCTGTTTCCTGAGAAACAACAAAGGGCATTGTTCAAAATTTAGTTTTTGCAAGCTAGAGTTTTACCTCGTGTGATAACTGTTTGACGAAATGTCAGCTATGCCTGTCTGGGACTTCTGATCAGTTTAGGTGAGATTAGTATAGGGTCAGAATTTGTGAAGTTTATTATAGTGAACTAGACATTGAATCAGTTAGTTAATCATGTTTACTTCAAATACCTAGAAGTAGTGGGACAAGAATACTGAGAAGCTTAAACAAGGTTGGAGAAGGTTAAGTGAAAATAAAAAAAGGATGAATGAATTGATTTCAGACCTTGCAAAACTAGACAAAGTGGCATGATGTATGGTTTCCATTGTTAAGAGGACTACATCATAGAACAAAGAGAAAGAGGAACAAGAGGTCTCTATAGTATCGAGAAGCCTCTATGATGAGTTCCCAGCAGTTAGTGACCATCATACAATTGACCTTTTGAAGAGCAAAAATTAGACCTTAGAAAACGAATCGGAAAGTTCATTTGATGACAATGAATCCCAAGATCATGATGAGGATGGACACGCAGTCACCTCGGAAGTGGAAGTGCGTGAAGATACTGATATATCAGCAGCTTCTACCTTGCCAATTGAGCCATCCTATGAGGTGCATAGCAACAGAACCCTAGATATTGAGGTGTGCCTAGATGATAGCATACACGATGCTGCTGATCATATGGTGAGTGACATTGATACAGCCTCATATCAAAGTGTGGATGACAAATTGGAAGATTTGTGTGGAAATGTTTCATCACAAGGGGATCATCATTTAGCAAGCCAACTGAAGGTTAATGACAGGATGGTTGCCACAACCATTAAGTATTTTGATGTTGCTCGTCAAATGTTGGCCACCTATGGTTGGAGTACTCCTTTGACAGATGAGCATGGTGATAGTATTTTCTCCCTTGAAGAGATACATGCACTCCGAGAAGCGATTGGAATGATGAAACAAAATTACCTACAACTACTTGCAGATAGAGATTTTCTTCTTGAGTGGGATTGCATTTGTTATGTTGCATTGCAGGGTAACGAGGAGAAGGTTGATAAGCTCACTCATGAGCTTGAGGTGACTATGGACGCGTTGTAGAGTGCCCAGTTGGCCCTTCAAGAGTCACAATTATAGATTGAGAAGCTTACAAAGGAGTTGAGTTTGGCACAATCTCCACCAACTGTAGATATAGTACAGTTACATACAGAGGCAGTTGATAAGGATTTTATATCCACGGGTTGTAGTGGGGATGTGGTTACATTTATCGTAGATATAGTTACAAAAATTTCATCTGGGATGAGTACCTTGGTGGAGAAGATTAGAGAACCACTAGTTGTATCGAGGTCTCCTGAGGTTAGTGCTGTGATAGTTGATACAAGACAATTTACTGGTAGCTCGTGTGACAATGGTGGACTCTCCTAAGAGTTGTGTGGTAGTACATGACGCTACTCCGTCATCCACACAGGGTGTTCTCAGAGTGTCATCTAGTTGGGAGTATAGCTCTCATGTTGATTTGTTTCCATCTCCTGGAAGCAAATCTGTCACTTCATTCCATGCAGCTGATTTTGGATGCCGGCTTGTTGATTTTTAGAGTCAGAGGGATCAACTGCTTGATTCAAGTGTTTTTAGTGATGAGCCATTGATAGAGGTTGGAGCATTTTACCGTGAATACATAGTGAGGAGTGCATCTGTCTTTTGACCCAGCACGGAAGACTTGATGATGCATCGGTGTGGATTGGTTCCAGAATTATACCATCCTTTGTGGGATGGGTATTCACCATCTTCGGAAGATGGGATTAGTGGCTGCAAGTGTCTGACTCAGTTGTTTGTGGGGAATTACTTGCAGGGAAAGCTGACAGTTATACATCATGTTGATATGTATCTAACATGGTTTGCTACTTCTATGTCACAAAGGTTTCTTATGGGTACATTGTTACAGGACGACTATGGTGTCGATTGGCATGATGGTTTGGTTACTTATCACATCCATGGGAGTTTAGTGGGAGCTATAGAGAGATGTTGTGTTATAGACGCTCCTAGATGTTTTTATCTCTATATGGCAAATGGATGTGGGGTTCGGTTGTTTTGGGATCCAAGTGGCGATAGGTTTGACACGATGTATTGGGTGATCGTGGATCCAGGTGTTAATAGTATCTTACATCTGATGGATTATGCTGTGTTGTTACATAGTCACAAGATTATGATCTGTGTGTTTCAGCCTTCTGACACACCAGAGTTGCAGAGATTAGGATTACTCCGTTTCCACTAGGGTGATATAGTGGTGGAGTCAGATTGGCCAGATTTGTTAGTGTCATTGGTACAAATAGTACAGGAGTGGTACAGCGGTACAAGTATTACAGGAGCTAGTCAGTTGTATCACAGAGAGCAAACAAGTTCTCATTTGGGATCCAAGTGGAGCATCTCTATGTATTGCCTTTAATTAGGGGGTTAGATGGGGAGTTTGGTTGCTATCATCTTGGGGTGGATATTGGTATTTGTTGAGCTCCCATCTTCACTTGACAGTAGAGACTCGTAGGGTCACTCATGGAGTGAGGCATTCATTTTGACAAAGGTATTAGCACACATGACAGCAACACATGGCAGTTGGTGTCCCTTTTTGGTGAGACATGGGATCCTGACATTCAGTTATGCGGCACATTGATTCCTATTGCACTGTTTCACCATTCCGGATTTGGGAAGATGCATACCGGGATATGTCGGTTGAGGAGTAGAACATCATTTTCGAGGCGAGTACGGGATCCTGACATTTGGTTTTTGCAGGTATGAGCGGATTGCTTGAGGGCAAGCAATCTTTGAGAAGGGAGGCTTTGTAATGTTCCCTTTTTCTAGGACATTATATTTTTGTGTTGCCAGCTCACTTCGCCTAGGTTTCAGGGGTGAAAAGGTTCTTTACGAGGTTCAGTTCAAGATTTGGCCTAGACATTTCCAGTTTTAGACCCATCAGAGCAGTTTTGGCAGGTTGTCTGGATGCTTACTATTTTTAGTAAGTAAATAGATCACAGTATTTTCGGTACCTCAGTGTTGGTTTGGAAGTGTCTTGTCGAGAGCTTTTCGACGAGCTATTGCACTTGCTTGTCTGAGTTCATTTGGTCAATTATTTTAATGCCGGATGATTATATGGTTTACTAAGTAAGTGACTTTTAAAGTTCATTTAACTTGTCACTTTATTTTAAAAAGGTACTATGTTCACTTAAGTGACTAAAGGACAAAAAAGGTGCTTTATCCCACATTGCTTAAAAGAGCGTGCATCACATTGGGAAAAGTAATAAAGGTACAAACAGCTCCACATGGGAAGTAAGGAAGAATATAATACTCAAAACAAATATTAATCTGGGAGTTGGAAACAGTTGCTGGTTATTTCTTCTAGGACGCAAACCCTTGAAAAAGCATTTGAAGGTTGGACGCAAAGCTAGCCTTCTTATAGGTTTCATCTACATTGCCAATCTGATTGTCATTTCTGTTTATAAGATTGGATTACTTGAATTGTTGCACGTTATTGTATTGCTGTTGTATAATATAGTAATGCATTTGTGTTAATTCCTGGTTATCTATGTACTTTTTGAATATTAGTGAAATAAAACAAAGTTTTCTAAGTTTCCTTGTATGCAAATCTGCAGGTTACAAGTCGGATTAAGGTTCTGGAATTTGTATCAAATATTGGTTTATTGTTCGGATTTAGATCTGCACATATATATCATAGTTTTTGGTGAAATATCTGGAAAGGGATATTACAATTTGGAATTTTCATTATACATCTTGATTGGTAGTTTATCCCTCGGAAAAGTTTTTATAGCTTGACTTCATGATTATTTTATTATTAATAAAGTCGTACTTCATTAATAATATGTTTTAATGTCCAAATATAAAAGTACCATTAATGGTTATAATATTAATTTATATGTTAGTGCCAATTTATGAGGATTGAGGAATTGAATATTATTATTTTAAATGCCATTATCAAAGATGTGCATGAAGCTATGAGAAGTGTGTAGTTGAAGCTGGAAGTTTGATTTGCACTAGAGAAATTATAAAAGCCTCAAAATGAGAATCAAACTTCATTCTGTTGAACATTGTTATTTGGTGAATTTGTGTGTGTGAGTTTGGAACCAAGGGTTTCAGTAATTGGGAAATAGAAGATTTCTCAAGTGTTTTTGCATTTTGAATTGGTGAAACTATCTAGTGAAATTATGCCTAGAGGTGGCATCATTTAGAGCCATACATTTGTGTTTAAAATTGTGATCCAATTAATTGAAGGTATTCAATGTTTTACTATAGAGAATGTTTCAGAGTTGGAAATGATTTGCTATTGCAGATCGCAGCATTGTTAGGATATGTGTTTTGATGTTATTGCTGGCTGCAAGTTATATTGAATGGCAGAAGACTGCCGGAGTTAAGCATTTGGGTTTGTGAGAGTGACCAATTACAACTACAGGCAGCAGCGAAGTTCCTAGAGGCTGCATTTGAGGTTTATTGGGCAACGTTTGACATTGAGGAGGCAATTTTGCTGCTGGTGCCTTCTCATCTAAGTCTGATAGCTGTAGAAACAATTTGTAATCACTTTCATAAGGCTGCATGATAAATGCGAAAGCGTTTCATGTGCATGCGATTCATTCCAGGTTCTCCATAATTAGTTTCAAATATATAGAATCTGCATTGCATACATATTTGTAAATATTTCTTTGGAAAGGATTGAATTAAGTTGGTAGCAGGAATTGCATAGTGTTAGTGAAATATAATTCCCAGTGAATAGTATATTCAACTTTTGAAATTTTATGCAGTTGTATGCATTTGTAATTGCGAAAAAATCATTTATGTACAAATGAAGCAAACCAAATACACTCAGAAGTCAGAACTTTGATATTGCATGTCAATTGTGTGACGAAATGTCGAAAGGTCATAATTCAGTCTTTAGAGTTGAGCTTGTAGGGGTTCTTACACCTAATAAGGTGATTTTCACACATCCTAAGATACCCACAAATAAAACTTGGACAACCAAAAGAACATGTCATTGACAGTCTAGATCTTCTAAAGTAATAGTTGTCTTAACATTGCCCTAATGACTTCCTATAGCTAGCAACAACTTCCACAATTTGACACTTTGTCGTCATTGTTACAAACTTCCTTGTGACCATGCCTCTTCTTGTGACTATGATTCCCTGCAACCATGCCTCCCTGTGATCGCGTGATCTACGCACAAGCTAGGTGTTCAACCCATGTCTGTGTTTGCGGTGGCGTTGTTGTGTGGTTGCATCTTCGTGATGGAATTGTTGTCATTGATGTCAAAGCCTGAGACATAAGATCTTCATGCAAGTAGATAAAGAGGCAATGAGGTTTTTCTTAAAAGATTTAAAGGACAAATGTATATGCCTATACACTATGAAGATGCATAAAAGACTTATATATATATAGTTGTATACAAAAACAATGCATGTTCTTCAGTTGTATCTAATATGATGCAAAACTCAAAAGACACTATACACATGCTTGAGTATGAAATAAATATAGTGGCGCCGATGAAAGTACACACAAAAGAACATGATATTGAATGACAAAATCATTGAACAATGGTTAATTGTGTTGTTTATCGGACAAAACAACTATAGAAAGAAGGGTGGGGAATGATATTATAGCTGTAGTGCCGGGTCCCTACTCTCAACTATAGGGCGGTAGTTTCAAATTTATCACCCTGCATAATAATGGCAGTATTGTGTGCAGATGCAGGGCCCCTACTAGTCTTAGGAATTCTAGTTGGGATTCAACTCCTGAGACCTATCAGAGGATGATGGACCAGATCAGAAAGCTGGAAAACAACAAACTCAACCTACATGAGACTGTGTTTTCTCTCTTTGAAAAGCTGACTAATTTAAAGAAACAGTTTTACTGTCATTTGCAATAGAACTCAGATTTACTTACAAACTGAATACAACCATTTCGGCCATTGCTGGCCTCAGAACTCAAGCGAACAACAAGTTGAAACTGTCTGATATCCTCGTCCTGAAGGAGAAATAATCTGAACTTGATCAAACAGTGTTCCCCATAGACCGAAACAAAACAGCAGTTGATATCATGGGCATCTATTTTTAACAACCCAATTCCGCTTCTCTATTCGGGGTGGAGAAGCTGGTCCAAACTAAGATGGCAGATGAAAGGGTCAGGTGGGCCTATGAGCTAAACTTGAGGGTCCGTGGTCTCCCTCCTCCCTCATCCAAGCCTCTTGTAGCGGCTTACTCCTTTCTTAAAGACCGACTAGATATCACTAACATCACACTAGATTGTGCTTAGATCATGCATGACAACATGTTGAAAGATCCCTGATGGATCTCTTTTGCTGATCTGCTGTAATTTTATTTTTTTAAAAATTTGTTTTTCCTGTTTATTAAAATTTTCTTGCAGAACAAGACGAAAGTTGCAGAAGAGTTTGATTGTTTTATGTTTTTGATGATTTTTCAATAGTAATAATAGAAGTACAATAACATGAACCAGTTCCAAAAATATATTCCAAATACAATCAAAGCAATTTCACTTCAAGCAGATTTTTTAATATAAAACCTATAATTAGTAACCAGATGAAGATTTACAATAATATCTAGATAATTACAACCATGGATAAACCCAACCTGAAGGTGTGAAGGAGAAATACGAGCCCAGAAGGAAGCTACGGCGAGGTTCTAGCTCTCTATTGCTGCACGTGGGAAGGAATATGGCTGCCAAGGGCTGCTGTATAGCTGCAAAGTGCCCACACGTGGATAGAATACCCAAACCCCAGCTAAAACTTTGATTCAATATTGCGTTCTCCAAAAGAAGCAATGCACAATCTCCAAGATGCTTTTGACTGCAACAAATCCAAACCACTGTTTTGGGGGCTACGCCCCAAACAGGCAAAGCAAGTGGGGTTGGTGTCCCAAGTGCTAAAAGCTCAATCAGAGCCCAAATCACAAATCCAAGATGTAATATGTCAATAATGTCTTCGAACTTTGTTGTTACCTCTTTATAACCCACCAAACTTAGCTCGAACCCTAAAAGTGTCCCCATGTAGCGTTGGGTTATAAAATAATATATTTCTCATTTTTTAAGTGGTCAAGTATCTAGAAAATGACCTTTTTCCCAATAGAAAAAAATCCGTTTACCAAAATGCTCTAAGTCAAAAGAGAAATATTTAGAAAAGTTCAAGAGTTTTCCAATGAGCTATTACACCAAGAGATATTCACCCAGATGAGGCCAAAAAACCCCTCATTACTCCAAAATGGTTGTAACTTAGCCTTATTTAAATTATTAAGATTCTAACTTAGGAGAATATTTAAATATATTAAAATATTTCTCAAATAGCGAACTGATAGCCAAAACACCTCTACAAGGTGAAACTGAACTCGTCACCTCCTGTGATTGATGCCGGATAATCTGAAATAACTGACAGTCTCATCCCTCAAAATTAGGGATACTCCTAAAAAATAGGAACGTCTCCGAATCCCCTGAAATTGAAACCATAGAATGATCTCGTAGAGACTGAAGACTATAACCCATCTCCACCTCCTAAAAATGTAGGAAACTCCTCCTACAATTAAGGAACTACTCTCAACTGCCCTCCTACTGTCAAAAACTCCAGATCCAAACACTGTATACCCTGACTGAGTCTCTAAACACCACTGCTAGCCTTCGAGACTTTAATGATAGGCCAACTCTATCGTCTCTGATGTCCACTCTAGAAAGGGGACTTGACAATCCTCCCTTCCCGAAGATTGCTTGTCCACAAGCAATAAACAAACTCCTGTTGCGCCACTTTGATATACACTCCTGGGTGTGTGAAATGAAGCAACACATCAAGGATCGCCCAATCAAATGCATTGCATAGGATAATACCAAGATTCCACATTGGATGAGAGTGTTCCCACAACCAAGGTGGTAACATACTGGAATCCCTGTGGGACAAGGCGTCGAACAAAACAACACTCAGATTCCAACACCATCTGAACCAGCACCCATCCATCAGGTATAAACAGGGATAATTGGAAATGTCTATCATGCCATATCTCTTCGCAACCACTGTGATACCACCACGAAAGTAATAATCATCCAAAGCATCATGTTTGCTAATACCTACATCATCCTGTAACCATGATCCCGGATGAAGTCTCTGTGATATAGATGTGATAACCCATGTCGGAAACTGCTTGACATAATGCTGGATCGTTTGCTGGTCCCACCAACCAATCCTCCCAGATTGCTGAGTCAGGTGCCTTTAGTCAATAACTCTATCCTCTGAAGATGGGAGTGCACTATCGCAACATGGATAGTGTAAGTTCTACTTCAGTATCCCCATAGCCTTATGAAGAGCATGAAAATCTGCCATGGAAAATCCCCCACTATCCTGCTCATCAGTCATAAGAGCACTCCAACTGAGTGTAGATAACATCTGTCGAGTGACATCAAAGTGCTCAGCCACTATGTTTACCCTCCTGTCATCAACCCTGAGTTGTCTAATCAAGTGATGAGGAGTCTGAAAATGATAGTTCTCAGGCATGTGTACTACCTCTAAATCTGTGCTATGGTAGAATACTGTGTCAGAGTCATGTACATCGCTCTAAGGAGTATCCAGTATGCATTCACTAATGCATGTATCCTCATTTATAGTATTGCAACTTTGTACCTCTGAGACCACCTCCTCTATCAATGATGAAACTGTTGTCACCACACTATGCTCACCCTCATTAGCTCCCCATGTGTCTGCACATACGACCAAATCACGATCTTGGGATTCAATGTCACTATGAGTACACACTACTCTGATTTCTAGGGTATGGTCTAAGAAAGTAGACTCATCATGACATGAAGTCTCATCAGCCAATGCCTCTGAAATACCTACGTCCGGATTACTCTCTTGTGCAAACTCACCAAAATAGTCCTGACCCTTTGTATTACTTGTTGTTCCATCCAAATCAACACTGGCCTCTTCTTCTGTTGGAAGAATTAAAGTTCTAATGGATGATTCCCTTTGTTTTCTTGCATCATCTATTTGCTTATGGCATTCTTTGACTCTTTGGAGACGTTGTCTTGCTTGGGCTGCAAGTATCTTTGCTTGCATAGCTCTATCTAACCAATATTTATTCAATCTTTGACAATGTTTTACATCATCTAACCCAAAGTACACAAAATCAGGCTTATGATGACTTGTACCATTCCCATCATCACATCCCATGCTTGCACCATGTGTCCCTCAAATATAGAATACAAATCATTGTTCTCTTCTTGACCAAAGGATGCCACATCTTGAGGTAACGAAGTTGCATCACTGCTGTTATGAACTTCAGAATTATTATGATGTGTTCTAGTTATATTTTTGACCCCTTTAAGTGTATTATCATAGAAAGCCTCATGGCCACCACTTGCATATGGGCCTTCATGACTATTCCCAAGTGAAAGAGTTACCATATTACAAAGAGGGTGTAAGCTATCGCTGCCCCAAATCAGAGTTGTGGGAGCCTCCTCCATGCTTCCATTCCAATCATCAAACAACACCCCATCTTGATTCTTCACATGCTTAGATAGAAGTGGCTCAAAGAAGTCTTCAACTTGGCTTCTATGAGATTCAAAATCAGATTGCCTGCATACTAAACTTGTCATCCCATTCTTAAGTTGAATACCATCATCAACATCATTACCTCCATTTGAAATAAATGTTGCCTCATGATTTGAAAAGCTGTTCCAATCACGTGGGAAGGAATATGGCTGCTAGGTGCTGCCGTACAGCTGCAAATATGGCTGCGAGGTGCTGTTGTACATCTGCAAAGTGCCCACACGTGGATAGAATACCCAAACCACAGCTAAAACTCTGACTCAATACTGCATTCTCCAGAAGAAACAATGCACAATCTCCAAGATGCTTCTGACTGCAACAAATCCAAACCACTGTTTTCGGGGCTACGTCTCAAATAGGCAAATCAAGTGGGGTTGGTGTCCCAAGTGTTGAAAGCTCAATCAAAGCCCAAATCACAAATCCAAGATGTAATATGTCAATAATACCTTCGAACTTTGTCTTTACCTCCTTATAACGCACCAAACTTAGCTTGAACTCTAAAAGTGTCCCCATGTGGCGTTGGGTTATAAAATAATATATTTCTCATTTTTAAAGTGGTCAAGTATCCAGAAAATGACCTTTTTCCCAATAGAAAGAAATCCGTTCACCAAAATGCTTTGAGTGAAAAGAGAAATATCTAGAAAAGTTCAAGACCTTTCCAATGAGTTATTACACCAAGGGATATTCACCCAGATGAGGCCAAAAAACCCCTGATTACTCCAAAATGGCTATAACTTAGCTTTATTTAAATTATTAAGATGCTAACTTAGGAGAATATTTAAATATATTAAAATATTTCTCAAAAAGCAAACTGATAGCCAAAACACCTCTACAAGGTGAAATTGAACTCGTCACCTCCTGTGATTGATGCCGGATAATCTGAAATAACTGACAGTCTCATCCCTCAAAATTAGGTATACTCCTAAAAAATAGGAACGTCTTCGAATCTCCTGAAGTTGAAACCATAGAATGATCTCGTAGAAACTCAAGACTATAACCCATCTCCACCTCCTAAAATGTAGGAAACTCCTCCTACAATTAGGAACTGCTCTCAATTACCCTCTTGCTGCCTGAAACTCCAGATCCAAACACTGTATACCCTGACTGAGTCTCTAAACACCACTGCCAGCCTACGAGACTCTAATGATAGGCCAACTCTATTGTCTCTGATGTCCACTCTAGAAATGGGACATGACAACTAACATCACACTAGATTGTGCTTAGATCAGGCATGACAACACCCTCTTTATCCGGTTTCTCTCACTAGCTGACCGCCTTTGGATTGTTAGAGCGAAGTGGAAGCTCTTCCTACTCCATGCTAAGATTATCTTGATGAGGATCTTACCAGATCACAAGTGGGAGAACTTAAGCAAGGTCAGGCTCTTGTTATGGTAACGTGATGAGGGTAAATGGGCGGTGATCAAAAACCTCAAGGCGGTGATTCGGGACGCTTTTCCTACAGGTTGGGAGTCAAGGTTAGCCTCTAAGGCCAAATGATGGGCACAAAGGTAGTTGGGTGTAGGTGAGGCTCTTGTTGGCTCCGTGTGCCTCAACTGTTGGAATGGCAACGATACTTTGTGGTCCTTGCCTGGCTTACTTAATGATGTTGTTGGATCAGCTGACCTTTTTGTTATGAAGAGACATGAGAACCCCATGCGTCCTCTTCTGGGAGTTATCGACTATTAGTGGCTTTCTTCTTTTAAAGATGAGTTCAAATGTTCTGGTGGCGTCAGGGGGTTTGGTGGGATTGCCTATTTAATTAGAGATCGCCTTTTCAACACTACTTCTACGACTTACTTTGACAACTATGCCAGTTCATGTGGATTCGTATTGATCAGGCAACTTCACTTTACATAGATATCTACCTTCTTGTTATTTCCCGCTAGCTTCTTCCTACTATGTAGTTTACAACACAGAGGGAGGGGACCCTTATGAGGATGTTCTTGTGCACATTATTTGTTTCTCAGCCAGGGGCTACATCATCATTTGGGAGATTTTAATACATGGACTAGAGACCTTTAGACTCCCTCGACAATTATAGATCTGATCCCATATGTATGACTGCTTCTGACCTGGATATTGTGGGTTTACAACATTTCCTCGGGGATAGTCAGTGACCTTCACTCGATATGTCCGTCATCTGCTGTAGTTATGTAAGTTCTCAGACTTTGTGATCCTGAATGGGCTTTCCTTCTTCCCTAGTTCTGGGCTCTTCACTTGTTCGCCACATTGTGGCGGTGTAAGTATTTTGGACTATGTTCTTTTTGGTGCCTCCTCCATCGCCTTCGTCAGTCGCTTCACCATTTCTCGCCTTCCTATGTCCGATCATGCCCTCATTAGCATCACTTTTCAGGCCTCTCTTTCTCTTCCCTTCCTCTCGCTCGTTCGTCCTCCCTGGCCCCCCTTTGTTTGGTGGCCTCTGCCCTCCCCTCATCCACACTTCCTTTTGCTTCATTGATAATGATAATGACCTCTTTGTCCACCACCTTAGATGACTTCTCCCTTAGGATTGGTTTGCCGATTCTGGGGATGTTACCTCTGTGTTTGGCTCACTTGCATCCTCTTTGTGGGAGTCCGCCCTTCTCTCTACCCCCCACCGCACCTCCTCCCTCACTTGCAGCTCCAAACGCAGTTCTTGCCCCATGAACTATTGGTTTGATGAGGATTATAAATCCTTTTAGCATTGATTTGCTTAGTTTTCTCCACGCCTTCTCCCTCTTTCACCTAGTTGAGGCTCACCTACTGCCGCTTTCTTCGCCATAGGAAGCAAAAGTTCACTTTGTTGCATTGTAGATCCTTTTGTGCCTCTCTCTTAGTCTCTGAAGCTCTTTAGGTGCACCATGTTTCCTTGCCACTCCTCTCGATCCTCCACTTTGGATCACAGCTCCCTCGCTTCTCACACCTCCACTCTTTATGATATCCTCGACTAACCCCCTCTTCATCTCACTGCTTGTCCTCGTTGCTACCTCTTCTCTTCCTCTAGCATCAACGAGGGAGTTAGATTCATGAATGGTAGTAGGACACTAGATGAGGAAGGGTTCCAAGCAATGCTTTTCAAGCTTGGTATTTCAAACCTGGGCTCTTTTCTAACAATGCTCTTTAATAGAGTGGTTTGCGCTGGCTTCCTCGACTCTTGGTCACAACATATTATATATCAGTTCACATGTCTAGGCTAGTCTTTGACCTTGACAATTTTAAGACCATCATGGTTGGGAAAACTTTTGCCAAACTCTACGCCACTACGTTGAACGCTATCTTATCCAGGTAGCTTGATCATTGACATTGTCGGGCTAGAGGTCAGACCAACTTTCGTACACATTTTCAGACCATGGACCAAATTTTGACTCTACGAGTCATCATTGAGGAGGCTCGTTGACGCTCAAGGAAAGTTTATTGTTTCTTTGTAGACTTTCCCAAAGCCTTTGATTTTGTTCCTCAGACTACTTTCTTCCAGAGACTTAGGCCCATTGGGATTTCTGAGATTCTGTTGAAGGTTATTATGAGGTTATACAAGTGTTGTGGGTAGATTCAGGTTTCCATAGGGATTTTCGGATCCTATTCAGAGCACCATCAGGGTGAAGCAAGGCTACCCTCTCTCTCCCACTCTTTTCGATATCTATGTTGACGAGCTTGAGGTCTTCCTTCAGGATTTCTCTCTCCCTGGTGATGGCGGCTACTTACACTTGGTTCTGATCTCCATTCTTTTATTTGCAGATGATGTGGTTCTACCAGCTTCGTCCCCCAACGGGCTTCAACAACTTTTGGACGGGTTAGCCTCCTTATGCAACACATGACAGTTAGTGGTGATCCTGGGTAAGACTCGGGTTATGGTCTTCAATTGTTTGAAGACCTTACATGTCCATTTTTACTGCCAGGTTGTTGAGATTGAGATCACATCTTCATATACTTACTTGGGGGTTAAGTTCTTTGGACCTCGTTTCAGTTGGAGACTGACAATGCAACCTTGGGTTAGTAAGGGGCTTAGCTCCCTTGTTATGCTTAAGAGAGTGTTTTCGTCACCACTTTTAGGATACTACGACTAAGATGCTCCTTCTAGATTCTTTGGTTAGGCCGACTATCCTCTATGGCTCTATTGTATGGGGTCCCTCTTGGAGTCTGACTGGGCTTTAGTTGAGAGAGTCCAAATCCTTTTTCTTCGGCGCATTATCGGATGCCATTAGTCCACACCTCACAGTATTGTTTTGGGTGAGTTTGGGGCTCATCATTTCAAATTGGGAACTATTTTTTATTTGGTTTGGTGTCTTCATTGGCTTCAGAGCTTCGCTAAATCTTTTGAGGGTCGTCACAAATATTCCAACTTGGCCTAATATTATTCCCAGGCGATTGTAGGTTAGAATGGTCTCGCTGTTGGTTCGCCGAAGCCTCTGCCCTTCTTGGTTCGATTCATATTATGATGGATCACATTCCCCCTTTCAATTTTCTCTCGACGCCCTTGCTCATCTGCTTCCGCCTTAGCGGGAGCTGAATGAGCACGTCAAACTTGACATTTGCAGACAATATATTATCATGATTTGGAATAACCTTACAAGGGTGCTTCGCCCATGGATGGCCTTCTATGCTGAGTAGTTCCTTAATATCTAGGATGATGTCATTATGCACCCTTGGTACTGATGGAACCTTAATTTTTAAATTAGGGCCTCCATTAGTGCATCCTTTCTAATCTCTCCATCCTAATAAATTTGTGTTATATTTTTACATATTTCTATTCAGAACAAGGATGCTAGGGATTGATATCTCATTTTCTAATCATTCAAAAGACTGCATTTCAGGCAAAACGTTAAATATCCGCTACATTAATATGAATCAAATTCTGAGATAAAGCGCTCCACAAAGAGGTGACAACCATGGAAACAAAAGCAACAGCTCGTTGACAACAATAGATTGAGGAGTTAAGGATATTGGATATATATGCCCTGTTTATGTCATTGCCAGTGTAAAGTTTTTGCAAATTCTGTAATAAATCTTAGACTTCTATAATATCCTTTAAGTTGTTGAAGATAATCTTCTTAATGTTCTGAAGGTAGGAGTTATCACCTTTAACTCTGATTTGAATTTGATTTATATCTGCAATATATTTGTATAGGTATTATTGCTTGAGGGAGCAGACTTGTGTTTATTGTGTGTCCTCAAACTACAATAAAACCTACCCTTTAAATCAAAACCAAAGGGCATGTCCCTTAAAGGGACATAACCCTCTCTAGGTTGTCCCAAACACTACTTGAAGAAATGAGCGCATAGAAGGAATTAATACAATGTTTAACTTACATAACCATTTGTTATAGTTAGTACACAATATAATTTCTACCAAGGATTGCCGCTTATTCTAACACAAGTCTAGTGTATATATATATATGCCATCTGTGATATAAAAAGGTGAAGATTATGGTGCGGTCTGCACTTTTCGGACTAGTACGATTATCAATCATAATATTTAACACTCCCTCTTAACTTGATAATCATACTGAGAGATAACTCATCTAGCATCATCAATAAAGATGAAAAAGCAAGAATTGATACTCTATATCTATCTGAATCTTCTTAGCATGTGGTATCATAGAACACATGATACAATATCATATTACTAAACCTGTTGATATGACAAATCATTGCTACTGGTGACAATAGTATTCCAAAGAATACAATATATAGGATAAATCTGAAGAACAATTAAATTCTTCTATTATCCAAGTTGTGATTTATAGATACTGGTATTCCTATATCACAATATTACCCTGAGTTAAGATCTATCAGAACACAGGATAAACCTCAGAGAATAATAAAAATTCATCCTTTATCCAAATTGTGACTTATAGACATAGCAATGTCCATAGCAATGTGATATAGCAATGTCCATAGCAATGTCTATATCACAATATGATCTTGAACTGATCTAGATCTTATAGTAGAACTCTACTGTTTAGCACATTAGCTAAGAGATTGTCATCTCCCATAATGTCTCTTATACAAGTGTTCATTATCTTAGAGATCATCACCTCTTAAATAATGAATACAAATGGTGGAGCCCATAACACTCAATAGCCTGACAAATAAAATTATTTTATTAATAATTTAAAGAATACAAATAGATTATAATTCAACCATACCAAGTCTTCACCTGAAGTGGTCTATCTTCACTCTAGATAGAGGTTTGGTGAGTATGTCTACTGTTTGATCTGTAGTGCAAACGTATTGTAATTTTAAAGAATTCCTGTCTACCATATCTCTTACATTATGGTAAGGAATTTCAATATGCTTGGACCTGTCATGAAAAATTGGATTCACCAAAAGCTTGATGGAGCTCTGATTATCACAATGAATAATTGTAGGATTCATAGCTTGCTCAAATAATCCTACAAGTAACTTTCTTAGCCAAATTGCTTCTCGAGAGGTCATCGCCGCTGCAATGTATTCGGCTTCTGTAGAGCTCTGAGCTACTTAAGACTACTTTTTGCATATTCAAGATATCATTGCTGGTCCTAAATTGAAACAACATCGTGAAGTACTTTTTCTATCTTTAACACTTCCACCCCAATCCGAGTTAGTGAATCCATGCAAATCTAAATCAACTTTCTCATATTTGAGTTCAAAATTAAGAGTGCCTTGTAAGTATTTCAGGATGTCTTTAACTGCAACTAGGTGAATCTCCTTTAGCTCCCACATAAACTGGCTGAAGGCATTAACAACATAGCAAATATCAGGGCTCGTATTAACTAAGTACATAAGGGACCCAATCATCTATCTATAGAGAGTAGAATCTATGGAAGGTGATTTTGTTGCTACTTCTTTAACTTTATGTAGATTAGTCTCCATTGGAGAAGACATAGACTTGCAATTCTGCATTCCAAATCTCTTCAAAATATCTGATGTATACTTCTCCTGATTAAGTAGGACACTGTCAAAGTTCTGCCGTACTTCCAGTCCTAGGAAGTAATGAAGGAGTCCCAAGTCTTTCATCTCAAATTCTCTAATTAGATCTTTCTTGCATTGATCTACAAGATGATCATCACCTGTTATTAGTAAATCATCAACATATAGTATTAGAATTACCATATCATATTTATCTCTTTTATAATATAAATTTGGATCAGCTTCATTGTTGGAAAATCCTAAGTCGGTGAGATACTTATCAAATCTTTCATACCATGCCCTTGGAGCTTGTTTAAGTCCATAGAGAGCTTTCTTGAGCCTGCAAACAAAAATGTTAGGATCATGAGTTTCAAATCCTTCAGGTTCCTCCAAATATACTTCTTTTGCAATCTTTCCATTTCGGAATGCTGTTTTTACATCCATCTGATGTACTTTCCATCCTTTCGACGATACAATTGCTAGGACTGCTCTTACAAAGGTATATCTGGCGACAGGAGCAAAAGTTTCTTCATAATCAATCCCTTCTTTCTGAGAGAATCCTCTGACTACAAATCTAGCTTTATATTTCTCAATGCCACCATCAGCAACATGCTTTATTTTAAATAC